>JAYESD010000002.1:139197166-140602639 GCA_036927565.1 Tuctoria greenei
TGTTAGACGATAAGGGCTGCCCTTTCATTATGTTGGACAGGGCTTGTCGCAGTAAGCGTTGGTGAGGCTCCTGACGTGATACTCTCACCTTGTCTTGATAACCTTAGTTCTGACCTCGATGGTCGAGGCATGGATTCCTTGTCACTGACCTCGATGGTCGAGTCTTGGTTGTCATTATGTGTGCCCTCTTTAAGGAGTCTGAAAACCTGGGTGTCTGGAGCATACCTTTGGTCTGATTGATCCTGGATTGGCAATGGTTGAGCGAGTCAGAGCCTCATTGATGAAGCCACATCTCCCCCTCTGGTCTAGGCGGTATTGAGAGCGAGCTTCCCAACTCTGCCTGACGAGGGCCCGAGCCCGCCCAACCAAGCCTTGACCAATGGGGCCAGGATTGCGCCCATCGGGTCTCCGCGTGAGAGACCACGCCAATGCTGCAGCCAACCCCTACACGCCCCGCCCGTCTCGCCATGTACAACATGCAAGTCTTGGTACTGAGGGCACTACCAAGGGGCTTGAGGTGACGGAACGAGGCATATGCAGTGCCAGCAGGCACCACAGTTCGCCTCCGTCCCGAGAAGCGGGGTAGATAGGAACAAATATTAAAAAATCTGCTTCCCATATGAGGTACGTGGGGAGTAGCTATGACATAGAAGGACCACCCCCGGCTGTAAGAGGAGGCCGAAGCCATCCGTCGAAAGAACAACAAGGAAGAAGACAACAAAAAGAGGGATTTCATCCCCTCCGCTAGAGCACTAGATTTTCTCCTCATATATGTATTCCCCCACCATTGATGATGAGAAGAATAGATCCCCGAACTAGACGTAGGGCACCTTGCTACAACTAGTATAAATCCTTTGTTCTAGTTGCTTGGATGCCTCGTGGCAGAACACGCGATCCATATGGTACTCGTCGACAATCAATACACCGATAGTTGACCCTCTAGGTACAGGGACTAATGCGCGTATCCGTTCATCCTCGCGTTGACGGCTGCACCAAGCACCTATGGGCCAGATTCCAGCATGGGCGTCCTAGTGACCATCCCTATCCCGAAGCTCTCCTCCAGGCACCGATGGGCCAGATGCCAGCATGGGTGTCTCGGCTCCACTACGTCGCCAAGTCCAGCCTTCGTTTCCCATCAAGAAGCTCCGCTCCATCATAGACGGACCAAACACTGGTGCCAACATCCCTGCATCACTCAATGTGCAGCAAACAACTACTCACGCGATTTGGTAGACTAAACTCTAAGGGCCAAACCACGGCCAATTGCTGGCCCCTCTCCTCCAGAACTAATGCACGGACCTTTCGTGCAGTCTGGAAAACCAGACACCAACAATCGATGTACAGATGCTACCAACCGGCCGCCCTTCATCTCCATATTGGAGGGGATCCATTGCTCACATGATCTAGTAGATGAGACATCGGTCTATAGCCAACAATTGCCAGAACGTCCATCCTTCCACCCCCAGATAGGGGTTGACAGATGAAGAACGGGCACCCCAGCCGTGCGGCTTCTGTCATCAACGACCATAGTGTATAAGACCGCTACTCACTTCGAGTCTGGTGGGCTTGTGTTGCAGCTGCAAGCCCGACATCCCAGGAGCAACCAAGAACCACGCTAGCATTGAGAAGCTCCACTCAACATATGTGTAGCCAGCTGCGGAGCTCGGCATGAAGACCCGGAGAACCACGACCGAACGGTCGGCCCCCAGCCGCGGCGTGGGAAGCGGGTCGAACCTCTTGCTCCATTGCACTCAAGGGCTATTGTTCGACAAGGAAGGCTGGCGCGAAGGACCGAGAAAACTGACACAGAGCAACCAAACCATCCCTCGAGGCACGACGCTAGGAGTGGACCGAGCCACGTGCACCGCATCACCCGAGGGCCACCGACCAACAGAAAGCTAGGTGCGCATGGACTGAGATACTAGGTAAACAAGAACTACATGACCAGGCACCCCCCCAAGCGTGATGTGACGAGTGGGTCGAACCACTTGTCCCTCGTCACTCGGTGGCTATTAGCAAAGGATGTTTATGTACATACTTGTAAACAGTAAGGAACCGTCCTGACATGTTGTCAGCATTTTGATTGCTGATGAGTACCATAAGTACCACACGTTCTACCTCAATGCGGCCTAGCAACGAGGACAAAAGATGTATACTTGTTCGAGCAAGGTGCCCTACGTCCAGTTTGAGGATCTTTTCCTCTCACTATCAATAGCGGGGGAGTACATCTACGGGGAGAAGCCCTAGTGCTCTAGCAGAGGAAGTAAAATCCCTCAAGTTGTTTGTTTTCTCTGTTATTCTTTTGTGTGATTTCCTTTCTGCTGTCCCCATTTTTTCGTTGGACAACCTTGGCCGCCCTTTTATAGGCGGGAGCAGGCTCTCTATGACATAGCGAGTTCCCGCCATCGTTGTACGGGAGGTGGATTCTTACATATTCATCCATATCCACCGGGTGGGCTCAAAATGCCACAACCTGCCTGCACTGAGTCTACCTTGTGTCGTCACCTCACGTCTCTTGTTAGCGCCACATTGCTCTTGATAGCGTGTTGTCATGACGGGAAGGGACAGGGCACATAGGGAGTTGGCTGCAGCATCGACACAGTCTCCCACGTGGAGACCCGGTGGACACGATTTGGCCCCCGTGGCCGGAGCTCGGCTAAATGAAGGCGGAACTCTGCTAAGCAGGGGTCGGGGAATTCGTTGCCTTAATCAAACTGGTCGACGGGATATTGAGGTTCTGCTAGCAGGACCTGGGCCTCGCTTGACCTTGTCGAACAGCAACCGGACAGACCAAGCATGGACTCCGGGCACCCGAATATCCGGACCCCCGTCAGTAGCCCCCGAGTCTCTGGCTGAGCGGCTTGCTCGGTCTGACGCTGATGCACAACGATCTCACAATCGTGGGCATCAAGCAAGCTATGTGTGCTGGAGGAGATCTTTAGAGTGTAGGATCAAAGAGCACGTTGTAAAGCTACTAGATGGGTGGGGGTGAATGTTAGATTAAATATTTTCAGCGGAAGCAACAAAACACCCCTCGGCAGAAAACCGATCTGTTAAAGAAATCGTGTGTGCGACTAATATAAACGTGTTAAACTGTGACAAAACTAGTATAGATTGTAGATAATCAAGTCACGAAGACTTCATAACAAGAATCATGAAAATCCGTTGAGAGAAACTCAAGTTACGATTGAAAGATCGAACAAAGATCAATCTGTCGTACCCGAGAAAAAACAGTTCTGGAACACTTCAAAGAAACTCGTGTAGACTAGAAACCACAAATCCAATGACCGCAAAATTTTCACAGATGATAGAAAATCAAGTTGTGAAGACAACCGAAAAAGAATCACGCCAATCGTATCTGTAAAACATGAGTTATGATAAAACCACTAAAAGAAAGGTAGTATCATGCAGAAACTCGATGAGAAAGACTTGACGAAAACAAGTCGGACGAACAAGGCACAAAAAGGTCCTTTCAACTATGAATTTTAATCAATAGAAACACAAGAGGAACAGCCCAAAAGTAGTTGTACCATGAGCTATGGTCTCCCTTGCTTATATAACCAGCCCTTAGGCCAACCGAAACTTAACTAGGACTCCAGTCCTATCCAAATCACGAATCAAAAACTTTCCATAACTGCTCAAGACTCTTCTATACGCAGATAGAAGAAATATTAAGACTTCCAAACACCTTAGGAACGTATCCCACGTTCCTAATACAAACTCGAATTCATGACCCACATGAAATCCTATCATAACCAACTCAAAAACTTTCCATATTTGAGTCAAACACGACTCAGCCGCAGCCTGAGTCCATAACCTTGTCGGTTGGACCTTTCTGACCAAGTTTTTTACATCCATATCTCTTCATCTACGTCTCGGATTCATGAATCCACGTCCATGCACTCCTTGCACAAGTGCAAACATCTTCCAACATGTCCACGATACCTTCTTATGCATTGTTCTTAATTCAAACATGCAGGGCAACCTCCCGATAAGCTCAACCACAATTCCTCCCCAACTTAGTTGTTGAACCTCATCTTTTCCCTAAGACTAGTTCAATGGATCCCGTCACTAACCATGTATTAAAACTCAAGTGTTGCCTTCACATGAATAAATAACAGATACTTTCGAGCACAAGTCCTCAACCTTGACTCTCGTTAGTTCCGATAACCACAAACACCTTACGTGAGCACCTCACGTAAGCATGTTACAAACCACAACAAAATGATATCAGTCATAACCACCAAAACACACCAATAACTTAGTAAAAGAATACTAAGCAAAACTTTCCATAATCCAAAAAGCAAGTTCGAAACATTGCAAGTTAAAAGCAGAACCCCCGCGATCAAGCTCCGAACCTTGCCAAAGCTAACCAGACCTTGAACCGGAGCTTACCAAAGCTAGCAGGACCTAGCACCGGAACATACCAAAGCTAGTCAGACCTAGTGTCGGAGCTTACCAAAGCTAGTCGGACGTAGATCCGGAGCTAACCAAAGCTAGTCGGACCTAGACAAAGAAGTCAGACCTAATGTTGGACCTTGCCAGAGCTACCCAAAACAAGCTGGACCTATCGTCGGACCTTGCTGGAGCTCAGACCTAGATGATAAAGGTGTTTTGGTAGTATTCAAAACTTTTATCACCATAGCCAATGTATTCAGCAAACATAGGCCTCACAATATCCCCCTTGATGAATGCATTGGCAACACCACTTAAAATCCGAACATTGGCTTATTCAAATAAAAAGTTTTGAAAACAATTTCTCCACCTTTTTGAAAATCAAATGAAATAGAAATAAATTTCTCCCCTATACTTATTTCTCCCCTTGCATACTTCTCCCCTTTTGACAATGTATTCAGCAAGGTACAAAAGAGAAATTTAATTTGTTATGAGCACATTATAACATATACATATAAAAAAAGCTCATCCAAGTGATACTATCAAGTAACTTACACTATCACAACAATGAGATACATAAAGTAGTGTAAGCCATGCTAGAGATCAAATGTAATTTTCAATTTTAGCAAGTCATGATCTCACAAACTTAACTATTTCATAATCTGAAAGCATGCCACTTGTTGCTGTATTTTATTATTTTTTAAAGCACCAATTTAGATCATATGATATTTGCAAGAGATTATATGCGCATCTGCCTTATTCTAAGAAACCAAGCCAAGCCTATGTCATTTGACAATCAGAAGCTTAAGGACATGGTTTTAGTCATACACAGCTTCTTCCAAGTTCATATCTAAGTGCAATGATAAGCCATCTCAAAAGAAGAAGTGCCATGCATGCATATTCTCTTGATCTTTTCTCCATTTATATTTGTTCATAATACTCAACATGTGAGTTGATTATTTGTTTAATTCATTATGATTAAAAGCACTTGTGATCATGCAACAATTTCAAAACATCAAGAAAGTTCGATCATGACCAGATTTTGTGTAAGTAATTACTCTAATTACTAGTCATGCCAAAAACTACAAAATGTGTAACATGAGTAATGTAGTAAGAACTTTCAGCATGTAAAAGGAATCACAAAGTCATATATGTATGAAATACTATGCTCATATTATTTTAAGTTCAGATTCACACATAGACTTCCCAAGTTTCAAAACTCCCCCTCAATTTAAGCCATGAGGATGCATAACCCCTATTCACTACAAATGTAACAAAAACATGTGAAATCCAAAGGTTTTATGAAAATGTCAGCCAATTGTTGTTCGATATCTACATAGTGAAGCACAATGTTTCCTTTTTTCAACATTATCACGGAGAAAGTGATACATTATATCAATATGCTTAGTTTTAGAATGTTGCACGGGGTTTTTAGCAATGCAAATGGCACTAGTGTTATCACAAAATAGTGGAACACTATCTAGATCAACCACATAGTCCTTAAGTGTTTGAACGATCCACATAATTTGTGAGCAAGCACTAGCAGCAGCTACATACTCAGATTCGGTTGTAGATTGTGCTACTAAGTTTTGTTTTTTAGAGGACCAAGAACAAGTGAATTACCATGAAAATGACAAGAACCGGAAGTACTTTTCCTATCTATCCTACAACCCCCAAAATCAGCATCCGAAAAAGCTTTCGAAGTAACGGTTGAGGAAGAAGGAAGAAAAATGCCAAATTCTTGAGTTCTATGCAAGGACCTGAGAATCCTTTTGACAGCTTGACAATGTGAAACACGTGGGGAAGCTTGAAACCGTGCACAAAGACATACTCTGAATTGTATGTTTGGTCTTGATGCCGTGAGGTGCAAAAGTGATCCGATCATGCTTCTATATTCTTTTTGATCCACGGTTCACCATCTTAATCAAGTTCAAGTGTTTATGTTGTTCCCATTGGTGTCCGAAAAGGCTTGCTATTGTCCATGTTGAAGCGCTTGAGAAGGTCCCTTGTATACTTTGTTTGATGCACAATGGTTCCCTTCTTAGTTTGCTTGATTTGCAGCCCCAGAAAGTACGTGAGTTCTCTCTCCCATAATACTCATCTCAGATTCTGAACTCATCATAGCTGAAAACTTGGACACAAGATCATAAGAAGCACAACCAAAGGTAATATCATCCACATATACTTGAACGAATAATGAGTCATTGCCATGCTTAAGCACAAAAAGAGTTTTATCAACCTTGCCCATGGTAAACCCCTTTTCAAGTAAGAATGTTTTTAACCTATCATACCATGCTCTAGGGGCTTGTTTGAGACCATACAAGGCTTTGGACAGTTTGTAAACATGATTAGGAAAATCTGGATTTTCGAAAACTGGTGGTTGCTTGACATAAACCTCCTCATCTATATAGCCACTAATGAAAGCACTTTTAACATCCATTTGATATAACTTTAAACCTTTAGATGCAGGAAAAGCTAACAAAATTCATATGGCTTCTAATCTAGCAATAGGAGCAAAAGTTTCATCGAAATCTAGACCTTCAATTTTTGTGAAACCTTGAGCAACCAATCTGGCCTTATTCCTTATCACAACCCCATCCCCGTTTATTTTTAAACACCCTTTTAGTTCCAATTAAAGTGTGTATTGAGGTTGAGGTACAAGTTTCCAAACATTATTTCTTTCAAAATTTTCTAACTCTTCTTGATGGCAATAATGCAAGATTCATTATGAGTGCGTGTGATATATCTTTGGGTTCAAAAGAAGCAACAAAAGCAGAATGAGCATGAGAATTGGGGTCAGAAAACCTGGATCTTGTAACTCGTTCGCAAGCTCCCAATTACCTGTTGCGGGGGATGATTCTTGTAAATCCGTAGGGGAACAGATGTATCACAAGATTCTTCACCATCAGGTTCATCGCAAATTGATGAGCTTGTGGCATGTGGACGATCAGGACCAGTAGAGATGGTAGTCATAGCTTGTTCAAAGTTTGGAGCTGGACACGTGTAAGCTTCGGAACTATCAGGCAATATCACCGACTCTTCTTCTTCTTCAAAAATACCCTCCCCCTTAGGATATGGATCCGGACCTGCAATGTTCGAGCTAGTACATGGGCTAGCTTCATCAAAAGACACCTCACAAGTCTCCACAATTTTGTTAGTGTCAAATAAAGCACACGGTAGCCTCTAGTATAAGATGGGCAACCAAGAAACATGCCATTAATGGATCTAGGTTCAAATTTATCAAGATTACCATGTTTCTTAACAAAGTATTTGCAACCAAAGACCCGAAAGTGTGTAACACTAGGCCTATGTCCAAATCGGAGTTCATATGGTGTTTTACCTAGCTTAGAACACAAGCAAATATGATTTGAGACATAACAAGCGGTTGCAATTGCATTAGCCCAAAATTTCATAGGAGTTTGATATTTATCAAGCATAGTCCGAGCCACTTCAACTAAGGTTCTATTCTTTCTTTCTACAACACAGTTTTGTTGAGGTACATATGGTGAATAAAGTTGATGATCTATTCCATTTTCAGTACAAAAGTGATCAAAAGATTGATTTTTAAATTCAGTTCCGTTATCACTTCTAATTGCTTTTAAAGATCCTGGGTGATCAATTGATAATCTAAGAAATAAAGTTCTAAAGTGACTAAAAGCTTCATTTTAGACGCCATAAAGTAAACCCAAGAGTATCTAGAATAATCATCAACAATCACAAGAACATACCATTTACATTCGAAGGATTGAACACGTGAAGGTCCTACGGTGTCAAGGTGCAAAAGTTGACCCGGTTCAGTTGTCGTGATCATTGTGAGAGGAGTACGTGAACCTGAAACTATCTTAGCATGTCTACAAGAAGAGCACACAATTTCATTGTCTCCTTTGAGCTTAGGCAGCCCACATATGTGATCAAGAGCACTAACACGCGTTAGATGATCAAAGCCTATGTGACACGATGCCAAAAATATAAGTCCTTTGAATCATTAGCAACTAGACACCTATGCTTAGAGGAAGACATATCAAAATGAGCTTTAAAAACTCTTCCAAACCAAGACAAGTTAAAAATAAGCTCACTACTGAATTTACAACTTTGCAATAATTTTTAGTGAAAATAATTTCCATATTTTCATCCAGCAGTTGTGAAATAGAAAGCAAGTTGTATTTCAATTTTTTAACAAGTGCCACATCCTTCAAAGTGTAGTGATTATTTACTCTAACCGAACCCTTAGCAATTATAGAAGTTGAAGAATTATCGACAAAAGTAACATTCTCTACACGTGACACAAAATAGAGGGAGGAGAACCATTCTTTGTTGCCGATCATGTGGCATGAGCAACATTAATCAACAATCCAAATGTCCTCCTTCCTCAAGCGTGTAACCTACATAGAAGAACAATACATCGATGACTAGATACTGGGGTTAGTCAAAAGGCATTTAGGAATCCAGTACCGAGTCACATGACGTCCAGCAGGAAAAATGCACGAAAGCTGAGATAAAACAGCAGGTTTATGACTCAATGTTTGAGATTTTTTGTTCTTAACTACTAACCTATAAGATGTTACTTGTGCAGCACAAAAATAAGTAGCTCCGGAGGCAAAAACAGAAGGTCAAATGTAAACTTTGAATGTTTTTGACTCATAACAGCAGGTTGCATGTTCCTGACATTCGTTTTAGTATGTGCAGCAAATTCTTCATGAGAGTTATAAGATCTAGCTTGCATTCTTTCCTTTTTATTTTGCTTATCTAGTCTATAACAAAAATCTATGACATGACCATCTCTACCACAATAGGTACAATGAAATTTAACTTTGTGTTCATGTCTAGATGAGCATGCAGTATGCTTATTTGAACTCGAACGTGACAACACTCCTGCAGATTTAAAAACCACCTCTTTTGGTTTAGGAACTGTTTTAATCAAACCACTTCCTAATGACTTTACAATTTTAGGTGGATGTGCTTTACCATGAGTATGAGAATTAGGTTTTACAATTTTAGGTGGATGTGCTTTACCATGAGTATGAGAATCAAAACCTAAACCAGTTTTATCATTGCAAGATTTGGATGAATTCAGTAGCAAGTTTAGATTTTTGTTCCCAATACAAAACTGCTCTAGTGTCCTTTTCATATCATCGAGTTCCTTAGACAATTCTAGGCAGTTTTCACATGAAGTTTTTCCTTTTAATTTGCAATTAGAATAATATTTAACTTCATGAGCATGTAAAACATTGTTCAATATTGAAATTTCATTCATAGCATCTTTTAGTTTCTTTTCAAGATCATTACAGGTAGAACAATGCAAATCGATTGTAGAACAAGAAGCATCTTTTAACTTTGTATCATTAAGTGCAACAATCTTTTTGTTCTTTTCAATCTCTAAATCAAGTTTATCAAGAGTGGAGGAGTGTGCACTTCTTAAGGAGGAGAGTTTTTCATATATTAAATTGCATGAGGAACAAGAATCATCACTTGGAATAAAGGTTTTCAAACAATTAATTTCAGATTCTAGTGACTCAATTTTAACAGCATTGTCCCTAAGCTTTTTGTCCTTTTTCTTAACAATAACAGTTGCACAGGAAAAAGCATCACACATTTCATCACAAGTAGGACATACCTCTTCGTTGTCATTGTTGTGTTCTGCATCCTCCATACTTGATCTTTATTTGCCCGCCATGAAACACAAGTTTGCCAGATCATCTTCATCTTCGTCACTTCCACTGCCTACATCACTCAAGCCAAGTTCTTGAAGTGTGGTGATGAAACTGTTTATCAGTTTATGTCCTGTAAAACCCTTCTGTTTCTTGTTGATTTTGCGAGAAGAGGACTTGACTTTATTCTTCTTTTCATCACGGGTAGAGGGACCTGAAAGGTTAGGGCAATCTGTATGAAAGTGTCCTGTATTATCACCTTCGAAACATCGTTGAGGTCCGAAGCTTCCTCTCCTTCTAGTTTTCACATTTTGCAATGCTTTTAAGAACCGAGTAGAGATGAGTGCTAGCTCCTCTTCTGGAAATTCTTCAATCTATTCCAGGGTTAGTGAAGACAGCAAAGCATGTGTATTGCTAGATGAAGATTGGCCGGAGCTATGCATATCACATTGAGAAACAAATGCAAGAGACTTGTTGGGGTTCTTACGTGAGATTATGTAAATTTCATGAGTTTTCAATTTAGAATACAGAACATCTAATGTAAGTGTACTCAAGACAATAGATTCATGAATAGATGTGACTTTCATCTCCCAAATTGACATGTCTAATGCACTTAGTAATTGCCTAACATTTTCAGCATCTGAAAAATTAACATTGAGGTTACGCAAGTTGCTGAGAATTTTATTAAAGCGAGCAAAGAGGTCATCAATGGACTCGCCGGGTTGCATCTCAAAGCGCATGTATTCTTTCTTGAACATATCATGTCTTACCTCCTTGATCGTGTTGGATCCTTTGTGGTAGTCACAAAGTGCTCTCCACACATCGTACGCCAATCGGAGGTGTGCAACACGGTCGAAGTCGCTCTAAGTTAGTCCTTGGATTATCAAGTTGCGGGCTTTGCTGTTGTTGTCGATATCTCTTAAGTTTGTAGCCGTGACTTGATCGTTCGGTGGCACGTCGTAAGACTTTTACACCTTTTCCCATATTGCGAAGCCTTGTGCCTGGATGAAAGCTTCCATACGTGCTTTCCAAACCTGAAAATCGGTACCACTAAAAACACAAGGTTTTGCGGAGTATTTCTCCATGATGATTAGTCAAAAACACGTGCAAATCATAAAGATTAGAGAACCGTGGCTCTGATACCAATTGTAGGATCGAAGAGCATGTGTAAAGCTACCAGAGGAGGGGGGTTAAAGGTAGATTAAAACATTTCAGCGGAAGCAACAAAACATCCCTCGGCAAAAAACCGATCTGTTAAAGAAATCGTGTGTGCGACTAATATAAATGTGTTCAACTGTAAAAAAACTAGTATAGATTGTAGAGAATCAAGTCACGAAGACATCACAACAAGATTCATGAAAATCCGTCGAGAGAAACTCTATGTTACGATCGAAAGATTGAACAAAGGTCAATATGTCCTACCCGAGAAAAACAGTTCTTGAACACTGCAAAGGAACTCGTGTAGATCAGAAACCACAAATCCAATGACTGTGCAATTTTTACACATGATATAAAATCAAGTTGTGAAGACAACCCAAAAACAATCACGTCAATCGGATCTTTAAAACTCGAGTTATGACAAAACTACCAAAGAAAGATAGTGCTGTGCAGAAACTCGACGAGAAAGACTTGACGAAAACAAGTCGGACGAACAAGGCACAAAAGTTCCTTTCAACTACGAATTTTATTCAATAGAACACAAGAGGAACAGACTAAAAGTCATGTACCATGAGCTCTGACCTCCCTTGCTTATATAACCAGCCCATAGGCCAACCCGAACTTAACTAGGACTCTAATCCTATTCAAATCACGAATTGAAACTTTCCATAATTGCTCAAGACTGTTCTATACGCAGATAGAAGCAATCTTAAGACTTCCAAACACTTTAGGAACGTATCCCACATTCCTAGAAAAACTCAAATTCGTGACCCACATGAAATCCTATCGTAACCAACTCAAAACTTTCCATATTTGAGTGAAACACGACTCAGCCACAGCCTGAGTCCATAACCTAGTCGGTTGGACCTTTCCGACCAACTTTTTACGTCCACATCTCTTCATCACGTCTCGGAACCATGTATCCACGTCCATACACTCCTTGCACACATGCAAACATCTTCCAACGACATCCACGATACCTTCATATGCATTGTTCTTAATTCAAACATGCTGCACAACCTCCCGATCAGCTCAACCACAATTCCTCCCGAACTTGTTTGTTGAACCTCATCTTTTCCCTAAGACTAGATCAATGGATCATGTCACCAGCCATGTCTTGAACTCAAGTGTTGCCTGCAAATGAATAAACAACATATACTTCCGAGCAAAAGTGCTCAACTTGACTCTCATTAGCTCTGATAACCACAACACCTTACGTGAGCACCTCACGTAAGCATGTTGCAAACCACAACAAAATGATATCAGTCATAACCACCAAAACACACCAAAAACTTAGTTTAAGAATACTAAGCAAACTTTCCATAATCCAAAAAGCAAGTTCGAAACATTGCAAGTTAAAAGCAGAACCACTGTGATCAAGCTCCGAACCTTGCCGAAGCAAACCGGACCTTGAACCGGAGCTTACCAAAGCTAGCAGGACCTAGCGCCAGAGCTTACCAAAGCTAGTCGGACCTAGTGCCGGAGCTTACCAAAGCTAGTCGGACCTAGATCTAGAGCTAACCAAAGCTAGTTAGACCTAGATAAAGAAGTCGGACCTAACGTTGGAACTTGCCGGAGCTACCCAAAACAAGCCGGACCTATCGTCGGACCTTGCTGGAGCTTGGACCTAGTTGATAAAGGTGTTTTGGTAGAATTTAAAACTTTTATCGCCATAGCCAATGTATTCAGCACACATAGGCCTCACATAGAGGTGATGGGAAGGCCCGCGATTCTCGCCTCGGCAGCCAAACTCCTAAGCCCGCTTTAGCTATTTTTTGGGGTGAACCCGAGTGATGCCCGATCGCCCTCAACTATCAGGGAGAATAGGACACCACCACCCTATTTTGATGGGCAATTAAGGTTAGTGCTGGAAGTTTGCGCTTCATAGGATCCTGTTTGCCATATTCATGATAATCCCGAACCTTCTAGGGCTTCGAGCAGCATGAGGCCGACCCTCCTTGGGGTTATTGTTGAACTGCCAACAAAGGACTTGGATACGGAGCATCAGAGGCGCCGGACATATCTGCTACCTCCAAAAGTACATCGCGGTCATCCGACCCATGCTCTTGCTGATTTCGGGCGGTCCCTAATCTCAGGGGGAGAGCAACCTTCGAGCCCGGAGCTTACTCGAGTCGCACACAAGGTGCGATTGAGCAATTCTTCATGGCTTGATGGAGTTGTGCCACGCCCGATGGTGGTGTTACATTGTTCCCCATTCGTGAGCCACTCCAGATTCATGAGGGGGGATGTGTTGGCATCACAAACATGGGTAAGATTGTGTCACGTCTTGTCAGCGAGTCATTAATGGCCCTGTAGGGACGGGTGTCACAGACAAAGTTCGGGTCGTGTCTTGCCCCTACCATGAGTCGCCCATGGCTCTGGGGGGGGGCATCGCTTTCGACTGTCTTGTCCCATTCGCGACCCACCCAGGGCTCGAATGTTGTGGGTGTTGTCTTCACTACGTCGCTTTTTGCCTGCGTGTAGTTCATGAATCGTCAAGGACAGGTGTTGCAAGTAGTAGAACCATACCATATCCCCTCGGCAAGCCGTCCACAACTCGGAGGGGAAGGGTCTAGTAATGCAACCTCGCTGGTTGGACTTCCGAGCTCATGTGAGCTTTCTGTCGGGAAAATCTGAGTGAAACTCGATTGCCTCCAAATGTCTAGGCGATCGGAACCCAACATCTGGTTTTGATGACTAATTAAGGTCTGGGCTAGGTGCCCATATTTCATTACATTACGCTCAGTAAATTCATGCGGATCTTGGGCCTTTCAAAGGCTCCATCGGCTTGATGCCGACCCTTCGAGCTAGTACTCGAACACGGCGTGTTGGAGACGTCGGAGGTACATGTTACCTCTGATGGCACCTTTCATGACACCGTCGAGCGAGCGTCCATCCCCTGCTTCGACTCATTCCGAGCGGTCTCAAAGCCTCGGTGGGTTGACTTTCAAACTCGGCGCTTGGTCAGACCATGTGCTTGGGTTGGGGTCCTCATCTTCATGTTCTGACCTAGTAGGTTGATGCTGCAGGGTTGAAGCGGCTCGCCTCAGGCGAGCGCGCCACTCCAGGCGGGCGCGATCGAGGAGTGAAGAAGCAGAGCGGGTCACGGGCATCCATACTGTATTCTGTCTTTCATGGTGGTGCGACCTTTGAGGAGGTGGTAAGGTGCATGTAAGGAATCCCCAACCGCCATGCTTCTCTATTCGCGTCGTCGGTTACGAGGCAGTTTAATGCGCCACCATCACTGTTTCCATCCCTTCGTCACCTTTAGTAGGACTATAAATAGCCCCTTTCGGGGGGCCCATTTCTTCATCACTCCCACCTTCCTCCACTGCCGACAGCGGATAAAACTCCATCCTTTCCTCCAACCTTTTTCCTATAACAATGTAACCTCCTTCACGATGAGAGCGTGGTAACTGGAATCCGTTCCTAGCAATCAGAGGCCACCATCTTGGCAGGAGAGGTCCTGGTTTGAGGTACAAAGAGAAGGGAGGAGTCACCTGGAAGTTCGAAATGCTCCGAAGCCTCGTCGAGGCTTGACGGCAGGAGGATCGGTCGGAGGCTCGCAAAGGGGGTAGGCTCGACCTGGGTGCAGGGCGCCATTGAGCCTGTACCAATCCTTCCCTCGTGGCATGGAGGGGGATTGGGATGTAAGTCATGTGCCTTGGGATCACGACCTACCTCGGCGGGACGATCATCTTCGAAGGGAGGGTCAACTTGATCCAGATGCAGGGAATCATCAAGCCTGTACCAATCCTTCCCTCATGCCACAAAGGGAGATCGGGAAATAAGTTGGGTGTTGTTACATCCCGACACAGCTCGATGAGCTTCAGCGGCCCGACCCACTTCAAAGGGCAACGAGAAAGGCTGTAGTCTCTCTTTGGGAGATCAGTAGCCTTTCTTTCTCAAAGGTGCTGAGTCTCTGATGGAGAAGGAGACATCAGCCGCTCGGGCATTCTTGCATTCCTTAGATTTTGAAGAAACGGCAGCCATGAAGTCGGGCCTTGTCGCCGATGAAGAATTGCCAGGTCGGGGAGGAGTGCGAAGCCGCTGGGATGCTGACTTGAAGGCCGATCGGGCTTGGAGCATCAAAGTTGTCGATCTTGGAGGATAGCACCTGTATAGGGACATCATTTTTGGGGATTGTAACATGTATTCCATCATGTAAAGAAACAAAACATCATGTAATATGGATCTTTTAATGAAAAAAAACGTTTCCCTTTTGTCCAGTCTTCATCTGATCGAATTCCATTCCGAACTGTGGCCCTTGAGTTTTCCCTACTATGAATGATGGAAAACTTTATTAGACCAAATTATCTTGAGGTCGGTTGGGCCTGATCAGGCGATAGCCCCAGGGCCTAGGTTTCGGGCTTTTGGCCCGAGTTGCTATTTGAGGCCAAGCTCGACGTCTGAGTCCTCATCTTCAGTGGGATTTGAGTCTCTCTTTTTTTCGTCTAGCATGGAGAAAAAGGTCACTTAGCTTGACAGTAGTAGAGACAAGAGTCGCGCTGCATCCCAAGGTAGGAGCCAGGACAGGGTCAGGTCGCACTGGCCCAGGTGGATCGAGCGTGCTTTCTCCTTCACCGACTGCTCGTCGTGGTGGACCCTTGCTTCGATCTTCTGAGTCCACGGAGAACTTAGGGCACTCAACTCCCAGAGCCTCTCCTTGGCTCCTGCGCTTGTGTTCGGAGGCTCAGAGATCAGGAAGCTTCAAGCATTCGCTATATTCACTGTTGGGGCCTCAGCTGCGGTCGCCACTGCCCCGAGGGCGGCATGTGTTCTCTCGTGGTGCATGTTCACACCCTATAAGCAGGCGATAGTTCGGAGGGGTTGAACTCGAGAGGTTATCTCAATGGCCAAACTCCCAAGCTCGATGAGCTACCTAGTGGGTGAATCAGGGTAAAATCCGATCCCCTAGATCGTAGGAGGAACTGAACCACACATCCGATTTCGATAGACCGTATGATTGGTGTGCGATGCCTGCATTTCTTTGGACCCTGCTTAGCCTGTACACATGGATCCTGAGCCTTCCAAGGGCTCGAGCGGCTCGTTGCCAACCTTTCGGCGGGTACCAAGGGACAGTCGAGCTAGGACTCAGATATGGACCATCGGAGACGTCGGGGGAATCCACTACTCTATAAAAAATCCCTATCAGAGGCCGTACGCAGTCATCCATCCCTCGCTCTGTTTTGTCCCAAGTGGTCTCAAAACCATGAGGAGCCGACCTTCGAACCTAGAAATTGCTCGTACTCAACATTAGGTCGGGTGCTTACCTTCCTTACCTCAGTTCTTGGTTCGGGGTCGCAGTGGTTGCAGAAGGCCCTCCCTTGGTCCATAGGGGCTGAGTCCTGCAAACAAAGGGTTAGCTGACGTACCTTAGTTTGGTAGGCTGATTCCGTTGTGGTTGTGTGTGGCCATCATTGGCCTGGGCAGCCGATTGCGGTCGTGTGTGGCAATCGTTGGCCTTAGCAACTGCCTAGCAAAGGGCCTCCGTGGCTTGGCCTCGCGGGGGCGCTAGATACGAAGTGGTCCTTGTGCCTGCTAATCTTTATCTTGGGTTGATGAGGACTCGACATGACTTGGTGAAGACGATATGTTGAGAGCGCATATTTTTGCGGAGTATGTTATGAAACTAGTGGTCGAAAGGGCGGTTGACTTTTCATGTATAGTCAAACGTGTCATTACATATCAAGAGTTTATGATTGACAAGTCGGTACAGTTGCTTCCAGTTTACAAGAATGTACATAGATGTCCTCGGTTCGAAGTCGCGAGCGATGCAGGACGAGCGGTTTTCCCTGCACGTCGTGCTGTGTTCGGGGGGCCGCCTATTCATGTAGCGCTTCGTTCCCTGGGTTCCCGGTCCATGTGCATTTAGACTTTTTCTTTGGCCGGTGACCATTGGATGTTGTGGAATGGGTGGCTCGATCCACTCCTCATGCCACACTTCGGGGGGGTGATCTGGTCACTTGGCATCAGTTTCTCGGTCCTTCATGCCAGGCTTACTTGGTGAGCAGTGGCCCATTAGTGCCACAGGGCAGGCAATTCGAACTTCTTGCTGCGTCATTGCTGGGGGTGATCATTTGATTGTGGTCATCTGGGTCTTCATACCGAGCTCCACAGCCGGCGGCAGGTATGTGCAGTCAAGCACTGTCGTAGACCTTGGCCGCTATCGGAATGCCGTACTCATAGCTGCTACAAGAAGTTCATCGGACTCCAAGCAATGGTTGTCGGCGTGGTGTCACTGAAAGTGAATCTAGGCATTCCCTTGTGGGTTTTGGATGATTGATGACAAACAAATAAGATCCTAATGAATTCATTGAGATGAATCGAAGTCTACAAAGACTAGAACTTATTATGCACTCGAAAAGATGAAAAATGAGGAGTGAGAAAAGGAAAATCCCAAATGATCAAGGAAGCACAAAGTAGATATCAATGTATAGGATGTGTGTGAGAGAAACATCCCAAGAGCTTATATCTTTGCATAGAAGGTAAGGGCTAAAATCAATTAATTATGCAATTCATTGAAGCACCGAACAAGTCCGTTTACCAGCGGTAGTCCGATAAACATTCTACTCTCACATGGACAAGTCCAAAAAAGCACTGGATTAATCCGCTCAACTCACTGACCTCACTCGGAAAAGTACAGACAAGTGCCGGAAAAGTCCATTCAACTTTCTAATATTCACTCAACACATATCACCATTCACCAGACATGTCTGTCCTATTGCAGACTAGTCCAATTGAGTCTCTGGACCCATCATGGACTAGTCCGGATAACTTTATGTTCCAATACGGACAAGTCTAGTAACCTCACACAAACTAGGGTTTTAGATGTGTTGTACAATTCACACAAGTTTTACATAGCACACTAGACTAGTCCGGTCTCCAGAGCGGACTAGTCGGGCCGCGGGATCCGTAACGGTAACATTTTTGGAAACTCTATAAATAGATGATCTGTGACCCCACAACATAATAATCTCTTAAGTGTTGCGAGAAAAGTTTTCAATGCCTATTCACCCCCCACTAGGACACATTCAATTGGTATCAGAGCGAGGCTCTCCTTTTATGAGACTCACCACTTGAAGAGACAAATGACCACCGACAAGACCAACGAGATACCATAGATGCCCATCATTGGAGATGAACAAGTCTCCAAGGCATTAGATGTGCTCAAGGAGCACGAGCACGATGATGATGAAGTGCGTGAACTGAAGGCTCTTCTAAGGCAAATGGGGGTAGTCGTCAATACTACTCCCAGTATCCTTTTAATTATGAGAAGCTTAACAACTAGAATCAATATCTTTCTATTCCCATGGGAAGACCTCCACAGTTGACGAGTCCTCCTCGGATGATGAAGATGAGATGGCAACAATTGCCATCAAGAAGCCAACCAAGAAGTCTACACTCTTCCCAAAAAATGGGAGGAAGGGAGAACCACAATCACACTTGCCTCATGGCAAAGGAAGGCAATAAGAAGGTTCAACTTACACCCCTCTCCTTACATTCCTCTAATGATGATTTTGATAGCTCTAGTGAAAATGAGGACTTGTTTAAAGGATTGAGCAAAACTGGACTAAGTAAAATAAAGATGTTGTCAGATGAAATCTTTGAAAAGGAGGAGCTTGTCAATCGCCAAGAATATATGCTCATCCGTGAAAGGAAGAGATATCAAGAGCTTGAACAACCTCTTGAGATTGAAAAGGAGAAAAATAAGGCACTTGAGCTTGAGCTAGCTTTGAGTAAGGAAAATTACTCAAAACTAGAAGACTCACAAATTGCAGTCAACGACGAACTTGTTAACTTTACAAAAGTTAACAAAATCCATGAAGTGCAAGTGGAGTCACTCAAGCAAAGTGGCACTTCCTCCTCTAAAATCTCACCTTCTGAAGATGCCATGTTGACAACTATTAATACCTGCATATGCTCTAGTAACAAGGCTAACGTAAAAGATGAATCCAGTGTTTCACATGTCAAACATCATCCCAAAGTGGCATATTTGACAAGGGAAAGATCAAATATGCACGTAGTGCATATATGGTCACAAGACCTCCCAATGTCAAAGATGGTCTTGGGTATACAAAAGGTAAAAAGATGTCCACTAATGCTCAACATAAGAATCATATTCATTTTGTTAAAGGAAAATCTTATAAACATGAACATAAAACCTTATTTCATACTTTTGATGCATATTATGTCCTTATGAAAAATAATTTTGGATAGGTTTACGCTAAATATGCAGGGCCACGCCACAAGAGACCCAAAGCTTGTGTGTGTGTGCCTAAAACACTTGTCACTAACCTTCGAGGACCCAATCAATCTTGGGTACCTATAACCAAGGCATAAATCTGTTTTGCAGGCCTACTCCCCCGGTAGATCCAAATGGGTGTTAGACAGTGGACCAATCACATGACCGGAGAGAGGAGAATGTTCATAGAGTATGAGCGAAACAAGGGTCCAAGTGAAGGAATTTATTTCGGAGACAATAGCCAAGGAAAAGTCCTTAGCAGCGGTAAAATTGAAATTTCCTCTCAACATGCTCTTACCAATGTTTTACATGTTCATTCTTTAGATTATAATATTTTGTCCATATCTCAGCTATGTGACAAAGGATACAACTATTTATTCACTAATGAGGGTGTGACAGTCTTTAGAAGAAGTGATAACTCAGTTGCATTCAAGGGGGTGTTAAAGGGAGAACTTTATCTTGTTGATTTCAACAAAGATAAAGCTGAACTCAACACTTTCTTGGTTGCAAAAACTATCATGGGATGGTTGTGGCATAGACGGCTAGCCCATGTTGGGATGAGGAATCTGCATAAACTTCTAAAGGGTGGTCACATCTGAGATTTGAAAGATGTCATGTTTGAGAAAGACAGGCCATGTAGCGCGTGCCAGGCGGGAAAACAAGTTGGAGCACCAGACATGGCAAAGAACGTGATGACTACATCAATACCGCTGGAACTTCTTCATATGGACCTCTTCAGTCCAATTGCTTATATAAGCATCGACATTAACAAATACAATTTAGTCATTGTTGAAGATATTTCTAGATTTACCTAGGTATTTTTCTTGTATGATAAATCAGAGACCTAGGAGATTCTCAAGAAGTTCTTGAAGAGAGCTCAAATGAATTCTCCTCAACCCTCAAGAATATTAGAAGTGACAATGGAACAAAGTTCAAAAATACTCAAGTTGACGAGTACCTAGATGAAGAAGGAATAAAACTTGAGTTTTTGGTACCCTACTCCCCTAAACAAAATGGGGTTGCCGAAAGGAAGAACAGGACGGTCATTGAGATCACGAGGACAATGCTAGATGAACACAAGACTTCGAACCGATTTTGGGCTGCAGCGGTAAACACCGCTTGAACGCCATGAACCAGCTATATCTTCACCGACTTCTATAGAAAATGCCATATGAGAAACCAAATGTCTCATATTTCAGAGTATTTGGAAGTAAATTCTTCATTTTAAACAAGAAACTGAGGAGTTTGAAGTTCGCTTCAAAATCTGATGAAGGGTTCTTGCATGGTTATGATTCGAACGTCTACATCTATCATGTTTTCAATAAAGTCTCTGGCATTGTTGAAGTGGCACGTGACGTAGTGTTCGATGAGACTAATGGCTCCCAAGTGGAGCAAGTTGATAAGTGTGTGCTAGATTAAGAAGAAGCCCGATGTGAAGCATTGAGGAGGATGGTACTTGGTGAAATTCGACCTCAAGAGCAATCACAAGACTCAAGTGCTCAAAATGTACCTCAACAAGAGAGCAATGATCAAGGGGGAGCTTCGGTACAAGATCAACATCAGCAGAATCAAGAAGATCAATATATTCATGGAAGCAATGATCTAGGGGGAGGCATTGACAATGAAGAGCAAATGACCACACAAGTGCCTCACCCAAGAGTACATCAGAGTATACAAAGAGATCATCCCGTCGACAACATCATTGGAGATATTGCAATAGGAGTAACTACTAGATCTCATTTTACTAATTTTTGTGAATATTACTCTTTTGTCTCATCTCTGGAACCATACAAGGTTGATTAAGCATTACAAGATCAAGATTGGGTGACTGTCATGCAAGACGAATTGAACAACTTCAAAAGAAATGAAGTATGGGAGCTTGTGGAAAGACCAAAGGCAAATGTCGTGAGCACCAAATGGGTCTTTCGGAACAAGAAAGATGAACACGAAGTCATAACGAGAATCAAGCCACGACTTGTGGCAAAAGGTTACTCAGAGGTTGAAGGTTTGGATTTCGATGAAACCTTTGCTCCCGTAGCTAGACTTGAGTCCATTCGTATTTTTTAGCCTATGCTACTCACCACGATTTTAAGCTGTATCAAATGGACGTCATAAGCGAATTCCTCAAGGGTCCTATCAAGGAAGAGGTGTACATGGAGCAGCCACCAGGATTGAAGATCAAGAGTACTCCAACAATGTGTACCATCTGCGTGAAGGATCTCTATGGCCTCAAACAAGCTCCTCGAGCTTAGTATGAGTGTCTTAGGGAGTTTCTCACTCAAAATGGATTTAAAATAGGAAAAGCTGATTATACTTTGTTTACATATTATTTTTATGGTCATCTGTTTGTATGTCAGATTTATGTTGATGATATCATTTTTGGTTCTACTAATAAATCTTTTTGTGAAGAATTTAGTAAAATTATGACAGACCGATTCGAGATGTCAATAATTGGCAATTTGAAGTTCTTTTTGGGATTCCAAGTGAAGCAGCTGAAAGAGAGCACTTTCATTTGCCAAACTAAGTGCACGCAGGACATCCTCAAAAAGTTTAATATGGACAAAGCCAAACCAATCAAGACCCCCATGGAAACTAATGGACATCTTGACCTTAATGAAGGCGGTCCATATGTGGATCAGAAGGTATATTGGTCTATGATTGGTCCACTGCTTTATTTATGTGCATCTAGGCCTCATATTATGCTTAGTGTGTTTATGTGTGCAGGGTTTCAAGCTGCACCTAAAGAGTGCCATTGAATAGCTGTAAAAAGAATTTTAAGATACCTTGTGCACACACCTAACTTGGGCCTTAGGTATCCTAAAGGATCCAAGTTTAGAACTGAAAAACAATTAGTGGACATATTTACCAAGCCACTAGATGAAAAGAGATTTTGCGAGCTTAGAAATGAATTAAATATATTTGATGCTCGAAATGTGTCTTGAAACATTGCATACCGATTTATTCTTCAAAGTTTACTTACTTTTCCGAAAATTCATCCCTCATCTCAATTTTTTCTCGAAAACTATTTTAATAATGGAATCTTGGTGAATTATGGCCATTATATGATTGTTGATTGCTTACTGGTCATGTTCATAAAGATTATTTGTGAAATGGTGTCCTTTAGCTCACTATTAGATCAAATTCTGAAAAATCTCTTTGTTCTAGTTCAATTTTGTCCAGTTGTCCCGGACTAGTCCGTGGTCATCACCGGACTAGTTCGTTGCTTTAGACTAGTCCGACTGTGGTCCGTTGTTCCGGACTAGTCTGGTACCTTTGCGGACTAGTCCGTTACTATCAGGCTTAACCCTAGCCCAACGCCAAAAGTCTATCTTCTTCCTCCTCACAATTGCCTTTGCTTTCTCTCTCCTCAAACTCGAGCTCCCAAGGCGATTTCCACTCTGAGCCACCAAAATTGAAGGTTTTTCCACAGAAATTCTTCCCCTCAACGCGAAGCAACCCCTACTCTGGACTAATACGGACTCTACTCCTCGCCTCCATCTCAAATCTTCTAATTTTGGTAAAACTCAAATCTTAACCCTAATTCTCATCTTTCCTCAAATCTTGCTTACTTTTCTTGATTCCTAGGGTATACATTGCATTGTTGTATGTATTTCTATTGTCCTCCTACCTTTTTGCATCAATCTCAGTTAGATTTGTTGGAAAAAGAAGTCAGGGTTCATACGTCAAACAGGACTAGTCCGGTGCTTGGTGCAAAAAAGTACGGTTAACCAGACAAGACCGCACCTTGAAATTGGACAAGTCCGGCCCCTCAACAGTTTGAACCTCTAAATTCTTGTCTCCATAAATTATAATTCCCATTCTTACCACACCTTGTCACCCCGTGTCAGGCACGATGTCGTCCGCATCATATGAGAGCATGTTTGATTATGAAGCTGGGCGTGACCGCGAGAGGGTGGCCAGGGCAAAAGAGCTAAGAAGCCAGATGCGCCATGACCATGATGCAAAATATTCTCCTCCTGATGGTGTGCTTCCAATAAAGAGGAAGGTGGTAGTCAAGAAGCCATCTAGCAAGGATGATGCAGGTGCCAGCTCAACGGCACCAACGAGAAGCACTAGCAAGGGCAAAGGACATGAAAGTGGACCCATTGGTGCACCAAAGATTAAACCTCATGTACAACCCTCAAAAGATGATTTCACGGGCAAAGGAAATGACTTGGCTGAGAAGCTCAGAAAAGTTGAAGTCTATGAGCAACCAAAGCAATCAGCTGACCCGAGGTTCTGGAGCCACTTCCATGCTGATTACTATGAGCATGTCTACAAGAAGATGAGAAATCCAGTGGTTGCAAGTCAATGGGTGGACATGACTTATCTACAATAAAAAAACTATCAAGCATATCATGAAGTCTTAGAGGCATTGGAGAGGCATGGCTTGAAGGATCTCCTATCCTTCTAGTATATTTGGAACATTGAAGTCATCACTCAATTTTACTCTACTCTCTACTTCGCTCCTAATGATGGGGATGTGATGATTTGTATGACACATGGATTCGAGTATAGTGTCACTTATGAGGAGTTTGCTAGGATACTCCATCACGAAGACACTTTGGAAAATGATCTTGTGACTCACAAGTTGAAGCCTTTGGAGATGGATGAGCCAGCCTTCCTCTATGACACAAGAATGCAATACAAGGCAGCTACCACAAAGTACTTGAATTCATTCTTTGCGGTGCTTAACAGAATGTTGAGAAAGACTATTGCTCCAAAGGATGGAGATGCAGGGACAGTTCAAGGAACTGTAAGGACCTTGATGAACGTGATAAGCAACAAAAGGACCTTCAATGTCTTTGAATATATCTACAATGACATTGTAAATATCTCAATCAATCCAAATAGGTCCTATGGCTATTCACCTACATAATGTTCATGATTGTGAAGGTAACCGACCTTGAGTTTGTCAAAGATGTTGAGAATGCCGGCCTCAAGCCCCAGAAACCACAAGTCTACAATGTTCCCAATGCTCCTACCTCACCTGCAGTAGAACAAATATCAACGCAAGCAAATGAAGGCACAAGGACTCCAGCTGCTACCCCTGCCCCTCCATCCTCCAAAGAGTCCTCTAGTGGTTTATTGAAGATGCTTTCCTCCATGTTTCATCCTGCCGCAAAGTGGAGGTTAAGCAACACAAGGAAAGCTTTGCCAGGAAGAGGCACCAGAGGTATACGAAGGCAAATATCAAAGCAACTATGAGAAGCTTGATATTGAGCCAGTGGGATCTCCTCAAATGCAGAGGATTCCGAAGAAAATATCACAGAGATGGCGCCTCTCACAGAACAAGAATTGGCCTCCTTTGGACTTGCGGGTGTCACTGTTCCTCCTCCTCCTCCTCCTCAGCATGCTCATGAGTCTGGAGATGAAGATGAACATAATGGCATGACTGAGAGTGAGAGAGAGAGAGTGACGGAGAGTGGTTCCCCTCAATTTTTCCCTTTTTGGTGCCTTGATACCAAAGGGGGAGAGATTGAGACTAGTAGTCTATTTATGAGCCTTAAGGACTAGTGATTATGGACATGCATCTTTTGTGTTTGTTAAGTTTCAAATTATTGTAATATCTATTTGGATTCCTATTTTGTTTAAATTGGAATGTGTGATGCTCATTCTATTCTTCTGAAATTAATTGATGTATTTTCATTATGCACATCACGATATCTGCTCACACACACTTTTTAGGCACCCCACCATAAAGAGTGCATATATGCGAGAAATTTTTTGTTGTTCATATGTCATTCTCATATATGCACACTTTATGAAATCAATGTTTACTCTTCATTGTGAAATCTCAATTGGTTGTCATCAATCACCAAAAAGGGGGGTGGTTGAAAGTGCATCTATGCATTCCCTTGTGGGTTTTGGATGATTGATGACAAATAAATGAGATCCTAATGAATTCATTGAGATGGATGCAGGTCTACAATGACTAGAACTTATGGTGTCCTAAAAAAGGTGAAAAATGAGGAGTGAGAAAAGGAAAAACCCAAATGATCAAGGAAGCACAAAGTAGATAGCAATGTATAGGATGTGTGTGAGAGACACATCCCAAGAGCTTATATCTTTGCATAGAGGGTAAGGGCTAAAATCAATTAATTAAGCAATTCACTGAAGCACTGGACAAGTACATTCACCAGCAGAATAGTTCGATCAAATTTTTGTTCTCACACCGACAAGTATGGAAAAGCACCGGACTAGTCCGTTCAACTCACTGACCTCACTCGGACAAGTCCAGACTTGTGCTAGACAAGAATCGTTCAACTTTCTGATATTCACTCAATACATATCACCATTTACCGAACAAGTCAGTCCTATTGTGGACTAGTCCGATTGAGTCTCTGGACCCATCACAGACTAGTCTAGATAACTTTCCGTTCCAATACGGACAAGTGTGGTACACCTCACAAAAATTAGGGTTTCAGGTGTGCTGCACAATTCACGCTAGTTTTACAAAGCACACCAGACTAGTCGGGTCCCAAGAGCGTACTAGTTCGGCTATCGGGATCCCTAAGGGTAACTTTTTTGGAATCTCTATAAATAGGTGATCCATGACCCAACAACATAAGAACTTCACACAATAGTGAACCACTAAGAACTCTAGCGCTGCCACTCGTCCTGAGAGAACAGAAACACCTATCCCCATACATCTAAAGGCTTTAAAAGTTAAATCTTTTGGGGATTCAAAATTGGGATAGGGAGATCGTCTTCTATGCATTGCGAAGCTCTTGGGCTGTGACCTTTTATACACTCCTGCATCTGTTGTAAATCTTTCAAGTGTGTTTGATCGCTTTTCTCTCTGTTATTTTATGGGGGCCCTCAACGCGCGAGGTTGCCCAACTGACTTGGTTATTACCCCCGTGATAGTGGAACTCAAGTAGGCCTTCGTGGTGACTTGAAGAGGTAAAGGTTTGATTGAGACCGGACTCTGTGTGGGCTCCTCAATGAGGACGTAGATCTCTTTGTTGAGATCGAACCTTAGTAAAAATCTTTTTGTCTTGGGTTCTTGTTATTTACTTTTGCAATCATCATCATCATCTATGTCATAGGGTTGATTAATCTCATGACTTATATTAATCTTGTATTCCTTGTTTAAATCAATCATCCTAAAACATACACAAGTTATTAGGATAACATACTAAATTTCGTTGCTATAACATTTGAGGAGAATACATTAAACAATCTATCTTTTCATCGGTATAATTAGCATACCGGACTAGTCCGTTACCGTTATCGGACTAGTCCGACCCTCATGTATTTGATGAATCTGTTAAGTGTTTGTTTATATTTCCTACGCACTACTAACAATTCATTCCTAGCAAGGATGCCATAAATGCTTGTTGTAGTTTTTAAATCACAGATATATGTCCGCAAGTGCACGAGATCTATCGATGTAGCATTTCCCCTTTTAGAGTATTCCCAAAGGGTGTCATTTAATTCTCCCAAAGGAAGGCTAGGTGGAAGCAAAACAATCATCAAATGGAGAGGCTAGGTTGGTCTAGGTAGGGTTCTAGTAAGGATGGATAAATGATAATTGGAGGTAGTGTGACACACACGTGAGCATTCTATCCTAAAGGGGTAAATGAGGTAAAGAGGGACTAGGCTAAGAGTCAGGTAGATTCTCATACTATGCTTCTAAGGTACACATACATATCCTAAGTTAGTTATTAATTATCATATCAATTATGAATTCTCATGCAAAGTGGGTTAACACATCGGGCACAGGTTTACCCCTAGCAACACTAGGACGACTCCCGCCAAGAGCCTGTGGCATAGCCCAACGTGGAGGATTACAAAGGACAGATAAGGCCGTCACCACCTATTACCTAACTCTTCAATTTGTGGGTCTACGAGACATTCAACGCTACTTATCTATCCTAGCACCATGCTAGCATATTAAGTAATTACCTTAAGAGCATAGGAACCAGCCATCCTAAGGCAATGAACTAAATCATCATTGAACCAATGTTAATACATAGCATAAGTGATTCATATTAACATAATCATGTCATATCTAATTAGACTATAGTGGGGGTTTGTCGTGTTTATGATGATAAAATGAGAATGGTATAGCATAATGATAACTACTACTCCTACCACATATATGGAATCCACATTCAAACAAGAAATGCTTCATCCAAGTATATGAACAACATAAGACTAAAGACAACATCTTTATTAAGAGCAACATCACAAATACAAATAGGAATATAGGAGCCATTCCTTTCCCAATTAGGAATTGGGAAGAGACTCCTTCTAATTCTATCCTACATGGACTAAGGACTATAGGCTCTCCTCTATACAGCCTACACTGCTCTAAACCTATGGAGAATAGTGTATACAATGGATGAATACTCAAGTGGTGTGTGCGTGTGAAGTGAGAATAGGGGGTCCTATTTTTAGGTGGAGAAGGGTCGGTTCCCACCGCCAAAAGCGCGCGAATTAGTCTTCATCGTGATCAGGGCACCACAGGGAGTCGACACGTGTTGCTAGGGGTAAACCTGTGCCTGATATGTTGAACAACTTAGCATAATTATTCACCATTGACATGCTCATTAAGACCTAACCTAGACTATGTATATGTATACTAGAAGCATTGTAGGAGCAACTCCCCAACTCTTAGTTTAATCTCCATTAGGACCCATTTACCCCTTTAGAATAGATTGCCTTGGTGTGTGTCATACTACCCCTATTATCAACTTACCTACGTCTTGATAATTGATTAGTATCCCATAGCTTGATCATAAGAGTAGTGTTTACTTTACTCCATTGCCTTCTTTTGGGAAAAATATGATACCCTTGGGAATAGTCTTGGGTGAAATGCTACATGACAATTTCTGTGCGCTTGCAGACATTATTTCGTTTGAAAGATGATCTACAACGTAAGAAACGTCAACAAACATTTCTGGTGTCGTTGCCAGAGAAGGCAAAGGAAGTGAAGAATAGCTATCATTTGTGATTAAGCTATAGGTAATAATAGTTATTAGACAACATTACTCTTGTTTGTTTTCTCCTTTTGTTTGAATATAGGGTAGTGTTGGATAACCCATTTTTTGGGATGGCCAATGAGGATGCTAGTGCTCAACTACAAGATGATTGAAGGCATACCTCACAAATGTCGGCTAGGCAACACCATTACCTATCGCAGAAGAATTTCAGCTTCTAGTAGGAACCAAAGTCATCCATCCCTAAGCTTGGGGGAGGCTCCAAGAGTTCTTCTTGGTTTGCCTCCACCATAGGGTGGATAGTTGGCTCTTCATCCAACACTAATGTTATGGGTTAGCTCCACCGATCCATGACTACATTTGTGCTGGAGCTGAAGGAGCCCTATTTTCATTCATCATGAATGATAATATGGTCTCTACTCAAGCGGTAGATTGAAGAATGATCTACTTCCCTTAGCTTGGCATGCACACCACTTAAAAAGGTGGACATGCTAGCTATGGAACTACACCTCCCATTGAAGTATCATGATAGATCAAGTTGATGGAGAAGTGTTTGGAATGATCCAAGCCATGGATATTCACATGATTTGGGAAAATCCATGTCATCATGGGCCACTTGGGGAATCATTTCCCTAAAGACCCACGAGGATTCTTCCTTCCAAACACAACCCCAATGGCTATCACCAATAATGAGGTGAAGGGTGGAATCAATATCACCCTTGTAATCAAGGAGACTATAGGGATTTCAATTGATTTAAGTTTAACTAGCTACCTTGGAGTATCTTGTCCATGGACAAGGAAGAAATCAAGAAAACATTTACATGAAGCTCTTGGCCAAGGAAAAGAAACTTAAAGAGCTTTCAAGATCTAAGATACCCCACAATCTATTGTTGGGATTCCTACCCTTTGACCAAACCCAAGCAACCTAGGGCAAGTGACATTGTGGATGAAGCGTTTCTTGTTTGATTGTGGAGTCCACATGTCATAATGCCCAAGTACGCTTTTGATCCATGATCAAAGTATGGGTTGACCTTAAGGAATATCAAGAAGGTTGAAGTGACACCCCTAAAGAAGGACAAGCCTCACCATGCTCATAATGAATATCTTCAAGAAAGAAAAGCCGTCACTACATCAACAAATCTTCATCAAGATAACAAAGAGACTAGGGTCACCATGTGGCCCACATGTCCAACTAACATGAAAAATTAATTTTGGCATGTCAAGCAGGAAAAGTTGTCCACATCTTCAACTCTGGGATTGGACAACAAATCATCGCACTAAAATGGACGAAGGTAAGTCCCACTCATCGGACTTCAAAAATTCGATGAGTCCTTGCCAATAGGTAAATTGGTAGTTATCTCATATTTAATTCCCCAATTGCATATTTAAATTTCCCATCAATCTTTGCATTTGCATTTAGCATGTTTGAATTTGCACACTTGCATGTCAAAAAGTAAAATTTCCAACCTTCATAAAACTAAAATTTTGAATTAGGAAATAAATTTATTTGGATATGAACCTTTGGCATAACTACTTGAATTCATCTTCCTAATTCAACCAAAAAATATTTCCCAAAATATTCATTGCATTTGCAAATTGTTTCAAGTTGGCCAAAACAATTTGAGAAAGGGTACACCATGCTTTTTAGATAATGTAAAACGTTTTCGAGTTGTTTTGTTTGTTCTTGATTTTAGTGCAACCAGTACAAATTTTGTAAAGAGGTTGGAAGGCCTCATCAAGCCATATCCCTCCATCAATCTCATTTTGAGTTCATGGTGGAGGAATGCTCAACATGGTGGTCCAATGGAGGAATAAGATGAAGCTCATTCAACTCCAACCTCAACTTGGCAGGAGACATTGAACATGAAGGCTACACCAAAATCCATGGTCGTGAGTTTCTCACACAAGGACCTTCAACCAAGACTGCTCTTCAATTGAGGTACAAGTTTAAACTTTTCCATCGCAGGAATGACATTAGGATTGAATGATTTTTGCTTACATTGGTAAGGAAGGTTTACACCTTCTCATCATTCAATTCTTATGCATCCTCATGAGAGTAAGTGTTGACATTACTCTTTTTGATTCTTCAAAAAGGAATGTTACCTTACTTGGGAATAAATTTAAACAAGTACCTAGAATTTCATAAGCATTGCTAAAATTGACTTAGACATTTTTTGCCTAGGTAATGCATATGGAATAACTTAATGGCTGAATCGGTATGTAGCAACCTAGGAATAGTTATATCCATAATTTTCATTTGAAACTCATTCATGCATGGATCACTAAATTCAGAATTCCTAGGCAAGAAAATTAAAAATGTTCAGGAGGATAAAATTGAGAATCTTGTTTGCCATGATCCAAATGATAAATATTTGCTCTTGTAAAAAGTTTTGATGGTTAGAAAATTTACAAGATGAAGGGATGCATATAGTGTATTTATATAACTTGCATTGCTATGAGTAGGAGCTTTAGAAAAATGTGGAAATTGATTTATCCATAAAGCCCCACTTCTATTAATGATTCATACATTGTTCATGAATACACATGAAATCTCACCCACTGCATCTTTGATTTTGTTCTACCCCGTATGTACAAATGCAAATTTGGTCACCTAACCTGAAAATTCATTTGTACAAGTATCGGGAGCTAACCATCACTCTCTACCATAGAGAAGATGTTCCCAAGAGTGAAATAACTATGCAGGCATTCAAAGATCTGATGGTTGGAAATCCTAAGAGGATTCCATTTCAACATCTCTTGGCCAAGGAGTAAATTAGGATGGTTGCTACCTATCGAAAATTAAGCCCGAAGGTCAACCATAAATATACGAGGCTAGAGATTTGACATGGAAACCCTCCATGAGCAATCAATGGGTTGTCACGAATATGTGAGAGCATTATGCTCTCAACTGTTCTAAGCACTCATTCAAGATCAAGGGAATTGCCACCATCATTGGGTGTAAGTTATTCCTTTGTGGCTAAAAGGTATGATGCACCTTAACCAAGAAATCACAAGATCACATCCAATTTATATTGGGTGCAAGTTGTTCCCATGTGGATAGAAGGTATTTTATACCTTAGTCAAGGAACAACGGATCACACTCAACCTATGTTGAGTGCACGTCATCCCTTTGTGGTTATAGGTATGTTGTACCTTAGCCAAGGAACAACGTATCATACTCAACACATATTGGGTACATGTCACTCCTTTGTGGCTAAAGGTTATTGTTATCTTATCCAAGGAATAATGGATCACACCCAATGCATAAGAGGTACAAGTTATTTCTTTATGGCAATAAGGTATGATACACCTTAGCCAAAGAATGACGTAACACACTTAACCATGTTGAGTGCACATCATTCCTTTGTAGCTAAGGGTTATCATTACCTTAGCCATGGAATAACAAAGTACATCCAACCTATGGGAACCATGAGTTGTGGATGAGCGACATCAACAACCCTCTCCTCGACCACACTCGTGAAATCCATGGAAGGCAACACAACATCGACACTCAACCCTCCAATATCAATGCCATGCTGCATCAAGGTTAGGACAACCTCATGGCCTACATCCGTTGTTAGGGATTTAACCCCTATCGTGGAAGTTGAACAAGAACAAGCTTGGGAGGACCCCCACTTGAGGTAACTTGTATCACACCCATGCATATTTATTTTCCATTCACCCATCATCCACCTTGCATATAAAAAAAACTTAAAAAATGTAGAGTAGATTTTCTTTCAAAATAAAATAAAAGATGTGTGGTAAGCATGGTTTGGAATTCACAAAGATGAAATGATGAATAGTTGCTCTGTTTTAATTTTCCTAAGTCCCAAGTTTAAAACTTACTACTCTCCAAAATATTGCTTTCATTGGCTAGAATTACTTCTGCCTTGATTTAGAAATTGTGGGTAGCAAAAGCTTAATCCAATTCTAAGTTGTTGTGAGATGTGATATAGTGATAGGGCTGCTATTCCTAGTTTGAAAGTAAAACTTAGATTTCCAGAGAATTTCAAAAAAGATTTAAGATACTCTCATTTGATTGGAAATACCTACCAAAGCCATGTGTTACGTTACATTGATAAACCTTATGCATATGCTATTTGTCTTCACATTGAGCTTTGTCAAACTAGTATAGACCTATGTGAGATTTCATTTATTACTTTTTGAATTCAAGACTTTACTAGCACATGCTATACTTCTACACTAGAAGAGTAAGCAAATTCCCATCATACCACCATTCCACAATAAAAAGAGAAACTCCATACCATTCATGCTTTGTACTCTCTATAAATTTATTGTATAAAAAGGGAGTAGAAGACATGGATACAAGAAAAAGAAAAAGAAAATGCATCCTTACATCATAAGCATGAGAGAAAACAATGAGAAAAAGAAAAGTAGCCATGTTTCATCCCTGCAAAATAAGAGAGTCCACTAAAAAATGAGTCAGCTCAAGATCCACATCCACCATTCCATCACACATGCACAAGTCTTGAATCAAATTGTTTTGAATTGATTTCTCCTAAGGCTTCCTCTTTTTACATAGAAATATTATGTGTTGAAAATATGCCTACTATATTCCCTACCAAGCTTCACATAGAAGCCTTATATAGAGGCAGGATGAATTTAGGCAAAATGCCTTGGTAAGGATATATTTCGACTCCACATAAAGGAGAGACTTGAAAAAATCAAATTGAGATACTTAAAATCTAAATTGAACTCTCTAAAATTTGAGTGGAACTTGATTTCTAGGGTATGTGTGCTCCATTTGCTGTTCTATCTTTCAGCCACCCATGAATAGGAGATGTCATAAGCCCCATAATGACTTGAGATGGGTGAAGTACCATGCCAATTTTTTCAATACTAGGTAGAGTATTTTGTCGTGCACATGGTACTTTTGAAAAATAGAACATAGTAGCAACTCCTGATCATCAGCCTAAAGTCTTGACTTTGCTCAGGACGAGCAAAGGAAAAGCTTGGGGGAGTTTGTTGGCGGCTATTATATACCAATTTCACCCATCAATATAACTCAGTTATGTGAAGGAAATATCATTTATTGCACACATCACCTTTCTATTTAACATATTTCCACTTGTACTTTGAGAAATTGGTGCATGCAAGTATTTTACATAGAATTGAAGTGAAACAAGGGGATGAATCCTATAAAATATCATCCAGCCAATCAAGCGTCGACACGTGGCACCACATGGATTAAATGGCCCACAAACAGAAGTATCCGAGGCCATACAATGGTGTAGCACCCATATCATGGAATGGGACCCAACTATCTATCATCTGGAGGAAGAACTGGCCGTTTGGAGCGAGGACCAGTCGACCGACCCCCCTAGTCGCCCGACTCGGTCCTAGCGCCAAACGCGGTCAAACACCATGTGTTGGCCCCTCCCAGCTTGAAGAGGTCATGGGTGACTGATTCGCGCGCTTTTGGTTGCGGTAACCTACCCTTCTCCAAGCTATAAATAGGACCCCTCACCCCCTCACTTCAACACACACCACTTGAGCATCATTCTATCGTATACACTAGTTCTCTTAGTCCTTAGTGGAGTTAGGCTATAGAGAGAAGAGCCTCTAGTCCCAAGTCCAAATTGGGAAAGGTATGGCTCATGTATCTTTTCTTATATTTGTGACTTTATGCACAATAAAGATATTATCTTTAGTCTTCTTTAATTCATATACTTGGATGAAGCATTTCTTGTTTGATCGTGGATTCCATGTATGTTGTAGGAATAGTCTTTATGATCATGCCTTAATGTCATTATACTATCATCATAAACAATATAAACCCCAACTATAATCTAAGTAGCTATGATGTGATCATGTTAATATGAATAACTTATGCTATGTGTCAACATTGGTTTAACGATGTTTAGGTTAGTCATTGCCTTAATATGTCATGATTATTAATGTATTTACTTAATATGCTAGCATGGTGCTAGGGTAGTTAAGTAACGCTGGATGTCTCGAAGACCCACAGATTGAAGAGGTAGGCAGTGGGTGGTGATAGCCCTATCTGTCCTTTGTATCCTCCACGTTCTGAGTGTGGCCTAGAGGGGGGGGGGGGTGAATAGGCCTTTTTGAAATTTGTCGGAACCTGCAACACTTAACAACCAGTTCAAAACCATAGATATCGGACTAGTCCGATAAAGTGCAAACTAGTCCGGTGTGTACGGACTAGGTTGATCAAGTTTGATTGATTAATTTTGATTCTAGGGTGTAGCAGCGGGAATATACTTGTAATCTATGTGTTGCAAGATTATGTACTAGGGTATATCACAAGTAAATCTTAAATTTGATATTTCAACGTAAAGTGAGCAAGATTAATTGAAACCCTAGATTGATATAATGTAAAGGACGATGAACACGAAACAAAAACACAAGAGATTTATCCCGTGGTTCGGTTCCCACAGAGGCAACCTACATCCACGTTGAGGAGTCCACAAAAGGACAGGGTCTTCTCCAACCCTACCCTCATCGGGTCGCCATGAAGGCCAATCCTCTTCCACTTATCACAACGGGGTGAATAAATGAATTCAAAGTGGCCTTCTCACACATTGAGAGCCCCCTTAGATTACAATACGAAATACCACCAAGAACACACTCAAAAGATTACAATGAAATCATAGGAGTGTGTTAGAGAATCAAACTAAGAGCTCAATGAGTGTTGAACGTGTCTCTACAATGATCTAGAGTGAATCCTCAAATGATTGATCTTTGTTGCACTTAATTTCGTGGAGAGATGTGGTTTTTGAGGCTCTTGGGAGGTTTGACGGTGCTAGGGTTCGAGAGAGTTTTAAAGTTGGGCCGTGCACCTCTATTTATATGGGGTTTCTAAAAGTAACCTTTAGGGTTTAGAAAGATCAGACTAGTCCATGGTGGACACCGGATTAGTGGGGTGTGCTGTGTGTAGCAAACCCTAAGTGTCCCGAAATATCGGAACTAGTCCGGCCAGGGGCGGACTTGTCCGATTTCGCTTCTGGAAATCTTCGGACTAGTCCGATAGTTATTGGACTTGTCCAGACATGTGAAACCCTAAGTGAATTGGGTGACAAGTACACACTTGGAGGACTTGTCCGATTTAGGTCAGAGGGTTTTTCGGAGTAGTCCGTTCTAATATCGACTTGTCCGATTTAGAACAGAACGAATATCGGACTAGTCCGGTGGTGATCGGACTTGTTCGATTTTGTGTGACTTGTGAAGTGTTTAGAGGACTAGTCCGCATTGGGGAGGACTAGTCCGATTCTAGTCAGAGAGATATCGAACTTGTTCGATTTTGTGCAGAGAGGATATCAGACTTGTCCAGTGACATTCGGACTAGTCCGGTCATGTATAACTTTGTGAAATGTGTGTGTTTAATTGTGATTGAGCTCTTGGGGTGTGTTTCCTTAACACACTCCATACACAATGATCTACTATTCTTTTTCCTTAAGCTCATTTCCACTTTGCTCCTCATTCTCCCTTCTTTTTGGCGCTTTGCTTATTTTGCTATTAAGACCTGTGCTCATCTCAACAAATAGGTTAGGATCTCATTTGCTTGTCATAAATCATCCAAAACCCACAAGGGATTCCTAGATGCACTTTCAATCTCCCCCTTTTTTGTGATTGATGACAACCAATTGAGATTTCACAAAATGTGATAAAAATTGAGATTTTCATAAAGCATGCACATATGGGTCTAAAATACATCAAGCAGTGAAAACATAATCCATATGTGCATTCTTTATGGTGGGATGCATAACTAAGTATGTTGAAACAATGACAATGACATAAATGACATTAATCAATCAAAAGCAAGCATATATGTCATTCTAGGAGCAAAATCACATAACTCAACATTTACTTCTCAAAAGATCATAACATTGCATCACAGAACCATAGTTAACTTAAGAACATAGTTAAAGCTTTACAACCCACAAAATAGTCAAAAAACATACAAGAGATCTCTCTCCTTGCATCCTACAGCTAAGGCTAAGACTCCCCCTCAATCTCTCCCCTTTTGGCATCAAGACACCAAAAAGAAGGAGAGGAGGGTCCTAAGGTCTTCACTCTTCACTGTCAGTCCTCTCATCGTCATCTTCGTCATCTTCATCTTCATCTTGATGAGGAGGAGGAGGTGCGGAGTCACTCGAGCCCCCAATGCCAAAGTAGGCAAGCTCGGAGGGGGTCAAGGGCCCGAGCTCGGTGAATTCAGAGTCTGAATCTTCAGAGATTACTGGAGACCCAATGGGTTTGATCTCCAGTTTTTGGCAAATTTGCTTCACATTTGCATTCACATACTTCATATCTTCCTTTCTTCTCTTGTTGAGCTTATGGGCCTTCACTTCGTCCTTTTTGCAGGAAGCGAAGATGGCAGCCAGATATTTGAAGATCCCACTGGTTGATCCCCTTTGAGGGACTGCCCTACTGGCAGAGGCAGCTCTTGCATCTTCAGATCTTCTTGCCGGTGCCTCAGGACTGGAGGCTGGCGAGGGAGCAGCCTGGACACTTGGCTTCTGAGGCATCTGAGGCCTCAAGGGTAGATGCTCCACATCCTTGACGAATTCAATCCCGGTGACCTTCTCGATCACAAACATCAGATATGGAGCATACCCACAAGATCTGTTGGGTGTGCAGGATATGTTAACCATGTCATTCCAGATGTAGTCTGCCACATCAAACTGGCGGCCCTTGCTTATAACTCTCATCAATGTCCGGAGATAACCCTGCACACGCCCGGCATCTCCATCCTTGGGAGCGATGGTCTTCCTCAAGACTCTATTGAGCACCACAAAGAGTGGCTTCATGTTCTTTGTGGATGGAGGGTTGAACTTGGAGTTTGGCTCATATAGGAACTTCATCTTATCTTTTCAATGACACCTATGTTTTGAATAATCAAGCAGTCAGATCTTGAGGTGTCAAGGTGAAGCAGACTCGCAAAATCTTCTTGAGTGATACTGTACTTGGATCCATGAGTCATCCAAATAACACTTTCCTCATCTTCACTTGAGAAATGGCATGTTGCAAAGAATTGTGCTATGACTTCATCATTCCAGTTGTTCCTGAAGGCAAAGAGATCCTTCAAGCCATGCCTCTCAATGGCTTCCACCACATCAGTAAACGGGGAGCATCCCTTCTTCTCAAAATGTGCCCAATCAATCCATTGACTGTGCACAACTGGTGTCTTCATTGGGAGATACACATATCTGTAGAAATTTGCATGGAAGTTGCATCAAAATCTTCTGTCGGCATCTTGCTTCGGTCGGCCATACCAATCAATGCTTCTGAACTTTGCCGCTGAATCACTGCCCTTCCCGTTGAACTTCTCTTCAGTGGGGTCTCGGACCCCTTCCCTTGGAGCATGGAGCTTCAACGGGCCAACTGAACCCGTCGCTATCCCTTTGCCCTTGACTTTGGCTAGGCGGGCACTTGCCGAGCTAGGGCCACCACCGGTGGTAGCCCTAGAAGCTGGCACCTTGGAGGCCGGCTTCTTCGCTAGTACATTCCATGAAGCCTGTGGAGGAGACGGAGCTGGCTCGGAAGGTCTCTCTTGGCGCTTCTTGCCAAGACTCATCAAGGTCCGAAGTGCCACCTCGTGGTCCATCTCGGCCTCAAAGTCAGAGACTTCATTGTTGGAGCACGACATGACCTGAGAATGAGTGGCATGATTGAGAATGAATGGTACAAGGCATAGGTGTGAAAGGATAGCAAGGAATTGCATTGAGGAATTGAAAAGTTAGGTTTTGAGTTCAGAAAAATCAGACTTGTCTGTGCATGGATCGGACTAGTCCGATGTTCATCCTCAAAAACTTAAGAGATTGGACAAAAGTTGATTCCTAATGCACAACAAGCATAGCATAAACGTAACACATCAAGGAGGCATGTATATAGTGAAATATGCTAGGCTATTTGATCAATAATGAAGAAATTTGGGATTTCTAGGGTTAGGGTGAAAATTACCGAAGAAATCGATTGGAACTTGAAGATGAGGGTGTTGAAGGCCGGACTTGTCTGAGAACTTCAATCCCGATGCGATGATGATCAAATTCCACCCAAACTTGGGAAGTTCCGATGGAGAAATCAAGGAATCGCCTTGGGAGCTCGAGTGGAAGAGAGAGAACATGTGAGGCAAGAGTGAGGATGAAGTGATTAGGGTTTTGGCGGCGGCTAGGGTTAGGACACGAAAAATCGGACAAGTTCGGAGATGACCGAACTAGTCCGAACTTTTCCTGAGGACTATATCGGACTAGTCCGTGGTCTACCGGACTAGTCCGGCCTAACCGGCACTCTACGGACTAGTCTGCATGGGCGGAGTAGTTCGGGTAACCACAGACTAGTCCGTGGTCACCAGGCAAGAATTTCTTAGCCCATTCATATATATTTGAAGGTACATATTTAGAAAATAGGGAGGCAAATCAAATCAAATAATCTTGATGAATATGATTAGTAAGCATACAACGATCAAGCAATGATCATAATTCACCATGATCTAATAATTAACATAGTTTTTGGAAGAAAATCGAGAGAGATGATTTTCACAATCCAATCAACATATTTTGAAGAATTCATACAGGTATGCAACATTTCAAGCCACACTCCGAGCATCAAGGATATTTAGTTTATTTCGAAGTTAGCAAAAGCGTTTTTCATCAAGTGGCTTGGTGAATATGTCGGCCAATTGCTTTTGAGTGTTGACATGGGAAATGGCTATATCTCCTTTCATGGAATGATCTCTCAAAAAGTGATGTCTTATATCTATGTGTTTGGTTCTAGAGTGCTCAACTGGGTTGTGAGCAATTTTAATGGAACTCTCATTGTCACAAAGGAGTGGAATACGGTTCATATTGTAACTGTAATCCCTTAGAGTTTGTCGCATCCAAAGGAGTTGTGCACAACAACTCCCAGCTGCAACATACTCCGCTTCGGCTGTGGATAAGGCAATGGAATTTTATTTCTTGGAGGACCAAGAAACTAAGGATCTCCCTAGGAATTGGCATGTACCGGAGGTGCTTTTTCTATCTACTTTGCACCCGGCATAATCTACATTGGAGTAACCAATGAGATTGAATTTTGAGCCTACCAAAGACCAAAGGTTGGGTGTATGAACTAAATATCTCAAGATCCTTTTTACGGCTGTCAAGTCACACTCCTTAGGATTGGCTTGAAACCTTGCACACAAACATACACTCAACATAATGTCTGGCCTAGATGCACATAAATATAGTAGAGATCAAATCATGGAGCGATATACCTTTTGGTCGACGCTAGGTCCATCTTCATTGAGATCCAAGTGACCATTTGTTGCCATGGGAGTCTTTATAGGCTTCGCCTTGTCCATACCAAACTTCCTGAGTATGTCTTGCGTGTACCTGGTTTGGCTTATGAACGTCCCTACCTTTTGGTTCCGCACTTGGAATCCCATGAAGTACTTTAGTTCTCCCATCATTGACATTTCAAACCTATCTGTCATGATTTTACTAAATTCCTCACAAAAAGATTGATTAGTTGACCCAAAGATTATATCATCAACATAAATTTGACAAATAAAAAAGATCATTGTCAAAATTCTTTGTAAATAGTGTATAACCTACTTTGCCAATCTTAAAGCCATTTTCAATTAAGAAATCTCTAAGACACTCATACCAAGCTCTAGGAGCTTGTTTGAGGCCGTAGAGAGCCTTACGCAATTCGAATACGTGGTCGGGAAACTCTTCGTCTTCAAACCTAGGGGGTTGCTCCACATACACCTCCTCCTTGATTGGTCCGTTGAGGAAGGCGCTTTTCACATCCATTTGATACAGCTTGAAATCATGGTGAGTAGCATATGCAAGTAATATTCTAATAGATTCAAGACTAACTACTGGAGCAAAGGTCTCATCGAAATCCAAACCTTCGACTTGTGAATACACTTTGGCCACAAGTCGTGCCTTGTTCCTTGTCACCACCCTGTGTTCATCTTGTTTGTTGCGGAAGACCCACTTGGTGCCGACAATGTTCGCATTGGGTCTTGCCACGAGTTCCCACACCTTGTTCTACTTGAAGTTGTTCAATTCTTCTTGCATTGCCACCACCCAGTCCGGATCTTTCAATGCATCCTCAACCCTGCGCAGTTCCAAAAAGGATACAAATGAATAGTGCTCACAAAAGTTAGCTATATGAGATCTATTGGTTACTCCCTTTTGGATGTCACCGATAATATTATTGATTGGGTGATCCCTTTGGACGCATTGGTGTACTCTTGGGTGTAGCACTTGAGGCGTTGTATCTTCATGATCATCTTATTCTCCCCCTATATGGTTGCCTTCGTTGACTTGTTGATTATCTTCGTATTCTTGTGGTTGATCTTGTGTGGAAGCTCCCCCTTGATCGTTGACCTCCTCTTGTGGTTCATCTTCCTCATGTACGTGTGGAGGTGACTCTTGTGGTCGAACTTAACCTAGAGCCATTCTTTTCAATGCTTGACAAGGAGCTTCTTCTTTACCTAGTTCACATGGATCAACTTGCTCCTTTTGGGAGCCATTAGTCTCATCAAACACTACATAACGTGCTACTTCAACAAGTCCGAAGGTCTTGTTGAAAACACGATAGGTGTAAGTGTTCGAATCATAACCAAGAAAGAAACCTTCATTGGACTTCGAAGCGAACTTTGAAGTCCTGGGCTCTTGTTTAAAATATAACATGGAGACCAAAAACTCGAAAATATGAAATATTGGGTTTGTTACCGTTGAGTATCTCATAGGATGTCTTTTTGAGTAGTCGATGAAGATAAAGTCGATTTATGGCGTGGCAAGTGGTGTGAATCGCTTCCGCCCAAAATCGATCCGAGGTCTTGTACTCATCGAGCATTGTTCTTGCCATCTCTATGAGAGTTCTGTTCTTTCTTTCGGCAACTCCGTTTTGTTATGGGGAGTACGGAGCTGAAAATTTGTGCTTTATGCCGTCTTCGTCAAGGTACTCCTCCACTTGTGTGTTCTTGAACTCCGTGCTGTTGTCGCTTCGAATGTTCTTGATTGTCAATGAGAATTTGTTTTAAGCTCGCTTGAAGAACTTCTTGAATATTCCTTGTGTCTCTGACTTATCATGCAAAAAGAAAACCCAAGTGAAGCGAGAAAAATCATCAACAACTACTAAACCATATTTGTGACCGCTGATGCTTATGTAAGCAATTGGACCAAATAAGTCCATGTGAAGTAGCTCGAGCGGTCTTGTTGTAGTCATGACGTTCTTCGCAGGGTGAGGTGCTCCAACTTGCTTCTCGGCTTGGCACGCGCTACAAGGCCTGTCTTTCTCAAACACAACATCCTTTAAACCTCGGATGTGATCGCCCTTGAGGAGTTTTTGAAGGTTCCTCATGCCAACATGCGCTAGCCGTCTATGCCACAGCCAACCCATGTTGGTTTTTGCAATCAAGCATGTCTCAAGTTCAGCTTTATCCTTGTTGAAGTCAACAAGATAGAGCTTTCCCTTTAACATACCCTTGAATGCAATGGAACCATCACTCCTCCTAGAAACGGTCACACCCTCGTTAGTGAACAAGAATTATAACCTTTGTCACATAATTGAGATATGGACAGCAGGTTATAATCTAAGGATTCAACATGTAAGACATGAGAAAGTGTGTGTTTAGAAGATATTGCAATTTTACCGGTACCGAGCACCTTTCCTTGACTATTATCTCGAAAATAGATGCTCTCATTTGGATCCTCATTCTCTTCATATTCAACGAACATTCTTCTTTCTTCGGTCATATGGTTGGTGCAGCCACTATCTAGCACCCATTTAGACCCACCAGAGGAATAGATCTGCAAAAACAAATTATGCTTTGGTTTTAGGTACCCAAGCTTGCTTGGGTCCTTGGAGGTTAGTTACAAGACATTTGGGCACCCGCACATGAGACTTGTTGTTCTCATGGTGTGGCCCAACATAATGAGCATAAACTTTGCCAAAAGTATTTTTCATTAAGACATACGAGGCATCAAAAGTTATAAACAATAACTGTAGTTGTTTATGTACAGGACTAGTCTGGGAGGTCAGACTTGTCCGGACACCAACCGGACTAGTCCGGTGTTCATGTGTGATTACTGTTTTAATCTTTGACTTTCCAGTTTGAGAGATTCTTCCCTTTACAAAGGTAATCCTCTCCTTGTTATTCTTATGGCTTCTAGCATGTTGCTTTTCACCATAAGAGTAACCAATGCCATATTTGACATTTGGAGGTCTTTTGACCAAGTATGCACTACGTGCATATTTGATCTTCTCCTTGTCAAATATGCCACTTTGGGCAGGATGTTTATCCTTTGTAGAGGTTGGCTTGTCCTTCAAACTGGTGTCAAATTTCTTACATTTACAAGCATGAGCAAACTCAGTTTTAGTGGGTTGAGAAAGTGAACTTGAAGAGGAAGGAGGTTCACCTTGCTTGAGTGACTCAACTTGTACTTCAAGGATCTTGTTAACCTTGATCAGGTCAACAAGTTTGTCCTTGATTGTAGAATTTGAGTCGGTTAACTCCAGGCAAGTTTCCTTGCTTGAAGCTAACTCAAGCTCTAGTGAATTGCTTCGTTCCTTTTCAAGTTCTAGAAGCTTGTCAAGTTCGACATATTTCCCCTTTTGGGAGATGATCATGTCCCCTTGATGATTTATCAACCTCTCCTTCATAACAAGTTGATCAAGTAAAAATTTCATTATTATGGCAGTTTTCCTATCTAGTACAACAAGCATATCCTCATTATCACTATTGATTTCATCATCACTAGAATATGAATGCACGGAAGGGGGTTTAATGGTTACCTTGCGTTTACCTTCCTTTGCCATAAGGCAAGTGCCATCTCTCTTCCTTGTGCCGAGTTTAGGGAAGAGAGTAGACTTCTTGGATGTCTTCTTGATGGCTACGCTAGCCATCTCTTCTTCTTCGGATGATGAGGACTCATCATTTGAGTCTCACTCTTTTCCTATGTGAGCTTGTTCGGCTTGTTTCTTCTTCTTGAAGAATTTCATGGGTTGAGGCTTGGCTTCTTTAGTCTTTTTCTTGTTCTCTTCATATGGGCAATCAAATATAAAGTGGCTATACTCACCACAATTATAGCATGCCCGCCTCAACTTTGGCTTTGTTCTTTCCTTGTACTTTCCTTTGCTTGATTTGACGCCTTGTCTTTTCTTCATTATTCTCTTGAGTTTCTTCATAAACAATATCATGTCTTCTTCATCTAATTCACTGCTCTCGTCATCACTGTCTTCTTCTAGTTGTGCTTCTCTAGCTTCTTTAGATAGGGGCTTGAGGGTGGACTTCAAAGCAACCCCTTTCTTCTTTGCCGAGGTGAGGTCGGCAATCTCTTTGACATGCTTTGCTTGTTTTTCCATCATCTCAAAGTTGATGATCTTTCCAAGCAATTCATCCGGAGTCATCCTTTTGTATCCAGGGCTTTCTCTGATCATAGAGCATAGAGTGACTGTAGCATCGAAGAGCACGTGAAAAGCTACCAGAGGGGGGTGAATGGTAGATTTAAAAATCTTACACAGCGGAAACAATTAAACCCCAACCCCTTCGGCAGAAAATCGATCTCTTAAAGAAATCGTGTGTGAGACTAATCTAAATGTGTTTCACCATGACAAAAGTGATGGGTATCAGAGAGAATCTAGTCACGAAGACAACACAAAAAGAATCACTCAAATCCGTTGAGAAAAACTCAAGTTATGATCGAAAGATCAAACAATAGTCAATCTGCCCTACCCGAGAAAAAACAGTTCTGGAACACTGTAAAGAAACTCGTGTAGCTCATAGACCACAAATCCAATGACCGTGAAATTTTTATATATGATATATAATCAAGTTGTGAAGACAACCCAAAAAGAATCATGTCAATTGGATCTGTAAAACTCGAGTTATGATAAAACCACTGATGAAAGGTAGTGCTGTCTAGAAACTCAACGAGTAAAACTTGTCTGGAACAAGTCGGACAAACAAGGCACAAAAGTTCTTTCAAACTACGAATTTTATTCAATAGAACACAAGAGGAACAGCCCCAAAGTCGTCTACCACGAGCTCTTGGCTCCCTTGCTTATATAACCAGCCCTTAGGCCAACCCAATATCAACTAGGACTCCAATCCTACTCAGATCACGAATCGTAACTTTCCATAACTTCTTAGGATTCTTCTATACGCAGATAGAAGCAATCTTAAGACTTCCAAACACCTTAGGAACGTATCCCACATTCCTAAACAACTCAAATTTGTGTCCCACACGAAATCCTATCATAACCAACTCGATACTTTCCATACCGAGCCATAACCGACTCCGCCGCAGCCAAAGTCATCAACCGGTACGATCCGATCCTTCCAACCAGATCTTCCCATCCATAAACCATCTTCGGAACCATGTTGCCATGTCATGCACCGCATGCATATGTGCAAACATCTTCCTTCGATGTCCAGTAACCTTCATATGCACCGCCCTTGATTCAATCATCCTGCACGACCTCCTGATCAGCTCAACCACAATTCCTCCTGAATTTGGTTGTTGGAACCTCATCTCCTCCCTGAGACTAGTCCAATGGATCCTGTCACCAGCAATGTCTTGAACTCAAGCAACACCTGCACATGAATAAACAACCAATCCATACGAGCCCAAGTCCTCGACTTGACTCAAGTTAGTTCCAAACACAACACCTTACGTGAGAACCTCACATAAGCATGTTGCAAAACCATAGTAACACGATATCATCCATATCATCCAAAACGCACCAAAAACATAGCAAATGAATACTAAGCAATCTTTTCAACAATGTAAAGCAAGTACGAAACATTGCAAATGAAAAGCAGAAGCACTACGGTCAAGTTCTGGACCTTGCAAGAGCAACCCGGACCTTGAGCCGGAGCTAACAAAAGCTAGTAGAACCTAGCGCCGGAGCTTACCAAACTAGTACAACCAAGCACCTGCCGGAGCTTACCAAAACTAGTAGATCCTAGCACCGGAGCTTACCAAAAACTAGTCAAAACTAGTCAACCCAAAACCGGAGCTAGACAAAGTACGTCGGAGCTTAGCAAAAGCATTCCGGAGCTATCAAATATATGTCAGAGCTATCAAAGACATGTCGGAGCTAAAGATAAAGCTCACCGGAGCTAACCAATGCTAGTCGAACCTTACCAAGAAGTTAGACCTAGCATCTAACGTAGCCGGAGCTACCCAAAACAAGTCGGACCTATGGTCGGACCTTGCTACAGCTCGGAGCTAGAGTCGGACCTTGATAAAAAGGTGTTTTGGTGATATTTAAAACTTTTATCATCAAAGCCAAGTGTATTCACTACAAGACAATGTATTCAGCACATATAGGTCTTAAAATCTCCCCTTGATGAATGCATTGGCAACACCATTTAAAATACGAACATTGGCTTATTCTCATTAAAAGTTCTGAAGAAAATTCACCCCCCTTTGTAAATCAAAAGTAAAATGAGAAGAAAAAAATTATCCAATATTATCTCATATTATCTCTCCCCCTTTATTATCTCTCCTTATGCACATATTCTCTTTCTCTTCATGCTTATCTCTCCCCCTTTGACAATGTATTCAACAAGTCATGAGCATATAAACAAATTATCTCTCCCTCTTTAGTTGTTATGAGCATATTATAGCATATACATATAAACAAGTGTCATCCATGTCATACTATCAAGTACCTTACATTATCACATCAATGAAATACATAAAGTAGTGTAAGCCATGCTAGAGATCAAATGTAATTTTCAATTTTAGCAGGTCATGATCTCACAAACTTAACTATTTCAAAACCTGAAAGCATGACACTTGTTGCTGCATTTTATTATTTTTCAAGGCACAGATTTAGATCATATGATATTTGCAAGAGATTATATGCGCATATGCCTTATTCTGACCAACCAAGCCAAGCCTATGTCATTTGACAATCAGAAGCTTAAGGACATCGTTTTAGTCATACACAACTTCTTCCAAGTTCATATCTAAGTGCAATGACAAGCCATCTCAAAAGAAGAAGTGCGATGCAAGCATATTCTCTTGATCTTTTCTCAATTTATATTTGTTCATAAAAACTCAACATGTGAGTTGATTACTTAATGAATTCTTAATGATTAAAAGCACTTGTGAACATGTAACAAGTTCAAAACAGCAAGAAAGTTCGACCATGACCAGTTTTAGTGTAAGTAATTATTCCAATTACTAGACATGGAAAAAACTACAAAATGTATAACACGAGTAATGTAGTAAGAACTTTCAGCATGTAAAAGGAATCACAAAGTCATATATGTATGAAATACTATGCTCATATTATTTTAATTTCAGATTCACACATAGACTTCCCAAGTTTCAAAAACTCCCCCTCAATTTAAGCCATGAGGATGCATAACCCCTATTTCACTACGAATGTAACAAAAACGAGTGAAATCCAAAGGTTTTGTAAAAATGTCAGCCAATTGTTGTTCGGTATCTACATAGTGAAGCACAATGTTTCCTTTTTCAACGTTATCTCAGAGAAAGTGATACCTAATGTCAATGTGCTTAGTTCTAGAATGTTGCACGGGGTTTTTAGCAATGCAAATGGCACTAGTGTTATCAAAGAACAGTGGAACACTTTCTAGAACAACCCCATAGTCCTGAAGTGTCTGGACAATCCAAAGAATTTGTGAGCAAGCACTTGTAGCAGCTACATATTCAGATTCGGCTGTGGATTGTGCAACTGAATTTTGTTTTCTAGAGGACCAAGCAACAAGAGAATTACCAAGAAAATGACAAGCACCAGAAGTACTTTTCCTATCAATCCTACAACCCCCAAAATCAGCATCTGAAAAAGCTTTCAAAGTAACGGTTGAGGAAGAAGGAAGAAAAATGCCAAATTCTTGGGTTCCATGTAAGTACCTGAGAATCCTTTTGACGGCTTGACGATGTGAAACACGTGGGGAAGCTTGAAACCGTGCACAAAGACATACGCTGAATTGTATGTCCGGTCTTGATGCTGTGAGGTACAAAAGTGATCCGATCATGCTTCTATATTCTTTTTGATCCACGGATTCACCATCTTCATCAAGTTCAAGTGTTGTTGCTGTTCCCATTGGTGTCCGAAGAGGCTTGCTTTTGTCCATGTTGAAGCGCCTTAAGAGGTCTTTGGTATACTTCGTTTGATGCACAAAAGTACCCTCCTTGGTTTGCTTGATTTGCAGCCCCAAAAAGTAAGTGAGTTCACCCATCATACTCATTTCAAATTCGGAACTCATCATTGCTGAAAACTTGGACACAAGATCATGAGAAGCACAACCAAAGATAATATCATCCACATACACTTGAACGAATAATGAGTCATTGCCATGCTTAAGCACAAAAAGAGTTTTATCAACCTTACCCATGGTAAACTCCTTTTCAAGTAAGAATGTTTTTAACCTATCATACCATGCTCTAGGGGCTTGTTTGAGACCGTATAAGGCTTTGGACAGTTTGTAAACATGATTAGGAAAATCTGGATTTTCAAAACCCGGTGGTTGTTTGACATAAACCTCCTCATCTATGTAGCCATTAAGAAAAGAACTTTTAACATCCATTTGATATAGCTTAAAACCTTTAGATGCTGCAAAAGCTAACAAAATTCTTATGGCTTCTAATCTAGCGACAGGAGCAAAAGTTTCATCAAAATCTAGACCTTCAACTTGAGTGAAACCTTGAGCAACCAACCTAGCCTTATTCCTAACCACAACCCCATCCTCACTTTGTTTATTTTTAAATACCCATTTAGTTCCAATTAAAGTGTGACCTTGAGGTGGAGGTACAAGTTTCCAAACATTATTTCTTTCAAAATTTTCTAACTCTTCTTGCATGACAATAATCCAAGATTCATTAGTGAGTGCGTGTGATATATCTTTGGGTTCAAAAGAAGCAACAAAAGCAGAATGACCATAAGAGTTTCGATCGCAAAACCTGGACCGTGTGACTCGTTCGTGCAAGCTTCCAATCATCTGTTGTGGGGGATGATCTTTGTAAAAATGTAGGGAGATGTCTCACAAGCTTCTTCTTCATTAGGTTCATCGTAGATTAATGAGCTTGTGACTTGTGGATGATCAGGACCAGCATAGGTGATAGCCAGAGCTTGTTCAATGTCTGGAGCTGGACACGTGTCAACATCGGAACTACCAGGCAGTATCACCGGTTCTTCTTCATCTTCGAAAATACCCTCCCCCTGAGGATACGGATCTGGTCCTGCAACACCGGAGCTAGTACCTGGGCTAGCTTCATCAAAAGACACTTCACAAGTCTCCACAATTTTGTTAGTGTCAAGTAAAAGCACACGGTAGCCTCTAGTATGAGATGGATAACCAAGAAACATGCCATCAATAGATCTAGGTTCAAATTTATCAAGATTACCATGTTTCTTAACAAAGCATTTGCAACCAAAGACCCGAAAGTGCGTAACACTAGGCCTATGTCCAAACCGGAGCTCATATGGTGTTTTACCTAGCTTAGCACGCAAGAAAACACGATTTGATACATAACAAGCGGTTGCTAACGCATCAGCCCAAAATTTCCTAGGAGTTTGATATTCATCAAGCATAGTCCTAGCCATCTCCACTAAGGTTCTATTCTTTCTTTCTACAACACCGTTTTGTTGAGGTACATATGGTGAAGAGAATTGATGATCTATTCTATTTTCAGCACAAAAGTGATCAAAAGATTGATTTTTAAATTCAGTTCCATTATCACTTCTAATTGCTTTTAATGATCCTGGGTGATCAATTGATAATCTAAGAAATAAAGTCCTATAGTGACTAAAAGCTTCATTCTTAGACGCCATAAAGTAAACCCAAGAGTATCTAGAATAATCAACAACAATAACAAGAACATACCATTCACCTCCGAAGGATTGAACACGTGAAGGTCCTACGGTGTCAAGATGCAAAAGCTGACATGGTTCAGTTGTCATGATCATTGTGAGAGGAGTATGTGAACCTGCAACCATCTTAGCACGTCTACAAGAAGAGCACACAATTTCTTTGTCCCCTTTAAGCTTAGGCAGCCCACGTATGCGATCAAGAGCACTAACACACGTTAGGTGATCAAAGCCTACGTGACCAAGTCTATGATGCCAAAAATATAAGTCCTTTGAATCATTAGCAACTAGACACCTATGCTTAGAGGAAGACATATCAAAATCAGCTTTAAAAACTCTTCCAAACCGAGACATGTTAAAAATAAGCTCACTATTTGAACCTACAATTTTGCAGCAGTTTTTATTGAAAATAATTTCTAGATTTTCATCTAGCAATTGTGCAACAGAAAAGCAAGTTGTATTTCAAATTTTTGACAAGTGCCACATCCTTCAAAGTGTAGTGATAATTTACTCTAACCGAACCCTTAGCAATTATAGGAGTTGGAGAATTATTGGCAAAAGTAACATTCTCTACACGTGACACAAAAGAGAGAGGGGAGAACCAATCTTTGTTACTGGTCATGTGTTGTGAGCAACCTGAATCCACAATCCAAATGTTCTCCTTCCTCAAACGTGTAACCTACATAGAAGCACAATACGTCGACGACTCAATACTGGGGTTAGTCAAAAGGCATTTAGGTATCCAATACTGAGTCACACGACGTGCAGCAGGAAAAACACGCGAAAGCTGAGATAAAATAGCAGGTTTATGAGTCGAAGTTTGAGGTTTTCTGTTCTTAACAATTGATTTAGAAGTTGATACTTGTTTAGAGTGAAAACCAGTAGCTCCGGAGGTAAAAGCAGCAGTTCCAAAAGACAAGGCTGAAGCTCCGGAAATAAAAGCTGAAGTTCCGAAGGAAACAACAGAAGGTCCGGGAGCTCTCGGAGCTATCAGAGCTGCTTTTGCGGATTTCTTACCAGAAGGTCCGGAAGCTACCTTTTCAAATTTCTGACTCACTAAAGCAGGTTGTGTTTTTCTAGTTGCATGAAAGTTATGAGATCTAGCAACCATTCTTTCCCTTTTTTGTTGTTTAGCTAGTATATAACAAAAATCTATGACATGACCATCTCTACCACAGAAGGTACAATGAAATTTAACTTTGTGTTCATGTCTAGATGAGCAAGCAATGTTTTTATTTGAAACCGAATGAGGCAGCACTCCTGCAGATTTGAAAACCACTCCTTTTTGTTTAGGAACTGTTTGAATCAAACCATTTCCTAATAACTTTACAATTTTAGGTGGATGTGCCTTAGCATGAGCATGAGAATCAAAACCTAAACCAGTTTTATCATTGCAAGACTTGGAAGAGTTCAACCGCAAGTTTATGTTCTTATTCCCATTACAAAACCGATCTAATGTCCTATGCATGTCATCAAGTCTATTGGACAGATCAAGGCAATTTTCACATGAAGTTTTTCCTTTTAGTTTGCAATGTGAATAAAATTTAACTTCATGAGAACGTAAAACATTGTTCAATATAGAAATTTCATTCATAGCATCCTGTAGTTTCTTATCAAGATCATCACAAGTAGAACAATGCAAATCAATAGTAGAACAACTAGCATCTTTCAAGTTTTTATCATTAAGTGCAGCAAGCTCTTTGTTCTTTTCAATTTCTTTATCAAGTCTATCTAGAGTGGAGGAGTGTGCACTTCTTAATGTGGACAATTGTTCATAGATTAAGTCACATGAGGGACATGCATCATTACTAGGAATCAAAGTTTTTAAACGGTTAATTTCAGATTCTAGTGATTCAATTTTAGCAGCATTATCCCTAAGCTTTTTGTCCTTTTTATGACAATAATAGTTGCACGAGAAATAGCATCACACATTTCATTGCAGGTAGAACATACCTCATCGTCTTCACTGTTGTGTTCTGCATCCTCCTGACTTGATCTTGATCTTGTTTTGCCCGCCATGATGCATAAGTTGGCCAGATCATCATCATCTTCATCACTTTCAAAGTCTACATCACTTGAACTAAGTTCTTGAAGTGCGGTGATGAAGCTGTTAATCATCTTGCGTCCTATGGTACTCTTCTTTTTCTTTTTGTTGGAATTTCCAGAGGAGGTCCGGACCTTGCTTTGTTTTTCTTCCCGGGTGGTCAGACCTGAAAGGTTAGGGCATTCTGTACGAACGTGTCCTATTTTACCACATTCAAAACAACGTTGAGGTCCGAAGCTTCCTCTCCTTCTAGTTCTCACATTTTGCAATGCTTTTGAGAATCTAGTAGAGATGAGTGCCAACTCCTCTTCTGGAAATTCTTCGATCTGCTCCAGGGTTAGTGAGGACAACAAAGCAAGAGTATTGCAAGATGATGATTGGCCGGAGCTAGACATATCACGTTGTGAAACAAATGCAATAGACTTATTTGGGTTCTTACGTGCTAGGATGTCAATTTCATGATTTTTTAGTTTAGAATAGAGTACATCTAATGTAAGAGAACTCATGACAGTAGATTCACGAATAGATGTTACTTTCATCTCCCAAATTGACATGTCTAATGCACTAAGAAGTTGCCTAGCATTCTCAGCATCAGAAAAATTAACATTGACACTACGTAAGTTGCTGAGAATTTTATTGAAACGAGCAAAGAGGTCATCAATAGACTCACCTGGTTGCATCTCAAAACACATATATTCCTTTTTGAACATATCTTGTTTTACCTCCTTGATTTTGTTGGAGCCTTCATGGTAATCACAGAGAGCTCTCCAAACATGGTATGCTGATCAGAGGTGCGCGACACGATCAAAGTCGCTTTGAGTGAGTCCTTGGATGATCAAGTTTCAGGCTTTGTTGTTGTTGTCGACGTCCCGTAGGTTTGTGGCCGTGACTTGATCATTAGGTGGCACTTCATAAGGCTTATACACCTTCTCCCATATTGCAAAGCCTTGTGCCTGGATAAAAGCCTCCATGCGTGCCTTCCAAACCTGAAAATCAATACCAGCAAACACACAAGGTTTGGCGGGGTACTTCTCCATGATGATTAGTCAAAAAACACGTGCAAATCTCAAAGATTAGAGCACCGTGGCTCTGATACCAATTGTAGGATCGAAGATCACGTGAAAAGCTACCAGAGGGGGGGGTGAATGTAGATTTAAAAATCTTACGCAGCGGAAACAATTAAACCCCAACCCCTTCGGCAGAAAATCAATCTCTTAAAGAAATCGTGTGTGAGACTAATCTAAATGTGTTTCACCGTGACAAAAGTGATGGATATCAGAGAGAATCTAGTCACGAATACAACAAAAAAAAATCATTCAAATCCGTTGAGAAAAACTCAAGTTATGATCGAAAGATCAAACAATAGTCAATCTGCCCTACCTGAGAAAAAACAGTTCTGGAACACTGTAAAGAAACTCGTGTAGATCATAGACCACAAATCCAATGACCGTGAAATTTTGATATATGATAGATAATCAAGTTGCGAAGACAACCCAAAAAGAATCACGTCAATTGGATCTGTAAAACTCGAGTTATGATAAAACCACCAACGAAAGGTAGTGCTGTCTAGAAACTCGACGAGTAAAACTTGTCTGGAACAAGTCGGACGAACAAGGCACAAAAGTTTCTTCAAACTACGAATTTTATTCAATATAACACAAGAGGAACAGTCCCAAAGTCATCTACCACGAGCTCTGGGCTCCCTTGCTTATATAACCAGCCCTTAGGCCAACCCAATATCAACTAGGACTCCAATCCTACTCAGATCACGAATCGTAACTTTCTATAACTGCTTAGGATTCTTCTATACGCAGATAGAAGCAATCTTAAGACTTCCAAACACCTTAGGAACGTATCCCACATTCCTAAACAACTCAAATTCGTGTCCCACACGAAATCTTATCATAACCAACTTGATACTTTCCATACCGAGCCATAACCGACTCCGCCGCAGCCAAAGTCATCAACCGGTACGATCCGATCCTTCCAACCAGATCTTCCCTTCCATAAACCATCTTCGGAACCATGTTGCCACGTCATGCACCGCATGCATACATGCAAACATCTTCCTTCAAAGTCCAGTAACCTTCATATGCACCGCCCTTGATTCAATCATCCTGCGCGACCTCCTGATCAGCTCAACCACAATTCCTCCTGAATTTGGTTGTTGGAACCTCATCTCCTCCCTGAGACTAGTCCAATGGATCCCGTCACCAGCCATGTCTTGAACTCAAGTAACACCTGCACATGAATAAACAACCAATCCATACGAGCCCAAGTCCTCGACTTGACTCAAGTTAGTTCCGAACACAACACCTTACGTGAGAACCTCACATAAGCATGTTGCAAAACCATAGTAACACGATATCATCCATATCATCCAAAACGCACCAAAAACTTAGCAAATGAATACTAAGCAATCTTTCCAACAATGTAAAGCAAGTACGAAACATTGCAAATGAAAAGCAGAAGCACTACGGTCAAGTTCCGGACCTTGCCAGAGCAACCCGAACCTTGAGCCGGAGCTAACAAAAGCTAGTAGAACCTAGCACCGGAGCTTACCAAACTAGTACAACCAAGCACCTACCGGAGCTTACCAAAACTAGTAGATCCTAGCACCGGAGCTTACCAAAAACTAGTCAAAACTAGTCAACTCAAAACCGGAGCTAGACAAAGTACGTCAGAGCTTAGCAAAAGCATTCCGGAGCTATCAAATATATGTCGGAGCTATCAAAGACATGCCGGAGCTAAAGATAAAGCTCATCGGAGCTAACCAATGCTATTCGGACCTTACCAAGAAGTCGGACCTAGCATCTAACGTAGCTGGAGCTACCCAAAACAAGTCGGACCTATGGTCGGACCTTGCTACAGCTCGGAGCTAGAGTTGGACCTTGATAAAAAGGTGTTTTGGTGATATTTAAAACTTTTATCATCAAAGCCAAGTGTATTAACTACAAGCCAATGTATTCAGCACATATAGGTCTTACAGTGACGTTGCAAGGCATGAAAGCTCTAAGGATGAGCTTTACCACATCGTGGTCATTCCACTTCTTACTTCCATATGATTTGACCTTGTTGACGAGTGTCTTCAATCGGTTGTACATGTCCTGGGGTGACTCGTCTTCTTCAATTGCGAATCTTCCCAATTCGCCTTCGATCATTTCGATCTTTGCTTCATGCACATGACGGTCACCTTCATGTGCAGTTTGTAGTGTGTCCCAAATCTCCTTAGCAATCTTGAGTCCATCCACCTTGGTGAACTCGTCCCGACTGAGCAAAGAGGTAATTACTGCCGCGGCTTCAGCATTTCGATGAATAGCCTGCTCTTGGCTTGGTGTGAGCTCTTCGTCGTCGTCTGGGATATCTATCCCTGTGCACACAATATGCCATAAACTTGGATTGAGGGAAATTAGATGCATTTTCATATTTTGCCTCCACATTGAGTAATCACTTCCATCGAAATGTGGGGCTTTTCCAAGTGGGATAGAAAAATAGTGATTATTATTGGAATTGAGACGATCATAGTTAAAAGGATATCGAGAGTAGTCGGTGTGACTACTCCCCTTCTTCTTTTCTTCAATCTTCACTTTCCCTTTGGAAAGTGTATTCTTTCTTAGGAGCGCCTTTAGATCTAGCGTCTCCACATTGTCGTCCTCGAAGTCTTGAATGGCTTCAAGGAGATTCTCCACCTTGAGGTTCTTTTCATCATCAACCTTTTCTTGGTTGTTTCTCTTGTGGATGTCCTTCATGTCCGACATGATCTTCTTCGAGTGATTAGTCTCTTTCTTGAAGAACCTGCCCTGATACCAATTGAATGTGGCCTAGAGGGGGGGGGGGGGGGGGTGAATAGGCCTTTATGAGATTTGTCGGAACCTGCAACACTTAACCAGTTCAAAACCAGATATATCAGACTAGTCCAGTAAAGTGCAGACTAGTCCGGTGTGTACAGACTAGGTTGATCAAGTTTGATTGATTAAGTTTGATTCTAGGGTGTAGCAGCGGAAATATACTTGTAATTTATGTGTTGCAAGATTATGTACTAGGGTATATCACAAGTAAATCTTAAATTTGATATTTCAATGTAAAGTGAGCAAGATTAATTGAAACCCTAGATTGATATAATGTAAAGGACGATGAACACGAAACAAAAACACAAGAGATTTATCCTGTGGTTCAGTTCCCACAGAGGCAACCTACATCCACGTTGAGGAGTCCAGAAAAGAACTGGGTCTTCTCCAACCCTACCCTCGTCGGATCGCCACGAAAGCCAATCCTCTTCCACTTATAACAGAGGGGTGAATAACCGAATTCAAAGGGGCCTTCTCACACGTTGAGAGTTCCCTTAGATTACAATACGAAATACCACCAAGAACACACTCAAAAGATTACAATGAAATCACAGGAGTGTGTTAGAGAAACAAACCAAGAGCTCAATGAGTGTTGAACGTGTCTCTCCAATGATCTAGAGTGAATCCTCAAAGGATTGATCTTTGTTGCACTTAATTTCGTGGAGAGATGTGGTTTTTGAGGCTCTTGGGAGGTGTGACGGCGCTAGGGTTCGAGAGAGTTTTAAAGTTGGGCCGTGCACCTCTATTTATATGGGGTTTCTAAAAGTGACCGTTAGGGTTTAGAAAGATCGGACTAGTCCATGGTGGACACCGGACTAGTCCGGTGTGCTGTGTGTAGCAAACCCTAAGTGTCCCGAAATATCGAACTAGTCTGTCCAGGGGCAGACTTGTCTGATTTTTCTTCTGGAAATCTTTGGACTAGTCCGATAGTTATTGGACTTGTCCGGACATGTGAAACCCTAAGTGAATTGGGTGACAAGTCCGCACTTGGAGGACTTGTACGATTTAGGTCAGAGGGTTTTTCGGACTAGTCCGTTCTAATATCGGACTTGTCCGATTTAAAATAGAACGAATATCAGACTAGTCAGGTGGTGATCGGACTTGTCCGATTTTGTGTGACTTGTGAAGTGTTTAGAGGACTAGTCCGCACTGGGAAGGACTAGTCCGCTTCTAGTCAGAGAGATATCGGAATAGTCCGATGGATATCAGACTTGTCCGATTTTGTGCGGAGAGGATATCGGACTAGTCCGGTGACATTCGGACTAGTCCGGTCCTGTATAACTTTGTGCAATGTGTGTGTTTAATTGTGATTGAGATCTTGGGGTGTGTTTCCTTAACACACTCCATACACAATGATCTACTATTCTTCTTCCTTGAGCTCATTTCCACTTTGCTCCTCATTCTCCCTTCTTTGGCACTTTGCTTATTTTGCTATTAAAACCGGTGCTCATCTCAACAAATAGGTTAGGATCTCATTTGCTTGTCATAAATCATCCAAAAGCCACAAGGGATTCCTAGATGCACTTTCACATTCGAATATGCCACAGGCTCTTGGCGGGAGTCGTCCTAGCATTGCTAGGGGTAAACCCGTGCCCAATATGTTGAACAACTTAGCATAAGTATTCGCCATTGACATGCTCGTTAGTACCTAACCTAGACTATGTATACCTATACTAGAAGCATTGTAGGAGCAACTCCCCAGCTCTTAGTTTAATCTCCATTAGGACTCATTTACCCGTTTAGAATAGATTGCTTAGGTGTGTGTCATACTACCCCTATTATCAACTTACCACTGTCTCGATAATTGATTAGTATCCCATAGCTTGATCATAAGAGTAGTGTTTACTTTACTCCATTGCCTTCCTTTAGGATAAATACGATACCCTTGGGAATACTCTTGGGTGAAATGTTGCACGACGGTTTTCGCGCGCTTGCGTACCTCATATCTTTCGAGAGATGATCTGTGACACAAGAAACGTCAACAGTGGCTCCCATGTGGCACCTAACAATCCATGCCAAGACGAACCTTCAGTCTCATATGATGGAGGTTGAGTCCATCCAGGTGCATCACCCATTGAGTTATCTTCCTCTTCGTACTCATGGACCGTGGAGGTTGTCTGGGGCATGGTCACTCTCTTTGTATGGCTTCTAGTTACCCCGCCGGAGACATTACTTCTTCGCGCTTCCTCGATGGTAAGAAGGTCAATGGTTAGGCTCTGGTCTTGTACAAATGATAATCTGGGTTAGGTAACCGAATTTCATTGATAAAGCCGGGATCAAAAGATATCAAAGAGCCATCTTGATCATGCTTAAGGGTATGTCCTTGCACAAAATAATCTTCATTAATTAATTATCTTTCATTTTCAATATACTCAAATGAAGAATATTCTAGTGCTCCTACCCTAGTAGCAATACGGGTAATCAATGAAATGCATTCAATTGGCCCTGTTCTTGGAATGTAATCTAACCATTGTGTCATTATGACAATAACTGGAGCAACTTTTATCTTTTTAATCATGGCAAATAAAATTTTCAGTTCATGATCACGCACAACCCTTATGCCTCCTATAGGGAACATAGTCATAGCCACCCATCTATGCATGAAGCGTAAAGTAGGGTTGTGCAAGTGGCCATTCCTAGGTGCACTACATCTGACCTCACTAGTTAAATCTTGCCAAAAACTTTATTTGTTAACCTTTGGCAAAACGTTTAAATCTAACAAACAATGTTTATGTAAGCCTAGGATTTCACTTAATTATTTACATAGGATTTTGTATTCTTTTTGAAATAATCTAAAAGTAACACCATCAAATCCTAATTTGAGTGTGCAAAGGTATTGCATGGAAAGAAGGCCTGAACCTCTCTCCTCTCTGTGAGAAAACATTGTTCCATCCTAGTGCACGCCAAATGGAAAACAATTGGAATCCATACCTATTTTGGAGATCAAATCCGGATCATAAGATTTTGTATGAGAAAAATCACGATCTTGGAGGAGCTTGCGAGCTTGATTTTCAACTTCATTTATATGTCGAGGTAATTATCATGAATAAGTTGGTGCGGGTTGCTCCTATCACCCATAGGAGTGTCCTCACCTACACTCCTCCTCCTTGATCTTGGTGTAGCAACGGAAGATGGACGTGCACTTGAATCTCCACCATGGCTTGAGATTGCAGCCTCCTTCCTCTTCCCAAACAACCACTTCATCCAATTCATGGTCACAACAAACAACAACACAACAATTCATAAACTCGAAAGAGGTAATGTTAGCAAAAGCAAAACCCCCAACGAATTTTCCCTTGAAGAACTTGAGAGCAAATTGCAAATGCAAACAAAAGAAAATCATTTCGAGTTGGATTTTGAGCAAGAGTACTTCAATGAAGAGCAAGAAAAGCGATGTGAGCAATTAGTGACTTTGGGGAGGTATGAAATGAGGTGAAGTGTGAAGAGGAATGTTCCTCATGGCCACCATTTATAGTGTACACTCCCCAATGGTCACAAGGGAACCAAATGTAGCCGTCGGAGGAGAGAGAGCTAAAATGGCCCCTTCCCCATGTCGGTGGAACAGGGGGGCCGACCACACTGCAATGTCGGCCCCCCTATTCTCCCTTTTGGTAGGTGGCTCCCCAACGGCTATGAAATTAGCATGTTTGTCAATTACCAATTTTGCAGCTCAGAAAAATTGTTTTTTTAAATTTTTTTCAGAACCCAACAATTTTGTTTTTCAAAAATAAAGAAGTAAAAGTGATAGTTGAGAATAGAAGTTTCTCAACTTGCTAAGAAAGACCAAATATGCATTATCGAAAATCAAACTATATGGGGAAAACCAAATAAAGAGAAAAGAAATGGATAACTACCAAGTTAAGCTATTGGCTAGGTCTCACCACCGTTCGATGAGATGGACATTCTTCCTTCTTCATTTCATGACATGATCCGGTCCTGGAGGGATGGGCTCGAACGGCTTGTCTTTCTTCTTCCTCCCTTCCTTCTTTGGCGGCTTGGTGGACTTGGGCCATTAGGGAGGCCTGGATTTCTCCATCTTCTTGGGGTGTCGGCGTGGACCATAACACGGGTTCTGCGCATAGATAAATCTCCTCATGACTATAATGAGCAGGTTCACCTTTGGAGGTGTGATTTCGACCTCTTAAACGTGTTTAACATTCAGAACATACTTGATATGAATCATGGAGCATTGCTCCAACTTTGGGCAAAAGTTAAACTTCTCCTTGCAGTTGATATGGAAGTGGATTTCTGCAGCTCCCACATCTATGCGAGGAATGCTCATCCAAGAATGAGCGGTGTATCCTTCGCGACCTCCATGTTGAGCACGATGAAATCCACGTGTATGAAGCAATTCCAGATTTTCATCGGGACATCATCAGCGATACCCGCCGGATAACGGGCTTAAAAATGAGCCAGTTGGAGATGCATTGGTGTTGGAGTTATCTTCGTGAAGTTCAGCTGGTCGAAAACCACCTTGGGCATCACACTCACACTTGCTCCAAGGTCACAAAGGGCCTTGTCAATGTGGTGAGTCCCAATTTAGCATGATATTGTAGGGCATCCAGGGTCCTTCTGCTAGTTGCCTCTTTGTAGATAAATCATACTGGCATTTTCCACGAGAGGTTCGGGCTGTCCTGACATCTTGCTATTCTCTATTGGTGGAACAACAACTGCCATTTGATCCAACTGAGTTTCCAACATCTTGTTGAAGCTCAATTGATTATTGAAGTCCGAGGATAGTCCTTCATTCTGGGCATTAATGCTTCCTAGGGTCCTGTCATTAGCCAACAGTTTCTTCGATAGAGCATCATTGATCTTCAGCTGGCTAATGGCAAGCTCTCTCATGTTGGTTTGATTTCCATTACTGCCATTGTTGTTGTACCCTACTTGAAAGAATGGGCGTGGTTGGCCCCACCCTTTACCTCCTAGACGATAGCCATTGTTGTTCCCATTGTTGGCTACATATAGGGCATCCTCACGGGTTTCTAGGTAGTCGTTGCCCAAATGGCTCGTGTTGCCACAGACTTCAGAAGTATTGTGAGGGTATAAGGCATAAGCATTACCGCATACCTCACCATTGTATTGTCCATCATTCTTCTTCATAAGGAGGTCCAATTTTGCAGGGATCATGTCCACCTCCTTCAAGGTGTGCATGCCTCGCTGGTGGGTATGGAGACACTCGTCGCTCCAGCCAATGTTTGACACCATCATCTCAATCAAATATTTAGCTTTGGGCACCATCAATGAGAAGAGGGCACCTTCTGCAACAACATCAACATGGTCACAACAGAAGGGATCAACCCATTGTAGAAGTTTTTTATAATTAGCCAATCATCCATCCCATGGTGGGGACAGGCTAGGATATACTCCTAAACCCTTTCCCAAGCCTCGGAAATAGACCCCTTGGCATCTTGCTGGAAGCTGGAAATTATTCCATGTAGGCCATTGGTCTTGCCCAACTGGAAAAACTTGGCGAGGAATGCTGTAGAATACTTCTCCCAAGTGTCTACAACACTTAGGTTTGCGTAGAACTACTGTTTTGCTCTCCAAATAAGAGAGAACAAAAACAGTCTAAGACGGACAACATCAGGAGATAAATCCTTGATCTTAAAAGTGCTGCAGATCTCAAGGAACTATTGCAGGTGAGCACTTGTATCCTCGTCAGCCTTCCCACAAAATGGGTTTGCTTGCAATATAGTGATTAGGCCAGTCTTGATTTAAAAGTTCACGTCTCCCGTGTTAATAGTGGGCCCAACAGGCACATTGTTAGCAGAGGGAGCCAAAAACTCGCGAAGGGTCTTCTGGGCCATTGGCGTTCCAGTTGTTGGTGCAATTGCATTGGCTTGCTTTGCCGCTCAAAGCCTTTGAGTAACAACACGAGGTTGATCTCTCATAAGGGATTCGGGATCTTCAACAAAGTTTTTTGGCAACCGGAAACCCGACATACACTACCCTGTTTTCACATAAAATGCCAAAACAAGAAGGTTCATCCTACTACAACCTACCGAGGGTCCTATCCTATTCACTCAATCATGCAATACTTCGGCTGCCTTCCATGACAACGGCGCCAAAAATGATTGTTGATATTCCTATGCACTACTAACAATTCAATCCTAGCAAGGGTGCCAGAAATGCTTGTTGATAGTTTTTAAATCACAGATGTAAGTCCGCAAGCGCACAGAATATATCGATGTAGCATTTCCCCTTTTAGAGTATTCCCAAAGGGTGTCATTTATATTCTCCCAAAGCAAGGCTAGGTGGAATCAAAGAAATCATCAAATGTAGAGGCTAGGTTGGTCTAAGTAGGGTTCTAGTAAGGATGGATAAAGGATAATTGGAGGTAGTGTGACACAGACGTGAGCATTCTATCCTAAAGGGGTAAATGAGGTAAAGAGAGACTAGGCTAAGAATTAGGTAGATTCTCCTACTGTGCTTCTAAGGTACATATACATAGCCTAAGTTAGTTATTAATGATCATATCAATTATGAATTCTCATGCTAAGTGGATTAACACATCGAGGACCGGTTTACTCCTAGCAACACTAGAACGACTCCCGCCAGGAGCCTGTGGCATAGCCAAACATGGAGGATTACAAAGGACAGATAGGACTGCCACCTCCTATTGCCTACCTCTTCAATGCGTGAGTCTACGAGACATTCAATGCTACTTATCTATCCTAGCACAATGGTAGCATATTAAGTACTTACCTCAAGAGCCTAGGAACAAGCCATATTAAGGAAATGAACTAAATCATAATTGAACCAATGTTAATACATAGCATACGTGATTCATACTAACATAATCATGTCATAGCTAATTAGACTATAGTGGATGTTTGTAGTGTTTATGATGATATAATGAGAATGGTATAGCATAATCATAACTACTACTCCTAGCACATATATGGAATCCACAATCAAACAAGAAATGATTCATCCACGTATATGAACAATAGAAGACTAAATATAACATCTTTGTTAAGAGCAAAGTAACAAATACAAATAGGAATATAAGAGCCATACCTTTCTCAATTAGGAATTGGGAAGAGACTCCTTCTACTCTTATCCTACTTGGACTAAGGACTAGAGACTCTCCTCTCTCTAGCCTACACTCCTGTAAACCTATGGAGAATAGTGTATACAACGGAAGAATACTCAAGTGGTGTGTGTGTGTGAAGTGGGGGTAGGCGGTCCTATTTGTAGGTGGAGAAGGGTCGGTTCCTGCCACCAAAAGTGCGCGAATCAGTCTTCATCGTGATTAGGGCACCACAAGGGGTCAACAAGTGGAATGATGAGGACATTACAACAGCGGCGACGCACAGTGAGCTGCAAGGACCAATCACAAGAGCATGATCACAGTTTATAAATCAGAAGGTGAACTCGTTCCTAACTTCCTTTGCATGTGAGTTAGAGAATAGATTGTATGTGATGATTTAATTGTTATTAGGAACAATGGAGAAGATCAACAAATGAAGGGAAGAGGCTTTGGTAATGTGGAGAACCTGCTGGGACGTCCACAAGTTGATGGAATCAGTTTACAACTTGGACTTGAGTTCATCTCGGAGTCTAGGAGCAGTCCACCTTAAAATGGACGCCCAGGATGCATACAAACTCTGTTTTCAACGTTCCACATATGCACGGAAAGAGGAGAAGATAAAATTTCCAATGGATCTGTTCCCACCTCAAAATTCTTCAGGAGTCATTAGGAATTGTCAAAACAATTCGAGTCCAGATTTCTATTCGGTGCTGCGCCACCAAATCGGGCCTTTGGGCCTTGTATACCGTATGGGTCCATTAGGGACGCGTCTAAGCATGTTTTGGCCGAACCCTAGCCTTTAAATACTGCAGCCGCCGGTCATATTCAGTGGGTTTTTCTTTGGTAAATAATATCGCCATTCTACGGTTTGTGAGACCCCAACTTCACAATTTCAGATCGTGTCTTCGACGTTCTTGCTTGTGTTCTCGGTTGCACTTGCAGGGATTAGCCTTCTTGCCGAGGTCAAGCGTGTGGAGCACGGTTGATAACCAACATAGCAGTGGTGTAGTGATTGCAGGGATACTCGAACTGCTCGAGTGCCGCGGATCATCAACGTCGAGTTCTCCACCCTAATCGACTTACCTTTCGGAAGATCGGGCCTAAACTACTCATCAATTGGTATCCGATTTCCAGGTTGCCCGTGAGGTATCTTTTTTTCCTTCCATTAGATCATTTTGTTTCGTATCTAGAGTCCACAGAAAACCCGCAAAAAAATTAAATCATTTTTACCGCTTCCTAAACTATAGTGCCCGCAGTTTTGTTTTTCAGTTTGCATTGTTGAGTTTGCATTCGTGTGGTTGAGTCTTGTTGTTGGTTTAGCTTTGTGTTTTGGGTCCTAGTGATCGTGTTTTGTCCTTGTTTTCTTGCTGTTCGATACCTATTCCACAATCCCTAAACAACAAACCGATCCACCACGTTCATCGGTTTGCCGTAGCTAGCCACCTTGCGTGAAGTCCCGCATCGTCAACCCTAGATTAGGTGACAAACCTTTGTGCCACTCATCCTTGAATCATCACACATCACCCCATTAGTTGCTATGCAAATTCTCGATCATTTTCATATCTGATTGCGAGTTCTATTCTCAAACCAAGTTGGAATCAACATCCAAAAACCGTAACTCGGACAACCTACCTTAAAACGGCCATAACTTTCGCATACGAACTTGAAATCAGGCAATTTTTTTTTTCAAATTGATCTACGCGAAATTTTGCATCTGGTTTTCTGCAGCTTTGCTGCGTTCGGCGGAAATTAGATTGCCCAAATTCCCCTCCGAAGATAGGCTATCCGGCCTCCAAAGTTTCAACATGAATTTTAAAGAATATTCTTGATTTTCTATAGGCCGCATATTACATTTAATTGAGCTGCAAATTTGTGTGCTTCATATTTCTGTGCTACTGAGTAAAGAAAAATATCAAAAAAATATTTAAAAAATAGTGAATAGCACGCATATTAAAGCAATTGGCCTATACTACGTGTGCTGTGATTGTAGGTTATATCAATCTGTCTTACTTTTGCCTTGCTACTTCCTTGTGTTGTGCTAGGCCCTAGAGTACTTGGTTGACCAGCAACAGTTTCCTACATTGAATACTTATTCAACTTTGTTACCTGTTAATGATTTTCTGCTTATTGGCCACCATATTGTGCAATCAGAGCTCCACCTTTCTCCTGAGCATAACCGGTACCTTTGCAATCACCCCACGCTTCATTGGTTCATCTCACCGTCAACACCACCTGCTGTATCAGTAAGAACACTTGTATGAGCATGGTAATATGCTTGAGCGAGAGAGATTGTTTTCTTCCACCTTTCACATTGTCACTGTAGTTGATAGGGATAACATATTTTTGTTGTCTTTTGTTTTCTACTAACAATGGCAGGAGAAGACAATGATGATGAATGTGTTCAACATGCTGAGTTACATGATAATATGAAGACCATGACATATATGTTCGCCAAATACAACGCATCAACGGATGGATCATTGTGCGAACTTGACTTGCCAACTTGATGACCTTGCTCTTCGGATGAATACTTTTGAGGCTCTGTTGCCTCTCACTGGAGAACATGAAGACAATGCTTATGATGATATGGAAGATTACAACAATCAACCAACACTACCACTTTATCGTCGAGATATTAGAGGTAATAATCATCATAATAATTATAATCGTCCTCCTGATGATCCTTTTACTAAAGTGAAATTTACCATACCCTCTTTTTCGGTTGCTTACGATGTTGAGGCTTATCTTGATTGGGAGATGGCAGTAGAGCAAAAATTTAATGCCCATCTTGTTCCTGAACAACATAGAGTTCGTCAAGCCACTAGTGAGTTTAAGGACTTTGCTATCATATGGTGGAATGAACTTGTTAAAAATAGAACCGATCCTCCAACATGGGATAGATTAAAGGAAGCTATGCGCGTTCGATTTGTTCCTCCATCTTTTCAGCGGGACCTTCGCAAAAATTGCAGCACTTAGACCAAGGTAACATGTCCGTAGAGGAGTATTATCAAGAGCTACAAAAGGGTATGCTGCGTTGTGTGGTAGTAGAGGACTTGGATGATAAATAGCTCGTTTTTATGGGGGGTTGAGGCGTGAAATTCAGGACATTGTTGATTACAAGGAATGTGATACTGTTAACAGATTGTTTCAGCTTGCTATGTTGGCAGAAAAAGAATTGCAGGGCCGACAACAACAGCAACAATGCACGAGGAGCAACTTCATGTCGCGTTCGACATCTACACCATCCAAAACAGCACCATATTCGACCCCCCATGCAGCGACTACACCATCCAGTGGCGGCCAATGAACTAAACCTGCTGCTCACCTTCTCGCGTGCCAGAGGGCAGCAATGCGACATCATTTAAGCCTTCATTGTCCACTACTTCTATGAGTCGTACTTCCGACATTAAATGTCACCGCTGTTAAGGACTTGGTCATATGATGAGAGATTGCCCGAGCAAACGAGCATATATAGCATGCGACGATGGTGGGTATGATACTACTTCGGATGTTAAAGATGAATATTCTCTTGCTACTGACTTTACAGATCCAAATGACGAACACACAGAAGAAGAGGTACTTGGTACAGCGGTGATGGAGAACTATAGGAGCATCATTGTGAAGCGTGCCTTGATCTCCAAAGTGGAGGCTGACGACAAGCTACAGCGGCACAACCTCTTCCACATGTTTCTCATCGTTAAGGACTGCCGTGTACACACTATAATTGACGGAGGTAGCTGCAATAACTTGGTGAACACGGACGTCGTCATGAAACATGGTTTGACAGCAAGAGCACACTCTCATCCAAACCACATTCAATGGTTCAACAACAGCGGTAAGGTTGGGGTAACACAAACAGCGAGAATACATTTTTCAATTGGTTCTTACCATGATTTAGCTGATTTTGATGTTGTGCCTATGTATGCTTGTTCTCTTTTATTGGGTCGTCCTTGGGTATTTGATACAAATGCTATTCATCATAGTAGAACTAATAAATATACTCTCATGCATAATGGAAAGAAAATCGCTTTGCTCCCATGACTCCTGTTGAAATTGTGCATTTTGAGAAGAGTAAAATTCGTGATGGCAAAGCAACAAAACTAGAATCTGAAAAACAACAAGTCATTAAGTCAAAATCACCATCGTTGCTTGCAACTAAATCTGACCTTGCTGATTTATTCGATGCTAAGGGGATGTGCTATGCTTTAGTAAGCAAAGAAGCCATGTTTTCACTTCATGAATTGTCTATTGCATTGCCGCTGCTGTTGCTAACCTTTTGCAAGAGTTTGAGGATGTGTTTCCCTTCGAGATACCCGCTGGTCTACCACCCATGAGAGACAAAACACAAGATCGATTTGACTCCAGGAGCAAGCTTGCCAAATCGTGCAGCATACAGGGCGAATCCAGAGGAAACTAAGGAAATTCAGCGACAAGTCCAAGATATTTTGGACCGCGGGTACATTCGTGAAAGCCTTAGCCCTTGTCCCATTCCTGTTTTTTTTTTGTTCATAAGAAATATGGTAGTTGGCGCATGTGTGTTGATTGTCGAGCGATTAATAACATCACTATTCGACATCATTATCCTCTTCCTCGCTTAGATGACATGCTTGATGAATTGAGTGGTGCTATCATCTTCACAAAAATTGACTTGCGCAGTAGTTACCACCAGATTAGAATGCCACTAGTTGATGAATGGAAAACTGCATTTAAAACCAAGTTTGGATTTTATGAGTGGTTAGTCATGCCTTTTGGTTTAACTAATGCACCCAGCACCTTTATGCGATTAATGAACGAGGTTTTATGTGCTTTCATTGGACAATTTGTAGTTGTTTACTTCGATGATATCCTCATTTACAGGAAGTCATATGATGAACATCTTGATCATTTACGTGCTATTTTTACTGTTTTGAGAGATGCACGTTTTTTTGGTAACCTCGAAAAGTGCATCTTTTGCACCAATCGATTCTCGTTTCTTGGCTATGTCCTTTCCTCGCAGGGAATTTATATGGATGAGGCAAAAGTTGAAGCGATCACTAGCTGGCCAGCCTCAACAACCATCACACAGGTTCCTAGTTTTCTTGGTCTTGCAGGTTTATTGCCATTTTGTGCGGGATTTCAGCACCATTTTAGCACCTCTACATGAGCTAACAAAGAAGGGAGTGCCGTTTCGATGGGCCCGACAGCAGCAACAAGCTTTTGATGCTCTCAAATCGAAGCTTACACAAGCACCATTGCTACAACTTCCTGATTTTGACAAGACCTTTGAGCTAGAATGTGATGCAAGCGGTATTGGTATTGGAGGCGTTCTCATACAAGGAGGTAAACCCGTTGCTTTCTTTAGTGAAAAACTTCATGGTCCTTCTCTGAATTATTCTACTTGTATGCCTTAGTGCGATTATTACAAACTTGTATGCGATCATAAGGAATTGTATGCCTTAGTGCGATTATTACAAACTTGGCAACATTATCTTTGGTTCTAAGGGGTTTGTCATACATTCCGATCATGAATCATTGAAGTAACTTAAGTGTCAAACCAATCTAAATAAACGACATGCTAAATGGAAGCAGTTCATAGAGTCATTTCCATACATCACTAAGCATAAGAAAGGGAAGGAAAATGTCATTGCCGATGCATTATCTAGAAGTTATACCATGCTGTCCCAACTTGATCATAAAATCTTTGGTTTGGAAACAATAAAAGAATTATATCCTACTGATTTGGACTTCAAAGATGCTTTTGAAAATTGTAGAGAAGGAAGAATGTGGAATAAATATGTGCTGCGAGAGGGTCTCCTCTATCATGCTAACAAGCTATGCATTCCAGCTAGCTCCATTCGTCTACTACTTTTGCAGGAAGCACATGGAGGAGGTTTGATGGAACATTTTTGAGTGAAGAAAACTGAAGACGTGCTGTCCACACACTTCTTTTGGCCGAAGATGTGGCGTGATGTCGAGCGCTACATGTCATGATGCACTACTTGCAATAAAGCTAAGTCTCGCCTTAACCCACGTGGTCCTTATATGCCTCTTCCTGTTCCTAGTTTTCCTTAGGAGGATATTTCTATAGACTTTGTTTTGGGATTGCCTAGGACTAAGAGGTGGAGGGATAATATATTTGTAGTTGTCAATCGTTTCTCAAAAATGGCACATTTTATACCTTGTCATAAGAATGATAATGCCTCACACATTGCTGATTTATTTATGACGAAAATTGCTCATTTACATGGTGTGTCAAATACCATTGTTTCTTATCGTGATGCAAAATTTTTAAGTCATTTTTGGAGAACTTTGTGGTATAAATTGAGAACCAAGTTGCTGTTTTCAACTACATATCACCCACAACCGGATGGACAAACCGAGGTAGTTAATCTTACTTTTTCCACTAAGTTGCGGGCTGTCTTGAAAACAAAATTGAAGTTGTGGGAGGAGTGTTTACCACATATAGAATTTGTTTACAACAGATCCATTCACTCCACGACAAAGGTAAGTCCATTTCAGGTGGTGTATGGTTTTAATCCTTGTGCTCCTATTGATTTACTACCTTTGCCTACTTCTGTATCTATAAGTTTGGATTCTATACAAAGATCTGAATTAATTCTTAAGATGCATGAAATTATAGAGAAAAATATTGAAAAGATGAATGAGAAGTATAGAATTGTAGGTAGTAAAGGTAGAAAAGAAGTAAAACTTGAACCGGGTGATTTGGTGTGGTTACATTTGATAAAATAGTGATTCCCTGACTTGAGAAAATAAAAACTTATGCCACGAGCTACTGGTCCTTTTAAGATTGTTGAAAAGATTAATGATAATGCATATAAGCTTGAGTTGCCTCCCGATTTCGGGGTTAGTCCCACATTTATCATTTCAGATTTGCGACCGTACTTGGGAGAAGATGAACATGAGTCGAGGACGACTCCAATTCAAGAGGGGGAGGATGATAAGGACATCACAACAGCGGAGACACACATTGAACTGCAAGGACCAATGACAAGAGCACGAGCACGGTTAATAAATCAGCAGGTGAACTCGTTCCTAACTTCCTTTGCATGTGAGTTTGAGAATAGATTGCTATGTGATGATTTAATTGTTATTAGGAACAATGTAGAAAATCAACAAATAAAGGGAAGAGGCCTTGGGAACGTGGATAACCTGCTGGGACGTCCACGAGTTGATGGAACCAGTTTACAACTCGGACTTGAGTTCAGCTCGGAGTCCAGAAGCAGTCCACCTTAAAACGTACACACATGATGCATACGGACTCTGTTTTCGACGTTCCACATATGCACTGAAAGAGGAGAAGATAATATTTCCCATGGATCTGGTCCCACCTCAAAATTGCTCCTGAGTCATTGGGAATCAACGAAACAAATTGAGTCCAGATTTTTGTCCGGTACTGCGCCACCGAATCGGGCCTTTGGGCCTTGTATCCCGTATGAGTTAATTAGGGACGCATCTAAGCGTGTTTTGGCTGGACCCTAGCCTTTAAATACTCCATCCGCTGGTAATATTCAGTGGGTTTTGCTTAGATCAATAATATCACCGTTCTACGGTTTGTGAGACCCCAAATTCGCGATTTCGGATCATGTCTTCAACGTTCTTTCTTGTGTTCTTGGTGGCACTAGCAGGGTTAGCCATTTTGGCGAGGTTAAGCGTGTGCAACACGGTTGATAAAAGCCGGAGCAGTGGTGTACTGATTGCAGGGGTACTCGAACTGCTCGAGTGCCACAGAACATCAACGTCGAGTTCACCATCCCAATCGACTTACCATTCGGAAGATCGGGCCTAAACTACTCATCATGGAAGCTGACCGAGTTTGGTGCCAGGAAGGGGTCGACCGAATAGAAACTTGGACCAAGTCCAGTGTGCTTCCTCGAGGTGACTTCCAAGTGGGTCCCATTGACTGATATGGTTGATACACTGTTGGATTGCCTCAGATACTTCTGTTTGTGGGCCGTTTGATCCATGTGGTGCCACATGTCATCGCTTGATTGGTTGAGATGGTATTTTATAGAATTGATCACCCTCTTTTACCTCATTTGCTACAATAATTCCCTGCACACACTATTTCTCCAAGGACAAGTGCAAATAGGTCAAATATAAAGGTGATGTGTGCAAGAAATGACAATTCCTTCACATAATTGAGTTATATTGATAGGTGAAATTGGTATATAACAATCGTCAACAGTGTTGCAGGAAAAGTTTTCAATGCCTATTCACCCCCCACTAGGCCACATTCAGTCACTGGCGACGGAGGCAAGGCAGTAGACACTAGGGTGCCCGCCCTACATATGTCGACCCCTAGTTAGAGATGGCATGGAGAACTATGTTGTGGTAAATGTTCGTACACTGGTGCCTCGTCTTCCAATCGTGTGAGCGGTGGATCTGCTCAGATCTAAGGATGGTAGGTTGCCAGTCGGTAGCGGTTCTACGCTGGCAATTGGTGCCTCATCATCCAGACCGCATTTACGGTCAGTGTGTTCGAGATTGGGAGAGACGGACCGACCGTCTGTCATGTATTGGCACTTGGAGCTTCGTGTACCAAATTGTGTGAGCAGTTGTTTGCTGCACACAAAGTGGTGCTGGGGCGCTGACGCCAGTGCCCGTCTCATTGGCACTTGATGGGGATGGAGTCTGGGCTTGACGGTGTAGTCAAGAGGCCCATGCCGGCATCAGGCTTGTTGGAGCTTGGAGATGAGCTTTAGGATGGGGACGTAGGATAGGATGCCCATGCATGAATCTGGTCCGTCGACGCATGGACATTCTATTGAGGCAAGGATGAATGGGCACACGTGGTAGTCCCCCTACCTGCCAACGAGTACTGTATGTACCAGACGTTCTACCTCGAGGCAGCCTAGAAGCTAGGACAAAAGATGTATGCTTGTTCGAGCAAGGTGCCCTAGGACCTGTTTGGGGATCGCTTCTTCTTATTATTAATGCTGGGGGAGTACATGTATGAGGAGAAGCACTAATGCTCTAGAAGAGTGGGTGAAATCACTCTAGTTGGTTGACGGGGTACGGAACCCCGGCTATTAGTAGGCCTTAACAAACCGAGTCTCGCAAAGGACAAGCTAGCAGACACTACAGGAAACGCTATCACTTACGTCGGCCAACTTTATTTACATCGGTCGGCCGACGTAAGTTAACTAACTTACGTAGGCAGCCGACGTGATTTAGAATACCGACAACAATAAATGTATACTTACGTCAGCCTGGACAACTAGCCGACGTGAATAAAGATGCCGACGTGAGTAAGGATTAACTTACGTCGGTTGGAAGACTGGCCAACGTTAGTTACATAGGCCGACGTCATTTAACTATTTAGCCGATGTAAGATAAGTATTTTAACCTACCCTGCACGCCTTCTCTTTTCCCTTTCTTACCCGCGCGCGCCGCTTTGCCAACCCGTCGCCGCCGCTTTGCCAACTCGGTGCCGCCGCTTTGCCAATCGTCGCCGCCGCTGCCGCTTCGCCTACCGTCGCCGCCGCCGCCGTCCGACGCCGCCACTGCATCGCCGCCGCCAGGTATGCTCCTCCCCTCCCCTCCTCCCCTCCCCTCCTCCCCTCCCTGACCACCAGCATGGCCCCCCGCCCCCTCCTCGAGCGCCGCCCTGCCCTCCCCAGCCGACGACCGCCGTCCAACCCTCCCACCTCCCCCTCCCCCTCCACCTCCCCTCCCCCTCCCCTCCACGGCCGTGCGCCGCCCCCCCTTCCCCTCCCCTCCCCCAGCCCCCTCCCCCCTCCACTTCCCCTCCCCGCCCCCGACCCCCTCACCCTACCCTCCCCCACCCTCACCCTACTCCCTTCCTCCCCCCACCCTCACCCTGCTCCCCTCCCCCCCCCCCCCCCAATTGAAAGACACCGGAGCAGGTGATAAACTCTCTCTTTAATATTGTTGTATCCATTTTAGTATTTTACATAGAGAGATAAGGAGGTAGAACATAGAGGTAGATCTTGATGACTTGTCAGATATTTATTCCTATAGTGGTGAGGAAGTTAAGTGTATCTAATCAAGCTTTAGTAGTTTTTGACCATGGCAGAAATGATTAGTATATAGTTAATAAGTTGTCAATGCTTCCATATAACAAAGGGCTAGTGGTTCATAAGCTTGACCTGTTACCTAAAGTCTCCGATACCTGCTAGTTTGCTATTTATATATGCAACATTACTTCATTTGAAACTACAGCATGCTTCCTTCTTTTGTCACTAATGTTCTTGGCCTCTTATGTTATCACTGAGTTGACATTGATGCTTACTAGTGATTATGTTTCTTTTGCAGGGTTCGGGAACGCGCCGAGAAGATCCCAGAGCCAGTGGAGGGGCTAGCTTGTAGACCGGTGGATGTTTTGTTGTTTTTGATGTTTTGGAACTTAATTTGCAACTGTTTTGCATTCTGTATATTGTTCTGTATATCTGTATACTATTCTGTGTTCTTGCCATCGAGCGAGGTAGTCAGTTTCTATTTTTTAAAAAAAATCAAAAACTTAACTTACGTCAGCTATGGCCTTGCCGACGTAAGTTAGCCCAGTTTAACTTACGTCGGTCAGACCATACCGACGTAAATGAAACGACTTAACTTACGTCGGTATGGAACAAACCGACGTAAGTTAGACCACTTAACTTACATCGGCCCTCTATGGCCGATGTAAGTACTCCGGCCCAGTCCGCGGCCCATCCCAGCACGTGACTTACGTCAGTTGCTACAAACCGATGTAATTAAGGTAACTTACGTTGGCGATCGATGTAAGTTACCTTAATTACGTCCAAACCGCTACGTCGGCCGGTCACCGATGTAATTAAGGAAAAACCAACGTAATTACGTAACTTACGTCGGTTTAGGCCTTAATTACGTCAGTCGCGGCCGATGTAATTGATCGATATTTCTGTAGTGGGAGGGAAGTATTGAGCGTCCAAGCAAGAGCTTGGGGGGGAGCGGGGAGGTGGGTTGTCAATGTGGAGTGTGCGCTGTCACGATCGCACCGAAGCCACTTGAGTGCCTTCTGGCGTGCGCTTTACATTCTGTTACATCCGATGGGGCGGACGTCCTAGGTATACGGTGGGCATGCATGCGCCCCAGTACGGTTCGCCCTAGTGACAAGACAGAAGGACGCAATAACGACAGCCTCGAGGTGGCGGCTTCATCAAGTGTTCCAGCTGAAGTGAGATGGGATAGGAGCCCTTGTAACCACGGCCCCACTTTTTATGAGTAATGAAAGGGGACTGATAGAGGGGAATATAAAACGGAATCAAATATTATCTGGAGGGTTGGATCTCAATTGTAAGAAAAATGACCCCCATTCTCAACAAAGAACGACGAGAAACCCATAATGGACGTAGTTCATCACGCTTGAACCTGTATAATTCCATAATCTCCTTAGCGAGGAACTGTGGAGACGAAATGCGCGATACATTCAGTACAAGTCGATGATCAAAATACTGACAGTTAGCATGCCAAGTAGGGGACTGCTGCGTGTTTCCACTCTCCGCCTTCCCAATGGCTCGACCACGTTCATCTTTTTGCTCGGCATGAGAATCTTCTCCGATGACTTCGAGTTCGTCTCTATCGTAGGCGATAAGATAGTGTTCGGCCTCAACCTCACGCACCAGGCCTTCTGTTTTGGTCGCTTGGATTTCTTCACTAGTAAGTTGGGCATCCTCCGAGTCTCCAACGGGGGACCCAACGTGATGAGTAGTTTAGGTCCGATCTTCTGAAAGGTAAGTTGATTTGGATGGAGAACTCGACGTTAATGATCCGCGGCACTCGAGCAATTCGAGTACCCATGCATTCACTACACCACTGCTCCGTTGGTTATCAAACATGCTACACACGCTTGACCTCGCCAGAAGGCTAATACCTGCAAGTGCAACCAAAAACACAAGGAAGAACGTATAAGACACGATCTGAAATCGAGAAGTTGGGGTCTCACAAACCGTAGAACGGTGAAATTGTTAATATAAGCAAAACCCACCGAATATGACCGGCGGCTGCAGTATTTAAAGGCTAGGGTTTGGCCGGAACACGCTTAGACGTGTCCCTAATGGACTCATATGGGATACAAGGTCCAAAGGCCCGATTCGGTGGTGCACCACCGGACAGAAATCTGGACTCGATTTGTTTCGAAGATTCCCAATGACTGCGGAGGAATTTTGAGGTTGGACCAGAACCATTGGAAAGTTTATCTTCTCATCTTTCTGTGCATATGTTTAACGTCAAAAACGGAGTCTGTATGCATCCTGGGCGTCCGTTTTAAGGTGGACTGCTCCTGGACTCCGAGTTGAACTCAAGTCCGAGTCGTAAACTGATTCCATCAACTTGTGGACATCCCAACAGGTTCTCCATGTTCCCAAGGCCTCTTCCCTTTACTTTTTGATCTTCTCCATTGTTCCTAATAACAATTAAATCATCACATAGCAATCTATTCTCAAACTCACATGCAAACGAAGTTAGGAACAAGTTCACCTGCCGATTTATTAACCCCGCTCGTGCTCTTGTGATTGGTCCTTGCAGTTCAATGTGCGTCTCCGCTGTTTTGATGTACTCATCATCCTCCCCCTCTTGAATTGGAAACGTCCTCGACTAAAGTTCATCTTCTTCTCCCAAGTTCGGTCGCAAATCTGAAATGTTAAATGTGGGACTAACCTCAAAATCGGGAGGCAACTCAAGCTTATATGCATTATCATTAATCTTTTCAACAATCTTAAACGGACTAACAGCTCGTGGCATAAGTTTAGATTTTCTCAAGTAAGGGAATCACTCTTTTCTGAAATGTAACCACACCAAATCACCCAGTTCAAGTTTTACTTCTTTTCTACCTTTACTACTTGCAATCCTATACTTCTCATGCATCTTAAGAATGAATTCAGATCGCTGTGTAGCATCCAAATGTATAGTTTCATAAGGACGCAAAGGTAGTAAATTAATAGGAGCACGGGGATTAAAACCATACACTACCTGGAATGGACTTACCTTCGTCGTGGAGTGAACGGATCTGTTGTAAGCAAATTATATATGTGGTAAGCACTCCTCTCACAACTTCAAATTTGTTTTCAAGACAGCCCGCAACATAGTGGATAAAGTACGATTAACTACCTTGGTTTGTCCATCCGTTTGTGGGTGACATGTAGTTGAACACAGCAACTTGGTTCCCAATTTATACCACAAAGTTCTCCAAAAATGACTTAAAAATTCTGCATCACGACCAACAATAACGGTATTTGACACACTATGTAAATGAACAATATCCATCATAAATAAATCAGCAATGTGTGAGGCATTATCATTCTTATGACAAGGGATAAAGTGTGCCATTTTGGGGAAACGGTCAACAACTACAAAAATACTATCCTTCCCCTCTTAGTCCTAGGCAATCCCAAAACAAAGTCCATAGAAATATCCTCCCATGGTACACTAGGAACAGGAAGAGGCATATAAAGACCATGTGGGTTTAGGCGAGACTTAGCTTTATTGCAAATAGTGCATCGTGACACGTAGCGCTCGACATCACGCCTCATCTTTGGCCAAAAGATGTGTGTGCACAGCACGTCTTCAGTTTTCTTCAGTCCAAAATGTCCCATCAAACCTCCTCCATGTGCTTCCTGCGAAAGTAGTAGACAAACAGAGCTAGCTGGAATGCATACCTTGTTAGCACAATAGAGGAGACCCTCTCGCAACACATATTTATTACAAGTTCTTCCTTCTCTAAATTTTCAAAAGCATCTTTGAAGTCCAAATCAGTATGATATAAAGCTTTTATTATTTCCAAACCAAAGATTTTATGATCAAGTTGGGACAGCATGGTATAACGTCTAGATAATGCATCGGCAATGACATTTTCCTTCCCTTTCTTATGCTTAATGATGTATGGAAACAAATCTATGAACTCAATCCATTTAGCATGTCGTTTATTCAGATTGGTTTGACACTTAAGATACTTCAATGATTCATGATCGGAATGTATGACAAACTCCATAGACCAAAGATAATGTTGCCAGGTTTGTAATACTCGCACTAAGGCATACAATTCTTTATCATAAGTAGAATAATTCAGAGAAGGACCATGAAGTTTTTCACTAAATAAAGCAACGGGTTTACCTTTTCGTAAGATAATGCATCCAATACCAATGCCGCTTCCATCGCATTTTAGCTCAAAGGTCTTGTCAAAATCAGGAAGTTGTAGCAATAGTGCTTGTGTAAGCTTCAATTTTGGAGCATCAAAAGCTTGCTGCTGCTATTCGCCCCATTGAAATGGCACTCCCTTCTTCGTTAGCTCATGTAGAGGTGCTGCAATGGTGCTGAAATCCCACACAAAACGGCGATAAAAACCTACAAGACCAAGAAAACTACGAACCTGCGTCACGGTTGTTGGGGCTGGCCACCTACTGATCGCTTCAATTTTTGCCTCATCCATCTCAATTCCCCCCCCCCCCCCCCCCCGAGGAAACGACATAGCCAGGAAACGAGACTCGATTGGTGCAAAAGACGCACTTTTCGAGGTTACCAAACAAACGTGCATCTCTTAAAACAGTAAAAACAACATGTAAATGATCAAGGTGTTCATCATATGACTTGCTGTAAATGAGGATATCATCGAAGTAAACCACCAAAAATTGTCCAATGAAAACACGTAAAACCTTGTTTATTAATCACGTAAAGGTGCTGGGTGTATTAGTTAAACCAAAAGGCATGACTAACCACTCATAAAGTCCAAACTTTGTTTTAAATGCAGTTTTCCATTCATCTCCTAGTGCCATTCTAATTTGGTGGTAACCACTACGCAAGTCAACTTTTGTGAAGATGATAGCACCACTCAGTTCATCAAACATGTCATCTAAGCGAGGAATAGGATAACGATATTGAATGGTGATGTTATTAATGGCTTGACAATCAACACACATGCGCCAACTACCATCTTTCTTAGGAACCAAAAGAACAGGAACGGAACAAGGGCTAAGGCTTTCACGAATGTACCCGCGGTCCAAAAGATCTTGGACTTGTCGCTGAATTTCCTTAGTTTCCTCTAGATTCACCCTGTATGCTGCATGATTTGGTAAGCTTGGTCCTGGAATCGAATCGATCTTGCGTTCAATGCCTCTCATGGGTGGTGAACCAGGGGGTATCTCGGAGGGAAACACATCCTCAAACTCCTGCAAAAGTTTAGCAACAACAAGGGGCAATGCAATAGACAATTCATCAAGTGAAAACATAGCTTGTTTGCATACTAAAGAATAGCACATCCCCTTAGCATCGAATAAATCAGCAAGGTCAGATTTAGTTGCGAGCAACGATGGTGATTTTAACTTAATGAGTTGCTGTTTTTCAGATTCTAGTTTTGTTGCTTTGCCATCACAAATTTTACTCTTCTCAAAATTCACAATTTCAGCAGGAGTCATGGGGAGCAAAGTGATTTTATTTCCTTTATGCATGAGAGTATATTTATTAGTTTTACCATGATTAATAGCATCTGTATCAAATTCCCAAGGACGACCCAATAAAAGAGAACAAGCATCCATAGGCACGACATCAAAATCAGCAAAATCATGGTAAGAACCAATTGAAAAATGTATTCTCGCTGTTTGTGTAACCCGAAACTTACCACTGTTGTTGAACCATTGAATGTGGTATGGATGAGGGTGTGCTCTTGTTGTCAAACCAAGTTTCTCGACGACATCCGTGTTTACCAAGTTATTGCAGCTACCTCCATCAATTATAGTGTGTACACGGCAGTCCTTGACGACGAGAAACATGTGGAAGAGGTTGTTCCATTGTAGCTTGTCGTCAGCCTCCACTTTGGAGCTCAAGGCACGCTGGACAATGATGCTCCTATAGTTCTCCGTCACCGCTGTACAAGTACCTCTTCTTCTGTGTGTTCGTCATTTGGATCTGTAAAGTCAGTAGCAAGAGAATATTCATATTCAACATCCGAAGTACTATCCTACCCACCATTGTCGCGTGCTATACATGCTCGTTTGCTCGGGCAATCTCTCATAATATGACCAAGTCCTTGGCAGCAGTGACACTTAATGTCGGAAGTACGACTCATAGAAGGAGTGGACGATGAAGGCTTGAATTATGTCGCCTTGCTGCCCTCCGGCATGCGAGAAGGTGGAGCATTAGGTGTAGTTCATTGGCCGCCACTGGATGGTGTAGTTCCTGCACGGGGGCTCGAAGATGGTGCTGTTTTGGATGGTGTAGACGTCGAACGCGGCGTGAAGTTGCTCCTCGTGCGTTGTTGCTATTGTTGTCGGCCCTGCAATTCTTTTTCTGCCAACATAGCACGCTGAAACAATCTGTTAATAGTATCATATTCCTTGTAATCAACAATTTCCTGAATTTCACGCCTCAACCCTCCATAAAAACGAGCTATTTTATCATCCATGTCCTCTACTTCCCCACAACGCAGCATACCCTTTTGTAACTCTTGATAATACTCCTCTACGCACAGTTACCTTGGTCTAAGCACTGCAATTTTTTGCGAAGGTCCTGCTGAAAAGATGGAGGAACAAATCCAACACACATAGCTTCCTTTAACCTATCCTGTGTTGGAGGATCGGTTCTAGTTTTAACAAGTTCATTCCACCATATGATAGCAAAGTCCTTAAACTCACCAGTGGCTTGACGAACTCTATGTTGTTCAGGAACAATATGGGCATTGCTCTACTGTCATCTCCCAATCAAGATAAGCCTCGACATCATAAGCACCAGAAAAAGAGGGTATAGTAAATTTCAGTTTAGCAAAAGGATCATCACGAAGACGATTATAATTGTTATGATGATTATTACCTCCCATACCTCGACGATAAAGTGGTATTCTTGGCTGATTGTTGTGATCTTCCATATCATCATAAGCCTTGTCTTCATGTCTACCAGCGAGAGGCAACCGAGCCTCAAAAGTATTCATCCGAAGACCAAGGTCGCCAAGTTGGCGAGTCAAGTTCTCTAATGACTCCCACGTTGTTGCGTTGTATTTGGCGAACATATCTGTCATGGTCTTCATCATATCACGTAACTCAGCATGTTGAACACATTCGTCATCATTGTCTTCTTCTGCCATTTTTAGTAGGAAACAAATGACAAAAAAATATGCTATCCATATCAACTACAGTGACAATGTGAAAGGTGTAAGAAAACAATCTCTCTCGCTCAAGCATCTTACCACGCTCTTACAAGTGTTCTTACCGACACAGCAGGTGGTGTGGATGGTAAGATGAACCAATGAAGCGTGGGGTGATTGCAAAGGTACCTGTTATGCTCAAGAGAAAGGTGGAGCTTGGATGGCTCAATATGGTGGCTAATAAGCAGAAAATCGTTAAAAGGTAAACAAAGTTGAATAAGTATTCAATGTAGGAAATTGTTGCTGGTCAACCAGGTGCTCTAGGGCCTAGCACAACACAAGGAAGTAACAAGGCAAAAGGAAGACAGAATGATATAACCAACAATCACAACACAAGTAGTATAGGACAACTGCTTTAATATGCGTGTTCTTCACTATTTTCTTTCTTTTTTGTAATATTTTTTGATATTTTTGTTTACTCAGGAGCACAAAAATATGAAGCACGCAAATTTGCAGCTCAATTGAATGTATTATGCGGCCTATAGAAAATCCAGAATATTCTTTAAAATTCGTGTTGAAACTTTGGAGGCTGGATAACCTATCTTCTGAGGGGAATTTGGGCAATCTAATTTTTGTCGAACGTGGCAAAGCGGCGGAAAACCATATGCGAAATTTCGCGTAGATCAATTTGAAAAAAAAAAATTGCCCAATTTTGACTTCGTATGCGAAGTTATGGCTGTTTTAAGGTAGGCTGTCCGAGTTACATTTTTTTTTTGGATGTTGATTCCAACTCGGTTTGAGAACAGAACTCGCAATCGGATATGAAAATGATCAGTAATTTGCACACCAACTAATGGGGTGGTGTGTGATGGTTCAAGGATGATTGGCACAAAGGTTTGTCACCTAATCTAGGGCTGGCGATGCGGGAGTTCTCGCAAGGCGGCTAGCTTGGGCAAACCGAAGAACGTGGTGGATCGGTTTGGTGTTTAGGGATTGTGGAGTAGGTATCGAACAGCAATAAAACAATGACTAAACATGATAACTAGGACCCAAAACACAAAGCCAAACCAGCAACAAGACTCGACCACACGAATGCAAACTGAAAAACAAAACTGCGGGCACTATAGTCTAGGAAGCAGTAAAAATGATTTATTTTTTGTGGCTTTTCCGTGTACTCTAGGTATGAAACAAAACCAAACTAATGGAAGGAAAACAAAGATACCTCACAAGCAAAATGGAAATATGATACCAATAGATGAGTAGGTTGGGCCCGATCTTCCGAAAGGTAAGTCGATTGGGGTGGATAACTCGACGTTGATGATCCGCGGCACTCGAGCAATTCGAGTACTCCTGCAAACACTACACCACTGCTCCGTTGGTTATCAACCGTGATTCACATGCTTGACCTCACCAAGAAGGCTAATCACTGCAAGTGCAGCCGAGAAGACAAGCAAAAACGTAGAAGACACGATCTGAAATCGAGAAGTTGGGGTCTCACAAACCGTAGAACGGCAAAGTTGTTAATCTAAGCAAAACCCACCAAATATCGCCGGCGGCTGCAGTATTTAAAGGCTAGGGTTCGGCAAAAACACTCTTAGACGCGTCCCTAATGGACTCATACGGGATACAAGGCCCAAAGGCCCGATTCGGTGGCGCAGCACCGGACAGAAATCTGGACTTGACTTGTTTTGAAGATTCCCAATGACTCTGGAGGAATTTTGAGGTGGGACCAAAGCCATTGGAAATTTTATCTTCTCTTATTTCTGTGCATAGGCGGAACATTGTAAACAGAGTCCGCATGCGTCCTGGGCATTCATTTTAAGGTGGACTGCTCCTGGATTCCGAGTTGAACTCAAGTCCGAGTTGTAAACTGATTCCATCAACTTGTGGACGTCCCAACAGGTTCTCCATGTTCCCAAGGCCCCTTCCCTTCACTTGTTTATCTTCTCCATTGTTCCTAATAACAATTAAATCTTCACATAGCAATCTATTCTCAAACTCACATGGAAAGGAAGTTAGGAATAAATTCACCTGCTGATTTATTAACCGTGCTAGTGCACTTGTGATTGGTCCTTGCAGTTTAGTTTGCGTCTCCACTGTTGTGATGTCCTCATCACAACGCTTCATCTAGGGCATGTGGAAAGCTCACTCGCCCAGGCCCAGGTTTCTTTAACCACCGGTCGGAGCAAAAGTTGTGGCCGGAGCGGATCAAGTCCCACTGTAACCCACACGTCGTGCCACGCGACTCGACCCGAGAGGGCTGGATCATTGATCCCGTCGTGCCATTCAGTTAACGTGTGCGTTGGGCTATGGAGGCTGGAGGCCAGGCGATGAGCTCCAGAAGGCACGACAGACTCACCACCCAGGCCTCGGCTGCGCCAACCCTCTCTGGGCGGTTGCTATGATGACAAGGAAGAAAGAAGCCTGAGCCCCGCCCTCCTGGGCTGAAGGTCTTTGGGAAACGGATATGTTGTGCACCTTTTCCGCAAAGGTTTCAGAAAATACAATGGGGACAAAAACCCCTGCGTTTGGCTGGAGGACTATCGCCTCACTTGCAGAGCCGGTAGAGCAGACAATAATGATTTCAACATTAAATACCTTCCCATCTACCTAGCCAAATTTGCCCGTGCCTGGCTTGTGTATCTCTCACCCGATTGCATTCGGATTTGGGCCGAGTTGCAGTAGACGTTCATCGGGAACTTCTAGGGAACCTACATCCGCCCTGGCAACTCATTGGATCTCAAGGGCTTGCGGCAGATGCCAGACGAGACCCTTCTACAATACATTCAACGCTTCTCGAAGAAGTGCTACAGGATCCCCGTCATCATTGATGTTGATGTCATTGCATCCTTCCTCTCAGGGACGACTTGCGAGTCCCTTGTGCACAAGCTCGGCTATGTCAAGTCGAGGAGCATGAGGGAGCTCCTCGGCATAGCCATGAATCATGCCTCAGGAGAGGAGGCTTTAGGGCCATCTTTGACAAAGGGAAGTCGAGAAACCCCAACGCGAGAAGAAAGGAAGCGCCCCACAAGGGAGACAAGAAGAAGAGGGCAGGCACCAACAAGCACCAACACCCAATCGACAGCGGTTCGGACCTCATAGCAGCAGCCGAGCACTGCGAAGTCAATAGGTCAGTCGCGACATTGATGGACCATTTCAAGAAGCTCCTCGAGAAGCCCTGCACCAATCACGCCTACCCATTGAGACACGTCCTAAAGAATTGCGTCCTCCTGAAGTGCTTCGTCAGCAAGGAGTTGGGCGCCACGAGGGACAAAGGGAAGAAGCCCGCCAAGTCAAACCTTAAGATCGACGAGTCAGCCTTCCCCACACCGGAGGGCTATCTCATGATCTTCGGAGGGAGTCAGGCCTACGAGATCTGTTGTTGGCAAAAGTTGGCAACCCATGAAGTCAACACCGTTGCACCTATCATCCCAACCTTCCTTCGATGGTCCAAGGCTTCGGTCACTTGACCTTTCGGACCACCCCAAATTTATGCCGCAGTACGTGCTCTTCCCCCTTGTCATCAACCCAGTAGTAGGCCCGAAGCGTATGACCAAAAACTGAATGATAAGGGAAGCAGCCTCAACATCCTATATGTGGGGACCCTCAACAACCTGGGGATACCATGTTCAAGCCTCCACCCGACACGAGCCCCATTTCATGGTGTCATCCAAGGCCAATAGGTGGTGCCGCTGGGAAAGATCGACCTCCCTGTCGCATTTGGGGACAAGTCCAACTTTCACACGAATACGGTGACACCCGGTTTCGAAAATGAACCAAGAGCGACGCATATGTGTGACCAGGATGTTCAACACACATAAACTAGTGCATCACAAACAATATAGAAAAAATTACCACAACACAAATTATTGAATAAGTTTTTTATTACAATATTCAAATAATCCTAAAATTAACCGTGTACATTTATCACAATCCAAACCATGACCACAACCAATACCAAACCATCCGAATTCCAAATTTCAACTCTAATCATGGAAGTTGTCCATGTGCTCATAACTGGGAGCACAACTATCATGATAGTTTTTAACACTCTGCAAAGGTTGTACCACTTTACCCACAAGTTCATGATTCGTCACCCGTCAGCGACTAAAGAAACCTCCCTTATGCCAATTACATTTCCTTAGGTGTATCGCCAAGAGATCACAAAATAACCTTTACAAAGGGATTACCAGCATATTCAGAGCCACTGAGGTTTCACCGGTGGCGATGGCTCCACTTGAGCACATCCAACCAAGGGTCCCCTCTTGTGCCGTTCGAATCTCAGGGCAGTCCCACCACTATTTAAAACCCAACTGACTCCCATTTCCAGCCACCCCCAAACAATCCAAACAATGCTGGCAATACACCTAATTAATTGGCTAAGCCACACCCATACTTGACCTTGTGGTGGCACTTTTGTCCTGGCTTATTCTCGCACGAACCAGTCCTTAGGTCCAAGTCAAGCAAAACAACCATATACTCCAACCCAATCCACAAACCATGCTTGCTTAGATCTTCCATGTCCCATGTTACCAAATAACCATGTCCATAAATTCACATTATCTATAGGTTCGTTAATTCATAGTTAAGCCACTTGGTTAGTTTCCTATCCCAATTAAAATTAATTAGAGTGAAGCAAAAAGGTAAAATGCCCTTTCCGACTATCTATAAAATAATCCAAGCGACATGGATGGTTAAACAAATCAAGTAAACACCTATATTGGGTTCCCATCAAATTGACTCAAGCATGCAGTTTTCCAAACAAAAGGTTTAAAAACAGGATCAAAATGATTAAGGACACTTTCGTTGCTCTTGAGATTGGTTAGGATTAAAAGCTTCAAAGTTTTGGTGCTGGAAGTCCTCAACAACACCCTTTAGAGCAAAACCTTCTATTCCACTCAACAAACATACAAAACAAATATTGCAATCAATAAATGCTCATATATTACTCAATATGCCATGAAATGCATGAATGATGCAATTGTGTGGTAACTCATGTTATTAAGTTGATATCATTGCTTACTAACTAGTCCCAATTAAGTATTAAATTTTAAAACAAGTTTTAAGTCATTTCGGAGATTATTAAGGAAGTTCCAGGAAATTTAAGAGCGGGAAGACCGGACTAGTATGCAGTGAGGCCGGACATGTCAGTTCTTGTACAGAAAGGGGATCAGACTAGTCTGCTCAGGGACCTAACAATTCCATTAAAGTTAGGGTTTTGGCGAATTTCCAACTAGAGCATGGTTAAAGTTTATATGGAACCATAATTTACGTAGAAAAGATGCATCTAAGATATTTACCACGAATCCAAGGGCTCAAGGGTTGAGGAATCGATGAAACTCGATATCTTGACGTCTAGCTTCATAGAATATGAAGAACTTGGTGGAGGGAAACATTGACGATGAAGTGTTTATGAAGATCGTTGCGACGATGATGATCTCGCTTGATCCCTCTCCTTCCTCCTCTTCCTTCTCTCCTGGTGATGAAGGCTCATTGATGGTGGCTCTCACGTGAATAAGAGTCTAGGGTTTCTTCTAATGTGACAAAGGGATGAAAGGGTGGGTTTTGGGGTGTTTATATAGGGTGGAGCATGTACAGTTTGGTAGAGTTTGAGTATAAGGCGGTGGAGGCCTAGGTGGGGTCCCACATGAGCTCCATAGGGGTTAGGCACAACATTCTTGGGCCCAATTAAGGCAACTAGCCAATAACTCGTTGGGAAGGAAAAATAGAATCCCAGTCGGGCACATCAGACTAGTCTGCTAGGGGCCGGACAAGTCCGATACGGGACAGAAAGTTGAATGGCCAAGTCCAGTGCATATCCGGACAAGTCCAAAAAGGACCCAAAAGAAAAGCACATAAGTCCGGTATGGGGTCGAACAAGTCTGGGGTCTTCTCAAATTTTCAAAAGCCGGACCGAATTGGGGAAATAACCGGACAACTCTGAAAAGTTCCAGTAGCAAAGAATGGACTAGTCCATACTCGGCAACGGAAAAGTCCGGACAACATCAAAATCATTTTCGGAGCAATTGAGGGGAAAAAAGCGGATAAGTCTGAAAAATAACAGAGAGCAGAACGGACTAGTCTGGGGTCCAAACTGGACAAGTCCGCAGTAACACAAGATTTTAATTGCTATTTTGGTTCTAATTCATTATAAACTTGTTCCTTTTTGTGTTGCTTAATGTTAAACATGTATAAGAATGTATGCAATGCATGATGGATGAAAATGAGGGTGTTAGAGAGACCCTCACCTTTGAAGTCCCCGGCTTCAACGTTCATACCACACATCTGGGGAGGCCGAGCTATGCAAAGTTCCTAGCCATCCAGAATTACACCTACCTCAAGATGAAGATGTCGGCCCCAAGGGAATCATCATAGTGGAGGCCAAGTTCTTGCAGGCCTTTCTATGCGAGCAACACAATTGCGAGTTGGCCACGGCGGCGGTTGCATCAGCGGCACCCGGCTCGACCTGCCTGATGATGGCAAGAACCGCGCCTAAACTCAGCCGACCTTCAACCAGTCCTTCGGAGTACACCGAGATGGTCAAGGACCGTTTCGAGGGCTTGGAAAAACAGAGAGGGCCACCTCCGTGCCACCCAATGAATAAAAAGTGTATCCTAGTGCTGCTTGTTGTACCTCAAAACCCGACTTAGGGCATATGAAATATACAGACGCCAGGAGTTTCTATCTTCTCCCATCTCGACCACCCATGGGTAGACCCCTCCTTTGTTCTTTGTCAAGACTGCACAACAGAGGTAATGACCCAACCCAAGAGTGACGCTCGGGGGCTAACCACCCACACATAGCAAATGGTCGAAGGCATCGAAAGTGTCTAAAAAAGACAAGTGCAAAGAATTACCACCTAAGCAAGTTGCAAGAACAGAGCAAGAAAAAAAAAACACCAAGAACATGTTTTTATAAGTCCAAGGGAGCTCCGATTACAAACAAGAGCCACTCGGGCCCAAACGACGGTCCACTTTGTCCCGGATCGCCTTCTCGAGAACGAGCTCGACCACGAAGGATGCGGCAGGCACGACCACGTCAAAGAACCTTTCAGGATCCACGACCATCCTATCTCTAAGAAAGCAGTGGTGGACCTAAAGATCAATGGCATGGTAGTGGGACAGTGCGATGCCCATGGCAACCCGTGCCCAACAAAAACCCGAATGGCCCCCACGGTCGAGAGCCAGGCATTCACCTAGCTCGGTGTCTGAACCAGATGGTTGGTGATGAAGACTGTTATATACCAATTTTACCCGTCAATATAACTCAATTATGTGGAGGAAATATCATTTCTTGCCCACATCACCTTTCTATTTAACCTATTTCCACGTGTCCCTGGAGAAAGTAGTGCATGCAGGAATTCTATGCAGAATTGAAGTGAAACAAGGGGATGGATCCTATAAAATATCATTCCAGCCAATCAGGTGATGCCACATGGCGCCACGTGGATAAAATGGCACAGAAATAGAAGTATCCGAGGCCATCAAATGGTGTATCACAATTATCAGTCAATGGGACCCACCTGGAATTCACCCCGAGGAAGCACACCAGAAACGGTCAACATTTCTATTCGGCCAACTAGGGGGTTTGCTCGAACCTTTCCTGGCGCCAAACTCGGTCAGCTTCCACATGTCGACTCCTTGTGGTGCCTTGGTCACGATGAAGACTGATTCGCGCACTTTTAGTTGCTAGAACTGACCCTTCTCCAAGCAATAAATAGGACACCTCACCCCTCACTTTAACACACACTACTTGAGTATTCATTTATTGCACTCACTACTCTCCATAGGTTTAGAGGAGTATAGGCTGTAGAGATGAGAGTCTCGAGTCCATAGTCCAAGTAGAAGAGGAGTAGGAGTCTCTTACTGATTTCCAATTGGGAAAGGTATGGCTCTTATATTCCTATTTGTATTTGTGACTTTATTCTTAATAAAGATTTTATCTTTATTCTTCCATTGTTCATATACTTTAATGAAGCGTTTCTTGTTTGATTGTGGATTCCATGTATGTGGTATGAGTAGTATTTATGATAATGCTATACCATTCTCTATATATCATCATAAACACTATAAACCTCTAGTGTAAAATCCCACTTTTTCCTTTCATGTGAAGTTCAACTACAAGTTGTTTATCATACATAATGGAGGTCAATATAGTTATGCACATGAACTTGACCTCACTAAAAAGTTTTCTTTCTACTCATGTTTAAATCTTATTAACATGAGGACTGGACTTCACCCTAAGCCTAGAACATTTTAAATAAACCTTTCTGCATAGTTGGGAAGTTAATTGATTGAAATGGCTAGGTCAAATTATATTGCAGCAATATAAAGATCAAAACAAATGTAATGTGATTATGTTGTATGCATATTTGGCCCTACCAAAAAGATTCAAATCCAAGGCTCCAAGTTTTTCCTTGGACTCTTAAATATCTTAAATAGCCTCTCAGAAAATTTTCAAAATTTTTGAAGTACATCTTTCATTTATTTGGACACGTACAAGGGATTCATTTCGCGTCGACATCCAATTTCGCTTTGCACTAAACTTTGCCCAAATCAACCCCCAATTTTTCCTAAGACCTTTTGTGGTTCAGGGGACTTTGTTTCAAAGATTGGGGATTTATGGACCTCAGATACTATTTATTTCAATAAGGTTTATACCCATATTTGAATTCAAATTTGAATTTGAATTTGATACAAACTATGTCCAAATTGAAATCTGATTGCAGAATTGGATTCCTCATATTTTTCTTAGCCTATCTGTAAATTTTGGGAATTTTTGGACAATTTTTGAGCTAGAATTTAGAGGAAGGGATATGGGAGAGAGGTGGGGCCCACAAGTCAGTCGGTGAAACCGTTTAACCGCCCCTGTTTTCTTTCCACGGGCGACACCGCGACGCTGCATGCCGCCAGTGCGCCGTCGGCCGTCGGTCGCGTCCAGCTTCCCCCCCCCCCAGCGTCCTTATCTACCGTGGTGAAGGCTATAAAACCACCCCCCGTCGACCAGAGTCTATCCCCGATTCACATTTAACCGCGCCACACCATTTCATCGCCGCCGCGATCACCCCAGTGCCGCCTGATGCCACGCATCCTCATCGTCGATACAAGCATCATCATCCTTTGCAGTCTATAGCAAAAAGGTGTGCAACGACCTCGTGCAACTTCTGGTTAAGTTTGAATTCCTATCGTGCATCCTAGCTTCTGTATTCCTTCAATTCCCGAAGCGCTTCTATAGCTGCGAGGCTAGTTCGTCGGTTTAATTCTGATTGTATGCACAAAATTTCTTTGATCCAGTTAGACGACATGATCTATGTAGCCTAGCGCACCTTCCCTCCAAAAATCAGAAAGAACCGTCGACTAATTAGCAAGTTCTTCGATTTTTCCCCTTCTGCCATTGATGGAGCTCGATTCACTGTCAACTTCGGTGTTGCCGGCTATGTAACGAGCTCTAGACACTCCTAAAACCTTTCCCATGCATCCACGATGCTTCCTGAGCTTTCAAACAAAGTTTTAGCTAGGGAATCGAGGGTCTCCACAACACCGAAACCCTAACACCCGCCGCCGCCGTCGGGAATGGTTTTCCGGTCACCCCTCGCCGTCGGGAGTTGGTACATCGTGTTCCCCGCACGAAAATAAGGTGGGGCGGCGAGTACCGAAGCCTCCCATGGGCCGGGATCTATCGCCGGCGAAAGCGCCGCCGCGCGCCGGTGAGAACGCCGCCGCCCGAGCCGTGGACCGAGGTGGAAGAAGACTGGGACGCAGGTCCCACTTGCCAACGAAAGCAAAGGCGCTGGATCAATCTGTGGCTAGGGATTTAGTGCGGCCACGTGGGAAAATTTATGACCCCCGGTGTGGCTAGCCCCTGATTGGCTGGTTTTAAATCCAGTGGGCCCTGGCGCCAAATTTAAAAGCTGAAATTCCCCATTTGGTGTAGAACCATTTCCAAAGTTTAAAAATCAATATCACTCGGTAGAATGCTCCAAAAATATTCAAACAAAATTTGTTTGAAAGCCCTTGAGCTCTAGTTTCTGTCAGTACCAATTAGGTTCTGTGAAACGCACAGTTAAATTCCATAGGAAACAATCTTCCCAAAGGCTAATACAATTTTTCCAGATGAACTTGCCACTGGAAAAATCCCAATAATTTACATAAAGTACACTGTCCTATTATCGACTACCAGAAAAAGTTTGACAGCCATTGAACTTGTATAAACCTCCGTATAGTTCAATTACCTTTTTCAGTTATTGAATTTTTACAGATGTTCAGTTGCTTTATTATGTCCCAAATTTGGACTGAACCTTTAGTAATACACTAGTTCCTGTAAAAATCTTGGATTTAATTGACCAAATCTCCTAGTCCTAATTCAGTTGCAAACTGAATATTAATTGAAAAGCTAAAAATTCAATTATTAGATAATTCCATAAATTCTTGCCAACTTTAAAATTCAATAACTCCTTCCCCAAGGCTTACAAATTTATGAAACAAATTTTGCTAGAACCAGAACAACTTCCTCTATCATTATTATCAACTGGCAGCTATGTTCAAACTGCAGTTTCTTCTATAAAATTCTTGGAAATTTATTGCTTGCCATAATTTTAGAGACAACAATCTACTTTGATCATCTCCTGTTCTTTGCAAGAGCTTCTACCATATTCACTAATATCTACCATCAAAGTTCCACAACCAATTAGGTCCTTATCCTATAATGATCACCATAGATTAAATTATGTTCCTGGTAGTAATTATTTTTCAATGTCATTCATAAACATATTATATGCATATCGTATAGTGACCGAAGTCGAGAAGGAACCAGCGGCCTTGGAAGTACACCTGCCGGATACTAACCCTGACTCTGAACTGCATTCGGGCAAGCCCCGGTTTGCATTTAGGTCATTTATAAAATTTTACTTTATCACTATGATGATTAGCATATGAATTGTGCATTACGTATATGGTGCTTGAATACTCCAGATGCATGACCCACAATCCCATTGGTTAATTGGGTAGGTTCATCACTCAACGTGTAGAATTGCTATGCTAATGTAGTAGGTAAACCGGTAGAAGTCGAGTAGTTGGAATCTACTCGCGAGATAGAAATTTACACTCATATACACTGGGATAACATTTATAGAAAATCACTGTCACATCTAAAACTCGAGAACGGTCAGAGATGGATAGGAAGCGACAAGACGTGGTCTTGGTCGCATAGCTCTGACTGGTCAGTTAAGGCCCGTCTGTATGCGGCCCCTTCGGACAAGCTTGAATTGTACTGGTGACATTATGGACATATGGAATCCAGTAAACCGACATAACTCGATAATTGGGATGTTGAGGCCCATTAACTCACCATCGATAGGGGTGGGTTGAGGACAGTAAGGTGTAAATCGATCGGCGGACACATGAGGTGTTCCGTGCGGAGACCTTCTGTTCGCGGAGGTGAGACGGGCTCGATGTTCGGGTTTCTTGTGAAAGGTGGCCATATACGCCTAGTACTGAAGTGTTACGTAGGTACTGGTGTACTCGCTAAAATTTCTGAACGACATATGTGTCGTATTGTCCGGGTGTGTCCTGATTGCAATCACCGTCCCTCACGGTAATAGAGTACCACCTTTTCACTGCGCCGTGACGTAGTAAATACTAAAGAAGTTAGAAAAATACATTGTATTGAATTATAATTGCTTTGCGACCTTGTATGACTTAGAGGTAGTAAAATTAAAGTTTATAGTTTCCCCATACTTTAGCTGTAATAGCATTATGTGCTCTGGGCATGTCATATCATCGGCAAAGCGTTTCTTGTTTGATTGTGGAGTCTATGATGTGCCGTGCTTGGAGAATGTCATTTGCTACTTAAAAACCTGATTATAAGGATCCACTTGTAGGCGAGTCATTTATGCTTCACCTTACCTATGCTTAGTGTCCACCCTTGCATATGTCTAGTAAGACGGGTTGGTCTTGCTAAGCCTTATGCTCATGTTTGCAGTTAATGAGTTTTTGCAGGTTATACAATTGATGAAGGGTTTGATGATGAGGCTGCACCCCCTCCAGGGTGTACAGCCGAGTGGGAACCCTGAACGCTGCCGTAATTTGCGTGTTGCTAGTGCAAAGTATCCAGGGCATGGATGACTTTGCTGTTGCATAGCTAGTGCTGAGAGCGTAGCTATGATATATATATTTCTTTCATTCCGCTAGTATTGTAAAACTTCCGCTGTAAGATATATAAAAGACTTCGTCTTGTATTTTATTCTCGTTCTGTTCTTGTATACTGTTGGGTGTCGCATCGCACGACACCACCCAATGAGATCCTCGTATGTCGGGATTCCGGTCCCCACATACATGGTATCAGAGCATCATTGGGAACAATGTACTTGAAAGGAACATATTTTCAAAAAATTAGGATTTGAGTGAGGAATTAGCTATATGCCCTTATAAGGAGTATTATTAGTATAAGATATAGAGGTGGTAAAACTAACTATGTGTTATTATATTCTGTAACGACGCCCCGACGTAAGGTAAGAAGTAAGGTACGCCACCGAGAGCAGATCAGTCTCGGTAAACTCAGCATACGAGAAGTGGTATGTGAAATTTCCGTGGCTTGGCACAGGAAGTTAATAGGAATCTCTGAAGCTTTCAATGTTTCTGAGAACCTATGATACGCGGTACCCCAGCGTGCTTCAAAGTTAGTGGGAGCCCCCGTTGGGTGGTGTATAACCCAATAGTATGCCTCTCTAGAACCATTCATGTTCTATGGGAGCATGCGAAACACGTATGCCCGAGCGTGTATAAGCCGGATCGTGCGGGAGTCTTTGCTGTACAGACGTATTTATAGCCATTTACCTCGAGACATGACCTCGCTCGAGGGCGACTCACACCAGAGTCGTATGCATTTATTTTCATATGAATTATTGTGACTGCCTGTCGTGCTTCCCCGTACCGCCCTTGAGGTGTGAAGGTGTGAAAGGGGATTGTTTGTCTTTTGCAGCATTAACTATGGTAGAAGACCGTGTAGAAACCGTTTGCGAGAGAACGATATAGGAACCACCTATAGACGGAACCGGATATACCGGATAGAATTTTCTTTGGTGAGGTATGTAGTACCATCAGTATCAAACATGATACTAGACCATCCCCAACGAAACAATGGATGCATAATGTTTTGGAAAGTCCAAATATCAGATGCTGGTAGGTTTGGACTCCAAAAAAAGGGACTCCGACTCGATAGGGTAAGTAGAATAAAGATTCTTGATTTCTGGCAGAAGTTGGCTTGACTTTGCCGGGTTGTAATCTTGGTTATCGTATAGATAACATAACGGTATCATATATGGATGGAAATATCGTGAAGACCTCTACAACTTTTCTGTTGATCGTCAAAACAGAAAGGTTTCATAATCTGGTGAAATTTGGAGTATACTAAAACTGCTCCCGATGACCCAACCATTATACCAGTTCCAGAAATATTTCCATAACTCCCTGTAGAAACATCTTCTGCCTAATTGTGTCACTTTTCTGGAAAGGGAAGAGGCAGGTCTACAGGTTTGATGTTTAGAGTTTTTCCTAATTCGAATTTGAGTCAAATCAAATTTGGAAAATCAAAACAGTGGACTGCGGGACTGCTGGTGCAAACCAGTCAGTTCAACTGTTTAGTTTGAATAGTCATAACTTTTAATCTAGAATAGTAACCTAGTCACATATATACATTTCTGGAAATCTTAGGAAGTCCTCTATCAACTTCATTTTGCATTCATGATCTGAATCTGAGTATAGCGGTGTCTAATTCCATTTGTCGCAAACTTGGTTCTGGCAGTCCAGAACTTGAAGCCGTTTGCACATGTTTGTGAATTCGCGCACGATACCTGTATAACAAACTTTTCAGGGTAGTAACTCTTTTACTTATGGATTTTTAACTTGATGTTATACAAAGTTTATTTTGTCATTACCTCAAAATATTGTCATGATATTCCTGTATAATTTGTGGACATTACTACGTATACAGGGGAGGTTCTGTCAAAATTTCCAGAAAATTTTGGGTCAACTTAAAACCTGAATAGATTCTATTTCCTAGCTCACTTGTAGATGTATGAGTACAATCTGGAAATATTGGAAAGTATACTACAACTTTGGTATTCAACTTCACCTTTGATTCTGAAAATTCCTGTATGAAACTGTGGTGTTTCTACGGGAAGATGGCAGCAGAGATGATCCAATTACCTAACGGTTGGGTGCACGCGACATGCACTGGTCAAGGCGGGTTTCCAGATTTGTTTGTCTTGCTGATAAGCCAGTGTGGATATGAGGAGGTGCCTAGCTAATTGAGAAAAGAATTCCATGACCACAGGGTGAAGAGGTGCGTCATCTATGTCGACGTGCCTGCTGGTCCTCCAAGCAACGGATGGGCCCCCTTTTCTATCAAAACAAGGGGTGTTCTGTTGGAAGAAACTTGGGGCTTCGCCGCAAGTGTTGCTATGGGGAGGTTTTGCAAACTTCACCATCATCAGCTATTGGGTACTCCGTATGAGTTCTTTCCGGTCAGAGGTAGAGCTGCTGAAGGGTGGGCTAACCGATTGATCGCCGACTATGATCTCCGCGGTGGAACATCAGTGACAGCCTTAGTGGTGTATGCATCGGCATCACGTCGCGAAAATGGCACCCAGAAGGTGGGCATTAAGGAGTTGGTGGATAATCTGAGGGAAACCATGATTAGAGGGGATCATTTTGAGCGTGAAAATAAATCGCTTAGAACCTCGATCACTCCTCTCAACCGACGTCTCCGTTTCAAAGAAGAGCAGTATGAGTTAATTGCTCAAGACCTGTCAGAGGCTCGTGGAGCAACTCAAGAGATGGAAACTGAGTTAGAAGCAAGCTTAGTTGATGTGCACCAGCTGGGTACTCAGTTGAGCATGATGACTGAAGATCGAGATCGGTCCAGGGCAGAGGCTCAGGACTGGAAAGCCAGCTGTGAACAGGCCCAGCAAGAACTTGACGGCTTTAGGATGTTTATGGTGTAGGCCGATGTACAAGCATTGGCTGCCACAAAAGCATCGATAATGGGTGAGGCAGTAGCATCTACTTTAGCACCCATACCCGTAGTACCCAATCCTGAGGAAGAAGAAGAAGATCCCGAGGAACTCCAATACGTCGAGTAGGACGTATTGAAGTGGGATGTGGCAACACTTCTGCCGACACGGGGCAACATATAGTTTAATAGTTGCTCATGTTTTTCTTTTGTGACCATGTTTGTGTCATATTAAGAGTAGTGGTGTTTATGTCTAAGATGACAAGGTGTGTACGACATCTCATGAGGACCAAGTATGGTAGAGATGTATTTCCATAGTGGGAGTCCATCATTTTGGAGTTTTCTGCTGTAAACTTGGTCGCGAGATAATATATCTTGTATAAAGCTTGTACTTTATCAATATATGTTGATGTTGTATATTATCTATCGTGGTCTACCACGTTAATATTTATATGGAAGGATGAACTTGAGGCAATGAGACTTATGGTGTAAAACGTTGTATTGCAGCATGGTGCGTACACGTACAACCCCGGAAGTGGGAGGTTCAAGTGGGGGACAGTGGGATGACACCCCACCCACGGGGCAGAATACGCCCCAGACGCAGCCACCTCCACCACCTCCACCTACACTTCCCAGAAGTCTCGCGGAGGTTCTCGCAGCAGTACTCGGCTCGCACGACGAGCAAACCGAGTTGTTGCGAACCCTTGTGCAGCACTCGTCCCGTCAAAGGGGACGACACACTGATGGGCCACGTCAGTCATATCCGATTTCCTACTCGGATTTCGCATCGACGCATCCGCCGGTCTTCAGGGAAGCCGACAAACCTTTGGAGGCGGACAACTGGCTCTGCACCATTGAAGGGAAGTTTGGTTTACTCGAGATAACCGAACAACAGAAGACTCTGTTTGTAGCTCAGCAACTACAGGGTTCTGCTGGTGCGTGGTGGGCAAACTACCTCGCCGCAAGCCCCGCAGGCTATGTTGTGAGCTGGGTAGAATTCTGGGAGGCATTCCGCACCTACCATATACCTCTCGGGATTATGAGGAGGAAGCTTCAAGAGTTCTTGGAGCTGAAGCAGGGAGGGAGGAGTGCTTACGAGTCTTCCAAGACCTTCAACCACTTGGCCCAGTATGCACAGGACCAAGTGAGCACGGAAGTGGGGAAGCGAGAGTGCTTCTACCGGGGGTTGAACTCCAAGATGAAGGACAAGCTGGTCTTATTCAACCGCGGCAACTTCAACGACATTGTCAATGCCGTGATCATGCAGGAGGATGCTACTCGAGAGTTGTCCTCAGACAAGAAGAAGAGGAGTTTTCTGCAGGGCAGCGGAGGTGGTGCTCCTCAGAAGTACCGAATGGTGTATCGATCACCATCCGGCCAGAGGTGGCAACCGCCATCACGACCACCGATGTTCAGTGGTCGCCAGTTCAGCAACGCCGGTTTCGGACCGCAGCAACAGTAGAGGATGATCCCACGTGCACTTCCACCTCCACCGCGTGCACCGGGATTCCGTCCTCCCATTCGTACCAGCCAAACCCCGTACACGTGTTTCACGTGTGGACGCACGGGGTATTTCGCCAAGGACTGCCCGCAGATTAGGCAGGGCGGAGGACAGTCATCATACCAGGGCGCCAACCAACCCCGCAAACAGCCCAAGAAGCCAGTTCCCAGACTTGGCAACATCCACTACCTCACCATTGAGGACGTTCCGGAAGGTGCACCCGTACTCACAGGTACGTTCTCTATCTTTGATCATCCCGTAGTCATACTCTTTGACTCCGGAGCTTCACACATTGTCATTAGCAAATCTTTTGTCATTAAAAGTCAATTGCCTATTATCTCCACAAAAACTCCGTATGTGCTTTGCACTCCGGCAGGGAAAACAGTAACAAATGATTTGGTTCCTGGGATACCACTTAACTTAGATGGAACCATATATCTTACTTTGCTTTTGATACTAGAGAATCATAAGTTAGATGTCATCTTGGGAATGGCATGGTTACAATACCATGGTGCTATTCTAGATCTCGTTCCTCAAAAAATATATCTAAATTCTCCACTTCATCCTTCTCAAGTCCTCAATATTGAGAGAGCCATTCTAGTGAATCCATCTACCCACAATATCGAGGTTATTGAACTTAAGGATATTCCGGTAGTATGTGAATACCCGGCCGTATTTCCCGAAGATCTTCCTGGTATGCCACAAGAAAGAGATATAGAGTTCAAGATTGAACTTGTACCAGGAACAGTGCTAATCTCAAGGCAACCCTACAAGATGGCACCCAAGGAACTTGCAGAACTGAAGGAGCAGTTAACGGAACATGAGGACAAAGGTTTCATTCGTCCAAGTTCATCACCATGGGACTGTTCTGCATTGTTCGTAGAGAAGAAAGATAAGGCTTTGAGGCTGTGTGTGGACTATCGTCTGCTCAATGCTGTCACTATCAAAAACAAGTATACACTACCACGTATTGATATTCTTTTCGATCAACTAGTGGGTGCTAAAGTATTTTCGAAGATGGATCTTCGTTCTGGCTATCATCAGATTAGAATCCGGCCAGAAGACATACCAAAGACAGCATTCTCGACGAGGTATGGACTGTATGAATACCTTGTCATGTCCTTCGGATTGACCAACGCACCGGCTCATTTCATGTATCTCATGAACTCGGTGTTCATGCTGGAATTGGACAAATTTGTCGTGGTATTAATTGATGACATCCTTGTGTATTCAAAATCCGAAGAAGAACATGCTCAACACTTGCGTATTGTGCTTCAACGATTACGGGACCACCGGCTATATGCTAAGTTCAGCAAGTGTGAATTCTGGATCAACCAAGTGCCATTTTTAGGGCACATCATATCAGCAGAAGGGATTGCAGTTGATCCAAGCAAGATAAAGCAAGTACTCAAATGGGAGTCTTCAAAGTCCGTACATGAAGTTCGAAGTTTCCTAGGTTTAGCTGGGTATTACCAGAGGTTCATTCCCAGTTTCTCCAAAATAGCTAAACCAATGATAGAACTTCTAGAATGGGACGAAGTATGTATGGACAGAGGCATGTGAGGGAGGTTTCCAGGCATTGTTAAAACACCTCACAACGGCAGCAATATTAGCTCAACCGGACACGACCAAATCTTTTGACGTGTATTTTGATGCATCGGGAATTGGTTTGGGTTGTGTGTTGATGCAGGACAGACGAGTGATCACTTATGGATCACGGCAGCTTCGGAACCATGAGCAGCACTATCCAACTCATGATCTAGAGCTTGCTATTGTGGTACTAGCATTGAAGATGTGGAGACATTACCTACTGGGTAATCTAGTACATCTCTACACCGATCACAAGAGTTTGAAGTACATCTTCACCCAAAAAGACTTAAATATGCGATAGCGTAGATGGTTAGAATTAATCAAGGATTATGAGATTAAGATCCACTACCATCCAGGCAAAGCGAATGTAGTCACAGATGCTCTGAGCCGCAAGTCCCATGTCAACAATCTTTCCATTACCTCAATGGGAGAAGAAGAACCAAGTCTCTACTTGGTTCCATATGGGGCACTCTACAACCTAGCTCTCATTCCTACTATCAGGGAGGATATTATGATAGCTCAGAAGGAGGACAAAGGGATGTCACACATTCGACAAAGAATGGAGAAGGGGGAGATGAAATGTTTCCGATGTGATGATGAAGGTACTCTCTGGTCTAAAAACCGCATAGTGGTACCCCGAAACATGGAACTTCGGAAGAAGATACTGGATGAAGCTCATTTATCCAAGTATTCCATTCATCCGGGAAGTAACAAAATGTACCAAGACTTTAGAAAGAAGGTCTGGTGGACTCGAATGAAGAGAGAAGTAGCAAAATATGTATCCGAATGTGATATGTGTCGGCGAGTTAAGGCCGACCATATGAAGGCAGCTGGACAGCTTCAACCATTAAGCATATCGGCTTGGAAATGGGAGGACATCAGCAGGGATTTCATTGTTGGTTTGCCTCCCACTTTCCATAAGCACGACTCAATTTGGGTGATCATTGACCGGTTGACAAAATCAGCTCATTTCATACCGGTCAGTGTCAAGTATGATGTAAAGCGGTATGCAAAACTTTATATCTCCAGAATTTTGTGCCTACATGGAGTACCCAACACTATTATTTCAGATCGTGGATCTATTTTTGTTGCTCGCTTTTGGGAGCATCTCCTCGACGCATTGGGTACCAAACTGATTCGAAGCTCAGCTTATCATACTTAGACTGATGGACAAACCGAACGGGTGAACCAAGTGCTAGAGGATATGATTCGTGCCTGTGCCATCCACCATGGTAAAAATTGGAATGATCATCTACCATTGGCGGAATTTTCGTACAACAACGATTACCAGGCTAGCATCCAGATGGCGCCATATGAAGCTCTTTATGGCCGGAAGTCTCGCACACCCTTGAACTGGTGCGAATCTGGTGAACGAGTGGTATATGGCATCGACTTGATAAATGGAGCCAAAGATCAAGTACGTATTATTCAAGAAAATCTCAAAGGCACTCAGTCTTGTCAGAAGAGCTATGCAGACAAATGACTTCGACCTCTTCACTTCGAGGTTGGGGATCAAGTTTATCTCCGGATATCCCCGATGAAAGGAATTCATCGATTCGGAGTGAGAGGGAAGCTAGATCCACATTTTATTGGGCCGTTCGCAATAATCAAAAGATGCGGACCTGTGGCATATCAATTGGAGTTACCGCCGTCGCTGGCAGGGGTCCATAATGTGTTTCACATTTCTCAGTTGCGAAAATGTCTCAAAGCCCCAACGAATATACGTATTGAGGATTTGGAAGCTCTCCAACCAGATCTTACGTATTCCGAGCATCCAACCCAGATCGTTGATGAGAAAACTCGCACCACAAGAAGGCGCACTTTGCGTTTCTACAAGGTCTTGTGGAGCAACCACAGTGCTGAAGAAGCCACGTGGGAAAGCGAGGAGTATCTTAAAACGAACTATCTGGACTTGTTAGCAGCACATGTTCAGTAGATCATTATCTTCTATCCTTCCTTTGTAATCTCGGTATGAGATTCTTTTAAGGGGGGAGGAATGTAAAATCCCACTTTTTCCTTTCATGTGAAGTTCAACTACAAGTTGTTTATCATACAAAATGGAGGTCAATATAGTTATGCACATGAACTTGACCTCACTAAAAAGTTTTCTTTCTACTCATGTTTAAATCTTATTAACCTGATGACTGGACTTCACCCTAAGCCTAGAACATTTTAAATAAACCTTTCTGCAAAGTTGGGAAGTTAATTGATTGAAATGGCTAGGTCAAATTATATTGCAGCAATATAAAGATCAAAACAAATGTAATGTGATTATGTTGCTATGCATATTTGGCCCTACCAAAAAGATTCAAATCCAAGGCTCCAAATTTTTCCTTGGACTCTTAAATATCTTAAAAATCTTCTCAGAAAATTTTCAAGATTTTTGAAGTACATCTTCCATTTATTTGGACATGTACAAGGGATTCATTTCGCGTCGACATCCAATTTAGCTTTGCACTAAACTTTGCCCAAACCAACCCCCAATTTTTCCTAAGACCTTTTGTGGTTCAGGGGACATTGTTTCAATGTTTGGGAATTTATGGACCTCAGATACTATTTATTTCAGTAAGGTTTATACCATATTTGAATTCATATTTGAATTTGAATTTGATACAAACTATGTCCAAATTGAAATCTGATTGCAGAATTGGATTCCTCATATTTTTCTTAGCCTATCTGTAAATTTTGGGAATTTTTGGACAATGTTTGAGCTAGAATTTAGAGGAAGGGATAAGGGAGAGAGGTGGGGCCCACAAATCAGTCGGTGAAACCGTTTAACTGCCCCTGTTTTCTTTCCCCGGGCGACACCGTGACCCTGCATGCCGCCAGCGCACCGTCGACCGTCGATCGCCTCCAGCTGCCCCCCAACGTCCTTATCTACCGCGGTGAAGGCTATAAAACCACCCCCCGTCGACCAGAGTCCATCCCCGATTCACCTTTCACCGCGCCGCACCATTTCATCGCCGCCGCGATCACCCCAGTGCCGCTCGACGCGACGCAGCCTTGCCGTCGATACAAGCATCATCATCCTTTGCAGTCTATAGCAAAAAGGTGCGCAACAACCTCGTGCAACTTCTGGTTATGTTTGAATTCCTATCGTGCATCCTAGCTTCTGTATACCTTCAATTCCCGAAGCGCTTTAATAGCTTCGAGGCTAGTTCGTCGGTTTAATTCCGATTGTATGGACATAATTTCTGTGATCCAGTTAGACGACATGATCTATGTAGCCTAGCGCACCTTCCCTCCAAAAATCAGAAAGAACCATCGACTAATTAGCAAGTTCTTCGATTTTCCCCTTCCGCCATTGATGGAGCTCGGTTCACCGTCGACTTCAGTGTTGCCGGCTATGTCACGAGCTGTAGACACTCCTAAAACCTTTCCCATCATCCACGATGCTTCCTGAGCTTTCAAACGAAAGTTTTAGCTAGGGAATCAAGGGTCTCCACATCACCGAAACCCTAACACCCGCCACCGCCGTCGGGAATGGTTTTCCGGTCACCCTCGCCATCGGGTGTTGGTCCATCGTGTTCCCCGTGCGAAAATTTGGTGGGGCGGCGAGTACCGAAGCCTCTCGTGAGCCGGGAGCTATCGCCGGTGAAAGCGCCGCCACGCGCCGGTGAGAACGCCGCCGCCCGAGCCGTGGACCGAGGTGGAAGAAGACCGGGACACGGGTCCCACTTGCCAGCGAAAGAAAAGGCGCCGGATCAATCTGTGGCTAGGGATTTAGTGTGGCCACGTGGGAAAATTTATGACCCCCGGTGTGGCTAGCTCCTGATTGGCTGGTTTTAAATCCAGTGGGCCCCAGCGCAAAATTTAAAAGCTGAAATTTCCCATTTGGTGCAGAACCATTTCCAAAGTTTAAAAATAAAATCTCTCTGTAGAATGCTCCAAAAATAATCAAACAAATTTTGTTTGGAATCTCTTGAGCTCTATTTTCTGTCAGTACAAATTAGGTTCTGTGAAACTCACAGTTAAATTCTGTAGAAAACAATCTTCCCAAGGGCAAATACATTTTTTCCAGATGAACTTGCCACTGGAAAAATCCCAAAAATTCACATAAAATACAATGTACTATTCTTGAAACCCAGAAAATGTTTTAGAGCCATTGCACCTGTATAAACCTCTGTATAGTTCAATTACCTTTTTCAGTTATTGAATTTTTACAGATGTTCAGTTGCTTTATTATGTCCCAAATTTGGACTGAACCTTCCTTTAGTCATACACTAGTTTCTGTAAAAATCATGGATTTAATTGACTAAATCTCCTAGTCCTAATTCAGTTGCAAACTGAATATTAATTGAAAAGCTAAAAATTCAATTATTAGATAATTCCATAAATTCTTGCCAACTTTAAAATTCAATAACTCCTTCACCAAGGCATAGAAATTAATGAAACAAATTTTGCTAGAACCAGAACAACTTCCTCTATCATGATTATCAACTGGCAGCTATGTTCAAACTGCAGTTTCTTCTCTAAAATTCTTGGAGTTTTATTGCTTGCAATAATTTTAGAGACAACAATCTACTTTGATCATCTCCTGTTCTTTGCAAGAGCTTCTATCATATTCACTAGTATCTACCATCAAAGTTACACAACCAATTACGTCCTTATCCTATAATGATCACCATAGATTAAATTATGGTCTTGGTAGTAATTATTTTTCAAAGTCATTCATAAACATATTATATGCATATCGTATAGTGACCGAAGTCGAGGAGGAACCAGCGGCCTTGGAGGTACACCTGCATGATACTAACCCTGACTCTGACCAGCGTCCAGGAAAGCCCCGGTTTGCATTTAAGTCGTTTATAAAATTTTACTTTATCACTATGATGATTAGCATATGAATTGTGCATTACGTATATGGTGCTTGAATACTCCAGATGCATGACCCACAATCCCATTGGTTAATTGGGTAGGTTCATCACTCAACGTGTAGAATTGCTATGCTAATGTAGTAGTTAAACCGGTAGAAGTCGAGTAGTTGGAATCACTCACGAGATAGAAATTTACACTCATCTACATTGGGATAACATTTATAGAAAATCGCTGTTACATATAAAACTCGAGAACGGTCAGAGATGGATAGGAAGCGACAAGACGTGGTCTTGGTCGCATAGCTCTGACTGGTCAGTTAAGGCCCGTCTGTATGCGGCCCCTTCAGACAAGCTTGAATTGTACCAGCGACATAATGGACATATGAAATGCAGTAAACTGATGTAACTCATTAACTGGGATGTTGAGGCCCATTAACTCACCATCGATATGGGTGGGTTGAGGACAATAAGGTGTAAATTGGTCGGCGGACACATGAGGTGTTCCGTGCGGAGACATTCTATTCGCGGAGGTGAGACGGGCTCGGCGTTCGGGTTTCTTGTGAAAGATGGCCATATATGCCCAGTACTAAAGTTTTACGTAGGTACTTCTGTACTCGCTGACATTTCCGAACGACGTATGTGTCGTGTTGTTTGGGTGTGTCCTGATTGCAATCACCGTCCCTCGCGGTAATAGAGTACCACTTGTTCACTGCGCCGTGATGTAGTAAATACTAAAGAAGTTAGAAAAATACATTGTATTGAATTATAATTGCTTTGCAACCTTGTATGACTTAGAGATAGTAAAATTAAAGTTTACAGTTTCCCCATACTTTAGTTGTAATAGCATTATGTGCTCTGGGCATGTCATATCATCGGCAAAGCGTTTCTTGTTTGATTGTGGAGTCTATGATGTGCCGTGCTTGGAGAATGTCATTTGCTACATAAAAACCTGATTATAAGGATCCACTTGTAGGCGAGTCGTTTATGCTTCACCTTACCTATGCTTAGTGTCCACGCTTGCATATGTCTAGTGAGACAGGTTAGTCTTGCTGAGCCTTATGCTCACGTTTGCAGTTAACGAGTTTTTGCAGGTTATACAATTGATGAAGGGTTTGATGATGAGGCTGCACCCCCTCCAGGGTGTACAGCCAAGTGGGAACCCCGCACACCGCCGTAATTTGCGTGTTGCTAGTGCGAAGTATCTAGGGCATGGATGACTTTGCTTTTGCATAGCTAGTGCTGAGAGCGTAGCTTTGATATATATATATTTCTTTCCTTCTGCTAGTATTGTAAAACTTCCACTGTAAAATAAATAAAAGACTTCGTCTTGTATTTTATTCTCGTTCTGTTCTTGTATACTGTTGGGTGTCGCATCGCACGACACCACCCAATGAGATCCTCGGATGTCGGGATTCCCGTCCCCACATCCAGTATAGTCTAATTAGCTATGACATGATTATGTTAACATGAATCACTTATGCTATGATTTAACATTGGTTCAACGATGATTTAGTTCATTGTCATAGGATGGCTTGTGCCTAGGCTCTTAAGGTAATTACTTAATATGTTAGCATGGTGCTAGGATACTGAGTAGAGTTAAATGTCTCGTAGACCCACGGATTGATGAGGTAGGCAGTAGGTGGTGACAGCCCTATCTATCCTTTGTAATACTCCACGTTCGACTATGCCTTAGGCTCTTGGTGGGAGTCGTCCTAGTATTGCTAGGGGTAAATCCGTGCCCGATGTGTTAATCCACTTAGCATGAGAATTCATAATTGACATGATCATTAGTAACTAACTTAGGCTATGCTTTTTTACATTAGAAGCACAGTAGGAGTCTCTACCTAACCCTTGGTCTAGTCCCTCTTTACCCCATTTATCCCCTTAGAATAGAATGCTCTTCCATGTGTCACACTACTCCCGTTATCATTTATCCACCCTTGCTAGAACCTTGCCTAGATCAACCTAGCCTCTCTCCTTGATGATTGTTTTACTTCCATCTAGCCTTCATTTTGGAGAATATAAATTACACCCTTTGGGAATACTGCTAGAGGGGAAATGCTACATCAATAGGATCCTTGCGCTTGCGGATTTACATGTATAATCAAAAATCTATTAACAAGCATTTCTAGCACCACTGCTAGGGATGAATTGCTAGTAGTGCATTGGAACTGTCAACAAGCATTTCTTGCGTTGTTGCCAAGGAAGGCAGCCAAAGTATTGCATGATTGAGTGAATAGGATACGACCCTGGTAGGTTTTAGTAGGATGACCCTTCTTTGTTTTTGCATTTAATGTAAAAATAGGTTAGTGTATGTCTGGTTTTTTCATGCTGGAAAACTTTGTTGAACATCCCGAATCTCTTCTAAGAGATCAACCTCGTGTCGTTACTCCTCAGAAGCTTTGAGCAGCAAAGCAAGCCAACACAACTGTACCAACAATCAAAACACCAACGGCCCAGAAGACCCTTCGTGAGTTTTTAGCTCCCTCTGCTAACAATGTGCCCGTCGGGCCCACTATTAACATGGGAGGTGTAAACATCAAAATCATGACTGACCTGATCACTATGATACAAGCCAACCCATTTTATGGGAAGGCTAAGGAGGATGCAAGTTCTCACCTACAACAGTTCCTTGAGATCTGCAAAACTTTTAAGATAAAGGACATGTCTCCCGATGGTGTCCGTCTTAGGATTTTTCCATTCTCTCTTCTTGGGAGAGCGAATCAGTGGTCCTATGCAAACTGGAGTGTTGTAGACACTTGGGAGAAGTGTTCTACAACATTCCTCGCCATGTTTTTACCATTGAGCAAGACCAATGCCTTATGTGGAAGAATTTCCAGCTTCCTGCAAGATGCCAAGGAATCTATTCCCGAGGCTTGGGAAAGGCGTCAGGAGTACATCCTAGCCCGTCCCCACCTTGGATGGATGATTGGCTAATTATACAAAACTTTTACAACAGGTTGATCCCTTTCGCCCGTAACCATGTTGATGTTCCTGCTAAAGGTGCCTTCTTCTCATTGACGGTGCCCAAAACCAAAGATTTGATTGAAAAGATGGTGTCAAACATGGGTTGGAGAGACGAGTGTCTCCATACCCTCCAGCAAGGCATGAACACCTTGAAGGAGGTGGACATGATCGCTGCTAAATTGGACCTTCTTATGAGTAAGATTGATGGACAAGGCAATGGTGAGGTATGTGGCAATGCCTATGCCTTAGAATCTCGCATCATTATTGAAGTTTGTGGCAACATGGGCCATTTGGGCAATGACTTCCCAGAAACCCACGAGGATGCCTTATACGTAGCCAACAATGGAAACAACAATGGCTATCGTTTAGGAGGTCAATGGTGGGGCCAACCATGCCCATCTTTCAATCAGGGTACAGCAACACTGGCGACAATGGAAATCAACCCAACTTGAGAGAACATGCCATTGGCCAGCTGAAGATCAATGATGCTATATCTTAGAAGTTGTCGGCTAATTATAAGACCCTAGAAAGCATTAACTACAAGAATGAAGGACTATCCTCGGCCTTCAGGATCAATTGAGCTTCAACAAGATGTTGGAGACTCAGTTGGCTCAACTGGCAAGTGTTGTTCCCCTTGTGAAGAATGGCAAAATGCCAGGACAACTCGAACCCCCTGTGGAAAATGTCAACATGATCTCTCTACAAGGAGGCAACTGGAAGAAGGACCACAGATGTCTTACAATTTCATGCTCAATTGGAGTACACCACTTTGACAAGGCCCTTTGTGGCCTTGGAGCAAGTGCGAGTGTGATGCCCGAGGTTGCTTTTGACTAGCTGAACATCACGGAACATACTCCAACAGCAATGCAGCTCCAAATGGCTGATTCCTCAGTCTGTTATCTGGCAGGTACCGCTGAAGATGTTTCACTGAACATCCGGAACTTTTTCATATCCGTGGATTTCGTGGTGCTCGACATGGGGCTCAAGAAGGATACGCGACTCATTCTTGGGCGACCATTCCTAAGCAGCGCGAAGGCTCGCATAGATGTGGGAGCTAGAGAAATCCACTTCCATATAAATGGCAAGGAGGAGAAGTATAACTTTCGCACAAAGTTGTAGCAATGCTCCATTATCCGTATCAAGTACGGGCCGAATGTTAAACACATTCATAGGTCGAAATCACACCTCTAAAGGTGGACCCGCTCATTGCATTCATGAGGAATTTGATTTATGCAGAAAACCGATCTTATCGTCCACACTGACAACCTAATAAGACGGAGAAGTCTGGGCCTCCTCAAAGGCCCAAGTCCACCAAGCCGCCAAAGAAGGTATTGCGGAAGAAGCAAGACAAACCGTCCGAGCCCATCCCTTCAGGCCCGGATGTCAAGAAATGAAGAAGGAGAAATGTCCATCTCATGGGACGGTGTTGATACCTAGCCAATTGGTTAAATTGGTAGTTATCCCTTTCTTTATTTTTCTTTTCTCTCTATTTGGTTTTCCCCACTGCATATATGATTTTCTTAGTAAGTTGAGAATCTTTTATTCGCAACTATCATTTTTAATTCTTTATTTTCACAAAAAGAAAATTGTTGGATTTTGAAAAAAGGAGTTTTTATTCGAAAAACAATTTTATGAATTGAAAAAGTGGTAATTTACCAAGGTGCTAATCCCTTAGCCGTTGGGGAGCCACCTGCCAAAAGGGAGAACAGGGGGCCCGCGTGTTAGGTCGGTCGACTGTTGACGGCTGTTATATACCAATTTCACCCATCAATATAACTCAATTATGTGATGTAAATATCATTTCTTGCACACATCACCTTTCTATTTAACCTATTTCCACTTGTCCTTGGATAAAATGGTGTATGCGGGTATTTGATACAGAATTGAAGTGAAACAAGGGGTTGGACCCTATAAAATATCGTCCCAGCCAATCAAACACCGACATGCGGCACCACATGGACCAAATGGCCCAAAAACAAAAGTATCTGAGGCCATCCAATGCGGTATCACCCATATCAAGGGATGGAACCCACCTGGAAGTCACCCAGAGAAAGCACAAACCATTTGGAGGACTTACCAGGTCAGCCGACCCCCCTAGTCGGCCGACCTGGTCTTTCCTTCAAACTCGGTCAGCTTCCACGTGTTGGCTCCTCCCGGCTTGAAGAAGTCAATGGTGAATCATTCTCGCACTTTTGGTAGCGGGAACCAACCCTTCTCCAAGCTATAAATAGGACCCCTCACCCCTCACTTCAATACACATCACTTGAGCATTCACTCTCTTGTATACATTAGTTCTCCAAGTCCTTAGTGGAGGTTAGGCTGTAGAAAGGAGCCTCTAGTCCCAAGTCCATATTGGGAAAGGTATGGCTCATGTATCTTCTCTTGTATTTGTGACTTTGTGCTTTATAATAATAGTATTATTGGCCTCTCTTTATTCATATACATGGGCAAAGCGTTTCTTGTTTGATTGTGGAGTCCATGTATGTGCTAGGTGTCGATGTTGTTATGATCTAGACATAGTGCCATTATCATGTTATCATAAACATCATACACCACCACTATAGTCTTATTAGGTAATAATATGATTATGTTAATACGAATATGTTAGTGCTAGGTACCAACATTGGTTCAACGATGTTTAGGTTAGTCATTTCCTTAGGATGAATATAACGTTGCAAATCTTAAGGTATTTACTTAGCATGCAAGTGTGGTGCTTGGATAGTTAAGTAGTGTTGGATGCCTCGTAGTCCATGGGTTCTATAGGTAGGCGGTAGATGGTGACAGCCTATCTGTCTGTTGTAATCCTCCACATTCGGCTATGATGTAGGCTCTTGGCGGGAGTCACCTGGCAGACCAGGGTAAGCCCCTGTCCGATATGTTGGACCACTAAGCCCTAATATTCACCATTAGCATATTCATGAGTACTTTATTAGGCTATGTATATGAGTAATTAGAGCATAGTAGGAGTAGCTCCATCAAGTAGTCTAACCCTCGCTAGGACAACCTTACCCTCAGAGTAAATTGCTTAGGTGTGTGTCACACTACCCTAATTATCATCTTACCCCTGTTCTGATAAACACTTAGTACTCTATACCTTGACCATAAGAATAGTGTTTACTTTACTCCATTGCCTTCCTTTGGGATAAATATGATACCCTTGGCAATACTCTTGGGTGAAATGCTACACGACAGTTTCCATGCACTTGCGGACCTCATCTCTTTCGAGAGATGATCTATGACGTAAGAAACATCAACACCGACCCCCTGTTCGGCCAACTAGGGGAAAGAGCCATTCTGGCTCTCTCTCCTGCAACGGCTACATTTGGTACCCTAGTGACTGTTGGGGAGTGCACACTATAAATTGTGGCCGTGAGGGGCACTTCTCCTCACACTTCACCTCATTTCATACCTCCCCAAACTCACTCTTGATCACATTGTTTTTCTTGATCTACATTGAAGTGCTCTTGATCAATTCCCAACTAAAAAATATTCTCTTTTGCTTGCATTTGCAATTTGCTCTGAAGTTCTTAAAGGAAATATTCGTCGGGGTTTTGCTTTCGCTAACATCACCTCTTTTGAGTTTTCGCCATGTTGTGTTCTTGTTTGTTGTGGCCATGAAAGGAATGAATAGGTTGTTTGGAAAGAGGAAGGAGGCTCCAAGCTCAAGCCATGGTGGAGATTTGAATTCACGCACCTTTTCTGTTACTACACCAAGTTCACGGAGGAGGAGTGTAGAAGAGGACACTACTATGGGTGAGAGCAACAACCCACACCAACTTCATGACGACGACCTCGACATCCAAAGTGAAGTTGAATATCAAGCACGCACGCTCCTCCAAGATCATGAGTTTTCTCATACGAAATCTTATGATCCAGATTTGATCTCCAAAATAGGTATGGATTCCGAATTCTTTTCCATTTGGGGTGCATTAGGATGGGAAAACTTTGCTCACATAGAGGAGAAACGTTCACGTCTTCTCTCCATACAATTCCTTTGCACATTCAAAATAGGATTTGATGGTATTACTTTTAGATTATTTCAAAAATAGTACAACATCCTATGGAAAGAATTAAGTGAAATCTTAGGCTTCCATAAACGTTGTGTTGCTAGATTTAGACACTTTGACTAAGTTTAACAAAAAAAAGTTTTTGGCAAGATTTAACTGGTGAGGTCAGATGCAGTGCACCTAGGAATAGCCACTTACACAATAGTTCTTTACGCTTCACGCATAGATGGGTGGCTATGACTATGTTACCTAGAGGAGATGTAAGGGTAGTGCGTGCTAATGAGCTGAAAATTTTGTTTGCTATGACTAAAAAGATAAAAGTTGCTTCAGTTATTGCCATGATGACACAATGGCTAGATTACATTCCAAGGGTAGGGCCAATTGAATGTACTTCATTGATTACCCGTATTGCTACTAGGGTAGGAGCACTAGAATATTCTTCATTTGAGTATATTGAAAATGAAAGAGAATTAATTGATGAAGATTATCTAGTGCAAGGACATACCCTTAAGCATGATCAAGATGGCTCTTTGATATTTTATTATCCCGGTTTTGTCAATGAAATCCGGTTACCTAATCCGGATTATCATTTGTATAGATGCCAGAAGCTAACCATTGACCTCCTTCGCATCCAGGAAGCCGAAAGAAGTAATGTCTCTGGCAGGGTAACTAGAAGCCGTACAAGGAGAGCGGCTATGCCCCCGACAACCTCCATGGTCCATGAGTACGAAGAGGAAGAGAACCCAACGGGTGATGCAATCGGATGGACTCAACCTCCATCGTATGAGAATGAAGGTCCGTCTTGGCATGGATGGCCAGGTGCCACATGGGAGCCACCCCTATCAACTTCAAGCTCTAGCAGCTTGCCTCCATCGTGCATGAGAAGATGTTGTTCCTCTTCGGCTAGAAGTCATCATGAATATAGCCAAGAAATGACGGATCTCACTAGATGAATGGGAGAGCTTGCAGTAAGAATTGGTGACATCTAGAACACTCTCCAAGGGCATGTCCAAGGTACCCAAGATTCGCAACAACACATGGACACTAAATTCACCAACTTCAAATCCACGACGCTACAACAACAAGCTGATCGCACGACATACTTCCATCATCAAGGGTTCAACCCTCGTCACGGAGGTGAGTGAAGAACAAGCTTCGGGGAGGACCCCCACTTGAGTTAAATTGTATCACACTCTTGCATATTTCATTTCCATCAAGCACCTTGCATATAAAAAAATTATTAGGATAGATTTGCTTTCAAATGAAATAAATGTTGTCCCATAAGAATTGTTTGGAATTCACATAGATGAAATGATGAATAGTTGCTCTGTTTTAATTTTCCTAAGTCCCTAGTTTACAACTTACTACTCTCCAACATATTGCTCTCATTGGCTTAAATTGTTTTTGCCTAGATTTGGAAATTGTGGGTAGCAAAAACTTAATCCATTATAAGTTGTTGTGAGATATGATATAGTGATAGGGCCATTATTCATAGTTTGAAAGTGAAACTTAGATTTCCGGAGCAATTCTAAAAAGATTTAAGTTACTCTCATTTGATTGGAAATACCTACCAAAGCCATATGATACATTACATTGATAGACCTTATGCATATGCTATTTGTCTTCACGTTGAGCTTTGTCAAACTAGTATAGACCTATGTAATTACTTAATATGATAGCATGGTTCTAGGATAGATAATAGCGTTGAATGTCTCATAGACCCACAGATTGAAGAGGTAGGCAGTAGGTGGTGATAGCCCTATCTGTTCTTTGTAATCCTTCACGTTCGGCTATGCCACAGGCTCTTGACGCGAGTCGTCCTAGTATTGGTAGGGGTAAACCCGTGCCCAATGTGTTAATCCACTTAGCATGAGAATTCATAATTGACATGATCATTAATAACTAACTTAGGCTATGTATATGTACATATGAAGTATAGTAGGAGTCTCTACCTTACCCTTGGTGTAGTCCCTCTTTACCCCATTTATCCCCTTAGGATAGAAAGTTGTCGTGTGTGTTACACTACTCCAATTATCATTTATCCATCCTTGCTAGAACCCTGCCTAGATCAACCTAGCCTCTCCACTTGATGATTGTTTTACTTCCACCTAGCCTTCCTTTTGGAGAATATAAATGACACCCTTTGGGAATACTCTTAGAGGGGAAAGACTACATCGATAGTTTCTGTGCGCTTGCGGATTTACATATATAATCTAAATTCTATTAACAAGCATTTCTGGCACCACCGCTAGGGGAATTGTTGGTAGTGCGTAGGAACCATCAACCGTTGGGGAGATCAACTTTAGAGCGATCCTCAACACCAGATCGCGTATAGGTCGACCGGCGTCCCGAAACACCGCGAGCTTCAATTGAAGTGCAGTGAATCATTCAGGAATCTGCTGGGCCTGACATACCAATGAAACAAATCATGAGGAGGTGGAAGCGGTCGGTGGTCCCAACATCAGGTCACACACCGCTTCCACAAAGCATTGGACCCCCTCAAGATCTTGCCCCGAGGTGGAGAGCTGGGCTCTCACATTCCCGTGCTCTCCTATCGGGCCATGACCAGGTCCATGGTGTGCATAACATGCCTACGTGAATCTGCACGAAGCATTTCACAAAGCCATCAAACCAATGTAAGGCCTAAGGCTGAAAGCGAAGATAAAAAATAACCAGCGACTTGCTCATGTGCCTCTTCCAAGGCGTTCCATGTTTCCTGGATTTCTAAGTCATCGTCCGATAGCTACTTTACGACCTTGCTCGCACCCTCATGGGCGGCCTCAATGGTAGCACGAGCACGGGTGAGCTCGGCCACCGACAATGCGGACCCCATGATGGCAACTGCTGCAGCTTGAGCCGCCTGTCCTGGAGCACCTCGAGCCTTATCCAACTGGGCCCGCGCTTCGGCCAGCTCAACCTCCACACTGTTGGTAGTTCTTAACGACTATAATTCATCCATGTAGCAAAGGCTAGTTTTGTAGAGGCACTAGGATAAACTAAGCCAAAGCAAGATAAGTTTCGCAAGTGCACAAAAAGTACCGCTGTAGCATTTCACCTAAGAGTATTCCCTATGATATTGTATTTGTTTACCCAAAGGAAGGCAAAGGGAAGAGTGGCCAAATCAAGGAGAGAAGAGGGTGCTCTAGTGAGGAGTCCAGTAGGATGGGTAAATGATGTAATAGGGTAGTGTGACACACAACTAAGCAAACTACTCTCAGGGGTATGAATGTCCTAGTGAAGGCCAAGTTAGGGATGGAGCTACTCCTATTGTGCTTTAAGTATTCATATACATAGCCTCTTAGTGTACACATGTATATGCTAATGATGAGTACTAGGGCTTAGTGGTCCAAGATATTGGGCAGGGGTTTACCTCTGACAACATCAAGAATATTTCCCGCCTCAAGCCTGTGGTGTAGCCGAACATGGGGGGTTACGAAGGATGGACCGGGCTATCACCACCTGCCGCCTACCCATAAAACCCGTGGGTCTACGAGACATCCAACACTACTTAACTATCTAAGCACCACACTTACATGTTAAGTCAATACCTTAAGAGTTGTAGTACAAGTACCTTCCTAAGGCAATGACCAACCTAAACATCGTTGAAACCAATGTTGGGACCAATCACTAACTTACTCATATTAACATTATCATAATAATACCTAATTAAACTATAGCGGCGGTGTATGATGTTTATGGTAACATGATATGAGCATTATGACTAGATCATAATAACATCCACACCTAGCACATACATGGACTCCACAATCTAATAAGAAATGCTTTGCCTAAGTATATGAATAAATAAAAACTTATAATACCATTATCATAAAGCATAAAGTCCCAAACACACGGCACCTGTCCCAATGACTATTACACATACGATGGCTTATTGGCTCCTTCCTCCCTCAAAGAAAAGATAAATGAGTGATACCTATCCCAATTTGGACTTGGGACTAGAGGCTCCTCTCTACAGCCTAACCTCCACTAAGGACTAAGAGAGCACTAGTGTAATATAATAGAGAATGCTTGAGTGGTATGTGAGAGAATTGAGGCACTCCCCTATTTATACACAGAATAGAGGCAGTTCCCGCCACAATTAGCGCTTGAATAAGTCCTCACCGCCTTCAGGGCAAACAGGAGAGCACCATGCATCAGCCCACCTAGTTTGAGGGTAGGATTGAGTCGGCCGAGCCAGGGGGTCGGCCAACCTGGTCCTGGCCGCCCTCGGTCGTGCTTCCTTCGGGTGACCGATAAATGGGCCCATTCTTCATCCTCACGTGAATTGCCATTGGATTCCCTTGGATACGCCTTGGAATACGTCTGTGGATCCATGTGATACCACATGTCATCGCATGATCGGCTTAGGTGGCACTTTTTAGGATTGCTCCCCTCATTCTCCATCAGTTCTACATAAGAGCTCCGGCATGCACTATTTCTTCATGTACAAGTGGAATTATGTCAAATCTACCTATGATGTGTGTAATAAATATTTATTCCCTCACATATTTGAGTTATATTGATGTTCAAAATTGGTATACAACGACCGTAAACAAACTCCCCAAGATTACCCTTTGCTCGTCCGAAAGCAAAGATAAAGACTTAGATATTTGATCAAGAGTTTCTACAATGTCCTATTTTTTGAAAAGTACCAAGTGCACAACAAAATATTTTACCTTGCATTGAATAAATTGGCTATGGTATCTAATCCTTTTTCTTAGTCATTATGGAGCATATGCTTCATCCTTTTGTTGGGTAGTTGGAATATAGAACAACAAAGTGAGTATGCATCACCTAATGTTTAAGTTCCACTCAATGTTTGGAGAATAAATTGTTGTTTGAATTTGAGTTCCTCAAATGATGCACTCAATCACTCCTATGTGGTAAGTGGTATTTGTATCCTCACCAAGGCAATGCCTTCTTGTCCTACTTCTAAATAAGGTTTGTATGTGGAGCTTGGTAGGGATCAAGAGTAGGCATATTTGCAACACATTTATTGCTAAGTCGGAATGATAAGCCTTAGGAGAAAACATATCATGTTTTTTTATCATGATTTATCCAAGTGTGATGGAATATTTGTGGAGTGGAAATATGAATCCTTTGTACCCACTCTCTTTATTGTGAGGATGAAACATGGCTACTAAATTTCTATTTTTTCTCATGAGCATGCATTTTTCATTTTTTCTTTTTCTTGTAGCCATGTCTTCTACTCCTCTTTTCTTTTCAAATATTTTGAAGAGAGTATTATGCATTGAAATCATGGAGTATCTTTTGATGGTGGAATGGTATGATGGAATTTGCTAACCTCTAGTGTAGAAGTTTAGCATGCACCCGTGCAATCTTAACTGTAAAAGCTTGAAAAGATTCTCACATAGGTCTATACTAGTTTGACTAGGCTCAATGTGAATGCAAATAGCATATGCATGAGGTTTATCAAATACAAATAATAATATGGATTTGGTAGGAATTTCTATCAAATAAGGAACTTCAATTTTAGATTTTCTCCAAAAATCAAGTTTCACTTTTAACAAGGGTATTAGCAGTTCTTATTACTATATCATATCCCACAACAACCTAGAACTTCCAAATTTAAGGCAAGAATATTCTAAGCCAATAAACACAATACTTGGAGAATACTAGAGCTTATGTTGGAACTCTAAGGGTCCAATCTCCCTCCGGTGGTAGTCCACTCTTGCCATGACAATCCTCCGACCTCATACATTTGAGGTTGGGTCAAACCGGGTGCATCACCCGTCGGATCCACTTCCTCTTGGTACTCATAGGCAGGAGTAGATTGTGGTGGCATCTCCATGGTTGCTCTACCTGAACGGCTTCTTGTGACCTTGCCAAAACATTACTCCTACGAACCTCTTTGATAGGTTGAATTGCAATGGTTAGTTGTGGGCACTTATACAAATGAAAATCCGAGTTAGGTAACCGAATTTCATTTATATAGTCGGGACAGAAATACACTAAATATCCGTCTAGATCGTGTTTAAGAGTGTGTCCTTGCACAAGATACTCCTCATCTACTAAAGAGCGGCTTGTTGAGATATATTCAATTGAAGAATTTTCTAAAGCCCCTATTTTGATAGAAATGCGGGTAATTAATGAAATACATTCAATTGGTCCTATCATTTTAGTACATTCTAACCATTGTGACCTCATAGCCTTGATAGGAGCAATTTTAATATTTCTAACCATGGAATATAGGGTCCTAATTTCATCTTCGCGCACAATCCTAACATCTCCTATAGGAAACATAGTCCTAGACATCCATCTTTGCATGAAGCGTAAAGTGGGATTGTTCAAGTGGCCATTCCTAGGACTCCTACATGCTACCTCACTAGTCAATTTTTTCTATAAACTTTATTTGTTAAATTTAGGCAAGGTGTCTAAATCTATTAATCAATGTCTATGGAAGCCAATGAGTTCACTAAGTTCTTTCTATAGGATGAAGTATTCTTTCCGGAAAAACCTAAAAGAAACAACTTCAACTCTTACCTTAAGGGTGCATCAGAATTGAATAGTGAGGAGGCGTAAACCACCCTAATCTATTTGAGCAAAAATATCCCATCTTAATGCATGTTAAATGGTTAAGTATACGAAATCCATACCAATTTTGGAGAGTAGCACCAGATAGTAAGCCTTCGTGTGAGCGAACTCACGATGTAGAAGGAGGTTGTAAGCTTGTCGTTCAACGTCATGCCTCCAGTCAAGGTCGTCATCGTTGAGAAGGCGGAAAGGAACATCATCTCCTTCGATCAGGACGTCGTATTGCACACTTATCCATCGTGGACTTGGTGTAGGCTCGCGGAGAGCTGTGAGCTTGAGTCCCTCCCTAGCTTGAGCTTGATGAAGGTCCCTTCCTCTTCCCAAACAACTTCTTCATGCTCTTCATGGCTTCACAACTTGAGGAAAGCAAAAATACAAAATCGAAATGGGTTATGTTAGTGAAAACAAAATGAAAACCCTCAACGAATTGTTTTGACAACTTGAGATCAAGTTGAAAATGCAAATGCAAAGTGCAAATGGAGAAGAAAGCAAATCTTTTTGGCTTGAAATTGAGAGAAGTGTTTCAACAAAGAGCGAAACAATTCTTGAGCAAGTTTGTGAATGAGTTGGGGAGGTGAAAATGAGGTGAAGTGCGAAGCAACACTCTCACCCGGGCATGTATAAATAGTATAGCACCGCCCAACGGTCACAAGAGGAATATAGCCGTTGGAGGAAAGAGAGCCAAAATGGCACTCTTTCCTAGTCGGTTGACCAGGGGGCTCGTCCGACCTGTAGGTGGGCCCCTTCTGGTCCCTCATTTGGCATGTGGTTCCCCAATGGCTATATTTCGAGCTGTTGGGTGAATCAATCACAAAATTGCTCCCAAAATTATTTTTCAAATAAAACTTCCCCAACTCCAATATTTTATGTTTGATTTTGAACAAAAATTAAAAGAAAATAAATTTTAGTTGAGACTACAAAATTCCCAACTCTTAAAGGAAAAGTAAACATGCTATGGGAAAATGCAAAAATCCAAATGGGAAAATGCGAATGAGGATAAAAAATGAAAAAGGAGATAACTACCATATGAAACTATTGGCGAGCTCTCATCCAAAATCCAATGGGATGGATTTTCCTCCGTCTTCATTAAAGCTCAATATTCATCCGCACGATTTCGGGCCCCGCTGTCATGCTTGCTCTGGGTTGAGCAGCGGGTTTCGGGCCTGTGCGTTCCGCACGATGCTCTCAAACATTGTCGGCGTGATAAAAGGAAACCTTTGTGGTCAAAGGTGGTTCCTTCCTTACTCACCCTCAACGTTTGATCCTACGACTTCCTCCTTGGGCACCCGAGCTTCCGCCACCTACGAGGTTCTTGACTCCTGCTCCAATGGCCTTGGACTTGCCTCCTTCCCATGTGGTGGACATAGCGCCCGTGAGGCAGTTGCTTGGCTAGGAGGACGAGAAGCGGTGAGATTTGATCTGCCCTAGTTCCTTGTCTCTCAAGTTGGAGAAGGGAGAGATTGTCTTCTTTACCTTCTACACGTACTTCAGGTTCGTTCCGCCCATTTCCTTCTTCCTTATGACACACCTGGAGGTCTTCGGGCTCCAGCTTCATCACATGCTGCTGAAATCTTTTGTGGTGGCGGTAGTGTTCTCGCACTTTTGTGAGATGTTCATCGGAGTGTATCCATCTGTGTTGGTGTTCTGGCAATTCTTCATGCTGAGGCGAACTGGGAAGAGCAAGACGAACGACCTTAGCGCGTACTACTTCCAGCAGCGGGCCAACAGTCCCTTCAACTACATCACCCCGCTTTATGCTGTGAAATGGGATAGCTAGAGGGGTGATTGGGTGATCTTACACGTTGATGCCCATGATCACATGGTCCTTCCCACCGACTAGCCAACACTTAGGAAGAAGACCTAGGAGGAGCGCCCAGAGTTGGAGCCGGAGTATAACCCGGTGATACCTTGCGGACCATGGTTTGTCATTGTTGATGGTGCTAGCGGACTTCGTGTGTTGACGTCTGGCCCCCCTCCAGCATCATTGCTGCTCGGTGTGGCTCTACTTCGGTCCGCAGGTTGGCACCAGGCCGGTTAGAGGTCATGACACGGAGATGACCCCGCGAGAGGTGTTCGATGTGATGTCTAAGGCGTGGGATGACACGTTGTCCTCTGACGTTTTCACCCTCCCACAGCCTTGTCCGCCACTTTGCATGAACCGGGACCTCAGGGTGAAGATTGTGAGGGAGATGCCAAACCTCGACAAACTCGATCTTGCGCCACGGCAGGTTGGAGACGCAGACCATGGACTGATCATCATCAATCGTCTGTAGAAGTCTGCACCCGCTCCGGGCTCCAAAGTGTCGAGTGTGGAAGACCCGTCCTCTGACAGGGGGAAGGGCAAAGCGCTGGCCCGTCATATGGGGAAGGGAAAGTCGCTCGTGGTCGATGGTGTGATGGACAAATGTTGCATGTCACCGCTGAGGGCACTGCCAAAGGTGGCCTTTGCCCCAAGCCAACGTCCGATGGAGCGCCCATCCTCCACTTCGAGTGCTGACGGTTCTTTGAGCGAAGGCCCCGCCCACCAAGCGGTGAGTGTACTATCAATTGAGGATGGCGCACCAGCCAGCGTCTCTGTTACCGGTACAGCCCAAGCCGTCGGTGAGGGGTCCGTGAGCGCTACATCCGCCGAGCCCTAGGCTAAGAGACCTCGGGTCGCTAGCAATCTTGCCACGGGCTTGGCAATGAATGTCGACGACAGCTCTAGAGGAGGCTCCAGAAGTGGCACTGTCAGGGTCGGTTGAGACACACTAATGTGGGCCAGCAGAAGCATCATCGGTTCTGGTGGAAGCCCAGTCAGATTGATCCCACCCGCCGCATTGGCAGTAGAGCCCCAGCCTCAGAGTCGCCAAAACTAGACGCCCACTAGAGCTTTTGGGGATGTCGGTAAGGCATTCTTACCAAAGCTTGCATCATTGTCCAATTTTTTCACTTGTTGGAATAGGCTTTGACTCCAATCTGCAGGTCTTCGTCAGCTGTGTTGATGCCCTTACCACCGGGGGTAGTGGTATGGAGCGCTATGAAGTCGGCCCAGGGGGCCATGGCTGCATCAGCGGAGCAAACTGCCGAGCCAGTACAAGGGAGCATCACTTCGGCGCTAGCGCCTCGCGCGAGCAGTGAAGCACCTCTGGCTGTCGTGCTGGAGGTAATGTTGGAGTCCACTCAGCAAGCTGATGGTCTAGCAGGTGGTGCCTCGGGCGATTTTGGTGCTGTCGTTTCTGGTGGTGCCGCAACTTTCACTCGACACTCGGCGACGAGGCCCCCGGTGTAGGTGGCCTTACCCTCAACGCCGCAAGGGGAATTGGTTCCTCAGATGATCACTGGACGATCCTCCATAGCTTCGGTAAAACCAGAGCACCTCTCTGTTGTCATTGACTCGACGCAGTCCAGTATCAACTAGGTGCAGTCCAACCTCTATAGAGCGCAGCGCGCCCTCGCCACAGAGTGGGAGAAGCTGTGAGTAGAGGACGAGCGCCTCTGGGCCTGGGAGGACCTTTTGAGGTCTAGGATCAATGAGGCGAAGGAGAAACACCGGAAGGAGGGTGAGGAGCTGGAGTTGAGGTGTCGCTTGGCGAATGCCATGGATGCGGCATCCTAGAAGATTTTGGACAACGCCAAGGCGACTAATCGGACTGCTGATGCCCGCCTCAGTTCCCCTGAAGAGCTTAGAGTGGCCCTGGGACGCCGTGAAGCTGCTGATGTTGAGTGGGAGGCCACTGTTTCTGAGCAAGAGGCACCAACCCAGGCGACGAAGACTGAGGTTGAGGTAGATCGGGACAGGCTGCAGTTCCGGATCAGAGACCTTGAGCTTCATGAGAGTAACTTGGCGCGGGATTAGGAGCAGAACCTAGATGAGCGCCAGGAACTCCTCCTGCTAGAGCTTGACATCCAAGCTCAGCAGCAGACTTCGGAGCATCGCGCCCGCGATCTCAATCTGTAGGAGCGACAGCTAGCCCGCTGTTAGTAAGACAAGGGTAGAGCGCTAGCGGAGATAGTGGCATCCCATGTTCGTGTGTGCTGACGGAGTTGTACCCGAAGATACCTCCGGACCCAGTAGTCGACTGCCCCGCTGCGACGCGTGAAGAGGCGACAATGGTAGAAGTCAAGGATGCTGCAAAACATGTCACTGCACAATTCGCGAGAGATTGAGGCTGGCGGCCCCAAGGCGGGGGCACCTTTGTATCCGGTGCTCGCCACTTTGTAAAAATTCTTCAATGAATTTGAATTCATATTTGGCTTCTTGGTTGTTTCTTGTGCTTGCCATCTTGTTCAGTCGGGCTCTTAGCAGCATAAGGTCCTGAAGATCTTTGCCAACTTTGTTAGCTTTTTAGGAACCAACGATTGCACACTTGACATAGCCAATCGGTCGTCAGAGTATGTCTTGCCTATGGAACCCCCTTAGAGGCCCCCTCATAGATGTGGCCAACTAGATGGGCACACCAACCACTTGACTGCAGGACGTCTTCGACGATCCCCCAATAAAGCGGGGGAAGGTTGAGTAGTTGACGTCGACGAGCTCCTTTAGGGGCGCCAAGCTTTGTTTTTCAAACTCGTGGTCGGGGTTGGATGCTCCGGTGTCACTCACTATCATCGTAGAGACATCGATGGCAGACCATTGTGGAGGTGCAAGAGCTGGCTGCTCTTGCGTCGCCCATCACCATCGTAGAGATGTTGCGGTAGGCCCATTGAGAGGTGACGGGGCCGGCTGCTCTGTCATTGCCCACCATCATTGTAGAGATGTCGACGCCAGGCCCCCTGGGGGGTGCCGGAGTTGGCTGCTCTAGTGTGACGCCCGGTTCCGAAAACTGAACCAAGCTAACGCATATTTGTGCCCAGGATGTTCATCACACATACACGAGTGCAATCACAAAAGAGTATACAGAAAATTACCACAGAACAAGATTAATTATCAAATTTTATAACACAAACCATATTATCCTCGAATACAAGCTCTAATGAATATTTATGACAAGTTAAACTAATGCAGCGGAAATAAACTAATTAAGCAAACTAAACAACTAAGCAGCATAAGCGATAGGGTATGTATGCGCAGCTCCAATCAACACCACAGGCAAAGCTGACGGTAGACACGGCCTAGAACTCCGCATTATCACCATTAAACTCACAATACTGACCTGCAACTGTTGGGGGGATTGCAAGAGTGAGTACATGTCGTACTCAGCAAGTGTGGAAAGTATGACATGTGGCTGATTCAAATGACGACAATAATAATGGCAAAGTGCTGAAAAGTACAGTAAAACATTTGAAAAACAATATATTATATGTATGTGAAGTAATCCCATCATAATCACGAGTAATACCAAACTGAATTCATTACCATCATCAATAAGTCCAGATTTCACCATTGCCAATAACCATATTCAATACCAGAAACAAATCCATAACCATCCATAACCATTACCAAACCATAACCATCCCAAATTCCAATTTCCCTCTAATCATGGAAGTTGTCCAGGTGCTCATAACCGGGAGCACGACTATCATGATAGTTTTAATTAACTCTGCAGAGTTTGTACCTCTTTACCCACGTGTTTGTGATTTCATCACCCGTCGGCGACTAAAGAACCTCCCTTATGCCAATTACACTTCCTTTGGTGTATGGCCAAGAGATCACAAAATAGCCTTTACAAAGGGATTACTAGCCTATTTAGACCCCACTGAGGTTTCACCGGTGGCGATGCCTCCAACTGAGCACATCTTCAACCAAGGGCCCCCTCTTGAGCCATTCGGATCCCAGGGTAGTCCCACCAATCCTCAACAAACCCAATCCGACTACCCCTTCCCCTAGCATCCACAATGGTCCAAACAGCACTAGCAAAGCCCTAATTAATCAGCTACGCTGCACCCATACTTGGCCTCGTGGTGGCACTGTAATCCTGGCTTATTCTCGCATGAACCGGTCCTTAGATCTAAAGCAAGCAAACCACCATAACATCCAACCCATCCACATACAAGCTTGCTTAGATCACCCATCGTATTGACAAGTTCACATTAACCAGAATATCATTGATGCATAATTAAATGTGTAGTGTTGTTTTCCATCCCAATTAATTAAGTGAAGCAAAAAGGTAAAAACCCTTCCCGACTCTCTACCATATATTCCAGGTGACAAGGGTGGTCAACAAAGATAGTAAACTCCGTACCATAGGATTCCCATCAATTTGACACAAGCATGCAATCTGGCAAACAAAACATTTATTTTAAAATTGGATCAATATGCTTCAAGGACACTTGCTCTTGCTGTTGATTAGGGTCAAAGCCTCCAAACTCCTGGTGTTGTAGATCCTCCGCGGCACATTCTAGCGCAAATCCGTCTAATCCACACAATAAACATACAAGACAAGAAACACAATCAAAGAGTGCACAAATGTTACTCAATATGACATGACATGCATGATTGATGCAAATGCAAGGTAGAACTTGTTACTAGATTGCTTTTAATGATGACTAACTAGTTCTAATAGCTTTTAACAAGTTTATACAGGTTTGGATTCGATTAGGTCAATCTTTAGAATTAATTCATCACAATTTAACCAGAAGGATCGGACTAGTCCGCCAGGGACCGGACAAGTCCGCACTCTGCGAGATCAGCGGATTAGGGTTTTCTAGATCGACGTGAATTTGGAGATTAGGGGTTGAATTCACGTAAGGAAAAGAGAATAGAAGGTATACCAGGTGTTTAGAGCTCCAATGAACCAATAAACTTGGAGGTAGCACTTGGATCTTGATGATCTAGGGTTGGGGGATGAACTTGGAGATGAATTTGTTGTGAAGGACGAAACTTGGTGGAGATCTTGATCCTCCTTCGTTTCCTCCTATTCTTCCTCTTGCTTGGGATCTTCTCCTCCCTCCTTGATGGTGGCTCCCCACGAACTAGGGTTTGGGTGGGTGGAAAAGTGGCAAATAGATGTCAAACCAAGGGGTGGGGCTGTTTATATAGAGGTGGAGGCTAGGGTTAGATGGATTTCGAGTTTTGGGATGAGTAGAGGCTGGTTTAGAGTCCCACATGGGCCCTAAAAGAGTTAGGCACGACGTCCCTAGGCCCACTTAACATGAAACCCAAGAAACAAGTCATAAAACAAAAGATCAACTCGGAGTATCGGACAAGTCCGGACAGGACCGGACTAGTCCGAAGTCGTCCAGAGAGAAAATCGGACAAGTCTAGCCAAAAATCGGACAAGTCCGAATTTGAACAGAGAGGAAAAACGGACAAGTCCGCTGGAACACCGGACTAGTCCGGAAAAGTCCAGGGACTTAGCAAATTTTCAAGGATTCATGGAATATCGGACTAGTCCGCACAAAATCGGACAAGTCCGAAAGTTTCCAAAGCCAAAATCGGACTAGTCCACAGCAAAAATGGACAAGTCCATTTTTAGTCAGAGAGAAATTGGACTAGTCCTCAGTAAAATCAGACTAGTCCGCACTTTCCTGCGTTTTAAGTGCGGTTTTGTTCCAAATCAATTTTAAATGCTCCGAATCAATTTTAAACTCGTTCCTCTTGTTGTGGGTTAATTTAAACATGTATACGAGTGCATGTAGGGCATGATGCATGAAAATTAGGGTGTTACAAACCTACCCCCCTTAAAATGAATCTCGCCCTCGAGATTCGACGCGACAGAGAAGAGATAGGGAAATTCCTTCTTGAGATCATCCTCTAGCTCCCAAGTTGCTTCTTTTTCTGTGTGGTGCTTCCATTGAACTTTACACCATCTAATGACCTTGTTCCTTGTGACCCTCTCCTTAGTTTCCAAGATTTTGACCGGTTGCTCGGCATACGTCAAATCTTCTTCTAGTTCCAATTCTTCCATTGGCACTTGTTCTTCCGGTACTCTCAAACACTTCTTGAGCTGGGAAACATGAAAGACATCATGTACATCTGAAAGATGAGCTGGCATATCCAACTTATACGCTACTTCTCCTCTTTTGTCCAAAATCTTGAATGGTCCAATATAGCGAGGTGCGAGCTTGCCTCTTATGTTAAACCTCTTATGACCTCTCATTGGTGACACCTTGAGGTAAACAAAATCTCCTATTTCAAGGGCTAGTTTCCTTCTTCTATTGTCTGCGTAGCCTTTTTTGTCTTGATTGGGCAGCCCTCAAGTTTTCTCGAATTATTTGGACTTGCTTTTCGGCTTCTTGCAACACATTCGGACCAAATACTTGAGCTTCTCCTGCCTCATTCCAAAATAAAGGCATCCTACACTTCCTCCCATAACGTGCTTCATATGGTGACATTTTCAAGCTTGCTTGGTAACTATTGTTGTATGAAAATTCCGCGTATGGCAAGCTTTTGTCCCAACTTTTCCCATGCTTTAAAGCACAAGCTCTTAACATGTCCTCCAAAATCTGATTGGTCCTCTCGGTTTGTCCATCTGTTTGAGGATGATATGTTGAACTAAAATTCAACCTCGTTCCCAAAGCTTCATGCAATTTTTGCCAAAATCTAGAGGTAAATTGAGAACCTCTATCCGAGACTATCTTCTTAGGGACTCCATGCCGACACACAATATGCTCCTTGTATATCTCGGCCAATCGTGCAGCTGTATATTTGGTCTTCACAAGGACAAAATGAGCCGACTTGGTTAAGCGATCCAAAATTACCCAAATTGAGTCATACCCGGACTGAGTATGTGGTAACCCAACTATGAAGTCCATTCCAATTTCTTCCCACTTCCATTCTGGAATCTTCAACGGTTGCAATAATCCGGCTGGTCTTTGATGTTCCGCCTTGACTCGTTGGCACACATCACACAATGCTACGTATTCAGCTATATCCTTCTTCATGCTATCCCACCAATAGCAAGTCTTCAAGTCTTTGTACATCTTTGTACAACCAGGGTGAATTGAGTAAGGCGAGTCATGTGCCTCCTTTAATATTGTCTCCCGAATAGGCTTTACTTTAGGCACGACGATTCTCTTTCCAAGCCATAAGGTACCATGTTCGTCCTCATCAAATCTGAATTCTCTCCCTTCCTCAGTCCTTTCCTTGATTTCCTTGATCTCCTCATCCGTGGTTCGTGCTTCTCGAATTTCTTGCTCCAAGGTTGGGTTTAACTCCATCATCTCCATCTCATTTACAAACCCGAGTTTCAACCGTTCAAACTCCTTACATAACTCGAATGGTAACTCTCGAACCGTGAGTTGATGACTTACTCCTTTTCTACTCAATGCATCGGCCACTACATTGGCTTTTCCCGGATGATAGTTGATCCCCAAATCATAATCTTTGATGAGCACCAACCATCTTCATTGCCTCAAGTTCAGATTCGTTTGTGTGAAAATATACTTCAAACTCTTATGATCCGTGTAAATTTCACACCTATGTCCAAGAATATATTGTCTCCAAATCTTCAATGCATGTACCACGGCTGCAAGTTCTAAATCATGTGTTGGGTAATTATGCTCATGTTTCTTCAATTGTCTTGACGCATAGGCGACCACTTGACCTTCTTGCATAAGCACACATCCGAGTCCTTGTCTTGATGCGTCACAATAAATATCAAAACTCTTACTTACATCCGGCAATACCAAAACTGGGGCTGTTGTTAACCTCTTCTTCAACTCCTCAAAACTGTTTTGACAAGCTTCAGTCCATTGGAACGCCTTTCCCTTCATTAGCAACTCCGTCATAGGCTTGGCTATCTTGGAAAAATCCTTGATAAACCGACGGTAATATCCAGCCATCCCAAGAAAACTCCTTATTTCCTTGACATTTTGCGGCGGCTCCCACTTCAACACGTCTCTCACTTTTCCGGGGTCAACCGATACTCCTCCTCCTGAGATTATATGACCCAAAATGGCACCTCATTCAACCAAAACTGGCACTTGTTGAACTTGGCATACAATTGATGCTCCCTCAATTTCGGCAGCGTAAGCCTCAAGTGTTCCTCATGTTCCTTCTCATCCTTCGAGTAGATCATAATATCATCAATAAACACCACAACAAATCTATCCAAGTACTCTATGAAGACCTTATTCATGAGGTACATAAAGTAGGCAGGCGCATTTGTCAATCCAAATGACATCACGGTGTACTCATAAGATCCATACCGTGTTCTAAAAGCTGTCTTGGGTATGTCCGCTAGTCTAATCTTCATTTAAAAGTATCCCGACCTTAAATCAATCTTGGAAAACACACATGCGCCTTTCATCTGATCAAATAAGTCTTCTATGCGCGGCAAGGTGTACTTGTTCTTGATTGTTACCTCGTTGAGAGCTCGGTAATCCACGCACATCCTTTGGGATCCATCCTTCTTGTCCACAAACAGCACAGGCGCTCCCCAAGGTGAAGAACTAGGGCGAATAAAACCTTTCTCTAGTTGCTCTTGAATTTGTTTCTTGATCTCCGCTAATTCCATAGGAGGTATCCTATATGGCCTCTTAGCTATAGGTGCAGTTCTAGGTATTAAATCAATAAAAAACTCAATGTCTTGATCAGGTGGCATACCTGGCAACTCATCTGGAAACACATCCAAAAATTCACACACTACCGGAATCTCCTCAATTGCGACACCGTCCATATGATTCAATTCCAATTGCTTCGGTGCGGTTTGAGATGCTTCAAATTCTATGGTGATCCCTTCTTCATTGGTCAACTTCACCGTCTTCGTGGCACACTCAATAACTCCATTGTGCTTCCTCAACCAGTCCATACCAAGTATAATGTCCAACCCTTGAGAATCTAAAACAATGAGGTTGGCGGAGAAGTCTACCCCCCTTATTCTAAGGCATACTTTTGGACATACTATATATGTCCTCATCTCTCCTCCAGGAGACTTAACCAATAGAGTAAACTTCATATGAGAGATAGGCAAACTAAACTTGGTAACATACTTCGATGCAATGAATGAATGCGATGCTCCAGAATCAAATAACATAGTCGCGGGGTTGGAGTTGGCGAGAAACATACCAATGACCACATCTTCCGCTTGTTGAGCATCCTCCGTAGAGAAATGGTTCACGTTGCCACGAGCAAAATTCTGCTGTCCACGGTTCCCTTGTGGCTGTCCTCCATTGGGTCTTGGGTTTTGCCTCGGTGCATTGCTTCCTTGACCAAGGCCTGACTTAGGACATTGATGCGCAAAGTGTCCAGCTTCTCCACAGGTATAACACTTCTTAACTCCATCAATATTATTGGGACGAGTTTGGTTTTGAACATTAGCACCAGGAAAATTAGCACGAGGTGCATAAGGCATTGGAGGCCTAGGTGCTTGCATGACAGGGCGCTGTTGCTCAAACTGAGTTGGACGCGGTGCATAACCAGGGCGCTGAGCAGGAATAGAGGAGCTGTAATGAGGCGCATTGGGCGGCACAAAGCGAGGGCGCACATTACTTCCTTGTTGCTGTCCTTGATATGGCGCCTTCCTCTTGATTTCTTGCTCCATCTCACGGATCTTGTTCTCAACCACAATTGCTTTGTCCACAAGCTTCTGAAAAACTGCATAGTCACAATTGAGTAGTTGCACTTGGATCCCATTGTTGAGGCCTCTCATGAACAAATATTGTTTCCGGCTGTCCCGACTAACATCCTCGGGCGCATACCTTGAGAGTTGAGTGAACTTATTGAGATATTCACTCACGCTTGATTTTCCTTGCCTTAAATTTTCAAATTCTTGCCTCTTCAAGAGCATAACACCTTCCGGCACATAATGAGAACGAAAATTCTCCTTGAATTCGGCCCAAGTAATTCTCTCTTTGTTCTCATGAGCATTGCAATAAGCATCCCACCAATCCGCTGCTGCTCCAACTAGTTGATGAGAAGCGAACAGGACCTTCTACCGGTCACTGCATTGGACAATAGCCAGCTTCTTCTCCACGGACTTGAGCCAACCATCCGCATCCATAGGGTCTGTGTCTTGAGCAAAGTTTGGCGGCCTAGTCCTCATAAACTCTTCCAATCGGTTATGAGGAGGTGGGGTGGCGGTGGAGGCATGTGGGGCTGATTGTTGATGTTGCCAGCCTGCAGCTGTCCCATTGTTTGTATCATGGTCTGCATGAGATGGTTTTGCATAGCCAAAAGCTGCTCAATGTTGGTAGCTCCATGAGCAGGTCCTTGCCCGATGTTGTTCTGAGGCACTCCATTGTTCTCCTCCTCATCATTGCCATCCCTCTGGTTGCGAGTCCTCACCATTTGAAGAAAAGCAATAGGTAAGAATTAGAAAACATCCCCAACTATATGCATCAAGGGATATGAAACTAAACAACTAGCTACACTAGCCTAGGTGGACATGGCAATGCTAAAGCATCCCAAAATCCTCTATTAAGCACACAAGCAACCAATATATATAGCAAACAGCACTCCAAGCAAAAACACATCGATTCCTGAGTGCTCCTAGGTGCCCTAAAGTGTCTATTCTTTCTAGGCTGCATCCTACGGTCAACCTGTGGCTCTGATACCAATCTGTGATGCCCGGTTCCGAAAAATGAACCAAGCTAATGCATATGTGTGCCCGGGATGTTCATCACACATACACGAGTGCAATCACAAAAGAGTATACAGAAAATTACCACAGAACAAGATTAATTATCAGATTTTATAACACAAACCATATTATCCTCGAATACAAGCTCTAATGAATATTTATGACAAGTTCAACTAATGCAGCAGAAATAAACTAATTAAGCAAACTAAACAACTAAGCAGCATAAGCGATAGGGTATGTATGCGCAGCTCCAATCAACACCAAAGGCAAAGCTGACGGTAGACACGGCCTAGAACTCCGCATTATCACCATTAAACTCACAATCCTAACCTGCAACTGTTGGAGGGGATTGCAAGAGTGAGTACATGTCGTACTCAGCAAGTGTGGAAAGTATGACATGTGGCTGATTCAAATGACGACAATAATAATGGCAAAGTGCTGAAAAGTACAGTAAAACATTTGAAAAACAATATATTATATGTATGTGAAGTAATCCCATCATAATCACGAGTAATACCAAACTGAATTCATTACCATCATCAATAAGTCCAGATTTCACCATTGCCAATAACCATATTCAATACCAGAAATAAATCCATAACCATCCATAACTATTACCAAACCATAACCATCCCAAATTCTAATTTCCCTCTAATCATGGAAGTTGTCCAGGTGCTCATAACCCGGAGCACGGCTATCATGATAGTTTTAATTAACTCTGCAGAGTTTGTACCTCTTTACCCACGTGTTTGTGATTTCATCACCCGTCGGCGACTAAAGAACCTCCCTTATGCCAATTACACTTCCTTTGGTGTATGGCCAAGAGATCACAAAATAGCCTTTACAAAGGTATTACTAGCCTATTTAGACCCCACTGAGGTTTCACCGGTGGCGATGCCTCCAACTGAGCACATCTTCAACCAAGGGCCCCCTCTTGAGCCATTCGGATCCCAGGGTAGTCCCACCAATCCTCAAAAAACCCAATCCGAGTACCCCTTCCCCAAACATCCACAATGGTCCAAACAGCACTAGCAAAGCCCTAATTAATCAGCTACGCCGCACCCATACTTGGCCTCGTGGTGGCACTGTAATCCTGGCTTATTCTCGCATGAACCGGTCCTTAGATCTAAAGCAAGCAAACCACCATAACATCCAACCCATCCACATACCAGGCTTGCTTAGATCACCCATCGTATTGACTAGTTCACATTAACCAGAATATCATTGATGCATAATTAAATGTGTAGTGTTGTTTTCCATCCCAATTAATTAAGCGAAGCGAAAAGGTAAAAACCCTTCCCGACTCTCTACCATATATTCCAGGTGACAAGGGTGGTCAACAAAGCTAGTAAACTCCCTACCATAGGATTCCCATCAATTTGACACAAGCATGCAATTTTGCAAACAAAGCATTTATTTTAAAATAGGATCAATATGCTTCAAGGACACTTGCCTTGCTCTTGCTGTTGATTAGGGTCAAAGCCTTCAAACTCCTGGTGTTGTAGATCCTCCGCGGCACATTCTAGCGCAAATCCGTCTAATCCACACAATAAACATACAACACAAGAAACACAATCAAAGAGTGCACAAATATTACTCAATATGACATGACATGCATGATTGATGCAAATGCAAGGTAGAACTTGTTACTAGATTGCTTTTAATGATGACTAACTAGTTCTAATAGCTTTTAACAAGTTTATACAGGTTTGGATTCGATTAGATCAATTTTTAGAATTAATTCAACACAATTTAACCAGAAGGATCGGACTAGTCCGCCAGGGACCGGACAAGTCCGCACTCTGCGAGATCAGCGAATTAGGGTTTTCTAGATCGACGTGAATTTGGAGATTAGGGGTTGAATTCACGTAAGGAAAAGAGAATAGAAGGTATACCAGGTGTTTAGAGCTCCAATGAACCAATAAACTTGGAGGTAGCACTTGGATCTTGAAGATCTAGGGTTGGGGGATGAACTTGGAGATGAATTGGTGGTGAAGGACGAAACTTGGTGGAGATCTTGATCCTCCTTCGTTTCCTCCTCTTCTTCCTCTTGCTTGGGATCTTCTCCTCCCTCCTTGATGGTGGCTCCCCACGAACTAGGGTTTGGGTGGGTGGAAAAGTGGCAAATAAATGTCAAACCAAGGGGTGGGGCTGTTTATATAGAGGTGGAGGCTAGGGTTAGATGGATTTCGAGTTTTGGGATGAGTAGAGGCTGGTTTAGAGTCCCACATGGGCCCTAAAAGAGTTAGGCACGACGTCCCTAGGCCCACTTAACGTGAAACCCAAGAAACAAGTCGTAAAACAAAAGATCAACTCGGAGTCAAGGAATATCGGACAAGTCTGGACAGGACCGGACTAGTCCGAAGTCGTCCAGAGAGAAAATCGGACAAGTCTGGCCAAAAATCGGACAAGTCCAAATTTGAATAGAGAGGAAAAATGGACAAGTCCGCTGGAACACCTGACTAGTCCAGAAAAGTCCAGGGACTTAGCAAATTTTCAAGGATTCATGGAATATCGGACTAGTCCGCACAAAATCGGACAAGTCCGAAAGTTTCCAGAGCCAAAATCGGACTAGTCCGCAGCAAAAACGGACAAGTCCGTTTTTAGTCAGAGAGAAATCGGACTAGTCCTCAGTAAAATCGGACTAGTCCGCACTTTCCTGCGTTTTAAGTGCGGTTTTGTTCTAAATTAATTTTAAATGCTCCGAATCAATTTTAAACTCGTTCCTCTTGTTGTGGGTTAATGTTAAACATGTATACAAGTGCATGTAGGGCATGATGCATGAAAATTAGGGTGTTACATCCGGCATCGCCCATCATCATTGTAGGGGCATCGATGATAGGCCCCTGGGAGGTGCAGGTTGGGTGATCCGGTGTCAACATCCATCATTGTAGAGACCTCGACGGATGGACCCCTCGGAAGTGCCGGAGCTGGATGCTCCAGCCTCGCCCATCATCATCATAGAGACATCGACGGTAGGCCCCCTGGGAGACGTCAGAGCTGGCTGCTCTGGCATCGCCCATCATCGATGTGCAACAACATCAACGACAGGATCCTGGCATACAGTTTGCCACAAAAGAACCCCATTAGTAATAAGAGCGGAGCGGGAGAGTGTACTCACAAATAAGAACTTTTTATTATCATCGACATGTTGGGACGTCGACGGCAGGCCCCCTGGGAGGTATCGGAGGTGGCTGCTCTGGCGTCATCCACCACAGATGTGTAGCAATGTCAACTGCAGGCCCCTGGTATACAGGTTACCTCAAGAGAACTCTATTAGCAACAAGAGCGGGTGAAAGTGCATCTAGGTATCCCTTGTGGGTTTTTGTTGATTTATGACAAACAAATGAGATCCTAACCAAATTGTTGAGATGAGCGCAGGTTTTAATGAAAACATGGAGAAAGCGCAAAAAGAAAGGAGAGTGAGAAATCAAGTTGGAAAGAGCTCAAGAGATGAATAGAATAATCTTTGTGTATGGAGTGTGTTGGAGAAACACACCCCAAGAGCTCAAGCTAATTTTAATCACTCTAACTGCACAAATTAATAATTGTCCGGACTAGTCCGATATACCCAGGACTAGTCCAATAATCCCTCTGTTTAGAATCGGACAAGTCCTCCCAATGCGGACTTGTCTGCACAGTCCAGGTTCACACAGACTGGACTAGTCCGATTTCATCATGGACTCGTCCGATATCTTTTTGACTAAGATTGGACTAGTCCTCCCCAGTACGGACTAGTCCTCGGCACTTCACAGTTTGCACGAAGTCGCACAAGTAATTTGTTCATTGCATCTAGGGTTTAATTGATCTTAGTCAAATTACATAAAAAATTGAAACTAAGGTTACCTTGTGCTATCCTCAGTTTTATTGGAGCAACATACTCTAGTTACATCTTAATTTCCGCTGCGTCGAGTACTTGGATCGAGATCATCGACCAAACTTGATTGATCTAGTCCGCAAGCACCGGACTAGTCCGCACACTACCGGACTAGTCTGATTTATCGGTATTTGATCAAGTTGTTGAGTGTTGCTGGTTCCGACAAAAGATCAAAAACGCCTATTCACCCTCCCTCTAGGCCACATTCAATTGGTATCAGAGCAGGACTCTTCGAAAAGAGACTAATTGCTCGAAGAGAAAATGTCGGACATGAAGGATGTGCACAAGAGCCTCAACCAAGAGAAGGTTGAAGATGAGAAGGCTCGAAAATTGGAGAAGCTCCTTGATGCCATTCAAGACTTCGAGGATGATGATGAGGAGACATTTGAACTCAAGACGCTCCTAAGGAAGAAAGCTCTCTCCAAAGGCAAGATGAAGATCGAGGACGAGAAGAAGAAGAAGGACAGTAGTCACACTGATTACTCCCAATATCCTTTTAATTATGATTGTTTGACTTCTAATAACAATCATTACCTGTCAATCCCTCTAGGAAAAGCCCCACACTTTGATGGCAACGATTATTCTATGTGGAGGCAAAACATGAAAATACATCTAATCTCTCTTAACCCAAGCTTGTGGCATATAGTTTGTACATGTATAGATATCCCGGACGACGATAAAGAGCTAACACCAAGCCAAGAGCAAGCGATTCATCAAAAAGCTCAAGTTGCAGCGGTGATCACATCATCTTTGAGTCGAGATGAGTTCACCAAGGTGGATGGACTCGAAATTGCTAAGAAAATATGGGATATGCTACAAACAGCAGATGAAGGCGATCGTCATGTGCGAGAAGCTAAGATTGAGATGATTGAAGATTCGCCATAGAAGACGATGAGTAATCGAAAGACATGTATCATCGACTTAAGACCCTCATCAACAAGGTTAGAGCATATGGAAGCAAAAAGTGGGACGATCACGAGGTGGTGAAGCTCATTCTTAGAGCCTTCATGCCTCGCAATGTCACCTTGTGCTCAATGATTAGAGAAAGCCCCGGGTACAAGAAAATGACCCCGGGCGAATTGCTTGGAAAGATCGTCAATTTTGAGATGACGGAAAAATAGGCAAAACATGTCAAAGTGATTGCCGATCCCACCTCGACAAAGAAGAAGGGGGTCGCCTTGAAATCCACTTGCAAGCCCTTGTCCAAAGAAGCTCGAGAAGGCCAAGAAGAAGATCACATCGATGATGAGAGAAGTGACATAGATGAAGAATACATGATCCTCTTTATAAAGACATTCAAGAAGATGATGAAAAGAAGACAAGGTAGTAGATCAAATGAAGGAAAACACAAAGACAAGTCAAGACTGAGGTTGAGGCGGGCACGCTATAATTGTGGTTAATATGACCACTTTATAGTTGACTGCCCATATGAAGAAAACAAGAAGACCAAGGAAATAAAGCCCCAACCTAAGAAGTTCTTCAAGTAGAAAAAGCAAGCTGAACAGGCACACTTAGGAAAGGAGTGGCCTCAAATGATGAGTCCTCATCCGAAGAGGAAGAGGAGATGGCTAGCATAGCCATCAAGAAGACAATGAAGAAATCCACCCTCTTCCCAACTATTGATGCAAGGAAGAACAACGACACCTGTCTCTTGGCAAAGGAAGGTAAAAGAGAGGCCTACTCCTCCGGTGGAGCTAAATTGGTGCTAGACAGTGGATGCACCAACCACATGACCGAAGAAAGAAGGATGCTCGTTGAGTATGAAGTAAATGAAGATCCAAGCGAGGGCATCTATTTTGGAGACAATAGTCAAGGAAGGGTGCTCGGTACCGGTAAAATTGCAATATCATCTCAACACACACTTTCTCATGTTTTGCATGTTGACTCCTTAGATTATAACCTTCTTTCCATATCTCAACTATCTGACAAGGGTTATAATAGCTTGTTAACAAATGAGGGTGTTACCGTCTCTAGGAGGAGTGATGACTCGGTTGCATTTAAGGGTGTGTTAAAGGGAAAGCCTTACCTTGTTGACCTCAACAAAGATAAAGCTGAACTTGATACATGCTTGATTGCAAAAACTAACATGGGTTGGGTGTGGCATAGACGGCTAGCACATGTTGGTATGAGGAATCTTCAAAAACTCCTAAAGGGCAATAACATCCGAGGTTTGAAGGATGTTGTTTTTGAGAAAGACAGGCCTTGTAGCGCGTGTCAAGCCGGGAAGCAAATAGGAGCACCTCATCCCACGAAGAACGCATGACAACAACAAGACCTCTCGAGCTACTTCACGTGGACCTAGTTGGTCCAATTGCTTACATAAGCATCGACAGTAACAAATACGGCCTAGTAATTGTTGATAATTTTTTGTGCTTCACGTGGATTTTCTTTTTGCATGATAAGATAGAAACCCAAGGAACCCTAGAGAAGTTTCTCAAGCGTGCCCAAAGTGAGTTCTCGTTAAAGATCAAGAACATACGGAGCGACAACGGCATAGAATTCAAGAACACCCAAGTTGATGAGTACTTAGACGAAGAAGGCATAAAACATGAGTTTTCAGCACCATACTCCTCTCAACAAAACGGAGTAGCCGAAAGGAAGAACCGAACCCTCATAGATACGACAAGGACAATGCTTGATGAGTTCAAGACTTCAGATCGGTTTCGGGCGGAAGCGGTTAACACCGCTTGTCACGCCATAAACTGACTCTATCTTCATCGACTTCTCAAGAAAACGTCATATGAGCTACTCACCGGTAACAAGCCAAATATTTCCTACTTTCGAGTTTTCGGTTCTAAGTGTTATATTTTGAAAAAGAAGCCTAGGACTTCAAAGTTCGCTTCAAAGTCCAATGAAGGTTTCTTGCTTGGTTATGATTCGAACTCTTACGCCAATCGTGTCTTCAACAAGGTCTCCGGACTTGTTGAAGTAGCACGTTATGTAGTGTTTGATAAAACTAACAGCTCTCAAGAAGAGCAAGTTGATCAATGTGTGCTAGATAGAGAAGAAGCTCCTTGTCAAGCGTTGAGACGGGTGGCATTGGGAGATGTTCGACCACAAGCGCCACCTCCAAATGAAAATCAAGAAGATGGACCACAAGTGGAGGTAATGGATCAAGGGGGAGCTTCTACACAAGATCAAACTCAAGCAGACGAAGATGATCAACACACAAATGAGGGCAACCATCTAGGGGGAGTAGAAGATGATCATGAAGATTCAAGACCACAAGTGCAACACCAAAGAGTACACCAATGCATCCAAAGAGATCACCCCGTCGACAACATAACCGGTGACATCCAAAAGGGAGTAACTACTAGATCTCAAATTGTTAATTTCTGTTAACATTACTCTTTTGTATCCTTTCTAGAACCGTGCAGGATTGAGGATGTGTTGAAATATCCAGACTGGGTGGTGGCAATGCAAGAAGAATTGAATAACTTCAAACAAAATGAGGTGTGGGAACTAGTCGAAAGACCCATGTTCAACGTCGTCGGCACCAAATGGGTCTTCCGCAACAAGCAAGACGAACACGGGGTGGTGACAAGGAACAAGGCACGACTTGTGGCCAAAGGGTATTCACAAGTCGAAGTTTTGGATTTCGACGAAACCTTTGCTCCCATAGCTAGGCTTGAATGAATTAGAATATTACTTGCATATGCTACTCACCATGATTTCAAGCTCTATCAAATGGATGTGAAAAGCGCCTTCCTCAACGGACCAATCAAGGAGGAGGTGTACGTGAAGAAACCCCCCGGATTCGAAATCAAGAGTTCCCTGACCACGTGTTCAAACTACGTAAGGCTCTCTACGGCCCCAAACAAGCTCATAGAGCTTGGTATGAGTGCCTTAGAGATTTTTTAAATGAGAATCGTTTCAAAATTGCTAAAGAAGATTATACATTTTTTACAATGCACCTCGACAATGATATTTTTATTTGTAAAATTTATGTTAGTGACATTATCTTTGGTTCAACTAACAAATCCTTTTGTGAAGAATTTAGTTAGATTATGACAGATAGGTTCAAGATGTCCATGATGGGAGAGCTGAAATACTTCTTGGGATTCCAAGTGAGGAAACAAAAGGAAGGGACGTTTATAAGGCAAACCAAGTATACTCAAGACATACTCAAGAAGTTTGGAATGGACAAGGCGGAGCCAATAAAGACTCCCATGGCGACATATGGACACTTGGATCTAAATGAAGATGGACCAAGCGTGGATCAAAAGTTATATCGCTCCATGATTGGATCCCTACTTTACTTATGTGCATCTAGGCCTGACATTATGTTGAGTGTGTGCTTGTGTGCAATATTTCAAGCCAATCCCAAGGAGACATGTTGGTACCCTGCGTTACCCCGCAATACTGCAAGAAGTGCAAGAAAGTTCCACCCGTCAAAGTCAAAGGCCCTTTAAGGTCCCACATGTCACCTGACCCACTCCCCTCATAAGGCTAGCTCCCGGGTTAACACGTGTAAAAGAGGACCAGAACTGAACTCCTGACCAACGGAAGCTCCGGCGACTACATGTGTACGACGACCCCGTACCTAACCCATGTCAGAGAGGAGCTCTGGTGTCAACACGTGTACAGCAGCCCCGGACCTACCCTCCCGCAAGGTAAAGCTCCGGAGCTGCCACATGTGGAGCCTCCGGACCTTCATCGACAACGGAAATACAAGTAGATCATGTCTATTACAAACATTCAAAGACGGTTAAAGTGGCAGTTACAAGGCCTGATAATGTGTCATTAATGCCATATTAATAACACACGATCAGTGCACCATTAATAGGGGTAACGCTGTCATGAAGGCACGTTATCACAATATTAATTATACTTAATATCCTTAGACATTGTATTAGGCCATCAAATACGCCAAGGCCACATGTCGGGCCAGGCAAGTTTTGCAACGGTCAGCCCTTAGAACTACAAAAGGGTTGTATCGCACGAACTCAGGGGAGGAGCTGATTGAACCCGATCCCAACTGACTGGCAAACATACTCCCAAAATACAACAACACAAAACCCCGTGGGTAGGGTGTTACGCTCAAGCGGCCCGAACCTCGTAAATCTCTGGTGTCATCATCTTGATCTTGATCTCGGCGTGCCCCAACCACAAAAGAACCTCCGCGGGCTGCTTCATAGCGGATCCGGGGGAAGTGTCATAGCAAACACTTTGACATTTGGTGCGCCAGGAAGGGGGGATAATTCCGAGATCACAAGATGGTGAATTCAGCTGCTGGATCCTTTAATGGCAACCACGCTGGGCAACCTACCAGAGGCAATCCCTCCAATGTCCAACAACCAGCAGGTGTCGTTGTTCCAGCAGGCGCTGTGGCACCACAGCCACCATCTGTTCCAATAAACAATGCTGGTCAGCAAGATGGAGCATCTGCGTCGATCACTGCATCAACAAATAACCCCCGAGCACGCGCTCATTGCTGCGCGAGCTCTCCTACAACACCCACCGCCTCCAGGTGCACCCCAGGGTGCTATGGAGAAGTGGAGGGTTGATGTTGACCATCTGGTCGCAGCTGCGGCTGTAGGCATCAGCAATCAAGGTTCTCCCCCTTCGGGGTGAGCACCATCTCAACGACAAACCTTGTCATGCTGACTTGGTCCGCAAGTCTCGCAATAAAGGAGATGTGTTGCATCCCAGCAGGCAACCTCATTGCCCCCTAGGGCACGACGCACCCACGCCATCACCAGGATTCCGACTCATGACCTACCGTCGGAATTGGATCGCCGTTATCGGCAGCATGATGGTCGTGTCCACATCGAGCGAGCTCGTGGAAGACAAGAGTCCCAGGACAACCGTGCTCCTCAAGGAGTAGGAGGAGGATGTTCTGCCCTAGCCATGCATTTATGCATGGTCAGATGGCCACAGAAGTTCTGGCCTCACCTACAAGAAAAATTCGATAGGACTGTCAACCCCGCCGAATTTCTTCAAATTTACTCCACCACCATACTAGCGGCGGGAGGTGATGAGGCTGTAATGGCCAATTATTTCCCTGTGGCTTTAACTGGGACTGCAAGGTCCTGGTTCATGAGTCTTCCACCCGACTGCATTAATAGTTGGGCGGAGCTGTGCTAACAATTCACTGACAACTTCGGGAGCTCCTACACCCGGCCTGGCACTGAACTGGACGTGTTTGCCGTAAAGAAAACATCGGGGGAATCTCTATGATCCTTCATCCAACGATTTTCTCATGTACTTAATACCATTCCTTCAATCTCGAGCTCTTCTGTTATCGTTGCATTCAAACAGGTTGTTCGAGATAAGAAGATGTTGGAGAAGCTAGCCATTAAGGAAGTTACCAGTGTCACAGATCTCTTCGGTCTAGCTAACAAATGTACTAGAGATGCGGAGGGCCGTGAAATGCACCCCAAGACAGCTTCAGAGGCCAACCTGAAGTCCTCCAAAACCGAAGCCGCTACCTCTGGTAGTGGCAAGAAGAAAAAGAAACCCAACGGCAAAATGAAGCCGTCGGCCAGCGCTCCAGCTGTTGCTGCTGCAGCTCCTGGAAGCCAAGGGCCACGCCCCGAGAAGCGACCTCGACCTTCATCAGAAGGTGGCAACAGTTCCAAAGCATGGTGTACGATTCACAAGACGAACCGACACATCATGGAAGAGTGCCGGGAGGCCCAGAACCTTGCTGAGCACTATAACAAGCGCCTGGAAGAAGCTCCTTTCCGTCAAAGGGAACAAAAACAAAAAGTCGATGAAGCTCCGGCTGAAGAGGTGCTAGGCTTCTAGGACCCCAAAAAGGTCTTGAAAGCCATTTACAAAAGTGTCGATGATGACTCTGACGTCTCTAACAACGAACGTCGGAAGACCCTGAACACCATCTATGGTGGTTCTTAGGACATCACCTCTCGCCGCATCCTCAAGACAATGCGGTGAGACATGCCCGTGGCAGCTCCTGCTGCTAAGGCAGAACCACATCGGAAGTGGATGGATACACCCATCAGTTTCGATGCTTCGGACTGCCCCCGAAACATGATCGGGGCCGGTCAACTCCCGTTGATGGTGTCACCCACCATTAATAATATTCAAATCCACCATGTAATGGTGGACAGAGGTTCTGGCCTAAACCTCATAAGCTTTGAAGCTTTCGTTAAGCTTCAGCTCCGGCCTTCGGACCTTCGCCCATCCTGACCTTTCTCCAGAGTAGGTCTGGGAACCATTACTCCTCTCGGTTCCATTACACTCCCAGTGACCTTCGGACCCGGGAGAACTACAAAACTGAGAAATTGGTCTTCGATGTCGCGCAGATTAGTCTGCCTTTCAATGCCATTTTGGGTAGGGCAGCTTTATACAAGTTTATCACTGCTACCCACTATGGCTACTTGGTGTTGAAGATGCCAAAACCTACGGGCGTTCTCCGGATCCGCGGGGATCGAACCGCAGGAGTTACTGCACTGGAGGAACTCTATGCGCTTACCACAGCGCAAGAGGAAGCATCTGGTAAGGAGCCAGCTCCGAATCCTCCAAGCATTCGTCAGAAAGGCTCTACCTCCGCACCTCGTGTGCGACCAAGCGGCAACGCCGACATTCCCGTCAAAGTCGTTCAAATTGGTTCTGATGCTGCTTAGACTACCCGTATATCAGGGGGTCTGAACAACAAATAGGAACTCGCGCTCATCATTTTCCTCTGGGCTAATGTCGACTTGTTTGCCTAGCAACCGTCACAAATGCCTGGGATCCCTAGGTAGGTGATTGAACACAAGCAGAAGATTTACCCAGACGCACAACCTGTACACCAGAAGACCTGAAGGCAATCAATCGAGCGACAAAACTTCATCCGACAGGAAATCAAGAAGATGCTTGAAGCTAGATTCATTCGGGAAGTCTTCCATCCAAAATGGATGGCAGAACTAGTTGTTGTACCCAAGGCCGGCGGGAAGCTTCGGGTGTGTATCAACTACACCACCTTAAATAAGACATGTCCAAAGGATCTATTTCCACTACCTAGAATAGATCAGATAGTGGACTCCACCTCCGGGTGTGAGCTACTGTGTTTCTTAGACGCATATTCTAAATATCATCAAATCGAAATGTCTAAGGAAGATGAAGAGCATACTGCCTTCATAACAGTAGATGGATTGTACTGTTACACCGCCATGTCATTCAGTCTTAAAAATGTTGCTTCAACATTTGTGCGAGGTATGTACAAAATATTTGGAGAGCTAATTAGAGAATTGGTGAAGGTGTATGTTGATGACATCGTCGTGAAGATAAAAAACAAGGAGTCACTCCTTGACAACTTACAAGCCGTCTTTGACAAGTTGTGCAACACACGCACCAAGCTGAACCCAGACAAGTGTGTCTTTGGGGTTAGCTCCGGGAAGCTTCTGGGGTTCTTGGTAACTCACCGAGGAATTGAAGCAAATCCGGCGACGATCAAGGCTATAGAAGATATGCAGCCCCCAGCCCGCATTAAAGATGTCCAAAAGTTGACTGGATGTCTAGCTGTGCGTAGCTGGTTTATATCAAGACTAGCAGAATGGGCACTACCCTTCTTCAAACTCTTGAGGAAATCCGGAGCATTTCTTTCGTCCAAAGAATCAGAAAAGGCGTTTCAAGAACTGAAAAAACTCCTCACCACACTACCAATCTTGGTAGCTCCGAATCATGGTGAGCCTTTACTTCTTTACATTTCAGCAACCATCGAAGTTGTTAGTATGGTCCTGGTTGCGGAAAGACCGGAACCACATCCAGTCCTGGAGTCCAAACCCCTCCGAGAGGGTCCGGAATCACCTGAAGACGTGATTGGGTCTCAGCTCCCAGACACGGAACCTCAAAACGAAGTTTTAGGAGATCAACCTCATTCGTCTGAGGAGGTTCACCTGGCTACCAAGACGATCTGGATCACCCTAGTGAGATCCGGGATGAACTGGAAGGAGTTTTGGACGCCTCCGGGAGGGTCCAAGAAGCACAACCTGAAGGTCTGGAACCCTCCAGCAAGGTCTGGGTCAATGGAGAGGAAGCTTTGGGTCCTCCTGATAGGGTCTAGACCATCCAACGTCCTGTGTACTACATTAACGAAGCACTCGACGGTGCTAATACAAGATACATTGAGGTGCATAAACTTCTTTACGCAGTTCTTATTGCCTCAAGGAAGCTTCGTCATTACTTCCAAGCTCACAAAATATCAGTGGTAACTTCTTTTCGACTGCGTGCTATTCTGCATAATCCTTTTTCTACCAGGAACATTGCAAAGTGGGCAGCAGAACTAGATGAATTCGATCTAGAATTTGTATCAAGACCAGCAATTAAAAGTCAAGCCTTGGCTGACTTTGTGGCGGAATGGGCCCCCTCTCCATCAAACCGTGGGGGCCACAGTGAGCATAAACCGGAACTCAAAGTTCCGGTATTCAACGAGCCTCACTAGACACTCTACTTCAACGGCCGTGCAGAAGCAAGGGGCTAGAGCTGGAATCCTTCTCTTGGCTCCGACCGGAGAGAAAGTCAAGTACATGGTACACCTTGATTTCAAGGCAACCAATAATATGGCGGAGTATGAAGCCCTCATTTACAGACTCAAGGTGGCACTATCTTATGTTGTCAAACAGCTGTTGGTGAAGGGAGATTCACAACTCATCATCAAACAAGTGAAAGGTGAATGTTCCTGCAACAATTCTCAAATAGCTGCTTCTCTCCTTGAAGTTCAGAGGCTTCAAAAGGACTTCGAAGTCCTGGATCTCCATCATGTTCAGCGTCTTCATAACGCTGAAGCCGATGAACTCTCGACAAAATCCTCAACCAGAGCTCCGGTTCCTGATGGAATTTTCGTCCGGAGGTTGTCACAACTAACAGCTTAGCCTGCCGAACTGAGCGAAGGGGGCGAGACCAGGACCTCAAAGCTGGCGGTCCCGGTGGCCCTGCTACCATCGAGTCCACCAAGGGTCATAGGTGCCATCAGAAGATCCAAGCAACCCAGCACGCAAGACTCAGAAGCTCAAGTTAGCTCCGATGCATGGATCTTTGAGATCCGAAGCTTTTTGAAAGACAATATCCTTCCTGAAGACAGTGTATCCACTGACCAGATTTTCAGATTGGCTAAAAGATACACATTGGTAGAAGGGGATCTTTACCGACGTGGTGCCAACGGCATCCTAATGCGGTGCATTGCAAGGTAAGAAGGCCGCGAGCTCCTCGCGGAGATCCATGGAGGTGAGTGCGGGAACCACGCATCTTCCCGCATGTTGGTCAGTAAAGCCTTTCGGCATGGCTTTTACTGGCCTACAACACTTCAGGATGCGGTTGAGCTAGTGAAGAAATGTGAAGTGTGTCAGTTCCATGCAAAACATATTCACACACCGGATCAATCACTACAAATGATACCTCCTACATGGCCATTCGCTGTGTGGGGCATGGATATCTAGGGACCTTTTCCAAAAGCCGTCGGAGGTTACAGGTTCCTGTATGTCACCATCGACAAGTTCACCAAGTGGCCGGAAGCAACTCCAGTAGTAACAATCAACAAACAATCAGCAATCAAGTTCTTGAAGTCCATTATATGCAGATCTAGAGTTCCGAACAAAGTCATAACTAACAATGGAACTCAATTTACAAGTGCTGCATTCCAAGAATATTGCGAAGACCTCGGCATTCAACTTAGCCACGCCTCAGTAGCTCATCCAACAAGCAATAGCCAAGTTGAGAGGGCAAACACAGAAATCTTAAAAGGACTCAAGACACACACATATGAGAGATTGAAAAAGCACGGAGCTAACTGGATTGAAGAGCTTCGGTCCACATTATGGGCGAACAGGACAACACCCAACCGGTCAACTAGGGAAACTCCATTATTTCTAGTGTACGGAGCTGGAGCAGTCCTTCCTACGGATATCACCTTGGGGTCCCTTTGGGTCCGGACCTTCAACGAAGCCACGCAGGACCAGCTCTGGCGTGAAGACCTTGACCTCGTCAACGATGGAAGGTGCCAAGCAGCTGTTTGGAGTGCACATTATCGCCAAGCGCTCTGGCACTATCATCAAAGGCATTCGCGCAACCGATAGCTTGAAGCAGGCAAGCTGGTGCTTCGGAAGATACTAACCCGTGAAGGGATAAGTAAACTTTCCCCCAGTTGGGAGGGTCCCTTCTGAGTAATTGAAGTATCCCAACCAGGATGCGTTCGCTTGACGACAAAGGATGGGATCCCGCTTCCCAATCCTTGGAACATTGAGCACCTCCATAAGTTTTATGCTTAGAATCACGGAGGTGAGTCTGTAATTACACACAATGCATGTTGTAGAGTCATTATACAGAGACGGGCAAGTCCTCCTGGAGAACATTCGGACCCCTCCGAGAGGGTCCGGGAAGTTCAAGTAACACTTGAGACTGTCACAGTACTAAAAGTGTAACTACTGGGCCTGGGTTAGTACAAGATGTATAGCATATTTAGCATGGTCCAGCACCCTAAGTTTGTCCTTGTCTCCCCTGTAATCCAGACCTATAATGAAAGGCATTGTTGTGTGAAAACAAATTCCACGTGCATTTACATTTTGTGCAAGGCTCAATATATAAAATTATTTTCACCCTGCTTGTCTATAATAAAGTTGTGCAAATCTTTTTTAAGCTTTGTTCCATGTAACTCACATGTATTACAAGCCTTATTGATAGTCTTTTTGGACCTTAACATTGCTACATAGTCCACTCGCCTAAATGCCAAGCCAACATAGGTTCGGAGTGTGCTATCGGCTTAGCTTGGTCCTGCACCCTAAGTACGCCGCTCTACCTACACCCTGACAAGCCTCAGTAGGGTGAGTACTAAAAAGGCATGTAGATCTAAAGATTATATCAAAATCCTTGTTATCATGCTGAGTTTCTTCGGACCCAAAGTCCAAATAAGAACAATAAGTCACAACCAATTTATACACAAGAGGGCGAATTTTACTTTCTTCCTTTCCTTAAATGTGCAGGAAAAGCAAAAATTCATAGCAATGGTAGACGACGCCGGAGCTACTAATCTTTTACATTCTCCAAGGATGCCTGCCATCAACGCTTCATACATTGACAGTGGGTATTGTCGGATCTACTAAGCTCCGACAACCCCCGAGGTCTATCATCGATGACTCGTGCATTGGCATCGGCCACTACCGGAGCAATGAACCTCCGTGTATCCCAGGGGGCCAACAGTCGACGTATCAAAGATGAAGACTTCCAACCTAGAATTTACAAGTGCGAAGCATTCAAGTCGTCAACATATTGCCACAACCTTTGGTAAATGTACACACTTCAATTGTACACATGTACCTGGGGGCCAACAAGATACGACACTATATATTGAAGACAAATAAATTGAAGGCAGAAAGGAGGATTTCATTAATTTTAGATACTGGATTAAAAAATGGGGAGAGTATAGCAGAAGGCAATAGGAAGAAAGCCCTAGCTACAGGAGGACCTAAGGCTGCGGAAGAATGAAGCGACTTTTTGGGCAACTTCTCAGACGCTGGCCTTGGCGGCGTCTTCCTCTTCGGCAATGGAACCTTCAAGCACCGGGACTAGTGGGAATTGGGGATCTCGGCTCACATAACACGTCAGCACGTATTTAGCGACGTTTGTAGCCAGAGTCTTTCCCTCCGTCTCCAGCTGGTCCGCGATGACGTGGCCCATTGCGTCAAGTTTGCCACTAGCACCGTTGAGGGCCACTTGTACATGGTCCAAGTCCAGTCCCGGGTTGTCCAGACGTATAGAACTGAAGCCTAGTGGTGTTAGTGCATCATTGGCCCACCCCAAGAAGTCCCACACTTGAATGGCTTCAGTCTCCTTCAGTCTCTGTAGCTCCTCCAGCGACTTCCGGGTAGCGGCAAGCTCCAAACCTTCACGAGCAAGGCGCTCAGCCAACTTAGCATGCTGCTGCATGTTCTCAGCAACTTGCTTTTCCCGATCGGCCAGCTCCATCTCCCGTAGGTCGATGCGGTTCCGCCATTCAACAAGGTCCTTTTCCCTGCCTTTGACTCTCTCCTCCCTAGCGGCAATGTCAGACTCTCTTTTCGAGAGCTCTGCCCCACCTTCCAGTTCTTCTTCCTTTCTTCCTCCTTCAATAGATCCAACTTTTTGTTGCGATCTGCCAAATTTTTCTCACCCAGAGTCAACTTCTGGGTGACCTCCGCCTCTCTCCTCACCACATCCTCCTGCTGCTCCAGGTTTTTTTCCTCCCTCGCCTCCAAGTCCGCCCGGCGCTTCAGGAGACCCTCATTCAATTCAGTGAGTGTCTTGTGACGCTCGTCAGCAGCGTCCCGCCTCTCCTTGGCTTGCTCCAGGATCTCCCTGAAGTTAGCGTCGAGCGCCCAAATGGTGGCTTCCTTCTCCTCCATTAGCTTGTCCTAGTATTCTAACTGGACCTTTTCCCATTTAATCCACTCCTTTTGGTCAGCCAGCCTCGTCTGGGCAAGCTTGGTCTCAAAATGGAGTCTGTTGTGCCAATGCCTCAAGGTGTGGCGCTCCTCCTCCAAGGCTTTGCTCTCATGATCGAAGGCAAGCTGGACCTGTCGCATACTTGAGGAGGCGTTGTCTATGGACCACACAAGAGGGATAGTTTTCGGGCCTGCTGGGACCATTTTTGCAGGCTCCAAGGACTTTCCATGAAAAAAATTGGGTCCCACTCTACAATAATGGACCCCTGGACTCCTGCAGTGCTAGGGCCGCTTTCGGGAAGCCCTTCAGTAGTAGCGGGGGAAGAACCCGCTGGGGGAATTCCAACCTCTGGCATGGAAGTTGAAGGTGCCACTTCTGGACCTTCACTCACGGGCACTGAGGATGAAGGACCTGTCATCACTTCCTCAGGTTGCCCCGGTTCTGGGCCTGGTACCTCCGAGACCACCACCTCCAGAGTAGTCGGGGCTTCAACTGGGGCCTCAACCGCCGCTGGCTAAGGCTCCAGCACGACGACTACTTTCGGGTTAACTACTGGACCTTCAACCACTTCCGGCTCAGCCGTCGGACCTTCAACCCCCTCCGGCTCAGCCGCTGGACCTTCAACCACTTCCAGCTCAGCTGCCGGATCTTCAACCATTTTCGGCTCAATAGTCGGGGCTTCAACTACCACTGGCTCAGCAACGAGGGCTTCGACAACTTCCGGCTCAAAAGCCAGAACTTCTGGCATCGCTAGTGCTAGAGCATTAGCCCTCGCCACCGATGCCAGGGGTACATCTTCAACTTCTCTCCTGTGGTCCAGCGCTACCACAGGAGCTTCGAGCGAGGAATCCGAGTCCAAGCTCACGACAGCTAGTGCCGGAGTTGTCGCAACTTCTGCTTCCGCTTGAAGAGGAGGCTAAGCGCTTGAAGCCGGAGCTTTGGCAGGTGTAGCCCCATCCACTGCAACAGGCGCTGAAGCTCCCGGTCCCCTCTTCGACACCCTAGAAATAAAAGGAAGATACGATTAAAGACACATCAAAAACAAGACTAGCATTTTAGGGTGAGCAATCAATGCTTACCTCGGGATGCTACCACCCCAGTCACCTCGGAACCTCTTCTTCTAAGGCCCGGAGCTAGAGCCCACCCAATCTGGTGAGACAACTACTTCGGACCTTAGTTGAGGAACACTCGCAGCTGCTGGAGTCCTTTCGGCCGGAGCTTCTCTTCAGCAGGAAGAACTCCCGGACCTGGAGCTTCTAGCCGGCACTAAGGCCGGGGTCACCTGCCCGGAGCTGACACCTCTTGAAGTTGTTGGCACTGGGACAGGGGTAATTGCAGAAGACCTCCACCGCCGAGGAGAAAGAGCCTTCGTGGAAGGAGCAGGTCTGACAGACCTCCCATCAGCGTGCTTCAACTTCCTCTTCCGACTAGATGGCTCAGCTGGCTCTTTACCCTTGCCCTTGCCGGTGTCTTCAATCTTCCAGCATGAGGCAGAGGCAGGACGATCCTCGGAAGCCCCAGGAATCACCAACCCGGTGGTTGAATGCCTTTCCACCTCACCAAGGTCGCCAAGTGCCGCCATACTCCTCCAGAGCTCCCTGCTGAACTACGCATCCATGTTTAGAGGGAGGAAAGCTGTCGGCAGAGCTAAGTCGTCACCTTTGACATCTATTCCATGCTGGAATTTCTTGAGATGAAGCTCCAAAGCTGCATCATCCAAGTTGGATATCAAGCCGGTTTCAATCTGGTCGTCATCCATCACGCTGTTGAGGGCCCATGCGAGCTTCTCCCTCTTCTTCAACGGAGGCCATCTATTGACCAGGAAGTTCCAGAAGACCATATGTGGGGTCACTCCACCCTCCAACCCTCCACGCATTCGCGGATCCTGGTGAAGATAGGGTTGAAGGCATCCGACAACACCGGAACTAGACTCAAGGCGTCGGTGTCAACATTGGGGAGACCTTCGGGCAGCTCCAGCCTCTCATGCTCCTCCACTACAATGATGATCCAGTCCTTCTTCCAATCATCCCATTTGTCGGAAGGAAATGACTTCAAGTATCTGAAGGGATGGTTCTCGTGCTTCATAAAGTAGTAGAAGCCAAGAAACTATGTCCCCTTGCCAGTGGTGTGGATGGTAAAGAAGGTGCAAAATAGCTCAACAAAGGAGGGAATACCCACCCAGATCTCGTAAAAGTGAACAAATGTCGCCACGAGAATAAGAGAATGGGGGCCAAGGTGATACAGCTGCAAACCATAGAAGTCTAGCATCATCAAAAGAAAAGTTGAGAAAGGTGGGATCTGTCCCACCATGGCGTATGCTGCGAAGTACACCATGTCGCCATCGCGCTCCTTCTTGAACGGGAGCTTGCCGGCGCGGAACAAACGGTTTAAGGAGTCGCTAGACCACCCCATGTAGGTCCGGACCTTCTGCAGATCATCATCGCCCTTGAGGCAGCTCTTGGGGAGACCCAACTCCATTGCGGCAGAACAAAGCGAAGGAAGGAAAGCTAGGCGATGTTTGGGAGGCTCTGAGCACAAGATTGATCAAAGGCGTGAAGAGTCCTCAAACCATGTGCACTTTCCTTGTTAAGTAAGCCTTTGTGATGCTTGGATGGAAACCGCAACAAGAGTGAAGTACTTTTCAAAAATCCTACCCCGTCATTGACGAGTGGACCCGGAGCCACCCCGACGAAGAGGTCGACGTCCTTACCCAAGGCTAACCGTTAGCATGATGAGTGGCAGGAAACCCAAGGTCGGTGCTCTGATAGGGTGCACAAAACCGATATGGTTTCCGTATTGGGAACCGACGACCTTCAACTGCGTGAGATCTGCACTCAAAGATGTCATCTGCCGCATTCATAACAAGCCACACATCGAAGGTTCACTCTCGGACCGTCACTCTATCAGCGCATCAGAGGACTTTTGAAAATCAAAGTGCGGGAATCGAGAATGGCCCCACCTCTGGCAGAATAACTTAACCCAAAGGGTTTCTCCCAGAGGTCGGCCCGGGGGCCACTATCGGTACCCTGTGTACCGGGTACTGCGATATACCGCAAGAAGTGCAAGAAAGTTCCACCCATCAGAGTCAAAGGCCCTTTCAGGTCCAACATGTCACTGGACCCGCTCCCCTCATAAGGCTAGGTCCTGGGTTAACATGTGTAAAAGAGGACTGGAATTGAACATCTGACCAACGGAAGCTCCAGCGACTACATCTGTACGACGACCCCGGACCTAACCCCTGTCAGAGAGGAGCTCCGGTGTTGACACGTGTATAGCAGCCCCGGACCTACCCTCCCGCAAGGGAAAGCTCCAGAGCTGCCACGTGTGGAGCCTCCGGACCTTCATCGACAATAGAATTATAATAGAATCACGTCTATTACAAACATTCAAAGACGGTTAAAGCGGTAGTTACAAGGCCTGATAATGTGTCATTCATGCCATATTGATCACACATGATCAGTGCACCATTAATAGGGGTAACGTTGTCATGAAGGCACGTTATCACATTATTAATTATACTTAATACCCTTAGACAGTGTATTAGGCCATCAAATACGCCAGGGCCACTTGTCTGGCCAGGCAAGTTTTGTAACGGTCAACCCTTAGAACTATAAAAGAGCTTTATCACACGAACTCAGGGGAGGAGCTGATTGAACCTGTTCCCAACTAACTAGCGAACATACTCGCACAATACAACAACACAAAACCCCATGGAGTAGGGTGTTACGCTCAAGCGGCACAAACAACGTAAATCTCTGGTGTCATCATCTTGATCTTGATCTCTGCGTGCCCCAACCACAAAAGAACCTCCGCGGGCTGCTTCTTAGTGGATCTAGGGGAAGTGTCGTAGCAAACACTTCGATAGTGTCATTTGACAGCCGTCAAGAGAATCTTGCAATATTTAGTTCATACACCTAACCTTATCCTTTGGTATCCCAAAGGTTCCAAATTCAACCTCATTGGATACTCCGATGCAGATTATGTCGAATGCAAAGTAGATGGAAAAAATACCTCCGATACATGCCAATTCCTAGGTAGATCCCTAGTTTCTTGATCCTCCAAGAAACAAAACTCCATTGCCTTATCCACAGCCGAAGCGGAGTATGTTGCAGCCGGGAGTTGTTGTGCACAACTCCTTTGGATGCGACAAACTCTAAGGGATTACAGTTACAATATGAGCCGTATTCCACTTCTTTGTGATAATGAGAGTGCCATTAAAATTGTCCATAATCCTGTTGAGCACTCTAGGACCGAACACATAAACATCCAAGATCACTTTTTGAGAGACTACTCAATGAAAGGAGACATGGCCATTTCCCATGTCAACATCAAAAAACAACTAGCCGATATCTTTACAAAGCCACTTGATGAAAAGCGTTTTTACGAGCTTCAAAATGAACTAAATATCCTTGATGCTCAGAACGTGGCTTGAAAACTTGCATACCTGCATGGCTTATTCAAAATCCATTGATCATGGCATGAATATCATCTCCCTAAATTTTCTCCGAAAGACTATTTCAATTACTTGATCTTGGTGAATTATGGTCATAGCTTGATTGTTGGATGTTTACTGATCATATTCATCAATATTATTTGTGTGTTTTGCCCCCTATCTTTCTCTAAGCACCTTCGAATATATACGGATGGGCAAACTGATTTTGTTCTTGTGACCACGGACTAGTTTGTGGTTACCCAGACTAGTCCGCACTCTGCAGACTAGTCCGTAGAGCGTCCGGTAGTCCGAACTAGTCTGGTATACTCCGGACAAGTCCAATTTTTTGAATCCATAACCCTAGGCGCCGCCAAAACCTAATCTACTTCACCCTCACAACTCACCTCACATTCTCTCTCTTCACTCGAGGTCCCCCAAGGCGATTTGGCGGTTTCTCCATCAAATCCCTTAATGTTTGGGTGGAAATCGATCTCCTTTGCAAGGAGATTGAAGTCCACAGACTTGTCCGCACCCCCAACTTCTCTATCTTCAAGAATTGAAGAATCTCGGTAAATTTCCTCCCAAACCCTAGAATCTCCGATTTCTTTCACTTTGGATCCAATAGCTTAGTCTCTTCCAGCTAATACATGCCTCCTTGCTGTATTACATCTATCCTAAGCTATTTTTGCATTAGAGATCACCATTGATTGTCTATTTAGGGTTTGTGGTGATGAACACCGGACTAGTCCGGTCCCTATACGGACAAGTCCGGTCTCCTGGACTAGTCTACACCTGAACACCGGACCAGTCTGATTTTAATCTGAACTCAACCCTAATTACCAACTACTCAATGCACTTCCTTGGCATCAATTCTCATCCATACATTGTATAATCCTTTCTCAGGACAATGTCGAGCTCCAATGATGAAATTTCCTACTATGAGGCCGATATGGACCAAGACTCCTTGCTTCGGTCCTCGACGGGCCAAGGGAAGAAGTGCCAAGATCATCCCATCCGAGCCAGCACCTTCTCCACCTCAGGTGCGGCGCATGGTTCTAGCCAAGAAGCCCGCGTCCAAAGTCAAGGATGCAGCTGGCTCTAGCTCGACAGCTTCTAGCCAAGCTAAGGGCAAGGGAAAGGGAATCGCCTCGGGCCCGATTGGCCCTCTCAAGATGAATGTACCAAGACAGGGGAACAGGGACCCCTCTGATGAGAAGTTAAATGGCAAGGGAAGCGATACGGCTTCCAAGCTCGGAATGGTGGATTGTTACAACAGATCCAAGAAGGTAGCCTATACCAGATTTTGGAGTAATTTTCACGCGGATTACAATAGCTCTGTGTACCTCACAATGAAGACTCCGATTGTCACAGCCAGTGGATTGACTGGAGTCATTTTGAAAGGAAGAGTTGTGGTGCCTTTGATGAAGTGGTGGAGGCTGCAGCGAGGCACGGGCTGAAGGACCTATTTGCCTCCAGGTACAACTGGAACGATGAAATCATTGCTCAATTCTATGCCACATTCTATTTTGCCAGTGATGAAGAGGATAGGGTGACTTGGATGACGCATGGATCGAAGTACACTATTACTTATGATGACTTTGCAAGACTGCTTCACCTAGAAGACACTGGCAACAATGAGCTAACTATTCACAACATTGGTGTCTTGGGGAAGGATAAGATGGAGTTCCTTTAGGATACTAACCTGAAGTACAATCCTCCATTGACCAAGAACATGAAGCCCTTCTTCATGGTTCTCAACAGGGTGCTGAGGAAGACCATAGCTCCAAAAGATGGAGATGCGGGAAGTGTCCAATGCTACTTAAGGACACTGATGAAGGTGATAAGTAGAAGCAGGAAGTTTGATGTTTTCGACTACATTTGGAATGACATGGTGAACATCTCCTACACACCGAACAGATCCTGTGGCTATGCACCTTACTTGATGTTTATGATTGAGAAAGTCACGGGGATCGAGTTCGTGAAGGATGTGGAGCACACTCCCCTGAGGCCTCAGAAGCCTACCCAAGCTACTCTCCCAGCTGCTCCATCTCTAGTGTCCAGTAAAGAGGCTCCGAGGAGAGCTCAAGGAGATACAAGGACTGCTCCCACCACTAGGGCCCCTCCTCAAAAAGGGTCTCCTAGTGGAATCTTGAAATACTTGGCCGCCCTCTTTGGCTCATGCAAGAAAGCCGAAGTGAAAATCCATAAGCTGAACAAGGCAAGGAAGGATGACATGAGATACATAAAACAAAATGTCAAACAAATCTGTTAGAAGCTAGAGATTGAGCCCATCAGATCTCCAATTATCTCGGATGACTCCGCATCTGACTTCACTAATCTTCGACCTTTGACTCCCTCCGACCTTGCTTACTTCAGCATTGGGGGCACTTCGAGTGGATCCGCTCCTCCTCCTCCTCCTCAGCCCGAAGATGAAGACGGTGAGAGGACCGACAGCGAGGAATGGGTCATCTAGATCCCTCATCTCCTTCTTTTTGGTGCCTTGATGCCAAAGAGGGAGAGATTGAGGGGGAGTCACTAGATCCTAGTTGTAGGTTGAGAGAGGAGAGCTCTATTCGTGTTTATTTTGGGTTGTAAAACTCTATGTTCTCTTATGCTATTGGACATGTGATGTGGTGCTATGACTACGCTTATGCCTCTAAGTTATATTTATGAAATCTGTGATGATGATTTGCTACAATATGTGCTTATGCTCTGAAATTGACATATATGCTTGATGTTGAGATAATTATGTCAATTGTTTCATTCTCATCACAATTATTGCTCACACACAATTAGTTTTGCACCCCACCATAAAGAGTGCACATATGCCTTATGTTCTCATTGCTTAACTTGTTCCAAACTCATACGTGCACACTTTATGAAAATTCTGCATTTTTAATCATATTTGTGAAATCTCAATTGGTTGTCATCAATCAACAAAAAGGGGAGATTGAAACTGCATCTAGGCATCCCTTGTGGGTTTTGGTTGATTTATGACAAACAAATGAGATCCTAACCAAATTGTTGAGATGATCGCAAGATTTAATGAAAACATGGAGAAAGCGCAGAAAGAAAGGAGAGTGAGAAAGGAAGTTGGATGGAGCTCAAGAGTATGGAGTGTGTTGGAGAAACACACCCCAAGAGCTCAAGCTAATATTAACCACTCCCACTGCACAAATTCATACAAGTTCGGACTAGTGCGTTATATCCCGGACTAGTCTGATAATCCCTCTGTTCAGAATCAGACAAGTCCTCCTTGTGCGGACTTGACTGCACAGTCTAGGTTCAAACAGATCGGACTAGTCCGATATCACCACGGACTAGTCGGATATCTTTCTGACTAAGATCGGACTAGTCCTCCCCAGTGCGGACTAGTCCTCAACACTTCACAGTTTGCACGAAGTCGGACAAGTCTGATATCCCAAAGGACTAGTCCGATATCTTTTTGACCTAAATCAGACAAGTCTGATATCTTCTCGGATTAGTCCGAAAAACCTTCTGATTAAAATTAGACAAGTCCTCCAAGTGCGGACTTGCCCCCAACTCACTAAGGGTTTCACCAGACCAGACTAGTCCGATATGTGTCGGACTAGTCCGAACATTTCCAGAGTCAAAAACGGACTAGTCTGCCCCTTGCTGGACAAGTCAGATAATTCGGGGCACTTAGGGTTTCCCACACGTTGCACATCGGACTAGTCTTGAGTCCACCACAGTCTAGTCCGTACTTTGAAAACCCTAACAGTAACCCTTGGAAACCCAAGTATAAATAGAGGTGCACGGCCCAAGTATGATCTCTCTCGACTCCCAACGCCGTCACACCTTCCAAGAGCCTAGAAAACACGTCTCTCCACACAATCCAATGCAAGAAAGATCAAATCCTTGAGGATTAACTTTAGTTCAAAGGAGAGACATGTAGGATTGAAGAGCACGTGAAAAGATACCATAGGGGGGTGAATGGTAGACTTAAAAATCTTACGCAGCGGAAACAATTAAATTCCAACCCCTTCGACAGAAAAAACGATCTGTTAAAGAAATCATATTTGAGACTAATATAAAAGCGTTTCACCGGGACAAATGTGATATATATAAGATAGAATCAAGTCACGAAGAAACTCAAGAAGAATCACTCAAATCCGTTGAGAGAAACTCAAGTTATGATCGAAAGATCAAACAAAGATCAATCTGTCCTACCCGAGAAAAACAGTTCTGGAACGCTGCAAAGAAACTCGTGTAGATCAGAAACCACAAATCCAATGAGCGTGAAATTTTGACAGATGATATATAGTCAAGTTATGAAGATAACCAAAAAAGAATAACATCAATTGGATCTCCAAAACTCTAGTTATGATAAAACCACCGATGAAAGATAGTGCTGTCCAGAAACTCAACGAGTAAAACTTGTCTGGAACTAGTCGGACGAACAAGGAACAAAAGTTCCTTCAAACTACGAATTTTATTCAATAGAACACAAGAGGAACAGCCTCAAAGTCATGTACCATGAGCTCTGGTCTCCCTTGCTTATATAACCAGCTCGAAAGTCAACTCAACTCAAATCAGGACCCTAATCCTACTCCGTTCACGAATCGAAACTTTCCATAACTGCTTAAGACTCTTCTATACGTAGATAGAAGCAAACTTAAGACTTACAAACACCTTAGGAACGTATCCCACATTCCTAAAACAACTCAAATTCGTGACCTACATGAAATCCTATCATAACCAACTCAAATATTTCCATATTTGAGTCAAACCCGACTCAGCCGCAGCCTGAGTCCATAACCTAGTCCGTTGGACCTTTCCGACCAATTCTTTATGTCCACATCTCTTTATCACGCCTCGGAACCATGTAGCCACGTCCATGCACTCCTTGCACATGTGCAAACATCTTCCAACGACGTCCACAATACCTTCATATGCATTGTTATTGATTCAAACATACTGCGCAACCTTCTGATCAACTCAACCACAATTCCTCCCGAACTTGGTTGTTGAACCTCGTCTTCTCCCTAAGACTAGTTAAATGGATCCGTCACCAGACATGTCTTGAACTCAAGCAAAACCTGCACATGAATAAACAACCAATCCGTACGAGCCCAAGTCTGCGACTTGACTCAAGTCAGTTCCGAACACAACACCTTACGTGAGCACCTCACATAAGCATGTTGCAAAGGATATCAAAATGATATCAGCCATATCAACCAAAACGCACCAAAACCTTAGGAAATGAATACTAAGCAATCTTTCTAAGAATATAAAGCAAGTTCAAAACAATTCATAGTAAAAACAGGATCATTGCGATCAAGCTCCGAACCTTGCCAAAGCTATCCAGAGCTTACCAAAGCTATTACAACCTAGCGCCAGAGCTTACCAAAGCTAGTACAGCCTAGAGCCGGAGCTAACCAAAACTAGTCGGACCTAGACAAAGCAAGTCGGACCTTACGTCGGACGTTGCCAGAGCTTCCCAAAACAAGTCGGACCTATCGTCGAACCTTGTTGGAGCTCGGAGCTAGAGTCGACCTTGATGATAAAGGTGTTTTGGTAGTATTCAAAACTTTTATCGCCATAGCCAATGTATTCAGCACAAATAGGTCTCACAAGACACGATTCTTCACGTTTTGAGCTCCTGGGTTTGGTTCTCTCGCACACTCTTGTTCTTTATTGCATATAATTCGAGTGTGTTGGTCGTGTATTCAGTTGTAAATCTTGGGGAGGCTTCAACTTGTGAGAAGGATCCTTGAACACGGTTATTCTTATCCCTTTGTGATTAGTGGAAGAGAATCGACCTCCGTGGCGATTCGACGAGGGTAGGGTTGGTGAAGACCCGATCCTTCCGTGGACTCCTTAACGTGGATGTAGGTTGCCTTTGTGGTAACCAAACCACGGGGATAAAAATCTTGTGGCTTCAATTTGTGCTTATTGTTTATTGGATCTTGGGTTTAATTGATCTTAGTCAAATTACATCAAAACTTGAAACTCTTAATTTCTGCTGCATAGAGTACTTGGATCGAGATCATCGATCAAACTTGATCTATCTAGTCCACAAGCACCGGACTAGTCTGCACACTACCGGACTAGCCCGATTTATCGTTATTTGATCAAGTTACTGAGTGTCGCAGGTTCTGACAAGAGATCAAAAAGGCTTATTCACCCCCCTCTAGGCCACATTCAGCGGGGCGTGAGAGTGTACACACGAATCAAAGACATACCTGTCCTCATAATTTTTAATTCCAGTGTTACCCACACTTTTATTAGTAAATCATATGTGGATCAGCACCAATTATCCACCAATACTCCCAAGAATAGTTACCTTATAAGTTTACCGGGTGGGAGTATCTCTGCTAGTCAGATTGTTCCCGAGCAGCTCTATGTTTGGGAGGCAAGATATATCCAACGTCGCTGATATATTGGATGGACGAAAGATAGACGTAATATTGGGGATGTCACGGTTGAACCATCACGGTGCCGTTCTTAATATCGGTACCCGGCTGTCCAAATTGACTCTCCGATACACGGACAGCACAAACTTGTTTTGGACAGCATGGAGCGGGACAGTGCAGCTTCATATAACATGGAAGCAACTAAACTTGAAGATATTCCGGTGGTCCATTAATATCCCGATGTATTTCCCGATGACTTACCCGGCATGCCGCCCGAACGTGACGTTGAGTTCAAGATTCAACTTGTACCGGGAATCACACCGATCTCTCGAAGACCATATCGAATGGCGCCTAATGAGCTAGCTGAATTAAAGGAGCATTTTAAGGACCTGTTGGACAATGGTTTTATTCACCCAAGCTTGTCACCTTGGGGCTGCTTGGCGCTGTTTGTCAAGAAAAAGATGAAAAATTACGGTTATGCGTGGATTATTGACCTCTCAACACCATGACTATAAAGAACAAGTACCCGCTGCCCCGCATCGACATTCTATTCGATCAACTTGTTGGTGCGAGGGCATTCTCGAAGATGGATCTTCGTTCTGGATATCATCAAATCAAAATCCGACCGGAGGATATACCGAAGACGGCATTTTCGACGCGATATGTATTATACGAGTATCTTTTCATGTCTTTTGGTCTCACCAATGCTCTGGCTCACTTTATGTATCTCATGAATTCTGTATTCATGCCGGAGTTGGATAAGTTTGTCGTGGTCTTCATCGATGACATCTTTTTTTATTCCAAATTGGAGGAAGAACAAGCGGAACACTTGCATATCGTGCTCCAACGATTGTGAGACCATAAGCTCTATGCAAAATTCAGTAAGTGTGAATTTTGGATCAGTCAAGTGCCATTCTTGGGACACATTATTTCAGCTGAGGACATTGCTGTGGACCCAAGTAAAATTGTTCAATTGCTAAAATGGCAGTCTCCGAAGTCTGTACATGAAGTCCGAAGTTTCCTCGGTTTAGCGGGATATTATTGGAGGTTCATCCCGAGCTTCTCAAAGATCGCGAAACCGATGACGGAGCTGCTGAAAAAGGGCACCAAATATATTTGGAATTCAGCTTGTGAAGAAGCGTTCAAGACATTAGTACATCACCTTACAACAGCCCCGGTTCTTGCTCATCCGGACACGACAAAACCGTTCGACGTTTATTGTGATGCATCCGGCATCGGACTTGGCTGTGTTCTTATGCAAGGAGTACGTGTGGTCGCGTATGGATCTCGACAACTCCAAAACCACGAGCAGCACTATCCGACTAATGACCTTGAGCTCGCTGCCGTGGTATTGGCATTAAAATTGTGGAGGCATTACTTGCTTGGAAATCTTGTACACCTCTACACCGACCACAAGAGTTTGAAATATATTATTACACAGAAGGAGATGAATATGAGACAACGAAGGTGGTTAGAGCTGATCAAAGATTACAAAATTGAAATTCACTACCACCCCGGTAAAGCGAACGTGGTTGCCGAGACGCTTAGTCGGAAAGCTCATGTCCACAATATCACTATGGCTGAAATGGAAGATGAGGAACCAAGTCTATATGTGATTCCATATGGGGCTCTCAGTAATCTTGCTATCATTCCCACCATCCGAGAGGAAATTATTGAAGCCCAAAAAAAGGACAAGGGCATGTCACACATACGAGAAAGAGTGGACAACGGGGAGGTAAAATGTTTCCGGAAAGATAATCACGGTACGATATGGTTCAAGGACCGGATAGTTGTACCCCGGGATGTTAAGCTGCAGAAGAAAATATTGGATGAAGCTCACATGTCAAAAATTTCGATTCATCCGGGCAGCAATAAAATGTATCATGATTTGAAGAATAAGTTTTGGTGGACATGGATGAAGCGGGAAATAGCAAAGTACCTATATGAGAGTGATACACGTCGGTGAGTGAAGGCCGACCATATGAAGAAAGCAGGACAGCTGCAACCGCTGAATATTCCGGCATGGAAATGGGAGGATGTGAGTATGGATTTCATAGTTGGATTTCCACTCACAATCCAGAAGCATGATTTGATTTGGGTGATAGTCGGATTCAATGCCAAGAAATATGCGGAGTTGTACATATCAAGAATCATGTGTCTACATGGCATTCCTCGCATGATTATTTCAGATTGAGGCTCGCTGTTCGTTGCTCGTTTCTGGGAGCAGCTACATGCCTTGTTGGGTACTAAACTGATTAGAAGCTCCGCATATCACCCCCAGACCGATGGACAAACCGAGAGAGTGAACCAAGTCCTTGAAGACATGTTGCATGCATGTGCCATCCACCACGGTAAAAATTGGGATGATCATTTACTGTTGGCGGAGTTCTCGTACAACAACTATTATCAAGCGAGTATCAAGATGGCACCATACGAAGCTCTCTGCGGCCGGAAATGCCGCACACCGCTGAATTGGTGTGACTCCGGCGAGAGGGTGACGTTCGGGATTGATCTAGTCAACGAAGCCGAGGAAAAAGTTTGGATCATTAGAGAAAATCTAAGAGCGACTCAATCTCGTCAGAAGAATTATGCGGACAAGCGGCGTCGCCCGCTGCACTTTGATATCAGAGATCACGTATACCTCCGCGTGTCTCCGATGAATGGAATTCACCGTTCGAAGTAAAAGGAAAGCTAGCTCCCCGATTTATTTGCCCATTTGCTATCACGGAGAAGTGCGGACCTATGGCTTATCGATTGGAATTACCGGCGTCTCTCGCTGGTATACACGATGTTTTCCACATATCTCAGCTCCGGAGATGTCTCAAATTCACAGCTGCAGTCCACAGAGATGAAATCGGCAAATTGCAACCGGATTTGACGTACTCAAAATATCCGGTTCAGATTCTCCACGAGAAGACCCGAACCACACGGAACCACACGCTGTGTTTTTATAAATTGTTATTAAGCAACCATACCGTTGAAGAAGCAACATGGGAAACTGAAGAATATCTCCGCTCCAACTATCCGTATTTCTTATCGTCTCACATCCGGTAATTTCTCTCCTACTTTCGTCTCTTCATTATAATCTCGGGACGAGATTCTTTTAATGTGGGAGGAATGTAAAAGCCCTAATTTTCTATAATTCAAAGTTCAGCTTGGACTAAAAATTTTGAATGGTAAAGAGAATTAAAAAGGAAATGAGAAAAACAAATTAATTCAAACCCCAAATGAGGGAATTCAAAAAAATAAACTTAGCTAATGTTCAAATGAATTTAACATGAAGATTTAAGTTGACAAATGGATTCCCAATATTCCAAATAGCATCTCTGCAAAGTTTCATAATTTTTGAAGCAAGTTTGCTATTTATTTGAATAACTTCATTGAATTCAACTCAAATTCAAATTCAAATTTGAGTTTAATGGAAACTTTGTCAAATCAAAAATCTGATTTCAGAATCAATTTCTACACCTCCAAATTTATCAACCATAAAATATCTAGAATTTTTGGACACAAGCGGGTGAGAGAATTCAGTGTCCAGAGAAGATTAGCTTGAATAGAGAACTGGGACCCACTGGTCATTGTGACAATTTCGCCCCTGTTCTTCCCATGGTGCCACCTCCGGGCATGCAACTGCCACTGAGCTGCTTGCCTCCCTACTTCGACTCCAGCTGCATACAACTCACCCCTGACCTCCTCCTTATCATCTCCTCAGCCCCATAGTCGATCCCTTTATCCTTGTTTCATCCCTGGCGCAGAAACTTCACTCCCGGCGAGTTCTTCCCCTCCCCCTCAAAATCCAGCAAAGATCAGTGGTAAGACTCCCGTTTCTTCGCACTTGGTTACTCCTCAAGCCTTGGCACACCTCCCTGACCATTCCCTTGTCCAGCCGGAGCCTCCCCGACGCCAATAGAAGTGGAACCATGGCCGCCGGAGAAGCTCCCCTGTTCGCCGCTTCTCTGCTCATCGTCGACACAACGATAAAGCCATCAAATCGTCTCAATCCTTGAAGGAAATAGGTGCGCACTTGCATGCAGAACATGCTAGTAAAGTTTCAGCCCATGCCATGCTTCCTAGCCCCCGTATTTCCATTTCTTTCGACGAGCTTCAGGTATGAGTATAGTCTGTTCACGCGGGAAATTCCTTTTATATGGTTGATTATTCCTTGTACACTTGTGCTATGTTGTTCTATATGTCCAGGCGCATCACCTCGAACAAGAGTCATCGAGTTTCATCAGGTATTCACGCCGGAATACAATTTTTCCCCAACCGCGGATTTTTACCTCCTCTGTCCATCGTCGCCATCATGTTCCAAGCCCTTTTCTCTCCTTCTTATGGCCATATTCTTGTTTCCCATGCTTCCATGAAGCTTCCCGAGGTTTTTCTAATCGGTTCAGCTCACCGTAGGGCTCGACCGACATGGCCGAAACCCTAATCGCCGCCGCCGCCGTCGCGCAAGCTTTTCCGGCCATCGCCGGCATGCGCCGACCCCACCGGCGTGCTCAGCACCTCAAAATACGGTTAGGCTGCAAGTTTGGTGAGGAGCTATGCCATGGATCCACGGGCGGCGAGAGCTCCGGCGAGGCGCCACCGCGGTCGCGCGCGCGGCGAGAGGTAAACGATGACCCCTTGTGGGGCCCGTCCGTCAGTCAGTAAAAAGCAGCGCCCGGATCAGCTGTGGCCGAGGATCGCGTGCGCCTACGCGGGATGAAACCGTGGCCCCCTTGTGGCTTGCTCCCGATTGGTGCATTTTAAACCCGTGCCCCCCCCGGATTATTTAAACTTTCCCGTTTAGATTTAATTCCAGATTTGGTCCCCACTTGGAAAATCCATATCTCCTAGTAGAATTGTCCAAAAATTCCCAAATAATTTTTTTTAGAGCCAGCATGACGAATACTTTTCATTCGTTCACTTAGGGTTGTATTAAAGTCCATAGGAATTTCTTCATAATTCAAATAAATAAAACGCATATAGAATTAATTCCTATAGTTTTGTTTTTTGGAAAATTACCAAATGTTTCCAGAAATTTCACTTGAATATGCTTGAACTCCAGTAAAAATTTCAGGGTCATTAGACTTAATTAACATGGTTGGATCACCTGTGTGTTCTCTATGCACAGAAAAATAGTCAGATTCATTTAGAATTTGTACAGAAACTTGTGCAAAATTCTAAATTGAATATATATCAGTATAAAGCTTCACAATTTTTTCAAACCAACTTTTTCGGTTTGCTCTTTATCCACACTAACCAGAACTACAACCCAATCCTCATGAAAATCCCTAGATTTTCCTGTAGAGCCCTTTAAAGAAAAATAATGTTTGATTTTTATCTGAAGATTCACTTCATAGAAAAATCTTAAATTTTGCCAAAATGATCTTTAGTAAGTTTCAGAATCCCTGTAAAAATTTCATCTTCATGGGACTTTATTAACCTAGTTCAATCTGAAGATTTTCCTAACTGGTGATAAAATGCCCCAAAAACAACAGAAACATTTAAGTAAATTATCCAAACTTGTAAATTCAATATCTCACAGTAGGATTCTTAGAAAATTATGAAACCAATTTTTTTGAATCTCTATTGACCACATCTAAATATAAAATCAACATTTGGCCATGTCAAAGCTACAAATTATTCGCCCAAATTCTGGGAATTGTTTAGATTCATTGAATTTTATACAACTGTAACTTCATTGGATTGATCCCAATTTTGACCAGAAGCTCACCCATAGTACCTTGTGTCCCCTGTAGAACTGCCAGAACCATTGGGCTTAAATTAATATACTTAACCGTCTTTCCATTAAGCTATAACATAATACCAGTATTGATTAACTTGCATATTTCTTTGCATATTGATTAGTTGCCGATCTCAAGGGGATCCCGGAGCTACTTGAAGTCATCCCTTTGGAGATCAACTTTGTTACTGTGTCACAACCAGGCAAGCCCCAATTCGCATTTAAGCGCCATTACAAATTTTTGATTTGTATCACCTATGTCTAGGATGAGTTATGTGCATTGGGGCTAAGGTAATTGAAAACCCACATGCATGACCATATCAACCTATGGAGTTTTTGGTTAGTTGTTAAGTCATCGTGTAGACTATGCTATGTAAATGTTGTATAGGATTTGGTAGAAGTCGAGTAGTTGGAATCTACTCGCATGGCTAGGACTTTTTTCACACGGGATTGTTTCAAAGAAATGGTGTAGTAATATGAATATGAGACTGGGCAGGGGTGTAGGATGCAGCGAGAGGTGGTCTTGGGTGCGTAGCCCTGCCTGTGTCGGTTAAGGACCGATCCGTATGCCACTCTGCTGAGCAAGTTTGAACTGTACCGGGGTCATACTAGATATATGGAGTCCAGAAAACCGATGTACCTTGGGAAGCTTTTGTTGAGACTTTTTCGATCGCCTCAGGCTTTCGGCCGCAGCACAGTAGATAGAAACTCGCTCACGACATCTTCATAGCGGAAAAGGTGCGCCGTGAGTGGGAATACTGTCCTAGACGACTGAATCGAATCAACTTGGGCGGAACGTGAGAAAGGTGGCTGCGTACAACGTCCGTGGAGTGCACTGATGTGACTTCCAGTATGTGCGTACTTGTCGTGTATTCCAGGTATCATTGATTCGAATCACCGTCCCTCACGGATATGAGTACCACTTGTTCACTGAGTTGTGACGTAGTAATACTTACACTTGAGATGAGAATTAATTGCTGCTGTTATCAACATTCTATATTTCATGGTATTGCTATGTTGTATGTATTAGTATAGTGCTCACTAAATTTATTTTTCTACCTTGGGCATGCAGCATCGTGATGAAGCATTTCTTGTTTGATTGTGGAGTTACGATGTAGCCCGGCACAAGGGTTAAGCTGCTGCTATAAATCTGAAAATAAGGACCCACATTTAGGCGAGTCCATTAGGCAAATATGCCATCCGATGTTTATGTCTTTACCCTCATGTAGAGTTTCATGTTTAGGTGAGACAGTTAAGTCTTGCTAAGCCTTCGTGCTCATGGTTGCTATATAAGTTGTTTTGCAGGTACTAACATATGTGCTTATGCTTATGGTTGTCCGATGAGACTCGGGACTCTCTGAGTAATATACTCATGTGGGAACCATGCCACCGCTGTTTGGTCTTCGTGACTAGTGAGGAGCGTCCGTGGGCCGGACCGCTTCTCTTTTGCTTATTAGACTTAAGTACGAGAGTTGTAATCTTATCTTCCGCTGTAGTTTATTTTTATATAAACTATTTGTAAACTGAACATCTTTGTAAATTTCAGCAAATGATTTATGTAATGCGTATTCCTTTACATGTGTGATGTTAGGTGTCGCATCGCACGACACCGCCCAATGCGATTCCTAGAAAGTGTGGACCCCGGTCTCCAATGTACTTCATCCATCTCAAGTCATTCTGGGGCTTATGCCATCTCCTATTCATGGGTGCTTGAAAGAAAGAACAGCAAATGGAGCACACATACCCTAGAAATCAAGTTTCACTCAAATTCCGAAGTGTTCAATTTAGATTTGAAGTACCTCAACTTGATTCTATCAATCTCTCCTTTATGTGTATTTGAAATATGTCCTCACCAAGGCATTGTGCCTAAATTCATCCTACCTCTAAATAAGTCTTGTATGTGGAGCTTGGTAGGGAATATAGTAGGCATATTTGCAACACATAATATTGCTAAGTCAAAAAAAGCAAGCCTTAGGAAAAATCAATTCAAAACTATTTGATTCAAGACTTTTGCATGTGTGATGGAATGGAGTGAATGTGGATATTCTATATGACTTACTTTTTGCAGGGATGAAACATGGCTACTTTTTTTCTTCTTCTTCTTTTTTCTCTCTTTTTTTCTCACACTTATGATGTAAGCATGCATTTTTTCTTGTAGTCATGTCTTCTACTCCCTTTTTATGCAATAAATTTTAATAGAGTACTAGGCATGAAGGATATGGAGTTTCTCTTTTTATTATGGAATGGTGGTATGATGGGAATATGCTTACTTCTAGTGCAGAAGTATAGCATGTGCAAGTGAAGTATTGAATTCAAAAATTAATGAATGAAATCTCACATAGTATATACTAGTTTGACAAAGCTCAATGTGAAGACAATAGCATATGCATAAGGTCTATCAATGTAATATATCATATGGCTTTGGTGAGTATTTCCAATCAAAGGATACTAACTTAAATCTTTTTAGAATTTTCTCCAGAAATCTAAGTTTCACTTTCAAACTAGGAATAGCAGCCCTATCACTATATCATATCTCACAACAACCTAGAATGGATTAAGCTTTTTCTACCCACATTTTCCAGATCAAGTCAAAAGTAATTTTTTGCCAATGAGAGCAATACGTTGGAGAGTAGTAAGTTTTAAACTAGGGACTCAAGAAAATTAAAACAGAGCAACTATTCATCATTTCATCTATGTGAATTCTAAGTCATTCTTACCACACATCATTTATTTTTATTTGAAACCAACTCTATACTACTTAACTTTTACTTTTTTTTTAGAAGCAAGTTGGATGGTGGGTGAATGGAAAATAAATACGCAAGGGGTGTGATACAATTTACCTAAAGTGGGGGTCCTCCCCGAAGCTTGTTCTTTACTCACCGCCATGATGAGGGTTGAACCCTTGATGACAGAAGTATGTCGCGAGATCAGCTCGTTGTTGTTGTATTGTGGAGTTGAAGTTGGTGAATTGAGCGTCTATGTGTTGTTGACAGCCTTGGGTACCTTGGACATGCCCTTGGAGAGTGTTGTAGATGTCACCTATTCTCACTTCAAGCTCTTCCATACGTCCGTCGTTCCTTGGCTATAGTCACGGTGAGTTCTACACGAAGAGGAACGGCATCTTCTCATGGACATTGGAGGCAAGCTACTAGATCTTGAAGTAGATAGGGCTGGCTCCCATGTGGAACCCAGCCATCCATGCCAAGACGGACCTTTGGTCTCATACGATGGAGGTTGAGTCCATCTTGGTGCATCACCCGTTGGGTACTCTTCCTGTTCGTACTGATGGACCGTGGAGGTTGTCGGAGGCATGGCCGCTCTCCTTGTACGGCTTCTAGTTACCCTGCCAGAGACATTACTTCTTTGGGCTTCCTCAACGGGAAGAAGGTCAATGGTTAGCCTCCGACATTTGTACAAACACTACAGGAAAATCGATCACTTACGTCGGCCAGAGCAACTTACGTCGGCCGGCTGACGTAATTACGTAACTTACGTCGGTGCCTGGTAGCCGACGTAAGTTAAATAAATTACGTCGGCTGGCCGACGTAAGTAAATGGACTGACAGTAATAAACGGTACTGACGTCGGCCTCGGCCCATAGCCGACGTAAGTTAAACAACCGACGTAAGTTAACTCTAACTTACGTCGGCCCTGACGTAGGCCGACGTAAGTAATCTCAGCCGACGTAAGTCGTGGTTTAACCTAACCGCGCGAGCGGTGCGCGCCTGTTTCATTTCACGCGCGCCTTGTTTCCCAACCGTCGCCGCCGACCCCGAGCCGCCCCGCCGCCTGCCCCCCGTCGCCGCCCCGCCGCCGGCACGCCACCCTGCCGTTGCAGCCCGGCCGCCACCACCCTCCCGCCCGCGGCCCCGACCCCCGCGGCCCCGACCCTGCTGCGCCGCCACTGCCGGCCTGCCCCCGCTGCCCCTGCGCCACCGCCGCCAGCCCGCCCCCGGCCCCGCCGCCCCTGCGCCGCCAGCTCGCCCCCGTGCTCCTACCGCGCCACCGCGCCTCCCCTCAGGTAAGCCCCTCCTCCTCCTCTCTCCTTCCCCCCTCCTCCATGGATGGCCGAGCCCCCTCCCAAACCTCCCCCGTCCTCAACCTCACTCCCCTCCCATGCATGGCCGAGCCCCCCCCCCCCTCCTTTGCAATTGAATTAAAATGCAATTGAATTGTTGATTATGCTATTGAATTGTTGATTATGAAATTGAATGTTGAAATGCAATTGAATTGTTGATTATGCAATTGAATTCAGAAATGCAATTGAATTGTTGATTATACAATACAGTATTATGTTTATATTATATTTTTTATTATGCAAATGAATTTATGATGCTTTTTATATTATATTGTTTATTATGTTGTGTAGTTAGGATAATTGTTTATTAGTTAGTTTATTATGTTGTTCATTAATTAGTACATATTGCTTATTTATATCTAATATTTTTGAGTGATTACTTAATACATGTAATTAAACGAGTTTCAAGCCTACCCGGCCCCGCACAGCCCGACCCGACACGGCACGACCAGGGTTCTAAATCCATGCCTGGTTGCCTAGACACCCGCTGGCCGCCGGGATGTCTAGGCGCCTAGGCGAGCGCCAGGTGAGGATGGGGGAGTAGCAGAGGGGGAGAAGCAGATGGGGAGCGATGCTAATAGTTATTAAGGCGTCACTTTAGCGTCGCTAAAGCGATGCTAAAGCGGTAAGGCGCTCCGACATCGTAAGGCGTCCCTGTTGCCTTGCTTTCTAGGGTAAGGCGGCGGCGGCCAGGGAAGCCAGCGACGGCAGGGAAAGCTGGCACCGCGGGAGCAGGGGGATCCGTCGCCTTAAGATGCCTTACCGCCTTAAGAATGTCAATGACCCGCGCTTGTGTGGACGGTGGAAATGGATGTAGAATTGTCATCTAAGACCAACTTTCCTCTCAGTCTTTCTCTAGTTCTTTCCTCTCTCTTAAATGACCTCAAAATGAAAATGAGCAACATAACATATAGCAATGTATTACCCGTTTCGGATCGGCACGTCTCACATGCCATTGGCATGTGAGACGTGCAGGTTCGGAATTGTCCCTTTTTGGACAGCCTCGGAGTGACCGAGGGGGTGTGGCTTGTGACGAGACGTGGGTCCGGATTTGGACGAGATTTCGGTGGCGTAACCCTGTTGTTCCCTACTGCACCATTTTTGGGCGTGCAGTGGAGAACAACGGGGTTATGCTACCGAAATTTCGTTCAAATCCGGATCACGCGTCTCGTCATGAGCACGCTCCGCTCGGTCACTCTTGGGTGGGTTTAGGATCTATGTGCCTAGGTTGTAGGGCCGTGACACATAACATAACAATACATTAACGACAATTTCTTTCGCGTTAAACTGCAGAGTCAAACATGGGCGAAGACCGTAGTTGGATGTACACTGGTTGGAAGAGCAGAACTGGTGGTCACTCAGATGAGTGGTACGCCAAGACAGAAGCTTTTGTGGAACGAGCTTTTTTGTTGTCAAATAGCGATAAGGCGTGGTGCCCATGTAAGAAATGCCGAAACGGAACATTTTTGTACAAAGTGGAAATTACGTTGCACTTGTGTCGAAACGGTTACGTGTCACATTATGAGTTGTGGAACTTCCACGGCGAGACAGCTTCTCAAGCTGTACAAGAAGTGGAAGCGGACAATGATGATGCTCAAGAGGTTGATATGATGGATGAGATGCTGGAAGCTATACGACCAGAGCTTACAGAAGATACTCAAACAGCAGAGGTTAAATAGTTCTTCAAACGTCTCAAAGATTCAGAAGAGGCTCTGCATGAACACACTAAAATGTCAATCCTTAATTTTGTGACTAGACTTATGGCAATTAAGTCTATGTTCTTATTTTCTAACAATTGTTACAACATGCTCATCGATTTGTTCAAAGATGCCCTTCCACAACCCAACAATGTGCCTAAGGATATGTACAACTCGAAGAAAATTCTTTCTGGTCTCGGGATGAAGCACGAAAAGATTGATGTGTGTCCGGACAATTGCATGCTTTTCTGGAGAGAGCATGCCAATGAGAACAAATGTTTGAAATGTGGTCAACCGAGGTTTGTCGAAGTTGTTAATAACGATGGTAATACAGTGACGACCGAAATCGCACGTAAGCAGCTTCGTTACTTACCTGTGACACCGAGGTTGAAGCGGCTGTTCCTTTCAAAAAAAACGGCCAGACACATGAGATGGTACAAAGAAGGAGAGCGTGAGAACAATGGAGTCATGATGCACATGTCCGATGGTGAGGCATGGAAGGCTCTGGACCGGTTCGACCCCGAATTCGCTCGTGAAGCGAGAAATGTTCGCATCGGGTTGGCGACAGATGGGTTCATGCCGTTCAGCACAAACGCCGCACCATACTCCTGTTGGCCCGTCTTTGTCATTCCGTACAATCTTCCACCGACTTTTTGCATGAAGAATGAGTTTATGTTTCTTAGCCTGGGTCAGATCATCCTGGGTCACGTCTCAACGTGATGTTGAAACCGTTGATCGAAGAGTTGAAAATGTTGTGGACAGGAGTTGAAGCATACAACTGTTATAAGAAACAGAAATTCAACCTCCGAGCTGCTTATTTGTGGTCCGTTCATGATTTTCTGGCATACAACATGTTTTCTGAATGGAGCACTCATGGTCGGTTGATGAGTCCGATATGTGCCTCGGATACCGATTGCTTTCGACTTACCCATGGAGGCAAGATATCTTACTTCGATTGTCATAGACGTTGGCTACCTCCGAGTCACTTGTTTAGACAACAGAGGAATGTCTTCAGAAAGAACACCGTTGTCACTAAAGGACCACCAAAACGTCTCGACAGGTCAGAAATATCTGATATGTTGGACAAATTGGTGCCAGATGAAGGTCGTCCTAGATATTTTGAAGGTTACGGAGACAAACACAATTGGACTCACATATGTGGACTTTGGGAGTTACCGTATGTGAAGTCGTTGATTCTAAGGCACAACATTGAAGTTATGCATCAAGAGCGTAAAATGGCCGAATGTATCATAAGCACATGCATGGACATGATGGGCAAAACAAAAGACAATTTAAAGGCTCGAAAGGATCTTGCCGAGCTTTGTAACCGTCAAACTCTTGAGCTCTCCAAAAATGGTGGTAAACCACACTCTCATTTCTGTCTTCGACCTAAAGAGAAAAAAGAAGTTCTCGAATGGTTGCAAAGGTTGAAATTCCCAGATGTTTATGCAGCTAGTCTGAGACGAGCCGTGAATGTGAAAACGGGAAAGCTCATTGGGTTGAAGAGTCATGATTATCACATAATCATGGAAAGACTTCTGCCTGTTATGTTTCGAGGCTATTTTGACGATGCAGTGTGGAAGGTGTTAGTCAAGCTTAGCCACTTCTATAGGCAACTCCGTGCTAAAGAAATCATGCCAGAGATGATGACTAAATTGGAAAAGGAGGTTCCGATACTTTTGTGTAAGATGGGAAAAATTTTTCCTCCAGGATTTTTCAATCCAATGCAACATCTCTTAATTCATCTTCCATTTGAAGGGAAAGTGGGCCCCGTGCAATATAGGTGGATGTATCATATTGAATGATCACTTAGATATCTGAAACCAATTGTTGGTAACAGGGCAAGGGTTGAAGGTTGCATCGCCAAAGCTTTTACTCTTAAGGAAGTAGGATACTTTTCAAGTGTTTACTTTGCAGAGGAAAACAATGTTAATACTTCGGTAATGCGATACAATATAGATGATCAACCTCCTTGTAGCGATCTCTCCATTTTTGCAACAAGAGGCACTACTGTTGGTAGTTACACTTCGTATGATGTTAGCGAAAAAGAAAGGTGTGCTGCATTCTTCTACATGTACGCTAATATGGAAGAAATGAATGAATATTTCAAGTAAGTGTTTCTCCTACACTTATGCTTTTCACCATCTTTTCTGACACATGTGTTCTAAAAGGTTCTCTTTGTCGTGTAGTATGTTCGACAAGCAAAATTGGAGACATAGACATCAACCCACGAGCAAGCAAATAGAACATATTCGACGGGAAGGAATAAATGGGGGATCTAATTTTCTCTCCTGGTTTCGAGATCATGTAACGTTTTCTCGATAACTAATCAATGTTAACAGATGCAAGGGAGGAGCAGCAGAGGACGGCCTTAATGATGGCCCAGATGCAAGCAGCGGTGGCGGTAAGTAATTTAAAGTACTGTAGTTAAATTTCACAGCACTTCAATAGCATATATCTTCTAATATTTTGCAATGGCAGACTCTTGCTCGACACAGCGGTCAGGATATCGAGATTCCTACACTTCCGCTGCAGCAGACACCGGAGTAGGTGATAAACTCTCTCTTTAATATTGTTGTATCCATTTTAGTATTTTACATAGAGAGATAAGGAGGTAGAACATAGAGGTAGATCTTGATGACTTTTCAGATATTGATTCCTATAGTGGTGAGGAAGTTAAGTGTAATCAAGCTTTTGGTGGGTAATACCATAATGTTAGAGTTGGATTGCTTCACATTAAGTCATGCACCTGGGCTATCACATAAGGTTTCAAGAGGTAATGTAGCATGACTATCAAAAAATATCAAAGACCACTACATTACCTCTTGAAACCTTCTGTGATAGCCCAGGTTATGACTTAATGTGAAGCAATCCAACTCTAACATTATCACTAATGTTTTTGGACTCTGATGTTATCATTGAGTTGACATTGATGCTTACTAGTGACTATGTTTCTTCTGTAGGGTTCGGGAATACGCCGAGAAGATCATGGGGGTAGTGGAGGGGCTAGCGTGTAGCCCGGTGGAATTTATTTTGCAAATTGTGTTGTTGTCGATGTTTTGGACTATATTTTGAAACTGTTATGTTGTGTATATGTTATTTGTCTGTTCTGTGTTCTCGCCATCGACCGAGGTAGTCAGTTTCTATTTTTAAAAAAATCGAAAACTTAACTTACGTCGGCTATGGAAATGCCGACGTAAGTTAGCCCAGTTTAACTTACGTCGGTCAGACCATACCGACGTAAGTTAAACCACTTAACTTATGTCGGTTTGGATCAACCGACGTAAGTTAGAGCACTTAACTTACGTCGGCATGCTCTGGCCGACGTAAGTCCTCCGGCCCAGCCCAAGGCCCATCCCCCCACTTAACTTACGTCGGCTTCTGCAGACCCACGTAATTAAGGTAACTTACGTCGATGGCCGACGTAAGTCACCTTAATTACGTCCAAAAGGCTATGTCGGCCAGTAGCCGACATAATTAAAAGAAAACCGACGTAATTAAGTTACTTACGTCGGTTTATGCCTTACTTACGTCGGCTTTGGTCGACGTAAGTGATCGATATTCCTGTAGTGAAATGATAATTCGAGTTAGGTAACCGAATTTCATTAACAACGCTAGAATAATAAAATAACAAAGAGCCATCTTGATCATGTTTCAGGGTATGTCCTTGCACTAAATAACCTTCATTAATCAATTCTCTTTCATTTTCAATATACTCATATGAAGAATATTCTAGTGCTCCTACCCTAGTAGCAATACGGGTAATCAATGAAGTGCATGCAATTGGCCATGTTCTTGGAATGTAATCTAACCATTGTGTCATCATGGCAATAACTGGTGCAACTTTTATCTTTTAAATCATGGCAAATCAAATTTTCAGCTTATCATCAGGCACTACGCTTACATCTCCTCTGGGGAACAGTCGTAGCCACCGATCTATGCATGAAGCGTAAGTAGGGTTGTGCAGTTGCTATTCCTCGGTGCACTACATCTGACCTCACTAGTTAAATCCTACCAAAAATTTTGTTTGTTAAACTTAGGTTAGGCGTCTAAATATAGCAAACAATGTTTATGGAAGCCTAGGATTTCACTTAATTCTTTCCGTAGAATGTTGTATCCTTTTTGGAAATAATCTAAAAGAAATATCATCAAATCCAATTTTGAGTGTGCAAAGGAATTGCATGGAGAGAAGGTGTAAACCTATCTCCTCTATGTAAGCAAGTTGTTCCATCCTAGTGCACGCTAAATGGAAAAGAATTTGGAATCCATACATGTTTTGTAGATCAAATTCGGATCATAAGCTTTCGTATGAGAAAACTCACGATCTTAGAGGAGCTTGTGTGCTTGATATTCTACTTCAGTTTGTATGTCTAGGTCGTCGTTGTGGAGAAGGTGGTGCGGGTTGCTGCTCTCACCCAAGGGAATGTCCTCACGTACACTCCTCCTCCATGAACTTGGTGTAGCAACGGAAGAAGGACGTGCACTTGAATATCCACTATGGCTTGAGCTTGCAGCCTCCTTCCTCTTCTAGGAGAACTTCTTCAATCCTTTCATGGCCACAACAAGCAAGAACACAACAAAACAAAAACTCGAAAGAGGTGATGTTAGTGAAAGAAAAACCTCCGACGAATTTTCCCTTGAAGAGCATGAGAGCAAATGGCAAATGCAATTAAAAGCAAATCTTTTTTAGTTGTATTTTGAGCAAGAGTACTTCAATGAAGAGCATGAAAAACAATGTGAGCAAGAGTGACTTTGCGGAGGTATGAAATGAGGTGAAGTGTAGAGAGAAATTCTCCTCACAACCACCATTTAAAGTGTACACTCCCCAATGGTCACAAGGGAATCAAATGTAGCCGTTGGAGGAGAGAGAGCCAAAATGGCTCTTTACCCTAGTTGGCCCAACAGAGGGGTCGGCCGTACAGCAATGTGGGCGCTCCGCCCTTTTGGCAAGTGGCTCCCCAACGACTATGAAATTAGCACATTTGTGAATTACCATTTTTTGCAGCTCAGAAAAATTGTTTTTCAAATAAAAAACCTTTTTCAAAACCCAACAATTTTCTTTTTTGAAAAAAATAAAGAAATAAAATGATAGTTGAGAATATAAGATTCTCAACTTGCTATGAAAACTAAAATATGTATTGGGGAAAATAAAACTATATGGAGTAAAACCAATTGAAGAGAAAAGAAAAATCAAGAAAGGATAACTACTAATTTAACCTATTTGCTAAGTCTCACCGCCGTTCGATGAGATGGAAATTACTCCTCCTTCATTTCTTGATGTCCGAGCCAGGGGGATGGGCTCGAACAGCTTGTCTTGGTTCTTCCACCATTCCTTCTTTAGCGGCTTGGTGGACTTGGGCCTTTGAGGAGACCCGAACTTCTCTGTCTTCTTAGGGTGTCAGCGTGGATGATAAGACAGGTTCTCCGCATAGATCAAATTCCTCATGCATGCAATGAGCGGGTCCACCTTTGGAGGTGTAATTTTGACCTCTTGAATGTGCTTATCATTCAGCCCATACTTGATACGGATCATGGAGCATTGCTCCAACTTCGGTCAAAAGTTAAACTTCTCCTCCTTGCCATTGACATGGAAGTCGATTTCTCCAGCTCCGACATCTATGCGAGCCTTCGTGGTGCTAAGGAATAGTCACCCAAGGATGAGCTGCGTATCCTTCTTGACCTTCATGTCGAGTACCACAAAATCCATGGGTATGAAGATGTAGGATCAAAGAGCACGTAAAAATCTACCAGAAGGAAGGGTTAATGGTAGATTAAAACTTTTTCAGCAGAAACAACAAAACCACCTGGCAGAAAATTAATCTGTTAAGAAACCGTGTGTGCAATAGATCTAAACGTGTCCTTCCATGAAAAAAGTAGTATATATTATAGGGAATAAAAACAAGAATACAAGGCAACAAGAATCATGAAAAACTGTTGAGAAAAACTCAAGTTATGATCGAAAGATCGAGCAAAGGTCAATTTATTCTACCCGAGTAAAAACAGATCTACAACACTAGAAAGAAATTCGTGTTTATCAGAAACCACAAATTCAATGACCACAGATCTAAATGTGTTCTACGATGAAAAAAGTAGTATATATTATAGGGAATAAAAACAAGAATACAAGGCAACAAGAATCATGAAAAATTGTCGAGAAAAACTCAAGTTATGATCGAAAGATCGAGCAAAGGTCAATTTATTCTACACGAGTAAAAACAGATCTACAACACTGGAAAGAAACTCGTGTTTATCCGAAACCACTAATTCAATGACCGTGCAATTTTCATATATGATAGATAATCAGCTTGTGAAGATAACCCAAAAAGAATCATGTCAATCGGATATGTAAAATTCGAGTTATGATAAAAACAATGATGCAACTTAGTGTTGTGCAGAAACTCGACAAGAAAAACATGTCTGAAACAAGTCGGAGAACAAGACACAAAAGCTCCTTCAAACTACAAATTTTATTTATCAGATCGCAAGAGGAACAACCCAAAGTCGTCTTACCACAAGCTCTGTCCTCCCTTGCTTATATAACCAGCCCTAAGGCCAACCCAATTTATCTAGGACTCTAATCCTACTCAGTTTCAACTGAAACTTTCCATAACTGCGCAAGACACTTCTATACACAGATAGAAGTATTCTTAAGAATTACAAACATCTTAGGAACGTATCCTACATTCCTAAAACAACTCAACTTTGTGACCCATACGAAATCTAACCAAAACAAACTCTAAACCTTCTATAAACGAACTATAACCACCTCAGCCGCAGCCTGAGGCATAATCCAGCCAGTTGGATCTTTCGGACCAATTCTGTAACGTCCACTTCTCTTCGTCACACCTTGGAACCATGTTTCTATGTCCATGCACTCCTTGCACACATGCAAATACCTTCCAACAACGTCCACATACCTTCATATGCATTGTTCTTGATCCAAACATGTTGCATGACCTCCCGATCAACTCAACCACAATTCCTCCCAAACTTAGTTGTTGAACCTCATCTTCTCCCTCAGACTAGTTCAATTGATCCCGTCACCAGCCATGTCTTGACCTCAAGCAACACCTGAACATGAATAAACAACCATCCTATGCGAGCTCAAGTCCCTGACTCGACTCTCGCTAGTCCAAAAAGCACAACACCTTACGTGAGCACCTCACATAAGCATGTTGCAAACATAGCAAGATAATACCAGCCTTGATCACCAAAACAAATAAAAAACTTAGCAGATGAATACTAAGCAAACCATACCATAAGCGTAAAGCAAGGTTGAAACATTTCAAGTTAAAAGTAGAACCATTGCGTTCTTGCACTGGACCTTGCCAAAGCTAACCAGACCTTGAGTCAGACCTTGCCAAAGCTGACTGGACCTAGCCAAAGCTAACCGGACCTTGCACGGGACCTACCCAAAGTTTGTCGGACCTCACGTTGGACCTAGCCAAAGTTTGTCGGACCTCACGTTGGACCTTGCCGGAGCTACCCAAAACATGCCGGACCTATTATCGGACCTTGCCGGAGCTACCCAAAACAAGTTGGACTTATTGTCGGACCTTGTCGGAGCTCGAACCTAGAGTCGGACCTCGACGAGTAGGGTGTTTTGGTAATATTCAAAACTTTTATCGTAATAGCCAATGTATTCAGCACACATAGACCTCACAATCACCCCCTTGATGAATGCATTGGCAACACCATTTAGAATCCGAAAATTGACTTATTCACATGAAAAGTTTTGAAAACAACTTTATCCCCCTTTTTGAAAATCAAATAAGAAAGAAATTTCAAAAAAAAATATTTCTCCCTCTATACGTATTTCTCCTCCTTTGACAACATATTTAGCAAGGTTCAAAAGAGAGTTATGAGCGTATTATAACATATACATATAAAACAAAGCTCATCCAAGTCATACTATCAAGTAACTTAAACTATCACATCAATGAGATACATAAAGTAGTGTAAGCCATGCTAGAGATCAAGTGAACTTTCAATTGAAGCAAGTCATGATCTCACAAACTTAACTATTTTACGACCTGAAAGCATGACATTTGTTGCTGCATTTTTATTTTCTTTAACGAACAAAATTCATCTTATGATATTTGCAAGAGATTATATGCCGCATCAGCCTTATTCTAACCAACCAAGCCAAGCCTATGTCATTTGACAATAAGAAGCTTAAGGACATGGTTTTAGTCATACACAAGTTCTTCCAAGTTCATATCTAAGTGCAATGATAAGCCATCTCAAAAGAAGAAGTGTGATGCATGCATATTCTCCTGGTAATTTCTCATTTTTTATTTGATCATAGAAGCTCAACATGTTAATAGTTGATTGATTATTTTTCATTATTAAAAGCACTTGTGAGCATGCAACAAGTTCAAAACAGCAAGAAAGTTCGATCATGACCAGATTTAGTGTAATTAATTATTCCAATTACTAGTCATGGCAAAAACTACAAAATGTATAACTCGAGTAATGTAGTAAGAACTTTAAGCATGTAAAAGAAATCACAAAGTCATATATGTAAAACATACTATGCTCATGTTATTTTAAATTCAAATTCACACAAAAACTTCCCGAGTTTCAAAACACTCCCGCAATTTAAGCCATGAGGATGCATAACCTCTATTTCACTATGAAACAAAAACAAGTGAAATCCAAAGGTTTTGTAAAAATGTCAGCCAATTGTTGTTTGGTATCTACATGGTGAAGCACAATGTTTCCTTTTTCAACATTATCACAGAGAAAGTGATACCTAATGTCAATGTGCATTGATCTGGAATGTGGACGGGGTTTTAGCAATGCAAATGGCACTAGTTTTATCACAAAACAGAGGAACACTATCTAAATCAACCCCATAGTCATTAAGTGTTTGAACAATCCAAAGAATTTATAAGCAAGCGCTAGCAGCATCTACATATTCATATTCGGCTATGGACTGTGCAACTGCATTTTGTTTTCTAGAGGACCAAGCAACATGTGAATTACCATGAAATTGACAAGCACCTGAAGTACTTTTCCTATTAATCCTACAACCCCCAAAATCAGCATTTGAAAAAGCTTTCATAGTAACGGTTGAGGAAGATGGAAGAAAATGCCAAATTTTTGAGTTCCATGTATGTACCTGAAAATTTTTTTGACGGCTTCACGATGTGAAGCATGTGGGGAAGCTTGAAACCGTGCACAAAGACATACGCTGAATTGTATGTCCGGTCTTGATGTTGTAAGGTACAAAAGTGATACAATCATACTTATATATTCTTTTTGATCCACGAGTTCACCATCTTCATCAAGTTCATGTGTTCTTGCTGTTCCCATTGGTGTCCGAAGAGGCTTGCTTTTGTCCATGTTGAAGCGCTTAAGAAGGTCTCTTGTATACTTTGTTTGATGCACAAAAGTACCTTCCCTGGTTTGCTTGATTTGCAGCACCAAAAAGTATGTGAGTTCTCCCATCATGCTCATCTCAAATTCTGAACTCACCATAGCTGAAAACTTCGACATAAGATCATGAGAAGCACAACAAAAGATAATATCATCCACATACACTTGAACGAATAATAAGTCATTACCATGCTTAAGCAAAAAAAGAGTTTAATCAACCTTGCCCATGGTAAACCCCTTTTCAAGTAAGAATGTTTTTAACCTATCACACCATGCTCTAGGGGCTTGTTTGAGACCGTACAAGGCTTTGGACAATTTGTAAACATGATTAGAAAAATTTGGATTTTCAAAACCAGGTGGTTGCTTGACATAAACCTCCTCATCTATGTAGCCATTAAGAAAAGCACTTTTAGCATCCATTTGATATATCCTAAAACCTTTTGATGCAGAAAAAGCTAACAAAATTCATATTGCTTCTAATATAGCAACGGGAGCAAAAGTTTCATCAAAATGTAAACTTTTAACTTGTGTGAAACCTTGAGCAACCAACCTAGCCTTACTCATAAACAAGACCCCATCCTAATTTTGTTTATTTTTAAACACCCATTTAGTTCCAATTAAAGTGTGACTTTAAGGTGGAGTTACAAGTTCCGAACATTATTTCTTTCAAAATTTTCTAACTCTTCTTGCATGGCAATAATCCAAGATTCATCAGTGAGTACATGTGACATATCTTTGGGTTCAAAAGAAGCAACAAAAATAGAATGAGCGTGAGTGTTTGGATTGAAAAAACCTGGACTGTGTGACTCATTCGTGCAAGCTTCCAGTGATTTGTTGTGGAGGATGACTTTTAGTGACACCCAATTCTGAAAATGAACCAAGTGCAACGCATATGTGTACCCAGGATGTTCAAACAAGTCTAGTAAACATCTATCATGGGTTTCCCATCAATTTGACACAATCATGTAGCTTTGCAAACAAAACATTTTAAAACAGGATCAAAATGATCAAGAACACTCGCCTTGCACCTCAAACTGGTTAGGGTTAAAAAGCTTTGAAGTTCTGGTGCTGGAGGTTCTCGACAGCACCCTCTAGAGCAAAACCTTATATTCCACGCAAAAAATACAAAATAGACATCACAATCATTAGTTGTTCATATATTACTCAATATGCTATGTTATGCATGACTAATGCAATTATGAGGTAAAACTTGTTAATGAGTTTGTTTTAATGTTTACTAACTAGTTCTAATGGAGTTTAACACATTTGAACTATAGTTGAATCAATTTAGATTAGATTGTAATTAATTCAACAACTTTATATTCAGGTGGTCGAACAAGTTCATAATGGGGATCAGACTAGTCTTCCATGGACCAGAAAGTCGACCGGACTAGTCAGCACTGGGACTAGACAAGTCCATTAGGCTACGATTTTTGGCGAATTTCCAACTACAGTATAGTTTGAGTTGAATTATGGGACCACTATTGAAGTAGAAAGATGATCTAAGGTAATTACTGTTAATTCAACAACTCAAGGGTCGAGAATTTGATGAAACTCAAGATCTTGGCGTCTAGATCAAGGAAGATGGAGAATTGGTGGAGAATTGACGATGATGTCGATGAGTTGACGAAGATCGATCTTGTTGAATCCTTCTCCTTCCTCCTTCCTTCCTCCAGGCCGCGATGAACTCCTCTTGACAGCGGCTCTCATGAACTAGGGTTCGGGGTTTCTTCAATTGTGGCAAAGAGGTGAAGAGGTGGGTGTTGGGGTGTTTATATAGAGGTGGAGGTGGTAGGGTTTGATGGATTATGAGTTTAAGGCTGTGGAGGCCGGGGTGGGGTCTCACATGGGCTCCACAGGGGTTGGGCATGACGTTCTTGGGCCCAATTAAGTTAAATACCCAATAGCAAGTCGTGGATCAAAAGATTGAATCCGAGTTGGGCATACCAAACAAGTCCGCTAGGGGTCGGACTAGTCCGTTGGAAGTCAAAAAGTTTAACGGATAAGTCTGGTGTCAAGCCAGAAGTCTCCGTTCTGAGTTATTTCGATGTTATAGAATGTTGAACGGACAAGTCCGGTGCTAGGCCAGACAAGTCCGGGGTATGACTTAGGAAAACATCAGAAACATTTTCGGACTAGTCCGTAGCATTAACACAAAAGTCTAGAAAGACAAGAGAGAGCAAAATCGGACTAGTCCGAGGTCCAAACTGGACAAGTCCTCCCTACCTAGGGAGAACAACAGAGAGTTACACGGACTAGTTCGTGGTCCAAATCCGGACAAGTCCGCATTATAATAGGTTTTTATTTGCATGCCTTATTATAATTTATTTTAAACTTATTCCTTGTGTATTAATGCTAGACATGTATGAGAATGTATGCAATGGATGATGATGAAAATGATGGTGTTACAAACCTACCCCCCTTAAAATGAATCTCGCCCTCTAGATTCGATGTAGAAGAGAAGAGATAGGGAAATTCTTTCTTGATCTCATCTTCCAGCTCCCAAGTTGCTTCTGATTCTGCATGATGCTCCCATTGTACTTTGCACCATCGAATCACCTTGTTCCTTGTGACTCTCTCCTTCATTTCCAAGATATTGACCGGTTGCTCGGCATTAGTCAATTATGCCTCTAATAACAATTCCTCCATTGGCACTTGTTCTTCTGATACCCTTAAGTACTTCTTGTGCTAAGAATTGTGAAACACATCATGAACATCTGAAAGATGCACTGGCATCTCCAACTTATACTCCACTTCTCCACATTTGCCCAAAATCTTAAATAGTTCAATACATAGAGGTGCCAACTTGCCTCTGACATTATACCGCTCATGACCTCACATAGGCGATACTTTGAGATATACGAAGTCTCCCACTTCAAAGGCTAATTTGCTCATCCTATTATCCGCATAGCCCTTTTGTCTTGACTGAGCATCCCTCAAATTCTCGTTGAGTGTCTGAACTTGCTTTTCAGCTTCTTGCAACATACCAGGGCCAAATACTTTAGCTTCTCCTGTCTCATTCCAAAACAAGGGTGTCTTACACTTCCTTCCATATAGTGCTTCATATATGGTGACATCTTCAAGCTGGCTTGGTAACTATTATTGTAGAAAAAATTAGCATATGGCGAGCTCTTGTCCCAGCTGCGTCCATGCTTCAAGGCACAAGCTCTCAACATGTCTTCTAATATTTTGTTGGTCCTCTAGGTTTGTCCGTCTGTCTGTGGATGATATGTTGAGCTGAAATTTAACCTTGTACCCATAGCTTCATGCAGTTTCTACCAGAACCTAGATGTGAATTGAGAACCTCGGGCCGAGACTATTTTCTTTCGAACAACATGACAGCACACGATATGCTCCATATACAATTATGCTAGATTCTCGGTGGTATACATGGTCTTGACAGGAATGAAATAAGCTGATTTGTTCAACCAATCCACAATAATCTATATTGAGTCATAGCTGGACTAGGTCCGAGGTAATCCCTAGGGTTATGGAGTCGAAAAATCGGACTAGTCTGTGGTCTGACTAGACTAGTCCGGACTATCGGAAAACTCAGCGGACTAGTCCGGGGTAACCACGGACTAGTCCGTGGTCACCAGAATAGAAATGAACATAGACCTTTCTTATATATTCGAACGTGCTTAAAAAGAAAATAGGGGCAAAAACACACAAATAATCTTGATGAATATGATCAGTAAACATAAGACAATCAAGCTATGACCATAATTCACCAAGATCAAGTAATTAACAAAGTTTTTCAGAGAAAAATAGAGATAGATGATTTTTCAACACAATCAACATGATTTTGAAGATGGCATAAAGGTATGCAAGTTTTCAAGCCACGCTCCGAGCATCAAGGATATTTAGTTCATTTCAGAGCTCACAAAAGCGTTTTTCATCAAGTGGCTTGGTAAAGATATCAGCTAGTTGTTTTTCAGTGTTGACATGGGAAATGTCTATGTCTCCTTTCATTGAGTGATCTCTCAGAAAGTGATGTCAGATGCCTATGTGTTTGGTTCTAGAGTGCTCAACGGGGTTATGGGCAATTTTAATGGCACTCTCATTATCACAAAGGAGTAGAATACGACTCATATTGTAACTGTAATCCCTTAGAGTTTGTCGCATCCAAAGGAGTTGTGCACAACAACTCCCAACTACAACGCACTCCGCTTCAGCCGTGGATAAGGCAATGGAATTTTGTTTCTTGGTGGACCAAGAAACTAGGGATCTACCTAGGAATTGGCAAGTATTAGAGGTAGTTTTCTATCTACCTTGCATCCGGCATAATATGCATTAGAGTATCCAATGAGATTGAATTTTGAACCTTTGGGATACCAAAGGCCTAGGTTGGGTGTATGAACTAAATATCTCAAGATCCTTTTAATGGCTGTCAAATGACATTCCTTAGTATTGGCTTGAAACCTTGCACACAAACATAAACTCAACATAATGTCTTGCCTAGATGCACATAGATATAGTAAACAGCCAATCATGGAACAATATACCTTTTGGTTGACGTTTGGTCCATCTTCATTGAGATCCAAATGTCCATTTTTCGCTATGGGAGTCATTATGGGTTTTGCTTTGTCCATTCCAAACTTCTTGAGAATGTATTGAGTGTACTTTTTTGGCTTATGAACGTCACTTCCTTTTGTTGCTTTACATGGAATCCCAAAAAGTATCTCAACTCTCCCATCATGGACATCTCGAATCTATCTGTCATAATCTTACTAAATTCTTGAGAAAGAGATTTGTTAGTTGAACCAAATATAATATCGTCAACATAGATTTGGCAAACGAAGAGATCATCATCAAAGTGTTTAGTAAACAAAGTGTAATCAACTTTACCAATCTTGAAGCCATTTTGAATCAAGAAATCTCTAAGGCACTCATACCAAGCTCTAGGAGCTTGTTTGAGGTTATGGAGAGCCTTATGTAGCTTGTACACATAGTCGGGGTACTCTTGATCTTCAAAACTGGGTGGTTGCTCCACGTACACCTCCTCCTTGATCGGTCCATTGAGGAAGGCGCTTTTCACATCCATTTGATAAATCTTCAAATCATGGTTAGTAGCATATGCATATAATATATGAATCGATTGAAGCCTAGCTACAGGAGCAAAAGTATCGTCGAAATCCAAACCTTCAACTTGTGAGTACCCTATGGCCACAAGTCATGCCTTGTTCCTTGTTACCACTCCATGTTCATCTTGCTTGTTGCGAAAGACCTATTTAGTGCCGACGATGTTGGACTTGGGTCTTTCGGCAAGCTCCCACACTTTGTTCCTTTTGAAGTTGTTCAATTCTTCTTGCATCATCGTCACCAATCCGGATCTTTTAATGCATCTTCAACCCTGTATGGTTCCAAATAAGATATAAAAGAATAGTGTTCACAAAAATTAGCTATGCGAGATCGAGTTATTACTCCCTTTTGGATGTCACCAATTATATTGTCAACGGGGTGATCTCTTTGGATGCTTTGATGTACTCTTGGATGTGGCACTTGTGGTCTTGAATATTCATTATCGTCTTCTTCTCCCCCTGGATAGTTGCCCTCATTGATGTTTTGATCACCTTAATCTTCTTGATGTTGATCTTGTGTGGAAGCTCCCCCTTGATCATTATCCTCCACTTGTGGTTCATCTTCTTCATTCACATTTGGAGGTGGCACTTGTGGTCGAACATCGCCCAATGCCATTCTTCTCAATGGTTGACATGGAGCTTCTTCTTGATATAGCACACATTGATCAACTTGCTCTTCTTAAGAGCCATTAGTTTCATCGAAGACTACGTCACGTGCTACTTCAACAAGTACGGAGGCCTTGTTGAAGACACGATAGGCATAGGAGTTCGAATCATAGCCAAGTAGGAAACCTTCATCGGACTTCGAAGCGAACTTCGAAGCCCTAGGATTCTTGTTGAGAATACAGCATTTTAAACCAAAAACTCAAAAGTAAGAAATGTTTGGTTTGTTACTGGTGAGTAGTTCATACGAGGTTTTTTTGAGTAGACGATGAATATAGAGTCGATTCATGGCATGACAGACAGTGTTAACCACTATAGCCCAAAACCGATTTGAAGTCCTGTTTTCATTGAGCATTGTCCTCGCCATTTCAATGAGTGTTCGGTTCTTCCATTCGGCTACTCCATTTTATTGAGGAGAATATGGTGCTGAAAATTCGTGCTTTATCCCTTCTTCGTCTAGATATTCCTCGACTTGGGTATTCCTGAATTCTATCCCGTTGTCACTTCATACGCTCTTGATCTTCAATGAAAATTAATTTTGGGCATGCTTGATAAACTTCTTGAGGGTTCTTTGAGTTTCTGTCTTATCATGCAAAAAGAAAACCCACGTGAAGCGTGAAAAATCATCAACAATGACTAAACCAAATTTATTACCGCCGATGCTTATGTATGCAATTGGACGGAATAGATCCATGTTGAGGAGCTCAAGCGGTCTTGTTGTAGTCATGACATTCTTCGCAGGATGGGGGTGCTCCTACTTGCTTCCCGGCTTGACACGCTCTACAAGGCTTGTCTTTCATAAAAACAACATCCTTTAAACCACGGATGTGATCGCCTTTTATATGTTTTTGATGATTCCTCATGCAAACATGTGCTAGACGTCTATGCCACATCCAACCCTTGTTGGTCTTTGCAATCAAGCATGTGTCAAGTTCGACTTTATCTTTGTTGAAGTCAACTAGATAAAGTTTTCCCTTTAACACACCCTTGAATGCAACCGAGTTATCCTTCCTTCTAGAGATAGTCACACCCTCATTAGTGAATAAACAATTATAACCCTTGTCACATAATTGAGATATGGACAAAAGCTTATAATCCAAGGAGTCAACATGTAAACCAGAAGAAAGAGTATGTTGTGATGAAATTGCAATTTTAGCGGTACCAAGCACCCTTCCTTTACTATTATCACCAAAGTAAATGCCTTCACTTGGATCTTCATTTTATTCATATTCCACGAACCTTCTTCTTTATCCGGTCATGTGATTGGTGCATCCACAATCTAGCACCCACTTTGCTCCACTGGATGAATATGTCTACAAAAGACAAATTATTCTTTGGTCTTAGGTACCCAAGCGTGCTTGGGTCCTTTTGTGGTTAGTCACAAGTGATTTGGACACCCACATATGATACTTGGTGTTCCCATGGCGTGGCCCAACATATTTAGCATAAACTCTACCAAGATTACTTTTCATGAGTACATATGAAGCATCAAATGTTCTAAATAAAACTTGTTGTTCATATGAGTTAACAATGTTCATTTTATCAAGGTTATCTTGTTTTCCAACTTGAGAAGAGTTTCCCTTGACAAATGCAATGCATTCATTGTTATTCTTGTGGCTTCTAGCGTTTTGCTTTTCACCATTAGAATACCCAATGACATATTTTACATTAGGAGGTCTTGTGATTGAGTATGCACTGCGTGCATACTTGACCTTCTCCTTGTCAAATATGCCACTTTGGGAAGGATGCTTATCCTTTGTCATGTTTGGCTTTTTCTTCAAGTTAGTGTCACTTTTAGCACAGGTACAAGTAATAATAGTTTCATATTTGATTTGTTGGGAAGGTGAGCTTGAAGAGGATGAAGAACCACTTTGCTTGAGGGACTCAACTTGTACCTCAAGGATCTTGTTAACTTTGGTTAAGTTCACAAGTTCATCATTGATAGCCACGTTTGAGTCTTTTAGCTTCAAACAAGCTTCCTTGCTTGAAGCTAAATCAAGTTCCAGTGATTTACTTCGCTCCTTTTCAAGCTGAAGGAGCTTTTTGGTCTTAAGATATTCTTCCTTTTAGAGGATTATCATATCTTCCTGATGATCAACTAGCTCTTCCTTATATACAAGCTTATCCATTAGAAATTTCATCTTAGCAGCAGTTTTCTTATTTAAAACACTAAGTATATATTCACTTTCATCACTGCTATCATCCTCACTAGAATTATCACTATAACTAGTAAAAGAATGTGAGGAGGAAGATTTAGTTGTTACCTTTCTTTTACCTTCCTTGGCCATTAGACATGTGTTTTCGTTCTCCTTCCATGTGCCCATGGTTGGGAAGAGAGTCAATTTCTTGGTAGTCTTCTTGATGGCTATGGTGGCCATCCCCTCTTCTTCTTTGGATGAGGATTCATCATTGGAGTCCCACTCCTTCCCCATATGCGCTTGGCCATATTGCTTCTTCTTCTTGTACATCTTCTTCGGTTGAGGATTGTCGTCCTTAGTCTTCCTCTTATTTTCATCACGCGGACAATCTACTATGAAGTGATCATATTCTCCGCAATTGTTGCACGCCTGTCTTATCTTGGGTCTTTGTTTGCCCCTTTGTCTTCCATTGTTAGAGTTACCACCATTTCTTCTTCTCATCATTTTCTTGAACTTATTCATGAACAAGATCATGTATTCTTCATCGATATCACTGCTTTCATCATCGCTGTCATCTTCTCCATGAGCTTCTCGAGCTTCTTTTGATACGGGTTTACAAGTTGACTTCAAGGAAACTCCTTTCTTCTTTGTCGAGGTAAGATCGGCAACTTCCTTAACATGCTTGGCTTGCTTCTCCATCATTTCAAAGTTAATAATCTTGCCAAGAAGTTCGTCCGGGGTCATTTTCGATACCAGGGGCTTTCTCTGATCATAGAGCAAAGGGTCACGTTGCGAGGCATGAATGCTCTAAGTATACACTTCATGACTTCATGATCGTTCCACTTCTTGCTGCCGTATGCTCAAACTTTGTTGACTAGAAACTTCAATCGATTGAACATATCTTGTGGTGATTAATCTTCTTCTATGGCGAATTTTCCCAATTCACCTTCAATCATTTCGATCTTTGCTTCACGTACATGATGATCAACTTCATGTGCGCTTTGTATAGTGTCCCATATCTCCTTGTCAATTTCGAGTCCATCCAACTTGGTGAACTCGTCTCGGCTTAATGAAGAAGTGATCATAGCTGGAGCTTGGGCATTTCGATGAATGGCTTGTTCCTGTCTTGGGGTCAGCTCTTCATCATCATCCATGATATCTATCCCTGTACACACTATATACCACAAACTTGGGTTAAGCGATATAAGGTGCATTTTCATCTTTTGTCTCCACAATGAATAATCATTGCCATCATAATAAGGCGCTTTCCCTAAAGGAATTAATAAATAATGATTATTGTTAGAATTCAAACGTTCATAGTCAAAAGGATATCGAGAGTAGTCGGTGTGACTACCCCCCTTCTTCTTTTCATCGTCGATCTTCTTCCTCCCTTTTGGAGAGAGTGCCTTCTTCCGATGAAGAGCCTTGAGTTGAAGCATTTTCTCATCATCGTCCTCACAGTCCTGAATTGCATCAAGGAGCTTCTCCAGCTTTGTGTCTTTTCATCATCACCCTTCTCGTTGTTGAAGTACTTGTGTACATCCTTAATGTCCGACATCGTCTCTTCGAGCGGTGAGTCTCTTTTGATGATTTTGGCTCTTATACCAATTGAATAAAGCCTAGAGGGCGGGTGAATAGGCTTTTGGAACTTTTCTCGATCCTTGAAACACTTAACAGATTTATCAAATACAGGGAGATCGGACTAGTCTTGTATGCGTGGACTAGAAAGATAAAGATTAATCGATAAATTCACCTCTAGTACCCTATGCAGCGGGAAGTAATTTGCAACTTGGAAGTATTATAACAATGAAACAATGTATGACAAAGATCAACGTTAATTTCAATGTTTCAACATGAAATACAAAAGATTTTGTAAACCCTATAATATGAGGAACGATGAAACAAAAGAGCACGAGACAAGATTGTATCCCGTGGTTCGATTCCCATAAAGGAAACCTACATCCACGGAGGACCGGGTCTTCACCAACCCTACCCTCATCGAATCGCCATGGAGGCCGATTCTCCTCCACTAATCACAAAATGGCAAATAACTCGTTCAAGGGGCCTTCTCACAAGTTCAAGGCTCCGCAAGAATTACAATGAAGAACACCACCAAACACACTCGAAAGATATACAATAAACAACAAGAATGTGCGAGAGATCAAACACAAGAGCTCAAGATGTGTAGAATAACTCTCTCCTTTGATCAATTGCTGAACCTCAAAGATTTGATCCTTTCAGGGTTAGAATGTGTGGAGAGATGTGTATTTTGGGCTCTTGGAAGGTGTGACAGTGTAGAGGGTCGAGAGAGGTTGATGTATGGACATACACCCATATTTATACTAGGGTTTCCAAAGTTACCGTTAGGGTTTGCGATGTCTGGACTAGTCCGTGGTGGACTCCGGACTAGCCTGGTGTGCGGTGTGTGGAAAACCCTAAGTGTTGAGATATACCGAACTAGTCTATTACTGGTGCGGACTAGTCCATTTTTAGTCAGAAACTTTTCAGACTAGTCCGGTTGATATTGGACTAGTGAGGTGTAGTAAACACCATGAAGAACTAGGACAAGCCCGCACTTGGAGGGACTTGTCCGATTTTAGTCAGAGAGTTTTCGAACTAGTATGGCCGATATGGGACTTGTCCGATGTAGTGAAAAATTGTGGGGCTAAGGACAAGTCTGGACTTGGAGGACTTGTGCGATTTTAGTCAGAAGATAACCGGACTAGTCTAATTGATATCGGACTTGTCCGGTGTTGTGCAAATGTGAAGTGTTGAGGACTAGTCCACACTAGGGGGACTAGTCCGATCTTAGTCAGAGAGATAGTGGACTAGTCCGGTGTATATCGGACTAGTCCCGTTATCCTGTAAATTGTGCAGTGAGTTGAATTATTTCTTCACTTGAGCTCTTGGGGTGTGTTTCTCCAACACACTCCATACAAAATAATCTAATCTTTTCATCTTTTGAGCTATTTTCACTTTAGATCCTCATTCTCCTTCCTTTTTGCGCTTTCTTTTAAGTTTCTTTAAAACCTGTGCTCAATTCAACAATTTTGTTAGGTTCTCATTTGTTTGTCATAAATCAACCAAAACCCACAAGGGATGCCTAGATGCACTTTCAGAAGTCCATACTGATTTCTTCCCACTTCCATTTTAGAATCTTTAATGGCTGCAATAATCCAGCTGCCCTTTGATGTTCAGCTTTGACTCATTGGCACACATCACATAATGCAGGTCATTAAACACATTGCTGAACATGATGCTGATTATGTTGCGGAATATGTTGCATTATATCCTTCGATATGTATTATGACGCATTAATTTCAAGGTTCACTCCCTCGTCATTTATCAATTGCACGGTCTTGGTGGCACACTGAATTACTCCATCGCGCTTTTGTAGCCAATCCACCCCCCTTAGAACACCAATGTCCTCGTCAGTCAACTCCAAAGCCAAGGAATCCTCGTTAGTCAACTCCCAAGCGAAGAACATCCCCTCTTGTCCAATCCTTGTGAATCCAAATCATTGAGGTTAGCGAGGAATTATACCCCCATTATTTTAAGACTTACTTTTGGACATACTATCTTTGTTCTCATCTTCCATACAGCTTCGTCTAAGACAGTGAATCTTCTAGTTGTGTCCATCTTCCATTGAAGTAGAGGTTGAGCGATATAGTAAAGAGAGATAGAAGAACCCCCAACTATATGCACCAAAGAATATGAAACTAAGAAACTATCTATACTAGCCAATATGGATGTGGCAAACGCTAAAGCTTCCCACAATCCTCTACTGAGCACACAAGCATACAAGCAACATTACATAGCAATCAGCACACCAACAAACAAAAATGATCCCAGAGTGTTCCCGTGTTCTCTAAAGTGACCATTCTATCTAGTCTGCATCCTACGGTCAACCTGTGGCTCAATACCAATTTGTGACACCTGGTTCCAAAAATCAACCAAGTGCAACGGATATGTGTGCCCAGGATGTTCAAACAAGTTTAGTAAACACCTTTCTTGGGTTTCCCATCAATTTGACACAAGCATGCAGTTTTGCAAACAAAACATTTAAAAACAAGATCAAGATGACCAAGGACACTTGACTTGCTCCTTAGACTGGTTACGGTCAAAAGCTTTGATGTTCTGGTGCTGGAGGTCCTCGACAGCACCCTCTAGAGCAAAACCTTCTATTCCGCGCAAAAGACATACAAAACAGACATCACAATCAATAATTGCTCATATATTACTCAATATGCCATGATATGCATGAATAATGCAATTATGAGGTAAAAATTGTTAATAAGTTTTTATTAATGTTTACTAACTAGTTCTAATGGAGTTTAACACGTTTTCCAATAGTTGAAACAATTTTTATCAGATTGGAATTAATTCATCAACTTCAGATGTAGGTGGTCGGACAAGTCCGTACTTGGGTCTGAACTAATCCGCCCTAGACTAGAAGGTCGATAGGACAAGTTCGAACTGGGACTGGAAAAGTCTGTTAGGCTAGGGTTTTTAGCAAATTTCCAGCTAGAGTATAGGTTGAGTTGAATTATGGGACCAAGATTGAAGTAGAAATATGATCTAAGGTAATTGTCGAGGATTCGACAAAACTCAAGATCTTGGCTTTTAGATCCAAGGAAGATGGATAATTGACGATAATGTCGATGAGTTGATGAAGATCGATCTTGGTGAATCCTTCTCCTTCCTCATTCCTTCTGACTGGTTGCGATGAACTCCTCTTGATGGCGGCTCTCACGAACTAGGGTTTGGGGTTTCTTCAATTGTGGCAAAGAGATGAAATGGTGGGTGTTGGGGTGTTTATATAGAGCTCGAGGTGGTAGGGTTTGATGGATTTCTAGTTTAAGGCGGTGGAGGCTGGGGTGGGGTCCCACATGGCCTCCACAGGGGTTGGGCATGATGTTCTTGGACCCAATTAAGATAAATACCCAATAGCATGTCATGGAGGAAAAGATTGAATCCGAGTCGGGCATATCGGACAAGTCCGCTAGGGGCCGGACCAGTCCGTTGGAAGTCAGAGAGTTGAACAGATAAGTCTGGTGTCAAGCCAGACAAGTCTGTTCGGAGTTATTTCAAAGTTACAGAAAGTTGAACGGACAAGCCTGGTGCTAGGCCGGACAAGTCTGGGGTATGAAATAGGGAAACATCAGAAATATTTTCGAACTAGTCTGTAGCATTAACGGAAAGGTCCGGAAAGACAACAGAGAACAAAATAGGACTAGTCTGGGGTCCAAACCGGACAAGTCCTCCCTACCCAGGGAGAACAACAGAGAGTTAGAGGACTAGTCTGGGGTCTAAATCCAAACAAGTCCGCACTACAATGGGTTTTTATTTGCTTGCATGATTAAATTTATTTTAAACTTATTCCTTTTGTAATGCTAAACATGTATGAGAATGTATGCAATACATGATGGAATAAAATAAGGGTGTTACAAACCTACCCCCCTTAAAATGAATCTCGCCCTCGAGATTCGACGTAGAAGAGAAGAGATAGGGAAATTCTTTCTTGATCTCATTTTCCAGCTCCTAAGTTGCTTCCGATTCTGCATGATGCATCCATTGTACTTTGCACCATCGAATCACCTTGTTCTTTGTGACTCTCTCCTTCGTTTCCAAGATTTTGACTGGTTGCTCGACATAAGTCAAATATGCCCCTAATTCCAATTCCTCCATTGGCACTCGTTCTTCCGATACCCATAAGCACTTCTTGAACTGAGAAACATGAAACACATCATGAACATTAGAAAGATGTGTTGGCATTTCCAACTTATACGCCACTTCTCCATGTTTGACCAAAATCTTTAATGGTCCAATATAGCGAGGTGCCAACTTGCCTCTGACATTAAACCGCTTATGACCCCGCATAGGTGATACTTTGAGATATACAAAGTCTCCCACTTCAAAGGCTAAGTTGCTCCGCCTATTATCCGCATTGCCCTTTTGTCTTGATTGAGCAACCCTCAAATTCTCGCGGATTGTCTGAACTTGCTTTTCAGCTTGTTGCAACATATCAGGGCCAAATACTTGAGTTTATCCTATCTCATTCCAAAACAAGTGTGTCCTACACTTCCTTCCATATAGTGCTTCATATGTCGACATCTTCAAGCTAGCTTGGTAACTGTTATTGTAGGAAAAATCAGCATGTGGCAAGCTCCTGTCCCAGCTACGTTCATGCTTCAAGGCGCATGCTCTCAACATATTTTCTAATATTTTGTTGGTCCTCTCAATTTGTCCATCAGTATGTGGATGATATGCTGAGTTATAATTTAACCTTGTACCCATAGCTTCATGCATTTTCTGCCAGAACCTAGAGGTGAATTGAGAACCTTGGCCCGAGACTATTTTCTTTGGAACTCCATGTCAGCAAGACAATATGCTCCATATAAAATTCTACTAGCTTCACGGTGGTATGGCACTCCATTTTCGTCCCCTAGACATCTCCCCCATGCTTCCATGAAGCTTCCCGAGGGCTTCCCGATCGGTTTGGCCCACCGTAGGGCTTGGTCGACTTGGCCGAAACCCTAATCGCCGCCGCCGCCATCGCGCATGCCCTTTCGGCCATCGCAGACGTGCGCTGACCCCATCGGCATGCTCAGCACCTCGAAATAGGGTTAGGCGGCGAGTTTGGAGGGCCACCGTGCCCTTGAACAGGCTGCAGCGAGGGGCCGCCGTCGGCCACCGCCCGAGCGCCGTCGGCGCGAGGTTGAAGATGACTCGGGGTGGGCCCCGGTCGTCAGTTTAACCAGCGCGCTCCGGATCTGGTGCGGTCCGAGGATCGCGTGCGGCTACGCGGGTTGAGTATCTGGCCCCCGTGCGGCTTCAATCCGATTGGCCCATTTCAAATATGTGGGCCCAGCACTTCAATCAAATGTTTTCCAATTGGAATTTAATTCCAGATTTTGCCCCAACTTGGAAAATTCATAACTCCTAGTAGATTTGTCCAAAAATTCCCACATAAATTTGTTTAGAACCAGCATGGAGAGTAATTTCCAGTGGTGCACTTGGATTTGTATGGAAGTCTATAGGAATTTATCCATAATTCAAAGAAGCAAAATTTATATAGAATTAATTCCTATAGTTCTGCTTTTTGTAAAATTACCACATTTTTCCATAACCTTCATTTGAATATCCTTGAACTCCAATAAAATTTCAGGGTCATTAGACTTTATTTTCATGGTCTCATCACCTGTGTATTCTCTATGCACATATAAATAGCCAAATTCATTTAAAAATTGTAAAAAATTGTCCAAATTCCTAAATTCAATATCTCACAGTAGAATGATTAGAAAATTATGAAACAAATTTTCCTAGAACCAGTGAGACCCCCTCTATATGGTACAATCACTGGTAGCCATGATAGATCTTCAAAATTTCAACCAAAATTTAGAGAAGGTTATTGCTTACCATAATTTTTAGGGCTCACAAACTTCCTTGATCATCTACTGTTCTTTGCAAGAGTCTCCATTATAATCCCTAATATCTACCATAAAAGTTCCAAAGACAATTAAGATCATAATCTTATTTGTTTCACAAGATAGTAGATTGTGACCTTAAACATATTATTTATTTTCAAAATAATTCATATATAGTATATGCATAACGTGTAGTAACTGAAGTCGAGGAGCAGCCGGAAGCTTTGGCAGTCTAGCTGCCAGAAACAAACATAGACTCGGACTCGCATTCAGGCAAGCCCCGGTTTGCATTTAAGTTCCTTACAGTGTCTTTGCAGTTTTCATTCACCTTACGTCTCCAGATGTTTGTGCATTACGTTTAAGGTGTTTGACATCCAATTGCATGACCCATAAATTCCATGGAGCCTTGGGTAGGTCTACAGCTTGATGAGTAGAAACTGCCATGATTATATTCATAGAGATCCGGTAGAAGTCGAGTAGTTGGAATCTACTCATGAGATAGGATTTTATCACCCGATATGGATTGGATCAAGAAATGGTATATGAATATGAAATTGAGACCGAGCAGCGACTAGGATGTAGCGAGACGTGGTCTCACGTGCATAGCCCTGCTTGTGTCAATTGAGGACCGATTCGTGTGCGGCCCTGCTGGACAAGCTTTAATTGTACCGGCGACATACTGGAGAAATGGGCTCCAGCAAACTGATGTAGCTTGACACTGGTTTGTCGAGGCATACCGTTCCGTTTTATAGGCGTAGGTTGAGGGCATCAAGGTGTAAATCCGCTGGTGGGCACATCAGAGTATGCCCCACGCAGGGACCTCTTGCTCGTGACGGATCGATCGGTTCGACATTCTAGTGTTGGGTGAAAGGTGGCCATATACGACTAGTACTGAAGTGCTATGTAGGTACTGCTATAAGTACACGCTGGTGCTTTCGAAAGTGCGTATGTGTCGTGTTGACCGGGTGTGTCCTGATTGCAATCACCGTCCCTCGCGGTAATAGAGTACCACATGTTCACTATGTTGTGACATAGTAAATACTGAAGACGTCAGGAGAATATGGTGTATTGAATTATAATTGTTTTGCAACCTTGTATGGCTTAGAGATAGCACAATTAAAAGTTTACAGTTTCCCCATACTTTACCTGTAATAGCATGATGTGCTTTGAGCATGTCATATCATCGGCAAAGCATTTCTTGTTCTATTGTGGAGTCTATGATGTGTCATGCCTTAAGAATGTCATGTTCTACTTAAAACATGATTATAAGGATCCACTTGTAGGCGTGTCCTTTATGTTATTCCTTACTTATACTTAGTGTTCACCCCTGCATATGTCTAGTGAGACGGGTTAGTCTTGCTGAGCCTTAAGCTCACGTTTGCGGTTAACAAGTTTTTGCAGATTATACGACTAATGACGGGTTCGATGACGAGGCTGCACCCCCTCCAGGAATTACAGCAGAGTGGGAATCCTGCACGCCGCCGTAAGTTGGGTGTTACTAGTGCAAAGTATCCAGGGCATGGATGACTTTGCTTTTGCATAGCCAGTGCCGAGAGCGTAGCTACGATGTATAGTTCTCTTTCCTGTTCGCTTAGTATAGGAAAACTTCCGTTGTGTTATAAATAAAGGCTTGGTATTGTTTTTTATTCTCGTTCTTTTCTTGTATACTGTTGGGTGTCGCATCGCATGACATCACTCAATGAGATCCTTGGTTGTCGGTATTCTGGTCCCCACAGGGTATAGGTATTACCACATACCTCACCATTGCCTCGTCCATCAATCTTCTTCATAAGGAGGTCCAATTTGGCAGCGATCATGTCCACCTCCTTGAAGGTGTGCATGCCTTACTGGCAGGTATGTAGATGCTCGTCGCTCCAACCCATGTTTGACACCATGTTCTCAATCAAATATTTAGCTTTGGGCACCGTCAATGAGAAGAAGTCTCCTCCAGCAGTAGCATCAACATGGTCACGGGTACAAGGGATCAGCCCGTTGTAGATGTTTTGGATAATGAGCTAATCAACCATCCCATTATGGGGACAAGCCAGGATGTACTCCTGAAGCATTTCCCAAGCCTTGAGAATAGAGTCCTTAACATCTTGCTGGAAGCTAGAAATTCTTCCACGTAGGGCATTGGTCTTGCCAAACAGAAAGAACTTAGAGAGGAATGTCGTAGAACAATTCTCCCAAGTGTCTACAGCCCTTCAGCTCGTGTAGAAGCATTGCTTCGCCCTCCCAAGAAGAGAGCACGAAAATAGCCTAAGAAGGACAACATCTAGAGATACGTCCTTCATCTCAAAAGTGCTGCAGATCTCAAGGAACTGTTGCAGGTGAGCACTTGCATCCTTGTTATCCTTCCCATTAAATGGGTTGGCTTGCACCATAGTGATTAGGCTAGTCTATATTTCGAAGTTCACGTCTCCCGTGTTAATGGTGGGCCAAGCAGGCACGTTGTTGGCAGAGGGAGCCGAAAACTCACGAAGGGTCTTCTGGGCCATTGGAGTTTCGGTTGTAGGTGCAATTACGCTGGCTTGCCTTGCCGCACAAAGCTTCTGAGGAGTAATGACACGAGGTCGATCTCTCATAAGAGATTCGGGATCATAAACAAAGTTTTTCGGCAAGTGAAAACTAGACATACACTATCTTGTTTTCACATAGAATGCAAAAATAAGAAGAGTTATCCTAATAAAACCTACCCAGGGTCCTATCCTATTCACTCAATTATGCAACACTTCGGCTGCCTTCCCCGACAATGGTGCAAAAATGCTTGTTGATATTTCCTACGCACTACTAACAAATCATCCCTATTAGTGGTGCCAGAAATGCTTGTTGATAGATCTTAAATCACATATATAAATCTTCAAGCGTACGAAATCTATCAATGTAGCATTTTCCCTTTTAGAGTATTCCCAAAGGGTGTCATTTATATTCTCCCAAAGGAAGGCTAGGTAGAAGCAAAGCAATCATCAAATGTAAAGGCTCGGTTAGTCTAGGTAGGGTTCTATCAAGGATGGATAAATGATAATTTTAGAGGTAGTGTGACACGCACAAGAGCATTCTATCCTAGGGGGGTAAATGAGGTAAAGAGGGACTTGGCTAAAAGTTAGGTAGATGCTCCTACTATGCTTCTAATATACATATACATTGACTAAGTTAGTTACTAATGGTCATATCAATAATGAATTCTCATGCTAAGTGGATTAACACATCGGACACGGGTTTACTCCTAGCAACACTAGGATGACTCCCGCCAAGAGCCTGTGGCATAACCGAACGTGTAGGATTACAAAGGACAGATAGGGTTGTCACCACCTACTACGTACCTCTTCAATCCGTGGGTCTACGAGACATTCAACGCTACTTATCTATCCTAGTACCATGCTAGCATATTAAGTATTTACCTTAAGAGCCTAGGAAAGATCCATCCTAAGGCAATGAACTAAATCATCATTGAACCAATGTTAATACATAGCATAACTGGTTCACATTAACATAATCATGTCATAGCAAATTAGACTGTAGTGGGGGTTTGTAGTGTTTATGATGATATAATGAGAATGGTAATCATAAATACTACTCCTACCACATATATGGAATCCACAATCAAAACAAGAAACGCTTCATCCAAGTATATGAACAATAGAAGACTAAAGATAACATCTTTATTAATAGCAAAGTCACAAATACCATTAGGACTATGAGAGTCGTACCTTTCCCAATTAGGGATTGTCAAGAGACTCCTTCTACTCCTCTCCTACTTGGAATATGGACTAGAGGCTCTCCTCTATAGCCTACACTCCTCTAAACCTAAGGAGAATAGTGTATACAATGGATGAATATTCCAGTGGTGTGTGTCTGAAGTGAGCGTGGGGGTCCTATTTATAGGTGGAGAAGAGCCGGTTCCTGCCACCAAAAGCCCGCAAATGAGTCACCACTGACTTCTTCAAGCCGGGAGGAGCCAACGCGTGGCGATTGACCGAGTTTGGTGCCAGGACCAAGTCGGTCGACCAGGGGGGTCGGTCGACCTGGTCTCTGAACCATTTCTCGTGTCCTTTCTCCAGGTCACTGTCAGGTGGGTTCCATCCCTTTATATGGGTGCTACATTGTTGGATGGCCTCGAATACTTCTGTTTGTTAGCTATTTGATCCATGTGGTGCCACATGTTAGCGCTTGATTGGCTGAGATGGTATTTTATAGGATTGCTCCCCCTCTTCTATCTCATTTCTTGCAATAATTCCCCGCATGCACTATTTCTCCAAGGAAAAGTGGAAATAGGTTAATTAGAAAGGGGATGTGTTCAAGAAATGACATTTACTTCACATAATTGAGTTATATTTGTGAGACTTATGTATGTTGAATACATTGGCTATGGCGATAAAAGTTTTGAATACTACCAAAACACCTCTATAATCAAGGTCCGACTCTAAGTCCGAGCTCTGGCAAGGTCTGACGTAAGTTCCGACTTGCTTTGTCTAGGTCAAACTAGCTTTGGTTAGCTCCGGCTCTAGGTCTGACTAGCTTTGGTAAGCTCTGGCGCTAGGTCTGACTAGCTTTGGTTAGCTCTGACACTAGGTGCCTGCTAGCTTTGGTATGTTCTAGCACTAGATCCTCTTAGTTTTGGTATGCTCCGGTTCAAGGTCCGGTTAGCTTTGGCAAGATTCGGAGCTTGACTGTATTGGTTCTGCTTTTAAATTGCAATGTTTCAAACTTGCTTTTTGGGATTATGGAAAGTTTGCTCAGATTTCTTTTACTAAGATTTTTGTGTGTTTTGGTGGTTATGGTTGATATCTTTTTGTTAAGGGTTGCAACATACTTATGTGAGGTTCTCACGTAAGGTGTTGTGGTTATCGGAACTAACGAGAGTCAAGTCGAGGACTTGTGCTTGGAAGTATTGTTTTGTTTATTCATGTGAAAATGTTGCTTGAGTTCAAGACATGGCTGGTGACAAGATCCATTGAACTAGTCATAGGGAAAAGATGATGTTCAACAATCAAGTTCGGGTGGAATTGTTGTTGAGTTGATCGGGAGGTCGCGCAGCATGTTTGAATCAAGAACAATGCATATGAAGGTATCGTGGACGTCATTGGAAGATGTTTGCACGTGTGCAAGGAGTGCATGGACATAGATACATGGTTCCGAGGCCTGATGGAGAGATGTGTACATAAAGAATTGGTCGGAAATGTCCAACCAACTAGGTTATGGACTCAGGTTGCGGTTGAGTCGTGTTTTACTCAAATATGGAAAGTTTTGAGTTGGTTATGATAGAATTTCTTGTGGGTCATGAATTTAAGTTATTTTAGGAATGTGGGACATGTTCCAAAGGTGTTTGGAAGTCTTAATATTGCTTCTATCTGCGTATAGAAGAGTCTTGAGCAATTATGGAAAGTTTCGATTCGTGAATTGAGTAGGAATAGAGTTCTAGTTGAGTCCAGGTTGGCCTAAGGGCTGGTTATATAAGCAAGGGAGGCCAAAGCTCATGGTAGACGACTTTGGGGCTGTTCCTTTTAAGTTTTGATCAATAAAATTTGTAGTCTAAAGTAGCTTTTGTGCCTTGTTTGTCTGACTTGTTTTCTTCAAGTCTTTCTCGTCGAGTTTCTGCACAGCACTACCTTTCTTTGGTGGTTTTATCATAACTCGAATTTTACCCATCCGATTGACGTAATTTTTTTGTGTTGTCTTCACAGCTTGATTTTATATCATCTGTTAAACTTTCACGGTCATTGGATTTGTTGTTTATGATCTACACGAGTTTCTTTGCAGTGTTCCAGAACTGTTTTTCTCGGGTAGAACAGATTCACCGTTGTTCGATCTTTCAATCATAACATGAGTTTCTCTCGATGGATTTTTGTGATTCTTGTTGTGACGTCTTCATGACTTGATTGTATACATTCTATACTAGTTTTGTCTCAGTTGAATACGTTTAGAATAGTCGCACACACAATTTCTTTAACAGATCGGTTTTCTGCTGAGGGGTGTTTTGTTGCTTCCGCTGAAAAGTTTTAATCTACCGTTCACCCCACACCCTCCTATGGTAGTTTTACACGTGCTCTTCGATCCTAAAATTGGTATCAGAGCCACAGTGCTATAATCTTTGTGATTCACATGTGCTTTTGACTAATCCTCCTGGAGAAATACTCGGCAAAACTTTGCGTGTTTGTTGGTATTTATTTTCATGTGTGGAAGGCATGCATGGAAGCTTTTATTCAGGCGCAAGGCTTCGCGATATTGGAAAAAGTGTAGAAGCCTCACGACGTGCTGCCGAATGATCAAGTCACGGCTACAAACTTAAGAGATGACAACAACAACAAAGCCCGCAACTTGATAATCCAAGGACTAACTCAAAGCGACTTCGAATGTGTTGCACACATCCGATCGGCGTATGATGTGTGGAGAGCACATTGTGACTACAACAAAAGATCCAACATGATCAAAGAGGTAAAGTAGGATATGTTCAAAAATAATACATTCACTTCAATATGCAACTCGGTGAGTCCATTGATGACCTTTTTGTCCGCTTTAATAAAATTCTCATCAACTTGCAAAGTGTCAATTTTAATTTTTCATTTGCTGAAAATGTTAGGCAATCGTTAAGTGCATTAGATATGTCAATTTGGGAGATGAAAGTCACATCTATTCGTAAATCTACTTTCATGAGTATACTTTTATTAGATGTGCTATATTCTAAGTTAAAAACTCATTAAATTGACATAATTGTCACGTAAGAACCCCAACAAGTCTCTTGCTTTTGTTTCTCAATGTGACATGCCCTAGATCCGATCAATCTTCATCTTGTGGTACACTTTAATTGTTGTCCTCTCTAACCCTTGAACAGATTGAGTTTCCAAAGGAGGAGCTAGCACTTCTCTCTACTAGGTTCTCAAAAGCACTGCAAAATGTGAGAACTAGAAGGAGAGGAAGCTTTGGACCTCAACAATGCTTCGAATGTGGTAAGACAGGGCACTTTCGTACAGATTGTCCTAACCTTTCAGGTCCTACTTCGTAGGAAGAAAAACAATCAAGGACGAAGCACTCCTCAACAAACGATAAGTAGAAGAAGAAGGGCTTTATAGGTCGCCAACTGGTGAACAGTTTTATCTCTGCACTCTGGGAACTTGGCTCAAGCGACGTGGACATTGGAAGTGACGAAGATGGTGATGATTTGGCTAACATGTGTTTCATGGCGGGCAAGTCAAGATCAAGTATGGAGGAGGCAGAACACAACAGCGACAATGAAGAGGTATGTCCTACTTGCGAAGAAATGTGTGATGCTATTTCTTGTGCCACTGTTATTGTTAAGAAAAAAGGACAAAAAGCTTGGGGAAAATGCTGTTGAAATTGTGTCACAAGAATCTGAAGTTAATCGTTTAAAAACCTATATTCGTAGTCATGATTCTTGTTCCTCATGCGATTCAATATATGAACAATTGTACTTCTTAAGAAGTGCACATTCCTCCACTCTTGATAAACTTGAGTTAGAGATTGAAAAGAACAAAAACCTTGCTGCACTTAATGACAGAAACTTAAAATATGCTTCTTGTTCTACAATTGATTTGCACTGTTCTCTGTAATGATCTTGAAAAGAAACTAAAAGATGCCATAAATGAAATTTTAATACTGAACAATGCTTTACGTGCTCATGAAGTTAAATATATTTTTAATTGAAAACTAAAAGGAAAAACTTCATGTGAAATTTGCGTAGAATTGTCTAAGAAACTTGATGACATGAATAGGACACTAGAACAATTTTGTATTGGAAATCTAAACTTGTTGTTGAATTCATCCAAATCTTGTAATGATAAAAATGGTTTAGGTTTTGATTCCCATGCTCATGCTAAGCACATCCACCTAAAATTGTAAAGTCATTAGGAAGTGGTCGGATTAAAATAGTTCCTAAACCAAAAGAGGTGGCTTTTAAATCTGCAGAAGTGTTGTCACATTTGGGTTCAAATAAACATACTGCATGCTCATCTAGACATGAACACAAAGTTAAATTTCATTGTACCTATTGTGGTAGAGATGGTCATGTCATAGATTTTTTTATAGACTAGCTAAACAACATAAAAAGGAAAAAATGCAAGCTAGATCTTGTAGCTCTCATGCAAAATTTTGCTGCATATACTAAACCGAATGTCAGGAACATGCAACCTGCTATTATGAGTCAAAAACATTCAAAGTTTACCTCCGAAGCTTCAGTTTTTGCCCCTGGACCTTCTGTTGTTACCTCTAGACCTTCTGTTTTTACCTCCGGAGCTATGATTTTTGTGCTAAAAAAGTAACACCTTATACGTCAGTAGTTAAGAACAAAAAATCTCAAACTTTGACTCATAAACCTACTATTTTATTTCAGCTTTCACGTGTTTTTCCTGCTGCAAGTCGTGTGACTCAGTACTGGATTCCTAAATGTGTTTTGACTAACCCCAGTATTGAGTCATTGATGTATTGTTCTTCTATGTAGGTTACACGCTTGAGGAAGGAGAACATTTGGATTGTGGATTCAGGTCGCTCACGCTACATGACCGGTAACAAAGAATGGTTCTCGTCCCTCTCTTTTTAGTCACGTGTAGAGAATGTTACTTTTGCCGATAATTCTTCAACTCCTAAGATTGCTAAGGGTTCGGTTAGAGTAAATGATCACTACACTTTGAAGGATGTGGCACTTGTTAAAAATTTGAAATACAACTTGCTTTCTGTTTCACAACCGCTAGATCAAAATTTGGAAATTATTTTCACTAAAAATTGCTGCAAAGTTGTAAATTCAAATAGTGAGCTTATTTTTAACATGTCTCGGCTTGGAAGAGTTTTTGAAGCTAATTTTGATATGTCTTCCTCCAAGAATAGGTGTCTAGTTGCTAATGATTCAAAGGACTTATATTTTTTTGCATTGTAGACTTGGTCACGTAGGCTATGATCATCTAACGCGTGTTTGTGCTCTGGATCGCATACGTGGATTGCCTAAGCTTAAAGGGGACAAAGAAATTGTGTGCTATTCTTGTAGACATGCTAAGATGGTTGCAGGTTCACATAATCCTGTGACAATGATCATGACAACTGAACCGGGTCATCTTTTGCACCTTGACAATGTAGGACCTTCACGTGTTCAATCCTTCAGAGGTAAATGGTATGTTCTTGTGAGTGGTGATGATTATTCTAGATACTCTTGTGTTTACTTTATGGCATCTAAAAATGAAGCTTTTAGTCATTTTAGAACTTTATTTCTTAGATTATCAATTGATCACCCAGGATCTTTAAAAGCAATTAGAAATGATAATGGAACTGAATTTAAAAATCAATCTTTTCATCACTTTTGTGCAGAAAATGGAATAGATCATCAATTTTCTTCACCATATGTACCTCAAAAAAATGGTGTTGTAGAAAGAAAGAACATAACCTTAGTTGAAATGGCTAGGACTACGCTTGATGAATATCAAACTCCAAGGAAATTTTAGGCTGATGCGATTGCAACCGCTTGTTATGTCTCAAATCGTATTTTCATGCACGCTAAGCTAGGTAAAACACCATATGAGCTCCGGTTTGTACATAGGCCTAGTGTTACACACTTTTAGGTGTTTGGTTGCAAATGCTTTGTTAAGAAACATGGTAATCTTGATAAATTTGAACCTAGATCTATTGATGGCATGTTTCATGGTTATCCATCTTATACTAGAGGCTACCGTGTGCTTTTACTTGACACTAACAAAATTGTGGACACCTGTATGGTGTCTTTTGATGAAGCTAGCCCAGGTAATAGCTCAAACATTGCAGGTCCGGATCCATGTCCTCAGGGGGAGGGCATTTTCGAAGAAGAAGAAGAAGAGTCGGCGATATTGCCTGATAGTTCCGAAGCTGACATGTGTCCAGCTCCGAACTTTGAACAAGCTCCGACTACTATCTCTGCTGGTCCTGATCGTCCACAATCCACAAGCTCAATAATCTATGATGAACCTGATGAAGAAGAAGCTTGTGAGACATCTATTCCCCTACGGATTTACAAGAATCATCCTCCGCAACAGATAATTGGAAGCTTAAATGAACGAGTTACAAGATCCAGGTTTTCCGACCCCAATTCTCATGCTCATTCTGCTTTTGTTGCTTGTTATGAACCCAAAGATATATCACACGCACTCACTAATGAATATTGTATTGCCATGCAAGAAGAGTTAGAAATTTTGAAAAAGAAATAATGTTGGGAAACTTGTACCTCCACCTCAAGATCACACTTTAATTGGAACTAAATGGGTGTTTAAAAATAAACAAAGTGAGGATGGGGTTGTGATTAGGAATAAAGCTAGATCGGTTGCTCGGGTTTCACACAAATTGAGGGTCTAGATTTTGATGAAACTTTTGCTCCTGTTGCTAGATTAGAAGCCATAAGAATTTTGTTAGCTTTTGCTGCATCTAAAGGTTTCAAGTTATGTCAAATGGTTGTAAAAAGTGTTTTTCTTAATGGCTACATAGATGAGGAGGTTTATGTTAAGCAACCACCTGATTTTGAAAATCCAAATTTTCCTAATCATGTTTTTAAACTGACTAAAGCCCTGTATGGTCTAAAACAAGCTCCTAGAGCATGGTATGGTAGGTTAAAAACATTCTTACTTGAAAAGGAGTTTACCATGGGCAAGGTTGATAAACATTTTTTGTGCTTAAGCCTGGCAATGACTCATTGTTCGTTCAAGTGTATGTGGATGATATTGTCTTTGGTTGTGCTTCTCATGATCTTGTGTCCAAGTTTTCAGCTATGATGAGTTCAAAATTTGAGATGAGTATGATGGGAGAACTAACGTACGTTTTGGGGCTGCAAATCAAGAAAACTAAGGAGAGAACCTTTGTGCATCAAATGAAGTATACAAGAGACCTTCTTAAGCACTTTAACATGGACAAAAGCAAGCCTCTTCGGACACCAATGGGAACAGCAACGGCACTTGAACTTGATGAATATGGTGAACCCGTGGATCAAAAAGAATATTGAAGCATAATCGGATCACTTTTGTACCTCACGGCATCAAGACCGGACATACAATTTAGCGTATGTCTTTGTGCACGGTTTCAAGCTTCTCCACGTGCTTCACATCGTCAAGCCGTCAAAAGGATTCTTATGTATTTACAGGGAACTCAAGAGGTCGGTTTTTTTCTTCCTTCTTCCTCAACCATTACTTTGAAAGCTTTGTCGGATGTTGATTTTGGGGGTTGTAGGATTGATAGGAAAAGTACTTCCCATGCTTATTATTTTCTTGGTAACTCACTTGTTGCTTGGTCCTCTAGAAAACAAATTTTAGTTGCACAATCCGCAACCGAATCTGACTATGTAGTTGCTGCTAGTGCTTGCTCACAAATTGTTTGGATTGTTCAAACACTTAAGGACGATGGGGTTGATCTAGATAGTGTTCCATTATTTTATGATAACATAGTGCCATTTGCATTGCTAAAAACCCGTGCAACATTCTAGAACTAAGAACATTGATATTAGGTATCACTTTCTCTGTGATAATGTTGAAAATGGAAACATTGTGCTTCACCATGTAGATACCGAACAACAATTTGCTAACATTTTCACAAAACCTTTGGATTTCACTCATTTTGGTTACATTCGTAGTGAAATAGGGGTTATGCATCCTCATGGCTTAAATTGATGGGGAGTTTTGAAACTTGGGAAGTCTATGTGTGAATCTGAATTTAAAATAATATGAGCATAGTATGTCAGACATATATGACTTTGTCATTCCTTTTACATGCTGAAAGATCTTACTACATTACTCATGTTATACATTTTTTAGTTTTTGCCATGACTAGTAATTGGAATAAATACTTACACTCAATCTGGTCGCGATAAAACATTCTTGCTGTTTTGAAGTTGTTGCATGATCACACGTGCTTTTAATCATAATGAAATAATTAATTAATCAACTCACATGTTGAGTTTTATGAACAAATATAAATTGAGAGAAGATCAAGATAATATACAAGCATCACACTTCTTCTTTTGAGATGGCTTATCATTGCACTTAGATATGAACTTGGAAAAAGTTGTGTAAGACTAAAACCATGTCCTTAAGCTTCTGATTGACAAATGACATGGGCTTGGTTTGGGTGGTTAGAATAAGGCATATGCGCATATAATCACTTTCAAATATCATATGATCTAAATTTGTGCTTTGAAAATTAATAAAATGCAGCAACAAATGTCATGCTTTCGGGTTTTGAAATAGTTAAGTTTGTGAGATCATGACTTGCTAAAATTGAATATTACATTTGATCTCTAGCTTGGCTTACACTACTTTATGTATCTCATTGTTGTGATAGTGTAAGTTACTTGATAGTATGACTAGGATGAGATTTGTTTTATATGTATATGTTATAATGTGCTCATAACAAATTAAAATTTCTCTTTTGTACCTTGCAGAATACATTGTCAAAGGGGGAGAAATTTATTTCGATCTTTCTATCTCATTTGATTTTCAAAAAGAGGGAGAAATTGTTTCCCAAACTTTTCATGCCATTGTTCGGTTTTTAAGTGGTGTTGCCAATGCATTCATCAAGGGGGAGATTGTGAGACCTATGTGTGCCGAATACATTGGCTATGGCGATAAAAGTTTTGAATACTACCAAAACACCTTTCTCATAAAGGTCCGACTCTAGGTCCGAGCTCCGACAAGGTCCGACGTAAGGTCTAACTTGCTTTGGCTAGGTCCGAGTTCTTTGTCTAGGTCCGACTAGCTTTGGTTAGCTTGAGCTCTAGGTCCGACTACCTTTTGTAAGCTCCGGCACTAGGTCTGACTAGCTTTGGTTAGCTCCGGTGCTAGGTCCTGCTAGCTTTGGTATGTTCCAGTACTAGATCCTTTTAGTTTTGGTAAGCTCCGGTTCAAGGTCCGATTAGCTCTGGCAAGGTTCAGAGCTTGATCGCATTGGTTCTGTTTTTAAATTGCAATGTTTCGAGCTTGCTTTTTGGGATTATGGAAAGTTTGCTTAGCTTTATTTTACTAAGTTTTTGGTGTGTTTTGATGGCCATGGTTGATATCTTTTTCCTAAGGTTTGCAACATACTTATGTGAGGTGCTCACGTAAGGTGTTGTGGTTATCGGAACTAACGAGAGTCAAGTCAAGGACTTGTGCTTGGAAGTTTTGGTTGTTTATTCATGTGCAGGTGTTGCTTGAGTTCAAGACATGGCTGGTGACAGGATCCATTGAATTAGTCTTAGGGAAAAGATGATGTTCAACAACCAAGTTTGGGAGGAATTATGATTGAGTTGATCGAGAGGTCGCACAACATGTCTGAATTAAGAACAATGCATATGAAGGTATCGTGGACGTCGTTGGAAGATGTTTGCACATGTGCAAGGAGTGCATGGACATAGCTACATGGTTCCTAGGTGTGATGGAGAGATGTGGACGTAAAGAATTGGTCGGAAAAGTCCAACCGACTAGGTTATGGACTCAGGCTGCGGCTGAGTCGTGTTTTACTCAAATATGGAATGTTTTGAGTTGGTTATGATATGATTTCGTTTGGGTCACGAATTTGAGTTGTTTTAGGAATGTGGTATATGTTCCTAAGGTGTTTGGAAGTCTTAAGATTGCTTCTGTCTACGTATAGAAGAGTCTTGAGCGGTTGCGGAAAGTTTCGATTCGTGAATTGAGTAGGATTAGAGTCCTAGTTAAGTTTGGGTTGGCCTAAGAGCTGGTTATATAAGCAAGGGAGGCCAGAGCTCATGGTAGACGACTTTGGGGCTGTTCCTTGAGTTTTGATCAATAAAATTTGTAGTCTAAAGGAGCTTTTGTGCCTTGTTCGTCCGACTTGTTTTCTTCAAGTCTTTCTCGTCGAGTTTCTACACAGCACTACCTTTATTGGGTTGTTTTATCATAACTCGAGTTTCACAGATCCGATTGACGTGATTATTTTTGAGTTGTATTCACAACTTGATTTTCTATCATCTATGAAAATTTCACAGTCATTGGATTTTCGGTTTTTGATCTACATGACTTTCTTTGCAGCATTCCAGAACTGTTTTTCTCGGGTAGAACAGGTTGACCGTTGTTCGATCTTTCGATCGTTACTTGCGTTTCTCTTGACGGATATTCATGATTCTTGTTGTGACGTCTTCGTGACTTGATTCTCTACAATCTATACTAGTTTTGTCTCAGTTGAACATGTTTAGAATAGTTGTACACACGGTTTATTTAACATATCAGTTTTCTGCCGAGGGGTGCTTCTTTGCTTCTGCTGAAAAGTTTTAATCTACCATTCACCCCCCTCCTGGTAGTTTTACACGTGCTCTTCGATCCTACAATATTGAAGGGTGGAATTGGTATATAACATCCGTCAATAGATGGCCGCGTCAAAATCGAGCGTAGTCGTGAGAGGTGACTTGATCGTGAAAACCCTTCTCCTCTGGGAGTTTGAGGTGGCTGCTCGGCTCTCGCCCCACATCTCCGCATGATGGAGTGGCCAGCCAAATTCATGTTGCATCTGCCGGAAAAATATGACGGTACGTCAACCCCGCCAAATTTCTGCAGATATACTCCACGACTATCCTCACTGCAAGGGGAATGGGGCTATCTATGCCCAATACTTCCCAGTGTCCTTAACTGGGACAACAAGGTCCTAGTTCATGAGTTTACCGCTCGACTCCATCTACAAATGGGGAGAGCACTGTCGCCAGTTTACCGCAATATTCGGGAGCTCCTACACTCGGCCTGGCAAAGAACTCGACCTCTTTATCGTACAACAGAAGTCGAAGAGTCCTTGCGATCCTTCATCTAGCGATTCTCTCAGGTATGAAACACCATCCCTTGTATCTCCAATGCTTCTGTCACTATTGCATTCTGACAGGGAGTTTGAGACATGAACATGTTGGAGAAGCTGGTGACCAAAAAGTCAATAGAATCACAAAACTCCTCAGTCTGGCTGATAAATGTGTCAGGGCTGTTGAGGGTCGGGAGACCACTCCAAACCAGCTGTGGAAGCCAAGCAGTCCACCTCTAAAGCTGAAGCTACTGCTGTCCAAGTTAGTGGCAAAAAGAAAAACAAGAATTCCAGTGGAAAGATCAAGTCACTTGCCGAAGCACCTACCGTTGCAGCAGCGGCAACACCTGGTGGTCCGGGGCTACACCATGACAAGCAACATCGTCCATCGTCCAAAGACGGTGACAAGATGTGGTGCCCGATCCACAAATCCACGAGCCATAATCTTGAAGACTGTCGCGAGGTAAAAAAGCTCGCTGAACGCCAAAGCAAGCATCAAGAGGACGCGCCTTTCCGACAGCGGGGAGGCGAGAGAAGGTTGTCGGAGCTTCATCTGATTAGGAGCTAGGCTTCTAAGATGCTAATAAGGCATTAAAGATTGTCTACAACACCGTCAATGATTCCGACACTAGCTCTGACAATGAACGTTGGAAGACTCTTTATATGATGTATGAAGGGTCTTGGGACATTACCTCTCGGCACGTTGTTAAGACTTCGTGTCGAGGGATGATGGTTCATGCTGCTCATACCTCCAAGGCGAAGCCTCATTAGAAGTGGATAGGCACTCCCATCACTTTCAATGCTTCTGACTGTCCGAAGAATATGAACGGAGCTGGGCAACTTCCTTTGATAGTTTCTCTGACTACCAACCATGTCCAGCTCTTCCACGTCTTGGTTGATAATGGGACGGCACTCAACCTCATCAACTTTGCTGCCTTCATGAAGCTTCAGCTCGACCTCTCACACCTTAGGCCCTCGCGTCTATTCTCCAGAGTGAGTCCGGGAGCTATCACACCACTTCGATCAGTCTCTCTTCTAGTTACCTTCGGAACTCTAGAGAACTACCTGTCGGAGAAGCTGATTTTTCATGTAGCACAGATCAACCTTCCCTTCAACGCCGTCCTTGACAGGCGAGCCTTGTACAGGTTCATGGCAGTGGCCCACTACAACTTGGTGTTGAATATACCAACTCCGTTACGTGTCCTCCGGATACGAGGGGACCACACTGCTGGAATTACAGCGTTGGGGAAGCTTCATGCGCTCGCAGCAGTGCAAGAAGCTGAAACCGGCAAGGAGCAGACTGCTCAACAACCTTCGAGCTCGGGCCAACGTAGCTCAAAATCCGCACCTCGTGTGCAACCAAGCAGCGACACCGACATTCCCGTCAAAGTCATCCAAATTGGTTTTGATGCCGCTCAGACCACTCGTATATAGGGAGGTATAGGTGACAAATAGGGGCTCACACTCGTCACTTTCCTCCGGGCAAATTTCGACGTGTTTGCTTGGCAACCTCTACAAATGCTTGGGATCCCTAGGGAGGTGATCTAGCATCATCTCGAGATGTACAACAGAAGCCTCAGAAGCAATCTGTTGAGCGACAGAACTTTATCCGATAAGAAATCAAGAAGCTGCATGACACAGGATTCATTCGAGAGGTGTATCACCCACGCAGGCTAGCAAACCGAGTTGTTGTACCCAAGGCCGGTGGGAAGCTTCGGATGTGCATCAACTACACCACATTAAATAAGGCATGCCCAAAAGATCCCTTTCCACTACCAAGAATAGATCAGATAGTGGATTCTACTTCTGGCTGTGAGCTACTTTGTTTCCTAGATGCATATTCTGGTTTCCATCAAATTCCAATGTCTAAGGAAGATGAAGACCATACTGCTTTTTACCCCAGTAGATGGTCTTATGGTCTCAAAAATGCTCTCTCCACCTTTGTGCGATCTATGCACAAAAACTTTGGGGAGCTTATTCGGGACCTAGTGGAAGTCTACATTGATGACATCGTTGCCAAAGTGAAGAACAAAGACTCACTGCTGAACAACTTTCAATGTATCTTTCACAAGCTGCGCCTCATGCGCATGAAGCTCAAACCTGACAAGTGTGTCTTTGGGGTTTCCTCCGGAAAGATTCTTGGATACTTGGTCACTTACCGAGGAATTGAAGAAAATGCGGCCAGGATAAAAGCCATCCAAGCGATACGGCCTCCTGTCTGTGTCAAGAACGTCTAGAAGCTTACTGGTTGTATAGCCTCCCTCAACTGATTCGACTCAAGGTTGGTTGAGCGAGCACTTCCCTTCTTCAAGCTATTGAGGAAGTCCGAACCTTTCCATTGGTCTAAAGAAGCAGAAAAGGTCATTCAGGAGTTCAAACAGTCTCTTTCTATGATGCCAATCATGGTAGCTTCGGAGCCTGGTGTGTCTCTTCTACTTTACATTGCTGCAACGATAGAAGTTGTCACTATGGTTCTGGTCGCGAAAAGGCCAGACACATCTCTGAGCTCCTCTACAGAGAAGCTCAGAGCCCTCCAAGAGGGTCTGGAGCTATCTAGAGGAGAAGATCATCAATATGAGCCTGGGTCCTAGCTCCAGGCACAGATCCTAAAGGCAAGTTGCCTGTAGCTTAACCTCTCCCCTCCGGGAGAGTTCTGACTACTAAAGAAGAAAAATGTTCAGACCCCTCCATAAGGGTTCCAACTGTCCAAGCACGGAGCTACCACGTACCCTGGGGAGCCCCGGAGCTGCCATGCGTCATGAAAGACTGGGGCTGGCCTTCCCATCGAGGACATGCCTCGACGCTACCACGTGTCCTGCAGCTCGTCCCAGATGGTAAGGTGCGGGAGTTAAAGGGTAGAGCACTCTGCTCCAGTCATGCACTAAAACTCACAACCACCCCTGGTACACGAAGTGGGGCACGCCAATGGTCATACACCGCTATGACCAATCGCATAACAATGAAGGCGTTGCAGGCCTATCCCACTCACCCAAGTGGGTAGCTTGCGGCAACAAGACAAGCTGACGGGACACCTTCTGCCATGGTCAGCAACGGCGCGTGGGCTACTGACAAGGGAGGTGGCAAGACGGCGAGTCTCCACTGCCACCCTCAGAGGAAGCTTATGTGAGAAGCCTTAGATCTTTAGGACAAGATCACCCTGGGACCACCTGTCGAACCCAGGGACCCCACTTGTAAGGTGTCCGACCTTGAATATAAAAGGTCCAGACCGCCACCGATACAAGGACCAGACTATGAATCCCCGATATACACACACACACACGCATACACACTCACCAGCAATACAATCCATCGTGAAGTAGGATGTTATGCTCCTTGCAGCCTGAACCATATAAAAACCACCATGTCTAATACTCTACTGCTAGAACACTAGTTTGAGGCCTAAGCCCCGCCGAACAAGAACCTCCGCGGGCTGGTCCTTAGCAGATCAGGAGGAAGTCTCGCATTAACACTTCGACATTTGGCGCGCAAGGAAGGGGCTTTTTCCCTCAAAAAAGTGGTAGCGCTTTCACCACCATGGTGTTCATCAAGCCTGCGAGCTACGGCGAGATCAAGCCGCAAAAGGTCGACCATCATCTCGACAAAGACGTGGAGAAGGAGTTCCAAAGGCCAGAACACGCCGTGGAAATGGTACACCAGGCTGTGAACTTCGACCTCAACAGCGACCACGAGCATCGCAAAGCACTCCACGTCATCTGTGGAGGATCTTGGGAACCCGCATCTAGGAATGTGGTCAAGGCCCTGCGCTAGGCAATGGCTTCGACAACCTCTACGCATGTCTCGGTGCCACACCACAAATGGATGGAGACGCCGATCAGCTTCGACCCCTCTGACTGCACCGAGAACATGGCAGGAGCCGGGCAGCTGCCCCTCCTTGTCGCCCCCACAATCGCCAGTGTAATGTTTTACCACGTTCTGGTAGATGGTGGAGCCGGCCTCAACCTTATCAGCCGCGCGGTCTTCAACAAGCTAATGATCCCCGTGTCTGAGCTTGCCCGATCAATATCATTCTCGGGGGAAGGACCGGAGAGTGTTATCCCGTACGGCTGCATCCGCCTCCGGGTGACCTTAGAGACACCAGAGAACTTCAGGACGGTGAATATCCTATTCGACATCACAGAGGTTAGCCTCCCCTAGCACGCCATTATCAGCATGCCAGCCCTATACCAGTTTATGGCTATAGCCAATTACAGCTACCTCGTCCTCAAGATGCCGACGCCCTCCGGCGTCCTCAAGATCTGCGGAGATCGTGCTGCTGTGGTGGCAGTTTTGGAGAAGCTCTGTGTGCTGGCAAAGGCCCTAGCACCTACCTTGTGTGATGTTGGGACGAGTAAATCTTCGCCAGACCCACGCATGTGTATCCATGTCGCTGCACCACGAGTGCAACCCTCTGACGACGATGACGTACCCATCAAGACAATCCAGATTGGCACTGATGTGGCTCAGACCACCTGTATTGCGGGGTGTCTAGACAACGAGCAGGATCATCACCGACAACGGGACCCAATTCACCAGTGCAGCATTCCAGAACTACTGCGAAGACCTTGGCATCCATGTTTGTTATGCATCCGTAGCTCATCCAAAGAGCAACAGACAAGTCAAACGGGCCAACGCTGATATACTCAGAGGCCTCAAGACACGCACATATGACAGCTTGGATAAGCATGGTGCCAAGTGGGTCGACAAACTCCCCTGTGCACTATGGGCAAGCCGGACGTCACACAGCAGCACCATAGGAGAAACACCTTTCTTTCTGGTGGATGGGGCCGAGGTTGTCCTCCCCCCAGAGATTGTTGTGGGCTCATTTAGGGCCCGAGCACTCGATGAAGCTTCATAGGACCAGCTCTGACGAGAAGATGTTGACCTCATCGACAAAGCAAGGTGGCATGCCACCATCCGAAACACTCGTTACCGACAGGCGCTGACGCGCTACCAAGAGCGGTTTGTGCAGAGTAGATAGCTCAAGACAGGTGACCTGGTGATGCGGCACATACTCTCTTGTGAAGGGTCGCACAAACTTTCCCACGGCTGGGAAGGCCCCTTCCGAGTTATACAAGTATCCCGCCCCAGGTGTGTTTGCCTCTCAACGGAAGAAGGAGAGCCCCTTTCCAACCCTTGGAACATAGAGCACCTCTGTATGTTCTACCCATAAGCATAAATTGTAGGACAGTGTAGGGTGTCATGGTGCCAAGGAGCAGAACTTAGGACAACCAAACTCTAGGTGGGTGGGGGGGGGAGGTCCAGAGTGTACAGACGTTTAGCTTGGTTTCGTACACTAAGCATGAACACTCTACCTCCCTAGCCAACTGGAGTGGGTCGTTGCCTTATCGTAAAGCCAATTCACTATCTTACCATGTGTTTTCTCTTATGTTCACTTAAAATTACCTATTAACTTTGTGATCAATCAAGCTAGTCTCGTCTTTCGTATATTGTCTTCATATACATGGTGAAATTTGTTCTATGCCACCCCTAGTAGAGACATGCAACCCCGTTGCGGGCGGATGTATTTTAGGTACCTGCATGGTGTCTTGGAACCTCGCGGGTGCCCTCTTACTTGGGGTCCTGTGGTGCAAAATGGTTCCCCGCGAAAGGCCAACGCTGAGCAGGAGGTCCAAAGCGTGCAACATGCTTAGCTTGGTCCTGTACCATAAGCGTGTGCGCTTTGCCTCCCAGTGCTGCGGCTAAGTACCGAGGGCCAGGACGCTCACACCCTCGAATAAGAAGGAAGCCAGACCCCGAGCGCCAATGCACAGAATTACGCAAATCATGTGTACCAACCTAGTTCTGTAAGACATGACAATACTTAAGGATATGAAAAGATCACCAGCGAACAAAACAATATGCACCTCTTTTATGTGTGCAGGACATACAAAGCACGTTACGCCAGAGCATCCAGCTCCAGCACCTCGCAAGGGGCCTGCCGTCGACATCCCAGACCGTCAACATCAGCACCAAGCGCGGATAAGTGGGCAACCTCTCCTTCCCCACACTTGTTGCTAACAGGGTTCTCTCGCAAAAGCCTGTACACTAGGGGCCTGCTGTTGACGACTCTATGACAATGGTGACGAAACCAGAGCATCCAGCTCCGGCACCTCCGAAGGGGCCTGCCGTCAACGTTTCCACGAAGATGGCGGGCTGTGCCGGAGCATCCATCTCCAGCACCTCCAAAGGGGCCTGCCGTCGACATTTCAATGAAGATGGTGGGCGACGACAGAGCATCCAGCTCCGACACCCCCCAAGGGGCCCGCCGTCGATGTTTCCACGAAGATGGTGGGCGATGCCGGAGCATCCAGCTCCGACACCTCCCAAGGGGCCTGCCGTCGACATTTCCATGAAGATGGTGGGCGATGCCGGAGTATCCATCTCCAGCACCCCCCAGGGGGCCTGCTGTCGACGTTTTCATGAAGATGGTGGGCGACGCCGGAGCACCCAACTCCAACACCTCGCAAGGGGCCTACCTTCGATGTTCGATACCATCAACGTCAGCACCATGCAAGGATACATGAGTGAACTCTCCTACCCCGCACTTGTTGCTAACAGGGTTCTCTCACGATAGCCTGTACGTTAGGGGCCTGCCGTTGATGACTCTACGACAATGGTGGAAGACGCTAGAGCATCCAGCTCTGGCACCTCGCAAGGGTCCTGCCATCGACGTTTCCATGAAGATGGTGGGCGACAACGGAGCATCCAACTCCAGCACCTCCCAAGGGGCCTGCTGTCGACATTTCCACGAAGATGGTGGGTGGCGCCAGAGCATCCAGCTCCGGCACCTCCCAAGGGGCCTGTCGTCGACGTATCCACGAAGATGGTGGGTGACACTAGAGCATCCAGCTCCGGCACCTCCCAAGGGGCCTGCTGTTGACGGCTCTACAACGATGGTGGGCGACACCGGAGCATACAGCTCCAACACCCCCAGGGGGCTTGCTGTCGACGTCCCGGCACGTCAGCAATAGCAACAAGTGTGGACAAGTGAGTGCACCCCCTGCCCTGATTCTACTACTAACAAAGTTTGTTTCTTGTATCCTGTCCACTAGGCGCCCGCATTGCACGACTACAAAACGATGGTAGGCAATGCTGGAGCACCCAGCTCCGACACCTCCCAGGGGGCCTGCCATCGACGACTTCGCAGCGAAGGAGGGCGGAGCTGGAGCAGCCAGCTTCAGCTGCCGGCAACGACAAAACTCATGCTCCCTCACTACCGATGGGGACCAGTCGAAGACCTCCTGCGTTCAAGTGGCAGGCATACCCAACAATCTGGCCACACCTACCAGGGGGCCTCTAAGGGGGATTCCATAGGCAGGACGTCATCTAGCGACAAACCTGCCGTGTCAATTGCAAGCGTTGGTCCCTAAAAGGCTAACGACATGAACAAGGGCTCTTCAAGACCTTACTCAAGAGAAGGAATTGGGGCAACAATCTAGAAGCACACGACAAGGAAACAAACAAAACAACATGAATCCAAATTCATGAACATTTAGGCCCCCTTTGGCACAGCTCCCGGCTTCTGATTCTCCTGATGATCATCTACCATTGGTGGAGTTTTCATACAACCATGGTTATCAGACTAGCATCTAAATGGAACCCTACGAATCTCTTTATGGCCGGAAGTGCCGCACACCTTTGAACTGGTGTGAATCCAGTGAATGAGTAACATATGGTATAGACTTGGTAAAGGAAGCCGAGGATCGAGTACGAGTTATTCAAGATAGCCTCAAGGCTGCTCAGTCTCGCCAGAAAAGCTATGCGGACAAATGACGTCGACCACTTCATTTTGATATCGGGGATCACATTTATCTTCGTGTATCTCCAATGAAAGGGATTCATCGCTTTGGAGTAAAAGGGAAGCTAGCTCCATGTTTCATCGGACCATTCGCAATAAGTGAGCAATGCGGACCTGTAGCCTATCAGCTAGAGCTGCCAGCATCACTGTCAGGGGTGCACAATGTTTTTCACATTTCACAATTGAGAAAATGTCTCAAGGCCCTAGCGAAATTCCGTATGGAGGATTTGAAAGCTCTCCAACCATATCTGACTTACTCCGAACATCCAACCACGATAATTGATGAGAAGACTCGTACCATAAGAAACCGCACCTTGTGTTTCTACAAGATCTTGTGGGGAAACCACACCGCTGATGAAGCAACGTGGGAATGCGAGGAATATCTTAAAGCCAATTATCCGGACTTGTTAACATCATATGTTCATTAGGTCTTTTCTTTTTATCCTTCCTTTTGTAATCTCGGGACGAGATTCTTTTACGGGGGAGGAATGTAAAATCCCACATTTTCCTTCATATGAGGTTCAGTTGTAAGTTGGTTGTTAACCCTAATGGAGACCAATTATAGCCATGCTCATAAGCTTAATCTCAGCAAATCTTTTCTTCTAGTCATGCTTAAATTTATTAACATGAGGAATGAACTTCACCAATAAACTTAGATTAATTCTTTTGACCTCTCTTCAAAGTTTGGAATTATTTGAAGAGAGATTGCTAGGCCAAATTAATATGCAGTACCAAATAGGTATTCAAATTAATATAAATTGAATATATACTACAGTATATTTGACCCTGTCAAAATTACTCAATTCAGAGGCCATAAATTTTTCTATGGTTTTCTAATATTCCAAATAGACTTCCTGCAAAGTTTCATAAATTTTGAACTCCATTTGCTATTTTAATTGAGATTCTTAGCAAATTCAAATCATGTTTTGAATTCAAATTTTGAATTCTGTTCAACTAGATTGAACATCAAGATTTGAACACACACTCATGGTCAGCATAACTTGCTTGACTTATCCCCATAGTTTCACAATTTTTGGAACTCAATTGCTATTTAAATCAGTGGCACCATTGAATTTCATCCAAATTCAAATTTGAATTTGAAATTCAATTGAAACTTGCTCCAATTCAAAATCCAATTGCAGAATCAAATTCCAGATATTTATTTGAGCCTCCCCACAAAATCTAGAATTTTTGGATCAAGTTTGGTAGTAGAATTGATGTTAAGAGAAGGGAAGTGGATAAGAGGAGGTGGGACCCACTGTCAGCCAAAGCACTCGAGTGAAACCCACGGGGGGGGGGGGGGGTGCTCTGTCTCTAGCTCGCCCCGCCGATCGATGCCGGCAGCGCGCGACACCGCAACGCGAATGCATCCACCGAGCTGCTTGCTTGCTTGCGCTGTGGCGCGCTCCCCTCTCCCCTCTGTCCCTATAAATACCCCGTTGGCTGTCGCCGTTGGACTCCATCCCGGTTCACGCCATTTCCGCCACCCCTGTTCGGTGGAGCTCCCGCCGACGATTGCAGCCGTTTCTTCCCGAGCTGTAAGTAGATAAAAGGCTTGTCACAAATTCCTCTACGTATTCTATTTGTTCGTCGATCGTGACATAGCTTCTACTTGGCATATTTTGAAGTTTCCCAGTCGCCGTCGAGGAAGCCGCCGAGAACCTTCACTGTCTCGCCGTCGAACACAAGTTCTAGACCATCTCCAGCATCGATCCTTTAAGCAAAAAGGTTCGAAATCCTCTCTAGTTCATGCTCATAGAATCTAAGCTTATGACATGAAGTGTAACTTGAGTTCTTGTTCGAGCACTACACGAATATTGATCAATTAAGTTGGTCAAAGCCGACGTAATTAAGGCCTAAACCGGCGTAAGTAACTTAATTACGTCGGTTTTTCCTTAATTACATCAGCGGTTGGCCGACGTAGCGGTTTGGACGTAATTAGGATAAATTACGTCGTCCACTGACGTAAGTTATCTTAATTACGTCAGTCTGCAGCAGCCAACGTAAGTCATGTACCGGGATGTGCCGCGGGCTGGGCCGAAGTACTTACATCGGCCGCAGCATGCCGACATAAGTTATGTGGCGTAACTTACGTCGGTTGAACCAAATCGATGTAATTTAAGTGACATAACTTACGTCGGTCATGACAAACCGACGTAAGTTAAACTAGGCTAACTTACGTCGGCCCGGTCATAGCCGACGTAAGTTAAGTTTTTGATTTTTTTTAAAACAGAAACTGACTACCTCGCTCGATGGCAAGAACACAGAACAGGTATACAGATACACAGATACACATAACAGATATACAGAACACAAAACAGTTGCAAATTAAGTTCCAAAACATCAACAACAACAAAACATCCACCGGGCTACACACTAGCCCCTCCAATGCCTCCCGGGATCTTCTCGGCGCGTTCCCGAACCCTACAAAAGAAACATAATCACTAGTAAGCATCATTGTCGACTCAGTGATAACATCAGAGTCCAAGAACATCAGTGACAAAAGAAGGAAGCATGCTGTAGTTTCAAATGAAGTAATGTTGCATATATATATATATATATATATATATATATATATATATATATATATATATATATATATATATATATATATATATATATATATATATATATATATATATATATATATATATATATATATATATATATATATATATATATATATATATATATATATATATATATATATATATATATATATATATATATATATATATATATATATATATATATATATATATATATATATATAGCAAACTAGCAGGTATCAGAGTTGGAGACTTTAGGTAACAGGTCAAGCTTATGAACCACTAGCCCTTTGTTAACTGGAAGCACTGATCAAAACTTATTAACTATATACTAATCATTTCTGCCATGGTCAAAAACTACTAAAGCTTGATTAGATACACTTAACTTCCTCACCACTATAGGAATCAATATCTGACAAGTCATCAAGATGTACCTCTATGTTCTACCTCCTTATCTTTCTATGTAAAATACTAAAATGGATACAACAATATTAAAGAGAGAGTTTATCACCTGCTCCGGTGTCTGCTGCGGCGGAAGCGTAGGAATCTCGATATCCTGACCGCTGTGTCGAGCAAGAGCCTGCCATTGCAAAATATTAGAAGATATATGTTATTGAAGTGTTGTGAAATTTAACTACAGTACTTTAAATTACTTACCGCCACCGTTGCTTGCATCTGGGCCATCATTAAGGCCGTCCTCTGCTGCTCCTCCCTTGCCTCCGCTCTCGTCCTCTCCAGCTCTGCCTGGATTTGCATCAATGTCTCCCTTATGGCCTCGAGCTCCAGCTGGGTCTGCGAGAGACAACCACTGGTCCCAACGGACGAAGCCTGCGACGATGAAGCACCTCTCAAAGGTCGCATCGACCTCGAGTCGACAACTACATCAAAAATGGCAAACCTACAAAAGAATGAAAACACTAAGTAGAAGAAGATTAATTGAAAAAGAAATGAAACACACGAAGAACTCACCGTCCGTGGGCCTTCCCGCCTCTGCTTGCGTACGTGGCTTGGGGGTCGATCGGCGCGCTTTCCCAATCATAATCCGCACCGTGTATCTTCGTGACCTCCTACGCGTACTTTGCCTACAAAACAAATAAATCTTGTAAGCATGTCAATAATAGTATTAGTTATAATGAAATTGATGAATTTTGAAAACTTACCAATCGGTCGGCTGCGACCTGACTACACTGCCCTGGTTGAGAGGGTCACTTCCCTTGTGACCTCTCTTCCAAACCTGGGTCGGGGTCGGCTCATGACCCATCTCTCACTCCTGTATAGCTGTGTTAGTGAGATAAATAATATATTAGGAACACATAAATAAATTGAAAAGGTACTTACCATGCGTTTAGCCAAATGCAAGTAGCCGTTGCCGCCATAGTTGTGCTTGCCCTCGGACCCCATGCGGCACTGTCTAGCCTTTGTGGACTTATTTATGACACTGTCGCTAGCCCAGTACCGACAGAGAGCTAAGTACGCCTCGATGTTACCCTATAGCCAGTAAATACTAACCTGCACATATTTCATTTTTCATCAACGCAGTTAACATACGCAGATATTTGAAATATTTAACAATATTAAAAACTTACCTCCGCGTACTGCTCCTCTGTCAAGTACGAGTCGGAGTCCTTCCTAAATACACTCCTTTGCTGCTCCTGCTCCCAGGGGTGCCGCTTGTAGTACGTGTTGACGGCCTGAATCCGGGCGTACGACAACGTCGCCGTCGGGAGCTTCCGAGTGTTGTAATGGAACACGCGTCTCGCATGGTCCTCCATGCCCGGTTCCTCTACTTGGTACCTCAGCTTTAAGCAAACAAATATTTAAGTGATATGCATTAACAATTCAAACGAGTTGACAAAATGAAACAGTTAGACTTACCATAAAATCGTGCCACACGGCTCCCAGAACCGTGTCGTGGACCGGGTGAGAGACACGAGCGTAGTCATCCCACGACGGGGCAGGAAAACCGTCAATGACACCGAAGTAGTGCAACTTCACGATAGCACCCATGACACTGTTAACCTTCCTGTGGTGCTTCTCGGCCCCGTGAACGAAAAGTCATACCAACATCTACAAAATATATTAAATCATTAAGTAAAGGAAAACAACATCTAATATTTTATATACCTCGACAAACCTCGTTATTAACAACTTCGACAAACCTCAGTTGACCACATTTCAAACATTTGTTCTCATTGGCATGCTCTCTCCCGAAAAGCATGCAGTTGTCCGGACACACATCAATCTTCTCGTGCTTCATACCGAGACCGGAAAGAATTTTCTTCGAGTTGTACATATCCTTAGGCACTTTGTTGGGTTGTGGAAGGGCATCTTCGGACAAATCGATGAGCATGTTGTAACAATTGTTAGAAAAGAAGAACTTAGACTTAATTGCCATAAGTCAAGTCACAAAATTGAGGATTGACATTTTAGTGTGTCCATGCAGTGCCTCTTCTGAATCTTTGAGACGTTTGAAGAACTCTTTAACCTCTGCTTTTTGAGGATCTTCTGTAAGCCCCGGTCGTATAGCTTCTAGCATCTCATCCATCATATCAACCTCTGCGGCATCATCATTGTCCGCTTCCACTTCTTGTACAGCGTGAGAAACTGTCTCGCCGTGAAAGTTCCACAACTCATAATGTGATATGTAATCATTTCGACACAAGTGCATCGTAAGTTCCACTTTGTCCAAAAACGTTTTGTTTCAGTATTTCGTACATGGGCACCACGCCTTATCGCTATTTGACAATGAAAAAGCTCGTTCCACAAAAGCTTTTGTCTTGGTGTATCACTCATCTGAGTGACCACCAGTTCTACTCTTCCAACCAGTGTACATCCAACTACGATCTTCACCCATGTTTGACTCTGCAATTAATAGCCGGACAAATTACCGTTAGTTTCTCATTAATTTATGCATGATAGAGGAAATAATGAGAGAGACAGTGAACTGGGTCCGTGCCAGTTCGAAGCCCGACACGAGCCATGCTCGGGCTTGACCTCAGACCCAGCTCGGCCGCCCTCGGCTCCCCCGCCTCGTATTGAATCTATGAGGATGCGAGGCGAGACGACGAAACTGTTGGCGAAGAAGCTGTGGAGGAGGCCATGACTACAATGGTCTACACGACACGATCACACTTATCACGCTACATATATACCAAGGCTCGACCAGGCTTCAGGCCGGCACGACACGCTCGGCCCGCGAACGGGCCCGGCACGGCTAGACAGGGGAAAATGGGATCCATCGTGCCTGGCTTTGGCTTATGGCTCATCGTGCCGGCCCGGCCCGGCACGACAAATTTGTGGGCCGCACCAGGCATAATGTTTTCATGCACGAGACCGGCCGGGCTCAGGCCGGGCCGGCCCAGCACGGCCCATTGGCCATCTATAGCCACAATAGAACCTAAGTGCCCCGACAGCCGGCCGCCCCCGACACCGCCCTCGACATAAACCAATTAAGCATAATCTACACTACATTAATTAAGCATAATCTACACTAAGCAAATTAAGCACAATTAAGCAACTTAACCACTTAAGCATAATTAAATAAACATAATCTAAAGTAAGCAAATTAACTAATTAAGCATAATTAAATAAACAATTATGCAATTTAAGCATAATTTAAACAATTCAATTCAATTCAATTTCAAAATTGAACAATTCAATTCAAATCAATTCAAATCAAATTTAAACGTAGCTATTTAAATTCAAATTTCAATGTGGAGGGGGTGTGGGGTGGGTGGGTCTGTGGAGGGGGTGGGGGGGGGGGTCTGTTCTACTGGGGAGGGGGTGGGGTCTGTGGAGGGGAGGGGGGTGGGGGGTCTGTGTAGGGGAGGGGGGCAGGGAGGGGAGGGGGAGGTAGGGTGGCCGTTGGTCAGGGAGGGTAGGGGGAGGGGGCCGGAGAGGGGAAGTGGAGGGGGAGGGGAGCCGGGGAGGGGAGGGGAGGGGAGGGGGCGGCGCTCGGTCGTGTAGGGGAGGTGGAGGGGGAGGGGGAGGGAGGGTCGAACGGCGGCGATCGGGGAAGGAGTGTGGGGCGACGCTAGCTAGGGGAGGGGGCGGGGGAGCCGGGCCGGCGGTCGACAGGGACGGGAGGGGAGGGGAGGGTACCTGGCGGCAGCGGCGGCGTCGGGAGTGGCGGCGTCGGGCGCGCGCAGCGGGGAGAAGAAAAAGCGGTGGGTAAGGAAGAAAAGAGAAGGCGTGCACGGGGTAGGTTAAAATACATAACTTACATCGGCTAAATATTCAACTTACGTCGGTCGATGTAACTTACAACGGCCATCCTATTAGCTGACGTACGTTAAGGCTTATTTACGTCGGGCCACTTATTTACGTCGGCCTGTTGTCCATGCCGACGTAAGTGATCATTTACTGTTGTCATGCTAGTTACTTATGTCGGCAAGTTAACTTACTTACATCGGGTTTCTACAGCCGACTTAAGTTAATTAAATTACATCGGCCAGCCGACGTAAATTAAACTGGCCGATGTAAGTATCAGTGTTTCCTGTAGTGGAGAACCGAACGATTTCTCAATAGAACAGCAAAGCTTCGCACTTAAATTCATTTCATTCTTGGAATCATCCTTAAATTTGGTTAGCAGATAGTTTCTATGTGTACTAAGGAAGCTCCATGCCCAAAAATCCTGAAAGTTATCAACCGAGCATCTTAGATTTCGAGTTTTCGCGGCCGCCGGTTGAAAAACCGCACTTCCCCTTCGAACTCAACCTTGCTGGCAATTTCACCCCAATGTAAACCCCAAATCATACTCCTGGTGCTCCCAGGAACCTTCCCGAGTTTTTCTCGAGCCTATTGAGCCATTTCCGAGCATTTCCGACGAAGGCCGAAACCCTAGCTTCGCCGTCACCATCGCGCTGCCGTCTTCGGCCATCGCTGACGTGATTGGACACTACCATCGGCTTGCGCGGTCGATTTTAGGGTTGAGCGGTCACAGTGAGGCCGAAAGGAGGTCGACGCACCTAAGTCTGGCGAAGCACCGCCGCGGTTTCGGCGAGAAGCGCCGTCGCGTCGCGAGGTAGACGAAGGCCTATGGGCCCCACTTGTCAGCGCCAATTCGAACGCCCCGGGATCAGCTGCGGCAGTGGATCCAGTGCGGCTGCGCAGTTGAACACCGTGGCCCCCGGTGTGGCCCAGATGCAATTGGCCCATTCAAATGAAGTGGGACCGGCTCCTTTTATTTGAAATTTCCAATAGGAAAATAAATCAAGATTCAATCCCAACTTATAAAATCCATAACTTCTAGTAGAATTATCCAAAATTACCCAAATAAATTTTTGTTAGAACCAGCATGAAGAATACTGTACAGTGGTTCACTTGAATTTGTATGAAAAGCCATAGAAATTTCTCCATAATTCAGATAAGCAAAATGCTTAAAGAATTTATTCCCACAGTTCTGTTAATTGGAAAATTTCCAATTTTGATCAGAACACTATTGTTAATACCTTTGATCTCCAGTAAAAGTTTCAGGCTCTTTAGACTTAAAATACTAAGTTGATCCAAATTCCAAATCTCTATGTAGTTATAAATTGAGAAAAATGGAAAAATCAATTTCCAAGAATTTACCGGAACTTGAAAAATCAATTTATCCTTGTAGGAAGCTTAGAAAATAGTGAAACAAATTTTCCTATAACCAGTGAGACCCCCTCCACATGATACAACAGTTGGTAGCCATGATACATCTGCAAAAGTTTCAACAAAAAATTAGAAAATATTATTGCTTACCATAATTTTTAAGAACAACAAACTTCCTTGATCATCTCCTGTTCTTTGCAAGAGTCTTCTTTATAATTTCTAGTATCCACCATAAAAATCCCAAAGCCAATTAAGATAATTATCTTATTTTATCCTAATATACTCACACCACCTTAAGCATATTAATTATTCACAAAATCATTTATACCTAGTATATGCATATCGTGTAGTAGCTGAAGTCGAGGAGCAGCAGGAAGCCTTGGAGGTCCAGCTGCCAGAAACTAACATAGGCACAGACTCGCATTCAGACAAGCCCCGGTTTGCATTTAAGTTCCTTACAGTGTTTTTACAGTTTTTCATTCACCTTACGTTTTCAGATGATTGTGCATTATGTTTAACGTGTTTGACATCCACTTGCATGACCAATAAATCCTATGGAGTCTTGGGTTGGTCTACGGCCCGTCGAGTAGACACTGCTATGCTTATGCTCATAGGAATTCGGTAGAAGTCGAGTAGTTGGAATCTACTCGCGATATAGGAATTTTATCACACGGGAGATTCTGGAATAAGAAAATGGTTTATAAATATGAAATTGAAACCGAGCAGTGGATAGGATGCAGTGAGACGTGGTCTCATGTGCGTAGCCCTGCTTGTGTCGATTGAGGACCATTTCATGTGCGGTCCTACTGGACAAGCTTGAATTGTACCGGCGACATACTGGAGGAATGGACTCCAGTAAACTGACGTAGCTTGATACTGGTTTGTTGAAGCATTCTGTTCCGTTTTATAGGCGTGGGTTGAGGGTAGCAAGGTGTAAATCAGCTGGTGGGTACGTCAGAGTATGCCCCATGCAGTGACCTCCTGCTCGTGACGGATCGACCGGTTTGACATTCGAGTGTTTAGTGAAAGGTGGCCATATACGACTAGTACTAAATTGTTATGTAGGTACTGCTGAAAGTACTCGCTGGCATTTTTGAAAGTGCGTATGTGTCGTGTTGTTCCAGGTATGTCCTGATTGCAATCACCGTCCCTCGCGGTAATAGAGTACCACTTGTTCACTGCGTTGTGACATAGTAAATACTGAAGAAGTCAGGAGAATATGTTATATTGGTTTACAAATTGCTTGGACAACCTTGTTTGGCTTAGAGATAGTACAATTAAAAGTTTACAGTTTCCCCATACTTTACCTGTAATAGCATTATGTGCTTTGTGATCGTCATATCATCGGCAAAGCGTTTCTTGTTTGATCGTGGAGTCTATGATGTGCTGTGACTGAAGAATGTCATGTGCTAAATAAAGCATGACTATAAGGATCCACTTGTAGGCGAGTCCTTATGCTTTACTCTACCTATGTTTAGTATTCACCCTTGCATATGTCCAGTGAGACGGGTTAGTCTTGATGAGCCTTATGCTCACGTTTGCAGAGTTTTTGCAGATTATATGACTGATGACAGGTTTGATGATGAGTCTACACCCCCTACAGGGTTTACAAACGAGTGGGAACCCTACACACCGCCGTCAATTGTGTGTTGCTAGTGCGAAGTATCCAGGGCATGGATGACTTTGCTTTTGCATAGCTAGTGCTGAGAGCGTAGCTATGATGTATAGTTCTCTTTCCTTCCGTTAGTAATTTTAAACTTCCGTTGTGCTTTTCAATAAAGACTTGGTATTGTAAATTTTTCTCGTCCTTTTTTTGTATACTGTTGGGTGTCGCATCGCATGACACCACCCAATGAGATCCTTGGAGGTCGGGATTCCGGTCCCCACAGGATCTTCCTGGACTTTCGCCTTAAAAGATGGGGTTGCAGTATTTTGAGATGCGATGGGCTAGAAATTGGCTCATCGTCCAACATGATATCGCGTCGGTGCCAAAGGATTAATTGGTTGACAGCCTGCCCAGAGTCGCGATCCCCTCATGTGTGATGTGGTCTATTTCATAATCTGTATAATCATCATCAACGATCTGAAAAACTTGCACCACATCATAATATAATGGAAGTGGATTCCTGTTGAAGTCACGATCAGGCTTTGTCATAGCAGTGGCAACCTGTTTGATGTTGTTCCCTGCTCTGCCGATCGGGACAAGAAAACGACAAGATTTGTCCTTAGGAATATCATCGGCAGCGAACTTATGGGTTGACCCTGAGCCTGGCACAGAACCAACACTGCTAGGGTAGGCAGTTGGAGATACCAATAGCTCCTTTGGCACGAGAACCATCGCTGTACTCGGTGCCACTAATTGTCCCGATTGTCTAAGTAGTTCCATTATTTCTTGCACATTTTCTTTGACCTTTTCAGCAATCGTTTCATCAAGTTTTTTTCTTAAACTTCTCATGTCTTCTATATGTGTCTTTATCTTTAGGGTAACCATCTGGCGAAGACATTTGGGAAGAGTCTGTTCGAACCTGTCCACTGTGTTCAGGGTTTCCTAAGATAGCGGTAAGTTGGTCGTTCTCCCTCTTTGGCTTGAAGAGACCCTTTTGTTACTTTTCAATTACTTCTTTCATTTTTTCCTCTACTTCATTAACAGAGTCGAACTTTTCAAGTTTGCCCTCGCTGGTCAAACCTGACCGAGCAAAGATCCAACACTGAGTTCTCTCATCGCAGCCTTCTAACGGGTGAGGATTGCCCTTATTGGTAATTTTGTCTAATATCTTATTCCATTTCTGGACTTTGGGTGCATATCTGGCAGACCCCAAGCGATGATAGTATTTGTTCTTTTTGGCAAGCTCTGACCTAGTTGCACTTAGAGCTTTAGCATCAGGTGTGGTCTTTTGGCGAACAAACTCTTGCCACTGAGCTTGTGTGATTTTTCCTATCTTCCTCGGGCTAGGGACTTTATCGGTCTTAACATAAGCATTCATTTCACTCTTCCAGCTATGAAACTTCTTGCCGCAAGAGACTAATGTTGCTTTCTTTACAGCTTCTTCCGTGCCTTTCGGGAACTTGAATTGTTTCTTTATCCTTTCCCACAACTCATTCTTGGTCTCCTTAGGTAATTTTCTCCAATTCTCGGTTGTGATCGGCACGAGCTCTCTAACAAGAAAACTGCATGCATTTCGGTACTTTGTAACTGAATTTAGTGGTTCTTGGGGAAGCCCACCTGGACTGACCCTTGTTATGTACATGATGTGGTCCAATGGACCCTTATTGGGACCTAGTTGCCACATTTCCGCTTGAGTGAACCCGAGGATTCATCCATTGGAGAACCTTCTGTGGTTTTAGGAGCCGAAGTCACCTCGTTGTCTTTGCAATTAATCTAGGTAGAAAAGAATTATAATACTTCGTATACTTGAAAACCAACATTAACTTGAACTGCTAAAGTTAAGATTCGTGATCCATACCACGTCGGCAGGATCATATTCCGGGTCGAGATCCTCTGAAGTCTTTTTAACTTTTATATTAGGAAAAGGATCCGATGGACTGTGAATGGAGTCTGAACTGCTAGGTGAGTAAACTCCATATTGTCTTCTTTATTGTTACTACCAGCACGAGTCTTCTTACGGCTTTCCATGCTAGAACTAATAAGACAAAAAATATAATGAATGGCATGTTAACTCTACATGAAGTGTTGCATGAAGAAAAAGATGGAAGCATTCTAGGGTTTGATAAGGCATTCTTGGGTTTAAGGTGACTGACCAAGGTGATTGACCAAGTTCCATTCTAGGGTCTGAGACGACTAACCAAGGCATTAGCTAGTCATGTGTATTGCTTGTATCAAAAGCCGACAAGAACAATTATATCAACAATTAAACAATAACAATTCACAACTCACAATGTTTTCAAGTCGCCTACCCACTGACTAGGTTGACTAGGATGACTAATCATCGACTAGGGCGACTAATCGATCCTAGTCGACCCTAGTCGGTCCTCTAATCGTCCAGGCCATTTTTCCTCTTAATCATCTCATGATCACAACATAGTAGTCGACAACATTGTATATATCACAAGCACACAAATAAACCACATGTTTAGAATTAAAGGTTTAAATAGTGCATACAAGAATTTAGAATATTTTTTAAATGTATACATGTCTATTGGGCAATGACGCTGTTAAACTTGCAAGGAACACATCTTCCACTAAAGGTTCAAGTTCACATTAAACTATCACTATGCAATGAAAATCGACATTTGAAAACAACAAGAGTCTAACAATGCCTACCCACAACACCATCGGCACCAGTAATGTCATGTGAAAATAACATCTTACAAACACTTCGCAAAATAAAAACTAACCCAAACCTTCATGGGACGGCTAGGGTTCAAAAACTTGAGGAAATATATACACCTAGGGCGGCACAGTTCATCTTCTTTAGGCGACGGACCAAGGCACCTAGGGTTCCAAAACTTTGATTAAGGAAATCTATGCAAGGCACCATTTGACTCGGCCGGCGGCGAGGGTCGGGATTGTCGGAGCTGAGGGAGAGGAGGGATGCAGCACAGGTACAAAGGAGGGAAGGCCGATGCTCGGCGGCGATGGCGAGGGCAAAATCGACGTACCTGGAAGTGGCGATGGCGAAGCACGACCGCGTCAGTGAAGCTCGGCGTACCTGGAAACGGCGAGGGCGAAGCTCGGTGGCGACGGGGAAGCTTGGTGGCGACGGGTGAAGCTCGGCGGCAAGAGCAACGAAGACTTGGCAGCAAACGAAATTTTGGCAGCCTGACAGCGTCTAAGTGATTTCGCCCGGGTTAGATTTTTCCAACGCAGCCGAGGGCTATATATAGACGCCTATCTTCTCAGGCAGTTACTAAGTACCAACCATCTGAGAAGATGATTATCTCAGACGGGTGGTAATTACCAACCGCCTGCAAAGATTAAATTATCTTAGGCGGTTGGTAAGTAACAACGCCTGAGATAACCTTATTCCAGCCGGTTATTCAGTACCAACCGCCTAAGAAGAAATTTATGTAAGCTTAATTAATATTCTTGATTAAATGTGGGGCCTTTCAAAAACCCAAATTACACTTTCTTGTAATATGATTGAGTATTAAAGGTTACCATTAAATTTCACTTCATAAATCACTTTAAATTTGTCAGCACATAAAAAACATATAACAATTGCTATTTGTCATTTTTCTATCTTGATGAATATAATTATTTTTCCATTTAGTTTTTCAATGGGCCTTTTTAGTCATCATACCAACCTCTATGAATTTTTTCAAATTTATTAAATTTTTTTTTGTAGCTATGTGTGTTCAAAATTTGATGAATGTCTCATATGTATATGAGCATTTATGTTAGAATGATGGATAATTTGAATTTTGACATGTTGGAATGCTTTAAAAAGTTTAAGAAAATTCATACATGTATAAATAATACAAATATGTTCATACAATCCAATTTCAATGAAAGATCCCTTTTTTTAAGAGATACACAAATGTAGATAATATGTGAGTATAAATTAATTTGATACTTACCAAAAAATTACAATGTTAGCTATGCAAGTTTTAAAATATTTGGTCCAGGTAGTAGATTTTAATTTCTGAAAAATACAGAGGAAAGAATCATCGAATTTGGACTCAATTTGCAGAATCTATACATGGTTGAGTATTTATATTGGAATCAAAATAAAAAAGAAGCAAGGGAAAAGAAAACTAAAGAACAGGCTTGGGCAATTATCTCAGGCGGTTGGTAAGTAACGACCGCCTGAGATAACCTTTTCTCATGTGGTTATTCATTACTAACCGCCTGAGAAGAAATTTATGTAAGCTTAATTAATATTCTTGATTAAATGTGGGACCTTTCAAAAGCCCAAATTCCACTTTCTTGTAATATGACTGAGTATTAAAAGTTACCATTAATTTCACTTCATAAATCCCTTTAAATTGGTCAGAACATAAAAAACATATAACAATTGCTATTTATCATTTTTCTATATTGATGAATATAATGATTTTTCATTTAGTTTTTCAATGGACCTTTTTAGTCATCATACCAACCTCTATGATTTTTTTCAGATTTTTTTTAAAAAAATTTGTATCTATGTTTGTTCAAAATTTGATGAATGCCTCATATGTATATGAGCATTTTGATTAGAATGATGGATAATTTGAATTTTGATAAAGTTTAAGAAAATTCATACATGTATAAATAATACAAATATGTTCATACAATCCAATTTCAGTGAAGGATCCCCTTTTTTATGAGATACACAAATGTGAATATTATGTGAGTATAAATTAATTTGATATTTACCAAAACATTACAATGTTAGCTATACAAGTTTTAAAATATTTGGTACAGGTAGTAGACGTTAATTTTTGAAAAATATAGAAGAAAGAATCATTGAATTTGGACTCAATTTGCAGAATCAATACATGTTTAAGTATTTATATTGGAATCTAAATAAAATAGAAGCAAAGGAAAAGAAAACTGAAGAACAGGCTCGGGCAATTATCTTAGACGGTTGATAAGTAAGAACCGCCTGAGATAACCTTTTCTCAGGCCGTTATTCAGTACCAACCGCCTGAGAAGAAATTTATGTAAGCTTAATTAATATTCTTGATTAAATGTGGGGCCTTTCAAAAGCCCAAATTCCACTTTCTTGTAATATGATTGAGTATTAAAGGTTACCATTAAATTTCACTTCATAAATTGGTTAGAACATAAAAAACATATAACAATTGCTATTTGTCATTTTTCTATCTTCATGAATGATTTTTCCATTTAGTTTTTCAATGGACCTTTTTAGTCATCATACCAACCTCTATGAATTTTTTTAGATTTTTTAAATTTGTTTGTATCTATGTGTGTTCAAAATTTGATGAGTGCCTCATATAAAATTTGATGAATGCCTCATATGTATATGAGCATTTTGGTTAGAATGATGGATAGTTTGAATTTTGACATGTTGGAATGCTTTAAAAATTTTAAGAAAATTCATACATGTATAAATAATACAAATATTTTCACACAATCCAATTTCAGTGAAGGATCTTTTTTTAGGAGATACACAAATGTGAATAATATGTGAGTATAAATTAATTTGATATTTACCAAACATTACAATATTAGCTATACAAGTTTTAAAATATTTGGTCCAGGTAGTAGATGTTATTTTTTGAAAAATATAGAAGAAAGAATTATCGAATTTGGACTCAATTTGCAGAATCTATACATGTTTGAGTATTTATATTGGAATCTAAATAAAAAAAGCAAGGGAAAAGAAAACTAAAGAACAAGCTCGGGCAGTTATCTTAGGCTGTTGTTAAGTAATAACCGCCTGAGATAACCTTCTTCTCAGGCGGTTATCCAGTACCAACCGCCTGAGAAGCAGTTAAGAACCACCTGAAAAAACCGCCTGAACTTTATTTATTTTTATCACAGGCGGTTGTTTCTTTAAAAACGGCCTGTGAAACCGACGCCTATATAAAGACCCCTCGAGGACCACAAAAAATCTAACCTTGGAGATTTTCCATCGACGCCGCTAGGCTGCCAAAATTTTCCACCGTGCACCGGCCGATACTTCATTCATCAGTTGATCAAGCTTCGAAAAGAGAAAATGTTAGAAGAGACTTCTTCTTTACTATCATGTTTTTAATTTATTCTGTTTTCATTTCGTTTTGTTGTGTTGGCATATGCCTCCACCCCCCCCCCCCCCCCCCCCCCGCCCCCACCACTTGAGATTTGTAGTAGATTTGAATGATTAAAGGTTGAAAGATGTAGTTTAGTCTCCCCCTGAGCTCACCCATGAATTTTACAGAACAAGAAGTAGATTAGAAGGATTAAAGGTTGAAGATGAATACATGCACATCACGTGTTCGATGAAATGTTTCAATGAATAAGCGTAACTTCAAAAATCCATTATGGCCACTAGGAAGCTTAGGAAATTATGAAACAAATTTTCTTGAAACCCTGATGAACATAACTACATGATACCAGTATATATACACTCATATGATACATGTTTGTTATGTCTCTGTAAATTTATTTTATAGAAGACCTTTAGGTCATATATGTGGTCAAATTTTGTAAATCTGGCAAAAAAATTATTATTGAAGCATGGACCATCGAGCGTGGATATATAACATGCCAAGACCCAACCCTATGTACATTCATAATATTGCAAATTTTATTGAAGCATCCAAGAAACATGCGAAGTTGCAAAAGATAGATGACATATTATGTCCATGTATCCACTGTGAAAATTAAATTGCTTGGATAGATACTATAGTAATCCAATCTCATTTGGTCAAAAGAGGTTTCAGAAAAAACAACACAATATGGACAGAGCATGGTGAGTTAGATACACATAAAGTAGATAAAGATGATAAGAGAGGTTCAGATGACGATAATGTTCATATCAATGATGGTAGTGACAATCAAGATGGTGATGATGATGATGAGTTCGATTGTGAGGAGATGTTGCGTCACATTGAAACATATGTATTGACTTTGATGGGAGCAAGTAAAGGTTTAAGTAAAATGGAGACATTGTAGAATGCAGCGACGGAGCTTTTATATGATGAATCAAACGGTTGTGGTAAAGAGTTTACTACATTGCGTGCAATCCTAGAACTACTAAAGTTGAAAGCCACACACGGATAGTCCAATTGTCGTTTCTCTGATGTTTTGAAACTTTTGACAGAAATTCTTCCAAATCCAAATAAACTGCCCAGAAGCACTTATAAAGCAAAGAAACTTCTTTGCCCGATGACACTAGGTGTGATAAAAATACACGCTTGTGTGAACCATTGTATTCTGTTTCGCAAAGAGCATGAGCTCGCAACTAGATGCCCCATCTGTGGTTTTAGTAGATATAAGAAGGACTACAATCACCAGTATGTTACCAACATGAAAAAGTCTCAGAAGAATAAGAAGTTTATTATTGGTCCTGAAGGTGATGATGACGATAATTCTGGCGATGCAGACGAGAAGAATAAGAGAAAAATTCCTGCCTTAGTGATGTGGTACCTTCTGGTAATTGATCGCTTGAAGCGTTTGTTCTCAAACCCTAGGAAGGCTGAACTTATGCATTGGCATTCCGAGCAGTGCAAGAAGAATGAAAAACATATTCGACACCCTGGTGATGCAACACAGTGGAAAAGTTTTGATATTCAGTATCCAGAATTTGCAAAGGAAATCTAGAATGTAAGGTTTGCCTTGGATACAAACGGAATGAATCCATTTGGTGAAAAAAGGAGCATACACAGCACATGGCCCGTGGTTTTAACGATGTACAACCTACCGATGTGTTTGTGTCACAAAAGGAAATATATCTTGTTATATGTTCTTATCCAAGGTCCGAAACAATCTGGCATCGAAATTGATGTGTTCTTGGAACCTTTAATGGGAGATATGGAGAATTTGTAGAATGAAATGGTACGTACATGGGATGAGTACAAGCAGGAGTATTCCACGCTAAGAGCGATGATATTCGTTACCGTGCATGATTATCCCGAACTGTTTGCATTATCGGGACAAATGAAAGGGAAGAATGATTGTGTAAGGTACGTGGATAGAACAGGATTTATATACCTCACTTCATCTGGAAAGACGGTGTACATGAGACACCGGCGGTTCTTGATAGATAAACACAAGTATAGGAAGATGAAAGAACAATTTGATAACAAAATCGAAAAAGATACTGCACCAAAACCTTACAGTGGAAAACTTGTGTTCGAAATGGTCAAGAACATTCATATTGCTTTCGGTAAGGGCAAAAAATGTAAAGGAATCAAGAGAAAGAAAATTACATCTTCGGGTGATACAACTGACATGGCTTTCAAGAAAGAATCAATTTTTTTCAAATATCTTCCGTATTGGAAGAATATGGAATTTTGCCATGGTATTGATTTGATGCATGTTAAAAGAATGTATTTGACAGCATCATTGGGACCTTGTTAGACATGCCGAGGAAAACAAAGGACGAATTAAATTCACATGTGGACCTAGTAAATCTTGATTTGAGACCAGAGCTTCATCCAGTAGAAAAGGCAAACGGGAAGCATTACCTTCCCCCAACCAGCTACAACTTGATACTAGTAGAGAAAAAAGCAATTTGCGAATGCTTGCGTGGGATCAAAGTACCCACGAGTTCTTCCAATATCCGCAAACTAGTCTCGATGAAAGACTTGTCTTTATTCGGCTATAATTCTCATGACTGTCACATGATGATGACAGTGTTCCTTGCCATTGCAATAAGAGTCATCAAAATTGAGCATATAAAAGTTTTCATCACACGTTTGTGTTACTTCTTCAACACGGTATCGCAAAAGGTGATAGCACATGAAAATTTGGACTATCTGAAAACATACATCGTCGAGACTATGTGCAAGCTTGAGATGTGTTTCCCACCATCCTTTTTTGATATGCAAGTACACCTAATCATTCATCTTGTTGATCAGATAAAAGCATTGAGCCTACTATATTTACATCATATGTTTTCATTGGAGAGATATTTAGGAGTATTAAAAGGTTATGTGCGGAACTGTGCTCACCCAGAGGGTTCAATTATGGAAGGATACACCACTGAAGAAGTAATTGAGGGTTGCGCTGATTACATCAAAGATAGAAAACCAATAGGTGTGCCTATACCAGTACATGAGGGTAGACTGCGTGGGGGAGGCAAAGTGGGCAAGAAAACTTTTATCGTTCAGGATTACAAGAATTTACACTGTGCACATTTTGGTGTACTACAACAGCTCGCAATAGCTGAGTCGTACATCGAGGAACGCCAAATTGAGCTTCGCGTAAAAAACCAAGACCGCACAGAGGACTGTGTCATGAAAGAGCACATAAGATGTTTCACGGAATGGTTAATGGACAAAAATATACCATACGGATACTCTATAGAAGAGGCAACAATGAAGAAGTTAGCTTCTGGCCCATCTGCTTTGGTGACATCATGGCAAGCATAGGATATCAATGGCTTCACATTTTACACTAAAAAAAGATGATAAGAGTGTTGCACAATATAGTGGTATTTATATTGAGGCTTATGATTCACAAGAGCGGAAGACCACATATTTCGGGTTCATAGAGGAAATATGGGAACTCAATTATGGCGAAAGAATGGTAATGCCCGTATCTGAGTGCCAATGGGTCAAACACCCTGATGGTATGAAAGTGGACAATTACGGGCTAACACTGGTAGACTTTAATAAAATGGGTTATAAAGATGACCTGTGGGTTCTCGCCGATAGTGTTGCACAAGTTTTTTATGTATAAGATCCAGAAACTGAGAAGATGCACGTAGTTGTTTCTGGAAAGAAAAATATTGTTGGGGTTGAGGATGTGGGAGATAATGAAGAGGAATATAATCAGTATGAAGAGATGTACCTTTTCAACAAATCAGAAAACATCAAGTGCATAGAGAGAAGCATTGAAAAGGATATGAAACCCTACATGCGAGAAGATGTCAATGCTAGAAAAAATATATGATATATATTGTATATATTTGTATCCTCTGAAATCAACTTAGAACAATGTTATATTTCAGCTTTAGATAGCATGTTTCAAACATTATTAAATACAGCTTCTGTAGAGAAGACTAATTTGGACAAGTGATCCTTTTCGGCTTGTTGACTATCATATTTATCACCTTCACCTGTTCCATAATTTTTTAAATTGTATGTCTATATAAATTTCTTTTGACCAATGATGATCAGGCTTGCCTTCCAACAGCTTGGTTCCAAACAACATCTAGAAGCACAACTCTTGAAGCTCTTGTCAAGCTAATCCCTTAACAGCAAGCTCTTGTAGATGCAAGTAACACCCGGGACTCATCATTTCGATTGTTAAAAGCTTCAATTAAAGTCTGATGATACTTCCCATCCATTTGAGGGCTTGTTTGGATAGGAGTGGATCCACTTCAATATAAGTGGTTTGAGGTGGATTGAGGAGAAAATTTTGTTTATTCTTCACTTCAATCCACTTCAATCCAATTAGATTGAGTACACCCAAACAACTCCTGAAAGATTTCTTTCTCTTCTCTCCCTTTTAAAAACTTACGAAGATGCTACTTTATCAGTTCTAATGGATGAATATATTGACTACAAATCGGTACCATCTCTCTTGCTTCACACAAGTGACGAAGCGAAAAACTTCAATCACAAATCTTGTTTTTACCCTTTTCATAGGAATTTGACTTTAATATTTAAAGCATAGATTTATCAATAAATGAAGCTTCCTCATCAGACATGTTAATGGCAGTTACAGTTGAAGGGTGTGTCGAAGCTAACGAAATATCAACGGGACTAGAGACAAAGAGATGCTGCATATGAGTGACAATGTCCAAGTTAGACAACATGAAGATATGATGGCAACCTTCAACAACATGAAAAGTTATACCAAGGTTATGCTTGCATCAACCAAGACACGTTGTGAGGGCATAACACTTATTGGAGCATTAAGGTTATGCTTGCCCCAACAAGTGTTATACCCTCAGAACATGACTTGGTTGATGCAAGCATAACGTTAACATCTCTTTTCATATTGTTGACGGTTGCCATCATAGCTTCACGCTGTCTAACATGGACATTGTCACTCATATGCAGATCTCTTTATCATCAGTCCGATTCAGATTTTGTTAGCTTCGGCACATCCTTCACTTATAACTGCCATTAACATGTGTGACAAGGAAGCTTCACTTATTTGATAAATCTATGCTTGTAAGATTAAGATTAAATCCCTATGGAAGTGTAAAAACAAGATGTGTGATTGAAGTTGTTCCCTTCTTCGCTTGTGTAAAGCACTAAGAAAGTAGGTACTTATTTTTAGTCAATATATTTAGGCATTAAAACAAAGTAAGGAACATCTTCCTATGTTTTCAAATGGACAGGAGGGAATAAAATCCTTCAAATAGATGGGAAAATCCTTCCAAGAACCGTCAGGATTCAAATTGATGCTTTCAACAATCCAAATGATGAGCCACAGGTGTTACTTGCATCTACAAGAGCTTGCTGTGAAGGGATTAGCTTGACAGGAGCTTATCAGCATCACAGGCCATTCTTAATTAACAAGCAGCCTGTAAAAACAATGACTTTCCCCAGGCGGTTCTTCAATAAAAACCGCTCGTGATGATTGAACCAGTACATACGGTTCTTAAACAATGACTACCCGTGAAAATCATGTATTTACCTAGGCGTTGGTTAATTAAGAACCGCCTGTGATGTTTGCTACATCACAGGTGGTTCTTAATTAATAACCGCCCGAGAAAATAATGTACTTACCCAGGGGATTGTTTCTTAAAATCCGTCTGTGATGTTCTGTCATCACAGGCGGTTATTGTACCATTCGTCATCACACTCGTATTTTTTTATGGACCGCCTGTATTTGAAAAATCGAGGCTCCTGTGAAAATGCTTTTTGTAGTAGTGTAGCCTCACTAAGACCGTCCACACCAGTGTTGCTGTAAAGTTTGGTGAATAGTGTAAATTTAGAGTAAATACTGTAAAAGTAGAAGGAGAATAGTGTATAGAGTAGTGTATGGACTAACAAGTACAGATAGCCTAAGGCGAAGCATGCATCGGAAGCTGCAGCAACAGCTCCTCCTCCCATCTAGTCCTGCGATGCCGTAAGTTGGGCGAACACACACGTACTCATAGCTCGTCACAGGTCAGCACCACCCCAGCAACGCATGCACGTGCATAGCAGCGTGTCTGCCATCTACGGTGTGGATGACTTGTCCAAAGTGTGACGGCAGGTTACGCCCCAACACTTTGGCAGCCACGTGGACTAACCATTCACGGTGTGGACGACTCTCCTGCTCACGTGGCGAGACCGTCTACACTGTGAACGGCTCCCCCGTCACGTGTGTCTGCTATCTACAGTGTGGATAGTAGGATGGCTAGTTTGGCAAAAAAAATCCAGAGGATATTAATATTGAATAATAAAAAATTAATGCTAAAATAAAAAATTCTGGCCGACGATGCATCCCAAATTCGGTGCAGAGTATCTTGTCGTCCAAGACCAAGACCCAAGGGCCACTGCACACGAGCCCATGCATGCTACCTACACAATGTCCGTCAGTAGAACTCTTCGTTCATTTTTTTTTAAATAAACGGCAGACTTCTATCTCTCTGCATTACCCCCACAGTTTTCAAAAGTTTATCATTTTTTATTCAAAAATAAACTAAAATGCAACAAACTTTTGGAGATCGATGGAGTATAGAAGAAAAGGTCTGGTACATGAAAAAAGAGGGTTACAAAAGGTAGGTTGTGCTACCTAAAATTGAAATAAATATGTACTCCCTCCATGCTCAAAAAGTTTGTCGTCTTTTTGTTAAAAATGAAATAAAAATGACAACTTTTTGAAGATGGAAGGAGTACAAGATAGAACTTAAGCGGTACTTGCCAGCGCCCATCTAGTGGTCTAGTGGACATATGAAAGACGTAGAACTCCTTAGCCAGTGCTGCTACATGCGTGAATTCCATATATTCCACCAAGAGTAAAGTAACAGACCCATCATATTCCTTTTTCTGTCCTTCTCCATTCCTGCTTGCGTTGCAATTATGCAATCCGCTTTCCTACTAGACTTATCATACCCAGTGGTTGAGGTTCAGCCCCCTGATGCCAACTTGTGGTTATGCCCAAAACCTTATTCGCATATTCGCACTTCATGAATAAATGCCATATGCTTTCGACATTGTGACACCCTGTTCCGAAAATGAACCAAGCGTGATGCATATGTGTGTCCAGAATGTTCAACAAAAATACACAAGTGATCTACAAATGATAAACAGATAAAACCATGTCTCGATTAATAATACTAATAATAGTACCTTATTACAAACCAAATAGTCTCGAATACAAGCTCTAAACAAAACTTTAAACACTAAAAACTCCAAACTCTGCAGGCAAGTCTGACGGTAATACGGATGCCTAGAACTCAAATACCTCCTGGTACTCCACATTGTCGCCCGCGTCTGAATTTATTGGGAGAATAGCAAGGGTGAGCACATGTCGTACTCAGCAAGTGTGGGAAAGCATGACATGTAGCTTAAACAAAAAATGGTAATTAAATGAGCTAGTTGCATAAAAGTACATTCAAAACAGTTGAAAATGCAATAATATTATCATTAAGGGTGGTCCTTCCCAAACCCAATTGAGTATAGTGAGGCAAAAATGTAAAACACCCATCCCGACTCTCTATATTGTTTTCAAGCGACAAGGGTGGGTGGTCATACAAGACTAGTAAACTCCTATAATTGGGTTTTCCTGTCAATTGACATAAGCATGCAATTTTGCAAACAAATATTTAAAAACATGGATCAAAATGATCAGAGACACTTGCCTTACTCTTGAGCTTGGTTTGGATCGAAGGCTTTGAAACTTTGGTTCTTCATGTCCTCGTAAGCACTATCTACAGCGACACCTTCTATTTCGAGCAACAAAAATGCAAAACAAACATTACAATCAATAAATTCTCATATATTACTCATATGCCATGCATGATTAATGCAATTGTGAGGTAAAACTTGTTAATGAGTTTCTATTAATGTTTACTAACTAGTTACAATTATTTCTAACAAGTTTGAACAAGTTTGGAATTGATTTGAGTCAATTTGGATTCAATTCAGCACAATATAAATTTAGAGGTCTGACAAGTCTGGTATCAGGGCTGGACTAGTCCGTCCAGATCAGAACTGCGAATTAGTGTTTTTTTATCAGCGAGGATATGGGTAAATTTCTAATGGGAAAGTGGATGTAAAGGGTGTACCACATATTTGGAGATCCAAAGATGATGAATTTGGTGTGAAACTTGAGTCTTGACGATCTAGTGTTGGTGGAGATGAGTTGATGAAGATTTGGTAATGAAGAACGTCAACTGTCGAAAAGTTGATGAAGATCTATCTTGATTGATCATTCTCCCTCTTCTCCTCCTCCTCCTTGCTTCTAGACTCCTTCTTGACGTCGGTGCAAGGTAAAAGGTGGCAGCAAGGGTTTTCAATTGTGATGGAGAGGTGGGGGGTATTGGGTTGCTTATATATGGGTGGAGAGGTAGGGTTTTGGGGTGAATTCCATGTGGTTTTCAATGGGGAATGAGTAGGGGCCAAGGTGGGGTCCACCCCGACTCCTATGGGGTTGGGCACAAACTTCTTGGGCCCAATTTAGGCGATTACCCAATAACCAATCGTGGAAGAATAATAGAATTCGAGTGGAATTCAGCAGGTCAGACTAGTCCGCAATTGGGACCGAACAAGTTCGTTTTGAAACAGAGACTATTCCGAACATGTCCGGTATACCCGGGCAAGACAAGTCCGGGGCCCTCTACAAAAGACTGATCTGGACAGAAATTTAGATAAGATCGGATTAGTCTGCTCAAAATTGGACAAGTCCAAAAAAACATCAGAACCTCAAATGGACTAGCGTGGATTGTGCCGGACAATCCGGGCTCTGAAGAAGACTGAATTTCCTAAATACAAAGGGAATATCGGACTAGTTCGGGGTTATGGTCGGACAAATCCGCACCCTGACAGAGTTAAATTCCTGATTAGACATAAATTCATTTTAATCAGGTTGCTTTTAAGGTTGTTTTATGTTAAACATGTATGAGGATGTATGCAATGCATTATGCATGAAAATGAGGGTGTTACAAACCTACCCCCCTTAAAATGAATCTCGCCCTCGAGATTCGACGCGAAAGGAAAGAGATAGGGAAATTCCTTCTTGAGATCTTCTACCAGATCCCATGTCGCTTCCGATTCTGTAAGGTGCTTCCATTACACTTTACCCCATCTAATCGCCTTATTCCTTGTGACCCTTTCCTTGGTGTCCAAAATTTTGACAGATTGCGCAACATAGGTCAAATCTTCCTCAAGCTCCAATTCCTCCATTGGCACTTGCTCTTCCGGAACACTCAAGCACTTCATAAGCTGAGAAACATGAAACGCATCATGAACATCGGAAAGATGTGGAGGCATCTCCAACTTATATGCTACTTCTCCCCGTTTGTCCAAAATCTTGAATGGTCCAATACAGTGAGGTGCCAACTTGTCTTTGACGTTAAACCACTTGTGACCTAGCATAGGTGACACTTTGAGGTATACGAAGTCTCCCACCTCAAACACAAGCTTCTTCGTCTATTATCCACGTAACCCTTTTATCTCGACCGAGTAGCTCTCAAATTCTCGCAGATTGTCTTAACTTGCTTTTCGGCATCATGTATTACATCGGGTCCAAATACTTGAGTTTCCCTTGTCTCATTCCAAAACAAGGGTGTTCTACACTTTCTCCCATACAATGCTTCATATGGCGACATAGCTGTTGTTGTAGGAAATTCAGCATACGACCGACTTTTCTTTAACGCACAAGCTCTTAGCATATCCTCCAATATCTATTTTGTTCTCTCGGTCTGTCCATCTGTTTGAGGGTTATATGCAAAACTAAAATTCAATTGAGTTCCAATTGATTCGTGCAATTTCTGCTAGAACCTCGAGGTAAATTGAGAACCTCTATCGGACACTATTTTCTTTGGTACCCCGTGTAAGCACACAATTCTTCTCATATACAATTCTGCCAACTTCGCTCCACTAAAGGTAGTCTTGACAGGAATGAAATGTGCCGATTTCGTTAGCCGACCCATAATAACCCATATTGAATCGTAACCTGCCGAAGTGCGAGGCAAACCAACTATGAAATCTAAACCAACCTCTTCCCATTTCCATTCTGGAATCTTCAATGATGACAATAACTTTGTTGGCCTTTGATGTTTAGCCTTGACTCGTTTGCAAACATCACATCTGTGACATACTCAGCTATGTCCCTTTTCAAACCATCCCACCAATAGCGTGTCTTCAGATCCTTGTACATCTTCGTACAACCAGGGTGGATAGAGTAAAGTGAATCATGTGCCTCATTTAATATCAACTGTCAGAGACGCTTCTCATTAGGCACAACGATCCATTTTCCAAGCCATAGAGTACCATGGTCATCCTCATCGAATCTGAATTCTCTCCGTTCCTGGGTCCTTTCCTTGATTTCTTGAATTTCCTTATCACTGGTCTAACCTTCTCTTATCTCTTGCTCCAGGGTTGGATTTACTTCAATTGCTCCCATATCATTTACGAATCCAAGATTCAACTGTTCAAACTCCTTGCATAGCTCGGATGGCAACTCCCTAACAGTGAATGGCTTGCTCCCTTTCGGCTCAAAGCATCAGCCACTACGTTGGATTTTCCTAGATGATAATTGATTCCCACTTCATAATCCTTAATGATTTCCAATCTTCATTGTTGCCTCAAATTCAGATCCGTTTGCGTGAATATGTACTTGAGGCTCTTATGATCCATATAGATCTCGCATCTATGACCAAGAACATAATGTCTCCAAATCTTCAATGCATGCACTACGGCTGCAAGTTCGAGATCATGCATAGGATAATTCTGCTCATTTTTCATCAATTGCCTGGATGCGTACGCTACTACTCGGCCATCTTGCATCAATACACAACAAAGTCCTTGTCTTGACGCATCGCAATAGATATCAAAGCCCTTGCTCACATCTAACAATACCAACATAAGTGTTGTTGTTAACCTCTTCTTTATTCTTAAAACTATCTTGACAAGCTTGAGTCCATTTGAAAGTTTTCTCCTTCATTAACAAATCAGTCATGGGCTTCGCTATTTTGGAGAAGTCCTTAATGAACCGATGATAGTATCCAACCATTACAAGAAAACTACTTATTTCCTTCTCATTTTGTGGCAGTTCCCACTTTAGCACATCTCTAACCTTTCCTGGGTCGATTGACACTCCTCCTTTAGAGATAACATGGCCTACGAATGATATCTCCCTCAACCAGAATTGACACTTATTGAACTTGGCATACAACTGGTGCTCTCGCAATCTCCGCAACGCCAGCTTTAAATGCTCTTCATGCTCCTCTTCACTTTTCGAGTAGATCATGGTGTCATCAATGAACACTATCATGAACTTATCCAAATACTCCATGATGTCCTTATTCATTAGATACATTAAGTACGAGAGTGCACTAGTCAATCCAAATGACATGACCGTGTACTCATAGGATCCATACTGTGTCCCGAAAGCCGTTTTGGGTATGTCTCATGGTCTAATCTTCATTTGGAAATATCCTGACCGAAGATCAATCTTAGAGAATATTTTGGCCCCCTTCATTTGGTCAAATAGATCCTCTATATGGGGCAACGTGTACTTATTCTTGATCGTCACCTTGTTGAGAGACCGGTAATCCACACACATTCTTTGAGACCCATCTTTCTTATCTACGAAAAGCACTTGGGCTCCCCATGGCGACGAGCTTGGGCATATAAAACCCTTCTCTAACTGCTCTTGAATCTGCTTCTTAAGCTCCGCTAATTCCTTAGGAGGCATCCTATATGGACTCTTTGCTATAGGTGCAGTTCTAGGTATTAAATCAATGACGAACTTGATGTCGTGGTCAGGCGGCATACATGGCAATTCCACAGGAAACACTTCTAGATACTCACGAACAATTGGAATTTCCTCCAAAGTTACTCCTTCTGCATGATTTACCATTGCCTTCTCGGTTGTCAGCTGAATTTCCTTAAATTGTATACTGAATCCTTCATTTGTCAATTACACTGCCCGAGTGGCAGACTGAATTACTCCGTTATGCTTCCTTATCCAGTCCACTTCAAGTATGATGTCCAAGCCTTGCGAGTTCAGGACTATAAGTTGACGAGGAAATCTACCCCCTTATGGAAATACTTACTTTTGGAAATACTATATTCGTCCTCATTTCTCATGCTATGCTTTGCAACATACTTTGATGAGACGAATGAATGAGATGCTCCAGAATCAAATGACATAGTAGCGAAGTTGGAGTTTGCGAGGAACATACCAATCAAAACATCTTCATCTTGCTGAGCCTCTTCTGTAGATACATGATTCAACTTGCCATGAGCGAAATTCTATGGTCCTCGGTTGCCTTGACCTGTTCCTCCATCGGGCCTAGGATTCTGCCTTGGAGCATTGCTCATCTGACCTTGACCTGATCTTGGGCATTGATTTGAAATTTTTTTCGCTTGTCCACAAGTATAGCAAGTCTTTCCACCAGTGGCGCCAACAAAGATAGGGTGAGGCTGATTCTGAGCATAGGAAGGCATATTTGGGCGTAGCGTGGGCTGCATAGGTAAGCGAGGTGCTTGCATGGGCGGGCGTTGGTGCATTGGCTGTTGTGGTCGCGGTGGATAAGCAGGGCGATATGAAGCAGTGGACGGGTTGTAATATGGTGCGGCAGGCGGTGCATAGCGAGGACGGACATTGTTTCCTTGCAGCTGTCCCTAATATGGCATTTTCCTCTTGTAGTCTAGTTCCATCTCACAAATCTTGTTCTCAGCCACGATGGCCTTATCAACTAGCTTTTGAAAATTTCCATATTCAGCATTGAGAAACTGAACTTGAATTTCATTGTTGTGACCCCTCATGAACAGATATTGCTTCGTGCTATCAGTGCTGATGTCCTCTAGAGCATATCTAGATAGTTGAGTGAATTTATTGAGATACTCACACACACTCATCCTTCCTTTCCTGAGATTTTCAAATTCTTGTCTTCTCAGTATCATGACTCCCTCAGGTACATAGTGAGAACGAAACTTCTCCTTGAACTTAGCCCAAGTGATTCTCTCTTGATTTTCATGAGCATTGCAAAGGGAATCCCACCAATCTGCAGCAGCTCCAACCAACCGTGTTGTGAGGTGAAAAGAACCTTCCCTCTATCACTGCACTAGACAATAGCAAGTTTCTTCTCTACGGACTTCAGCCAATCGTCAACTTCCATAGGGTATGTGGCTTGAGCAAAAGTAGGCGGCCTGGTCCTCATGAACTCTCCCAAACGGTTGTGGGGTGGAGGGGGTGGTGGTGGTGGCGGCATGTGGGGCTGATTGTTGTTGCCAGCTTGTAGTTGTCCCATGGTCTGTATCATGGTCTGCATGAGCTGGATCTGCATCGCCAACAGCTGCTCAAGGTTGGTGGCTCCATGTGCAGGTCCCTAGTTGTTCTGGAGTGCTTCATTGTTCTCATCCTCACCATTGGCATTCCTTTGGTTGCGAGTCCTCGACATCTGCTGGTGAAAGAATAGTAGAGATGATAGAATTTAGAATTTGAAAAGAAACGCCCCAACTATATGCATCAATGTGTATTTAACTAAACAACTCTCTTATTAAATAAAAAACCTATTAGAAGTTGTGGACAAGGATCCCACAACTCTCTACTACGTGTGGATGTCGACAAAGTGCTAAGTGTCCCACAACTCACACCAAACACACAAGTATAAGCACACACCAAGAAAATCAGCACACCACACTAAACACAACCAAGACAGTCTAAATGCTTTTCTATCTTCTAGACAGGAGACCTAGACTTAATTGTGTGAATCATGGTTGTCCTGGCTGTGAGGCAGCGAGGGCGAGGGCGACGATGCGGCATACATAGGCGTGCGCCAAGGTTAGTTGGCCATCCATGTAGGTGCTGGAGAGGTTGCCACACCATTGACATCCACGGTGGCATGGACTTCCTCTTGCTTTTACATGATGAACAACTTCTTACGGAGGTAGTGGATCTCTTCCATGGCTTCAGAATAGCGATCTCCCAAATTCACTAATACTTCCTGAGATCTATCAATGGCAAGAGAACTGATTTGAGCTCCATCTTGCGGTCTTAAGACTTCCCTTGTTCCCTTCTTACATTGCGGGTGCAGAGCAAAACTAGTACCTCCAACTTGCTCTCGGTAGATGTGGCACAATCTAGTAAGTGCATCCCAAGCAACATCATCAATAGATTTCTCTCTGGTGTTTCTCCATGTGGATGCAAAGTGTCGGGTGACTACCTCATCTTTGGAAAGAATAGTAACTTGAGCCCTCCATTCTTCACGTCCATGGTGAGGAATCCTCTTGACATAATATTCCGTGTGCATTTTGCATAAATCAAGGAACTCCTTCAATTGCTTAGCTGCAAATCCTCCATTAGTGCCGTTGGAACGGAATTCTTGGCCATCACGGTACACTAGGCATTTGTCCTCCTTTCTGGCTTCACTGGGCTGTGATGCATTCCTTTGGGCTTTGGGTACTTCTTCTTGTGCAGCGGGTTCCTCCTCTCCCCGCGGTACCTCCTCATCTTGGGCTTCATCTTTATTCTCCTCATGTGCTTCACCTTCCTCTTTCTCACTATTATAGAATTCCACCATCTCAGGGTCTTCTTCCTCTTCATCATCATAGGGTTCCACAATCTCAGGGTCTTCCTCCGTCATCATGGTAGAGTGTTCATGCTCAACTTCCTTTGAGGGAGAACTCACTTCTTTCTCCTTTTGGGCTGGTTCCATTTGCGGCCTTTCGCGAGGCCTAAGCTTCCTTCCTAGGGGTGGCAAACGAACTCTCTTGCGGCCTATCATTTTGGTGTGAGCCATCTACAAGAAAACATGAGAAAAATAGAGGAAAACATAAATATCAGTTCCGAAATTGCAACAGCCATAAATTAAGATGATAGGATGTGCATTTGTTCAAAAAGATGGAAAAGTGGCAAAAATTGTAGCAGCACCAAAAAGCACAAATTTTCCACATTATATAGCTAGTGGAAGGCAAAATAATGCAAAGCAGGCTAATTTTGAAGAGGAAAGAAGTCCTAAGTGACTTTTGGTGTCCATGCTACCTAGGCTTGCGTCCTACGGTCAAACACGGCTCTGATACCAACTTGTGACACCCGGTCCAGAAAATGAACCAAGCGTGATGCATATGTCTGCTCGGGATGTTTAACACACATACACAAGTGATTCACAAATGATAAACAGATAAAACCATGTCTCGAATAATAGTACTAATAATAGTATCTGATTACAAACCAAATAGTCTCGAATACAAGCTCTAAACAACTGCAGTGGAAAACTCTAAACACTAAAAACTTCGAACTCCACAGGCAAGCTTGATGGTAACACGCACGCCTAGAACTCCTCAAAAACCTCTTGGTACTCCACATTGTCGCCTGCGTCTGAATTGTTGGGGGGATAGCAAGGGTGAGCACATGTTGTACTCAGCAGGTGTGGAAAAGTATGACATGTAGCTTAAACAAAGAATGATAATTGAATGGGCTAGTTGGATAAAAGTACATTCAAAACAATAGAAAATGCAATAATATTATCATTAAGTGTGGTCCTTCCCAAACCCAATTGAGTATAGCGAGGCAAAAGTGTAAAACTCCCTTACTGACTCTCTACATTGTTTTCAAGCGACACGGGTGGTCATACAAGTCTAGTAAACTCTTATAATTGGGCTTTCCCATCAATTGACACAAGCTTGCAATTTTGCAAATAAAACATTTAAAAAACTAGACCAAAATAATCAAGAACACTTGCCTTGCTCTTGAGCTTGGTTTGGATCGAAGGCTTCAAAGTTCTGGTTCTGCAGGTCCCCGAAAGCACTCACTACAGTGTTGCCTTCTATTCCGAGCGACAAACATGCAAAACAAACATTACAATAAAAAATGCTCATATATTACTCAATATGCCATGATATGCTTGATTAGTGCAATTGTGAGGTAAAACTTGTTAATGAGTTGCTATTAATGTTTACTAACTGGTTACAGTGGTTTCTAACACGTTTGAACAAGTTTAGAATTGATTTGAGTCAATTTCGATTCAATTCAGCACAATACAAATTCAGAGGCCGGAGAAGTCCGGTATCATGGCCGGACTAGTCCACCCTGATGAGAACTACAAAATAGGGTTTTCCTTATCAGCGAGGATTTGGGTAAATTTCTCGTGGGAAAGTGGTAGTTTAGAATTGATTTGAGTCAATTTCGATTCAATTCAGCACAATACAAATTCAGAGGCCGGAGAAGTCCGGTATCATGGCCGGACTAGTCCACCCTGATGAGAACTACAAATTAGGGTTTTCCTTATCAGCGAGGATTTGGGTAAATTTCTCGTGGGAAAGTGGATGTAAAGGGTGTACCACGTATTTGGAGATCCAAAGATCAAGAATTTGGTAAACTTGAGTCTTGACGATCTAGGGTTGGTGGATATGAGTTGATGAAGATTTGGTGATGAAGAACTTCAATTGTCGAAAAGTTGATGAAGATTGATCTTGATTGATCCTTCTCCCTCTTCTCCCCCTCCTCCTTGTTTCTGGACTCCTTCTTGACGTTGGCGGAAGGCAAATGGTGGCAGCAAGGGTTTTCAATGGTGATGGAGAGGTGTGAGGTATTGGGTTGCTTTTATAGGGGTGGAGGGGTAGGGTTTTGCGGTGAATTCCAAGTGGTTTTCGGTGGGGGGCGAGTAGGGGCCGAGGTGGGGTCCACTTGGGCTCCTCTGGGGATGGGCACGAAGTTTTTGGGCCCAATTAAGGCAATTACCCAATAATCAATCATGGAAGAATAATAGAATTCGAGTGGAATTCAGCAGCCCAGACTAGTCCGCAATTAGGACTGGACAAGTCCATTTTCGAACAGAGACTATTTCGGACAAGTCCAGTGTACTGGGCCGGACAAGTTCGGGGTGGCTAGAAAAGATTGATCCAGACTGAAATTTAGATAAGATCAGACTAGTACGCTAAAAACCGGACAAGTCCGGAAAAACATCAGAACCTCAAATGGACTAGTCCGTACATTGTGCGGGACAAGTCTAGGCTCTAAAGAAGACTGAATTTCTTGAATACAAAGGGAGTACCGCAATAGTCCAGTATTATGGCCGGATAAGTCCGCACCCTGACAGACTTAAATTCCTCATTAGACCTAAATTCATTTTAATCAAGTTCCTTTGAAAGTTGTTTTATATTAAACATGTATGAAGATGGATGCAATGCATTATGCATGAAAATGAGGGTGTTACATACATCTCCTAGGCAGAAGGGACATACGGTGTTGCTCTCCCAAACCCTCTCCTGTCCATTCATGCATCAGGATCCAAGCAAAATTTATTACTTAGGGTTTTGCCTCGGCTCTCAACACTACAAGAAAGCGACAAATTTACGACGACTGAAATAATTTACGATGGCAATTAGTCAGGTCGTCGTAGATAAACTAATTTACGACCACCAAAATCAGCTGTCATAAACAACGACCTTATTTACGTCGGTTTACCTAAGCTGTCGGAAACAAGGTCATTATTTATGATGGCTAGTAATGTCATCGCAAATAAGTCTCTTATTTATGACGATCGTTGATGTAGCCATCGTAAATTACCTAGCCATCGCAAATCTTGGCCTAATACAGGGCCCAACGGCCCACACCTCTCTCGCTCTCTCTAACTTCTCTAACCCTAGCGCTCGAGAAAACCGCACCACCGCCACCTCAACCGCCATCGCCGTCGGGCCACACCATCACCACCTGGCCACCCCGCCTTCTAGCCCTGCCGTCGTCACCCCGCCTCATTCCCAAAAGGGCAGACGTTCTACCTCTTTGCATTATTCTCTCTATTCCCAAAATTTTTTAATTTTTAGTTAATAAAATAAAATGTGATAAATTTTTTGTGATGAATGGAATATAAAAGAAGAAAAGGTTGGTACTGAGAAAAAAAGAGGGTTACAAAAGGTAGGTTGTGCTACCTAAAATAGAAAAAAATATGTACAGGATAGCGCTTCAAGCCGAGGCTAGTCCGAGGTGGTACTTGCAAGCGCCCTTCTAGGGGACGTATGGAAGACATCGAACTCCTTAGCCAGTGCTGCTACATGCGTGAATTTCCTTTCTTTTCCAAGATTTTTCCGTTCCTTTCTTTCCATATGTTCCACCAAAAATAATAGAAGAGACCCATCAACTTCCTTTTTCTGTGATTCTCCAATTCTGCTTGTGTTGCAATCATGCAATCTGCAACATGATGTAAACAGCGCCCTGTACAACACCTCTCCCGATTTGCGACACCTGTCCACAACACTAATCTTGAAGCGACAAAGCGACGGACGGGAACAAAGCGGCTGTTTTCTTCCGGCTCGTACGAGTCGGCTCGGGCCTCATATCTCTTTCCCGATGACTGCTTCGTTCTTCACAGCCGTACTCTAGCCACCGCGCCGCCGTCCTCTCACCACCGCGCCGCCGTCCTCACGCCGCCGCGCGGCCGTCTTACCACCACTGCGCTGCCGTCCTTCCGCCGCCGTCCTTCCGCCACCGCGCTGCCGTCCTCCTGCGGTCGAAGGAGACATTTCTCGGAGTCTGAAATGCAGCGGCTGAGACGGCGCCATTGCTCGGGGCAGCTCCTCGTCGAGGCAGCAGCAGCTACGTGCCATCGAGTTCGCCTGAGACATAAGTTCCTGTTTCATCTTTTTGAGAGTTCGTAGGACGCATAAATGTGATGCCATCTGCTGCTTCTGAATGAGTTGGACTTCTTTTCCAGCAATGAATGTGAAGCAAACATCCACTTCAATGATTTGATTATTTTTCATAGGTTTTATCCGATTCCAGATCTGCGAACTGAGACTGTTTCTCAGTCTGTTAAAACTTAAAAGACGCCTTTTTTGAAGTTCTTGCAGTTTCGGATCCTCCAAATACGACCCTACAAGTACATCCATTCTCTCACCTGCAGATACATTCCAGGATCGACCATTTCAACTACTGGAGCTCTGATAGACTGATCCTGCGCCGGGAAGATGATGATGCAGAGAATTTTAATCCGGTCGCCGGCGCCGGGAATAATAATACGTACGCATTTTATGGGCAGCGGCGGCGATTTGTTGAGGCCCGAGCCGACTCATATGTGGAGCCGGAATAAAACAAAAACAGCCGGGCAGGTTTCGCTTACGTATGAGCCAGCAGTCGGAAGAAACTCGTTTGTTCCTGTCGCTTCAAGATTCGTGCTTGTGGACAGGAATCGGGAGAGGTGTTGTACAGTGGGCTGTTTGCGTCATGGTGCAGAGAATTTCCTTCCCTACTAGACTTACAATAGCCAGCGGTTAAGGTTCAGCCCCCTGATGCCAACTCGTGGTCGGTGGTCATGCCCAAGACCTTCTCCGTATATTGGCACTTGATGAATAAATGCGATACGGTTTGGACATCCCCTAGGCATAAGGGACATACGACGTTGTTATCCCACCTTCTCCTCTCCAGTATGTCAGCTGTAATGTTCATGCATCAGGATCCAAGCAAAATTGATTACTTTGGGTTCTGCCTGGGCTCTCCAGAGAACCATTGCTTGAAAAGGTTTTTTGATCCAACGAATTGGATGTTGTAGGCGGATTTAGCTGTGTGCCGCCCGTGGGGGGTCCATTTCCATTTTAATCTATCCTCCACCTACTCGTTCAGAATTCTCCTTGAAGTAAATTCTGGACCTGCTTCCAAAATTTGTTGTAGGTTAGTTATTTCCCTCAAGGATCTCATCGAGCTGTTATCTTGCATTTCCGTCTTAACTGATATTTTCTTGTATTTGGCTAGCGCATAAAGGTTCGGTGCTGCTTCTTTTTAGTGTGTAATTCTCCTTCCACGTATCCTCCCAGAACAACGCTTTCTTTACTCTCCGTTCATTTAGAAACGAAGGATTTTCCAATCTTGACAATTGCAGCCAGTAACGATAACCATTTGGAATTTAATTACCTCATGATCAACTTTCCAAATCTGAAGCGTCATTCCAGTCCATTGATTTTGGTCTCTCGAATTATCGTTCACCTACTTTTGAGTTTGCAACAAAATTTGGGCTCATTGTGTGTCAAAAAACATAATTTTAAAACCGTAATATGTGATTTGTAGGAAGTGAACCTTAGGTAACCATTTGACCACCTTCATCGGTCATTTTTTTGTATAAATGGTCACTTTAATCATTGACTAGGAGTGGATTGCTCATCAGTTTTACTCGGATAATACTAGCTCGTCAACAATGTTCATCCGTGTTCGGTTTCTTTTGAAACTCGGCAAAAGATTTTTTTTGAACCGCGCGTTGGATCCCTCCCTTCGGAATTGCTGCCGGTACTAGAGGGAAAGGTGCGGGGTGGAGGATCGAACATGCACTGCCTGGGAGCATCTGGGTTCCCATACCACCAGGCCGACAGCCCTGGTCGGATAATCAAAAGATCAACAACCAATTTGGTTCTTCAACTTTGATCAGACGCTAAATTTGGTCCCTAAACTACCAAAGTGGTTAATTTAATCTCTAAACTTTAAGATTTAGGATCAATTTCATTATTTATGTTACCTGAACCCATTTATTGAAGAAAATGTCTATTTGGCCCGCAGCTAATTTCCTCCAAGTGTTGTAATATTAGTACAATGAAATACATATTAGTAAATATTGACTAAAATTTAGCTTTTGTTGGGTGCAGAAATTTGAGATATGAAATTTTTTTATGAAATACGATAATTTTAACTCATGGACACTGTTTAGTGAACACTTGTAGAAAGATCTATACATCCAATATGATATTGAATGGAGGGGTGTTTATCACATATTACCAAAAGGTAAAATTTACTAAATAATATGTATTTGATTTTGTAAATGAAAATTGTGAAAATTAGAGAAACACGTATTAATATATTTTCAATTTGTACCAATATGGCGACTCTTTTAGAAAATTAGCTTTGGATAAAATAGACATTTCCTAAAATAATTAGTGTCGGAGCTGACTAGTTAGGCATGCATATGTCAACAGCTAACTCATATAAATGATAATAATGAACCAAATCTCAAAGTATAAGTTTGAAATTAGTTATTTTCATAGTTGAGGAACGAAATTGAGCCTCTAGCCAAAGATGAAGGATGCACTCGGTTATTCACTATAAGGATGCTATTAATTCACAACAGCCAAACCCATCATAATTAAGCCTGAAACTGTCGTCATTAAGCTATTTACAACGGTTGTTGCTTAATTACAACGGTTGTTGGTCGTCGTAATTAAGTTATAGTAGATAAGCTAATCTACGACGGCCACCATTGTAAATTAGCTTATTATGATGGCAGCTTGTAGCTGTCGTAAACAAGGGCATGTGCCATCTTATTTACGACGGCTCGGGATGACCATTGCAAATAACACTGACTTATTTATGATGGTCAAGGAGGTCACCGTATGTAACAAAGGTCTTATTTATGATGACCACTGCCTAGACCGTCGTAAATAAGATATTTAGTTTATTAGAAAAAACCGAAAAGAGTTGCCTGACATGATGGTGAGCTCACAGAGCACATATACAAATAATATATAGTCACAAACAGTGTAAGATAGTTACAAATACAACCACAAATATCGAACACATCACAAAATGCAAATGGCTATACAGTAGTCCCTCGACTACCTACGGAGCCGAAGAACTTGTCTCTGCGTGTCCCTCCAGGTGCCGGTAGCATTGGCGATGGAGTTTGAGCCTTCATTGGCGATCTTTGCAATGCACATGAGTAGATAGACATATTTTAACTTTTGAAATGTGTTTTTGACTACGTTTGATTAAGTTTGCCCCCTTTATCTCTCACTCTCTCTCTTACTTTCTCTCTCACACTCTCTCTTCCTCTCCCTCTCTACCATCCATCCCCTATCTCTCTCACTCTCTTCCTCTCCCTCTACCATCCATCCCCCTCTCTCTGTCACTCTCTACCTCTCCCTCTCTAGCATACATCCCCCCTCTCTCTCAGTCACCCTCTCTCTCTCGCACCCCCTCACCCCCTCTTCTTTAACACTCCCTCCCCTCTATCTCTCTCTCAATACAGGAATCCCGACGATTTGTGACGGCCAGGGCCGTCGCAAATAAGCTATTTGCGATGGATTTGCTTATTTGCGACGGCTTCTAGCCGTCGCAAATTAGTCATCGCAGTTAAGCTTATTTGCGATGGCCACTGTCGCAAATAAGCTTAATTGTGATGGCTCGAAGTGGCCATCGCAAGTTATTACCCGGGGGCTGGTGGGCCCTGCAGCAGTATTTGTGATGGCCTGGCCGTCGCAATTAAAGCTTATTTGCGATGGCCAGGCCGTCGCAAATAAGTTCAGCTGGCAGGGCCCACGTGTCCTCCTCCGCGACCCACGCGGCTATTTGCGACGACCTAGCCGTTGCAATTAATGCTTATTTGCGACAGCCTGGAGCCTTATTTGCGATGGTATTGTATAAAAAGCCATCACAAATAAGGTTTTTTATTAAAAAAAAACAGAAAATACTACCTGACTCGATGGCCAGAATCACAGAATAGACAATATATATTACAAACATTCATATAACAACAATCAAAACATGGCATCACAACACATCGTCGTCGAAACATGGCATCAACATAAACAAACCAAACAAAGGCTCACTCGCCCATCTAACCTCTATAGCCACCTCCGTAGCCACCTCTGAAGCCACCTCCGAAGTCGAAGTCGTCGTCGCGCCTCATTCCAAGTGGCGGCAGTGACGGCGACATAGTTTGTGCAGCCATCGCAGATCCCTGCATATAATGAAACTTTGAGTTAGAATATAAATGCATCAACATCTCTCCCTCCCTCTCCCTCTATCTCTATCTAGATCCCCCCTCTTCCTCTCTTCTTTCATCTCTCTATTGCTATCATTTTCCCTCTATCTTTGTGCGACTATATCAATCTACATCTCCCTTTCTCTCACTCTATCCCTCTCCTTCTATCTCCAATCTCCCTCTCTCTCGTCATTCCTCTCCCACTCTATCTAACTATCTCTCACTCTTTCTTATATCTCTCTTTCTTCCATCTCAATCATTTTCTTCTATCTAACTATCTCCTCTCTCTTCTATTTCAATCCTTTTTTCTCTATCTTCCTCCCTCTTCTAACTTCATCTCTCACTCTATCTATCTCTTATTGTCACTCCATTTCCTCGCTTTATTTTGGTTAAGTTGAGTTAAAACTAAAATTGTTAAGTTGACATAGAAAATTACCTGACCCGCAGAAGAAGGATTGCCTGGAAGGACTGGTGGTAGTAGCGGTAGCTGGATCCCCAGACCTTGCACCCGAGCCATGGCCTGTCATTGCAAACATTAAATGTTACCTATTAGTAAGACATTTACGCTGAATTAATGAGAACTTTAGTTTTTATTTTGTTACCTCCATTGCTTCCCGCATCTGCACCAACGCTGCTGCCTGGGTTTGGATCGTGGTCTCCATCGCGATAGTTTGGCGTTCCGCCTCCCACCTTTCCTCCTCCTGTCGCCTGAAGTTGTCTTCTACAGTTTGTCGGACTGCATCTCAATGTCTCTCTGCGATACGCGATGACCTGCCATGCCCACCGAAGAAGCCTGTGTGGAGCTGCCTCTCGTAGGTCTCCCCGCCCTCGAGTCGACAATTCCGTCGAATATGGCGAGCCTATAAAAAAGAGAGTCAGTAATATCAAATTGAAATATCTTGAATACTTTGAATTGAAAATGATAAAATGACTTATAAACTCACCTTCCGTGTGCTTTTCCACCTTCGCTTGCATACGCGGCTTGAGGATCGATTGGTTCACGTTCGCAATCGAAATCTTCGCCGTGTATCTTCCTAGCCCCCTCCCCGTACTTAGCCTGCAAAACAAGGAAACCATGTAAGTTCAACAATATATATAGTTATATTTAATATGAATGATTTCTATACTTACCAATCGCTTGGCTGCAGCCTGACTGCACCCCTAAGGCTGAGAAGGGTCCCTGTGTAAGACCTATGTGTGCTGAATACATTGGCTTGTAGTGAATACACTTGGCTTTGATGATAAAAGTTTTAAATATCACCAAAACACCTTTTTATCAAGGTCCGACTCTAGCTCCGATCTACAGCAAGGTCCGACGGTAGGTCCGGCTTGTTTTGGGTAGCTCCGGCTACGTTAGATGCTAGGTCCGGCTTCTTGGTGAGGTCCGACTAGCTTTGGTTAGCTCCGGTGAGCTTTATCTTTAGCTCCGGCATGTCTTTGTTAGCTCCGGCATGTCTTTGTTAGCTCCGGCATGACTTTGATAGCTCCGGCATATACTTGATAGCTCTGGCATGCTTTTGCTAAGCTCCGACGTACTTTGTCTAGCTCCGGTTTTGGGTTGACTAGTTTTGACTATGAAAGCATCTAGGCCCCATGAGGTACGGTTTCGGTGATTAATGACAACGATTCGATTTTACTAATGAATTTGTGAATGCAAGGTCCCAATAATCACTCAATCAAATGAAATCAAAATGACATTGGCGACCCATATAAAATCAACTAATGAGATCAAATCAAATCATATGAAGACAAGAAGTGAAACCTCTAACTTGACATCACTCAATGCTTGAAGACTATCAGAACAACATTTCAAACAAGTGTCAAAGAGGTCACAAGTTCAAATTCCAAAAGAACAACTCAAAACAACTCGAAGTCAACAAGTTGAATTCACCGGATCATCCGATGATTTCTGAGTTGACTACATCGTTCGAGTTGTGTCAACAGAAGAAGAAGACCTCAGAGCAAAGCACTCACCGGATCATCCGATGTATGGCTCAGTCACATCGGTCCATGAGTACAGTTTGCAACACCATTGGACCAAGTGAAGCACCGGATCATCCGATGTACAGAAGTGTGAACATCGGTTGATTACTCCAGTAAGCCACAAGTTCAAGATAATTCTGAAGGAAGAGCCACCAGATCATCCGATGATGAAGATGAAGCTACATCGGTCTAACAACGGTCATATCTGACACCATGACGTCAGCCATCTTAATTAGACCGATGATAACCAAGGGGGAGACATCGGATCATCCGATGTGTACAATAAAGTTCTGTTAGCCTACTTTTCCAACGGCTATTTCGGGGAGGTTGGCTTTAAATACACCCTAAGCCAGTCATTACGGCAAGTCTTGATACTCAGAAGCTAACAACACATCCAAGAGCACTCAAGACCAAGAGCTTACACTTCTACACCCATTAGATCATTTGTATAGGCTAGATCTAGCTAGAGAAAAGCTTGTGTGCGTCCTTTCTCTGTGATTGGAGTCTCTAGGCTAGTGAGAGGTTGAAGAAATCCTTCCGGAGCTTGCCAAGGTGTGTGTGGAAGCCCGGAAGATCAAGGATTGTACAAGGCTTGAGCTCCACCTTGCCGGAGATGGCGAACTGAGAAGATTAGTGAAGACCCCCTTGTCTCGGTGACTTGGGAGTGGCAAAACCCTTCGGTGGGTTCCACAATGTGGATGTAGGAAAATGCTTGTGATCTTGCCGAACCACGGGATAAACTCCGTGTCTCCGTGTCTTTTGAGCGTTTGCATTCCTCTCCCTCCTTTTACATTATGCAATCTTTATTCCGCAACTTATACTTACGTTGATTGCATAGATAAACCGCATTGGGAATTAGGATTTAGTCGTTAATTTATAATTGTCTTAAAATTTGAAAGAAAGCCCAATTCACCCCCCCTCTTGGGCGTTTCGATCCTTACAATTGGTATCAGAGCAAGGTTGCTCATAGGATCATTCTAGCTTCACCGCTAGAGAGCGAAAATGGCCAAGGTTGGGGGTTCGGTTCCTATCTTCGAGGGCAAGAACTTTGCCTATTGGAAAGCACGCATGCGCGCTTACCTAGAGGCTATTGCTCCCGAAGTATGGGAAGCGACTCATGCGGGGTTTGGAGAACATAATTATGTTGGTGATCAAATTAAATGGGATGCTAAGGCTAGGAATGCGATCTATGAATGCATAAGTCAAGATGTCTTTTCTAGAATTGCTAGTAAGGAAAAGGCTTGTGAAATTTGGGCTTGCTTGATAGAAATTCATGAGGGTTCATCTCGTGTAAAGGAACTTAAATATCACATGCTTAAAGCAAAATATGATGAATTTAAGATGCTTCCTCATAAAAATGTTAATGAAGTGTTTTCACGCTTAAATGTTCTTATTGAGGAGATTAATGCTCTTGACATTGCGTCTCTTGGCAAGGGACTCATCAACCGTAAGATCCTCATGCTTCTTCCCAAGCCAAAGTACAACATCATCAACTCCATGCTCCAAAAAGAGTCACTTGACCACATTGAAGTTTTGGAGCTCATTGGAGAAATACACGCTCATGAGATGAGTGTACTTGGGATGATGGAGCAATCATCATCAAAAACTATTGCTCTAAAGGCCTCCAACAAGAAAACGAGCTTCAAGAAGAAGAAGGTGGTTGAGCCTAGCTCAAGTGAAGAAGAGCAAGCATCAAGTGAAGATGATGATGATGAGCTTGCCTTGATGATGAGAAAGTTCTCACGCTTGAACTCCAAGATCGCCAAGAAGGGATACACCTTTGATCCCAAGAAGAAAGCGTTCGTACCAAGGAGAGACGATCGCAAGACTTGCTACAATTGTGGTGATCAAGGCCACATCTCCTATGATTGTCCAAAACCGGACAAAAGGAGAGAGAACTACAAGGGCAAGCAACGCAAGCTTGAAGAAAGTGATGATGATGAAGAAGAGGTCAAACCCAAACCAAGAGCCTTTGGGAAGAAGAAACAAGACAAGGGCAAGAAGGCAAGACTCTTTCCAAAGAAGAGAAATGGCCCACAAAAGGTGTTCATGTGTGAGGCAAATGAATGGGTCACCGATGAAGAAACAAGTGATGAAGAGAGTGAAGAGGAAGAAGAAAGCTTGGCCGGCCTCGCCATCGCCAACAATGATGATGCACCTCTTCATCCACCACCCATGTTCCTCATGGCGAAAGGTAACGCCAAGGTATGTGATGACTCTAGCGATGATGAGCTTTCCCCCGATGATTTAACTTCTTTGATAAATGAATATAATGCTATCATTAAGAGAGAAAAGAGTAATGTTAAAGTGCTTGAAGAAACTCGTGCTAAACTTGAGAGTACTAACCTTGATTTGCTTGACAAGTATGAAAGCATACTTAAAGAGCATGACACGCTCAAATCCCATGTCAAGCAAATTGAGGAAGAAAATGCTAAAATTAAGATAGATAATCATGAACTTGACTTAGCACACCAAACACTCTTGGAAGAGCACAACAAGTTAATACAAGAACATCAAACACTTAACCTTGCTCATGACATGCTTGATCAAGAATTGAAAAATATGAAGAAGCAAACTCCTAATGATAAGATATCCATTACTTCTCATGCCACTAATGCTTTGCACAAGTCTTTGCCTATGAAAGCTAATGCTAGGGAGAAGGACTTGTTGGAAGAAATTGAGAGTCTCTGCACTAGTGTGGCTAGACTTTCAAAAGGAGAAGTCAAGCACAATGAAATTGTCTTCCAACAAGCTAAGGCCTTCAACAATAGAGGACTTGGATCCTTCCTGGTGCCTAACAAAGGAAAGGTGCCCTCACCGGAGCTAAGAACAAGCTTCATCAAGGAAGTTGGTTCTTATTGCCAACATTGTGAGGTCACCGGTCACCACACAAGGGAGTGTCCTCTTCCTAACTGACCTTCTCCTAAATTGCCTACTAACTATAAATCTACTTTCAATGATCATTATTATCTCTTGAGTAAAGTACAAGGCAAGGTGAAGGCTAGGTTCATTGGCAAAGACATGAAGGGCATGAAGGGGAAGCTCCCCAAGCAACTTTGGGTCCCAAAAACACTTGTATCACACATACAAGGACCTAAGTTGGCTTGGGTTCCTAAAGCCAAAAATTGAATTCATGTGTGTAGGTGAACTACAAAGCCGGAGGAAAGCATTGGGTACTCAATAGCGGGTGCACTCAACATATGACCGGCAATGATGGTATGTTCACCACCATAGAAAACCCCGACAATCATGAACAAGTCACCTTTGGTGATAACTCTAAGGGAAAGGTAATTGGGTTAGGTAAAATTGCTATTTCAAATGACTTGTCCATTTCAAATGTCTTGTACGTTAAGTCACTTAGCTTCAATTTACTTTCTATTGCGCAACTATGTGATCTTGGACTAACGTGCACTTTTAGCAAGAATGATGTTGTTGTGAGTAGTGAAACTAGCCAAGACATAGTCTTCAAAGGATTCCGGCATGGACATCTCTACCTAGTGGACTTCGCCAACAAGAATGCTAGCTTGACCACTTGGCTTTTCACTAAGACAAGCTTGGGATGGCTATGGCACCGACGCATAGCGCACATTGGAATGAGCAAACTCAAGAAGTCATTCAAGCTTGGGATGGTAACCGGTGTAAAGGATGTCACATTTGAGAAGAACAAGCTTTGTAGCGCTTGTCAAGCCGGGAAGCAAGTTGCTTCACACCACCCAATGAAGAAAATGGTGTCAACCTCCAATCCACTTGAACTACTCCACATGGACCTCTTCGGACCGTCCACATATCAAAGCCTTGGCGGTAACCTCTATTGTCTCGTTATTATTGATGACTATTCTCACTATGCTTGGACTCTATTTTTAGGTGACAAGAGTGAAACTCCGGAAGTGTTCAAGACCTTTGCCAACCGCGCTCAAAGGGAATTCCAACTTCCCATAATCAAGGTCCGGAGCGACAACGGCACCGAATTCAAGAACTACAACATTGGGGAATGGTGTGACCATGAAGGCGTGAAGCATGAATTTTCGGCCACATACACCCCCAACAAAACGGTGTTGTTGAAAGGAAGAACAAAACACTCATCACTCTTGCAAGAGCAATGCTTGATGACTACGGCACGTCGGAGAAGTTTTGGGTCGAAGCAATCAACACGGCTTGCCATGCCGCAAATAGGGTCTACCTACATCGACTACTTCAAAAGACCCCGTACGAGCTTCTCATTGGGAGAAAGCCCAACATCTCCTACTTTCGAGTCTTTGGATGCAAGTGCTACATCTACCGCAAGAAAAGGCTCGTTAAGTTTGAAAGAAGATGTGATGTTGGTATTTTTCTTGGTTATGCATCAAACTCAAAAGCATATCGAGTATTCAACCAAACCTCCGGTTTAGTCGAAGAAAGTTGTGATGTTGAGTTTGATGAGACTAATGGCTCCCAAGAGGAGAGTTTTGGTCATGATGAAATAGATGATGCGCCTCTACGAGAAGCCATAAAGAACATGACCATTGGAGACATCAAGCCGGAAGTTGAAGAGGGCCATGATCAAGGGGGAGCTTCAAGTTCCAACAACAACACCTCTATGGCTCCTCAAGTTGACAAAGAAGAGAATAATGATCCATTGCCAACTCAAGACTCACGAGCACAACAACATCAAGAAGAAGAAGAAGTCATGATCAAGTCCAACCACAAGAGGAACAACATGCATCACCTTCGCCAAGTGCTTCACAACCGCTTATGAGGCATGAACACATCTCCAAGGCGCATCCAATGGACCAAATCATTGGAAGTCCGTCAAGGGGTGTAAGTACACGTTCTCGCCACGTTGCTTCGTTTTGTGAGCACTACTCTTTTGTTTCGTGTGTAGAACCCACTCACATTGAGGAAGCGCTCCAAGACCCAAATTGGGTGATGGCCATGCAAGAAGAACTCAACAACTTCATCTGCAATGAAGTTTGGGTGTTGGAGGAGCGACCCAAAGACAAGAACGTCATCGGAACAAAGTGGGTGTACTGCAACAAACAAGATGAGAATGACGTTGTGGTCCGCAACAAGGCAAGACTTGTGGCCAAAGGGTTCTCACAAGTTGAAGGACTAGATTTTGGGGAGACGTTTGCCCCGGTCGCCCGGCTAGAAGCCATCCGTATACTTCTTGCCTTTGCTTCACATCATAGTATTAGACTTTATCAAATGGATGTGAAAAGTGCCTTTCTTAATGGCTACATTAACGAGCTTGTCTATGTTGAACAACCTCCCGGGTTTGAAGATCCGAGGAATCCTAACCATGTGTATAGGTTGCACAAGGCGCTCTACGGGCTCAAGCAAGCACCTAGGGCATGGTATGAACGACTACGGGACTTCCTCATCATGCAAGGATTTAAGATCGGGAGGGTGGACACCACACTCTTCATCAAGGACATCAACAGAGATTTGTTCATTTGTCAAATTTATGTTGATGATATCATTTTTGGTTCAACTAACGAAGCTTTTAGCCATGAGTTTGGCAAAATGATGTCTAGGGAATTCGAGATGTCAATGATTGGTGAGCTCAACTTCTTCCTTGGATTCCAAATCAAGCAACTTCAAGAGGGAACCTTCGTCTATCAAGAGAAGTACACCAAGGACCTCTTGATGAAATTTGAGATGGGAGATTGTAGCTCAAGAAGCACTCCAATGGCAACAAATTGCCATCTCGACGCGGATAAGGACGGTAAACCTATTGACCAATCTCACTACCGTTCTATGATTGGTTCATTGCTTTATCTTACCGCATCTAGGACCGATATAATGTTTAGTGTATGCTTATGTGCTCGCTTTCAAGCGGCACCTAAAGAATCGCATAAGAAGGCAGTCTTTAGGATACTTAGGTATCTTAAGCATACCCCTAGTATGGGCTTGTGGTACCCTAAAGGTACAACCTTCCACCTCTTGGGATACTCGGATTCGGACTTTGCCGGATGCCGTGTGGATCGCAAGAGTACCTCCGGTGGGTGCCACTTGCTTGGGCGTTCCCTAGTATCTTGGTCTAGCAAGAAGCAAAATTCCGTTGCTTTGTCCACGGTGGAAGCGGAATACATTGCGGCCGGTGCATGTTGTGCCCAAATTCTTTACATGAAACAAACCCTTTTGGACTTTGGAATTAAACTTGGTTGTGTGCCTCTCCTTTGTGACAATGAAAGTGCGGTTAAGATAGCTAAAAACCCCGTTCAACACTCCCGCACTAAGCACATTGATATTCGCCATCATTTCTTAAGGGACCATGAAGCTAAGGGAGACATCTCTTTGAGAGGTGTTAGGTCCGAAGAACAATTGGCGGATATCTTCACTAAACCACTTGATGAGAAAACCTTTTCTAGGCTAAGAAGTGAATTAAATGTGCTAGATGCAACAAACGTCATGTAAGAATGCATATCATATAGGTCTTGTCTAACTCCCAAAGGATAGGGGCGAGCTAGAAATAGTTTTCCCTGATGAAGCCTTTGGAAGGTTCAAACTTGGCAAGATAGATTTACTTTATGTCTTGCATGATGCCTGCCATATAGATTTACAATTTCTTACATTATAAAATGATTGGCATTGCATACGGTAGATTGTCACAAAGGGGAACCCACCTCATGAGAAAGAGACTTGTTTGAAATGCAACATCTCAACTCATATAAGGTGGAAAGAACAAAATGTTAGGTGCGTTAATGCCTAGAGGAACATGCTCTATTGAGATAGTAGTCTCCATACTCTACCTCACAAAGCATGGGCCTTACATTTTATTTGGATAATTTCCTCCCATGCTTTTCTCGTTGTTCAATTCGCTTTAAGGACTAGCCAAGTTATTGGCATATTAGTATCTTTTAGGGGGGAGGGGTTGCCCAGAAAGTCCTAAGACATGTGTTTCTCTTTGCTTGGTTGTTTGGTCAAAGGACATATATGGGATGTTTTTGTTCTGTAGTCATCGGATTATCCGATGTCTAGGTCAATCTCTCATCGGATCAATAGGTGTTCAATCCTCAAGGGCCAGTTCAGTCAGGAACTCAAATGATCCGATGCGTTCACTCTGAAAAACATCGGTCCATCCGGTGTTCTCAATTCTGAAGCTATGGTCAATTCCACCGATGTTACTTCCTCAAACGTCGGACCATCCGGTGTCAACAACCCTCTTTTGAACACCCTTACCGTTCCATTCGACCGATGATCCAAACCCTAAATGTCGGTCCATCCGATGTCTACAGCAATTTGTTGAATATCCTTACTGTGGCTTTCGACCGATGTTCATTTTACCCAACATCGGTCCATCCGGTGTTAAAAATTCGGCTAGGGTTTGGGACCCACTATTTAAACTCGTGCGCCGCCTTCGTCTTCCTCTCTCCCGATCCCGTCGCCTCCACCGCTTCTCTCTCGCCGCGCCATCACCTCCACCGCCACCGAACGCCGCCGCCGCCGCCCACAGGCCGCCGCCGCCGTCTCCGACCGCCGCCCTCACCACAGCGCCGCCGCCCAGCGCCGCCGCCGCTCGCAGCGCCGCCGCCTAGCGCCGCCGCCGCATCTCGCCAAGCCGCCGCTCGTCGCACCGCCGTCTCCACCACTCACCACCGCATCCAAGCGCCGCCACCACTCTGCCCTTCGCCACAACGCCTCCGCCGTCCCGCGCACACAGTCCCGTCACGGTGCTTCCATCGCCGCTAGGGTTTCCTGGCCCTTTGATCTCCACGTCTTCTCCTTCGTCGACTCCGTGCTCTCGTGCCTCGCAATGGCTCGCGACAAGAAGAACAAGGGCAAGGACATCGCGGAGCCCGCCGCGAAGAAGCAAAAGCTGTCCAAAGAGGAGAAGAAGGCATTGATGGCCGCTCGCGCCGCCGAGGAGCGTGAGCGTGGCCGAGGAGCGTCCCTGAGGATCCGCGAGGCTCGTTCCAGACAGCCTCCCGTGATCGATGATTCAGATGCCGAAGAAGAGCCTGAAGCGTCTCTCGTCCGCCAGCATTCAGCCCGGACCCGTGGGGGACACTCCCCTGCAGTTCCACGTCCGAGACCGACGGCAGCCGACGGTCGTGAGGACAGGGAGGCCGAGAGGGCCATCTACCAGATGGACATGGCAGTCCGTGTCAGTGAGGGAGTCCGTCTCACGGACTACAGGAAGCTGAAGGCAAAGCAGCTTCGGAAGCTCCGATGGAATGTGCTACTGGAGGAGTGGTACCCGCAGCCCCGGGAAGCTTTGGTGGATAGTCACTTCTGGACTGTCACGCAGGCGTCTCTCTACGAGACTTACAGACGCCGAGGCCACAAGCTGTTCCAACACAATTATCTGGATTGGGGACAGCTAGCTTTGGCAGCAGAGACGGAGATCCGTCCGTACTTTGAGAGATACCGAGGCTCGGTGGAGTTGATGGCATATGAGCGGAGTGCCTATGTGGAAGATTGGGTCCGCGTCTTCTACGCCACCCTCTATGTCTTGGAGGGTAGAAGATCTATTGACTTCATGTTCATGGGTCAGCACTACCACCTGACGAGGCAGACGCTGGGACAGTTGCTCGGAGTAGACCTACACGACACCTGCATACATGAGAAGGTCTATGGACAGGCAGATCCGCCAAGGAGGCCGCTCACTGGAGGAGTGGCTCCTGCTCTGGAGGAGATCAGATCATTGTTTGGACCTACGTTCTCTCCAGACCAGCCGAGGGTGCCGACTTTGTTGACCCCTGCAGCGCGCATAGTGCACCTCGCCTTGCACCGCACGCTCCTGCCGAGGTCCGGCTATCTTGAGGGATTCACTAGCCTCCAGCAGACGATCCTGTTCTACATCATGAACGGGATGGACTTTGACATAGTGGATGTCATCATTTGCGAGATGGAGGATGTGATCACAGACGGTGTGGGCATGATGAGGCAGCTTGTCTATGGGCACTGGATCAGCTACCTGCTTACCATGATGGTTCCTGAGGGGTCCGCCGCGCACGACCGTCTCTCTGACGAGAGTGTGTCATGGTTCGGACACTACCGAGCTCCAGCCCTAGGGGACCGCCGCCTTGGCCGCCCTGTTGAGCGTCAGGTCATGGCGATGCTGTCCGAGGAAGACTGGTCGGACTTGGAGAAAGAGGATGAGCGTCTTGCTGAGGCAGAGGCTCAGGGAGGAGACCTGCAGCACATCTGGTCCGAGAGCGACACAGACGAGAGTGTCGAGGAGTACTTCCCTCCTCCTCCTCCTTCACCGAGGCAGCACGATGCAGAGGCAGGAGGTTCAGCTGCTCCACCACCGACACCACCTCCTGTGTCCGAGGCGCAGGTGTCACAGCCGTCAGAGCTGTCGACACTTCTTCAGCAGATGATAGAGCAGCAGCGCCAGGATAGGCTTGCGGCTGAGCAGGCCAGGGCAGAGCAGGCTGCTCACCTGGCACAGCTTTAGAGGCAGCAGCAGGAGCTTCAGCTGGAGATCGCCTGACAGAGGCGAGAGGATACGGACCGGTTCACAAACCTTGTTGATCAGATGCATCGCCGTACCCTCGACCAGCAGCAGCAGACTCAGCAGGCTATGATGGGGATCCTAGGGTTGATCACCAACCTATACACTCAGACTGGAATCACCCTTCCTCCACAGCAGCCTGGACTGGGACTGGCTCCAGGTGCGACTCAAGTGCCTGCTACTCCGATCCTTTCTATCAGCATGTCACCTCTTCTGGCACCCAGCGCACCGATCCACTCTCCTCTGCCGGCGACGACTCTGTTCCAGCAGACGCCGGCATCTGTGGTCAGTGCTCAGCTTCCCCCAGCTCCAGCTCCACCGACGCCTCCTGTACCTGCTACCTCCTCTCCAGCATCGACAGCAGTTCCCCCAGCTCCCTCCACTCCAGCTCCTGCGACTGGCGACTCCAGCTCCGACGACAGTGACGGTGACTAGTTCGTCATCGCGCCTAGTTCTCAGGGTCAGTAGGCTCTCGGATCCCTTTTTGGTGTCATGATGCCAAAGGGGGAGAAGAGGTAGAGGAGTCAGGGGGAGTAGTTTCCTAGTCTCAGGGGGAGTTTTTATTTCTATCCATTTCTTATGTAATTTTGTGTGCTTGAGTACCTTTTTGTAATATTAATTAAGCACCTTTCTACTTGTGTCATTTGCTTATGGTATTAATCGATTTTTCGCGCCACTTCATTTGTTTTCTACAAGGTCACTGTGTCCTATCTTGTATTCATTGCATATCCATTTTTTTAGTATTGCACCATCAAATTCATTACTATTGCGCTTTAAATTATTGTGTTGTCATCAATCACCAAAAAGGGGGAGATTGAAAGCATCTAGGCCCCATGAGGTACGGTTTCGGTGATTAATGACAACCATTTGATTTTACTAATGAATTTGTGAATGCAAGGTCCCAATAATCACTCAATCAAATGAAATCAAAATGACATTGGAGACCCATATAAAATCAACTAATGAGATCAAATCAAATCATATGAAGACAAGAAGTGAAAGCTCTAACTTGACATCACTCAATGCTTGAAGACTATCAGAACAACATTTCAAACAAGTGTCAAAGAGGTCACAAGTTCAAATTCCAAAAGAACAACTCAAAACAACTCGAAGTCAACAAGTTGAATTCACCAGATCATCCGATGATTTCTGAGTTGACTACATCGGTCGAGTTGTGTCAACAGAAGAAGAAGACCTCAGAGCAAAGCACTCACCGGATCATCCGATGTATGGCTCAGTCACATCGGTCCATGAGTACAGTTTGCAACATCATTGGACCAAGTGAAGCACCGGATCATCCGATGTACAGAAGTGTGAACATCGGTTGATTACTCCAGTAAGCCTCAAGTTCAAGATAATTCTGAAGGAAGAGCCACCGGATCATCCGATGATGAAGATGAAGCTACATCGGTCTAACAACGGTCATATCTGACACCATGACGTCAGCCATCTTAATTAGACCGATGATAACCAAGGGGGAGACATCGGATCATCCGATGTGTACAATAAAGTTCTGTCAGCCTACTTTTCCAACGGCTATTTCGGGGAGGTTGGCTTTAAATACCCCCTAAGACAGTCATTACGGCAAGTCTTGATACTCAGAAGCTAACAACACATCCAAGAGCACTCAAGACCAAGAGCTTACACTACTACACCCATTAGATCATTTGTATAGGCTAGATCTAGCTAGAGAAAAGCTTGTGTGCGTCCTTTCTCTGTGATTGGAGTCTCTAGGCTAGTGAGAGGTTGAAGAGATCCTTCCGGAGCTTGCCAAGGTGTGTGTGGAAGCCCGTAAGATCAAGGATTGTACAAGGCTTGAGCTCCACCTTGCCGGAGATGGCGAACGGAGAAGATTAGTGAAGACCCCCTTGTCTCGGTGACTTGGGAGTGGCAAAACCCTTCGGTGGGTGCCACAACGTGGATGTAGGAAGATCCTTGTGATCTTGCCAAACCACGGGATAAACTCCGTGTCTCCGTGTCTTTTGAGCATTTGCATTCCTCTCCCTCCTTTACATTATGCAATCTTTATTCCGCAACTTATACTTACGTTGATTGCATAGATAAACCGCATTGGGAATTGGGCTTTAGTCATTAATTTATAATTGTCTTAAAATTTGAAAGAAAGCCCAATTCACCCCCCTCTTGGGCGTTTCGATCCTTACAGACTAGTTTTTGGTAAGCTCCGGTGCTAGGATCTACTAGCTTTGGTAAGCTCTGGTGCTAGGTTCTACTAGCTTTTGTTAGCTCCGGCTCAAGCTCCGGGTTGCTCTGGCAAGGTTCAGAACTTGACTGCAGTGCTTCTGCTTTTCATTTGCAATGTTTCGTACTTACTTTACATTGTTGGAAAGATTGCTTAGTATTCATTTGCTAAGTTTTTGGTGCGTTTTAGATGATACGGTTGATATCGTTTCTACTGTGGATTTGCAACATGCTTATGTGAGGTTCTCACATAAGGTGTTGTGTTCGGAACTAACTTGAGTCAAGTCGAGGACTTGAGCTCGTATGGATTGTTTGTTTGTTCATGTGCAGGTGTTGCTTGAGTTCAAGTCATGGCTGGTGACAGGATCCATTGGACTAGTCTCAGGAGGAGATGAGGTTCCAACAACCAAGTTCGGGAGGAACTGTGGTTGAGCGGGTCAGGAGGTCGCGCAGGATGATTGAATCAAGGGCAGTGCATATGAAGGTCGAAGGAAGGTGTTCGCACGTATGCATGCGGTGCATGACGTGGCAATATGCTTCTAGAGACGGATTATGGAAGGAAGATCTGATCGGAAGGATCGGATCGTATCGGTTGAAGACTTTGGCTACGGCGGAGTCGGTTATGGCTCGGTATGGAAATATCGAGTTGGTTATGTTAGGATTTCGTGTGGGTCACGAATTTGAGTTGTTTAGGAATGTGGGATACGTTCCTAAGGTGTTTGGAAGTCTTAAGATTGCTTCTATATGCGTATAGAAGAGTCCTAAGCAGTTATGGAAAGTTCCGATTGTGATTGGATTAGGATTGGAGTCCTAGTTGAGATTGGGATGGCCTAAGGGCTGGTTATATAAGCAAGGGAAGGCCAAAGCTCGTGGTAGATGACTTTGGGGCTGTTCCTCTTGTGTTCTATTGAATAAAATTCGTAGTTTGAAGGAACTTTTGTGCCTTGTTCGTCCGACTTGTTCCAGACAAGTTTTACTCGTTGAGTTTCTGGACAGCACTACCTTTCGTCGGTGGTTTTATCATAACTCGAGTTTTACAGATCCAATTGACGTGATTCTTTTTGGGTTGTCTTAACAACTTGATTATCTATCATCTGTCAAAATTTCACAGTCATTGGATTTGTGGTTTCTGAGCTACACGAGTTTCTTGGGAGCATTCCAGAAACTGTTTTTCTCGGGTAGGTCAGATTGACCTTTGTTTGATCGTTAGATCATAACTTGAGTTTCTCTCGACGGATTTGAGTAATTATTTTTGTGTTGTCTTCATGACTTGATTCTCTCTGATATCTATCACCTTTGTCACGGTGAAACACGTTTAGATTAGTCTCATACACGATTTCTTTAACAGATCGATTTTCTGCCGAAAGGGTTTGGGGTTTTATTGTTTCCGCTGCATAAGATTCTTAAATCTACCATTCACCCCCCCTCTGGTAGCTTTTCACGTGCTCTTCGATCCTACAATTGGTATCAAAGCCACGGTGCTCTAATATTTGTGATTTGCACGTGTTTTTGACTAATCATCATGGAGAAGTACTCCGCCAAACCTTGTGTGTTTGCTGGTATTGATTTTCAGGTTTGGAAGGCACGCATGGAGGCTTTCATCCAGGCGCAAGGCTTCGCAATATGGGAAAATGTGTACAAACCTTATGAAGTCCTGCCTAACGATCAAGTTATGGCTACGAACCTCCGGGACGTCGACAACAACAACAAAGCACGAAACTTGATTATCCAAGGACTCACTCAAAGCGACTTTGATCGTGTCGCACACCTCCATTCAGCATACGATGTTTGGAGCGCTCTCTGTGATTACCATGAAGGCTCCGACACAATCAAAGAGGTAAAACAAGATATGTTCAAAAAGGAATATATGCGTTTTGATATGCAACCTGGTGAGTCTATCGATGACTTCTTTGCTCATTTCAATAAAATTCTCAGCAACTTACGTAGTGTCAATGTTAATTTTTCTGATGCTGAGAATGCTAGGCAACTTCTTAGTGCATTAGACATGTCAATTTGGGAGATGAAAGTAACATCTATTCGTGAATCAACTGTCATGAGTTCTCTTACAATAGATGTACTTTATTCTAAACTAAAAACTCATGAAATTGACATCCTAGCACGTAAGAACCCAAATAAGTCTATTGCATTTGTTTCACAACATGATATGTCTAGCTCCGGCCAATCATCATCTTGCAATACTCTTGCTTTGTTGTCCTCACTAACCCTGGAGCAGATCGAAGAATTTTCAGAAGAGGAGTTGGCACTCATCTCTACTAGATTCTCAAAAGCATTGCAAAATGTGAGAACTAGAAGGAGAGGAAGCTCCGGACCTCAACGCTGTTTTGAATGTGGTAAAACAGGACACTTTCGTACAGAATGTCCTAACCTTTCAGGTCCGACCACCCGGGAAGAAAAACAAAGCAAGGTCCGGACCTCCTCTAGAAATTCCAATAAGAAGAAGAAAGGTACCATAGGACGCAAGATGATCAACAGCTTCATCATCGCACTTCAAGAACTTAGTTCAAGTGATGTAGACTTTGAAAGTGATGAAGATGATGTTGACCTGGCCAACATATGCTTCATGGCGGGCAAAACAAGATCAAGATCAAGTCAGGAGGATGCAGAACACAGTAGTGAAGACGATGAGGTATGTTCTACCTGCAATGAAATGTGTGATGCTATTTCTCGTGCAACTATTATTGACAAGAAAAAGGACAAAAAGCTTAGGGATAATGCTGCTAAAATTGAATAACTAGAATCTGAAATTAACCGTTTAAAAACGTTGATTCCTAGTGATGATGCATGTCCCACATTTGACTTAATCTATGAACAATTGTCCACATTAAGAAGTGCACACTCCTCCACTCTAGATAGACTTGATGAAGAAATTAAAAAGAACAAAGAGCTTGCTGCACTTAATGATAAAAACTTAAAAGATGCTTCTTGTTCTATAGATAATTTGCATTGTTCTGCATGTGAAAATTTTGATAAGAAACTAAAAGATGCAATGAATGAAATTTCCATTCTGAACAATGCTTTACAATCTCATGAAGTTAAAAATTGTTCCAATTGCAAACTAAAAGGAAAAACTTCATGTGCAAACTGCCTAGACTTGTCTAAGAAACTTGATGACATGAATAGGACACTAGGTTGGTTTTGTAATGGGAATAATAATCTAAACTTGCTGCTGAATTCTTCCAAGTCTTGCAATAACAAAACTGGTTTAGGTTTTGATTCTCATGCTCATGCTAAGGCACATCCACCTAAAATTGTAAAGTCATTAGGAAGTGGTTTGATTCAAACAGTTCCTAAACAAAAAGGAGTGGTTTTCAAATCTGCAGGAGTGCTGTCTCACTCGGTTTCAAATAAAAATATTGCTTGCTCATCTAGACATGAACACAAAGTTAAATTTCATTGTACCTTCTGTGGTAAAGATGGTCATGTCATAGATTTTTGTTATAGACTAGCTAAACAACAGAAAAAGGAAAGAAAAATTGCTAGATCTTATAACTTTCATGCAATTAGAAAAACACAACCTGCTTTAGTGAGTCAGAAACTTGAAAAGGTAGCTTCCGGACCTTCTGGTAAGAAATCCGCAAAAGCAACTCCGATAGTTCTGATAGCTCCGAGAGCTCCCGGACCTTCTGTTGTTTCCTTCGGAACTTCAGCTTTTGTTTCCGGAGCTTCAGCCTTGTCTTTTGGAACTGCTGCCTTTACCCCCGGAGCTACTGGTTTTTGTGCTAAAAGAGTTAAGAATAGAAAACCTCAAACTTTGACTCATAAACCTGTTGTTTTGTCTCAGTTTTTGCGTGTTTTTCCTACTGCACGTCGTGTGACTCAGTACTGGATACCTAAATGCCTTTTGACTAACCCCAGTATTGAGTCATCGACGTATTGTGCTTTTATGTAGGGCACGTTTGATGAAGGAGAACATTTGGATTGTGGATTCAGGTTGCTCACGCCACATGACTGGTAACAAAGATTGGTTCTCCTCCCTCTCTTTTGTGTCACGTGTAGAAAATATTACTTTTGCCGATAATTCTTCAACTCCTATAATTGCTAAGGGTTCGGTTAAAGTAAATAATCACTACACTTTGAAGGATGTGGCACTTGTCAAAAATTTGAAATACGACTTGCTTTCTGTTTCACAATTGCTAGATGAAAATCTGGAAATTATTTTCAATAAAAACTGCTGCAAAGTTGTAGGTTCAAATAGTGAGCTTATTTTTAACATGTCTCGGTTTGGAAGAGTTTTTAAAGCTGATTTTGATATGTCTTCCTCTAAGCATAGGTGTCTAGTTGCTAATGATTCAAAGGACTTATATTTTTGGCATCGTAGACTTGGTCACGTAGGCTTTGATCACCTAACGCGTGTTAGTGCTCTTGATTGCATACGTGGGCTGCCTAAGCTTAAAGGGGACAAAGAAATTGTGTGCTCTTCTTGTAGACATGCTAAGATGGTTGCAGGTTCACATACACCTCTCACAATGATCATGACAAGTAAACCATGTCAACTTTTGCATCTTGACACCGTAGGACCTTCACGTGTTCAATCCTTCGGAGGTAAATGGTATGCTCTTGTTATTGTTGATGATTATTCTAGATATTCTTGGGTGTACTTTATGGCGTCTAAGAATGAAGTTTTTAGTCACTTTAGAACTTTATTTCTTAGATTATCAATTGATCACCTAGGATCATTAAAAGCAATTAGAAGTGATAATGGAACTGAATTTAAAAATCAATCTTTTGATCACTTTTGTGCTGAAAATAGAATAGATCATCAATTCTCTTCACCATATGTACCTCAACAAAACGGTGTTGTAGAAACAAAGAACAGAACCTTAGTTGAGATGGCTAGTACTATGCTTGATGAATATCACACTCCTAGGAAATTTTGTGCTGATGCGTTAGCAACCGCTTGTTATGTCTCAAATCGTGTTTTCTTGCGTGCTAAGCTAGGTAAAACACCATATGAGCTTCGGTTTGGACATAGGCCTAGTGTTACACACTTTCGGGTCTTTGGTTGCAAATGCTTTGTTAAGAAACATGGTAATCTTGATAAATTTGAACCTAGATCTATTGATGGCATGTTTCTTGGTTATCCATCTCATACTAGAGGCTATCGTGTGCTTTTACTTGACACTAACAAAATTGTGGAGACTTGTGAAGTGTCTTTTGATGAAGCTGGCCCAGGTACTAGCTCCGATGTTGCAGGACCAGATTCGTGTCCTCAGGGGGAGGGTATTTTCGAAGATGAAGAAGAGCCGGTGATACTGCCTGGTAGTTCCGAAGTTGATACGTGTCCAGCTCCGGACATTGAACAAGCTCCGGCTATCACCTATGCTGGTCCTAATCATCCTCAAGCCACAAGCTCATCGATTTGTGATGAACACGAAGATGAAGAAGCTTGTGAGACATCTGTTCCCCTACATTTTTACAAAGATCATCCCCCACAACAGATGATTGGAAGCTTGCACGAACGAGTCACACGGTTCAGGTTTTGCGATCCAAACTCTCATGCTCATTCTGCTTTTGTTGCTTCTTTTGAACCCAAAGATATATCACACGCACTCACTAATGAATCTTGGATTATTGCCATGCAAGAAGAGTTAGAAAATTTTGAAAGAAATAATGTTTGGAAACTTGTACCTCCACCTCAAGGTCACACTTTAATTGGAACTAAATGGGTATTTAAAAATAAACAAAGTGAGGATGGGGTTGTGGTTAGGAATAAGGCTAGGTTGGTTGCTCAAGGTTTCACTCAAGTTGAAGGTCTAGATTTTGATGAAACTTTTGCTCCTGTCGCTAGATTAGAAGCCATAAGAATTTTGTTAGCTTTTGCAACATCTAAAGGTTTTAAGCTATATCAAATGGATGTTAAAAGTGCTTTTCTTAATGGCTACATAGATGAGGAGGTTTATGTCAAACAACCACCGGGTTTCGAAAATCCAGATTTTCCTAATCATGTTTACAAACTGTCCAAAGCCTTATACGGTCTCAAACAAGCCCCTAGAGCTTGGTATGATAGGTTAAAAACATTCTTACTTGAAAAGGGGTTTACCATGGGCAAGGTTGATAAAACTCTTTTTGTGCTTAAGCATGGCAATGACTCATTATTTGTTCAAGTGTATGTGGATGATATTATCTTTGGTTGTGCTTCTCATGATCTTGTGTCCAAGTTTTCAGCAATGATGAGTTCCGAATTTGAAATGAGTATGATGGGTGAACTCACTTACTTTTTGGGGCTGCAAATCAAGCAAACCAAGGAGGGTACCTTTGTGCATCAAACGAAGTATACCAAAGACCTCCTAAGGCGCTTCAACATGGACAAAAGCAAGGCTCTTAGGACACCAATGGGAACAGCAACAACACTTGAACTTGATGAAAATGGTGAATCCGTGGATCAAAAAGAATATAGAAGCATGATCAGATCGCTTTTGTATCTCATGGCATCAAGACCGGACATACAATTCAGCGTATATCTTTGTGCACGGTTTCAAGCTTCCCCACGTGTTTCACATCGTCAAGCCGTCAAAAGGATTCTCAGGTACTTACATGAAACTCAAGAATTTGGCATTTTTCTTCCTTCTTCCTCAACCGTTACTTTGAAAGCTTTTTCGGATGCTGATTTTGGGGGTTGTAGGATTGATAGGAAAAGTACTTCCGATGCTTGTCATTTTCTTGGTAATTCTCTTGTTGCTTGGTCCTCTAGAAAACAAAATTCAGTTGCACAATCCACAGCCGAATCTGAATATGTAGCTGCTGCTAGTGCTTGCTCACAAATTCTTTGGATTGTTCAAACACTTGAGGACTATGGGGTTGATCTAGATAGTGTTTCACTGTTTTGTGATAACACTGGTGCTATTTGCATTGCCAAAAACCCCGTGCAACATTCTAGAACTAAGCACATTGATATTAGGTATCACTTTCTCCGTGATAATATCGAGAAAGGAAACATTGTGCTTCACCATGTAGATACCAAACATCAATTGGCTGACATTTTTACAAAACCTTTGGATTTCACTCGTTTTTTTTCATTCGTAGTGAAATAGGGGTTATGCATCCTCATGGATTAAATTGAGGGGGAGTTTTTGAAACTTGGGAAGTCTATGTGTGAATCTGAAATTAAAATAATATGAGCATAGTATTTCATACATATATGACTTTGTGATTCCTTTTACATGCTGAAAGTTCTTACTACATTACTCGTGTTATACATTTTGTAGTTTTTGCCATGTCTAGTAATTGGAATAATTACTTACACTAAATCTGGGCATGGTCGAACTTTCTTGCTGTTCTGAACTTGTTGCATGTTCGCAAATGCTTTTAATTATTAAGAATACATCAAGTAATCAACTCACATGTTGAGTTTTTATGAACAAATATAAATTGAGAAAAGATCAAGAAAATATGCTTGCATCACACTTCTTCTTTTGAGATGGCTTGTCATTGCACTTAGATATGAACTTGGAAGAAGTTGTGTATGACTAAAACCATGTCCTTAAGCTTCTGATTGTCAAATGACATAGGCTTGGCTTGGTTGGTTAGAATAAGGCAGATGCGCATATAATCTCTTGCAAATATCATATGATCTAAATTTATGCTTTGAAAAATAATAAAATGCAGCAACTAGTGTCATGCTTCCAAGTTATGAAATAGTTAAGTTTGTGAGATCATGACTTGCTTAAATTGAAATTTACATATGATATCTAGCATGGCTTACACTACCTTATGTATTTCCTTGATGTGATAATGTAAGGTACTTGATAGTATGACTTGGATGAGCTTTGTTTATATGTATATGTTATAATATGCTCATAACAACTAAAGAGGGAGAGATAATTTGTTTATATGCTCATGACTTGCTGAATACATTGTCAAAGGGGGAGAGATAAGCATGAAGAGAAAGAGAATATGTGCATAAGGAGAGATAATAAAGGGGGAGGGAGAGATAATATGGGATAATTTTTCTTATAATTTTTCTTCTCTTTTTACTTTTGGTTTACGAAGGGGGAGAAATTGTTTTTGTTTTCAAAACTTTCATGTGAATAAGCCAATGTTCGGATTTTAAATGGTGTTGCCAATGCATTCATCAAGGGGGAGATTGTAAGACCTATGTGTGCTGAATACATTGGCTTGTAGTGAATACACTTGGCTTTGATGATAAAAGTTTTAAATATCACCAAAACACCTTTTTATCAAGGTCCGACTCTAGCTCCGATCTACAGCAAGGTCCGACGGTAGGTCCGACTTGTTTTGGGTAGCTCCGGCTACGTTAGATGCTAGGTCCGGCTTCTTGGTGAGGTCCGACTAGCTTTGGTTAGCTCCGATGAGCTTTATCTTTACCTCCGACATGTCTTTGTTAGCTCCGGCATGTCTTTGTTAGCTCCAACATGACTTTGATAGCTCCGGCATATACTTGATAGCTCTGGCATGGTTTTGCTAAGCTCCGACGTACTTTGTCTAGCTCTGGTTTTGGGTTGACTAGTTTTGACTAGTTTTTGGTAAGCTCCGGTGCTAGGATCTACTAGCTTTGGTAAGCTCCGGTGCTAGGTTATACTAGCTTTTGTTAGCTCCGGCTCAAGCTCCGGGTTGCTCTGGCAAGGTCCGGAACTTGACCGCAGTGCTTCTGCTTTTTATTTGCAATGTTTCGTACTTACTTTACATTGTTGGAAAGATTGCTTAGTATTCATTTGCTAAGTTTTTGGTGCATTTTGGATGATACGGTTGATATCGTTTCTACTGTGGATTTGCAACATGCTTATGTGAGGTTCTCACATAAGGTGTTGTGTTCGGAACTAACTTGTGTCAAGTCGAGGACTTGGGCTCGTATGGATTGTTTGTTTGTTCATGTGCAGGTGTTGCTTGAGTTCAAGTCATGGCTAGTGACAGGATCCATTGTTGGACTAGTCTCAGGAGGAGATGAGGTTCCAACAACCAAGTTCGGGAGGAACTGTGGTTGAGCGGGTCAGGAGGTCGCACAGGATGATTGAATCAAGGGCAGTGCATATGAAGGTCGAAGGAAGGTGTTTGCACGTATGCACGCGGTGCATGACGTGGCAATATGCTTCTAGAGACGGATTATGGAAGGAAGATCTGATCGGAAGGATTGTATCGTATCGGTTGAAGACTTTGGCTACGGCGGTGTCGGTTATGGCTCGGTATGGAAATATCGAGTTGGTTATGTTAGGATGTCGTGTGGGTCACGAATTTGAGTTGTTTAGGAATGTGGGATACGTTCCTAAGGTGTTTGGAAGTCTTAAGATTGCTTCTATCTGCGTATAGAAGAGTCCTAAGCAGTTATGGAAAGTTCCGATTGTGATCGGATTAGGATTGGAATCCTAGTTGAGATTGGGATGGCCTAAGGGCTGGTTATATAAGCAAGGGAAGGACAAAGCTCGTGGTAGACGACTTTGGGGCTGTTCCTCTTGTGTTCTATTGAATAAAATTCGTAGTTTGAAGGAACTTTTGTGCCTTGTTCGTCCGACTTGTTCCAGACAAGTTTTACTCGTCGAGTTTCTGGACAGCACTACCTTTCGTCGGTGGTTTTTTCATAACTCGAGTTTTACAGATCCAATTGAAGTGATTATTTTTGGGTTATCTTCACAACTTGATTATCTATCATCTTTCAAAATTTCACAGTCATTGGATTTGTGGTTTCTGAGCTACACGAGTTTCTTGGCAGCATTCCAGAAACTGTTTTTCTCGGGTAGGTCAGATTGACCTTTGTTTGATCGTTAGATCATAACTTGAGTTTCTCTCGACGGATTTGAGTAATTCTTTTTGTGTTGTCTTCGTGACTTGATTCTCTCTGATATCTATCACCTTTGTCACGGTGAAACACGTTTAGATTAGTCTCATACACGATTTCTTTAACAGATCGATTTTCTGCCGAAAGGGTTTGGGGTTTTATTGTTTCCGCTGCGTAAGATTCTTAAATCTACCATTCACCCCCCCTCTGGTAGCTTTTCACGTGCTCTTCGATCCTACACCCTGTGACCTCTCTTCCAAATCTCAGCAGGGGTCGGCAGCACTCCCGTCTCGCGCTCCTGTCAATACGTGTTAGTACGAACAATATATTATGAATATATAAACATATGTTACATACACTTACTATGCGTTTAGCTAAATGCAAGTGGTTATCTTGGCCGTGCCTGCTCTTCCCCTCAACCCCTATGCACTCTCGAGCCTTCTCAGAGTTAGCTTTAAACTCATCGCTAGCCCAGTAGCGACAAAGGGCCCGAATTGCATCTGTTCGACCCTGCAGCCAGCTCACGTGGCCCTGCACATAGTTGGACGTCGTTTAAAATACCATCGAGGAAATTATCAGAAAAAAATACTTACAACACACCACGTACCTGCGTGTACTCCTCTTCCGTTAGGTGCCCCTCGCTCTCTTGCCGAAAGTGTAGCACGTGCTGCTGGTTCGCCTGCAAGTGCTCATTAATAATTTGAACATGGGCGTTCGACAAAGCTTGTCGAAGCGCCTTGGTAGCGTTGTAGTGAAACACTCGCCTCGCATCCTCAAATAGGCGAGGGTCGTTCGGGTCCTCTAATGTATATCTTGCCTGCGATAAAGAATATATTGAAGAGATGTTCATTAAAAGAGTTGAAGAGTTAAAACTTAGAAACTATTTTAATATACTTACCATAAAATCGGCCCATACGGCCTCCTGAAGGTTGTCGTGCTCCTGGTGATGGACGCGTGCGTAGTCCTTCCACAAAAGAGCAGGCACCCTGTCAATGACCTCGGGATAGTGCAAACACACTAAGGACCCGAGGACACCGTTCACCGGTCTTTGGTGTCTCTCACCGGTGAAAGACGTGTCATCCCAAACCCTGCAAGATATTTATTGATTTATTACTTAAGTAACCAAAAGAAACTAAAATTGAACACTATAATTTTTATTACCTGTCCCCGACTGGACAAATCACGATCCTCTGTGAAGGGACCGCAGGAGGACTGAAAAAGTGAGTCCTCCTCGTCCTTCACGTCTACTAGGGCGCCACGTCAGGTGACCCAGACGGCTCGTCACTAGCCAAGCCAAAGGACTCAGGAACAGAAGGATCGATAGCCGAGGGTTGTCTGGCCGAGGGCTGGCTCACCGAAGGGTAGCCAAGGTCAACTGGCGCCGTAACCTCTGAGTCAGCCGGTGAGGACTACAACATTCAAATGATTCATAAGTAAGTTTAACGTGAAATTGAATTTAAAGAATTTGTCAAAAACGAGTGAAATTTACCTGTGACAAAGCTCTAGAGCTGCTCAGAACGTGCCCCAGCAGTTGAGAGCATCTGCTCCAAGTCGACGAGGCACCAGCGAAAGCATCCTCAGGTCTAGAGGGGTAGAACCCCCTCGTCGGCGGCACCTTCTTACCCTTCTTTGATGCCATCCTGTTTTAATTAGATAACGAGTAAATATGCAAATAAAATATACAAAATTCATGTTACTATCTTCAAGAAAACATTAATTGTAATCACTTTCAAAATTCATCAACATCATTATCATGTGCCTGTGCCCTACTCCTTAAACCAGCCCAACGATCTTCCATCGTGGCCTGTTCTAATTTCTGTTTTCCCATATCATCTGCCTCTACATCTTCAATGTCTTCAACATCACCAACTAATTGACCGAGTCCTACAACAAGCTCGACGATAAAAGTGTCTGGCAAGTCTTCTTCTTGGTACACTTCTTCAACGTCTTCGCTATCATGGTAACCATCATCCCCAGGAGTATATAACCGCTCACGAGGATTCACCTTATATACTGCCCACCAAGCACCGAGCTTCGTGCATGGATAAGGTAGATAATACACTTGTTCCACTTGATGTGCAAGAACAAATGTATCGTAACCTTGTAGTCAGTCCTTATGTTTCACTTCCACCATTCCAAATTGGTTTTCTCGAGTTCCATGAGTGCGATCAAACCAATCACAATCAAATAAGACAACTCAAAGGGTCTTATTTCGGGTAAAAAGTAAATTCAAGGATTTTGGTAATGATCCCATAATAATCGGTTAAATTCCCTTGAGTGTCCATTGCTCTCGTCACAACACCGGAATTTGATGTTGCCGCGAGAGGACGAAGAGCTTCAAAATGAGTTGTACGGAATCGAAAGCCATTTACGTCATATCGACCATAGCTTCTAACATTCACCAATACATAAGATAGCTGCCGCAAATCTTCATGGACATTGTGAGTCCGACAATGTCATAAATGATCGTAAGTTAAAATAATACTTCTTTAATAATAGTAACTTATAATATGTAGAAGACGAGAGAATATTACATAATCTTGAAACCAGGATAGGAAACTCTGCCCCCATTTATTCCTTCTTTTCGCATCCCTTCTACTTGTTTGGTTGTAGGTTGATGCTTATGTGGCCAACATTGTCTGTGGAACTCGCTGAACATGAAAAAACATATTTTAGAATACATGTGTAGCAAAATATGTCGATTAGCATAAATGTAGGACAAACACTTACTCGAAGTATTCCTGCATGCCTTCTATATTTGAGTACATGTAACGTAAAGCAACAGTCCTTTCTTGTTTACATAGCACGTAGGTCGTTGTCGGTACCCTAAAAACCATACACCCCCTGAGGTTACAAAGATCTCAAGGGAAGGACGTCTACTCAAATTGAAGACCCTCGGAGGCCCACTTGTCAGACATAACCAGACCTGCTCCTCCAACATGGTTAACCCCTAGGTTGCCACGTGTACTGCCAGACCGGAGCTACTACCCACAAGGGTGAAGCTCCGGGCTAGGTACCGAAACGGCACCTCCGGACTTAACCCCTGACCGAGAGAAGCTCCGGACCTGACACGTGCCAGGCCACCCCGGAGCTTCCCGCTTCCCAAAAGCAAGCTCCGGAGCTGCCACGTGTCCAAACGTCGGAGCTGGCCGCCTCAAACCTCCGGAAGACATTGTAACGACTCCGGATCTTCAAAGGATAGCCACGGACTTCAAGACTCGATTAATTGTCATTAATTCCATGTTAATGACACTTAATCGGACAATCTTAACACCTGTAACGGCACTGTCGGAGCCCGTTACAGGGTTATTAATAACAATTAATCGTGTATCAATACTAGTAACCGCCGGGGCCACATGTCGGGCCAGGCTAACTTGTAACGGTTTGTCCTTGTACTATAAAAGGACAGACCGACGATACACGGACAGGAGAAGGCTCTCGAACGCTCTCAGGCACACACGCATTGACGTGAGCTTTCATACATAAACTAATACAACACCACACACCCGTGGAGTAGGGTATTACGCTCAGGCGGCCCGAACCACGTAAACCACTGTGTCTCTCGTGTCCAATCGTGATTCACCTTCTTGAGTCTCCGCGCGCCCACACCGAACTACAAACTCCTTCAACACTTTAGTAGTGTCAGGAGATCTGCCGACTCCAACAGTCGACAGTTGGCGCGCCAGGTAGGGGAGCCTGAGATTTTCAAGAATGGTGAATTCTGCGGCTGGATCATCCAACGGGCAACCTGCTGCTCAGGCTGTCAGGGGCAATCCCTCCAACATGCAGCCACCAGCAGGAGCCTCAGCACCAGCAGGAGTCACACTCCCACCACCACCATCTTCTCCGGCAAAACGTGCCGGGCAACATGATGGTGCGCCGGCGTCACATACTGCGCCGACAAGTCATGACAACCCAGAACACGTGCTCCATGCAGCGCGTGCTCTTCTCCAGCGACCACCACCTCCGGATGCATCTCAAGATGCCATGGAGCAATGGAGGGCTGATGTTGAGCATTTGGTCGCAGCAGCGGCCGAACGCCTCAACAACCAGTGTCCTCCTCCTTCAGGGCGAGCCCCGTCGCAGCGACGGACGTTGTCTGGAAGACTTGGTCCGCATGTCTCCAACAACCGAAGACGAGCTGCGTCACAGCAAGTGACGTCGTTGCCCTCTGGGGCACGACGCACCCATACGGTATCTCGGCTTTCGACACATGACCTCCGGGCGGAGCTTGATCGCCGATACCGCCAACAAGATGGCCGTGTCCATATTGAGCGAGCTCGAGAAAGACGGGATGCTCAAGACCTTTCTACTCTGGAAGGAGTAGGAGGAGGCTGTTCCGCCCTAGCCATGCACCTGCGCATGGTTAGATGGCCACAGAAGTTCCGGCCACACTTGCCGGAAAAATTCGACGGGACTGTCAACCCTGTAGAATTTCTGCAGATATACTCCACTGCAATCTTAGCAGCTAGAGGAAACGAGGCCGTAATGGCCAACTACTTTCCAGTGGCCTTAACTGGGACCGCCAGGTCCTGGTTTATGAGCCTTCCACCCAACTCTATCGATAGTTGGGAGGAGCTGTGCCGTCAGTTCACTGCCAACTTCGGGAGTTCATACACCCGACCGGGCACTGAACTAGACCTTTTTGCGGTCGTGCAAAAAGGGGGAGAATCTTTGCGGTCATTCATCCAGAGGTTCTCTCAGGTACGCAACACAATCCCTTCTATCTCAAGCGCTTCTGTCATTGTGGCATTCAGACAGGGTGTACGAGACAAGAAGATGTTGGAGAAGCTGGCGATCAAAGAGATCACCAGCGTCACGTAGCTCTTCAGCTTGGCAGACAAATGTGCCAGAGCTGCGGAGGGCCGTGAAATGCACTCCAAACTAGCCTTGGAGGATCACAAAAAATCCTCCAAAGAAGAAGCCGCTACCTCCGGGAGTGGCATGAAGAAAAAGAAGACCAACGGCAAGAAGAAGCCGTCGGCCGGCACATCCGACGTTGCAGCCACTGCAACTCCTGGTGGCCGGGGGCGACGCCCCGAGAAGCGACCTCGACCGTCTTCCGAAGACGGCGGCAAATCCAAAATGTGGTGCCCCATTCACAAAACGGGCAGCCACAGGCTGGAAGACTGCCGGGAGGTCCAAAACCTTGCCGAGCGCTACAACAAGCGCCGGGAAGGGTCTCCTTTCCGACAGAGGGAGGGAAAACAGAAGGTTGACGAAGCTCCGGCTGAAGAGGAGTTAGGGTTTCAGGACCCCAAAAAGGTCCTGAAAGCCGTCTACACCTCCGTCGACGATGACTCCGACGTCTCCGACAACGAGCATCGGAAAACCATGAACACCATCTTTGGTGGATCATGGGACATCACTTCTTGTCGTGTCATCAAGACTATGCGGCGGGATATGGCTGCTGTAGCTCCTACAGCTAGACCTGAGCCACATCGAAAGTGGATGGACACACCCATCACTTTTGATGCTTCGGACTGTCCTCGAAGCATGGTCGGAGCTGGCCAATTACCCTTGATGGTATCTCCCACCATCAACAACATCCAGCTCCATCATGTTATGGTGGATGGAGGTTCGGGGCTGAACCTTATAAGCTTTGAAGCTTTTACCAGGCTTCAGCTTCGACCTTCGGATCTTCAGCCCTCTCGACCATTCTCCGGAGTAGGTCCGGGGGCCATTACCCCACTCGGAGCTATTATTCTCCCCGTTACCTTCAGGACACGGGAGAAGTGCCGCACCGAGAAGTTGGTCTTCGACGTCGCTCAGATCAACTTACCATTCAACGCCATCTTGGGTAGACCTGCCCTATACAAATTTATGGCAGCTGCTCATTATGGATACTTGGTGTTGAAGATGCCAACACCAGCAGGCGTTCTCCGGATTCGTGGAGATCGCACCGCCGGAGTAACTGCTCTGGAGGAGCTCCATGCACTCACTACTGCGCAAGAGGAGGACTCCAGACAGGGGCAAGCTCCAAAACCTCCGAGCATTCGGCAACGAGGCTCAACCTCTGCTCCCCGTGTGCAGCCAAGCGGCAACACCGACATCCCCGTCAAAGTCGTCCAAATTGGTTCCGATGTCACTCAAACCACCCGCATATCGGGTGGGTTGAATGACAAATAGGAACTCGCGCTCATCACTTTCCTCCGGGCTAACGTTGACGTATTTGCTTGGCAACCGTCACAAATGCCTGGGATCCCCAGGGAAGTGATTGAGCACAATCTGAAGATTTACCCCGATGCTCGGCCTGTGCATCAGAAACCTCGGAAGCAATCTGTAGAGCGACAGAACTTCATCCGACAAGAAGTGAAGAAGTTGCTCGAAGCCGGATTTATCCGAGAAGTCTTCCATCCAAAATGGCTGGCGAACCCAGTCGTTGTGCCCAAGGCCGGCGGGAAACTTCGGATGTGCATCGACTACACCACACTGAATAAGGCATGTCCAAAAGATCCATTCCCACTACCTAGAATAGATCAGATAGTGGATTCCACCTCCGGGTGCGAGTTACTGTGTTTTCTAGACGCATATTCTGGATATCATCAAATCAGGATGTCTAGGGAGGATGAAGAGCATACTTCATTCATCACAGTGGATGGATTGTATTGTTACACAGCCATGCCATTTGGTCTCAAGAATGCAGCTTCAACTTTTGTACGAGCTATGTACAAAACTTTCGAAGAACTCATCAGAGACATAGTGGAAGTGTACGTCGATGACATCATGGTCAAAGTCAAGAACAAGGAGTCCCTCTGGGACACCTTGCAGGCTGTCTTCGACAAGCTGCGGGCCACCCGCACGAAGCTAAACCCAGACAAGTGCGTCTTCGGGGTTAGTTCCGGAAAGCTTCTTGGTTTCCTGGTAAGTCACCGGGGCATAGAGGCTAATCCGGCGAAGATAAAAGCCATTGAAGACATGCGGCCACCAACCCGCATCAAGGACATCCAAAAATTAACTGGATGTCTAGCAGCCCTCAGCCGGTTCATTTCAAGACTGGCGGAAAGAGCACTTCCCTTCTTCAAGTTACTGAGGAAGTCCGGACCATTCCAATGGTCTGAAGAAGCAGAGAAGGCATTCCAGGAGCTGAAACAGTTCCTCACCACCCTACCAGTCCTGGTAGCTCCGAACCCTGGTGAGCCTTTGTTGCTTTACATTTCAGCTACTGACGAAGTCGTCAGTATGGTTCTGGTTGCGGAGAGACCGGAACTACCCAATACTCAGGAATCCAGACCCCTTCGGGAGGGTCCGGAGGTTCCTGAAAGCGGGTCTGGGTCCCAGCTCCCAGACTCAAACCAACAAGAAGCCACTTCAGAGGACCCGGACCCCTCTAAGAGGGTCCAGGTCATTTCTGAAGAAGCTCCGGGTTCCTCCACCCAGAACCCGGAGGTCCCCGAAGAGAGTCTGGACCCCTCCGAGAGGGTCCAGATCAATGAAGAGGAAGCTCCGGACCCCTCCGGGAGGGTCCGGACCATTCAACGCCCGGTATACTTCATCAGTGAAGTGTTACATGATGCCAAGGCTCGATACCTAGAGGTGCATAAACTGCTTTATGCAGTTCTTATTGCCTCAAGGAAGCTTCGACACTATTTCCAAGCTCACAAAGTCTCGGTGGTGACCTCATATCCACTTCGAGCGATCCTGCATAATCCCAATTCAACTGGGAATATTGCAACGTGGGCAGCGGAATTGGCTGAATTCGATCTTGAATTCATTCTGAGACAAGCAATCAAGAGTCAAGCGTTGGCAGATTTTGTGGCAGAATGGACTCCCTCTCCATTAAACCCTGGGGGCCCCAGCGAGCAGAAGACGGAACCTCAAGTTCCAACCTTCACTAAGCCTCACTGGACCCTTTACTTCGACGGCTCCATGCAGAAGCAGGGAGTCGGAGCTGGAATCCTTCTCCTCGCACCAACTGGGGAGAAGGTGAAATACATGGTACACCTTGACTTCAAGGCAACCAACAACATGGCGGAGTATGAAGCACTCATCTATGGATTAAAGGTGGCACTATCATACGGTGTCAAGCAATTGCTGGTCAAAGGAGATTCACAACTCGTCATCAAGCAGGTGAAGGGTGAATGCTCCTGCAATAATCTCCAGCTGGCTGCTTACCTCCTTGAAGTCCAGAGGCTTCAGAAGGACTTCGAAGTCCTAGACCTTCACCATGTTCAGCGTGCTCACAACGCTGAAGCTGACGAACTCTCGACCAAGGCGTCAACTGGAGCTCCGGCTCCTGATGGAACCTTTGTCCGGAGGTTGTCAAAACCCACAGTTCAGCCTGCCGAACTGAACGAAGGGGGCGAGATCAGCATCCCGAAGCTGACGGTCCCGATGGCTCTGTTACCATGGCAGCCATCAAGGGTCGTAGGTGCTGCCGGAAGCTCCGAGCAACCCAGTACGCAAGACTCAAATGCTCAAGTCTGTTCCGATGCATGGATCTCGGAGATCCGGAGCTACTTGAAAGACAACATCCTTCCTGACGATGATGTATCCGCTGATCGGGTAGTCAGATTGGCTAAAAGATACACGTTGGTAGAAGGGGATCTCTACCGGCGCGGTGCCAACGGCATCCTAATGCGGTGCATCACAAGGGAAGAAGGCTGCGAGCTCCTCGCAGAAATCCATGGAGGCGAGTGTGGGAACCACGCATCTTCCCGCACGCTGGTCGGAAAAGCCTTTCGGCATGGCTTCTACTGGCCTACAGCGCTCCACGATGCCACTGAGCTGGTGAAGAAATGCAAAGCATGCCAATTTCATGCAAAGCAAATTCATACACCTGCTCAGTCCTTACAAATGATACCTCCCACACGGCCTTTCGCTGTGTGGGGGATGGACATCTTGGGACCCTTCCCTAGAGCCGTCGGAGGTTACAAGTTCCTGTACATCGCCATCGACAAGTTCACCAAGTGGCCGGAAGCAACTCCCGTTGTGACGATCAACAAACAATCTGCAATCAATTTTCTACAATCCATCGTGAGCAGATTCGGAGTCCCAAATAAGATCATCACTGATAATGGGACTCAATTCACAAGCTCCGCATTTCAAGGATATTGCGAAGACCTCGGCATACAAGTTTGCTACGCTTCCGTAGCTCATCCTGCCAGCAATGGACAAGCCGAGAGAGCAAATGCAGAGATCCTTAAAGGACTCAAAACACGCACTTATGAGCGCTTGAAAAAGCACGGAGCCAATTGTATCGAAGAGCTTCCGCCCACTCTATGGGCCAACAGGACTTCTCCAAGTCGGGCAACCGGAGAAACACCCTTCTTTCTGGTGTACGGAGCTGAAGCGATCCTTCCTCCAGAAATCACCTTGGGTTCCCTCCGAGTCCGGACCTTCGACGAAGCCGCGCAGGACCAGCTCCGGTGCGAAGACCTAGACCTCCTCGAGGAGGGAAGGTGCCAAGCAGCTGTTCGGAATGCCCGATACCGCCAAGCTCTACGGCGCTATCACCAGCGGCATGTACACAACCGACAGCTCGAGGAAGGCGATCTGGTGCTACGGAGAATACTATCCAGAGAAGGGCAAAACAAACTCTCCCCTGGCTAGGAAGGGCCCTTTCGAGTGATCAAAGTATCCCGTCCCGGAAGCGTTCGCTTGGCTACCGAGGATGGGACACCTCTCCCAAATCCTTGGAACATCGAGCACCTCCGTAAGTTCTACACTTAATTCCACGGAGGTGAGTCTTAAGTAACTTGAAATGTATGTTATAGAGTCGTTGTACAGAGTCAGGTAGTTCCTCCGGGAGAGCAGCCGGACCTTTCCCGAAAGGTTTGAAAAGCTCAGGCAACACTTGACACAGTCTCCGGACTAAAAGTGCGGCTAACTACCCTGGGTCAAACGAGAAACCAAACACACTTAGCCTGGTTCCGTACCCTAAGAGTGTACTTGTTTCCCCTGTACCCCGGACCTATAATGAAAGACATCTTCATGTGAAATAGACTCCACGTGCATTCATTTTTGCATAGGCTCGATATTTTTATTTTTCTCTTTCTTGTCTATAACAGAAACGTGCAATTCTTAAGAAGTTCTAGTTTGACCGGTTTACATACGATTCGAGTTGAATTGTCAGATTTTTTGGATTTAAATATCGTCTGTGGTCAACTCGCCTGAAAGCCGCCAAGCCATTCTAGGGCCGGAGTGCGCTATCGACTTAGCCTGGTCAAGCACCCTAAGTACGCCACTCTACCTACATCCCGGCAGGCCAAAGTAAGGTGGGTCCATGGATAATTGGATCTAAAAGAAAAGACAATTCATCCAGTCGTATTAAAAATCGTGTTCAACTTAAAATTTTCTTGAGAACCGTAAGCCGCGACGAAGTTATAGACAAGGAACGAATTTTACTATTTTTCTTGGCTTAAGTGTGCAGGAAAAATGAACCCTACGTTGATGGAGAAAAACCGGAGCTAACCAAGCTCCGACTCCCACCAGGGCGTCAACCGTCGGCGTTGACTAAAAGATGGTGAGAAGACCCCGTCACTGGAGTCTGTTGCCAACAAACCAAGTGTGGCAAAGGTCATTGCCGGAGCTGCTAAGCTCCGACACCTTGGAGTATTAACTACCGACGCTCAACGTGTTGATAGAGGCTATTGCCGGAGCTACTAAGCTCCAGCGATGGACAGTGCCGGAGCTTCTAAGCTCCGACAACTTCAGGGGACCTTCACTATCAAAAACTTCGGACTTAAATTCCACAAGTTCGAAGCAAATTCGTCTTCAACAAAACTCAACATCCTTTTGGTACATGTCCACAATCAAATTGTGCACATCTACCAGGGGGCCAAGTGAAGATAAAGATGTTGAAGACAAAAAATGAAATTTGCAAAAAATTGGGGATTTCATTTCATCTGAAGACCGGAGATTACATCTGGAGACAAGGGATTACAAAATTGAGGAAGAAGAGAAGATACAAGTAAAGGCTAAAAGAGACGGTCCTAGACCCTATGGAAGAACTCGGCGACCTTCTGGGCGACCTCCGACACGCAGGCTCGGGTAGCTTCGCCTTCTCCTTCGACGGGGCCTTCAAGCACCGGGTCCAGAGGAAATCGAGGGTTCTGGCTGGTGTAGCACGTCAACACATATTCTGTGACGTTCCTAGCCAGGGATTGCCCCTCAACCTCCAGCTGGTCCGCGATTACGTCGCCCACCTTGGAGAGCTTGCTGCCTGCGGCGCTCAACGCTTGCAACGCAAGGTCCGGCTCCGGCTCCGGATCATCCGGGTGCACGGGGCTGAAACCCATCGGCGTCAGCGCGTCGTCGGCCTTGCCCAGGAACTCCCAAATCTGCAAGGAGTCCGCCTTCCTCAAGTTCTTCATCTCTTCCAGGGATCTCCGGGCCGCCGTCAACTCCGAATTCTCGCGGGCGAGGCGCTCAACTTCTTTGGCGTTTTGCTGGATCTTCGCAGCAACCCGCTTCTCAAGTCTTCCGAGCTCCTCCTCCCGGAGGTGGATCTTGTTCCGGCGGTCGACCAGGTCCTTCTCCCTAGCCTCCACTTTCTTCTCCCGGGCGACAAGGGCACACTCGTATTCGTAGAGTTCCTGCCCCTGCACCCAGGTCTTCTCCTCTTCCTCGAGGCAGCGCTCTTCCAATTTCTTAGTGCGCTCCTCGAGGCCCTTGTCCGCCAGAGCTGTTTTCTCGGCGAGCTCTTCTTCCCGTCGCAAGATGTCATCCCGTAGGTCTAGGAGTTTTTGCTCCTCGTCCTCGAGCCGTCTTTCCCTCCCTTCAAGTGCCTCTCGGTGCTTGATGAGTGCGGTGCTGATGGCCTCGAGCTGATCAAACCGAGCATTGGCCGCATCGTTAGCAGCCTTAGCTCGGTCGTGGAACTCCCGGGATTGAGCATCGAGGGCGTGAGTCATGCTCTCCCTCTCGTCCAGCAGTTTATCCCAGAGCTCCAGGCGGATCTTCTCCCGCTTGATCCACTCCTTGTCATCCGCAAGCCTCGACTGCGCCAACTTAGTCTCGAAGTGGAGCCGATTACGCCACCGCCTAAGGGTTTGGCGATCCTCTTCAAGAGCCTTGCTGTCTTGGAAGAAGGCCAGTTGGACCTGACGTAGACTGGAGCAGGCGTTGTCGATGGACATCGACAGCGAGATGGGCTCCGGACCTGCTGGGATCTCTTCCGCTGGTTCCAGCGGGTCTTCACATACAAAAATTGGGTCCCACTCTACGAGAGTGGAACCCCGAGCTTCCAAAGCGCTAGGGCCTTCCTCCGGGATGGCCTCAGTCGCCATCGAAGGAGGTCCCGCCACCAAGTCTTCATTCGCCCCCTCAGGCGGGGGGCCGGCGACTTCGTTCAGGCACTCTGGCTCTGCCACAGGTACCATCGACGTCGTCGCCTCCGGAGCAGGAGCCGCTACTGGCTCCGGCCGGGACACCTCTTCTGAGGGAGGCTCAAGCTCCCTCGCCTCTTTAACCGCCGGCTCTGTGACCGGCGCTCCAACAATCACCGGCTCTGCGGCCGGAGCTTCGGAAGTAACCGGCTCAACTGCCGGAACTACTTCGACTTCCGGCTCGCATGCCGGGGCTTCAGCCACCTCCGGCTCAATCGCCGGGGCTTCAGCACTTTCCGGCTCCGAAGCCGGGACTGCTACTTCCTCCGACTCAACAGCCGGAGCTTCTACTACTGCAGCACCAGGACCCGGAGCTTCCACTTCCGGGACGGGTGCCGCTGGCGCATCTTCATCCCCGTGGTCCGGCGCTACCACGGGAACTTCTGGAGACAAGTCGAGGTCCATGACCACGACAGCCGGCGCCGGAGCTGTTGCAGCCTCCGCTTGGGGCGGCACCGGGACTGGAGCAGAAGCCCTCGCAGCCTCAGACACTGTGGCTGAGGGTGGAGCTTCACTCCCCTTCTTGGGAACGCTGCAGATGAAGAACGAAGAAATTGAGCAAACAGATGCTACAATTAAAAAGTTAATCGAGGTAAAAAAGAAAAATTACCTTGGGAGGCTCCCGCACCAGCTTGCGCGGAACCTCTTTCCCGGACGATACGGGCTGGCCACGGTCGGCGTAGGAGCTCCGGGAGGACTCCCAGGACTTGCCACAGCCGCGGGCGTTTCCCGGGTCGGAGCTCTCCTTGATCGGGAGGAACTCCTGGACCTGGAGGCCCTCACTGCTCTAGATGCCGGAGTCGCGCGCCCGGAGCTAGCACCACAGGAGGGATCCACCACGGGGACAGTCGCACTCCGGGAGGATCCCACCGCCGGAACAGTAACGTTCCGGAAGGACCCCACCATGAGGACAGTCGCCACGGCGGCGGAGGATCTTCCTTCCTGAGGAGGGGGAACCGGGGGGGAAGTGGCAGGCCCGATGGACCTTCCGTCAGCATGTCGCAGCTTCCTCTTCCGGCTCTCCGGCTCCTCCGCCAGCTCCTTGCCCTTGCCGATGACCTCAGCTCTTGGCTGTGGGACAGGGGCGGAGCCGTCTTCGGACAACCCGGGGATCGCCAACCGGGTGGTTGATCTTCTCTCGACGACACCAAGGTCGTCAAGCGCGGGCATCGTCCGCCGGAGCTCCCTGCTGAACTCAACTTCCACGTTCAGAGGGAGGAAGGCCGGCGGCGGAGTCAAGCAATCTCCGTCAACGTCGATGCCGTGCTGGAATTTCTTGAGGTGAAACTCCAAGGTCTTCCCCACCATGCTGGACTTCAACCCGGTCTCAACCCGGTCCTCGTCCATCACGCTGTTGAGGGCCCAGGCGAGCTTCTCCCTCCTCTTCAGCGGCGCCCACCTGTTGGACAGGAAGTTGCAGAACACCGCCTGGGGAGTCAATCCTCCCTCCACACATTGGCGGATCCTGGTCAGGACAGGGTCGAAAGCTTCCGCCAGCACTGGAACTTCGCTCCATACCGACGTGTCAATGCCGGGCAGACCGTCTGGCAACTCCAACCGCTCATGCTCCTCCACCCGGACGACTATCCAATCTTTCTTCCAGTCATCCCACTTCCCGGAAGGGAATGACCGGAGGTACTTGAATGGGCACTTCTTGCGCTTCACGAAGTAGTAGAAGCCAAGATACTCATTGCTTCGGCCGGTGGTGTGGACGGTGAAGAAGGTTCGGAAGAGCTCGATGCAGGGAGGGATGCCCACCCACATCTCACAGAAGTGGACAAAGATGGACACAAGGAGAATGGAGTGAGGACCAAGGTGGTACAGCTGCAGACCATAGAAGTCCAGCAGCATCAAGAAGAAAGAAGAAAACGGTGGGATCAGCCCCACCATGGCGTACGAGAAAAAGTACACCATCTCGCCAGCGTGCTCCTTTTCAAAGGGGAGCTCTCCGCCGGCGCGGACCGAGCGGTTGAAGAAGTCCGAAGACCACCCCATGAGGGCCCGGACCTTCTTCAGATCGCTGTCAGTCTTCAAGCGACTCTCACGCAGACCCAACTCCATCGCAGCACAGCTAGGCAAGAGAAGAGGAGCAAAGTACGAGTTGGGAGTTTGAGCGCAAGAACAGATGGGAAGCGTAAAGAACTCCCGACGGTGCACTTTCCTTCTTAAGTAAGCCCTCGCAACGCTTGGATGGAAACTGCAGGGGAGTCAAGGGTACTACTCAAGAATTCAACCCTACCGATGACAAGAGGGCCCGGGACCACCCTGACGATCAAGTCGAGGCTCTTACCCAGGCGAACAGTTGTCATCAAGAGGCGGGAAACCCAAAGGCGGCGACCTAACAAGGCGCGCGGAACCGATACGGTTTTCGTATCGGGAACTGGCGACCTTCAATTGCGAGAGATCCGCACGTCAAAGATCTTATCTGCCGCCTGAGGTGCGCCACGCGTCGGGATTTAACCGTAAAGCCCCGCCAACGGCACCTCCAAAGACCCTTGAAGACCCAGTTCAAGAGTCGCGAGTATGGACCCACCTCCGACCGAATGACTTCACCCCGGTGACTTTCCCCGGAGGTAGGTCCAGGGGGCCACTGTTGGTACCCTAAAAACCATACACCCCCTGAGGTTACAAAGATCTCAAGGGAAGGACGTCTACTCAAATTGAAGACCCTCGGAGGCCCACTTGTCAGACATAACCGGACCTGCTCCTCCAACATGGTTAACCCCTAGGTTGCCACGTGTACTGCCAGACCGGAGCTACTACCCACAAGGGTGAAGCTCCGGGCTAGGTACCGAAACGGCACCTCCGGACTTAACCCCTGACCGAGAGAAGCTCCGGACCTGACACGTGCCAGGCCACCCCGGAGCTTCCCGCTTCCCACAAGCAAGCTCCGGAGCTGCCACGTGTCCAAACGTCGGAGCTGGCCGCCTCAAACCTCCGGAAGACATTGTAACGACTCCGGATCTTCAAAGGATAGCCGCGGACTTCAAGACCCGATTAATTGTCATTAATTCCATGTTAATGACACTTAATCGGACAATCTTAACACCTGTAACGGCACTGTCGGAGCCCGTTACAGGGTTATTAATAACAATTAATCGTGTATCAATACTAGTAACCACCGGGGCCACATGTCGGGCCAGACTAACTTGTAACGGTTTGTCCTTGTACTATAAAAGGACAGACCGACGATACACGGACAGGAGAAGGCTCTCGAACGCTCTCAGGCACACACGCATTGACGTGAGCTTTCATACATAAACTAGTACAACACCACACACCCGTGGAGTAGGGTATTACGCTCAGGCGGCCCGAACCACGTAAACCACTGTGTCTCTCGTGTCCAATCGTGATTCACCTTCTTGAGTCTCCGCGCGCCCACACCAAACTACAAACTCCTTCAACACTTTAGTAGTGTCAGGAGATCTGCCGACTCCAACAGTCGACAGTTGTGTAGCTACCAACGGTGGTGCCTCTCAATTGAAAAATGGAAAGGTCGCTTACAGGGGGTGTTTCGTCCACATTGTATCGCATCGCCGAAGTATTGATATTGTTTTCTTCCGTAAAGTAGACACTTGAAAAGTATCCTACTTCCTTAAGAGCATATGCTTAAGCGATGCACCCTTCCACCCTTGCCCTGTTGCCAACCATTGGTTTCAGATATCGTAGCGCTCAGTGTGATACATCCACCTATATTGCACAGGACCGCCAACTTTAGCTTCGAATGGAAGATGGATAAGCAAATGTTGCATTGGATTGAAGAATCCCGGTGGAAAAAGAAAATTCCATCTTACATAAAAGTGTGGGTATCTCCTTCTCTAACTTATCCATCATCCCGATCTTGATTTCTTTAGCACAAAGCTGTCTATAGAAATAGCTGAGCTCGGCTAAAACCTTCCACACCGCATCATCTAGATAGCCTCAAAACATAACAGGTAAGAGTCTTTCCATTATAATTTGATAATCATGACTCTTCAACCCAGTGAGGTTTCCTGTGTTAACATTTACGACTCGTTTTAGGCTAGCTGCGTAACCATCTGGGAATTTCAAAGTTTTCATCGATTTCATAACTTCTTTCTTTTATTTCGATCGAACACAGAAAGAAGCACGTGGCTTTCCACCACTTTCAGAGATTTCAAGAGTTGGACGGTGACAAATGTTTACCAAATCTAGTCTAGCTTTATAATTGTCTTTCGTTTTGCCAGGCATATCCATGCAAGTGCTTATGATACTTTCGCTCATGTTACGCTCCTGATGCATGACATCAATATTGTGCATTAGAATCAACGACTTCACATACGATAGCTCCCAAAGTCCACATATGTGAGTCCAATTGTGTTCCTCTCCATAACCTACGAAATATCTAGGACGACCTTCATCAGGAATCAGTTTGTCCAACATATCAGAAATTTCTGACCCGTTGAGACGCTTCGGTGGTCGTTTTGTGACAATAGTGTTCTTTTGAAAGACATGCCTCTGCTGCCTAGATATGTGATTCGAGGGCAGCCAACGTCTGTGACAATCGAAGTAAGATATTTTGCCTCCATGAGTTAGTCGAAAGCAATTCGTGTCTGAAGCACATATCGGACACGTCTTACGACCGTGAGTGCTCCATACAGAAAACATGTCGTATGCCGACAAATCATGGACAGACCACAAATAAGCAACTCGATGGTTGAATTTCTGCTTCTTGTAACTATCGTACGCTTCGACTCCTGTCCACAAGACTTTCAATTCTTCGATCAGCGGTTTTAACATCACGTTGAGACGTGACCCGAGATGATTAGGTACATGTACAATGAGGCTGAGAAACATGAACTTGTTCTTCATACAAAAAGCAGGTGGCAGGTTGTACGGAATGACAAAGACGGGCCAACATGAGTATGGCGTGGCGTTCGTACTGAATGGTAAGAATCCGTCTGTCGCTAATCCAATGCGAACATTCCTCGCATCACAAGAAAAGTCTGGATCAAAACGGTCTAGCGCCTTCCATGCATCACCGTCGAACGGATGCGTCAAGAATTCTTTGTTCTCACATTTACCTTCTTTGTGCCATCTCATGTGTCTTGCGGTTCTTTTTTAAAGAAACAACCGCTTCAACCGAGTTGTCACAGGCAAGTAACGAAGCTGCTTATGAGCGACATCTGTCATCACATTATCGCCATCGTCATTAACAACTTCGACATACCTCCATTTACCACATTTCAATCACATATTCTCATTGGCGTGCTCTTTCCAGAATAGCATGCAATTGTCTGGGCACACATTGATTTTCTCATACTTCATATCGAGACCAGATATCTTAATCTTTGAATGATACATATCTGGTGGCGCATTGTGAGGTTGTGGAAGGATATCGCAGATCAATTTCATGAGATAATTGTAGCACTTGATGGAAAAAAGTACTCGGACATAATTGCCATAAATCTAGTCAAGAAAGCAAGTACGGTCACAACCGTGTGTTCATGCAACGGCTCTTGTGATTTCTTCAGCTCCTCGAAGAACTTCTCTGCCTCATTTGTAAGAGGATCCTCCGCTTCCAGAGCTTCTAGCATCTCATCCATCCTATCAACCTCTGTTATATCATCATCCTCATCCACTTCTGCTATGACTCGAGAATTAGTCTCGCCGTGAAAGGTCCACACTTCATAATGTGGAGTGAAACCGTTTCGATATAAGTGAAACGAAAGCTCCAATCTTCTCAAAAACTTGGTGTTCCGGCATTTTGTAGATGGTCACCGCACCATATCTTCCGTTGACAACGAAAATGCTCAATCCAAAAAATTATCTAACTTGATAAACCACTCATCCGAGTGACCACTAGTTCTGCTCTTCCATCCAGTATACATCCAACTGCGATCTTCACCAATGTTTGGCTCTGCAGTTTAACACAAAAGAAATTGTCATTAATGTATATAGGATAGGTCCTAAAATTTCGATAGCATGATGAGACGCGTCAGAGTAACCTTTAAAGAAGACAAATCATTATTAGTTTCATTGTTACGTTATGTCACGGCCCTACAACCTAGATAGATAGATCCTAAACCCACCCAAGAGTGATTGAGCGGAGCGTGCTCATGACGAGATGCGTGATCCGGATTCGAACGAAATTTCGGCAACATAACCCCGATGTTCTCCACTGCACACACAAAAATGGTGCAGCAGAGAACAACAGGGTTACACCACCGAAATCTCGTCCAAATCCGGACCCGCATCTCATCACAAGCCACGCCCCCTCGGTCACTCTCAGGCTGTCCAAAAAGGGACAATTCCAAACCTGCACGTCTCACATGCCAATGGCATGTGAGACGTGCCGATCCAAAACGGGTAATACATTGCTATAACATACGTTGCTCATTTTCATTTTAAAGTCATTTAAGAGAGAGGAAAGAACTAGAGAAAGAGTGAGAGGAAAGTTCGTCTTAGATGACAATTTCACATCCATTTTCACCGTCCACGCAATTGCAGGTCATTGACATCCTTACAAACACGTTCACTTCCGTGTCGACTTGACGCATACGGTACCACTACAATGGTCTACACGGCACGATCACACTTATTACGTGTCGTGCCCTTCTGGATTGGTCCGAGCCGGCCCAAAACCCCTATAATTATATATATTAAGTAGTCACTCAAAAACATTATATGAATGCACTAAAGTCGAAACATACACTAAACAGAATAGAAATTCAGAATGACAGACCAAGCTATAGAAAAAACATATAAAGCATATAAAAAATCTAATTATGCATTTACTACAAAATCTGAACAAAAAAACATATTAGCCACAATGGACAAGTTTGAAATCACTAGTGTAATACAAGACCGGACTGGAGCAGGATGAAATCACAAGTGTAATACAAGTGTAATACAAATCTAATCAGGCGCGGAGGGCACAGGGGCAGGACGGCATGGGCGGGGGCGCCGCGGTGCCACTGGGGCGGGCCTTTAAACTGGTTAGTGTCCATGCAGGATTACATTTAATTTTTTGAATTTTTACTTGTAAAGTGTTGAGCATTGAATTTATAAATTTAAATGCTATGTTAGTGGACCTTTTCTGATGCTAGTATTTTACTACCAAATAAGCATTTCATCAAAACCATTGTGTACTGCTAGTTTTCAGAAACCATGGTAGTCCACTGTTCATAATGTACATTTATTGATTGTGGATTTTTTTAGACGAAAGCACGAGAATTCCTGCAGTTAAATTTTCAATGCAAACTTATACGTGATACTTACCAACTATTGAGCAATTAGAAGGTTGTAATGTGTGTTATTTTTTAGTTCCTCCACCTATTGAATTTGATTTCCCTAAAATACTATGAGAGTGACTGAATAAGTATCAAACTTCCTGTATCTAGACACAACACTTGGCTTCTTATATTTTCGAATATTGTACAACAAATGCACTAGTTAGCTACCAATTTAATTGTGAAGCTGAATCTAGAACGCTTACCTGCCTGAGCCGGCGGCGGGGGCGCAGGGGCGGCGGGGCCGGGGGCGAGCCGGCAGCAGGAGCGCAGGGGCGGCAGGGGAGCAAAGGCGGTGGGGCCGGGCAGCGGCTAGGGCGCGGAGGCGTGCCTGGAGCCAGGGGTGGGCCGGCGGCGGGGGCGCGGCGGGCCGGCAGTGGAGCTGGGGGCGTGGCGGGGCAGCGGGGGCGCGGCAGGCAGCGGCGGTGGAGTGAATCGTGAATGAAGAGTCAGGGTCAGAGGGTCCCGATATTAGCCCTGATCTGCAACAGCAGCCTTAATTGCGACGGTCTTCACTTATGGCCGTCACAACTAAAGTCTTATTTTTGACGGCTTCGTTATTTGAGATGGCCCTAGGGTTGGCCGTCGCAAATAAACCCTTATTTCCGATGGCCAGACCAACGGCCGTCGCAAATTAGACCTTATTTGCGATGGCCTGGTTATTTACGACGACCACCACCATGCCGTCGCAATTTACTTTATTTGCGACGGCTGGCCGTCACAAATAAATTTAGTCATCGCAAATGATCACGTTTCCTGTAGTGTCTCTCCCTCTCTCTGTCTCTCTCTTACTCCTTCTCTCTCTCTCACTCTCACTCTCTTTCTCTCTCGCTCTCCTTGCCATGCTCTCTTTCTATCTCTCGCTCCCCCTCTTCCACCCCCTTCTCTCTCTAGCACCCCCTGAGTTTGTCTTAGATTTGGCTATGTTAAATGAAATACAATTATATTTGATAGTTTTATTACCTGGACAACCGAAGGAGGCACCTGTGGCGAGGCCACATGTGGTGGCTACCATGAAGGAGTCGCTATCTGCGGCCATGCGGTCGAGCTATGGTCTGTCATTACAAAATATTAGAAAGTACAAATTACTTAAATGCTATAAATTTAAACTAAAGTAATTTAAATATTTACCTCCATTATTGCCTGCATTTGTGCATGTTGTTCACTTGGTACTCCTGTGCAGCTCTGTGCATGGCTTTCACCCTATCCATCTCTTCCTGGGTCCACGCAAGAGCCTCTTGCATGATTTGGAACTCCAAGTCTCTCTGCGAGGGATGATGACTCGTTGTCCCAACGGAGATGTTGCATTGGATTGAAGAACGTGGATCACTTTTTGTTTCCATCTTACATAATAGTACTGATATCTCCTTCTCCAACTTATTTATCATCTCTATCATGATTTCTTTAGCACGGAACTGTTTATAGAAGTAGCTCAGAACGGCTAACACCTTCCACACCGCATCATTAAAATAGTCCCGAAACATAACATATATGAGTCTTTCCATGATTATGTGATAATCATGACTCTTCAACCCAGTGAGCTTCCCCGTCTTCACATTCACACCTGTTTAAGAGTAGCTATATAACCATCTAGGAATTTCAATCTTTTCAACCATTCAAGGACTTATTTCTTTTCTTTTGGTCGAGGATAGAAAGAAGGACGTGTCTTACCACAACTTTCTGAGAGCTCAAGAGTTGGGCGGTTACAAAGCTCTGCCGGATCCTTTTGAGCCTTTATATTGTCTTTGATTTTGCCCATCATATCCATGCATGTGCTTATGATACATTCACTTATGTTATGCTCTTGATGCATGACATCAATGTTATGCATTAGAATCAATGACTTCACATACGCTAGCTCTCATTGTCCACACATGTGAGTCCAATTGTGTTCCACTTCGTAACATACAAAATATCCATGACAACCTTCATATGGTACCAGTTTGTCCACACATATAAGAAAATTCTGACCCATTTAGACATTTTTGTTGTCCTTTTGTGACAATGGTGTCCTTTTTGAAGACATTCTTCTGTTGCCTAAACATGTGATTTTAAGTCAACCAAAGTCTATAACAATTAAAGTAGAATATCTTGCCTCCACGACTAAATAAAAAACAATCACTACGTAAGAAACCCAAATAGGAGATAAAGATGGGCGACACGCTCAAAGGCGGCGTCTCTGATAATGTTAAGCGAGACGAGCCCGCTTTAGCGAGGATCTGACATGGCTCGGCTAAAAGTACAAGGAGACGCATTACAACAAAGCCCATCTTAGTTAAATTGGTATCCGAGGCACGCTATCCTCTTTGAAAAGCAGGAGACGAGCATAAAACACAGCGCGTCTCCTATGACCGACGTCTCCCTCTCCTCCGCTAAAAGAGAGACGCGCTCTAATAGAAAGCAAGTCTCTGATTCCACATGTCACCTTTAGCTTCGTGATTTTCTCCATTTTGCTTCGGTTGACTATTGATATCACACATCACTGAACTCATAGCACATTCTCACTTGATACGTGAATATAATCAAATCCTTCCTTATGATACATGAGGAATACAATGAACGCACCACACATTTATTCATTCACACGGTTGAAGAACACACAAGATAATATTCAATCACATAGATAAACAAAGATAGAATTCATTCATTAACAATATTTACAAAACAGAAGCAACTAAAAATAACAAAGAAAAACTAAATCCTACTCCTCCTCCTCCTCCTCCTCCTCCTCCTCCTCCTCCTCCTCCTCCTCCTCCTCCTCATCCTCCGGCGGCGACTCCGGCGCCGGTGCAACACGAGCCTGGGCCGGCTGCGTCGGCTACACCGGCGGTGCAACCCTGAGAGCAAGGTTTCTCTCCGTCGCCTCCGCCAAGTTTTTGTGTCCCTCGGGGCCAAGCACCAGCACAATCGTCTCAAACAGAATGTCAAGACGATCGGCCACCCTCATGAGGGCGAAGAGGTAGTGGCTGCTGGTACCTATTCCAGTAAACTAGGGAAGGGTACCTAGACCCAAGGAACTCATGGCGCGAGACGTATTGTTGTATGCCTCTTGCGCCACAAGGAGGTGATGCTTGGTGTTTAACCTCTCGGGGGAGCTTAAACACAGTTTCTTGCACGGTGGCTCCCTCGGAGAGCTTGGCGGTGGAAGATCGGCCATGGTGGTGGTGGGTCATCGGGGCGGAGAAGACGAATAAAAGAAGAGGATTCAAAGTGAGTGACACACTTGTGAAAACTCACTAGTGATGGCGCGTCTTAAATAAGGTCCGTGCGGAGTCGTCGAGGGAGCGGTTGATTTCTCGCGCATTGATGGAACGATGGGACGCATCGATACTACCTTGGGGAAACAAAAGTTTGCGCAAAGACATCGCACGCATCTCTGCACCACGCCACCGAAATTATGTTCTCTGCGGAGATCGTGTCGCGTGTCTCTCTTTCGACAATGGAAGACACGCTTTAGATTAACGCTCGTCTCTCTTTGTTATAGCGCGTCTCGCTTTTATCTCCCTCGTCTCTTTGTCTCTTTGACAATGGAAGAAGCTCTTTACTTAACGCGCATCTCATATTTATCTCCCTCGTATCTTCTTCGCCAGGTGCTCCTTTATTACTAATCAACCAATGGTCCTTTAGTAATCGACCCACTCCAGTGCGACTGCCTCCTCTGTTCGCCATCGCCGTTGTCGTCGTCATCATCGCCGTCCTTGTCATCGTCGTCGTTGTCACTGTTCATGGCTAGTATCGGCTTAGCGTGTAGCCGACTGAAGGAGGAGCGCTTGGCGTGGTGCAAGAATCATCCCCATTTTAATTTAAAGAATGTCAATATTTTCAGTATCCAAGGCAACATAAGAGACGTGTTCAGGAGCAAGCTGGACGGTACAATTTAGATTGATCGATGGGAGCTTTAGGAATAAGTTTAGATTCGAAATTAGTTTAGAGGGAACACAATGTATGAACTATGAAATTCATTGAGTTGCAAATTATCTATGAATTGCAATGCCATTGCGTCTGTTTATTCTTGAATTCCAATTAATCCATGAATTGCAATGTCATTGCATTTGTTTATCCCTGCAACAGTTCACGATGTCGTGTGGGTGGCAATGTGAAGAGTTCATGAGAGACGAACTTTAGAAAGGTGCATCTCAGATACCTGAGATCCGGCAAAAGGGAGACGGGCCTTACTCGGGCTCATCTCTGATTTGTTCTGAAGATCTTTTGTCCCACCTCGTAAAGCTGAGAACATTGCAACGATTGTATAATGCATTGCACACAGTTGCCACTTAGAAACACTGGAATGTCTTGGATGTTGTTCTGGCTTCAGCACACCATGGTGCATCTATGGCAGTCCAGTGTTTCCGGGGCCACAAAATAATGTGAGACCTGCCTTTCGTTGGCGCGTCTCTGATTTACGCCGAAGATCTTTTGTCCCACCTCGGAAAGCTGAGCGTAATGCAACGATCATATAATGTATTGCGCACAGTTTGCAGTTGGACAAGTCCGCATGCGGCAGCTGTTGTTCGCAGGAACAACAGCTATCGCATGTGGCTTGCCCGTACAGCCAAAACAAAATGCGAGATGCGCCTTATGTTGAGCGCGTCTCTGATTCATATTGAAGATTTTTTGTCCCACCTCGGAAAGTTGTGCGCGTTGCAATGATCATATAAGGAATTTCACACAGTTGCCAGTTGGACATGCCCATATGCCAAAGATGTTGTTCCTGGCTCAAGCACAACGTGGCTCATCTTTGATATACGACATGCCCGTTCGACCAAAAACTAATGCGAGACACGCGTTATATATGTCTGTGTCCAAATTTTGACCTAATTTTAGCTCTCACGCGGTCTCTGGCAAAAATTTTTGCACAAAACCTACTCGCGCCCTCTTGACCAAAGGGAGACGCTAAAATAAGAGACGGGTGTTATAGAGGCTCGTCTCCAAGTTTGCTATTTTTATTTCTCGCGCGCTCTCTCCCAACACTTGGCGAAAAATTTTAGCTCTCGCGCGCTCTCTCGACCTAGAAACTGCAGCTCCTGAGAACGTTGCCGCCGTCCCTCTTCCTCAACTTGCTCTTCATCATTGCCGCACTACCGCCGTCGACCCCGATCTTCGTCAACAGAGAGTTGAGCACGCTGGAGCACACTGCCTCGTCCCCTATCCCCAAAGCACGCAGATGCCTCGACCCGACCTCGGTAATCGGTATGAGCGCGCCGCCGCCTTCACATAAGTGGAAATTTTCTCCCTGTCCCCAGAGCATGCTGGCCTGCTGTCATCAGAGAGTTGAGGAATTGCCGCTCCGGTGCCTCCGCCAGCTTGTCCCATAGCACGCCGCCACCTCGTCCCCTATCCCCGGAGCATGCCACCGCCTCGACTCTGTCCTCAAAGTGTGCATTTCAGTGATTTTATTGAATTTGAGGATGTCCAATAAAGGCTCATCGTTAATGAAGTCATTGGTCCAAAGGATGAATCTTCATTACGGTATACATTCATCTCTCTTGTTTATGTCCAATGCAAAAGTAATGTATTTGTTTTGACTATCAATGTATATATTGAATTCTAATTTGCAAACCCTTGAAACTGCAGGAACTGTGGTTGACACTAGCATTTGCCATCCCAGTGAGTTTGATTTCTACTTGGAATCAAGGTACATATGCTGGAGTTAAGCTATAAATGCACCAGTGAAATGTAATTGTTTTTTTTTTCAGGGGACAAGTACACCAGCTCACTACCATGCCATTTACAATGAGAACAATTTCTTTGCTGATGCTTTGCAGATGCTCACCAGCTGCTTGTGCTACAAGTTAGCTCGGTTCTCCATTCACTAACAATTATTTGCTACCTTATGTGACTGCAATTTGATAATGTTTTATATAATGATTTTATTGAATTTGAGGATGTCTCAGTCGGAGCATTAGAGGCTATGAAGGCTCATCGTTAATGAAGTCATTGATCGGGAGAATTTTCATTACAGTATACAGGGTTGGATGATGACAATTATGATGTGTGTAATTAGTGACATTGTAATCAGGATGAACAGTCTTTGTTGTGTAATTAGTATACTTGATAACCACGATTGACACTTTGTTAATATTTGATTGGTCAATATAATTTAATGTGTCATCTTTTTGGCTATACATATGTTCATGAACAGTATGAATAGTATGTTGCTGACACTGGTAATACGGCTGCCAAATCCTGGCTAGCTCCAGGATGCAGCCGACAATCGGGATAATCAGGGGTGGGGGGGGCACCTAATAGGAGACCCTGCCTGTAAACAATCCGCGACGAGCTATAGCAGAGAGCATCTCAGATAACCTACATAAAGGAGACACGCTTCCATAAAGCCCATCTCAGATAAGTTAATAAATTTGCGACGTCCTATAATATAGAACGTCTCGGATCAACCAATATATCTGTGATGCGTTTTATAAGGGTCTGTCACGCATGTATGCTGATGGACCACGCACGCCACATGCGTCACCAATGGCCCCAGATAGAATGTCTGTTATGACACAAAGAAAGGAGATGCACTTCTTTTAATCTTGTCTCACACCTAATCTGATCGGCGATGCGCCCTGCGGCCTGTCTCTGATGATAGCATAATGCGAGACGCGATGACGGAGACGCACAGTTTGTTCGTCTCCCTTCTTCTTTCGGGCGCGTCTCGTATGAGCCTTTCTTACGTAGTGGATCCATGTCCGAAACACATATCAGACAAGTAAAACAAACATGAGTGCTCCATACAAAAAACATATTGTATGCTAGAAAATCAGGGACATACCACAAGTAAGCAACTCGTAGGTTGAATTTCCGTTTCTTGTAATAGTCATACGCTTCGACTCATGTCCACAACAATTTCAATTCTTCAATCAATGGTTTCAACATCACAATGAGATGTGGCCTAGGATGATTCGGTCCAGGTACGGTTAGACAAAGGAACATGAACTCATACTTCATACAAAGAGGTGGTAGGTTGTACAGAATAAAAAGATAGACCAATAGGAGTACTATGGTGTGGCGTTTGTACTGAACGGTGAGAAGCCATCTAACTCTAACTTGATGCGAACATTTCTTGCACCACTACCGAAATCTAGATTGAACCGCTGCAGCACCTTTCATGCCTCACCGTCGGACGGGTGCATCATGACTCCATTGTTCTGACATACACCTTCTTTGTACCATGTAATGTTCTTCGTGGTTCTTTTTATAAGAAACAACCGCTTCAACCGAGGTTTCACAAGTAATTAACGAAGATGCTTAAAGACAACTTTTGTCATCACATGATCACTATCATCATTAACGACTTCGACAAACCTCGATTTACCACATTTCAAGCACTTGCTTTCTTTGTCATTCTCTTTCGAAAAAAGCATGCAGTTGTCTAGACACGAATAAATCTTCTCAATTTCATATCCAGATCAGAAAGAAATTCTATCCACTGATACATATCTTTAGGCACTCCATGTAGTTGTGGAAGGATATCGTTGATCAATTTAATGAGGTCATTGTAGCAGTTATTGGATAAGAAGTGTAGGTGTTTCAGAAACTGACTAGTAAATTTGAATTGAATCACGTTCGTCTTTGTATGGCTAGTTGCAAAAGATAAGATATTTATCCTGGTTCGGGCAAAAAAGGCCCTACGTCTGAGGAGTATATCCTTTATCTTTGTTAGCTCAAAAGGCGAGAGAACATATTACAAACGAGCCTTGATCGACTACATGAACTCTAAGAAAGTAAGAACTCTATGAAATAATGCATCCAAACTGTCCAGGGAGCGGAAGCTTTAGTCTTGACTTCTTCTTTGGTCTCCAAAGCATCGTCTTGTGTGTGAGGTAATCATTCCTATGCGACAAATGGGACAAATGGCAGGCTTTTCCTGCTACAAGTCATATTGTGGGTTGACCCCCCTGCCAAAGATACCACGCTTACCATCCATCATAAATCCCCCCAAATACCCACCTCTCCCGGGTTCGAGCCCTATAGGAATCGTCCGCCCGACCTCTTAGGTCGAGACTTGGGCAAGTTGGATACCCTGACCTGGCAGGCCGAGGAATTGGTGGCGGGCCCCTTTTCGAGACGGAGGGTAGCTACGGTTCGTAGCCACATAGTGGTCACATACCATCGCATCTCGTATGTTTGGTACCACATGTATAGAACTCCATCGTACTTTATATGGAGAGAAGATGGTAGGTTGTATGGAATAACAAAGATGGGCCAATGGAAGTATGGCATGGCGCTTGCACTGAACAACGAGAAGCCATCTGACGCAAATCTGATGCAAAAGTTTCTCACATTACAAGCAAAATATGAATAAAAGTGATCCAACACCTTCCATGCCACTCTATCGGAAGGGTACACCATGACTCCCTTGTTCTCACGTACACCTTCTTCATGCCATCTCCTGTGTCTGGCAGTTCTTTTTGAAAGAAACAACCACTTCAACCAAGGTATCAAAGGTAAGTAATGGAGCTACTTATGTATGACTTCTATCATCACATTATCACCATCATCATTAGCAACTTTGAGAACCATGATTTACCACATTCTAAGTACTTGTTCTCTTTGACATGCCCTTTTCAGAAAAGCATGCGGATGTCTGGACACACATCAATCTTCTCATATTTCATACTGAGACCAGAAAGCAATTTCTTTGTCTGGTACATATCTTTAGGCACATTATGGGGATGTGGAGGATATTGCTGATCAATTTGATGAGATCGTTGTAGCAATTATTAGAGAAGAAATACTTAGACTTAATTGCCATAAGTTTGTTCATGGAGGTGAGGACGTCACTTCTGTGTGTTCATGCAATGGCTTTTCTGAAGTTTTGAGAAGCAAGAAAAACGCTTCAACTTCCGTTGTAGGAGGACCCTCCGTAAACTCCGGTCCTATAGCTTCAAGCATCCCTTCCATCCTATCAACCCCCGTGCTATCAGCACCCACTCGATCTTCTACGGCTTGAGAAGTTGTCTCACCATGAAAGGTGCACACATCATAATGTGACATGAAACCGTTCAACACAAGTGTATTGAAACCGCCATTTTTTCCAAACACTTCGTATTTTGTCATTTGTTACTTGGGCACCACACTTATTGAACTTTGACGATGAAAAAGCTTTGTATAGAAAAGCATCTATCTTGGTGAACCACTCATCTGAGTGAGCACCTTTCTAGTTGAAACCAGTATATATCCATCTGCTGTCTTCACACATGTTTGAGGCTATAAAATAAAGCAAGGCAAATTATAATTACTTTATACTTTATTTTATATCGCAGCCCTACATCTATTGGAAAGGATAGGTCCTAAACCCACCCAAGAGTGATCGAGAGGAACATGCTTATAATGAGACGTGGGGTCCAAATCTAGATGAAATTTTGGTAGCATAACCCGCTATTCTCCAACTACACGTTGGAAAAAGTACAGCGGAGAACATTAGGGTTATGTTGTCGAACTCTCTTCTAGATCTGGATCTTGTGTCTCGTCATAAGCACGCCACCGTCGGTCACTTCCATGCTATCCTAAAAGGGACAATTCTGAAGCTACACGCCTCACATGCTTAATGCATGTGAGATGTCCCATTTCGAAACAGTAACACATATTATAGGTTATGTTACTCATTTTTGAGTCATTTACGAGATAGGGAGAGAGGAAAGACTGAGAGAGAGAGAGAGAGAGGAGAAAGAATAGGACGTGGCCCTGTTCATACGCCAGTGAAGGTATTGTGTACAACCCTAGATACAAAGACATATAGGCAAAGTTGGCCAGAGATTAACATGACCATTGGCCCACCATCCAAACGCAGTCGCTTGGCGTCCTCATCGGCGTTGTTCGCCACCATGTCTGTCTTGACCTCCTCATGCTTCCTCTTGAGATTGACTTCATCGTCGACAGGCTCCTCCTGCTCAGCGGACGCCGATTCGACTGTCGGGAGCTGCGCCTACTTACCATGGATGTCCTACTTACAAAGATCGTCCTACATACAACATCCCAGTTATGGGTCGTGGTAAATAACATGTTATATATAGATCATATGATGGTGTATATAGCTAACCATCATGAAGAAAATAAATATACAAACAATCAAAAAAACATCTAATTAAACAACAAATGAAAACTAGTACATTACTAAAATACATTAATCAACAAATCAAATTAATAAACATTAATGAATTAATCAACTAATAAAAACTAGTAAACATTAAACAATTAATCAACTAATGAAACAATTAAATATTTCATTAACAAATTAAACTTCTAAACATTTCAACAATGAATTAAACATTTAAACAATTAAATTTCAAATACAATATTTAATCAAATAATTATACAATTAAAAATATTTCTCCAAATAATTAAACAATTAGGGGTGGGGGCAGGGGGTGGGGGTCAGGGTGGGGATGGGGGGCAGGTGAGGTCTCAGGGTCGGGGTGGGGGTGCGCAGGCTGATGCGGTGGCGCGCTGGGGGGTGGCGGCGACAGAGGCTCACGCTGTGGAAAGGGACGTGGCACACCGAGGGAAAGGGGGAGGATGGAGGGGGCGGCAGACCTGGGATACAGTGTTGGTGGCAATGGTGGTGTCGTCGGAGGGAGTCGTTAGCAACGGTGGCGTTGGCGGCGGGAGGCTGCTGCAACGACATTTCGGAGAAGCCAGCAGCGCGCGTCCGTGAGAGAGAGAGAGAGAGAGAGGAGAGAGGCGGGCCTCGTGGTCTGGGTATAAACTCGATTTGCGATGGCTCCGTGCAGTTAGGACGACCAGGGAGCGGGCTAACGTAAATAAGTCCGTTATTTACGACAGCCTAGGTCAACCGTCATAAATAACAGACTTATTTAAGAAGGCCCAAGGCAACTATCGTAAATAAGGTTTCATTTACAAGGTTTATCCTAGCTATTGTAAGTTACATTATTTACTGCAGGTTTCGCGTTAGCCGTCGTAAACAAGCTTGACCGTTGTAAATTTGATGTTTTCATGTAATGTTACCAGTTCATGTTCATCACCATCAACTTCCATCAACTTATAAAGGCAAATTTGGTATTCACATTCAGAAGAATGCTTATCGCCACATGAGGCATCCACTCGCAGGGTGCTTCACACGTAAAAGGACCCGATCGAATTTGCTCACAAAGTTCTTCACACTTCTGTTTTGTTGGAATAAGTGAACTGTACAGCATGGGCTCCAATAGACAACTTTGTCTTGAACGTTCAAGAGCAACAATGCCACTTAGGCTAAATTTTAATTTTGTTGAAAGCTAATAATTATATATTAGTGATGTACATGACCTGCAACTTATTTATCAACTTCATTAATGGATTCACTACAGTAATCGGAGGAAGAAATATCGGCCGTATGAGCGTCGGTAAGCAACTGAGGCCGACACCCATATGTTATGTGCGTCGGTTTACCGGTGTTCATAGCCGACGATTAAAAGTCGCATTTTTAAATATTAGGAACGTCGGTGACGACAACCATAGCCGATGACCATATGGGTCTAAAGTTGATGACTGTAGTGTGTAAATCGGTTAAGGCCGTCGGCCCCCATGCACCGACGCTTTTAAGAGCGTAAAGGCGTTGGCCCACGTGCCCCGACAGCCTCACTGTGCGTTAAAGCCGTTGGGCTTTCTGTCCAGCCGACATTCATAAATGATTTAAGAGCATTGGTCTGCACCCAAGCCGACGGGCATAGGGGCCTTATGGCCGTCGGTCAGCCCTCTAACCGACAAACACAGTGCCTTTAAAGCTGACGGTGTATCACAAAACCGACAACCATACTTGCTTTTTTTCTAAACTGCGGCTGCTTTTACTCCCTCCCTCCCCGGGTGGGAAGCCTTCGATCAGCACCAGCACCAGCACCAGCACAAACACAAATACAACAATTTTAAACACAAGTTTCATAGTTTAAACACAATGCAACAACAACACAAGTGCTATAGTTTCAACACAAGTTTCATACAATGCAACAATAAAACGACAAATTCACATAATTTAGATGAAAACAACGAGTTCACATATCCAAATAAGTCCAAATGGAAACACAACGAAAGCACCATTTTGGGGATCAATCCGTCTCCATGTTATTGTTTGAAGCTCCATCACTCGCACCTCCGTCATTCAAAATGAAGAAATCATCGCAAACATGAGGTGTTACATACCGAACAGTGATCCAAAGCCACCTTGAGGGAAGAACTGCATAAGGTAAAGATATTTAGTTAATGAATTTAATACATATATGGTTATGAGTATACCAAGTTAAGTAAAATAGAGGAGTTTACCTGAGACATCATGTCGAACTGAGACTGTTGCGACATACTGAATTGAGTGTCGGTGTTACCTTGAGCCAAGAACTACATCAAGAAGATTATTTTTAAGATATTAAGTAGAAACATTTTGCAAATGAATAAATTATTCAATTTTTAAGATTGCATGTTACCTTCGCCATATACAAATACTACATTTGTGGCACCTGCATTTGTGTCTGCAGCTGCATTTGCTGTTGTTGTTGCATCTGCAGCTGTTGCTATTCCACCTTCTCCTATTAGAGTCTCACTTGTTCTTTTAGTTCCTCCTTCTCCACAGCAGCACGAGACCGACTCGAACTGGCACTTGAAGACCGTTGTCTCACATAAGCCTCACGCTCCACATACCCATCGCCGAACCCAAGTCCACAAAAACAACAAATGTGACGAATTGACAGTAATTAACCTATAAACAATCAGTATCTTTACACGTACCTCCCATGCAGTACATCTCCACCGGCTTCGTACGCCGAACCCACATCCAACGGCGCTCTTACATAATCTACGTCATCTCCATGATTTTTCTTGAAACACTCATGAAAGTGCATCTAGGAATCCCTTGTGGGTTTTGGATGATTTATGACAAGCAAATGAGATCCTAACTACTTTGTTGAGATCAGCACAGGTTTTTATGAGAAAATGAGCAAAGGGCCAAAAAGAAGGGAGAATGAGGAGAAATGTGGATAAGAGCTCAAGGAACAAGTGTAGTAGATCATTGTGTATGGAGTGTGTTAAGGAAACACACCCCAATAGCTCAACCACAAATAAACACACACATTGCACAAATTTATACAGGACCGAACTAGTCCGACTGACACCGGACTAGTCTGATATCTCTCTGCACAAGATCGGACAAGTCCGATATCACCACGGACTAGTCCGATATCTCACTGACTAGAATCAGACTAGTCCTTCCCAGTGCGTACTAGTCCTCAAAACACTACACAAGTTGCACAAAATCGGACAAGTCTGATCACACAACGGACTAGTCCGATATCATTCTGATGAAAATCGGACAAGTCCGGTATTGGCACAGACAAGTCTGGAAACCCTCTGACCTAAATCGGACAAGTCCTCCAAGTGCAGGCTTGTCACCCAATTCACTTAGGGTTTCACTGATCTAGACATGTCCGATGATTATCGGACTAGTCCGAAGATTTTCAGAAGCGAAATCGGACAAGTCCGCTTCTAGCCGGACTAGTCCGATATTTCGGGACACATAGGATTTGCTACACACAGCAAACCGGACTAGTCCGGTGTCCACCACGGACTAGTCCGATATTCCTAAACCCTAACGATCACTTTTAGAAACCCCATATAAATAGATGTGCATGGCCCAACTTTAACCTCTCTCGACCCACTGCGCCGTCACACAATCCAAGAGCCTCAAAAACACATCTCTCCACAAAATCAAAAGCAACAAAGATCAATCCCTTGAGGATACACTTTGGAACATTGGAGAGACACGATTAATCACTCATTGAGCTCTTGGTTTGATTCCCTAACACACTCCTGTGATTTTCATTGTAATCTTTCGAGTGCGTTCTTGGTGGAGTTCTTGTTGTAATCTTGGGGAGCCCTAAACGTGTGAGAAGGCCCCTTGAATTTGGTAATTTACCCTCTGTGATAAGTGAAGAGGATTGGCCTTCGTGGTGATCCGACGAGGGTAGGGTTGGAGAAGTCCCGGTCCTTTTGTGGACTCCTCGACGTGGATGTAGGTTGCCTCTGTGGGAGCCGAACCATGGGATAAATTACTTATGTTCTTACTTTGCGTTCATCGTTCTTATACGTCATATCAATCTAGGGTTTCAATAAATCTTGCTTACTTTATGTTGAAACATTAAATATAAGATTGACTTGTGGTATACCCTTGTTCATAATCATGTAACACTCCAACTACAAGTATATTTCCGCTGCATGCATCCTAGAATCAAATTAATCAATCAAACTTGATTAACCTAGTCGGTACACACCGGACTAGTCCACACTTGACCAGAGTAGTCCGATATCTCGAGTTTTGATCTGGTTGTTAAGTGTTGCAGGTTCCTACAAAAATAAAAAAGGCATATTCACCCCCCCTCTAGGCCACATTCAATTGGTATCAGAGCAAGGTTCTTCAAGAAGGAGACTAATCGCTCGATGAGATCATGTCGGACATGAAACACGTACACAAGAGCAACAACCAAGAGAAGGTTGATGAAGACAAGAACCAGGAATTGGAGAAGCTCCTCGAAGCCATTCAAGACTTCGAGGATGACGATATGGAGACGCTGGAACTCAAGACGCTCCTAAGGAAGAAAACCCTTTCCAAGGGAAAGGTGAAGATCAGAGATGAGAAGAGAAAGAAGGGGAGTAGTCACACCGACTACTCCTGATATCCTTTTAACTATGATCGCCTAAATACTAACAACAACCATTATCTATCTATTGCACTTGGAAAAGCCCCACACTTTGACAGCAATGACTACTCAATGTGGAGGCAAAACATGAAAATGCATTTGATTTCTCTCAATCCATGTTTGTGTCACATAGTACGCACAGGAATAGATATCCCGGATGATGATGAGGAGCTCACACCTAGTCAAGAGCAAGCCATCCATCGAAACGCCCAAGCTGCTGCAGTCATCACTTCATCGCTCAGTCGTGATGAGTTTACAAAAGTGGATGGACTCGAGATCGCAAAATAAATATGGGATACATTACAAACCGCAAATGAAGGCGATCGTCATGTGCGAGAAGCGAAGATCGAAATGATTGAAGGCGAGCTGGGAAGGTTCACAATCAAAGAAGATTAGTCGCCACAAGACATGTACAACCGATTAAAGATGCTCATCAACAAGGTGCGAGCATACAAAAGCAAAAAGTGGAACGACCACGAGGTAGTGAAGCTCATCCTTAGAGCCTTCATGCCTCGCAGTGTCACCTTATGTTCAATGATACGAGAAAGCCCCGGATACAAGAATATGACCCCGGATGAGCTACTTGGGAAAATCATCAACTTTGAGATGATGAAAAAACAAGCTGAACATGTTAAGGAAATTGCCGACCTGACCTTGGCAAAGAAGAAAGGGGTCGCTCTAAAGTCCACGCTTCAGCCCTTGCATAAAGAAGCTCGAGAAGCTCAACTAGAAGAGGACGGTGATGATGAAAGCAGTGACTTCGATGAAGATGACATGATACGATTCATGAAGAAGTTCAAGAAGATGATGAAGAAGAGACAAGGCGCTAAATCAAGTGAAGGAAAATACAAGGAAAGATCAAAGCCAAAGTTGAGGCGGGCATGATATAATTGTGGTGAGTATAGCCACTTTATAGTTTATTGCCCATATGAAGAGAACAAGAAGAAGACCCAAGAAGCAAAGCCTCAACCCAAGAAATTCTTCAAGAAGAAGAAACAAGCCGACAAGCACATATAGGGAAAGAGTGGGACTCAAATGATGAGTTCTCATCATTAGAAGAAGAAGAGATGGCTAGCGTAGCCATCGAGAATACATCCAAGAAGTCCACTCTCTTCCCTACTCTCAGCGTATGGAAGGGGAACGACACCTGCCTCATGGAAAAGGAAGGTAAACGTAAGGTAACAACAAAACCCTCTTCCGTACATTCCTATTCTAGTGATAGTGAAATTGCTAGCGATAATGAAGACATGCTCATTGGACTAGATAAGAAAACAGCCACAAAAATGAAATTTTTGCTTGATCAACTTGTTGAGAAGGAGAGGTTGATACATCGTCAAGAAGACATGATTATCTCCCAAAAGGAGGAATATGTTGAACTTGACAAGCTTCTAGAACTTGAAAAGGAGCGAAGCAAGTCACTAGAGCTTGAATTAGCTTCAAGCAAGGAAGCTTGCTTGGAGTTAAGCGACTCAAATGCTACAATCAAGGAAGAACTTGCTAACCTAATCAGGGTCAACAAGATCCTTGAAGTGCAAGTTGAGTCACTCAAGCAAGGTGACCCTTCATCCTCTTCAAGTTCACCTTCTTAACCCATTAAAACTGAAGTTGCTTCTACTTGTACATGTGCTAAGGTTGACACCAGTTTGAAAGACAAGTCAACCTCTACCAAGGACAAGCATCCTGCACAAAATGGCATATTTGACAAGGAGAAGATCAAATATGCACGTAGTGCATACTTGGTCACAAGACCTCCAAATGTTAAATATGGCATTGGTTACTCTTATGATGAAAATCAACATGCTAGAAGTCATAAGAATAACAAGGAGAGCAATGTCTTTGTAAAGGTAAGACTCTCTCAAACTGGAAAATCCAAAATTAACGAATCCAACACGCATGATCACAGGACTAGTCCGGTCGGGTTTCAGACTAGTCTTTTCTCCCATACTAGTCCTGTATATAAACAACAACAATTGCTATTTAGAACTTTCGATGCATCTTATGTCTTAATGAGACGTAAATTTGGCAAAGTTTATGCTCATTATGTTGGCCACGCCATGGAAACACCAAGTCTCATGTGTGGGTGCCCAAATCCCTTGTGACTAACCTAAAAGGACCCAAGCAAGCTTGGGTACCTAAAACCAAGGCATAATTTGTTTTTGCAGGCCTACTCCTCCGGTGGATCTAAATGGGTGCTAGACAGTGGCTGCACCAACCATATGACCGGATAAAGAAGGATGTTCGTTGAGTATGAAGCAAATGAGGATCCAAGCGAGGGCATCTATTTTGGAGACAATAGTCAACAAAAGGTGCTCAGTACTGGTAAAATTGCCATATCACCACAACACACTCTTTCTCATGTATTACATGTTGATTCCTTAGATTATAACCTGCTGTACATATCTCAATTATGTGACAAAGGTTATAAATGCCTGTTCACTAATGATGGTGTGACCGTCTCTAGGAGGAGTGATGGTTCCATTGCCTTCAAGGGTATGTTAAAGGGAAAGCTTTATCTTGTTGACTTCAACAAGGATAAAGCCGAACTTGACACATGCTTGATTGCAAAGACCAACATTGTTTGGCTGTGGCATAGACGGCTAGTGGATGTTGGTATGAGAAATCTTCAAAAACTCATCAAGGGCGATCACATCCGAGGTTAAAGAATGTTTTTTTTTTGAGAAAGACATGCCTTGTAGCGCGTGCCAAGCCAGCAAGCAAGTTGGAGCACCTCAGCCTGCGAAGAATGTCATGAATACAACAAGACCGCTCGAGCTACTTCACATGGACTTATTCGGTCCAATTGCCTACATAAGCATCGGCGGTAACAAATTTGATTTAGTAGTTGTTGATGATTTTTCTCGCTTCACTTGGGTTTTCTTTCTGCATGATAAGTCAGAAACACAAGGAATACTCAAGAAGTTATTAAGCGAGCTCAAAATGAATTCTCATTGACAATCAAGAACATTTGAAGCGACAACAGCACGGAGTTCAAGAACACACAAGCGGAGGAGTACCTAGATGAAGAAGGCATAAAGCACGAGTTTTCAGCTCCTTACACCCCTAAAAAAAACGGAGTTGCCGAAAGGAAGAACCGAACCCTCATAGAGATGGCGAGAACAATGCTCGATGAGTACAAGACCTCGGATCAATTTTGGGCGGAAGCGTTTAACATCGATTGCCACGCCATAAATTGACTTTATCTTCATCGACTACTCAAGAAGACATCCTATGAGCTACTCACCGGTAACAAGCCCAATATTTCATATTTTCGAGATTTTGGTTCCAAATGCTATATTTTGAACAATAAGCCTAGGACTTCAAAGTTCACTTTGAAGTCTGATGAAGGTTTCTTGATTGGTTATGTTTCGAACACTTACGCCTATCATGTCTACAACAAGACCTCCGGACTTTTTGAAGTAGCACGTGACGTAGTGTTCGATGAAACTAATGGCTCCCAAAAGGAGCAAGTTGATCCATGTGTGCTAGATGAAGGAAGCTCCTTGTCAAGCATTGAGAAGAATGGCGTTAGGCGAAGTTCGACCAGAAGAGCCACCTCTACATATGAATGAGGAAAACGAACCACAAGAGGAGATCAATGATCAAGGGGGAGCTTCCATACAAGATCAACCTCAAAAAATTGAAGATGATCAACAAGTCAATGAGGGCAACCACTTAGGGGGAGAAGAAGATGATCATGAAGATTCAAGACAGCAAGTACCACACCCAAGAGTACACCAATGCGTCCAAAGGGATCACCCAATCGACAACATCATCGGTGACATCCAAAAGGGAGTAACTACTAGATCTCGCATAGCTAATTTTTGTGAGCATTACTCGTTTGTGTCCTTTTTGGAACCACACAGGGTTGAGGATGCATTGAAGGATCCGGATTGAGTAGTGGCCAAGCAAGAAGAACTCAACAATTTCAAAAGAAACGAGGTGTGGGAACTAGTCGAAAGACCCAAATCCAACGTCGTCGGCACAAAATGGGTCTTCCGCAACAAACAAGACGAACACGGGGTGATGACAAGGAACAAGGCACGACTTGTGGCCAAAGGGTATTCACAAGTCAAAGGTTTGGATTTCGATGAGACTTTTGCTCCCGTAGCTATACTTGAGTCCATTAGAATATTACTTGCATATTCTACTCACCATGATTTCAAGCTCTATCAAATGGATGTGAAAAGCGCCTTCGTCAACGGACCAATCAAGGAGGAGGTGTATGTGGAGCAGCCCCCCGGGTTTCAAGATGAAGAGTTCCCCGACCACGTATTTAAATTGCGTAAGGCTCTCTACGGCCTCAAACAAGCTCCTAGAGCTTGGTATGAGTGTCTTAGAGATTTCTTAATTGAAAATGGCTTTAAGATCGGTAAAGTGGATTATACATTGTTTACAAAGAACTTTGACAATGATCTCTTTGTTTGTCAAATCTATGTTGATGATATAATCTTTGGTTCAACTAACAAATCTTTTTGTGAGGAATTTAGTAAAATTATGACAGATAGGTTTGAGATGTCTATGATGGGAGAGCTAAAGTACTTCTTGGGATTCCATGTGAGGCAACAAAAGGAAGGGACGTTCATAAGTCAAACCAAGTACACTCAAGACATAATCAAGAAGTTTGGAATGGATAAGGCGAAGCCCATAAAGACTCCTATGGAAAAGAATGGCCACTTGGATCTCAATGAAGATGGACCTAGCGTCGATCAAAAGGTATATTGTTCCATGATTGGATCTCTACTCTATTTATGTGCATCTAGGCCAGACATTATGTTTAGTGTATGTTTGTGTGCAAGATTTCAAGCCAATCTTAAGGAGTGTCACTTGACAGCCGTAAAAAGGATCTTGAGATATTTAGTTCATACACCCAACCTTGGTCTTTGGTATCCAAAAGGTTCCAAATTTAATCTCATTGGTTACTCCGGTGCAGATTATGCCGGATGCAAAGTAGATAAAAAAGTACCTCCAGTTCATGCCAATTCCTAGGTAGATTCCTAGTTTCTTGGTCCTCCAAGAAACAAAACTCCATTGCCCTATCCACAGCCGAAGCAGAGTATGTTGCAGCCGGGAGTTGTTGTGCACAACTCCTTTGGATGCGACAAACTCTAAGGAATTATGGTTACAATATGAACCGTATTCCACTCCTTTGTGATAATGAGAGTGCTATTAAAATTGCCCATAATCCAGTTGAGCACTCTATAACCAAACACATAGACATCCGACATCACTTCTTGAGAGACCACTACATGAAAGAAGATATAGCCATTTCCCATGTCAACACCAAAAAGCAATTAGCCGACATATTCACCAAGCCACTTGATGAAAAACGCTTTTGCGAGCTTCGAAATGAACTAAATATCCTTGATGCTCAGAATGTGGCTTGAAAATGTTCATACCTGTATGAATTCTTCAAAATATGTTGATTGTATTGTGAAAACCATCTCTCTCAATTTTCTCCAAAAAACTATGTCAATTACTAGATCCTTGTGAATTATGGTCATTGCTTGATTGTTGTATGCTTACTGATCATATTCATCAAGATTTTTTGATTTGATTTGCCTCCCTATTTTCTAAATATGTACCTTTGAATATATACAAATGGATTAAGAAGTTCTTCCTTGGTGACCACGGACTAGTCCGTGGTTACCTGGACCAGTCCGCCCATGCAGACTAGTCCACAGAGCGCCGGTTAGGTCGGACTAGTCCGACAGACCACAGACTAGTCTGATATAGCCTTTAGAAAAGTTTGGACTAGTCCGATCATTTTTGGACTTGTCCGATTTTTCGTGTCCATAACCCTAGCCGCCGCCAAACCCTAATTTCCTCACCCCCAAAAGATCCTGTGGCTATGCCCCCTACCTCATGTTCATAATTGAGAAGGTCACAGACATCAAATTCGTCAAAGATGTGGAGCACACACCATTGAGGCCTCAGAAGCCTTAACAAGCAAATGTTCAAGTTGCTCCCTCTCCTGCTTCTAGTGCAGAGGCTCCGGCGAGAGCGAGTGGAGATGCCAGGGCTGCCCCTACCACTAGGGCAGCTCCTCAAAAGCGATCTTGAAGTGGCATCTTCAAGTACCTGGCTGCTATCTCTGCCTCCTGCAAAAAGGTCGAGGTGAAGGCCCACAAGCTCAACAAGAGAAGAAAGGCTGACATGAAGTATGTCAAGGAAAATGTGAAGCAAATTTGTCAAAAACTAGAGATCGAGCCTATTGGATCTCCAGTCATCTCTGAAGATTCTGATTCTGACTAAACCGAGCTCGGGCCCTTAACTCCCTCGAGCTTGCCTATATTGGCATTGGGGGCTCGAGTAGCTCCATTCCTCCTCCTCCTCGTCATCAGCCTGAAGGTGAAGATGAAGATGACGAGAGGACCGACAGCGAGTCTTGAAGACTTTAGGTCCCTCATGTCCTTCTTTTTGGTTTCTTGATGCCAAAGGGGGAGAGATTGAGGGGGAGTCTTAGGTCTTAGCTATAGGATGCGACGAGAGCTTCTTTTTATGCTTTTTGTCTATTTTGTGGGTTGTAAAACGTTTAATATGCTCTTATGGTCTTGTGATGCTATATTTTGAACTACTTGTGAAGTAATTGATGAAATCTATGATTTTGCTCCTAGAATGACATATATGCTTGTTGTTTGTGTATTAATGTCAATTATGTCATTCTCATCATGATTATTGTTTCTATACACTTGGATATGCATCCCTCCATAAAGAATGCACATATGGATAAGGTTTTCATTGCTTGATGTATTTTAAACTCATATGTGCATACTTTATGAAAATCTCAACTTTTTATCATATCTTGTGAAATCTCAATCGGTTGTCATCAATCACCAAAAAGGGGGAGATTGAAAGTGCATCTAGGAAACCCTTGTGGGTTTTGGATGATTTATGACAAGCAAATGAGATCCTAACTACTTTGTTGAGATGAGCACAGGTTTTTATGAGAAAATGAGCAAAGAGCCAAAAAGAAGGGAGAATGAGGAGCAATGTGGATAAGAGCTCAAGGAACAAGTGTAGTAGATCATTGTGTATGGAGTGTGTTAAGGAAACACACCCTAAGAGCTCACCCACAAATAAACACACACATTGCACAAATTTATACAGGACCGGACTAGTGCGACTGACACCGGACTAGTCCGATATGTCTCTGCACAAGATCGGATAAGTCCGATATCACCATGGACTAGTCCGATATCTCTCTAACTAGAATCGGACTAGTCCTTCCCAGTGTGGACTAGTCCTCAAAACACTACACAAGTTGCACAAAATCGGACAAGTCCGATCACACAACGGACTAGTCTGATATCATTGTGATGAAAATCGAACAAGTCTGGTATTGGCACAGACTAGTCCAAAAACCCTCTGACCTAAATCGGACAAGTCCTCCAAGTGCGGACTTGTCACCCAAATCACTTAGGGTTTCACTGATCTGGACAAGTCCGATGATTATCGGACTAGTCCGAAGATTTCCAGAAGCGAAATCGGACAAGGCCGCTTCTAGCCGGACTAGTCCGATATTTTGGGACACTTAGGGTTTGCTACACACAGCACACCGGACTAGTCCGGTGTCCACCATGGACTAGTCTGATATTCCTAAACCCTAACGGTCACTTTTAGAAACCCCATATAAATAGATGTGCACGACCCAACTTTAACCTCTCTCGACCCCCTGCGCCATAACACCTCCCAAGAGTCTCAAAAAGACATCTCTCCACGAAATCAAAGGAGACAAAGATCAATCCCTTGAGGATACACTTTGGAACATTGGAGAGACACAATTCATCACTCATTGAGTTCTTGGTTTGATTCCCTAACACACTCCTGTGATTTTCATTGTAATCTTTCGAGTGTGTTCTTGGTGGAGTTCTTGTTGTAATCTTGGGGAGCCCTCAACATGTGAGAAGGCCCCTTGAATTTGGTTATTTACCCTTTGTGATAAGTGAAGAGGATTGGCCTTCGTGGCGATCCGATGAGGGTAGGGTTGGAGAAGACTCGGTCCTTTTGTGGACTCCTCAACATGGATGTAGGTTGCCTTTGTGGGAACCGAACCACGGGATAAATTGCTTGTGTTCTTACTTTGCTTTCATCGTTCTTATACATCATATCAATCTAGGGTTTCAATCAATCTTGCTTACTTTACGTTGAAACATTAAATATAAGATTTCCTTGTGGTATACCCTAGTTCATAATCGTGTAACACTTCAACTACAAGTATATTTCCGCTGCATACATCCTAGAATCAAATTAATCGATCAAACTTGATTAACCTAGTCTGTACACACCGGACTAGTCCACACTTGACTAGACTAGTCCGATATCTCGAGTTTTGATCTGGTTGTTAAGTGTTGCAGTTTCCGACAAAAATCAAAAAGGCCTATTCACCCCCCCTCTAGGCCACATTCAACTCAAAATATTTTTCTTGCGAGAATAAAGTAAGTTCACAAGCGGATGTAATAGAAGATACATTGAGTTTATAGATAGAGATGTGACAAGCACTCAACACATTTACCACTTTTTTGGGTTGCCCTCTCGTCACGTAATTGCTCCGGGCATTATGGATTTGTGCCTAGGTGCCCCCTGAGGTAAACCTCGAAAAAAGGAATGACGCCGGTTTTAGCTTTCTGCAATACCAAAATACAAAATCAGTTCAATCAATGCAATTTTTGAAGCAATTTAAAAGGGATTGCAATAGTTCATACCATTCATTTTGCCATCCGCACATGTCCATTTGCTTCATAACATTGAATTTTAGGCTTGTTCTTCCTGTTTTTTCGGTTTCTCTTCATAATCCTTTTGAACTCTTCTGATGCCCAGAACTCGCATAGTGAATGTGCCCTAAAGGGGGGGGGGGTTAATAGGCATTGAACGTTGAAAACTTTTCATGCAATACTTAACAAATTCTTCAAATACAGGTGGAACAGAACTTGTCCAATGCAGTGTACAGACTAGTCTGGTGTGTTAGATGTACTACAAAAGGATCAAGTGTTTATGCAGATTTCACAAACGATATAGAAGCGGAATGTAATCAGTTATTCTAATAACTTAAGTAATTGATTAGACGGATTGATTTGTATGTGGAATACAAAATTGACACAAATTACTAGTTTGATCAACCCTATGCCACGGATGATGATTATTGAAAAGTAAAAATCAAGAACTCGCGAGACAAGGATTTTTACCGAGGTTCGATCTCACCAAAGAGATCTACTTCTTCGCTGAGGAAGCTCACAAAGAGCCAGGTCTCTTCAAACCCTTTGCATCATCAAGTCATCACAATTTTTCGACTTGAGTTCCAATATCCAGGGGTAATCACCGAGTCAATGGGGCAACCTCACACGCTAAGGGCTCCCAGAAAATTACAAAGAGAAAACCGATTGAATACGCTCAAAAGATTTATAGGAGATGCAAGAGTGTATAAGAGATCAAATCCCAAGAGCTTAGCAATCTGTAGAAGACAATCTCCCTATCCCAAATCTGGATTCCCAGAATATTTAACTTTTAAGAGCTTTAGATTTGTTGGGAGAGGAGTTTCAGTGCTCTTCAGACAAGTGGCGGCGCTAGGGTTCTTATTTTTCAATGTTGTGATTGGTGTATCTGTTGTGGGGTCATGGATCACCTGTTTATAGAGTTTCCTAAAAAATTACCGTTACGAATCCCTACGGTCGGACTAGTCCGCTCTAGGGACCGGACTAGTCCAGTGTGCCGTGTAAAGTTTGCGTGAATTGTGCAGCACACCTGTAACCCTAATTTGTGTGAGGTGTACCAAACTTGTCCTTATTGGAACAAAAAGATAACCGGACTAGTCCGTGATGAGTCCAGAGATTCAATCGGACTAGTCCGCAACTGGACGGACTTATCCGGTGCATGGTGATATGTGTTGAGTGAATAACAGAAAGTTGAATGGACTTGTCCGGCACGTGTCCGGACTTGTCCGAGTGAGGTCAGTGAGTTGAACGGACTAGTCCGATGCTGTCCCGGACTTGTCCGAGTGAGGAAAGTAAGTTGATCGGACTAATCCGCTCATAAACGGACTTGTCTGGTGCTTCAGTTAATTGCTTAATTAATTGATTTTAGCCCTTACCCTCTACCCAAAGATATAAGCTCTTGGGATGTGTCTCTCACACACATCCTATACAATTATATCTACTGTAACACCCTCATTTTTTAACATGGAAAAAAGTATATTAACTAATATAATTCATGGCATTTTGTGAAAGAAAAATTAGATTAAATTAATAAAATAATAATAATAAATAAAAATAAAAATGAACTTAAAGAAAGTGCATCATGTGTATTCCAGTTTAAAGATTTTGATTTCAATATGCTGTAGGGAATTTCATTTGAATTTAATATTAGAAAGTTTAAAAGAAATGCGAAGAGAAAATGAATAAAAGAAAAAAATAAATTCTCATTTGGGCCAACAGCGAGCCAGGCCACACCACCACCCCCCCTTCTCCTTTGGCCCAACCCGACCCTTTGCCCACTTCTCCTTTGGCCCAACCCGACCATTTGCCCCCTTCTCTCCTCCCTCTCTTTTTGGCCGACGCGTGGGCCCCACCTGTCATGCCTTTCTTCCCCACCCAACCACCTTGCACTAAATCCCGCCTAGAATAGTGCCATGTACCTAGAGATCGAGCGACACCGGTACCACCGGCGATGGCCGTCGCCGCGTGCACACTGCACCGCAACGCGCCGCCCCCTTCCGCCACCAGGGGTGACGTGGCCTCACCCTGGCCCTCGGATATGAAATCAATGGTGATAAATACCCCTTTACTTCATAAAATCCAGGCCACTCATCCTAGATCCAACGACCAAGATTAAAAGAACCCATACTCCATTGTTTTTACACATAGATCCCTGCTCCTTTTACATAATTTTGAATAGGTCCAAATCTTTTCAGTAGTGCCCCTGTCCTTTATAATAATTAGAATTTAGATGTAAAATCATATTTTACCCCTGAACTTAATAAAAATAGGTTTTTTGTTTATTTAAATGAACCTAAACTTGTATAAGATTGTATAAAATTATAGAAACAATATTAAATTAATCTGAATATTTTTTTCAATGTAATAATTTCCAATTAATGTATAAAATAGCAAATTAATTCTAGAAAATTCTAGATAATTATAATAATTTCTAGAAAAACGTTAGAAATTATTTTAACAATAATATTTAATTGTAAAATAATTATAATAAATGCCAAAATAGATAAATTAATTATGAAATATATATATATATATAATATTGCAATTATAATTTGAATATAAAATTATTTTAGACATAGAAATAAATATAAAAAGGATATGATAATTATTAAATGCATATTTTTAGTTATATTATCGCATTTTATTTTATATTCACTAATAATCTATACTCGTAACATCGTAACCGCGTAGCTTTTTATTGCGATGAATGACTTTTTGTGAATGCTTCCTATTTTGTCCATGCGACTTCGTGATTAGAGTCGGGTCCCGGTCCAACTTTTAATTTGCAAGAGCAGAACTTCAACGTCGTTAATCAACAGTTCCACGGAGGCAAGTGTCCTTGACCATCTTGCACGCTTTTTGTTAAGTTTTAGTTAGATGCATGCTAAATTCAAAGTTGAATCCTATGTTATGTTTTCTCTAGATTTTTCCACAGTATTCCTTGTCACCAGGGTTTGGGTGGATTATTATTAACTAGTTCATGCTTAGTCATGCTTAATTGAATATGAATAATTTGTCCATGTTATATTTGATCTACTATGATTCATGAGCTGTTGGCAACAATGAAAGTAGTTATAGGGATCTGATAGGAGGTGTTGAATGGTACGGTGCATGCATGCACGAGACATTGGTTTTGGATTTGACACCTATAGGATTCTAAAGACCGGTTTATGGAGGAAGTTGCTAAGCCATACAGTATCGTCGCAAGGTTGTATATGGGACAACTTGGTTTAGTAATTTGGTCTCTCCTGTGTAGTGTTGGTAATTGAATGAGCGGGGAATTAGTTCAGAGTACTGCCTTGGGATCCGCATGACTCAAGAGGGATAGCGGAGGGAAAATAGACTCTAGGTGCCAGAGCGGTGAAACCTTAGAGTACTAATGCAAGTCGGGAGAACCATCGGAAAGACCTTGTAGTGATCTCCTGGTTGCACACCTACAGAAGTGTGTAGCATGGTTGGCCGCCGCTGGCAACAGGGAGGTTTATTTTAGTCCACCTGGCAACAGGGGATGAAATCACAAACTGTGGGTAAAGGATACATACTCTGTAAGGTTTTGTCAAAATGTCTAGACAACCGTGCTCACAGACACAAGCGGCTTGGAACCGAATTCATGATTAGCACATGGTTAAAAGGTTGGTGGAATGGTGTGGGAATTATTGATCATTTTTGGGATTATGGGTGGAATTCACCTAGAGATAGGTGCTTAATAACAGTAAGAATAGGTTGTAATTGCTATAATGCTTTACCACTAATTACCTTCCTTGTTTGTAACCCTTATGTCATAAACTTCCCCACTTGCTGAGTACCGTTGGTACTCAAACTTGCTTGTTTCTTATCTTTCTACAGTCTACAGTGGTGAAGTAATGGAGAACAAAGATCTCTACACTGATCCAGATGAGATGTTCTAGCCTGGCGAAACCCCCCGGCGACGCCTGTGCTTTGGAGCCCCGTTTATCTACTATTTTCCGCTGCTTTGTAATTTTCTTTTAGACTTGGATGGTCATTTATGTAATAATTTATGTACTCGAACATGGTTCAATTTAATGGAATTCACTTTCGTCTACACATGTATGAATTCAACTGATCCTGGCATACAAGTGGAAAGCATCTGGTCGCCTTCTTAAAACTAGGTGTGACAAAGTGGTATCATAGTCATGTTGCCCGTAGGACGCGAGCCTTGATAGAAATGGATACATTAAGGACTTTGCCATTTTAAATAAAATCTTTTACAAAATTTCTTTGTATATTCTACCTTGTCTTGTTGTCTTACTCTTTTTGTCTTCACTCTTTTGATTTCCTAACACTGTTCTCCTCAACTGTAGATGGCCAACACTCACCTAACCGCCACATGGATTCAGCTTGTCTCATGTGCTCCAACTCATGCTTCAAGATCCTCACAACACTATTCAAGAAACCTGATGACGTACTACTCTATTGGAGATGCCACAGGAGGAATGAATCATCGTCTTCCGGCAATGCTACTCACTGCTAGATACGACGCCCACAAGCTCTAAATTCGCTATCATACTACGAAGGTTCATCATGTCAATCGTGAAGAATGGATGACTGAGCTCTTGATCTACTACAACGGTCAGCTACACAAGAATCACTTCGCCCCAGCTTGGAATGCCACTCGAGAGGATGCGGAGAAGGATGCAACATGGGTGGCTATTACCAGTCAATGCTACACCAACCGCCAGAGACTCCAAGACACCACCCACGCCTACATGCCTAAAGGTCCAATCGACATCAATAACTTTACTTGTGCACCACTACAACCATAGTTCATGAACTGACAAATGGAAAGGAGCATCAATGATGGAGTTCATCTTAGCGACCGCCTCGAGCGCTGCCAGTGAGAGCTTCAAGACATGCGTGCTCTCGTGAAGTATCAGGAGTCTATCATCCAAGTGTACCAAGTGATTATTGATGATGACCCCTGAGGGGTATACATCAGGCATTGAGACTTGGATGTACGAAGAGGATCTGAAGAAGAGAGTTAACTCACCGTACACCACACAACTTAGGAGTAGCTACTATAGCCAATAATGTAATAAGACGAGTAGACACGTGTTATGATCCTAAGATTTGTTATTTTGGTTTGTGACTATTTGCTTGTTTGTGGGTGTGATGTGTCTTGTGTAATGCTTTGGCACCTTGTACACAACCACATCTTTTTATTGAATAAAATAATATTTTCATAAACTTATTCTCCTTGATGCATATAGTGAGAATTGTATATAACAATAGTTACTCTATTATCTTATTGTTCCAAAACAACATCCCACATCAGATGGCAGGCAGAGGTAGAGGACATGGTCGTGGTGCACCCCTTAATAATGATGAGGATGACGGGATTTCGATACCACAGTGAAACGGAAGGGGTGCCTGTGGAGCACCAGCAGTGAATCAAATGCAACAAATGATGGCGATGCAAATGCAATTGATGCAGAATTTGAAACAGATTGTAAACAACATGCAACAAGCCCAACAAGAACCTCCACCTCCACCGCCTCCTCATCAGCAGCCAAGATCTTGTCTGAGGGACTTCATGAACACTCAACCTCCACTCTTTTCAAATGCGGTGGAGCCCATGAATGCAGATGATTGGATAAAGACGATTGAGAGTAAATTGAGGATGTTCAATGTGAAGGAAGGGAAAGCGTACTACTAGCATCACATCAGCTCTCTGGACCCACAGCTGATTGGTGGACCGCTTACACAACAGCCCATGCAGAACGAGGAAACATTTCATGGGAGGAATTCAGGGAGAGTTTCTGCAATCATAATGTACCAGAGGAGGAGATTGAAGCGAAGCATTTGGAGTTCCTCGCACTAAAGCAAGGGAATATGAATTTGGGGGGGGGGGGTGGTATTTGAATAAGTTTACACAGTTATCTCGTTATGCGCCTGGAGATGTGGACACCAATGCAAAGAAGCAATTTTGTTTCAAGGAAGGGCTTGGATAAGGAGATACAATTGATGATTTCCTCTAACCACTATGCTAACTTTCAACATCTGGTGGATAAGGCTTTCACGGTGAAAAGGAAGAAGAAGGAATGTGATAGAGAAGATCGCAAGCGCAAGATAGTGATGGGGGCAATCCTCTGTTAGCAACAACCGCCCTCGCTTTAATCCACAACAGATTGGACACATGAGTCGTCCTGCCAACTCCACTTCACCAGTGCCATATACACAGCAGGGTCAACAGATGCATCACCAACGTTCTTCTCATCCAATAGGCAGCCACCACATAATCAACAGTCAGGGAATAAAACCCAAAGTACCAAATTGACTGGGCAATGCTATATCTGCGGTGAGAGAGGACACTACTCCTTTAATTGCCCAAACAAGCAGTCGACACATAATCCATCGCGTGTCCAACTCAATAACATGTCCTTGGAGGACGTTCAGGGCGCATCTGAAGCTGTGAATGGTATGTCTCGTGATGATTCTCACTCTACTACAGTATTACATGATAGCGACGAAAGTTTACCCTGATGTAAGTCAAAGCATAAGGGGGGTAGCCTACTAGTTCAAGCTACCTTGAGGCATTACAAGGAGGAAGATGATTCACATGTGCAAGATGCAACGAAAATACAACTTGAAGGAAGCAGTGATGAGGAAAAGACAAAGATGACCCCAAGGACAAGTTTTCGATCTCTTTCTATAAGACGTTCGAATCTCGAGGGCGAGATTCATTTTAAGGGGGGTATAATTGTAACACCCACATTTTTCAACATGGAAAATATATATTAACTAATATAATTCATGGCATTTTGTGAAAAAATATAAATTAAATTAATAAAATAATAATAAAAAATACAATTAAAAATGAACTTAAGGTAAGTGCATCATGTGTATTGCATGTTTAAAGATTTTTATTTCAAAATGCGGTAGGGAATTTCGTTTGAATTTGATATTAGAAAGTTTAAAAGAAATGCGAAGAGAAAATGAATAAAAGAAAAAAAATAAAAATCATTTGAGCCAACAACCAGCCAGGACACACCACCTCCCCCCCTTCTCCTTCGGCCCAACCCAACAATGTGCCCCCTTCTCTCCTCCCTCTCTTTTTGGCTGACGTGTGGGCCCCACCTGTCATGCCTTTCTTCCCCACCCAACCACCATGCACACGCACGGCCGTGCGCGTCGACCACTCCTGCGGGCATCTATGGCGGTCGTTTCTCCCACTTAATCACCGCATAAACGAGCACTATCACGCCCTCACCCGTTTCCCCTATAAATCTTGAGTCAAACGCCTCTTTTTTCTCTTCCACTTGCTCAAACCCTAGCCGCCGTAGAGCTGGGTATGTCGCCTCCGTCCCCGTCGGTTCAACCCCTCTTCCTCCATTCTAACCCTTCTATGTGGTGTGTCGTGTCACTAGGAAGACGTCGGGCAACTCGGTTCGTTGATTTGGTGGATCATGGACCGTCGGGCTTCGCCGTCCTTCGCCGTCGCGCGCCCCACCCCGTCCGATTTCTTCACGTTCGACCACCGGGGTGAGCTCCTCTCATTCTCCTCTCCGTTTTGCACTAAATCTCTCCTAGAATAGCGCCATGTAGATTGAGATCGAACGACGCCGGTACCACCGGCATTGGCCGCTGACGCGTCCATAATGCGCCTCCGCGCGCCGCCTCCTTCCACCGCCCGGGGTGGCGTGGCCTCACCCTGGCCCTCGGATCCGAAATTAATGGCTGACAATAGATCAAACAAATACCCCTTTGCCTCATAAAATCCATGCCACCCATCCTAGATACAACAACCGAGATTAAAAGAACCCATACCCCTTCATTTTTACACATAGATCCCTACTCCTTTTACCTAATTTCTAATAGGTCCAAATCTTTTCAGCAATGCCCCTATCCTTCATAATAATTAGAATTTAGTTGTAAAATCATATTTTACCCCATGAACTTAATAAAAATCGATTTTTTGACTATTTAAAAACCCTAAACTTGTATAAAATTATATAAAATTACCAAAAAAATATTAAATTAATCTGAATTATTTATTTCAATGTAATAATTTCCAATTAATGTATAAAATAGCAAATTACTTCTAGAAAATTCTATACAATTATAATAAATTCTAGAAAAACATTAGAAATTATTTTAACAATAATATTTACCTAGAATAACTATTTTAATTCTAAAATAATTATATAAATTCCAAAATAGCTAAATTAATTATGAAATCTATATATAATATAGTATTGCAAGTTTTTTTTGAATATAAAATTATTTTAGACATAGAAATAAATATAAAAAGGACATGGTAATTATTAAATGCATAATTTTACTTATAATGTCACATTTTATTTTATATTCACTAATAATCCATACTCGTAACATCGTAATCGCGTAGGTTTTTATTGTGATGAATGACTTTTTGTGAATGCTTCTTATTTTGTGCATGCGACTCCGTGAATAGAGTCGAGTCCTAGTCCGACTTTTAATTTACAAAAGCAAAACTTCAACATCGGTAATCAATACTTCCACGGAGGCAAGTGTCCTTGACCATCTTGCACCCTTTTTGTGAAGTTTTAGTTTGATGCATGCTAAATTCAAAGTTGAATCCTATGTTATGTTTTCCCTAGATTTTTCCACAGTATTCCTTATCACTAGGGTTTGGGTGGGTTATTATTAACTATTTCACACTTAGCCATGCTTAATTGAATATGAATAATTTGTCCATGTTATATTTGATCTACTATGACTCATGAGCTGTTGGCAACAATAAAAGTAGTTGATAGGAATCTGATAAGAGGTGTTGAATAGAATGGTGCATGCGTGCATGAGACATTGGTTTAGGGTTTGACACCTATCAGATTCTTAAGACCGATTTATGGAGGAAGTAGCTAAGCCATACAATATCGCCACAGGATTGTATATGGGATAACATGGTTTAGTAATTTGGTCTCTCCCGGTGTAGCGTTGATAATCGAACGAGCGGGGAATTGGTTCAGAGTATTGCCTTGGGATCCGCATGGATCAAGAGGGGGCTTCTCCTCGTGGAGGGAAAATAGACTCTAGGTGCCGGAGCGGTGAAACCTCAAAGTACCAATGCAAGTCGAGAGAACCATCGAAAAGACCTCGTAGTGATCTCCTGGCGGCACACCTACGGAAGTGTGTAACGTGGTTGGCCACCGCTGGTAACAGGGAGGTTTATTTTAGTCCACCTGGCAACAGAGGATGAAATCATGAACTAGGGCTAAAGGATACATACTCTGCAGAGTTTTGTCAAACTGTCTAGACAGCCGTGCTCACGGACACGAGCGGCTAGGAACCGAATTCATGATTAGCACATGGTTAAAAGGTTGGTGGAATTGTGTAAGAATTATTGATTATTTTTGGGATTATGGGTGGAATTCACCTAGAGATAGGTTCTTAACAACAGTAAGGATAGGTTGTAATTTCTATAGTGCTTTACCACTGTTTGCCTTCCTTGTTTATAATCCTCATGTCATAAACTTCCCCACTTGTTGAGTACCATTGGTACTCAAACTTGCTTGTTGCTTATCTTTCCCCAGTCTACAATGGTGAAGAAGTGGAGAACGGAGATTTCTACGTTGATCCGGATGAGATGTTCTAGGCTGGCCAAACCCCCGGGCGACACCTGTGCTTTGGAGCCCCGTCTATCTACTATTTTTCGCAGCTTTGTAATTTTCTTTTAGACCTGGATGGTCATTTATGTAATAATTTATGTACTCGAACATGGCTCAATTTGATGGTTTTTCACTTTCGTCTACACATGTATGAATTCAATTGATCCTGGCATACATGTGGAAAGCATCTGGTCGCCTTCTTAAAACCAGGTTTGACATCTACATTGCACTTCCTTGATCATTTGGGCTTTTTTTTTCTCACTCCTCATTTTTTCACCTTTTTTAGTGCACCATAAGTTCTAATCTTTGTAGACCTGCATTCATCTCAACGAATTCATCAGTTTGTTTATCATCAATCGTCCAAAACCCACAAGGGAATGCCTAGATGCACTTTCAATCTCACTCTTTTTGGTGATTGACGACAACCTATCGAGATTTCACAATTAAGAGTAAAAATTGATTTTCATAAAGTGTGCATATATGAGAATGACATATAACAACTGATATTGTGAGCAGATATTGTGATGTGCTTAATGAAAAATACAGCAATTATAGAAGCAACAATCACTGGAATATCAATATCAACATCACACATTCATATTAAACAAAATAGGCATTCAAACAGTGATTACAATAGTTTAAAACTTAAAAACACAAAGGATAATGTACATATCGCTAGTCCTTAAGGCTCAAAATAGACTACTAGCACTACTAGTGTAGTCTCAATCTACAATAGTTTGAAACTTAAAAACACAAAGGATACATATCCATGATCACTAGTCCTTAAGGCTCAAAAAAGACTACTAACACTACTAGTCTAGTCTCAATCTCTCCCCCTTTGGCATCAATGCACCAAAAAGGGAAAAATCGAGGGGAGTCACTCTCCGTCACTACCTCTCTCACTCTTAGTCCTATCTTCATCTTCGTCTTCATCTTCAGACTCATGAGTATGATGACGAGGAGGAGGAACAATGACACCTGCAAGTCCACAGGAGGACAATTCTTGTTCTGTGAGAGGTGCCATCTGATAAGGAGGTTTAGGCCTGATCTTCCAATAGATAATGGATAAGTTGATTGATGGAGACCTCGACGTTGATGATCCGAGACTCTCGAGTAGAACACGAAAAACCCCTGCAATCACTACACCACTGCTCCATTGGTTATCAACCGTGCTGCACACGATTGACCTCGCCAAGAAGGCTAATCCCTGCAAGTGCAACCGAGAACACAAGCAAGAAGTAGAAGACACGATCTGAAATCACAAAGTTGGGGTTTCACAAACAGTAGAATGATGATACTATTAATCTAAGCAAAACCCAATTGTTCATGATGGCCACCATGGAGTATATATAGGTGGATGACATCTAAGGAGGTTTTTGGGTCATGACCTAGACATAAGACACAAAAATAATAGACTTAGACTTGATACATGGCCCAATAGCCCAATACGGTGGCCTTGGCACAGCACCCTCATAGATTCTGAACTCGATTTTTTTTCAATGATTCCCGTCGACTCCAATAGAATTTTTACATGGGACCAGCGGCATTGGAAAGGGTATCCTCTCCCCTTTCCGTGCATATGTAGCATCCAAAATGGAGATCATATGCGTCCTAGATGTCCGTTTTAGTGCAAACTGCTACTGAACTCCGAGCTGGATATGATTTTAATTTGGGCCAAGGTGGTGGAAGACAAAGTGCACCATCTTGATCTTGTCCATTAAATAAGAGCGCACATTTACTTGAGCTAGGATACCAAACAAATAAACATTGTGCCATGTTTTTAGGTGCAATAATAACGTGCATGATCTCGTCATTCTCCCCTTCTTTATGACAAGTCGTCCCCAGCTTGTTCATATATCCAGGAAAGAGGCTTTTGGAGATACTATGAGTGCTATCCATATTGCACAACCGCAACGAACAATGCCTCACTTTTATTTGTTGTCCCTGCTGCCTAGAATAAGTACTAGAAAAACTTGACAAGGCATTATTAGCATTAGTGCATTTATTTACTTTACCATGTTGTTGTATCACAAAAGGAGCTTTCTCGTTTGAACATATGTAAACTTTATGCACCATAAACGTACCACTATGTTCATATTTGCCTATAGCATGAAAAGTATTTCTTGTCAAAAAAGGTAATTCAGTTTTCAAAATTATTTTTCTCTCTACAGTATCTCGATCACATAGAGTATCAAATTCAATATAACCCAAAGTATTTAGTGAAGACAACAATTTCAGATCCTCATTTTTAGTAGTAATGGGAATCAAATTATTAATTTCAGCACAAGTAGGTGAATCCAAAACAGAATTATCAAGTTAACTAACTTGTTTTGCATAGGCATAATAGAATTATCAGCACCCAATTCTTTCTTAGTGCAAGGATCAGAAGGAAAATCAACATGTGGCAATGGTGTATCAATAAACGATTCCACTAGTTGCTCCTCGACAATAGCATGATTGGTAGAAAATTTCAGAACTTCTAAAAAATTCTCACCTTGAACAAGTGTGTTCTGATATTTGTTACCTTTATTCTCATTTTCAGCAGGAAATTTAGATGCATTATGGGCTGATTAATCAAACAATTCAAAACAATTGTTCAACACCTCCTCTTTTGCATAGTTTCTTGTGGAATGATAATTTGAGGTAGCCTGAAGATCATGTGAAGTCTCGGTTGGTGTGTGATCCAAATTGGCCAATATTTCCTTTCTTCGTGCTTCCCTCTTATCTAGCAGCTCCAACATTTTATCCACCAGGTTACAAAACTCCGCAATGTGTTTGGTGCACACTTCCGTCAAATCGTTCATACGTAATCCAACATTTGAAATTCTATCACTACTATTTTCTTCCATTGTTAGTAGTACAAAAGAAATAACAGAAAGATGTTATTCCTATCAACTACAAAGGATAATGAGAAAGTGGAAGTAGAATCACACACTCTCAAGCATCTTACCATGCTCTTACAAGTGTTCATACCGACACTGCAGGTGGCAAATGGTGGTCGGAGTGAAAAACCAATGAAGCGTGAGGTGATTGCAAAAGTAACCTGTTCCGCTCAAGAGAAAGTGGATCTTGGATGGTATTTTATATGTAGCAAGGATTAGCAACAATGTAATCAGATAGTAAAGTTGAATAAGTGTCCAAAGTACTTGTCAAAGTTGCTGGCCTAAATGTGTTCCTAGTAGTTCAAGCTAGCAAGACAAGAAACAAAATTATAGAACACAAGCATGCAAGCACTTCCGTTTTCTTTTATTTTTTGTGCTGCTTTGTTATTTTTTTGCACTTGCCTTTTTCTTGTGTCTTCTTTGTTTTTTTAGAATGTGCTGCAAAAGAAGAACACAATGCAAAGCAGTCTAAGATATCTCGTATGTCTGTTACAAAATTTCTGTTCAATCTTCTAAGGACAATTAAGCACCTTTTTAGGCCCAAATCTAAAAACTTTGAACAGCAAGATAATAGATCTATCTCTCCTCTTTAATTTTAGTATATGGAAGACCTATTTTGGATTAGAACAATAGGAGATATTGCCCCCGGACTATAGATTGTTCAGAATTTCTAGGTCAATAACGAATTCGGATCTAATGCAATTTCGACCTTGAACTCTAATGTTTGGGAAACTGATGAATACGAAAGTTATAGAGAACTTCCCAAGATTTACAGAAAGTACAAGAACACCAATATATGAGTTCGTATGAGCGAGATATGATGAAAATACTGAACTGGACAGAGATGAATCTAATCTGGATGTGATGTCGTAATTCAGAAAGATGAATCAACACGATGCAAAACTCAAACTAAGGCCAAAAACACTTTCTAAACCAGCAATATGACTCAACCGCGGACACAAACTCAACAAAAACAAACTGAAAACAAAAGTTACAAAGGCTCAATTTGGTTTGGACAAAGTAATGAACATATCTACTAAACTGTAAGTTTTTTAAGGCTTTTTTGTGTACTCTAGGTATGAAAAACAAAACTAATGTAATGGATAGATGAATTACCTAATGGGCAACCTGGAAATCTGATACCAATTGATAAGGAGGTTTAGGCCCGATTTGCCGATAGGTAATGGATAAGTCGATTGATGGAGATCTCGACGTTGATGATCCAAGGCTCTCGAGTAGAACACGGAAAACCCCTGCAATCACTACACCACTGCTCTGTTGGTTATCAACCGTGCTGCACACGATTGACTCGCCAAGAAGGCTAATCCCTGCGAGTGCAACCAAGAACACAAGTGAGGACGTAGAAGACAAAATCTGAAATCGCGAAGTTGGGGTTTCACAAACCGTAGAACGGCGACATTATTAATCTAAGCAAAACCCAATTGTTCATCATGGCCACCATGAAGTATATATAGGTGGGAGGACGTCTAAGGAGGTGTTGGGGTCGTGACCTAACCCTAAGACACAAAAAATAATAGACTTAGACTTGATACAAGGCCTAATAGCCGAATACGCTGGCGCAGCACCGTGATAGATTCTGAACTCAAGTTTGTTTCAATGATTCCCATTGGCTCCGAAGGAATTTTGACATGGGACCAGTGGCATTGGAAATTTTATCCTCCCTTCTTTGCAGGCATATGTAGAACTTCCAAAACGGAGATCGTAGGCATCTTGGACATCAATTATAGTGCATACTGCTCCTGGACTCCGAGTTGGATACGATTTTAAGTTGGGCTCAGTTTCCACCTTCTTTGAATGTATTCTCCAGTCCTCCACATCCCTAAGATATCCTTCAAGTTCTTCTTAAACCTCTCCATGGATCATAATCACAATTAAATCATTAGGTAGCAATCTATTCTCAAAAATATATAAGAAAATATATAAGAACGATCTCACCTCTGAAATTAATTGTTATGTGTGAACTCTATTGATTGCATATTGTATGTTCAATGGAGTGTTGTCTGTATCCATAGAAGTGATGTCGTCATCATCATTCCCTTCTTGAATTGGAGTCGTCCTCGACTCACGTTCGTCTTCTCTCGTGTGTTGGTCCAAATGTGCAACACCATCAAATCTTCTTTTATGCATGAAAGGAGGAGGCCAAGGTGCTGGAAGACAAATTGCACCATCTCGATCTTGTCCATTAATAAGAGCGCAAATTCACTTGAGCTAGGATCCCAAACAAATAAAAATTATGCCATGTTTGTAGGTGCACTGATAACGTGCATGATCTCCTCATTCTCTCCTTCTTTATGATAAGCCGTCCTCGGCTTGTTCGTATGTCCAGGAAAGAGGCTTTTGGAGATACTATGATGCTATCCATATTGCACAACCGCGGTGAACAATGCTTCACTTTTATTTGTTGTCCCCGCTGCCTAGAAAAAGTACTAGAAAAACATGACAAGCAATTATTAGCATTAGTGGATTTATTTACTTTACCATGTTGTTGTAGCACAAAAGGAGCTTTCTCGTTTGAACATATATAAACTTTATGCACCATAAACATACCGCTATGTTCATATTTGCCTATAGCATGAAAAGAATTTCTCGTCAGCCAAGGTAATTCAGTTTTCAAAAATATTCTTCTCTCTACAGTATATTGATCATAAAGAGTATCAAATTCAATATAATCCAAAGTATTTAAGGAAGACAACAATTCCAGCTCCTCATTTTCAGCTGTAATGGGAATCAAATTATTAATTTCAGCATAAGTAGGTGAATTCAAAACAGAATTATCAAATTCACTAACTTGTTTCTGCATAAGTATAATAGAATTATCAACACACAATTCTTTCTTAGCCTAAGGATCACCAGGAAAATCAACATGTGGCAATGGTGTATCAATAAACGATTCCACTAGGTGCTCCTCGACAATAGCATGATTGGTAGAAGAATTCAGAACATCTAAAAAATTCTCACCTTCAACAAGTGTGTTGTGATATTTGTTACCTTTATTCTCATTTTCAGCCGGAAATTTAGATGCATTATGAGCTGATTCATCAAACAATTCAGAAGAGTTGTTCAACACCTCCTCTTTTGCATAGTTTCTTGTGGAATGAGTAGTGGAGGTAGCTTGAAGATCATGTGAAGTCTCGGTTGGTTTATGATCCAAATTGGCCAATATTTCCTTTCTTCGTGGTTCCCTCTTGTCTAGCAGCTCTAACATTTTATCCACCAGGTTACGAAACTCCGCACTGTATTTGGTGAAGACCTCGGTCAAATCGTTCATACGCGATGCAGCATTTGAAATTCCATGACTATTATTTCTTGCCATTGTTTGTAGTACAAAAAAATAACAGAAAGATGTTATCCCTATCAACTACAAAGGATAATGGCAAAGTGGAAGTAGAATCACACACTCTCAAGTGTCTTACCACGCTTTTACAAGTGTTGTTACCAACACTACAGGTGGCAAACGGTGGCCTGAGTGAAAAACCAATGAAGCGTGAGGTGATTGCAAATATAACTTGTTCTGCTCAAGAGAAAGTGGAGCTTGGATGGTACTTTATATGTATCAAGGATTAGCAACAATGCAATTAGATTGTAAAGTTGAGTAAGTGTCCAAAGTACTTGTCAAAGTTGTTGGCCTAAATGTGTTCCTAGTAGTTCAAGCTAGCAAGACACGAAACAAAATTGTAGGACACAAAGATGCAAGCACTTCCGTTTTTATTTTTCTTTTTTATTTTCTTTTCTTTTTTTGTACGGCTTTTGTATCTTTTTCTTGCAATTGCCATATTCTTTTGTCTTCTTTGTTTTCTTTCAGAATGTGCTGCAAAAGAACACAATGCAAAGCACTCAAAGATATCTCGTAGGTCTGTTACAGATTTTCTGTTCAACCTTCTAAGTACAATTAAGCACCTTTATAGGCCCCAAATATAAAAACTTTGAACGGAAAGATTATAGATCTATCTCTCCTATTTAATTTTAGTATATGGAAGACCTATTTTGGATCAGAACAATAGGAGATATTGCCCCCGAAATACAGATTGTTCAGAATTTCTGGGAAACTGATGAATACGAAATTTATAGAGAACAATAGGACCTTAAGCTTTCTAGAAAGTACAAGAACGCCAAAATATGAGTTCTTATGAGCGAGATATGATAAAAATACTGAACTGGACAGAGATGAATCTAATCTGAACGTAATGACGTGATTTAAAAGGATGAATCAACACAATGCAAAACTCAAACTAAGGCCAAAAACACTTTCTAAACCAGCAATATGACTCAACCACGGACACAAACTCAACAATACGAAACTGAAAACAAAAGTTGCAAATGCTCAATGTGGTTTGGACAGAGGAATGAACAGATCTACTAGTCTGCAAGTTTTTTTGTGGCTTTTTTTGTGTACTCTAGGTATGAAAACAAAACAAATGTAATTCATAGATGAATTACCTAACGGGCAACCTGGAAATAAGATACCAATTGATAAGGATGTTTAGGCCCAATCTTCCGATAGGTAATTGATAAGTCGATTGATGGAGATCTCGACATTGATGATCCGAGACTCTCGAGTAGAACACGAAAAACACCTGCAATCACTACACCGCTGCTCCGTTTGTTATCAATCGTGATGCACAGGATTGACCTCACCAAGAAGGCTAATCCCTGCAAGTGCAACCATGAACACAAGCAATAACGTAGAAGACACGATTTGAAATCGCGAAGTTGGGGTTTCACAAACCGTAGAACGGTGATATTATTGATCCAAACAAAACCCAATTGTTCATGACAGCCACCATGGAGTATATATAGGTGGGAGGACGTCTAAGGAGGTGTTGGCTTCGTGAACTAACCCTAAGACACAAAAATAATAGACTTAGACTTGATACGAGGCCCAATAGCCCAATACGGTGGTTGTGGCGCAGCGCCTTGATAGATTATGAACTCAATTTTGTTTCGATGATTCCTGTCGACTACAATAGAATTTTGACATTGGACCAGCAGAATTGGAAAGTTTATCCTCTCCCATTTCCTTGCATATGTAGAACGTCCAAAACGGAGATCGTATGCGTCTTGGGCATCCGTTTTAGTGCGAACTGATTCTGTACTCCGAGTTGGATACGATTTTATTTTCGGCTCGGTTTCCACCTTCTTTGAACGTATTCTCTGGTCCTCCACATCCCTAAGACATCCTCCAAGTTCTTCTTGAACCTCTCCATGGATCCTAATCACAATTAAATCATTAGGTAGCAATCTATTCTCAGAAACATATAAGGAAACATATAAGAACGAGCTCACCTCTAAAATTAATTGTTGTGTGTGAACTCTATTGATTGCATATTGTATGTTCAATGAAGTGTTATTTGTATCCATGAAGTGATGTCTGTAAGTGCATCTAGGATCCGCGTGGGTTTTGGATGATTGATGACGACAATTAAGTAACTAATGAGCTCAGTGATCTTAAGCACAGGTGTGGACTCGAGTTGAGAAGCAAACCATCAAAAAGGAAAAGGATGAAAACGGCGGTGTCGATTCGAAGAATGGAAACTAGGGTTTCTAGCGTGTCGAGTTTAGACTAGACGTATATGTAGGAGGGTGTGTGCGTAAAGTGCATTGAGATTAAGCTGGGAGCTCAAAGCGGTTTAGAGTTCAAAACCAATTGAGAGAAGAGTGTTTAGATTGGTCTGGTAGGGGAGGCCGGACTAGTCCGTGTTGTTGGCCGGACTAGTCCACTCATGGCCGGCCTAGTCTATTTTCAAGCGGACCAGGAGGTTCTAACTGACTTCGGACTAGTCTGTAGTGGGATGGACTAGTCCGGGGTAGTCATGGAGTGGGCTTCCGGGACTAAGTCCCAAAACCCGGACTTGTCCGTTTTAAGCCGGACCAAGAGGTCCTAACTGAGATCGGACTAGTCCGTGTGGGTGCGGACTAGTCTGGGTTTGTGAGAGCTGGGTGCTTCAGCGACTAAGTCTGGGAGGACGGACTAGTCCGCCCTAGTGGCCAGACTAGTCCGTAGTCCCCAGACTATTTCGTTTTCACACGAAACAAAAGGTTCTGTTTGAGATCGGACTAGTCTGGTTTTGACCGGACTAGTCCATTATGGAGTGACCGTTTGAATTTGATTTTGGCGGGTAGCATGACGATTGCCGCGCAGTGTGGCAGGTGTCAGGGATGTCAGTGGTACCAAAGGTCGGACTAGTCCGGGCCAGAGGCCAGACTAGTCCGCCCATCTGCTGAGGTCAGCAGTATGGGCTTGGGTCCTCTATAAATTGAGGACCCCGGGTTCATTTGAACTAATCTTGAAACCCTACCACCGCCACAACAAACTTTGAGCCTTCTAAAGCCTCTCTCTAGCCCAATTTCCTCAAAAACTAATTCTTGTGTGGATTAGGGTTTGGTGAGGTGAAGGAGAGGAGGAACACCGCTCTTTGGCTCTCGGTTTGATCTCTTGCACATGTTGAATCGTTGTGATATGTTGCTTTAGTTGTTCTTCATGATTTGTTATCATATTTGTGGTGGGAGCCTCAGATTGTGAGAAGCCCCAACGAATCTTGTATTTACCCTTGTGATAGTGGAGAACCGGTTTTGCCCTTGTGGCAAACTCGGTGAGGGAAGGGTTGTTGAACCCGGTCCTCCATGGACTCCTCAACGGGGACGTAGATTACTGTGTGGGATCGAACCTCGAGATAAAATCCTTGTGTCCCTTGTGTACTTTGCTTTCATTTATCGCACATTGCTTCTAGGGTTAGCTTTACCGTCTTTCGTTCATCGTTTTCATTTCACTGTGATTCTTAGCTTCATACTTGCTCTATAACATGTTAAGGTTCACTGAATCATCCTAACACATTTCGCATCACAAAAATTAAACTAAAACTTGTTAGAAACACTTTTTAGGTTTTCCCTGCAGGTGGACCGGACTAGTCCGCCCCCTAAGTACTGATTTCATTTTATTAAGCCATTTCAGGTCGATTATCCTATTCACCCACCTCTAGGCAACTTTCAATTGGTAGCAGAGCAGAACTCTCCACAAAGAGTCTAACAACTCGGAGAGGAGATGGCCGGAGTGGTGAATGACGAAGTCTCGACCAATGAGGTCCAAGCAACCCATGAGGAGATGGTTGTCTACCAAGACAAACCGACGGATCACGAAGAGACTCGCCAGCTCAAGGTGAAACTTCGAGAGAAGTTGAAGATTCCCAAGGTTGACCCTCCAACCTCTACAACGGGTGGGACGACCTACTACAATCAACAAGGCTACAACTATGAACGCCTTGTCTCCAACAACCACTACCTCTCCATCGCATTGGGGAAGACTCCCCAATTCGATGGAACCGACTATGGGATGTGGAAGCACAACATGAAGATCCACCTCGTGTCACTCAACCCTTCATTGTGGCAAATTGTGTTGACCGGGGTACATATCCCAAAGAATGAGGTAGACATCACTCCGGAGCAAGCCGTGCTCCTTCACTGCAATGCCAAAGCTGCCGGAGTGATCATCTCGTCTCTCTCAAGAGATGAGTTCAACCGGGTAGTTTCAGCACGAATTTTAAAGAACCTTCTTGATTTTCTATAGCCAAGAAACGAGACTCGATTGGTGCAAAAACGCACTTTTCGAGGTTACCAAACAAACGTGCATCTCTCAAAACAGTAAAAACAGCACGTAAATGATCAAGATGTTCATCATATGACTTGCTGTAAATGAGGATATCATCGAAGTAAACCACCACAAATTGTCCAATGAAAGCACGTAAAACCTCGTTCATTAATCGCATAAAGGTGCTGGGTGCATTAGTTAAACCAAAAGGCATGACTAACCACTCATAAAGTCCAAACTTGGTTTTAAATGCAGTTTTCCATTCATCTCCTAGTGCCATTCTAATTTGGTGGTAACCACTACGCAAGTCAATTTTTGTGAAGATGATAGCACCACTCAATTCATCAAGCATGTCATCTAATCGAGGAATAGGATAACGATATCGAATGGTGATGTTATTAATCGCTCGACAATCAACACACATGCGCCAACTACCATCTTTCTTAGGAACCAAAAGAATAGGAACAGAACAAGGGCTAAGGCTTTCACGAATGTACCCGCGGTCCAAAAGATCTTGGACTTGTCGCTGAATTTCCTTAGTTTCTTGTGGATTCGCCCTGTATGCTGCACGATTTGGCAAACTTGCTCCTGGAATCAAATCGATCTTGTGTTCAATGCCTCTCATCGGTGGTAAACCAGGGGGTATCTCGGAGGGAAACACATCCTCAAACTCCTGCAAAAGGTTAGCAACAGCAGGGGCCAATGCAATAGACAATTCATGAAGTGAAAACATGGCTTCTTTGCAAACTAAAGCATAGCACATCACCTTAGCATCGAATAAATCAGCAAGTTCAGATTTAGTTGCGAGCAATGATGGTGATTTTAACTTAATAACTTGCTGTTTTTCAGATTCTAATTTAGTTGCTTTGCCCTCACGAATTTTACTCTTCTCAAAAAGCACAATTTCAGCAGGAGTCATGGGGAGCAAAGTGATTTTCTTTCCCTTATGCATGAGAGTATATTTATTGGTTCTACCATGATGAATAGCATCTGTATCAAATTCCCAAGGACGACCCAATAAAAGAGAACAAGCATCCATAGGAACAACATCAAAATCAGCAAAATCATGGTATGAACCAATTGAAAAATGGATTCTCGCTGTTTGTGTTACCCGAACCTTACCGCTTTTGTTGAACCATTGAATGTGGTACGGATGAGGGTGTGCTCTTGTTGTCAAACCGAGTTTCTTGACGACGTCCGTGTTTACCAAGTTATTGCAGCTACCTCCATCAATTATAGTGTGTACACGGCAGTCCTTGATGACGAGAAACATGTGGAAGAGGTTGTGTCGTTGTAGCTTGTCGTCGGTCTCCACTTTGGAGCTCAAGGCACGCTGCACAATGATGCTCCTATAGTTCTCCGTCGCCGCTGTACCAAGTACCTCTTCTTCGGTGTGTTCGTCATTTGGATCTGTAAAGTCAGTAGCAAGAGAATATTCATCTTCAACATCCGAAGTACTATCATACCCGCCATCGTCGCGTGCTATGTATGCTCGTTTGCTCGGGCAATCTCTCATCATATGACCAAGTCCCTGGCAGCGGTGACACTTAATATCGGAAGTACGACCCGTAGAAGGAGTGGACGACGAAGGCTTGAATGATGTCGCCTTGCTGCCTTCCGACACGCGAGAAGGTGGAGCAGCAGGTATAGTTCGTTGGCCGCCATTGGGTGGTGTAGTCGCTGCACGGGGGGCCGAAGATGGTGCTGTTTTGGATGGTGTAGTTGCTGCACGCGGCGTGAAGTTGCTCCTCATGCGTTGTTGCTGTTGTTGTCGGCCCTGCAATTCTTTTTCTGCCAACATAGCAAGCTGAAACAATCTGTTAACAGTATCATATTCTTTGTAATCAACAATGTCCTGAATTTCACGCCTCAACCCCCCCATAAAAACGAGCTATTTTATCATCCATGTCCTCTACTACCCCACAACGCAGCATACCCTTTTGTAACTCTTGATAATACTCCTCTACGGACATGTTACCTTGGTCTAATCGCTGCAATTTTTTGCGAAGGTCCCGCTGAAAAGATGGAGGAACAAATCGAACACGCATAGCTTCCTTTAATCTATCCCATGTTGGAGGATCAGTTCTAGTTTTAACAAGTTCATTCCACCATATGATAGCAAAGTCCTTAAACTCACTAGTGGCTTGACGAACTCTATGCTGTTCAGGAACAAGATGGGAATTAAATTTTTGCTCTACTGTCATCTCCCAATCAAGATAAGCCTCAGCATCATAAGCACCAGAAAAAGAGGGTATAGTAAATTTCACTTTAGCAAAAGGATCATCAGGAGGGCGGTTATAATTGTTATGATTATTACCTCCTATACCTCGACGATAAAGTGGCAGTCTTGGCTGATTACTGTGATCTTCCAGTTCATCATAAGCATTGTCTTCTTGTCTTCCAGCGAGAGGCAACCGAGCCTCAAAAGTATTCATCCGAAGAGCAAGGTCATCCAGTTTGCGAGTCAAGTTCGCCAATGACTCCTCCGTTGATGCGTTGAATTTGGCGAACATATCACGTAACTCAACATGTTGAACACATTCGTCATTATTTTCTTCTCCTGCCATTGTTAGTAGGAAACAAAAGACAACAAAAAAAAATGTTATCCCTATCAACTACAGTGACAATGTGGAAGGTAGAAGAAAACAATCTCTCTCGCTCAAGCGTCTTACCACGCTCTTACAAGTGTTCTTACCGACACAGCAGGTGGTGTGGACGGTGAGATGAACCAATGAAGCGTGGGGTGATTGCAAAGGTACCTGTTATGCTCAAGAGAAAGGTGGAGCTTGGATGGCACAATATGGTGGCTAATAAGCAGAAAATCGTTAACAGCTAAACAAAGTTGAATAAGTATTCAATGTAGGAAACTGTTGCTGGTCAACTGAGTGCCCTAGAGCCTAGCACAACACAAGGAAGTATCAAGGCAAAAGAAAGACAGAATTATATAACCAAACAAACAGCACCAAGTGGTATAGGCCAATTGCTTTAATATGCGTGCTCTTCACTATTTTTCTTTCTTTTTTGTAATATTTTTTTGATATTTTTTCTTTACTCAGTAGCACAGATATAGGAAGCACACAAATTTTCAGCTCAATTGGATGTAATATGCGGCCTATAGAAAATCAAGAAGGTTCTTTAAAATTCGTGTTGAAACTTCGGAGGCCGGATAGCCTATCTTCTGAGGGGAATTTGGGCAATCTAATTTCGCCGAACGCGGCTACGCGGCGGAAAATCAGATGCGAAATTTCGCGTAGATGAATTTGAAAAAAAAATTCGCCCGATTTCGAGTTCGTATGCGAAAGTTATGGCCGTTTTAAGGTAGGCTGTCCGAGTTACGTTTTTTTGGATGTTGATTCCAACTCGGTTTGAGAACAGAACTCGCAAACGGATACGAAAACGATCGGGAATTTGCACAGCAACTAATGGGGTGGTGTGTGATGATTCAAGGATGAATGGCACAAAGATTTGTCACCTAATCTAGGGCTGGCGATGCGGGAGTTCACGCAAGGCGGCTAGCTAGGGCAAACCGATGAATGTGGCGGATCGGTTTGTTATTTAGGGATTGTGGAATAGGTGTCGAATAGCAAGAAAACAAGGACGAAACACGATAACTAGGATCAAAAAAACACAAAGCTAAACCAGCAACAAGACTCAACCACACGAATGCATACTCAACAATGCAAACTGAAAAACGAAACTGCAGGCACTATAGTCTGGGAAGCGGTAAAAACGATCTAATATTTTTTTTTGTGGCTTTTTTGTGGACTCTAGGTACGAAACAAAATCGATCTAATGGAAGGAAGGAAAACAAAGATACCTCACGGGCAACCTGGAAATCTGATACCAAATGATGAGTAGGTTTAGGCCCGATCTTCCGAAAGGTATGTCGATTGGGATGGAGAACTCGACGTTGATGATCCGCGGCACTCGAGCGGTTCGAGTACCCCTGCAATCACTACACCACGGCTCCGTTGGTTATCAACCGTGATGCACACGCTTGACCTCGCCAAGAAGGCTAATCCCTGCAAGTGCAATCGAGAACACGAGCAAGAACGTAGAAGACACGATCGGAAATCGCGAAATTGGGGTCTCACAAACCGTAGAACGGCGATTTTATTGATCTAAGCAAAACCCACCGAATATGACCGGCGGATGCAGTATTTATAGGCTAGGGTTCGACCAAAACATGATTAGACGCGTCCCTAATGGACTCTTACAGGATACAAGGCCCAAAGGCCCGATTCGGTGGCGCAGCACCGGACAGAAATCTGGACTCGACTTGTTTCGACGATTCCCAATGACTCCGGAGGAATTTTGAGGTGGGACCAGAACCATTGGAAAGTTTATCTTCTCCTCTTTCCGTGAATATGTAGAACGTCGAAAACGGAGTCCGTATGCCTCCTGGGCGTCTGTTTTAAGGTGGACTGCTCCTGGACTCTGAGTTGAACTCGAGTCCGAGTTGTAAACTGTTTCCATCTACTTGTGGACGTCCCAGGTGGTTCTCCACGCTCCCAAGGACTCCTTCCTTCACTTGTTGATCTTTTCCATTATTCTTAATAACAATTAAATCATCACATAGCAATCTATTCTCAAACTCACATGCAAAAGAAGTTAAGAACGAATTCACCTGCTGATTTAATAACCGTGCCCGTGCTCTTGTGATTGGTCCTTGCAGTTCAATGCGCGTCTTTGCTGTTGTGATGTCCTCATCAGACTTGAGGTGGCCAAGGATATTTGGGACACCCTCAAGACGGCTCATGAAGGCAACAGGATCGTGAAGGAGGCAAAGATTAAGCTCATCGAAGGAGAGCTCGGGAGGTTTGCCATTATGGATGGTGAATCTCCCCAGGGGATGTACAACCGCCTAAATCTCCTCATCAACAAGAGTAGATCTTTTGGCTGCACCAAGTGGACCGACCACGAGGTGGTGAAGAGGACGATTTGGGCATTCATGCCTAGAAATGTCTCTCTTTGCTCCATGATCCAAGAAAGCCCGGGGTTTTCTCGAATGACCCCGGAGGAGGTCCTAGGAAGGATAATCAACCACGAGATCGTGGAGAAGGAGGCGCTCTTCTACAATGACCTCCAAAGGTTCACCGCCTCGAAGATGAAGGATGTTGTACTCAAAGCAACATCCTCCTCAAAAGAGCAAAAACAAAGTGATGAGGAGAGCCTCGACACCGATGAAGAAGAGGCCCTCTTCACCAAAAAATTCAAGAGGATGATGAAGAGAAGGAAAGGAGTATACAACAATGAGAGCAAAGGCAAGGAAAAAACAAGGCCCAAAAAAAAAGAGAGCTTGCTACAATTGTGGCGAATATGGGCACTTCATTGTGGATTGCGCACATAAAGAGGGCAAGAAGAAGAATGATTGGGCACTACATCGGTTACTGATGCTTAATACACAATTAATGAGCTTAATTACCCTTAATAGTATGGTAACGCGCCTTGACAGTGGCGTTACTGGTATTAAGGGCCCTCCGATCGTGTATCATTAAGATGGTATTAATGACACTTAAGCCGTAGGGGGTCCCCTAGTCTCATTGTTGAAGGGGGTACCGACAGTGGCCCCCTGGGCCCACCTCTGGGAGTGACCTTTTGGATGAAGTCATTCTGCTGGAGGTGGATCCATCTTTCAGTTTTTGAGCCGTGTCTTCAAGGGTATTTGGATGTGCCGTTAATGTCGATTCGCGGTTAAACCAGCGTCGCGTGGCATATCCAGGATGCGGCAGGTGAGATCTGAGCTTGCGGATCTCACGCAATTGAAGGTCACCGGTTCCCGATACAAAAACCGTATCGGTTCCGCGCGCCCTGTCAGGCCGCCGCCCTCGGGCTTCCCGCCTTTCATCATGACAACTATTCGCCTGAGGTAAGGACCTCGAATTGATCGTCGGGGTGGCCCCGGGCCCCGTTGTCATTGGCAGGGTGAAGTTTTTGAACTGTATCGTCGGCCCCTCTACGGTTTCCATCCAAGCGTTGTGGGGGCTTACTTAAGAAGGAAAGCGGCACCGTTTGGGGATCCTTTATGCCTTCATTTGAACTTGCACTCAAATCCTCCAAACTTTTGCTTGCTTTTCATCTCACGCCCCACTGCGTTGTGATGAAGTTGGGACTCCCCAAGAGCCGCATTGGGAGCAAGAAGGAGTTGTCTAGGGTCCGGACCTACATGGGTTGGTCCAGTGACTCCTTCAATAACGACATTCGCTGTGGTAGGCTTCCCTTTGAGAAGGAGTGAGCCGGAGATATGGTGTACTTCCTTGGGTACACCATGGCGGGTTTGATCCCGCCTTTCTCCACTTTCTTTCTGATGCTGCTTGATTTCTATGGTCTGCAGCTCCACCATCTCGGCCCCCACTCAATCTTGCTAGTGGCGAATTTCGTCCACTTTTGCGAGATGTGGGTGGGAGTGCCCCCTTGCGTGGAGTTGTTCCGGACTTTTTTTCACTGTCCACCCCACTGGCAAGAGTAATGAGTTCATCGGCTTCTACTACTTCATGATGCGGAAAAACTCCCCCCTCAAGTACTTGAGGTCCTTTCCTTCCGGCAAGTGGGACGACTGGAAGAAAGACTGGGTGGTCATCACCGTCGAGGGACACAAGAGGCTGGAACTGCCTGAAGGCCTCCCCCGCGTCAACACTGACATTTGGAGTGACGTGTCGGAGCTGTCGAGAAGTGCATACCCATTCTGGACAGAATCCAGGAGTGTGTCGAAGGTTGGGTGACCCCTCAGATGGTCTTCAGCAACTTCTTGACAAACAGGTGGGCCCTGCTGAGGGCTAGGGGGCGACCTGCCTGGGCCTTCAACAGTGAGATGGATACCAACCGCATTGAGGTTGGTTCGGGACCAACTTGAACTGTGAAGCCTTGAAGACCCATCTCAAGAAGTTCCAGCCTGGGAACATCGGCCCTGGCGACGTGTCTCCACTGGCGGCCTTCCTTCCTCTGAATCTGATACCAGAGGAGTGCAGAGAGCTCCGGAGGAAGATGCTATTGTTCGACGACTTGGGCCTGATGGACAGGCGAGCAACCATCCGGGTGGCAATCCCCGGAGCTTCTGAAGGTGGCTCCGCTCCCGCCCCGATGCCAAGAGCTGAAGTCACAGGCAAGGGAAAGGAGTTGGCCGAGCCCTCGAGCCGCAAGAGGAAGTTGAAGCATTCTAACGGGAGGTCCGTCAGACTTGCTCCTTCCAGAACAGCTCCTTCTCCCCGGCGGAGGAGGTCTTCTACGGCAGCAACCACTGCAGCATCAGCATCTCCCCGGGACCCTAGCTCCGGCCATGTGGCTTCGGTACTAGGGCGAGCTGAGGGCTCTAGGTCCGAGGGTACTTGTCAGTCAAGGGGGGCCTCAACCAAGGCGACGCCGACGGCAGAAGCAAGTTCCAGGGAGCCTTCCGGAGCTATTACGCCAATGGTGATAGGGTCCGACGCTGAGCGTCCGGTGAAGAGGTTCCGCGCTAGCTGGAGCGGAAGCCTTCCAAGGTAAATTTGATTTTTTACCTCAGTTGATTGTTTTTTGTTGTAACCATGTTTTTATTTTCTTCGTCCTTCATCCACAGGGTGCCCAAGAAAGGGGCTAAAGCTCCAGTTCCTGCAATAGCAATTGATGCTGCACAGACGAAGGCTCCGATTCTAGTTCCAGCGCCGCCCCAAGAGGTGGCTGAGGTCACGGCAGCTTCGACGCCAGCTATCGTGGTCCTTGACCTTGAGTCATCCCCTGAAGCTCCGGTAGTAGCACCGGACCACGTGAATGAAGATGTACCAGCGGCACCAGCCCCGGATGTTGAATCTTTAGGTTTGGATGCTGAGATGATGGACGCTCTGGCCTTAGAGCCGAAGGTAGCTGTAGTTCCGGCCCTAGAGCCGGATGTTGTTGAATCCCCGGCGGCAGAGTCGGGTGTTGACGAAGCCCCGGTGGTGGAGCTGGGTGTTGATGAAGTTCCGGCAGCGGAGCCCAGTCTTGATGAAGTTCCGGCACCTGAGACGGTTGTCGCAGAAGTGCCGGCGCCCGAGCCGATGGAGGTCGAAGCACCGGCACCTGAACAGACGGCAGGGGAGGCACCAGTATTGGAGCCGGAAGTGGCCTCAGCTCCGGCTGAATCTTCAACGCCTGCCCCGGAGGTGACAGTTCCAGAGGTACCCACACCTGAGCCAAGGTGCCAAGACGAAGCGACCGTTCTTCCGCCTGAGGGACCGGTTGCTGATGACCTGGTGGTGGGACCTTCAGAGCCAAATCCGGAGGTAGGAACTTCTGTTGCAGGACCTTACTCGGCGGTGACCGAGGCTATCCCGGAGGGCGGCCCTAGTGCCGTGGAAGCTCAGGGGACCGCTTTTGTAGAGTGGGACCCGATTTTTGTTATGGAGAACCCGCTAGAGCCAGCGGGGAAGAACCCGGCAGGTCTGGAGCCAATCCCTTTGTCGCTGTCAATCAACAACGCCTGCTCCAGTCTTCATCAGGTCCAGTTAGCCTTTTACCACGACAGCAAGGCCCTCGAGGAGGAGCGCCAAACCCTTAGGAGGTGGCGCAACCGGCTCCAATTCGAGACCAAGCTGACGCAGTCGAGGCTGGCCGACGACAAGGAGTGGGTAAAAAGGGAGAAGGTCCGGTTGGAGTACTGGGGTCAACTGCTGGATGAGAGGGAAAACATGATGCGATCCCTTGACAACCAGTCACGGGCCATCCACGTGCAGGCCGCCAAGAGAAGCTCAACGCCATCCACGACAACCTCATCAAGCGCCGGGAGGCTCTTGAGGAGCAGGAGAAAAAATTGAAGATGAAGAGCAAAAACTCCTAGAGCTGTGTGATGACCTTGTGAAGAGGGAGGAGGAGCTTACTCAAAGGCTGGCTCTAGGTGACAAGAGTCTCGCAGAGCGCACCAAGAAGCTGGAGGAGCACTGTGAGAAAGAGGAGAAGAAGGCCTGGCAGTGAGGACATGACATCAACAAGAGGGAGAATGAAATTATTGCTAGGGAGAAGAAAGTGCAGGGCCGGTAGAAAGACCTGGTCGACCGCCGGAACAAGATCCACCTCCGAGAAGAGGAGCTTGGTAAGCTCAAAAGGCAGGTTGCTGAAAAGATTCAGCAGAACGCCAAAGAGGTCGAGATCCTTGCCCTGGAGGATTCGGAGCTTGCGGCGACCAAGAGGTCCTTGGAAGAGGTGCGAGGCTCAAGGGCTGTAGAGTCCCAACATGTTTGGGACTTCTTGGGCAAAGCCAATGACGCGCTGACACCGCTGGGCTTCAATCTGGTGCGCCCAGATGATCCGGAGCCAGAGTTGGACCTGGCGTTGAAGGCGTTGAGCTCGGCGGGTAGCAAACTCAACAAGATGGGCGATGTCATCGTGGACCAGTTGGAAACCGAAGGACAATCCCTGGCGAAGAACGTCGCAGAGTACATGTTGATGTGCTACACAAGCCAGGATCCTCACTTCCCACTAGACCCGGTGCTTGAAGGTCCCATCGACGGAGAGAGAGATGCCGCCAAGGCCAGCGTGTCGGAGGTTGCTCAGAAGGTCGCCTCATTCTTCCATAGGGTTTAGGACTTTCTCTTTGTAGCTCCCACTTGTATCTTCTCTTCTTTTTCTCCAATTTTGTAATCTCTTGTCTCCAGATTAATGAAATCCAAGAATTTTATAAATTTCATTTTTTGTCTTCAACACCTTTGTCCCACTTGGCCCCCTGGTAGATGTACACAATTTGATTGTGAACATGTACCAAGAGGATGTAGCATTTTGTTGAATACTTTCGTGCTTCGAACTTGTAGTTTGTAGGTCCGAAGTCATCGATAGTAGGGGCCCCCTGATGTTGTCGAAGCTTAGTAGCTTTGGCAGTGACCCTTGGCAACACATAAAACATCGACAGTTAGTCCTCTGGGGTTGTCGGAGCTTTGTAGCTCCGACAGTGACCACTGTCAACACGCGGTGTATCAACAGCAGACCCCACTGGGGAGTCTTCCCACCATCTTTTCTTCACGTTGACGTTTGGCCCCCTGGATTTGCTAGAACTTTGTATCTCCGGCGATGTCTACTATCAATGTTTGAAACATCGACAGCAGACCACCTTAGGGGGTGTCGGAGCTTTGATAGCTCTGGCTTCATCCACCATCATCATGAGATCTTTATTTTTCCTGCACACTGAAGTCAAGAAAAACAGTAAAATCCATTTCTTATCTATAACTCGTTTGCGGCTTACTATTCCCGAAAGAACTTTTTAGGTCGAACGCAATTCTACATACAATCAAGTGCACTAGCTTGTTTTCTCCAGGTCTGATCGTTTCTGCACTCGCCTTACTTCGGCCTGCCGAGGTGTAGGTAGAGTGGCGTACTTAGGGTGCAGGACCAGGCTAAGTTGATAGCACACTCCGGACCTAGACTGGCTTGGCGGCATTCAGACGAGTAGACCATTAATAATATTTACACCTGGAAGAATTGACAATGCAACTTGAATTATATATGAATTGGTCGAGCTAAAGTTTCTTAAGAATTGCACAACTTTGTTATAGACAAGAAAGAGAAAAATAAAAAATATTGAGTCTGTACAAAATAAATACACGTGGAGTATGTTTTCACATAATGATGTCTTTCATTATAGGTCCGAGGTACAGGCAAAACATGTACACTCTTAGGGTACGGAACCAGGCTAAGTGTGTTGCGTTTCTCGTTTGACCCAAGGTAGCTAGCTACACTTTTAGTTCTGAGATTGTGACAAGTGTTGCCTGAACTTTGCGGATCTTCCGGGGAAGGTCCGGCTGTCCTCCCGGAGGAGCTACTCGACTCTGTACAATGACTCTATAACATACATCACATGTAACTATAGACTCACCTCTGTGATGTTAAGCGTAGAACTTACAGAGGTGCTCAATGTTCCAAGGATTAGGGAGCAGTGTCCCATCCTCGGTTGCCAAGCGAACGCATCCGGAACGGGATACTTTGATCACTCGGAAGGGTCCTTCCCAGCTGGGGGAGAGTTTGTTTAACCCTTCTCGAGTTTGTATTCTCCATAGCACCAGATCGCCTTCCTCGAGCTATCGGCTATGAACATGCCTTTGGTGATAGCGCCGAAGAGCTTGGCGGTATCAGACATTTTGAATAGCTGCTCGACACCTTCCCTTTTCAACGAGGTCAAGGTCTTCACGCCAGAGCTGGTCCTGCATGGCACCATCGAAGGTCCAGACCCGGAGCCACCCCAATGTGATTTTTGGAGGAAGGATCGCTTCAGCTCCGTACACTGGGAAGAAGGGGGTCTCTCCAGTTGACCGATTTGGAGTTGTCATGTTTGCCCACAAGGTGGGCGGAACCTCTTTGATCCGGTTGGCTCAATGTTTTTTCAGGCGCTCATATGTGTGCGTCTTGAGTCGTTTTAGGATTTCTGCATTTGCTCTCTCAGCTTGGCCATTGCATGCCGGGTGAGCTACTGAGGCGTAGCTGACTTGAATGTCGAGGTCTTTGCAATATCCTTGAAATGCAGAGCTTGTGATTTGGGTCCCATTATCAGTTATGATCTTGTTTGGGACTCCAAATCTGCATACAACGGACTACAAGAAACTGATAGCTGATTGTTTGTTTATTGTCACAACTGGAGTTGCATCCGGCCATTTGGTGAACTTGTCGATGGCAACATACTGGAACTTGTAACCTCCGATGGCTCTTGGGAAAGGTCCCAAGATATCCATTCCCCACACAACGAATGGCCATGTAGGAGGTATAATTTATAGAGGTTGAGATGGTGTGTGAATTTGCTTTGCATGGAGCTGGCATGCTTTGCATTTCTTCACTAGCTCGGTTGCATCCTGGAGTGCTGTAGGCCAGTAAAAACTATGCCAGAAGGCTTTACCGACCAGCGTGCGGTAAGACGCGTGGTTCCGGATTTCTGCGAGGAGCTCGCAGCCTTCTTCCCTTGTAGTGCACCGCATTAGGACAATGTTGGCACAATGCCGGTAGAGATCCCCCTCTACCAATGTGTATTTTTTAGCCAATCTGACTATCCGGTCAGCGGATACATTGTCTTCAGGAAGGAAATTGTCTTTCAAGTAGCTCCGGATCTCCGAAATCCATGCATTCGAACTAACTTGAGCATTTGATTCTTGCGTGCTGGGTTGCTCAGAGCTTCCTACAGCACCTACGACCCTTGATGGACGCCATGGTAACAGGGCCATCAGGACCGCCAGCTTCGAGGTGCTGGTCTCGCCCCCTTTGCTCAGTTCGGCAGGCTGAGCTGTTGGTCTTGACAATCTCCGGATGAAGGTTTCGTCGGGTGCTGGAGCTCCAGTTGAAGCTTTTGTCGAGAGTTCGTCGGCTTCAGCGTTGTTGAGACGCTGAACATGGCAAAGATCCAGGATGTCGAAGTCCTTTTGAAGCTTTTGGACTTCAAGTAGGTATGCAGCTAGTTAAGGGTTGTTGCAGCAGCATTCACCTTCGACTTGTTTTATGACGAGCTGCGAATCACCGTTTACCAACAACTGCTTGACACCATATGATAGTGCCACCTTGAGCCCATAGATTAGTGCTTCATACTCCGCCATGTTGTTGGTCGCCTTGAAGTCAAGGTGAACCATGCATTTGACCTTCTCCCCGGTCGGACCGAGGAGAAGGACTCTAGCTCCGCCCCCCTGCTTCTACACGGAGCCGTCGAAGTAGAGAGTCCAGTGAGGCTCGGTGAAAACCGGAACTGGGGCCCCCTGCTTTTGCTCACTGGGCCCCCAGGATTTGATGGAGAGAGGGTCCATTCCGCCACAAAGTCCGCCAATGCTTGACTCTTGATCGCTTGTCTTGGGACGAATTCAAGGTCGAACTCATCCAGTTCCGCTGCCCACTTTGCAGTGTTCCCAGTAGAATTGGGGTTATGCAAGATTGCACGCAGTGGATAAGAAGTTACCACCGAAATCTTGTGAGCTTGGAAATAGTGTCGAAGCTTCCTAGAGGCAATAATAACTGCGTAGAACAGCTTATGCACCTCCAGGTACTGAGTCCTGGCGTCATGGAGTACTTCACTGATGAAGTAGACTGGGCATTGGACTGTCTGGACCCTCTCGAAGGGGCCCGAAGCTTCCTCCTCATCAACCCGGACCCTCCCGAAGGGGTCCAGATCTTGTTCCGGGACCTCCAGGTTCTTGCTTTAAGAACCCAGAGCTTCTTCTGAAGTGACCCTAACCCTCCCGGAGGGGTCCAGATCTTCTTGTTCAGTAATGGTGACTCCTCCACTTGAAGGAGGTGGCTCCTCTGGCATCTCGCCTTGAGGATCTGGGTCTGGGAGCTGGGACCCAAACTCGTCTTCAGGTAGCTCCGGACCCTCCCGGAGGGGTCTGGACTCCTGAAGTGGGTATGGTTCTGGTCTTTCCGCAACTAGGACCATGCTGACAACTTCGTCGGTTGCCGAAATGTAAAGCAGAAGTGGCTCACCAGGATTCGGAGCTACCAAAGTTGGTAGAGTAGTGAGGAGCTGCTTTAGCTCTTGGAAAGCCTTTTCTGCTTCTTCAGACCATTGCAATGGTTCGGACTTCCTCAACAATTTGAAGAAGGGTAGCGCCCGTTCCGCCAGTCTTTAGACGAACCGACTGAGGGCAGCTAGACATCCAGACAGCTTCTGGACGTCCTTGATCCGAGCTGGTGGTCGCATGTCTTCAATGGCTTTAATCTTCGCCGGATTTGCTTCTATTCCTCGGTGGTTCACCAAGAAGCCAAGAAGCTTTCCGGAGCTAACCCCGAAGACACACTTGTCCGTGTTCATCTTCGTGCATGTGATTCGGAACTTGTCGAAAACAGCTTGCAAGGTGTCAAAGAATGACTCCTTGTTCTTGATCTTGATGATGATGACATCGACGTACACTTCCACTACATCTCTAATAAGCTCTCCAAAAGTTTTGTGCATAGCTCGTACAAATGTTGAGCAACATTTTTGAGACCGAATGGCATGACAGTGTAACAATATAATCCATCTATTGTGATGAAAGAACTATGTTCTTCATCTTCCCTAGACATTCTGATTTGATGATACCTAGAATATGCGTCTAGAAAACACAGTAATTCACACCCGGAGGTGGAATCCACTATCTTATCTATTCTAGATAGTGGGAATGGATCCTTTGGACATGCCTTATTCAGTGTAGTGTAGTCGATACACATCCGAAGCTTCCTGCCGGCCTTGGGTACAATGACTGGTTTTGCCAGCCATTTTGGGTGGAAGACTTCTCAGATGAAACTAGCTTCAAGCAACTTCTTCACTTCTTAACGTATGAAGTTTTGTCTCTCTACTAATTGCTTCCGAGGCTTCTTATGTACAGGTCGAGCGTCAGGATAAATCTTCAGATTGTGCTCAATCACTTCCCTAGGGATCTCAGGCATTCGTGACAGTTGCCATTCAAACACATCGACATTAGCCCGGAGGAAAGTGACGAGCGTGAGTTCCTATTTGTCATTCAGACCTCCTGATATACGGGTGGTCTGAGCGGCATCGGAACCAATTTGGACGACATTGACGGGAATGGCGGTGTCGCACTTGGTTGCACGCGAGGTGCAGAGGTTGAGCCTCGATGACGAATGCTCGGAGGTTTCAGATCTTGCTCTTTTCCGGATTCTTCCTCCTGCGCTATAGCAAGCGCAAGGAGTTCTTCCAGAGCAGTCACTCCGGAGTTGCGATCTCCGCGGATCTGGAGAACACCTGCTGGTGTTTGCATCTTCAACACCAAGTAGCCATAATGGGCAGCAGCCATGAATTTGTACAAGGCTGTCCTGCCCAAGATGGCGTTGAATGGCAAGTTGACTTGCGCCACATCGAAGACCAACTTCTCAGTGCGGTAATTCTCCCGAGTCTCGAAGGTCACCGGGAGATTAATGGCACCGAGTGGACTGATGGCCCCCAGACCTAATCCGGAGAAAGGTCGGGAGGGGCGAAGATACGAAGGTCAGAGCTGAAGCTTGACGAAAGCCTCGAAGCTTATGAGGTTCAACCCCAAACCTCCGTCCACCATCACATGGTGGAGCTGGATGTTGTTGATGGTCGAAGATACCATCAGTGGGAGTTGGCCAGCTCCGATCATGTTCCGAGGGCAGTTGAAGCATCAAAAGTGATGGCAGTGTCCATCCACTTTCGGTGAGGCTCCGCCCTGGCGTTGGGAGCTACGAAGGCCATGTCGCGCCACATTCTCTTGAGGAAACGGCAGGAGGTGATGTCCCACGAACCACCAAAGATGGTGTTCATGGTCTTCCGATGCTCATTGTCAGAGACGTCAGAGTCATCGTCAACGGAGGTGTAAACAGCCTTCAGGACCTTTTTAGGGTCCTGAAAGCCTAACTCCTCTTCAGTCGGAGCTTCATCAACTTTTTGTTTTCCTTCCCTTTGACTGAATGGAACTTCTTCCTGGCGCTTGTTGTAGCGCTCGACAAGGTTCTGGACCTCTCGGCAGCCTTCCAAGTTGTGGTTGTTCGTCTTGTGTATGGGACACCACATCTTGGAGCTGCCATCGTCTTCAGACGAAGGCCTAGGTTGTTTCTCAGGGTGTGGCCCCCGGCCACCCGGAACTGCGGCAACAGCGGCTGTAGGTGTGCGGGCCCACAGCTTCTTCTTGTCGTTGGACTTTTTCTCCTTCTTACCACTCCCAGAGGTGGTGGCTTCACCGTTGGAGGACTTTTTTTTGTCCTCCGGAGGTGGTTGGGAGTGCATTTCACGACCCTCGACAGCTTTGGCACACTTGTCTGCCAAGCTGAAGAGTTTTGTGACACTGGTGACTTCCTTGGTCGCCAGCTTCTCCAGCATCATCTTGTCTCGAACGCCCTGTCTGAATGCCACAATAACAGAAGTGCTTGAGATAAAAGGAATGGTGTTTCATACCTGGGAGAACCTCTGGATGAAGGATCGCAGGGATTCCCCCCCTTCTTCTTGACAGCAAAAAGGTCCAGTTCGGTGCCTGGTCAGGTGTATGAACTCCCGAAATTGGCGGTGAACTGTTGGCACAGTTCCGCCCAACTATTGATGGAGTCGGGCAGAAGGCTCATGAACTAGGACCTGGCGGTCCCAGTTAAAGCCACAGGGAAATAGTTGGCCATTACGGCCTCATTGCCTCTAGCCGCAAGGATAGCGGTGGAGTAGATTTGGAGAAACGGCGGGATTGACAGTCCCGTCAAATTTCTCCGTCAAGTGAGGCCGGAATTTTTGCGGCCATCTGACCATGCGTAGGAGCATGGCCTGGGCAGAACAGCCTCCTCCTACTCCCTCGAGAGCAGGACTGTCCCGAGCCTCTCGCCTCTCGCCAGCACGTTCGATATGGACGCAGTCGTCCTGTTGATGGTAATGATGATCAAGCTCCGCTCGAAGGTCGTGAGTTGAAAGCCTGGTTACCGTATGGCTACGTCGTGCCCCGGAAGGCAGCGACGTCGCCTGTTGAGATGCAACACGCCTCCTGTGTTGTGAAGCGTGCGGACCAAGTCTACCCGACACGGTCTGATGCTGCGATGGGGCCTGCCCCATGGGGGGAGGACCTTGGTTGCTGATGCGATAAGCTGCTGCTGCAACCAAATGTTCCACATCAGCTCTCCATTGCTCTATTGCACCCTGGGATGCTACTGGAGGCGGTGGACGTCGGAGAAGAGCACGCGCAGCATGGAGCACGTGTTTCGGGTTGTTGTTCGCCGACGCAGTGACCCACGCGGACGCCCCATCTCGCTGTCTAGCTTGATTCGCCGGTGCGGACGGTGGCAGTGGTGGCATGACTCCTGCTGGAGCCACGGCACCTGCTGGCTGCTGCATGTTGGAGGGATTGCCTCCAGCAGGTTGTGCAGTAGGGTTGCCGTTGGACGATCCAATAGCAGAGTTCACCATCCTTGAATCTCGGGCGCCCTACCTGGCGCGCCAACTATCGGAGTGTGATTCCGGCAATTCTCCTGGTACTACCATTGGCAGCCCACGGAGTTTGTAGTTCGGTTGTGGGCACACAGATGTTCAGAACAGGATGGCAAGTTGACACGAGGATTTACGTGGTTCGGGCCGCCTAAGCATAATACCCTACTCCACGGGGTGTGTAGTTGTTGTATTGAGCATTTAAGCGCTTGTAGGCTTGTGTCAGAGCAGAGTCTGGAAGAGTATCCCTGTGTATCGCTTTGCTAGTCCTTTTATAGTATATGCACTGGTCGTTACATTGTTAGCCTGGCCCGACATGTGGCCCTGGCTGTTACTGATGCTTAATACACAATTAATGAGCTTAATTACCCTTAATAGTATGGTAACGCACCTTGACATTGGCGTTACTGGTATTAAAGGCCCTCCGATCGAGTGTCATTAAGATGGTATTAATGACACTTAACCGGGTCATGAAGTCTTTAATTGTCGCTTGAAGGTCCGAGCTGTTGGGGGTCCACTAGTCTGATTGTTGAAGTTTAAGGTCCGGCAGTTGGATGCGTGGCAGCTCCGGAGCTTACCATCTAGGAGGGGTAGGTCCGGTGCTGTGTCGGTACCGGAGCTTCCCTCTGTCGAGGGTTAGGTCTGGGGGTGCCGCACAGGTATTTAACCCGGAGCTATCCCATGTGTGGGATGTAGCTCCGGTTGCAGGATACACGTGGCAGCACTGGGACTAACCATAAAAGGGAGGCAGGTCCGGTTTCGTATGATACGTGGGGCCTTCGGAGGTCTTCATCTCAGACAGGTGAACTTCCTTTGCTCTTTTTGTAGTCCCAAGGGGTATTCGGTATGCTGGGTATCGACAATATCTTTTCATGATGAATTTGATAGTGCTAGTGAAAATGAACATATGCTTAAGGATATAAGTAAGAGCACTTTGCGTGGAATGAAATTGCTCTCGGATGAAATCTTTGAGAAGGAGGAGCTCATATATAGGCAAGAGGACATGCTCATCCATGAAATGGAGAGATGTCAAGAGCTTATTGAGATTCTTGAGCTTGAAAGAGGGAAGAGCAAGGCATTAGAGCATGAACTTGCTCTAAGTAAGAAAACTTGCTCAAGTCTTGAGGAGACAACCATTGGGCTCAAGGACTAACTTGGCAACTTTGCAAAAGTTAACAAGATCCTCGAAACTCAAGTTGAGTCCCTAAAGACTAATGTAGCCTCTTCCACTAAAAGCTCATCCTCCTCAAAGGTTGCATCCGAAGTAATCTCCACTTGCAAATGTTCAAATTTGATCCTTAAATTAAAGGATGAGCTTAAGTTGACTCAAGGAAAACAAGCACCTAAGGGTGCCATCTTTGACAAAGAGAAGGTGGCTTATGCTTGAAGTGCATACACAGACACAAGACCTCCCTATGTCAAGGATGGTCTTGGTTATACAAGTGGTGCAAAGCAAAATGCTAAAACCTCCAAGTGTGGCAAAGACTTGATTGTCTTTGTCACGGGAAGCACATCCCCAACTAAAATTGGGAAGAACATAGCAACTAGCAATGAAATGCCTAAAACTGAACTGCACCCTCTCTTTAATGATTTTGATGCATCCTATGTTCTAATGAGGAACAAGTATGGCAAAGTCTTTGCTAAATATGTTGGGCCACTCCGCAAGAGCCCCAGGCCTTGCGTGTGGGTGCCCAAGTGCCTCACTACTAACGTCAAAGCACCCAACTCCGCTTGGGTACCTAAAAGGAAAGCATAATCTTGTTTTGTAGGCATACTCCTCCGGTGGATCGAAATGGGTGCTTGATAGTGGATGCACCAACCACATGATCGGAGAAAGGAAAATGTTAGTGGAGTATGAGCAAAATGATGATCCAAGTGAAGGGATCTTCTTCGGGGACAATAGCCGAAGGAAAATCCTTGGCTCCGGTAAAATCATTATTTCCCCTCAACATTCACTTTATCATGTTTTGCATGTTGATTCCCTAGACTATAACCTATAGTCCATATCACAACTATGTGACAAGGGTTATAATTGTGTTTTTACAAACGAGTGTGTGAGCGTCCTTAGAAGAAGGGATAACTCAATAGCCTTTATGGGTATGCTCAAGGGAAAGCTTTATCTTGTGGATTTCGTCGCGGATAAAGCTCAACTTGACACATGCTTAATGGCGAAAACCATGGGGTGGATTTGGCATAGAAGGGTAGCCCATGTTGGGATGAGGAACTTACAAAAGCTTCTTAAGGGCGAGCACATCTATGGCTTGAAGAATGTTGTGTTTGAAAAGGATAGGCCCTGTAGCGCCTACCAAGCGGGGAAGCAAGTAGGAGATCAACACCCGTCCAAGAACATCATGACGACAACACCGCCTTTGGAACTGCTACACATGGACCTTTTCGGGCTAATAACCTACATTAGAATTGGAGGTAACAAATATGGTCTTGTTTTTTATGATGATTTTTCTCGTTTCACTTGGTATTTTTCTTGCATGATAAGGGTGAGAGTCACAGTGTCCTCAAGAGGTTCTTAAGGAGAGCTCAAAATAAGTTCACCTTAAGAATCAAGGCTATAAGAAGCGACAACGGCACCAAGTTCAAGAACACACAAGTGATAGAGTTCTTGAATGAGGAGGGCATTAAGCATGAATTTTCAGCCCCCTACTCCGCTCAACAAAATGGGGTGGCTGAACGGAAGAATAGGACACTCATTGAGATGTCAAGGACGATGCTTGTTGAGTACAAGATGTTGGACCGGTTTTGGGCGGAAGCGGTTAACACCGCTTGCCACGCCGTCAACCGGTTGTACCTCCACCGCCTCTTCAAGAAGATCCCCTACGAGCTTCTAGTTGGTAAGAAACCCAATGTCTCTTACTTTCGTGTCTTTGGGAGCAAATGCTATATTCTCAACAAGAAGCCTAGGACTTCGAAGTTCGCTTCAAAGTCCGATGAAGGTTTCTTTCTTGGTTATGATTCGAACACCCACGCCTACCGTGTCTTAACCAAATCCTCTAGGATTGTTGAAATAGCACGCGACGTAGTGTTTGATGAAACTAATGGCTCCTAAGTGGAGTAAGTTGATCAAAGTGTGTTAGATCAAGAAGACTCTCCACAAGAAGCTCTTAGGAGGATGGCACTTGGAGATGTTCGTCCACAAGAACAACCTCAAAACTCAAGTGATCAACCACAAGATGATGCAAGTCATCCCCCACGTGACCAAGTTGAAGATGGACAAGTTGCACCTCAACATGATCAAGAAGACGAAGATCAAGGGGGAGGCATAAATAAAGGGGGAGAACAAGAAGAAGAATAGGATGATGATGACTCAAGATTTCAACCTCCATATCCTCGTGTGCATCAAAGTGTTCAACGGGATCACCCCGGTGACAAGATCCTAGGAGAAATTACAAAAGGGGTAACCACTCGTTCTCGTGTTGCAAACTTTTGTGAACATTACTCCTTTGTCTCTTCTTTGGAGCCTCATAAGGTTGAAGACGCATTGAGAGACCCGGATTGGGTGGTGGCCATGCAAGAGGAGCTCAACAACTTTGAGAGGAACAAAGTGTGGGAGCTCATCAAGCGTCCAGAAGCAGATGTTGTGGGCACCAAGTGGGTGTTCCGCAACAAGCAAGATGAGCATGGCGTGGTGACAAGGAGCAAGGCACGACTTGTGGCCAAGGGGTACTCACAAGTCGAGGGTTTGTATTTTGATGAAACCTTTGCTCCCGTAGCTAGGCTAGAGTCAATTCGTATATTACTTGCCTTTGCGTTTCACAATGATTTTAAGCTCTACCAAATGGACATCAAGAGCGTTCCTAAATGGCCCAATCAAGGAGGAAGTCTATGTGGAGCAACCGCCGGGCTTTGAAGACCAAGACTTCCCCAACCATGTCTTCAAATTGCGTAAGGCTCTCTATGGCCTCAAGGAAGCTCCTAGAGCTTGGTATGAGTGCCTTAGAGACTTTTTGATCCAAAATGGTTTTAATATAGGAAAAGCTGATTATACTCTCTTTACAAAGCACTTTAATGATGATCTCTTTGGGTGCCAAATATATGTCGATGACATCATATTTGTTCTACTAACAAAGTGTTTTGTGATGAGTTTTCCAAGATAATGACGGGGAGATTTGAGATTTCCATGATGGGGGAGTTGAAGTTCTTTTTAGGTTTCCAAGTCAAACAACTCAAGGAAGGCACGTTCATAAGTCAAACAAAGTACACTCAAGACATATTGAAGAAGTTTGACATGGACAAGGCCAAACCCATCAAGACTCCAATGGCGACTAATGGACATCTCGACCTCAACGAAGATGGTCCAAGTGTGGACCAAAAGGTATATCGTTCTATGATTGGTTCTTTGTTATATATTTGTGCATCTGGACCGGATATTATGCTTAGTGTGTGCATGTGTGCACGTTTTCAAGCCGCACCTAAGGTGTGTCATTTGACCGCTGTTAAGATAATTCTTAGATATTTATTTCACACACCTAGACTAGGACTTTGGTACCCCAAAGGATCCAAGTTTAACCTTATTGGCTATTCTGATGCGGATTATGTGAGGTGCAAAGTTGATAGAAAGAGCACATCTGGGACATGTCAATTCTTGGGTAGATCCTTAGTATCTTGGTCCTCCAAGAAACAAAACTCCATTGCTCTTTCCACAGCCGAAGCGGAGTATGTCGTAACCGGAAGTTGTTGTGCACAACTTCTTTTGATGCGACAAAATCTAAGGGATTATGGTATAAACTTGCACCATATTCCACTCCTATGTGGCAATGAGAGTGCCATCAAAATAGCCCATAATCCAGTTGAGCATTCGAGAACAAAGCACATCGATATTAGGCAATGACTTCTTAAGAGATCATTCCTTGAAGGGGGATATAGTGATTTTCCATGTAAGAACCAAGAACCAACAAGCCGATATATTTACCAAGCCTTTAGATGAGAAGCGTTTTTTGAGCTTAGGAGTGAGCTCAATATCTTATATTCTCGAAATGTGGCTTGAAACATGCACATCTGAATGTTTACTTTGCACCTTATTCAAAAGAACGCATGTCTTTAAAAAATTCATCTCTATCTCGATTTTTCTAAATTATTTGAAAAACTATTAACCTTGTGAATTATGGTCATAGTTTGATTGTTGATTTCTTACTGAACATGTTCATAAAGTTTTCTTGTGTAAATATGTCCAAAAGGATCCATTATAGGTGCTAAAACTCTTACATATATATGGTTTCCAGCCTTTTCTACCGCACTAGTCCGCTCGGAGGGCGGACAAGTCCGGACGCAGTCTTGTCCGGGTCTGGTCCGCCGACCAGACTAGTCCGTCCCTATATTGAACTATGCCGGCTCCTGGGAATTAAACCCCCAGGAGGCGACCCGACCCCTCCTCTCTCTCCTCACTTGCCTCTCTCTCTCCCTCGCGCACGAAAACCGCCCCTTTGACGATTTTTTATTCCCTCCACCAAAAACCGATTCCAATCCATGCATTGGACTCTTTGAAGGTGTGGGAGGCTTTCCCCGCACGTTCCCAACGGGATCCATCACCGATCCACTCGATTCTTCGAGATTTGAAGAGGTACTCTCAACTTTTCGAAATCCTTCCTCATTCTTGCTTCGTAGAGTTATTGATAGATGCCTCTTTACAAAAGTTGTTTCTAGTACCCTTTTGATCATAGCCTAGGAGTATTGCGACTTGTTTTGAAGATTTTTCGAAAAATCGTTAGGGTTAGGGTTCTTCCTGCGTAACTCGCACTAGTCCGATCCCAAGCGGACAAGTCCGGTTTACACAGGACAAACCCTAACTTTGTCCTTTTCTCGTGATCTCTTTTGCAATATTCGACTTCTTTGACCTCACAACCTCTATCCTTAATGTGTTCGCAACGACCATGTCGGGATCCGAGCATAGCTCCCCTCGCTCAAACTCCCAGGAGCTCTATGATGAAGAGGCAGCTATGCAGCGTGCCATTGAGGCAAGCCGCAAGGAGCTCAGGAAGAAGAAGAGAGAGGAGCAGGAAGCACATAATTCCCAGGCTATCGCAGCACAATCCTTCAAGCGAAAGAAGCTAGTGACAGTAGGTGAGAAGGAAAGGGCCAAGGAGCAAGCCCAAGAAGAAGTTGTTGAACGCTAGATCGAGAGAGATCCAAAGAAAGGGAAGGCCCCGACCCCTGCAGAGCCCAAGAAAAAGAAGTCTTCTGTGAAGTCTCCGGCTAAGAAGGCCAAGGGCGTGATCATCAAGGAGAAAAGGAAGGCCAAACCCATTGGCCCCCTGAAGATGCACTCTCCAGCTCGCAACCCGAAAAGGCAGCCCAACCTGGAGGCCAATATCTTCAAGGGCAAAGGAGCTCAGAAGGCCAGAAGGATGAGGACTGACAGAGTCTATGACTAAGATAAGCACACCGCCGATCCACGGTTTTGTTGTGATTTCCATTGCGATTATTATCGCTCAGTCTACCAAGCCATGAAGAATCCTGTCATCCAAGCTCAATGGGTTGATTGGGAATACATGGCCAAGAAGAAGAATGCTGCCTTTGATGAAGTGATTGAAGCCGCTGAGCGCCATGGCATTAAAGACATTCTAGGTTTCAAGTATGACTGGAACGTGGAGGTGATTGTGCAGTTTTACACAACTGTCTTCTTTCACCCTCATGGCAACGGAGTCATCACATGGATGACGAATGGTGAGTAGTATTCTGCCACATTCGAAGATTTTGCTAAGGCTCTAAGACTTGAGCATCACTTGGACCACGAGATCGTCATCTCGAATCTAAAGGTAGTGGACAGGGGTGAGATGTCCTACATGTATCCCAGTCATGTCCCCTATGAGGCCGGGCTTGCAAGGAACATCAAGCCTTTCGATAGCATTCTGAACAGAATCCCGAGGCGGACCGTGGCTCCTAAAGAGGGTGATGTCGGGATCATACAGGGAAACCTGAGGCACCTTCTGCTGCTAATTGAAGGAGATGAGATGTTCAATCTTGTGGACTATATCTTCGATGACATCTTCAATATCTCCCACACTCCGAACTGTGCATGTGGGTATGCACCCTACATTATGTGCTTCATCGAGAAGGTGTTCGGGCTTGTGTTTGCCAAGGATACAACTCATCAGCCCCTCCGTCCTCAGATGCCTCCGTCCATCCCAGAGCTTGCTCGCCGGAAGAATGTCGAGCCTCCCTCCGATTCGGGGATGCCAGCACCTCGCCCCGTGGAACCTCCATCTCCTCCTCCGCCTCAGTCGATGAGTGCTTTCTTCAAGTGCTTCAAGACGTCTTCGCCTCCTACCGGAAGGTAGAGGTCCACACTCAGCGGATGCAGAAGCGCCAAGAGAAGTACCTCAAGGTAGTGTGTGACAAGCTTGAGGTCCCTATGTCTCCTCCGGAGGAAAGAGATCGCGAGATCACTCTGTACCCCGACTTCACCGTCGACGAGCTCGCCCAGTTCCATGAGGACGGGAGCTCTTCTCGGGCGGCTCCCTCGGCACCGGTCTCCAACGACGACGACGACGAGGACTACGAGGATCCGGAGGCCTCGAAGAGTGATGAGGCGGCCGATGGTGAGGAGGATGATGACTATACTCTGGGCCTCTTAGTTTCCCTCTTCTTTTCCTTTTTGGTGTCTTGATGCCAAAGGGGGAGAGTTAGAGGGGGGTAGTAGTACTTGTCTGGTTATTTTGGATCCTTGGACGTGTTGCACTCTATATTTTAATATTTATGTCAGTTGGATGTTTAAATTTGTGCAAGACTATATGTTTAATTGTTTAACATTAATGTGATGCTTTAAATTGTCTATCTTTTGATCACATTCATAACTATTATGTCTTGTCACAAATATTGAGCACAGCACGTAGGCACCCCACCATAACGTGTGTGTGTATGAAGGACTTCCTCAATCTTTTTCTCATGATGCATTCATTGAGGGGGATTCACTCATAAACCCGCACGTTATGAAAACCAAATTTTATACTCTTATATGTTGAAGACTTAATGTGTTGTCATCAATCACCAAAAGGGGGGAGATTGAAAGTGCATCTAGGATCCCCTTGGGTTTTGGATGATTGATGATGACAATTAAGTAACTAATGAGCTCAGTGATATTAAGCACAGCTGTGGACTCGAGTTGAGAAGCAAACCCTCAAAAAGGAAAAGGATGAAAACGGCAGTGTCTACTTGAAGAATGGAAACTAGGGTTTCTAGCGTGTTGAGTTTAGACTAGTCGTATATGTAGGAGGGTGTATGCATAAAAGTGCATTGAGATCAAGCTGGGAGTTCAAAGTGGTTCAGAGATCAAAACCCATTAAGAGAAAAGTGTTAGAGTGGTCTGGCAGGAGAGGCCGAACTAATCCGTGTTGTTGGCTGGACCAGTCCACTCCTTGCCGGCCTAGTCTGTTTTCAGGCGGACCAGGAGGTTCTGACTGACCTCGGACTAGTCCGTAGTGGGACGGAATAGTCCGGGGTAGTCATGGAGTGGGTTTTCGGGACTAAGTCCCAAAAACCGGACTTGTCGGTTTTAGGCCGGACCAAGAGGTCCTGACTGAGATCGGACTAGTCCGCTGTGGGTGCAGACTAGTCTAGGTTTTTGAGAGCTGGGTGCTTCAGCGACTAAGTCTGGGAGGCCGGACTAGTCCGCCCTGGTGGCCGGTCTAGTCCGTGGTCCCCAGACTAGTACATTTTCACACAGAACAAAAGGTTCTTTGTGAGATCGGACTAGTCCGGTTTACACCGGACTAGTCCGTTATGGAGTGACCGTTGGTATTGATTTTGGCGGGTATCGTGACGATTGCCGCGCAGTGTGGCAGGTGTTAGGGATGTCAGTGGTCCCAAAGGCCGGACTAGTCTGGGCCAGAGGCCGGACTAGTCCGCCCATCTGCTGAGGTCAGCAGTATGGGCTTGGGTCCTCTATAAATAGAGGACCCCTGGGTTCATTTGAACTAATCTTGAAACCCTAGCACCGCCACAGCAAATTTCGAGACTTCTAAAGCCTCTCTCTTGCCTACTTTCCCTCAAGAACTAATTCTTGTGTGGATTAGGGTTTGGTGAGGTGAAGAAGAGGAAGAACACCGCTCTTTGGCTCTCAGTTTGATCTCTTGCACTTGTTGAATCTTTGAGATCTGTGGCTTGAGGTGTTCTTCGTGATTTTTGATCATATTTGTGGTGAGAGCCTCAGATTGTGAGAAGCCCCAATGAATCTTGTATTCACCCTTGTGATAGTGGGGAACTGGTTTGGCCCTTGTGGTAAACTCGGTGAGGGAAGGGTTGTTGAATCCGGTCCTCCGTGGACTCCTCAATGGGGACGTAGATTTCTGTGTGGAATCGAACCTCGGGATAAAATCCTTGTGTCCCTTGTGTACTTTGCTTTCATTTATCGCACATTGCTTCTAGGGTTAGCTTTACAGTCTTTCGTTCATCGTTTTCATTTCACTGTGATCCTTAGCTTCATACTTGCTCTATAACTTGTTAAGGTTCACTGAATCATCCTATCACATTTAGCATCACAAAAATAAAACTAAAACTTGTGAGAAACTATTTTTAGGTTTGCCCGGCAGGTGGACCGGACTAGTCCGCCCCCTAAGCCATTTCAGGTCGACTAGCCTATTCACCCCCCCCCCCCCCTCTAGGCAACTTTCAATGTCCTCATCACCATCTTTGTGATGTTTTCTTCAAAATCCTCTAAAATGTGAGGAGATCCCACTGGCTTCAATATCATGCTTCTCACCGACTACTTTGATGTTCGCCTTAATATACCTCTAGTACCTCTTACCGGCCAAGCTTTCCTTGTGTTGCTTAACCTCCACTTTGCGGTAGTATGCAAAGATGGAGGAAAGCATCTTCAATACGCTACTAGAGGACTCTTTGGAGGGTGGAGGAGCAGAGGTAGCAGCTAATGTCCTTGTGCCTTCATTTGCTTGCTTTGATTTTTGTTCTACTGCAGGTGAGGCAGGAGCATTGGGAACATTGTACACTGGTGGCTTCCGGGGCTTGAGGATGGCATGCTCAACATCTTTGACAATCTCAAGGCTAGTTACCTTCTCAATCATGAACATGATTTACAGTGCATAGCCACAAGACCTATCATGATGTTCACAATGTCATTGTAGATATATTCAAAGACATTGAAGGTACTTTTCTTGCTTATCACTTTCATCAATGTCCTTAGATTTCCTTGAATTGTCTTTACATCTCCATCCTTTGGAGCAATAGTCTTCCTCAAAATTCTGCTAAGCACCGCAAAGAATGGCTTCAAGTACTTTGTGGTAGGCGCCTTGTATGGCATTCTTGTGTCATAAAGAAAGACTAGCTCATCCTTCTCCAAAGGCTTCAAGTTGTGAATCACAAGTTCATTTTCCAAAGTGTCTTCAAGATGGAGTATCCTGGCAAACTCTTCATAAGTGACACTATACTTGGATCCATGTGTCATCCAAATCATCTCATCCCCATCATCACGGGCAAAGTAGAGAGTAGAGTAAAATTGAGTGATGACTTCAATGTTCCAATTATATCGAAAGGATAGGAGATCCCTGAAGCCATGCCTCTCCAATGCCTCCAAGACTTCATAATATGCTTGATAGTTCTTGGATTGTAGATATGTCATGTCCACCCATTGACTGGCAACAACTGGATTTCTCATCTTCTTGTAGACATGCTCATAACAATCAACATGGAAGTGGCTCTAGAATTTTGGGTCAGCTGATTGCTTTGGCTGCTCATAGACTTTAACTTTTCTGAGCTTGTAAGCCAAGTCATTTTCTTTGCCCATGAAATCATCTTCTGAGGGCTACCTCTTGTGCTGTACAGGAGGTTTCATCTTAAGTGGACAAATGGGTCCACTTGCAAGTCCTTTTCCCTTGCTAGTGCTTCTTCTTGGTGCCGCTGAGATGACACCTGCACCATCCTTGCTAGATGGCTTCTTTACTACCACCTTCCTCTTTCTTGGGAGCACATCATCGGGAGGAGAATCATTTGCATCATGGTCTTGATGCTTCTTGCTTCTTAGCTCTTTTTCCCTGGCCACTCTCTCGCAGTCATGCTCAGCTCCATAATCAAACATGTTGTCATCTGATGCGGACGACATCGTGCCTGACACAAGGCGACAAGGTGTGGTAAGAATCAGAATCAGACTTTGTGGAGACAAGAATTTAGAGGTTCAAACTGTCAAAGGGCCAAACTTGAGCAATTTCAGGGGGCGGACTTGTCCGGTTAACCGAACTTGTACGCACCAAGCACCGGACTAGTCTGGTTTGACGTATGAACCCTAACATATTATTCCAACAAATCTAACCAAAATTGATGCAAAAAGGTAGGAGGACAAAAGGAATACATACAAGAATGCAATGTATACCCTAGGGATCAAGAAAAGTAAGCAAAATTTAAGGAAAAATGAGAACTAGGGTTAGGGTTTGAGTATTACCAAAATTTGAAGATTTGAGATGGAGGTGCGGAGTAGAGTCCGAATTAGCCCAGAGCAGGGGGTGCTTCGCTCCGAGGGAAGAATTTATGTGGATAAACCTTCGATTTTGGTGGTTCAAAGTTGAAATCGCCTTGGGAGCTCGAGCTTGAGGAGAGAGAGTGTGAAGGCAATTGTGGGGAGGATGAAGAGAGATGTTTTGGCAGTGGTTTAGGGTTAAGCCTGAAAGTAACGAACTAGTCCGCATAGGGACCGGACTAGTCCAGTACACCAGACCAGAGCCAAACTTGTCACCAGCAACGGACTAGTCCGGTGCTGACCACAGACTAGTTCGGGTCATCTAGATAGTTTAGGATTAGAACAAAGAGCTTTTTGATATTTTCATCTAATAGTGATCTAATGGACAATATTTCACAAATAATCTTGATGAACATGACTAGTAAGCAATCAACAATCATACAATGGCAATAATTCACCAGGATTCAGTAATTAAAATAGTTTTCAAGAGAAAATCGAGATAAGATATGAATTAGCATATACTCAGTATGGTATTGAGCATAGATCACTCTGCCCCTCTCTTGCCTCTTCTGACTTTGCCGTTCTTGCAAAACTTGCATCTCAATGCGGACCATCTTCCTCTTCACTGCTCTCTTCACCCTCAGGACCACCCTCACCACCCTCAGTACCATCCTCACTGCCCTCAAGACCACCCTCCGAGGACGACCAAAAGGCCAGCTCATGATCCTCCTCCATCGTGTTTGCTCCTGAGCCTCCTACCTGCTCCTGAGCCTCCTCTGAGTACAACTCGTTCTGAAACTCTCTGACTTATGCGGGACTCGAACCTCGTGCTAGCTGGCTCAATGCCTACTCTGCCACATACCCAATGAGCTGCCTATATCTGTCTGCACTCACGATCGTTCCCTACAAATGCAAATACACATGTAACAATTAGTAAATAGTTGATTATGACATTGAAGTGTAAATAAAAAAACAAAGTACTTGAAACAAGGATGTGTAATCCGAACCACTACTGGGCTGAGACGTGGAGGAAGAAGTACCAACCTCACCACTCTGCTTCTTCCCCTTTTTGAAATGCTTCCACATCTGCACAAATTTCAAAATAATCATTAGTATAGGAGAATATAAATCAATAAACAATAAATGGTAAAGACTAAAAGATGTTCACAATAAGAATTAAATCTCAAAAAATGCATACAACAAGAATTAAAAATCATCAACATTAGAATCTGCTTCTATCATACGTGCAAGAAGATATTCACATCTCTTTCTTCCATCTCTTCTTCAAACTATTCTCCTTCACTCTCTTCTTCAAGAATTCTTTTTTTGCTTTTTAGTAATCCTTTGAGACTGTCGAAGACGTTTTCTCAAAGGGTCGGCTTTTTCTTCAGACATTAACTCTAGAGTAGCACTAGTTATTTCTACAAGTCCTATCCTAGAAGATATCCTAAAATCCTCTACTTCCTCGACTTCATCTTGATAAACCCCACAATCATCGTCTTTCTGATTCTCTATGTACTCATCATAACAATGAGGTGCACTTCACGATTAACTTTATATACAACCCACCAATTTTTCAAACTTGGATGAGGATAACATAAATAGTACACTTGTTCCACTAGATGCGCAAGTACAACACTGTTGTTACGGGTTGTATACTGCGAGTTGTGGTTGACCTCCACGATTCTAAAATCATCCACTCGCGTGCCCGATGTTGGATCAAACCAGTGACAGTCGAAAAACACCAACTTCAGTTCTTTTAGACCACCAAATGTCTACTCAATTATTTTTTGAAGAACACCACAGTATTCATTCACTTATCCACTACCCTCCACGACCGTTATACACACTCCACTGTTTGATGTGGTTGCAAGTCGGCGTTTTGCTTCTAAACTTGCCGTTGGAAAATGGTATCCATTGATATTGTATCGGTTAAATTTCCTGACTTTCAATTGACAATGCGACATCTGTTGGAAGTCATTGGAGATGTTGACATCCTTCATACACTACATATGCAACAATATACAAAGTAAGCATCTTATGATAAACATATGAACTATGATTGAAGAACAAAGGATGGATAAAAATTACATGTCCACGGAACCAATTCACGAAGTTTGGGCCACCTTTTATGCCATGCTGACGTAGATTATCCAATTGACTTTGCGTCGATCTGCAAGAAGATGTCCAATACAGATTGTCAAACACTTCAAAATACAGTGACACTTCTTCCATGCGGAAAAACATGTAAAGCATGGTGTAGTTCCTCTCTTGCTCTGAAATATAATGAGAAGTGGCAACCCCAACACCTTTACCCTTCCAATAAAAAATCTTAAGCTCGGTCGTAGGTTGCTCTTCTACATTATCATATCATGTCGTAGATGCATTCCAATTGTTGGCAAGTGAGAAATATTTGCTAGAGAAGTTTGTAATCTCTTTAGCTGCAAATGCCTCTGCAATACACCCCTCAACTCTTTCCTTGTTGCGCACTGTAGCTCTAAGATTTGTCAGTTCTCTTTCTTGACTGTACATCCACCTGAACTCTGCAAGTCCCGCTACCAATGTTTAAGGAAAATGCACCAACAAATGTTGCATAACATTCATAAATCCAGGCGGCACGACTTTTCCATCTTACATACAAGCACAACGGTTTGTTTCTCCCACTGTCGGATCACCTTTTTTGACACTTCCTTAGCACATATCTGCCTATAAAAGAAGCTAAGTTTAGCAAATATCTTCCACAAGTCAGGTTTGAAGTAGCTACAAAACATTACCGGTGCAAAACATTACCATCATAATATGGTAATCGTGACTCTTCAGCCCATTTAGTTTACCGGTGCTGAGATTAAAACATCGATCTATGTTAGTTGCATAGCGGTCTGGAAACTTCAATGTTTTCAACCAACTAAGTATTTGCTTTCTTTCTTTTTGCTTGAGACAGTATGTAGGTCATGGCCTAATTTCATTTTCACTTGCATTTGTTCTAATCTCAAACCCAGGACAATCACAAAGATCAGCTAAATCTTTTCTCGCATTCAAATTATATTTGGTTTGACCGATAAAATCAAACACAAGCTTATGATGCTTTCAACGACATTATGCTCCTGGTGCATCAAATCTATGTTGTGCGGTAAAAGCAGCACCTTTGCATATGTAAGCTCCCAAAGAAAAGAAATATGATTTCAATTGTGTTCTTTACCATACCCTTTGAAACCTTCTTCTCCGAACTCTTTTTACTTTGCATGCCATGCCATTTTTTGTTCGCTTGTCAATCGACGAGGTGGTCCTTTTGTAGGTCTTATGTCTTTCCGGAATGATTGTGTATCGCACCCAAAAAGATGGTTTGAAGGAAGGAATCGTCGATGACAATCAAAGAAGATGGCCTTTTTTCCATACTTCAGCCTTATGGCATTGGTGTCACCCATACATATAGGACAACACAATTGTCCGTGGACACACCAACCAGCCCAAATTCCATATGCCAACAAATCATGAATTGACCATAGATACGCGGCACGTAAGTCAAATTCACATTTCAGACAATCGTCATATGCCTTTACACCTTGCAACAGCTCTTTCAGCTCTTCAATCGACGGTTTCATAAACACATTGATTTTCTTGCCAGGATGTTTAGTACCAGAAATGACCACCGCGAGGAATATGTATCCTTCTTTCATGCACATGTTGGGAGCGAGATTGTAGGGCACGATAAAAATAGGCCAACAAGAGTATGGGTTGCTACCGGTGCTGAAAGGAGTGAAACCTTCTGTGTACAACCCAAGTGAACATTTCTCGGATCTCTTGCAAACTCTGGATAAAAATGGTCTAAAGTCTGGCAAGCTGCGCCATCCGAAGGATGCGCCATAACATCTTTGTAATCACTTTCACGTATTCCTTTCTAATGCCACCTCATTTGCTTCGCTGTTTCTTGGGACAGAAACAACCGTTTAATCTTTGACGTGATAGACATGTACCAAAATTGTTTGATCGGTATTTTTGCCGTTATTTTCTCCCCATCATCATTATGAACCTCCACATATCTATATTTCTTTCAATGCATACGATGAATATTGTTCTTGTGTTCCTTCCAAAACAACATGCAGTTATTCTCGCATGCGTCAATCTTCTCATGATTCTTGCCTAGACTGGCCAAAAGCTTTTTTGATTAGTATAGATCTTTCGACATCTTATGATTTGACGGAAGAAGATCACTAATTAGATTCAACATATCATTGTAGCAAATTGTTCGCAAAATTGTTCTTGGCCTTTGTTGATGGCTGTTATATACTAATTTCACCTGTCAATATAACTCATTTATGTGAAGGAAGTATCATTTCTTGCACACATCACCTTTCTATTTAACCTATTTCCACTTGTACTTGGAGAAATTGGTGCATGCAGGTATTTTATATAGAATTGAAGTGAAACAAGGAGATGGATCCTATAATATAATCCCAACCAATCAAGCACCAACATGTGGCACCACATAGATCAAATGGCCCACAAAAAAAGTGTCCGAGGCCATCCAACAGTGTAGCACCCATATCAAGGTATGGGACCCACCTAGAAGTCACCCAGAGAAAGCACAAACCGTTTGGAGGACTTACTAGGTCGGCCGACCCCCTAGTCGGCCGACCTGGTCTTTCCTCCAAACTCAGTCATCTTCTTTTGTTGGCTTCTCCCGACTTGAAGAAGTCAGTGATGACTGATTCACATGCTTTTGGTGGCGGGAACCAACCCTTCTCCAAGCTATAAAAAGAACCCCTAACCCCTCACTTCAACACACACTACTTGAGCATCACTCTATTCTATACACTTGTTCTCCTAGATCCATAGTGGAGGTTAGGCTGTAGAGAGGAGCCTCTAGTCCCAAGTCCAAATTGGGAAAGGTATGGATCATGTATCTTCTCTTGTATTTGTGACTTTGTGCTTTATAATAATATCATTGTTAGTCTTTATTTACTTATATACTTGGGCAAAGCATTCATTGTTTGGTTGTGCAGTCCATGTATGTGCTAGGTGTAGATGTTGTTATGATCTATACATAATTCCATTATCATGTTATTATAAACATCATACGCCACCCCTATAGTCTAATTAGGTAATAATATGATAATGTTAATATGAATATGTTAGTTCTTGGTTCCAACATTGGTTCAACGAGGTTTAGTCATTGCCTTAGGGTGGCTTGTGCCGCAGCCCCTTAGGTATTTACTTAATATGATAGCATGGTGCTAGGATAGTTAAGTAGCGTTGGATGTCTCGTAGACCCACATATTGAAGAGGTAGGCAGTAGGTGGTGACAACCCTATCTGTCCTTTGTAATCCTCCACATTCGGCTATGCCACAGGCTCATAGCGGGAGTCGCCTAGTGTTGCTAGGGGTAAACCCCTGCCCGATATGTTGGACCACTAAGCCCTAGTATTCACCATTAGCATATTCATGTGTACTTTATTAGGCTATGTATATGAGTAATTAGAGCATAGTAGAAGTATCTCCATCTCGTAGTCTAACCATCGCTAGGACAACCTTACCCTTAGAGTAGATTGCTTAGGTGTGTCACACTACTCATATTATCAACTTACCCCGTTCTTGATAACTTATTAGTATCCCATAACTTGATCATTAGACTAATGTTTACTTTACACCATTGCCTTCCTTTGGGATAAATACGATACCCTTGAGAATACTCTTGGGTGAAATGCTACACGATAGTTTTCGTGCACTTGCGGACCTCATCTCTTTCAAAAGATGATTTGTGACGTAAGAAACGTCAATAGACTTCATCTCCATAAGTCGGGTGACTTCCTGCAAAACGGTCACATTGGTGCACTCAAGCACTTTCGCATCTGATGCGGCAAGAAGTTTGTAAAACTTCCGCACCTCCCCCGGCGGTGACTGCTCTTTGTACTCCCTACCAATGTCTGCTATCATCTCATCCATCTAACCTTTATCCTAGTTTCTATCAAACTCACTAGCATGCTCCATTTTGCCATCCTCCCACCACACCAGGTAGTCGGGCATAAATCCGTACTTGCAAAGGTGCAGCTCCATTTCAGTCTTACACAGACGTCGATGATTCCAGCGCTTGCTACACGGACATTTCGCAATACAAGCTCCACTAGCAAAGTCTTGGTTCATGAAAAAATGTGATATCAGCCCATGCCGTAGTGTGCTCACCAGTTGAACTCCATCCATCATACATCACTTTACGGTCGTTACCCATTTTTAAAACTAGAAGAAATTAGTATATGTTAATAAACATATATGGTTACTTTATACTCTGTTTAATGTCATGGCCCTACATCTGTTGGAAAGGATAGGTCATAAACCCACCCAAGAGTGAACGAGGGGGCATGCTTATGACGAGACGCGTGGTCTGGATCCGGACAAAATTTTGGCAGCATAACCCTGTTGTTCTCTAACTGCATGCCCGAAAATGGTGCAACGGAGAACATTAGGGTTATACCGTCGAAATCTTGTCCGAATCCGGACCTGCGTATGTAGAATCGAAGAACACGTGAAAAGCTACCAGAGGGGGGTGAATGGTAGATTTAAAAATCTTACGCAGCGGAAACAATTAAATCCCAACCCCTTCGGCAGAAAAACAATTTGTTAGAAAAATCGTGTATGAGACTAATCTAAACGTGTTTCACAGTGACAAAAGTGATAGATATCAGAGAGAATAAAGTCACGAAGACAACACAAGTAGAGCAACTCAAATCCGTTGAGAGAAACTCAAGTTATGATCGATAGATCGAACAACGAGCAATTTGTTCTACCGAGTAGAAAACAGTTCTGTAACTTTGCAAAGAAACTCGTGTAGATACAAAAACACAAATCCAATGACTGTGAAATTTTCACAGTTGATAGAAGAACAAGTTGTGAAGACAACACAAAAAGAATCACGTCGATTGGATATGTAAAACTGGAGTTATGATAAAACCACCAATGAAAGGTAGTACTAAACAGGCAACTCGACGAGTAAAACTTGTATGAAACAAGTTGGACGAACAAGGCACAAAAGTTCCTTTCAACCACAAACTTTATTCAATAGAGAACAATAGGAACAGCCCAAAAGTCGGCGTGCAACCCTCTCTATTCCATACACGAGTCTTGGCCTTCCCTTGCTTTTATAACCAGCTCGCAGGCCAACTCAACTCAGATCTGGATTCTGATCCTACCCTGATCACGAATCCCATCTAACCATAACTGCTCAAGATTTTCCTATACGCAGATAGAAACAATATCGAGACTTCCTAACAAACTCGGAACACATCCCGTATTCAAAAACACAACTCAACCTTCGTGCAACACACGAAATCTACCAAAAACCAACTCGATATTTCCATACCGAACCATAACTGACTCAGCCAGCAGCCGAAGTCTTCATCTAGTACGATCCGATCCTTCCAATCAGATCTCCTTTCCTTAAACCGTCTCCAGAACCATGTTGCCACATCATGAACCGCATGCATACGTGCGAACACCTTCCTTCGACCTTCATATGCACTGCTCTTGATTCAATCATCCTGCGTGACCTCCTGACCTGCTCAACCACAATTCCTACTGAACTTGGTTGTTGGAACCTCATCTCCTCCCTGAGACTAGTCCAAGAGATCCTGTCACCAGCCATGACTTGAACTCAAGCAACACCTACGCATGAACAAACAAACAATCCATGCGAGCCCAAGTCCTCGACTTGACTCACGTCAGTTCCGAACACAACACATTATGTGAGCACCCCACATAAGCGTCTTGCAAGAACACAGAAAAACCTTATCAACCATATTCAACCAAAACGCACCAAAAACTTCGCAAATGAATACTAAGCAATCTTTCAAGAGATGAAAAGCAAGTACGAAACATTGCATATGAAAAGCAGAGACACTGCGGTCAAGTTCCGGACCTTGCCAGAGCAACCCGAAGCTTGAGCCGGAGCTTACCAAAACTAGTATAACCAAGCTTCTGACGGAGCTTACAAAACTAGCAGAACCTAGCGCCGGAACTTACCAAAACTAGTCAAAGCTAGTCAAACCAAAACCGGAGCTAGACAAAGTAAGTCGGAGCTTAGCAAAAACATCCCGGAGCTAAAGACAAAGCTGACCGGAGCTAACAAAATCTAGTCAGACCTTGCCAACAAGTGGGACCTAGCATCGAACGTACCCGGAGCTACCCAAAACAAGTCGGGCCTACCATCAGACCTTGCTGTAGCTCGGAGCTAGATAAAAAGGTGTTTTGGCAGTATTTCAGAACTTTTATCATCAAAGCCAATGTATTCACTACATGCCAATGTATTCAGCATACATAGGTCTCACAATCTCCCCCTTGATGAATGCATTGGCAACACCATTTAAAATCCGAACATTGGCTTATGCATATGAAAAAGTTTTGAGAATAGTTTCTTCCCCTTTGTCAATGAAAACAATTTCTCCCTGCACATTATCTCTCCCCCTTTCATACTTCTCCCTCTGAGAAGAATCATGCCAATGTGCGATTAATTTCTCCCCCTTTGACAATGTATTCAGCAAGATTCAAAAGAGAATTTACAATGTTATGAGCATATAAACATATTATCTCTCCCCCTTTAGTTGTTATGAGCATATTATAACATATATATATATATATAAACAAAGCTCATCCAAGTCATACTATCAAGTACCTTACACTATCACATCAATGAGATACATAAAGTAGTATAAGCCATGCAAGATATCAAATGTAATTTTCAATTTAAGCAAGTCATGATCTCACCAACTTAACAATCTCAAAACCTGAAAGCATGACTTTAATTGATGCATTTTATTATTTTTCAAAGCATAAATTTAGGTCATATGATATTTGCAAGAGATTATATGTGCATCTGCCTTATTCTAACCAACAAAGCCAAGCCTATGTCATTTGACAATCAGAAGCTGAAGGACATGGTTTTAGTCATACACAACTTCTTCCAAGTTCATATCAAAGTGCAATGATAAGCCATCTCAAAAGAAGAAGTGCGATGCATGCATATTCTCTTGATCTTTTCTCAATTTTTTATTTGATCAAAAAGCTCAACATGTGAGTTGATAATTTGATCAATTCTTTATGATTAAAAGCACTTGTGAGCATGCAACTAATTCAAAATAGCAAGAATGTTTGACCATGAGCAGATTTAGTGTAAGTAATTATTCAGATTACTAGACATAGCAAAAACTACAAAATGTATAACACGAGTAATGTAGTAAGAACTTTCAGCATGTAAAAGGAATCACAAAGTCATATATGTATGAAATACTATGCTCATATTGTTTTAATTTTAGATTCACGCATAGACTTCCCAAGTTTTGAAAACTCCCCCTCAATTTAAGCCATGAGGGTGCATAACCCCTATTTCACTACGAATGTAACAAAAACGAGTGAAATCCAAAGGTTTTGTAAAAATGTCAGCCAATTGTTGTTCGGTATCTACATGGTGAAGCACAATGCTACTTTTTTCAACATTATCACGGAGAAAGTGATACCTAATGTCAATGTGCTTAGTTCTAGAATGTTGCACGGGGTTTTTAGCAATGCAAATGGCACTAGTGTTATCACAAAACAGTGGAACACTACCTAGATCAACCCCATAGTCCTTAAGTGTTTGAACAATTCAAAGAATTTGTGAACAAGCGCTAGCAGCAGCTACATATTCAAATTCAGCTGTGGATTGTGTGACTGAACTTTGTTTTCTGGAGGACCAAGCAACATGTGAGTTACCAAGAAAATGACAAACACCAGAAGTACTTTTCCTATCAATCCTACAACCTCCAAAATCAGCATTGGAAAATCTTTCAAAGTAACGACTGAGGAAGAAGGAAGAAAAATGCCAAATTCTTGAGTTCCATGTAAGTACCTAAGAATCCTTTTGACGGCTTGACGATGCGAAGCACGTGGGGAGGCTTGAAAACGTGCACAAAGACATAAACTGAATTGTATGTCCGGTCTTGATGTCGTGAGGTACAAAAGTGATCCGATCATGCTTCTATATTCGTTTTTATCCACGGGTTCACCATCTTCATCAAGTTCAAGTGTTGTTTCTGTTCCCATTGGTGTCCGAAGAGGCTTCCTTTTGTCCACGTTGAAGCGTCCTAGGAGGTCTTTTGTATACTTCGTTTGATGCACAAAGGTACCCTCCTTGGTTCGCTTGATTTGCAACCCCAAAAAGTACGTGAGTTCTCCCATCATACTCATCTCAAATTCTGAACTCATCATAACTGAAAACTTGGACACAAGATCATGAGAAGCACAACCAAAGATAATATCATCCACATACACTTGAACGAATAATGAATCAATACCATGCTTAAGCACAAAAAGAGTTTTATCAACCTTGCCCATGGTAAACCCCTTTTCAAGTAAAAATGTTTTTAACCTATCATACCATGCTCTAGGGTCTTGTTTGAGACCGTACAAGGTTTTGGACAGTTTGTAAACATGATTAGGGAAATCTGGATTTTCAAAACCTGGTGGTTGCTTGACATAAACCTCCTCATCTATGTAGCCATTAAGAAAAGCACTTTTAACATCCATTTGATATAACTTGAAACCTTTAGATGCAGCAAAGGCTAACATAATTCTTATGGCTTCTAATCTAGCAACAGGAACAAAAGTTTCATCAAAATCAAGACCTTCAACTTGAGTGAAAACTTGAGCAACCAATCTAGCCTTATTCCTAATCACAACCCCATCCTTACTTTGTTTATTTTTAAACACCCATTTAGTTCCAATTAAAGTGTGACCTTGAGAGAGGTACAAGTTTCCAAACATTATTTCTTTCAAAATTTTCGAACTCTTCTTGCATGGCAATAATCCAAGATTCATTAGTGAGTGCGTGTGATATATCTTTGGGTTCAAAAGAAGCAACAAAAGCAGAATGAGCATGAGAGTTTGGATCGCAAAACCTGGACCGTGTAACTCATTCGTGCAAGCTTCCAATAATCTGTTGTGGGGGGTGATCTTTGTTAATCCATGGGGGGACGGATATATCACAAGCTTCTTCTTCTTCATGTTCATCACAAATTGATGAGCTTGTGACTTGTGGTTGATCAGGACCAGCATCGGTGATAGCCGGAGCTTGTTCAATGTTCGGAGTTGGACACGTGTCAGCTTCGGAACTATCAGGCAGTATCACCGGTTCTTCCTCTTCAAAAATATCCTCCCCCTGAGGGTATGGATCTGGTCCTGCAATACCGGAGCTAGTGCTTGGGCTATCTTCATCAAAAGAAAGTTCACAAGTCTCCACAATTTTGTTAGTTTCAAGCAAAAGCACACGGTATCCTTTAGTGTGAGATGGGTAACCAAGAAACATGCCATCTTCGGATCTAGCTTCAAATTTATCAAGATTACCATGTTTCTTAACAAAGCATTTGCAACCGAAGACCCTAAGGTGTGAGACACTAGGCCTATGTCCAAACCGAAGCTCATATGGTGTTTTACCTAGTTTCGCACGCAAGAAAATACGGTTTGAAACATAACAAGCTGTTGCAATTACATCCGTCCAAATTTTTCTAGGAGTTTGGTATTCATCAAGCATAGTCCTAGCCATCTCCACTAAGGTTCTGTTTTTCCTTTCTACAACACTGTTTTGTTGAGGAACATATGGTGAAGAAAATTGATGTTCTATTCCATGTTCAGTACAAAAGTGATCAAAGAATTGGTTTTTAAATTCAGTTCCATTATCACTTCTAATTGCTCTTAAAGATCTTGGGTGATCAACTAATAGTCTAAGAATTAAAGCCCTAAAATGAGTAAGAGCTTCATTCTTAGAAGCCATGAAGTAAACCCAAGAATATCTAGAATAGTCATCAACAATTACATGCACGTACCATTTTCCTCCAAAGGATTGAACTCGTGCCGGACCAACGGTGTCAATGTGCAAAAGTTGATTAGGTTCAGTTGTCATAGTAACTGTGAGAGGAGCATGTGAGCCTGCAACCATCTTAGCATGTCTACACGAAGAGAATACAATATCTTTGTCTCCTTTGAGTTTAGGCAAACCATGTATGCGATCAAGAGCACTAATACGAGTGAGGTGATCAAAGCTTATGTGACCAAGTCTACGATGCCAGAAAAATAACTCTTTTGAATCATTTGCAACGAGACACTTATGCTCAGAAGTTGACATATCAAAATCAGCTTTAAAAACTCTTCCAAAGAGAGTCATGTTAAACAAAAGCTCACTATTTGAATTTACAACCTTGCAGCAATTTTTAGTGAAAGTTATTTCCAAATTCTCATCAAGCATTTGAGAAACAGAAAGCAAGTTGTACTTCAAATTTTTAACAAGTGCCACATCTTTTAGAGTGTAGTGATCATTTACTCTAACTGATCCTTTAGCAATAATAGGAGTTGAGGAATTATCGGCAAAAGTAACATTTTCTACACATGACACATAAGAGAGGGAGGAGAACCATTCTCTGTTACCGGTCATGTGGCGTGAGCAACCTGAATCCACAGTCCATATGTTCTCCTTTCTCAAGCGTGAAACCTACACAGAAGGACAATACGTCGATGACTCAATACTGCGGTTAGCCAATAAGCATTTAGGAATCCGGTACTGAGGCATGCGACGTCCAATAGGAACAACACGCGAAGGCTATGACAAATAGCAGGTTTATGAGTCAAAGTTTGAGGTTTTCAATTCTTAACAATTGATTTAGAAGTCGTTAGTTGTTTACAGCGAAAACCAGTAGCTTCAGAGGTAAAAGCAGAAGGTCCGGAGACAAAAATTGAAGCTCCGGAGGGAACAACAGAAGGTTCGGGAGCTCTCGGAGCTATCGGAACTATCGGAGCTACTTTTGCGAATTTCTTACCAGAAGGTCCGGAAGCTACCTTTTCAAAGTTCTGACTCATTAAAGCAGGTTGCATGTTTCTAATTTTAGGTTTAGCATAAAAGTTATGAGATCTAGCAGACTTTTTATCCTTTTTAATTTGTATAGCTAGTCTATAACAAAAGTCTATGACATGACCATCTCTCATACAGTAGGTACAATGAAATTTCACTTTATGTTCATGTCTAGATGAGCACCCAGCATTAGCAATAGAGTTAGAAAGTACTCCTGCAGGTTTAAAAATCACATTATTTTGTTTAGGGACAGTTTGAATCAAACCACTTCCTAATGACTTTACAATTTTAGGTGGATGTCCTTAGCATGAGCATGAGAATCAAAACCTAAACCAGTTTTATCATTACAAGATTTGGATGAACTCAATAGTATGTCTAGATTTTTGTTCCCAACACAAAACCGCTCTAGTGTCCTATTCATGTTGTCAAGTTTATTGGACAGATCAAGGCAATTTTCACATGAAGTTTTTCCTTTCAATTTTCAGTTGGAACAATATTTAACTTCATGAGAACATAAAGCATTGTTTAGAATAGAAATTTCATTCACTGCATCTTTTAGTTTCTTATCGAGAATATCACATGCAGAACAATGCAAATCATAAGTGGAACAAGAAGCATCTTTTAGGTTTTTATCATTAAGTGCAGCAAGCTTTTTGTTCTTTTCAATTTCTTCATCAAGTTTATCTAGAATGGAGGAGTGTGCACTTCTTAATGTGGACAATTTTCATAGATTATGTCACATGAGGGACATGCATCATCACCAAAAATCAAGGATTTTAAACGGTTGATTTCAGATTCTAGTGATTCAATTTTAGCAACATTTACCTAAGCTTTTTGTCCTTTTTCTTGACAATAACAGTTGCACGAGAGATAGCATCACACATTTCATTACAGGTAGAACATACCTCATCATCGTCACTGTTGTGTTCTGCATCCTCCTGACTTGATCTTGATCTTGTTTTGCCAGCCAGCATATGTTGGCTAGGTCATCATCATCTTCATCACTTTCAAAGTCTATGTCACTTGAACTGAGCTCTTGAAGTGCGGTGATGAAGCTGTTAATCATCTTGCGTCCTATGGTACCCTTCTTTTTGTTGGAATTTCCAGAGGAGGTCCGGACCTTGCTCTGTTTTTCTTCACGGGTAGCCGGACCAGAAAGGTTAGGGCATTTTGTACGAAAGTGTCCTGTCTTACCACATTCAAAACAGTGTTGAGGTTCGGAGCTTCCTCTCCTTCTAGTTCTCACATTTTGCAATGCTTTTGAGAATCTAGTAGAGATGAGTGCCAACTCCTCTTCTGGAAATTCTTCGATCTGCTCCAGGGTTAGTGAGGACAACATAGCAAGAGTATTGCAAGAGGATGATTGGCCGGAGCTAGACATATCACGTTGTGAGACAAATGCAATAGACTTGTTTGGGTTCTTACGTGCTAAGATGTCAATTTCATGAGTTTTTAGTATAGAATAAAACACATCTAAGGTAAGTGTACTCATGACAGTAGATTCACGGATAGATGTAACTTTCATCTCCCAAATTGACATGTCTAATGCACTAAGAAGTTGCCTAGCATTCTCAGCATCAGAACAGTTAACATTGACACTACGTAAGTTGCTGAGAATTTTATTGAAGCGAGCAAAGAGGTCATCGATGGACTCACCGGATTGCATCACGAAATGCATATATTCCTTTTTGAACATATATTGGTTTACCTCCTTCATTGTGTTGGAGCCTTCATGATAATCACAGAGAGCTCTCCAAACATCGTATGCTGATCGGAGGTGTGCGATACGATCAAAGTCGCTTTGAATGAGTCCCTATATGATCAAGTTGCAAGCCTTGTTGTTGTTGTTGACGTCCCATAGTTTTGTAGCCGTAACTTGATTATTTGATGGCACATCGTAAGGCTTGCACACCTTTTCCCATATCGCGAAGCCTTGCGTCTGGATAAAGGCTTCCATGCGTGCCTTCCAAACCTGAAAATCAATACCAGCAAACACACATGGTTTGGCGGAGTATTTCTCCATGATGATTAGTCAAAAACACTTGCAAATCACAAAGATTAGAGTATTGTGGCTCTGATACCAATTGTAGGATAGAAGAGCACGTGAAAAGCTACCAGAGGAGGGGGGGTGAATGGTAGATTTAAAAATCTTACGCAGCAGAAACAATTAAATCCCAACCCCTTCGGCAGAAAAACGATTTATTAGAAAAATCGTGTATGAGACTAATCTAAACGTGTTTCGCCGTGACAAAAGTGATAGATATCAGAGAGAATCAAGTCACGAAGACAACACAAGAAGAACCACTCAAATCCGTTGAGAGAAACTCAAGTTATGATCGATAGATCGAACAACGATCAATTTGTTCTACCGAGTAGAAAACAGCTTTGTAACTCTGCAAAGAAACTCGTGTAGATACAAAAACACAAATCCAATGACTGTGAAATTTTCACAGTTGATAGAAGAACAAGTTGTGAAGACAACACAAAAAGAATCATGTCGATTGGATATGTAAAACTGGAGTTATGATAAAACCACCAATGAAAGGTACTACTGAACAGACAACTCGACGAGTAAAACTTGTATGAAACAAGTTGGACGAACAAGGCACAAAAGTTCCTTTCAACCACGAACTTTATTCAATAGAGAACAATAGGAACAACCCAAAAGTCGTCGTGTAACCCTCTTTGTTCCATACACAAGTCTTGGCCTTCCCTTGCTTTTATAACCAGCCCGCAGGCCAAATCAACTCAGATCCAGATTCCGATGCTACCCTGATCACGAATCCCACCTAACCATAACTGCTCAAGATTTTCCTATACGCGGATAGAAACAATCTCGAGACTTCCTAACAAACTCGGAACACATCCCGTATTCCAAAACACAACTCAACTTTAGTGCAGCACACAAAATCTACCATAACCAACTCGATATTTCCATAACGAGCCATAACCGACTCAACCAACAGTCGTAGTCTTCATCCAGTACGATCTGATCCTTCCAATCAGATCTCCATTCCTTAAACCGTCTCCAGAACCATGTTGCCACGTCATGCACCGCATGCATACGTGCGAACACCTTCCTTCGACCTTCATATGCACTACTCTTGATTCAATCATCCTGCGCGACCTCCTGACCTGCTCAACCACAATTCCTCCTAAACTTGGTTGTTGGAACCTCATCTCCTCCCTGAGACTAGTCCAAGGGATCCTGTCACTAGCCATGACTTGAACTCAAGCAACACCTGCACATGAACAAACAAACAATCCATACGAGCCCAAGTCCTCGACTTGACTCACATCAGTTCCGAACACAACACCTTATGTGAGCACCCCACATAAGCATGTTGCAAGAATACAGAAAAACCATATCAACCATATTCAACCAAAACACACCAAAAACTTAGCAAATGAATTTTAAGCAATCTTTCCAGAGATGAAAAGGAAGCACGAAACATTGCATATGAAAAGCAGAGACACTGCAGTCAAGTTTCGGACCTTTGCCAGAGCAACCCGGAGCTTGAGCCGGAGCTTACCAAAACTAGTATAACCAAGCTTTCACCGGAGCTTACAAAACTAGCAGAACCTAGCGCCGGAACTTACCAAAACTAGTCAAAGCTAGTCAACCCAAAACCAGAGCTAGACAAAGTAAGTCAGAGCTTAGCAAAAACATCCCAGAGCTAAAGACAAAGCTGACCGGAGCTAACCAAAGCTAGTCGGACCTTGCCAACAAGTGGGACCTAGCATCAAATGCACCTGGAGCTACCCAAAACAAGTCGGACCTACCGTCGGACCTTGCTGTAGCTCGGAGCTAGATAAAAAGGTGTTTTGGCAGTATTTCAGAACTTTTATCCTCAAAGCCAATGTATTCACTACAAGCCAATGTATTCATCACACATAGGTCTCACAGCGTATCGTCACAAGCCACGCCCCCGCGGTCACTACCAAGATATCCAAAAAGGGAGAATTCCGAACCTACACGCCTCACATGCATGACGCATGTGAGACGGCCAGTTCAAAACGGGTAACACATATTGTATAGGTTACATTTACTTCCATTTTTGAGTTATTTACAAGAGAGAGGTAAGAACAAGAGAGAGAAGGAAAGAACGGTCAAATGGCTTTACGGGTTAGCCGTCGTACTTTATGCTCCATGGGTCCCGCCGTCCACGCGCGAGAGCTTGCCGTACTCACCGTTGCTTTTCGCTTCCGTGTCCACCTATGCGCATAAGTGTATACTAAATGGGCAGTGTCGGGTCATAAATGGGCTATGCCGAGCTGGCCCAAAGCCCGTGTATTTATATATTGATATTATACACTAAATCAATTAAAATAATAAATACACAATAATAATTTAAACAACTAAACTAAACTCATATCAGTTAAACATAAACACACATCTAAACTCATATCAAATACAATATTAAAGAGCTTCAAACTAATATTAAAAGTTTCAAAATGGTGGATTAAATACAAGTAACATAATAACTAAACTTTAAGCACATAACTAAACCTTGAAATTTGTAAGATCATAAATAAACTTTAAATTTAAAATTTACAAGTAATCTAATTACTAAACTTGAAATATTAAACTATGAAATTCTATTAAACATTTAGGATAGAAATTTAACTTGACTCCAGTTGTGGAGCCGGTTGGAGAGGCGGTGGCTACAATGGGGCGTCACGACGGGCCCTGTGGGGCTGAGTATCCTCGCCGCTGGCAGCTAGGCGCGCGTGGGCGGGCAGACTCGCGGGCTGGTAGCTAGGCGCACGTGCAGGCCGGGAGCAGCACAACAAGTGCCAGCCGTCGGTCGAGTGGCAGCAGAGGGCGGAGGAGAGGAGTGGTGGCCGTCGGTTGGGGCCGGCAGCAGAGGTGAGGAGCAGCTGCTGTCGGTTAGGGCCAGCGGCGGAGGTGAGGAGCAGCAGCATTGGTCAAACGCGCGGTAGATAAAAGCTACAGCACTTGCAAGGGATAGGGTTCATGGGCAACTTAGCAATTCACGGGCGCGGTGGACGAGTTGGCCATTGGGAGCCCGACGGCTTTAACATTATAGGCTTGGGCAACTAGAGTCCTGACAACTCTAACCTTATGGTCGTCGGCTTCGGCCCAGTACCGACAGCATTAAATCAGATTCGCAGGCCCCACCTTATAGCTGTCAGCTGTAGGAGCACAACCAACATCTTTAATGTTACACCTGTCGGCAAGCCAACGGCTTCAACGTTTGGGAGGGAGAACCCGTTTTCAGGTGCACCCGACCAAGCTTATGGCCGTCGGCCACGTAGAGCAAACCGACGGCTTTATTTAAGGGCGTCAGTATCCATGGTACCATCAAAGAATTATGTGTATGGACGTTGGCTTAAAAAAAAGTACAGATGCTTATAACTTTATTGTTGTCGGGTCCTTAAAACCGACGACGTTAGGCCTCGTAAGGTCGATGATCCTGGCGGTTTTACCCTAGACGACACTTCTTTGCCCCATTCCGGTAGTGATTTCAGTTTCTTTCTGACAGAAGAACTATTGTACTGTACCAGAAAGCATCAATAAATTGTTAGTGCAGGTACACTATATGGCATACAAAATTTCTCCCTCAGACACATACACAAATCCTCCCCCCCCCCCGCTCTCTCTCTCTCTCTTCTTAAAATAAGTCACCCTGTTCCGCTGTAGCGCATTGTACAACGTAGACTGCAATAGATAAATCTTTGTCTTGGTCGCTTATGGAACAGGGAAGTTGATTGTTCCTGTTTATCTTTCCCACCATCAACTTCCTTGAACTTATAAAGGCAGTTTGATATGCACATTCAGAAGAATGCATATCACCACATCAGGCTTCCACCCCAGGTTTTCTCACACGTTAAAGGATCCACTTAAATATGCGCACGAAATTTTCATACTTCTGTATTGTTGGAATAAGTCACCATTTTTTTTGCATGTAGCGCATTTTACAACACAGGCTACAATATATAGTGATCTTTGTCTTGGTCGATTAGATGAAACAGAAAAGTGGTTTGTTCAGTGTTCATGTTCGCAACCAGCAACTTCCGATCCTTTACCTTAAAAAGGCCAATTTCACATGAGGCATCCACTCACAGGTTTCTTTATATGTAAAAGGATCCGTTGGCCCCATTTGGAACACGGGATTTTCACAGGATTTTTTGAAGGATTTCATTCCTGAGGAAAGGAATAACAGGAGGTGTCTGGAACGGAGGAAACCAACTTTCATTTCCATAGAAAAGGAAGCAAATCCTCGGTATTTCATGGGGAACGAACCTCCATTCCAACTTAAGTAAACACATGTTCACTCTCTATCTGTCTTATTCTCTCTAATTTCCGTGTTTCTATTCCTGTGTTCTAAACACGTTAATTTTCTTGTTCCTTTATTTTGGATTCCTGTGGTTTTACCACTTTCTCCATTCTGGTGTTTTCTCCATTCCTACATTTTCTTCTATTCCTATATTTTCTGTTCCTCTGTTCCAAACAGTGTACACGAAGCTCTTCATACTTCTGTTTTGTTGGGATAAGTGATCATTTTTCACATGCAACCCATTGTGCAGCATGGGTACAATAGACAACAATTTCTATCTTGGTCGTTTAAGAATAGCAATGCCACTTCGACAAATTTTTATTGCATAGCAAGCTAATAATTAAAGATTATAGAAGTACATGACCCACAACTTACTTATCAACTTCATTGTTGCATTTCCGTTTGATCCAGCAGAACTGTTGTACCGAAAAGCATGAATAATAAATGGTTAGCTCAGGCATACTACATGGTACAGAGATGTTTTTTGTTCCCTATTTATCTTCCTCACAATCAACTTCCTTGAACTTATAAAGGGCAGTTTGATATGCACATTCAGTACAGGAATCTTAACTATATGTATTAATACATATCACCACATCAGGCTTCCACCCATAGTTTTTTCACAGACTTCTGTTTTATTTGAATAAGTCACCATTTTTTGCATGTGGCACATTGTACAGCACAGAGTGCAATTGATAACGATTTTGTCTTGGTCGCTTAGACAGAACAGAAAAGTGGTTTGTTCCCTGTTCATGTTGACCACCAGCAACTTCCTTTAAATTAAAAAGGCCAATTTCACAGGCCCATTTAGAGGAATGCCAATCACCACATTAGGCATTCACTCACAGGTTTCTTTATACGTAAAAGGTCCTGTTTGAATTAGTGCACGAAGTTCTTCACACCTCTGTTTGTTGGGATAAGTGATCATTTTTTGCATGTAACCCATTGTACAGCATGGGTTGCAATAGACAACAATCTTTGTCTTGGTCTTTTAAGAATAGCAATGCCACTTCGGCAAATTTTTATTTTATAGCAAGCTAATAATGATGGGTTATAGAAGTACATGCCCCGCAACTTATTAATCAACTTCATTATTTCATTTCAAGTTCTTTCCAGAAGAACCATTTTACCAAAAAGCATGAATAAAATGTTAACTCGGGCACAGTAGAGTGAACAGACAAGTTTTTTGTTCCCTATTTATCTTCCCCACCATCAACTTCCATGAACTTATAAAGGGCAGTTTTATATGCAAATTCAGAGGAATGCATTGTAGAATCCCACCTTTTTTCATAGATCATCTCAACAATTAAGCAAATCTGCAAGGTTAATTTGAATTATATTTTATTTAGGTGCAAAAGAAAAGGGAATTAGCACTGTAGTTTTCATTTAAATTCGTAGAGATCAAATGGTGAATCTAATGACACCATTGTGTTCCTCATATCAAAATTTGCATAACCACAAAATTTGGCGATTTTTGAACGTCATTTACTATTTTGAATTCAATTTAGAATGCAGCTGTAAGGACAGGGAATGACAAGTGGGGCCCACAAGTCAGATCCCACCTTCTGGAGCGCCGTTTTCTTCCTTCCCTCTGCTCAACAAGGCGATGCTGACATCCTCCTCATGTTTGCCACTTCCTCCCTCACTGCGTCACAGCTAGACAAGAATTAAAGGCGAGCTGGCCTTCACCCCCCTTACCCTATTTAACTCCCCCCCCCCATCGCAGCTGATTCCATCGTATTTTCAGAGTCAAAATGGTTCGCAACGAGCCCTGTTTGCATCTAGCAAACACACTTAGATCGTTGCTCAACCGTGTCTTTGTATTTTACAAGCTCACCGACAACCGTAGGTGAAGCCACCGATCGAAGTCGACGCGCCCCTGCTGTTTTGTCCTTCTTCGTGCACGCACTAAGCATCACCAAGGTTGGCAGGAGCCTCCTTTAGCTTTTGCTCAAAGCCATTCCTCATTTTATTAAGTATCACCACTGTATTTCCAATTTTTCCATCAACCCGTGCACGACGGCAGTAGTTAGGTTTTCTGTTAATTCATCGCACACGGTTGATCATAACTCAATCTTATCAAATATTATGATTCCATCCGCAGAGGCATAATGCATACTGTAAAGCCTACTGAATAGATAGGTGTAAATTTAGAAGATTTAGAAGAAAATACTCAAAAGTAGAGAAAGATAGGTATTTAGAGAATGCTTTGAAAGATGCCTCTGCGTATAGTCTTAGACACTTGAGAGAACCCATCAAAGCAATAAAGTTTTAAAAGATCAGTTGGACACGCCAGGGGAACGTTTTTCCCTATTTCCACCGGTGAAACCTTGATTTACCAATGAACCCTATCTTGCAGTCACTTTCATCACGATTGTGTTTCAATTTAGTGTTTCTGTGAGGTTACCACGATACTCCTAGACCATTTACCGAGCTGTTTGTGGCATCTCCGAGGTAAAGCAAGCTCACCGGCAAGCTAGGTTCCGCCGTCACCATCGCGAGCGAGGCTTCGGCCAACGCCGAGGTCAGATGACCAGATCGATGTGTTCCGCGACTCAAATAAGGCCCAGACAACGAGATTCAGACCATGCGAAACCCTGGAGCGACAGGCGGCGAGAGCGTCGCCGTGCGCCGCAGTGGGAACGCCGGTGTCAGGAGGTTGAAGAAGACCCCCCGCCCCCGTGGGATCTTCTGTGCCTCTCCAATTTCTATGGCTGCATGATATAATTATATGGCCCAGGTGCCACACGCGCCTGTGTCGCCCTTTTAAAGGGTGGGCCCAAGCTGTCAGCGCAGAAGGATTTTGTTTAGGAATTTAACTCCAGAATATAGCCAAACTTGAAAAATCATATCTCCTTGCAAAATCATCCAAAAATCCTCTAAATTTTTTGTTCGAGTCTATATGATCGGCTCTATACAGTAGTGTACAATATCTGGTATGAAAATCAATGTGATGTTGTGTAGAATTCCATTTCCTTATTCCTTTGGGAATTTATTCAGAATTATTCCCTTCATGAAGAATTCCCAAACTTTGCCAGAAAATCCTTCATAAGTCCTATGTTTTTCAGTAAAATATCAGCTTTATTAATCCTTATAAATCTAGCTTAAGTAATGAAGTTTGCCAGGGTTAATTATATTTGCAGAAAACAACAGAAGCTATTTCCAGAAAATAGATTGGGATTCTAAAATCCATTGTGGCCTGTAGAAAGCTTAGAAAATTGTGAGACCAATTTTGATAGACTCATATGAACCAGTCCTAGCTGTTTTTCAAGTTTATTAGCACGTAAAAGCCTGTCTAATCCTCTATTAATTTAACTATAAAAACAGCTTTCGAGAAATATTATGATTATAAAACTTATGAGAAAAATCTGAAATAATTACCATAGTTCGTTTATGCATCTGGGAAGCCACGGTAAAATTTTCAACAACAGTGTTCTCGATATAAAATTCATTTTGTTGCTACTTTATCATGTAAACAAGCATTTTAATATATTTGCATTCTATTCATATCGATAGCAACACTTTGCGAGGAGACTCCAGAGCTGCTTTTGAATTCAAAATAGCAAGGAAAGTCCAGTTTGCATTTAGGTTTCTTAGCAAGTTTTGCTTTCATAATTGATATGTTGATTACAATGTATTTTTGCATGAAGTCTCTTGATATCACTAAGTAAGAACCTCAAATCGGAGACAAAGATAAGAGACGCGGGAAAAGCTGGCCATCTCCGATACAAAAAAACAAGACACGGCCGAATCAGCGAGGATCAGAGTTAACTCGGTTGAGGGTAAAAGGAGACAAACAAATTTTTGAACCGTCTCAGTTAATTCAATATCCGAGACGCGCCAGCTTCTCTGACATATGGGAGACGAGCGTACTTAAAGCGCGACTCCTATTTTTACAAAAAAGGAGATGGGAGACAAGCTTTAGAAAGGCTCATCTCGATTGTGTACCCTTTCCCGCCGCTTCCACTTCCGGTGTGACTGCTCCACTCCCTAAGAGTGTGAATGTTTAAAACTGAGCGGTTCCGTTACTTCGCGCGTCCCATCAGTGCAAACCGCACACCGAGAGACGAACCATCATTGTGTGCCGAGAGGCGAACGATCACTGCGCGCCAAGAGGCGAACCGCCGGCAAGCTAGAACCATGACTACGTGCCGGCAAGCCAGACATTAATATAGAGACACCATGGTTTTCTCAGAACACAATCATCTTCTCCGCGCGTACTCTTCCTCTTCCTCTCCGCCGCTCGCGCCCTCATTGGTTTAATTGTTCCTTGTAGCACGGTGACGCTGAAGCCTTTGGAGTTCACGCTCTTGCACGAAATTGTGGTCTAGATCGCGGGGCGCATCACTGAAAGATCCTCGTGGCCCATAGACGACCTCTCCAGTCTGCGTGTCAGTTGCAAGGCCATGCACGCGACATGCTGGGAGGGTACCGTAGCTAGGACCGTGGCGCTGGAGCAGGAGAGCTGGAGGTTGTGGTCCGGGCACGAGGAGGTGTGCTTCTACCGCGCCCTCATGGAGCGCCTGACCATCGTCGGCAATTCTGGTGCGTGCTATGACACCTGGCTCAAGCTCATCTTTGCGGACGAGCGCACGCAGCCGGGCGCCTAGTGCCTCACTCGAGCGGTGGCGGCCGACCACATGCGCGCGGCCTACGTCCTCGCTCTCCTCTACTACGACGTGGACCGCAGGGCCCGTGACAGCGTCGAGTATATACGACAGGTCGTGGGCGAGGCCAACATCAGTGAGAAAGCGGTCAGGTCCGTCGTGATCAAGAGAACCAACATGGAGTGCAGGCGGTGTTGGTTGCAAGCTCTAAATGATATCCAAGATATGATGTGGCCCCTGAGACCCCTAATACCGGCGTCAATGGTGCTGCCCAGCAAGGAGGATGACCAGTGCACGGCCGCCGGCCGCCGCAAGCAAGGGTGGACCAGTCGCGTCTTCTGTAGCGATGACTGTAGGATTAGGCACGAGCATGTCCAGTTCTGCCACACGGTGTTAGTCCATATGGGCCATATTTAATATATATAATTGTATAATATAGTCCAGATGAAATTGTATATATAAAATTGTATATAGTCTCTGATTGTAATGCCCTTGTATTGTAACTTTTATGCATTAGAAGTATTACAATTTCTAAACATCAACATATGCAACCTTAAGCAAGAAGCCCGTTCAAGTTGAATTCGACTATCACCTAGTCCTCGCCCTGGCAAATCGAAGACACGCCAATGTGAGACGAGCCTTACTTGGGCTCGTCTTCGATTCATGCTGAAGATCTTGTGTCCCACCACGGAAAGCTGAGTGCGTTGCAACAATCATATAAGGCATTGGCACAGTTGCTAGTTGGACATGCCCATATGCGAAAGATGTTGTTCCTGGCTTCGGCACACCGTGGCGCTCTCGGCGTCGCAGCCCGCTGCCAGCGCCAAGATGCACCAGCCAGAAACAGAAACTTTCGCATGCGAGGTGCCCGTTCGGCCAAAAAGTAATGCAAGACGAGCGTTATATATGTCAGTCTCTGATTGTTGGCCTAGGTATTTTAGTCTCTTGCACGCTCTCTCCCAACACTTAGCGAAATTTTTTAACGCAAAACTTAGTGAAATTTCCCCGCGCTCTCTCGCTCTACTATCAACCTAGAAGCCTCTACCACCTCGTCCCTGGAGCACGTCGCCGCCTGATCATCCCATCCCTCGACCACGCCGCCGCCTGGACCCTGCACTCGAAGTGTGTTGCCGCTGTGCCTCTTCCTCGACTCTCTCTTCATCATTGTCGCACCGCCGCCATTGACCCCGACCTTGGTATGATCATTCTCGTGCTCTCTTGCTCTATTGTCGACCTAGAAACCACCACTCCAGCACCTCCGGCACCTCGTCCTCGGACCATGCCGATGCCTGATCTTCCCCATCCCGATTACGAGCTCTAGCTCTCAGCTATGGCAGAACAGGTGGGGCGGTGACCCGATTTGAGCTGTTCTTGCTTTGTTCTAATCATTTGTTTTCACTTTGGAGGTCCCCTTCTAAAAATCTTGCGGTGATTATTAGTGGCCCTTAACAGAAAGGGTTAGTCCCTTAAGACAAATGGTTAGTCTTCTCCTCCTCTCTCGCTCTTTACTATTTGTTTACCCTTTTAGATCTTGATACTATCAGTGGTTTCAGATTTCATTGATTTAGATCTTCTTTTCTATACGTAGATGTTGTCGGATTGAAGGTGGATGTATGGGCCACACATGGATTCATAGTGGATTATAGATTTTGGATGTGTGGGCCGCGCATGGATTCATGGTGATTATTGATGTTGGAATAAACATTAGGAGGAGGGACTTAATGAAGCAGAGATGAAAGATTCATATCTAGAGAGGGAGCTCCCTACCAGTGTCAAAGAAGATCATGATGACGATGTGAACAAGCCAGGTATATTAGGGTTCACCGATGAAGACATTGAGTTTTGTCATTGTCGCTGCCATTGTCGTCATCAACCCAGACCTCGGTAATCAGTATGATCAAGCCCGAACTATTTTTTTTGAACGAACCAGCTGCAGGAAGACCCTACTTGTAAATATATTAATTACAGTACATAAGGTAAGTGCTCAAAATATACTAGGGAGTGTTCCCAAGTATAAACAGCCTATAGTCTGACAACAAATATACTAGGGTGTGTTTTGAAGTCCTTGGATTAGAATGTTAGAAAAGACTTTTGTCACTCCAATCAAAAGCCACTTTGATTGTTTTTCCTGCCTTCTCAGAACCAGAGGACGCCATAACCCTTAGCTTGTTTCCAATGAGCTGCACAGGGACCGACAGCACAGGACCATGGAAGGGGTGAGGATTTCCATTAATCAGTGGGACATCCTATCCACCAACTTCTGTGCCCATCTCGATCACAAGACTTTGGGGAATATCCAAGATGTTATCCACCAGGACAAACAGCAGGACCGTAATAGGATCGCGGTCTCTGTCATCCCCAAACAAAAATTGTCCACTGTTAGAGCAGGCTTGTTCAAGAAACTTAGTTTCCCTAGGATGCAACAATTATGAGTGCGGGCTGCTAATCACCAGTGCGTCCCTTTCCCAACTATTCCACAACTGGTAAATTCCTATGCCATGTGAGTGTGCACCAAAGTTCACTATGTGCTTCCTCTCGTTGTTCACTATGAAATGAACAATCAAATGCATCATCTGGTTCCTTTGAGCCTGAGTCATTACCTCCTCTGTTGTTGCAGTAGACAACTCTTTGTTTGAAGATTTAACTTTGTTAACAATTGATTGGTCAATAAAATTTAATGTGTGATCTCCATTTGGCTATGCGTATGTTTATGTTATTGACCCTGGCAATTTGGCTGCCAAATCCTGGCTAGCTCCGGGATGCAGACGGCTAGTGCCACAGTGAACTAGTCGGTAGCAACATCGGCGACGAGCTACAAAAAAGTCCGTCTCCGATACTTAACTTGAAGGAGAAGAGCATGCATAAAGCGCGTCTTGGATCAGTTCCTATTAGTCTCCTATTTCTAACAAAAGGGAGACGGGCATACGGGAAAGCCATCTCGGATATCTTACGGAAAGGACACGGACATCCGTTCAACTTGTCTCAGATTGTTAAACTAAAGGAGATGATCATCCAATAAGAACGTCTTGGATTGCTTACAGAAAGGAGACGAGCTTTCGATAAGACCATCTCCAATGTTTACTTATTAGCAATGCTCCTCGTCGCTCGTATCCGATGACTCTGTAATGCGAGACGCAACGACAGAGACACGTAGTTTGCTCGTCTTCGTTCTTCAGGAGGGCCCGTCTCGGATAAGCCTTTCTCACGTAGTGTATATGATACTCCATATGCATGATTCAAATAACCCCTGGAGTTTATGAGTAGAATAGGAATTCATGATACTAGTAATACTATGATAATATTGGATACATGGATTAAATTGTGTAACTTCAGTAGACAAACTCTACTCATGAACATTTGGTAAGTGGATTCAATTGGGAGGGCATTGAAATTGATTCATTTAAATGGAAACTGAGATCGGGCAGGAGGGTAGGAAGCAGTATACCGGAGATCTGTGTCCATAGTATTGTCTGTGCCGATTAAAGACCATATTGTGTATGGCCCTGCTGGACAAGTTTGAACTTATACCGGGTGCATACTGGCTTTAGTGAACCCAGAAAACTGATGTAACTTTCTAACCTAGGTGTTGAGGCAATCCCAACCATCTTAGGTCATAGGTAGGGGATGACTGCAGTACCGGCATACCCTAGTAGTGGAGCTTACTTATCTAATGTGGTGGGACCGGCTCGACATTTGGGTGTCTTATGAATAGTTGTCATATACGACGTTAATGGAAGTGGACATACTCCTCTTCTATACATGTGACGTGCAAGCTGGGTGTTAATGATTCAATTCGAGCACTCATGGTAGTGAGCATACTTGTTCTCACAGTCATGATGTGGTAAATAACTTTGAATTTTATCAATATGCTTAATGATTAATCTTGATATGGCAACTTGCATGGATGAGAAGTAGTGCGCACTTAAGTTATGTTTATGAACATTGAACTTGCCACCAAGAATGAAATTCATAATTTGCTGACATTGCAACCTTACTTTATGTGAGTTCTAAATTCAGGCTTTACATTCTAGCATGTATAGTTTCATGGTAATGAAGGAAAACAGTTAAGTCTTGCTGAGCATAAGTTCATGGTTTGTTGATCCACTGTTTCGCAGGTAATGTTGCATACGACGACGTTAGTGAGGAGGGTGATCCGTGTGAGATAACACCAGATGAGGAGTGTGAAGCTCACTGGGAGCCATGCACGTCATCGTAAACTCGATGTGCAGCTTGTGCGAAGCATCCACAAGTAGAAAGGCTTCACTTTTGCTTAGCTTAGGTTGTAGGTTGTGAGCTAATTTTTTTTTTGCTATGTGTACTGATGTACATTAGTTTGTAAACTTGACAGTACAATGTAAATAAAAAACACATGGGTATATTGTACGACACCATCCACTGCGATTCTTAGAATGTCGGGACCCTGGCTCTCACATGCATATCACCACATCAGGCTTCCACCCATAGGTTTTTTCGCGCACTTCTTTTTTGTTGGTATAAGTCACCATTTTTTTGCATGTAGTGCATTGTACTACACATGCTGCAATAGATTATGATATTTGTCTTCATCACTTAGACTGAACAGAGAAGTGGTTTGTTCCCTATTCATCTTCACCATCATCAACTTTAACTAAAAAAGGCCAATTTCATATGCACATTAAGAGGAATGCCCATCACCACAACAGGCATCCCACTCACAGGTTTCTCCACAAATAAAAGGATCTGTTTGACTTTGCACGCGATGTTTGTCACCATTCTCTTTTGTTTCAATACGTGATCATTTTCACAAGTAACCCATTGTTCAGCATTGGTTGGAACAGACAACAAATTTTGTCTTTTTCGTTTAAGAATAACAATGCCACCTTGTCAAAATTTTAATTTTATAGCAAGTTAAAATTATTGATTAGAGATGGACATGACCTGTGTCGAAGTGTAGCAATAACACTTCTCCCGGTACATCTATGTCATAGTCCGTGGAGGTTCGTATCGGTTGGGGCACAAAGCAAAATCAAGCACAAGGTGGTGACATGGGACATTTTATGTGGTTCGGGCCGCCTGAGTGTAATACCCTACTCCTTGGGGTGTGTGTTGATTGTATGAGCAAGTATCAGCTTGTGTGTGTGATCAGTTTTGATTGTATCCTTTCTATCGAGCAGCGCAACCCTTTTATATGCTAAGGAGTAGCCGTTACAATTGAGCTCGGCTCGAAAAGTGGCCCCGGCTGTATTAACTACCCTGTACATGATCTACAGTGTAATGAGGGGTTAATTGCGTGATAACGTGTCTTAGTAGCAGTGTTACTAGTCTTGATATTCCCCTGATCATGCTTTATTAATATATAACTAATGACGCATTAACCAGGTCCTGTAACAGCTAATTGATAGACCTTGAATGTCCGCGCCGTTAGAGATTTCGCTGTCCTCCCGTTGCTGATGTAGGTCCGGGCATTGACACGTGGAAGCTCTGGAGCTTCCCTATACTGGGGGATGTGTCCGGTGCCATTGGACATGTGGCAGCGTCGGAGCTTCCCTAAGGAGGGAGGCAGGTCTGACTCTGCAGGACACATGGCATCAACGTAGCTATCCTAACGAGAGAGGTAGGTCTAGCTCTTCTAGACATGTGGCTCTACTAGAGCTAACCTAAGAGGAGAGGTATGTCCGGTTACGTGGGATGCGTGTCGCCTTCGAACATTTGTCACTTGGACATAGGAACTTCTCAACTTTGCTTGTGGTGTGAGAGGGTACCTGGTACATAGGGTACCGACAGTGGCCCCCGAGCCCGCCTCCGTGAGAGGTCCTTAGGTAGAGGTATTATGCTATCAGAGCTGGGGCCATAATCGATTCCCGCGTTGCGGCTTCAAAGTCTTTTCCTAGGTAGTTGGGACGACGGCACATAGCTATGTCGTCGCCGTGTGGCCCTTCTAGATATTGTGAGTGGGATCCTGGTGTGCGGATCTCATGCAATTAAAGGTCGTTGGTTCCCAATATGAAATTCGTATTGGTTCCCAGCGTAATCTTTGTAGCCCTGTCAGGCTACAGCCCTCGGGCTTCCAACTTTCCATCATGACAACGGTTCGCCTGGTGTGAATTTTTTAACAAAGTGGACCTGGGCACCCTTGTCATTGACGGGGTCATTTGAGATTTGGGTCTCGAGGTTGTTTCCATCCAAGCGTTGTGGATTCTTACTAAAGGGAGAAAGTCTGCACTAGGAGAGAACTCTTTAGGCTTTCATCTGATGTTGCACTTAGAGCTCTCCGCCCTTGCAACCTTTCTTCCACTTCTACTCCACTTTGTAGTGATCGAGTTGGGTTTTCCTCGCAGCTGGATCAAGAGCGATGGAGAGTTGTCAAGAGTCTGCACCTTCATGGGGTGGTCAATCGACTCCTTCAACAACTCGATTTTCCTTGGGAAGCTCCCCTTCAAGAAGGAAAGCTCCAGCGAAATTGTGTACTTCACAACGTTTGCGATGGTGGGGCTCATCCCGCTATTCTCCAACTTCTTGTTGATGCTGTTGGACTTCTACGACTTGCAACTCCACCACCTCGGCCCCCACTCCTTCTTGCTAGTGGCGACATTCATCCACTTTTGCGAGATGTGGGTGGGTGTGCTGCCCTGCATCGAGCTTTTTCAGACCTTCTTCATGGTCCACGCCACCGGGAAAAGCAATGAGTTCCTTGGCCTCTACTACTTCGTGAAATGCAAGAACTCACCCTTCAAGTATCTGAAGACGTTCCCTTCCGGGAAGTGGGACGGCTAGAAGAAGGACTGGATGGTCATCAGGGTGGATCGCCGTGACATGCTGGAGCTACCTCACAACCTCCCCAACACTGACACCAACGCCCGGGAAGCAACCCCGAAGCTATCGGAGGAGTATAACCCGATCTTGACAAGGATTCAGGAGTGCGCTGAAGGAGGAGTGACTCCCCTAATGGTCATCGCAAACTTCCTGACGAACTGGTGGGCTCCGCTGAAGACGAGGGACTGGCCTGCATGGGCATTCGGTGGAGAGATGGGTCCATACCAAATTGATACTCGTATCGGGCCCAATTTGGATGAAAAGGCTTTGAAGCTTCATCTCTAAAACTGCACCACGGAGCCATTCACCCCGATGCTCTGACACCTCTGGCGGAGTTCTTGCCGCTGAATATGGTTTTAGATTTCAGTAGGGAAATGCGGAGGAAGATGCCAGCACTTTATGATTTGAGCCTTGTGGATAGGCGTCGTAGCACTCCTCAAGCGGGAATTGTGATCCTCGAAGATCATTGCTCCCATGAAGGCTCCGAACCTATGCCAGTCAGCGGCAAAATAAAAAGGTCTTGTAGCTTCACCTCCAAAGAAATCAGCTTCAAGCCGAGGCAAGGAGAAAGCTCCCGTCGAAGCTCAGAGTCGCAAGCGGAAGCTGACAAGAAGCGATGGAATCAACTTGAGGGAAGCTCTGAAAGAAGTGACCCCTCAGCCTTGGCTAAGGTCTGCGGTGGTCGTGCCCCTAGCTCCGACTGGTTCTTCGGCTCAAGTGCCCACAGAGGGCGCTGGGTCTGGCAAATCAACTCCCGTCGCGGTGCCAATAGATGGCTCTCGGTCCGTAGTGCATCCTTCGATGATGAGGTACCAGAGATGGCAGCATCGGTGGCCGCATCAACACCTGGTTTGGGTCCTGGAGCGTCCGCCACACCGTTGACAGCGGGCTCTAGCTCCAAGCGCCCAAGAAAGAAGATCCATGCCGATTGGAGCGGCAACATCCCAGGTCAAGGTCAAACCTTCAGCTTTTGTCTTGATTTTGTTTTGTGCTTTATCTTGAATTCTCTATGCTCTTTTTCTAGGGTATCAAGGAAGGAGGCTGCAGCTCCAGCGCCTACGACAGCTGCAGAGGGTATGCAAGCTGAAGCTACCGCCTCAACTCCAACCCCTCCCCCAGTGGTTGTGGCAGACAACACGACAGCTCTAGCGCTGGCTGTCGTGTAGACAAGTCAAGTACCAGCGACAAAAGAACGCGTGGAAGCGCCGAACCATGTGGAAGAAGTACTTTAGCAAGCTCCGATGGTTTCAGAGCCTGTTGTGGAGGTTCCGGCATCAGCGGCAGAAATTGATGAAGCCTCGGCGGAAGTTCCAGCGCCAGCTTTGGAGGTGGAAACCCCGGAGGTGACCTTGCCCAATCCTGCTCAAGAGGATCCGGTTGTTGGTGCTCCAACTTTTGAGCAGATGGCTGAAGAATCGGCTGTGGATCCCTCCTCGCCAGCTCCAAGAGTTGAAGATCTAGCGGCTGAACCCTCCTTGCCAGCTCTGGAGGTTGAAGTCCCAGTTGCAGGACCTCCCTTGACCGCGACAAAGATTGACAAGCTCTCGAAAATTGGCCCCAGTGACGTTGAGCTTCTGGAGAACATGCTTGCGCTGTGGGCTCCGAATGTTATTTTGTAAGACTCGTTGGAGCCTGCAGAGGCACCTCAGGCAGGTCCGGAGCCAATTCCGCTGGAGTTGTCGATCGACAATGCCTGCTCAAGACTCTGATAGGTCCATCATGCTTTTGACTACGACCGCATATTTCTCGAAGAAGAGAACAACACTCTGAGGTGTTGGTGCAATAGGCTGCTCTTCAAGACAAAGCTGACACCGTCTAGGCTGGCGGACAAGAAGGAGTGGGTGGAAAAGGAAAAAGCCTGGCAGTCGCGCCTGAATAGGGCACTAGGTGAGCGAGAGGTTGCTATTAAGGCTCTCGACACGAAGACTCAAGAGATCTACAAGCATGCGCAGAAGGCCCGTGAAATGTTCGACAGTCGCTCGGAGAGTCTTGAATAGTTGAGGGAAACTCTCCTCAAGCGTCGAGAAGAGCTCTATAATAAGGAGGTTAGCCTCCAAGAAATAAGAAGATAATATCCAGTAGAGGGAGGATGAGCTCTACCAGAAGCTAGCACATGGCGAGCAAGACTAAACTGTCCGCTTAGAACAATTCAAGTCATGGTGCAAATAAGAAAAGCACCCGTTATTGCGGGTAAGTCAAGATGTCAGCAAAAGAGAAAGTGACATCTCTGCCCGAGAGGACAAGGTGAAGGAGAAAGACAAAGACCTTGTAGATAGGTGGAACCGAGTACACCCCCGAGAGAAACAAGTCGCCGACCAAGAGAAATTGCTAGCTTAACAGATTCAGCATCCTGCTAAGGAGGTTGAGCGCTTCTTAAAGGAGGACTCTACAGAGCTTTAATCTGCAAGGAGGTCGCTGGAGGAGCTCCGGAGCTCGAGGATAATTGAGTCTCAGCAAGTCTGGGACTTTCTCGGGTGAGCTAATGAATATCTGTTGTCTTTGGGGCTTAGTCCGGTTCATCTGGATTACCCAGAGCCAGAGATGGAGAAGGCTCTGGTAGCTTTGAACTCAGCCGGCAACAAGCCAGATGCTATGGAAGACGTAATCGTCGACCAACTAGAGATAAAAGGGAAGTCCCTAGCCAAGAACGTCGCCGAGTATGTGTTGGCGTGCTTCAAGAGCCGGGACCGAAAGATGTCTCTAGTTCTGGTGGTCGAAGGACCCATTGCCGAGGAGGAAGAAGCTGCCAAGGCCAGCGTCCAAGAAGCTGCCCGAACAATTGCCTCGTTCTTTGTTTGGAACTCCAATAGCTAGGACCTTCCTCTTTTTGCATTCAACTTGTAAATCTCCAATTATGAATGAATGAATGAAATCCTTTCGAATTCCATTTTTTGTCTTCAATACACTGCCCTTTATCTTGTTGGCCCCCTAGTAGATGTGTTCAATTGATTGAGGACATTTACCATGAGGAACTTGACAATGTCTTGAAAACTTGTTTGCTCTAAACTTGTAGACAGTAGGATAGCACCGAGGTCCGAGACTTGCCTCCAATATCTCTAGGGACCCTTTGTTACGTTGATGGTAGGCCCCTCGTGAATTGTCGGGGCTTCTTAGCTTTGGTGGCACCCACTATGAACTCATAGAATGTCAACGGTGGGCCCCTAGGGGTTGTTGGAGCTTTTTAGCTTTGGCGGTATCCACTATAAACACATGGAATGTCGACGGCGACCCCATGGGAGTTGTCGGAGCTTGGTAGCTTCGACGGCGCCCACTGTCAACGCACAGAACGTCGATTGCGGTCCCCCTTGGAGTTCTCGGAGCTTGGTAGGTTTGACAGCGCCCACTGTCAACATGTAGAACATCGACGGCAGGCCCCCTAGGGGTTGTCAGAGCATGGTAGCTTTGACGGCGCCCACTGTCAACGTATAGAATATCGACAGTTGGCCCCTTGGGTGTTGTTGGAGCTTGCTAGCTTCAACGGCGCCCACTGTCAACGTGTGGAACATTAACGGTGGGCCCCTGGAGGTTGTTGGAACTTGGTAGCTTCGACGGCGCCCACTGTCAATGCGTAAAATGTCGACAACGGGCCCCCCTGGGGGTTGTCGGAGCTATTTGCTTCGGCAGCATCCATCATCGCCCATGTCGCTTGCCATCAATTGTTCATTTTTCCTGCGCATAAGAGACAAGAAAAGCAGTAAAATTTGTCCTCTTGTCAATAGTTTTATTGCTGCTTACTATCGTTGTTTGAAATTTTAGGTCCCAGTTAATTCTTTGAAAAATATAAGTATTCTGATTAAATTTCCAAAAATCCTTATGACTTCTGGACCCGCCTTACGGAGACCTGCTTGAATAGGTGGAGCGGCGTACTTAGGGTGCTTGACCAGGCTAAGTTGATAGCACACTCCGGATCAGTGTTGACTTTGGTTTTTAGGCAAGTAGACCATCTAGCAACAACCAGGATCTAATGTAAAATCATCAAAAAGGCTTACATATTTCTCATGAATTATTAGGACCTTAATTCACTCAGATTGCACAACATCACTATTGACAAGAAGGTATAAAATGGAATGAGCTTGCACAAATAAAATGTACGTAAAGTCTGTTTGTATAAAATATTTCTCATTAAGGTCCAAATAACAGGGGAATACAAGGACACACTTAAAGTACAGGACCATGTTAAGTGTGCTATTCATCTTGTAATACACAGGGAAGGTAAGGACACACCTAAAGTACATGACTAGGTTAAGTTTGCTTTTGACCTAAGACCCTCCCAACACTGTTCATAAACTTTAATAGATACAACTTATACAAATACAGACTCACCTCCGTGAACTAGGTGTAGAACTTACGAATATGCTCGTTGTTCCAGGGGTTGGGAACTGGTATCCCATCTTCCGTTGCCAAGCGGACGCATCCGGGGAGGGAAACTTTGATAACCCGGAAAGGACCTTCCCAGCTGGGGGGGGGGATTTGTTCATCCCTTCTTGAGTCAGTATTCGCCATAGCACTAAATTGCCTTCTTCTAACCACCGGTTGCGCACGAACCTTTGCTGATAGCGCTAGAGCCCCTGATAGTATCACGTGTTCTGAACAGCTGCTTGGCACCTTGCCTCGCCAATGAGGTCTAAGTCTTCAAGCCAGAGATAGTCCTGCATGGCTTCGTCAAAGGTCCGGACCTGGAGAGAATCCATGGTGATCTCCATAGGATGCACTGCTTCAACTCTGTATACCAAGAAGAAGGGTGTCTCCCCCGTAGCCTGACTTGGTGTTGTCTGGCTCGCACACAAAGTAGACAGGAGCTCCTCTATCCAGTCGAGGCCATGCTTATTGAAGTGCTGATAAGTGTGCGTCTTGAGTCCCTTGAGTATCTCTGCATTTGCTCTCTCAGCTTGGCCATTACTTGTTGGATGTGCTACTAAGGTGTAGCTGACTTGTATGCCGAGATATTTGCAGCACCCCTGGAATGTTGCACTTGTTAATTGGGTTCCATTATGAGTGATGACTCTATTCGGAACTCTAAATCTGCATACAATGGACTTAAAAACTTGATGGTTGATTGCTTGTTGATAGTCACAACTGGAATAGCTTCTGGCCACTTCGTAAACTTGTCAATGGCGACAGAATCGGTAACCTCCGATGACTTTTGGGAAAGGTCCCAAAATGTCCACCCCCCCCACATCGAATGGCCACATGGGAGTTATCATCCGCAGTGACTAAGCTGGTGTGTGAATCTGCTTCATGTGAAACTGGCATGCTTCACACTTCTTGACCAATTCAACTGCATCCTAAAGTGCTATAGGCAAATAAAAGCCATGTTGGAAGGCCTTACCGACCAACATGCGAGAAGATGTGTGGTTCCCGCACTCGCCTCCATGGATCTCCGCGAGGATCTTGCGTCCTTCTTCACGGGAAATGCACCATATTAGAATGCTGTTGGCACAATGTCGGTAGAGATCCCCTTCTAGCAACATGTATCTTTTAGCCAATCTAATAATTCGCTCAGAAGATACACCATCTTCAGGAAGGATTTTTTCTTTCAAGTAGCTTCGGACCTCCGAGATCCATGCATTGGAGCTTACTTGAGCTTCTAGATCTTGCGCGCTTGGTTGCTCAGAGCTTCTTTTAGCGCCTACGATCCTTGGTGGACACCATTGTAATAGGGCCACCGGGACCGCCGGCTTCAAGGTGCTGGTATCGCCCCCATCACTTAGTTCGGCAGGTTGAGCGGCAGGTGATGACAATCTCCTGACAAAAACCCTGTTAGGTGCTTGAGCCCTGGTTGAAGCCTTCGTCGAGAGATCATCAGCTTAAACATTGTTGAGACGGTGGACATGATGGAGGTCGAGGACATGGATGTCCTTCTACAACTTCTGGACTTCATGTAAAATATGCAACAAGTCAGGGGTTGTTGCTACTACATTCACCTTTGACTTGCTTGATGATGAGTTGCAAAACACCCTTCAACAGGAGCTACCAGACGCCATATGATAGTGCCACCTTAAGTCCGAAGATGAGAGCTCTGCATTCCACCATGTTGTTGGTTGCCTTGAAGTCAAGGCGCACCATGTACTTGATCTTCTCCGTGGTTGGAGCGAGGAGAAGTATTCTAGCTACGGCCCCTGCTTCTGCATGGAGCCGTCGAAGTAGAGAGTCCAATGAGGCTCAGTGAAGATCGATACCTTAGGTTTCGGCTTTCTCTCATCAGGGCCCCCTACAGTTGATGAAGAAGGTGTCCACTCCGACATGAAGTCAGCCAGCGCCTGACTCTTGACCACATGTCGAGGCAGGAATTTGAGGTTGAATTCTGCCAACCCTACTGCCCACTTGGCAATATTTCCTGTAGAAATGGGATTATGTAATAGAGCACGCAGTGAAAAGAAGTTACCACTAAAATCTTGTGGGCTTGGAAGTAGTGATGAAGCTTCCTTGAGGCTATAAGCACTGCATAAAACAACTTATGTACCTCAATATACCGAGTCTTGGTGTCATGCAGTACTTCGCTGATGAAGTACACTGGCCGTTGGACAGTTCGGACCCTTTCAGAGGGGTCCGTAGCTTCTTATTCATCAACCCGAACCCTCTCGGAGTGGTCCGGACCTTCTCCTTCTTCTTGAGTTGAAACTCCCTAAAATGAGGGAGGTTGATCCATAGGCACCTTGTCCTTAGGATTCGTGGCTGGGGGCTGCGACCCATACTCGCCTTCAGGTAGCTCTGGACCCTCCTGGAGGGGTCTATGCTCTTGAGTTGAAGATGTTTCTGGTCTCTCCGCAACCAGAACTGTGGAAGTGTGTGATCGACACTTCCACCGGTACTACTGGATCGTAGCCCGCGGAGGTTCGTGATTGGTTGGGGCACGCGTGAGATTATGCACAAGACAGTGACACGGGGATTTTTACGTGGTTTAGGCCTCCTGAGCGTAATACCCTACTCCACGGGTGTTGTTGTATGTATGAGTATCCGGTGGCTTGTGTGCATATGAGCTTGTTGCCCTGTTAGTAGTTAATTGCCTAATACATGATTTGTGAATATTAAGCGTAATAAACAGTGTGATAAAGTGCCTTAATGGCTTTGTTACCGGTGTTAAGGGTCTTCTGACCGTGTGTCATTAATATGGCATTAATGACATGTAATCAGGTCTTACAACTGTAGCTTTAACTGTCCCTTGAATGTCTGCGCCGTTGGAGATCTGCCAGTCTCCTCGTTGTTGTATCAGGTACAGAGGCTCAACACGTGGCGGCTCCGGAGCTTCCCATCGTGGGGAGGTAGGTCCAGAGACACTATACATGTGGTAGCACCGAAGCTTCCCTCTATTAGGGTTTAGGTCCGGGGTCACTAGACAGGTGGCATGACCAGAACTTCCCTACGAGAGGATTTAGGTCCGGCCTTGTGTTACACGTGGTAGTGCTGGAGCTACCCAAACGAGGGAGGCGGGTCCAGTGTTGTGTAGCATGTGTAGCCTTCGGAGGTCTTCAACTCGGACGGGTGGGACTCCTCGGTGTTTCTTGTAGTATCATGGGGTACCCGGTACGCAGGGTACTGACAGTGGCCTCCGGCCCCACCTTTGGGAGAAACCCTATGGGTTAAGCTATTCTACCAGAGGTTGGGCCACCTTCGATTCCCACACTTCAACTTCAAAAATCATCTAATGTGCCGTTTTGGTGATGGTTCGCTGTTAAACCATCGCCGTGTGGCTTCTTTGGATGAGGCAGGTGAGATCCTTGCGTGTGGATCTCACACAATTGAAGGTCGTCGGTTCCCAATACGAAAATCATATCAGTTCCGCGCACCCTGTTAGGCCGCCGCCCTCGGGCTTCCAACTCCCATCATGACAACGGTTCACCTCGGGTAATAACTTCAGCCTTTCCACCGGAGTGGACCCGGGCCCATTCTTCATTGACAGGGTAGATTTTTCAAAATGTGGTCTTGATCCCTTTGTGGTTTCCATCCATGAGTTGCGGAGGCTGACTTAAGAAGGAAAGCCAGCACAGTTTGAGGAATCTATACACTTTCATTCGAACTTGCGCTCAGAGTCTCCAAACTTTCGCATAGCCCTTCCAACTTTCGCTCCACTTTGCCGCAATGGAGTTGGGTCTTTCCTGCAGCAAGATCAAGACCAACGAAGAGTTGTCGAGGGTCTGGACGTACATGGGGTGGTCCAGCAACTCCTACAACAAGGACACCTACTTCGGCAAGCTCCCCTTCAAGAAGGAGCGCACAGAATGAATGGTGTACTTCTCAGCGTACGCCATGGTGGGTCTGATCCCACTTTTTTCGAGCTTTCTCTTCATGTTGCTTAATTTCTACGGCCTCCAACTTCATCATCTCGGCCCCCACTCTCTCTTGCTGGTGGCAACCTTCGTCCACTCCTGCAAAATGTGGGTGGGCGTGCCTCCGTGCATTGAGATGTTCCGGGCCTTCTTCACAGTCCGCACCATCAGAAAGGGGACGAAGTTGATTGGCTTCTACTACTTCGTGAAGCGCAAGAATTGCCCTTTCAAGTACTTGAAGGCCTTCCCCTTCGGCAAGTGAGACGACTAGAAGAAAGACTGGGTGATCATCACAGTGTAGGAGCACGAGAGGTTGGAGCTGCCCAAGGGCCTCCCCAATGTCGACACCGACGCCTGGAACATAGTTCTGCAGTTGTCAAAAGCGTACAAGCCCATCCTGACAAGGATCCAGTAATGCGTGGAGGGTGGAGTGACCCCTTAGATGGTCTTTGACAATTTCCTGGTGAACATTTGGGCTCTGCTGAAGACTAGGGAGTGGCCCGCATGGGCTTTCAATAGTGAGATGGATCATAACCGAATTGAAGTCAGTTTGAATACCAATTTGGATGATGAAGCCTTGAAGCTCCATCTCAAGAAATTCCAGAATGGAGTTATCTCCCGCAATACCTTGGCTCTGCCGGCTGCCTTTCTGCCTCTGAATATGGTTCCAGAGGTTAGCAGGGAGCTCCGGAGAAGAATGCCAGCACTGGATGATCTCGGTGTGGTCGAGAGGCGCCATACCTCCGGGGTTGCAATCCCTGAAGCTTCAGAGAGGGTGGCCCCAACTGCTTCAAGCCAGAAGGTTGATGACGCTAGCAAGGGCAAGGGCAAGGAGCCAGCAAAATCTTTTAGCTGGAAGAGGAAGTTGAGGCATGCTTATGGGAGCTCCGTCAGGTCAGCTCTGACTTCAACAGCCCCTTCTCTCTGGTTAAGCAGATCTTCGGCGGCCATACCTCCTTTAGTGTCGGCGTCCTTGAAGGGCGTTAGGTCCGGTAGATCGACTCCGGCCCCAGCGTCGGCCATGAGTTCCAGGTCCGGAGGTCCTTTGCAGCCGAAGGAGGTCCCGGCTGAGGCGACGCCGACGACGCCGATAAGTCCCAGGTAGCAATCCGGAGCTTCTGCCACACCAACTACGAGGGGCTGTGGCTCCGATCGCCCGATGAAGAAATTTCGTGCCAACTGGGGCGGTAGGATGCCTAGGTAAGCCTTGTGCCCTCACCTTGAGTTGATATTTTTGTTTTTATCATGTCTTGAATCTTTTGATCCTTCGTTTGTAGGGCGTCGAAGAAGGGAACCAAAGCTTCGGCACCTGCTACAGCGAATGACACTGTGCAGGTGGAGGCTCCAGCTCCGACCCCTGTTGACCAGGCTAAGTTGATAGCACACTCCGGATCAGTGTTGACTTTGGTTTTTAGGCAAGTAGACCATCTAGAAACAACCAGGATCTAATGTAAAATCATCAAAAAGGCTTACATATTTCTCATGAATTATTAGGACCTTAATTCACTCAGATTGCACAACATCACTATTGACAAGAAGGTATAAAATGGAATGAGCTTGCACAAATAAAATGTACGTAAAGTCTGTTTGTATAAAATATTTCTCATTAAGGTCCAAATAACAGGGGAATACAAGGACACACTTAAAGTACAGGACCATGTTAAGTGTGCTATTCATCTTGTAATACACAGGGAAGGTAAGGACACACCTAAAGTACATGACTAGGTTAAGTTTGCTTTTGACCTAAGACCCTCCCAACACTGTTCATAAACTTTAATAGATACAACTTATACAAATACAGACTCACCTCCGTGAACTAGGTGTAGAACTTACGAATATGCTCGTTGTTCCAGGGGTTGGGAACTGGTATCCCATCTTCTGTTGCCAAGCGGACGCATCCGGGGAGGGAAACTTTGATAACCCGGAAAGGACCTTCCCAGCTGGGGGGGGGGGGGATTTGTTCATCCCTTCTTGAGTCAGTATTCGCCATAGCACTAAATTGCCTTCTTCTAACCACCGGTTGCGCACGAACCTTTGCTGATAGCACTAGAGCCCCTGACAGTATCACGTGTTCTGAACAGCTGCTTGGCACCTTGCCTCGCCAATGAGGTCTAAGTCTTCAAGCCAGAGATAGTCCTGCATGGCTTCGTCAAAGGTCCGGACCTGGAGAGAATCCATGGTGATCTCCATAGGATGCACTGCTTCAACTCTGTATACCAAGAAGAAGGGTGTCTCCCCCGTAGCCTGACTTGGTGTTGTCTGGCTCGCACACAAAGTAGACAGGAGCTCCTCTATCCAGTCGGGGCCATGCTTATTGAAGTGCTGATAAGTGCGCGTCTTGAGTCCCTTGAGTATCTCTGCATTTGCTCTCTCAGCTTGGCCATTACTTGTTGGATGTGCTACTAAGGTGTAGCTGACTTGTATGCCGAGATATTTGCAGCACCCCTGGAATGTTGCACTTGTTAATTGGGTTCCATTATGAGTGATGACTCTATTCGGAACTCCAAATCTGCAGACAATGGACTTAAAAACTTGATGGTTGATTTCTTGTTGATAGTCACAACTGGAATAGCTTCTGGCCACTTCGTAAACTTGTCAATGGCGACAGAATCGGTAACCTCCGACGACTTTTGGGAAAGGTCCCAAAATGTCCACCCCCCCACATCGAATGGACACATGGGAGTTATCATCCGCATTCGGAACTGCATCCACCTCCGAAAGTCGGAGCTTGCAGACCGGGAAAGGCAGGTGGTTGAGAGTATTCAGCAACATGCCAAGGAGGTCGAACACATTGCCCGGGAGAGTTCAGAGCTTGCGGCCGCGAGGTGGTCACGTGAGGACCTCAAAAATTCGAGGGCAACAGAGTCCCGACAAGTATGGTACATCCTGGGGCACGCTAACAAGGCTTTGGTGCCTCTTGGTTTCAGCCTGGTATGTCTAGAAGTCACTGAGCCGGATCTGGACAAGGCATTGGGCTCTATCAGCAACAAGCTGGACGCGATGGGTGACATCATCGCCGATCAATTGGAGACAGAAGGGAAGTTTTTGGCCAAGGATGTCGGCGAATTTGTGCTGACGTGTTTCAAAAGCCAAGACCCTCCCCCCCCCCCCCCCCCCCCCACTTTCTATGGATCTAGTGTTTGAACGGCCCCTTATTGAAGAGGAAGATGCTGCCAGGGCTAGCGTTCAAGAAGCCGCCGACAAAGTTGCCTCGTATTTCCGTAGAACATAGGACCTCCAGTAGCCAGGACCTTTTTCTTTTGCCTTTTATTGTAATCCTCATTTTGTAATCCAGTCTATTCCTTCAAATGACTGAAATCCAAACTCCTTGAATGAATGAATTCCATTTTGTGTTTGTCTTCAATGCATCGTCCTTTATCTTATTGCCCCCTGGTAGATGTACACAATTGGGTTGCGAACATGTACCAAAATGACCTCACAATGTCTTGATGACTTGCACACATCGAGCTTGTAGCTAGAACTCCTAGCTCTTAGGTCTGAAGTTTACTCCCAGCATCTCCAGGGACCCTTTGTGACGTCGACGGCGTGCCCCCTGGGAGTTGTCAGAGCACGATAGGTCCAACGGCGCCCACTGTTAATGCGTGAAACATCGATGGCAGGCCCCCTGGGTGTTGTCGGAGCTTGATAGGTCTGACGGCACCCACTGTCAACACATGAAACATCGACGGCGGGCCTCCTGGGGGTTGTCAGAGCTTGATAGGTCTGACGGTACCCATCGTCGACACTTAGAGCGTCGACAGCGGGGCCCCTGGGATCGTCAGAGCTTCTCAGCTTTGACAATATCCATCATCAACGTATATTACATCTACGGTGGACCCCTTTAGGGTGATTTCTTCGCTATCTTCACTTGGAGTGCAGTTTATTCTTCAAGTCGATGGCTGACCCCCATAGGAGTTGCCAGAGCTTGTTAGCTCCAAGGATGTCCATTTTCATTGTTAGAAAACGTCGACACCGGGTCCCTTTGGGGGATGTCGGAGCTTAGTAGCTCTGGCATCATCCACCATCGTCATAATTTTCCATTTTTCCTACATATCAAAGACAAGAAAAACAGTAAAATTCATCCTCTCGACTATCACTCTTTTGTGACTTACTGTTCTTATTTGAATTTTAGATCCAATGGAACTCAATATGATAACAAGTACATCGATGTAATCTCTCCAGATCAGAATGCCTTCTGGACCCACCCTACTGAGGTCAGCTGGAATGTAGGTAGAGTGGCATACTTAGGTGCTTGACCAGGCTAAGTCGATAGCGCACTCCGAACCTGACACTAGCTCTGGCGTTCAAGCGAGTAGACCGTCTAGCAATGCTAAGATCTGAAAAAAACCAACAATATAACATGTACAACATACGATTAACTTGGACTAAATATAAAAAAAAAATCGCACAACTTTGCTATAGACATGAAGGGAAAGGATAACAAAAGAAAACGAGCCTGTAGAATTATTGATGCACATGGAGACTGCTTTCACACAACAATGTCTATAATTTTAGGTCCGAGTTATAAGGGAGACAAGGACACACTTATGGTACGGAACCAGGCCAAGTGTGCTATTCATCTTGTTCTAACCCAGGGTAGGTAAGCCACACTTTCAGTATTGGGACTAAGTTAGGTGGGCTTGAACTGCCCAGAAATCGTGGAGGGGTCAAGATGTTCTCCCGAAGGACCTACCCTACTCTGTGTGTAGACTCTATAACTCATATTGTGTTTAATTACATACTCGTCTCCATGAAACTAAGCGTAAAACTTACGTAGGTGCTCGATGTTCCAAGGATTGGGAAGCGGAGTCCCATCTGTAAGAGCCCGCTTTTCTAAAGAAAAAAAAACGCAAAAATGCGAACATAAAAATTTTGAAAATGGACTCGGAAATCCAAACTCACATGAACCATATGAGTTAACCAATGTTCACTAAAAATAGGGACGTGTTAAAATTTTACATATAGAACCTGGTTGCTAATGTATATTGGGACTTAAGGTGTAAAATCTTTAATTTCCAAGTATTCACATTTTCAATGAAAAATTAAAGGAGAAAAGAAAACAAAATCGAGAGAAAGAAAAAGGAATTATTCCAACCCTAAAATGGGACATTCAAAAAAATTCAAATCTAGGGCTGAAATTTTTTCCATGACCTTCTAATATTCCAAATTGACTCTCGGTAAAGTTTCAAATTTTTGAAGCACGTTTTCCATTTATTGGACACGTACTCAGAGTTAATCAAAGTCGACTTCAAATTTAAACTTTGTGCTTCACCTTGTCCAAATCAACTCCAAATTTTTCCCGAGGCCCCTTATGGTTCAAAAAGGTTAACTTCAAAGTTTCAGGATTTTTGAACATAATCTACTATTTATTTCATTGAGTCAAGTATCACCCGTTGAATTCAAATTCAAACCTGAGTAAATATTCAACTTGCTCAGTTCTAAAATCTGATTGCACCATAAAATTCTTCACATTTTATTTGGTCATTGGGCCAAAGTTGAATATTTTTGAAGCATGTTTGCTAGCTCTATTTGTAATTGGAAAGGAGAAGGGAGGAGAGTGAAATGGGTCCCACATGTCATGTTTATCCCCATTGCCACAAAAACCGAGTTTGCTTCTTCCTCTCCTGGTTCTCATCCAAAGCGCCCGACTCCTTCCTGTCCACGGCGCCACTCCGCTCTGCTCCGGCGCCCCACACGGCCGTCGGCCCGTGCGCCTCCCTCGCTGGCCACCCTGCTCGAGCTCGCTGCTCCCTGGCCGTGCACGCCTCCCCGCCGTCCGCCTGCCTCCGGTCTATGGTCGTCGCTCCCCTGCTGTGTGCTCGCCGAGCCGCCAATCATCGCGTCGCTCGCCGTGGCTGCTCCCGGCGAGCGCCGTCCTCTGCCACTTCAGCACCCCAAACGCCGTTCCCCGGCCCCTGCTCCACGGCACGCAACTTGCCTGCGGTCGGCCACCCACGGCCCTGTCCCTGCTCGAGCTCACCTCCTCCCGGCCGCCGCGGCGTTGCCCCACGCCGGCCGTCCGCTCGCTGCCTTCCAACCGCAGCATGGCGTCCACGCAGGTCGCATTGCGCTCCTCCCTCCGGCCGCCAGGACGCGGCGCTTGCCACACGCCTGCGCTCGCCCCCGGTCATGCCTTTTCCCGACCTCTGCTTGCTGCTGCTTGGCCCTCTTGTCGGCGCTCTACCCGCGCGCCTTTGGCCTCTGGCTGGCTGTGCCCGTTGATGCTCGCCAGACTCTCTCTTCAAACCCCGGCCTGTCGCTTGCTACTCCTCCCTCCTCGCGCGTCTGACTGTGCCTCCCCGTTCGCCCTGTCCACCTGTGTTCCCAGGTTCCGGCTTGCTACTGGTCTAGCCTAGCACGCCGACGTTAACGCCTTCTTTCCGTCATAGCGACGTTCTGCTCTGTAGCCACATTCTGGCAGCACGACAAGTGATGTCTGAGATGATGGAGATGCAGGAACACGACTTTCGCGTTGGCTTGTTCGTGTGTGCTCATGATGCTCCACTATTAGCCGCGTCGACGTCGTTGACCACATGACGTCGTCGTGACGCTCTGAGCCGTCCTCGTGCCCTGGCATCGAGATGAGGGATGCTTGTGATGTGTGTGGTGCTGGAACACAAGCACGGCTCGTCGGACAATGGTTGTCAAGCAAAATTAGGTTTTAGTCGCTGTAAGAGTGATAGAGTCTTAGGTATAGCCAAGGTGGTCAATAAAATGCCTTCCAGGTCAAACCAAGGTGGTTGGTGATCACCGATGACGTGTGGTTGAGTAATGCTTGAACATCGTGACTGACAAGGAGAACTAGACCAAGGGGAACCTTGGATAAGAGTTTCTTGGTTGAGTCGATGACGCCTCCTAACCATTCGAGTAATTGCTTACCTAGATGTGCCTATTCATAGCTGGCAAGGTCGTTGAGTCACGTGCCGGAGACCGAGTCGACATCACTAACCTTGAGACTCAAGAGGTGGTGTTAGGGAGCCTGTTCACCACCGTTGACGATTTCGGGTCGATGTGGACATCGCTAATCCGATCTTCTCGAGATGGCCAAGCATGCCGTCATGGCAAGGTCTCGCATCATGTTCAAGTCCCAGTAGCTTACCGAGCTCACCTGTACGATCTTGCAGAAGACACTACATTAGTGTCGTCATGTAAGCCCTTGAACGATGCTCGAGAAGCTTGCCATAGAAACTACTTTACCTAAAAGTCATTTGAATGTTGTCTTGGTACTCACGTTAGGTTAGCAGTGCTCGTGATGACTCTTTGAGTCCAAGCAATGTTGGTCTCACTTCACACCCAAGTGTTGCTAGGATTTCACTTCGATTCATCCTAAGTCAGAACCCCGCGACCACACTTGTCACTTAATTAGGTTTACTCTTAGTGAGTTTGTATAACTTCATTGGTCGACTTGTAAGTCGCAACCTTCTTTATTGCACACTTCACTCATACTCAAGCTTTCAATGCTCCACCTTGATTTCTTAGTCATTCTTACACTATTCAGTCCAACACTTCGACACCAGTCAGTCTCAGCTTTCTCGAGTGGCATAGCTCCAAGTGTTAAGTGAATAATGGCAATACATGCTTTCATTGCACCTGTCAATTCACAACTCGACAGTACTATGACCACTTGACTTATCCATAGTTTCTCCACCCATCCAAGACATATCTAATCTTCCTAGTCAAGCCTCTTCCTCTTAAGGTTTTTACAACTCGTCGAGTCCATTATTAGATTACATTAATTACTTATATGCATATCATGTTGATATGAACGTGATGATAGGTGATCAACAAGAAGTTTCTCTTGGAGGAGAATGCCAAGGAGATCCAACTTCAGGATTCCATGGCAGATTCTCTGGAGGAAGACCAAGCCCTAACAACTGACATTGATATAGAGTCACAAACTGAGGCAAGCCCCGATTTGCATTTAAGAGCCTTTCAGAATGTTTCTAGTTCTATTCATTTACATCTTCAGTTGATATTGTGCATTACATATAAGGTTTTTGATACTCCACTTGCATATCCACAAATCCTATGGGAGTGTTAGAAAGGTTTACAACTTGACGTGTAGAACTGCCAATGCTAATGTTTTAGATGTACCGGTAGAAGTCGAGTAGTTGGAATCTACTCGCGAGATAGGGATAACAGTTCATATGAGGGTGAAAGGTGACAAAATGGCTTATGAAATTAATACGAGACCGGGCAGGGAAAATAGGAGTCAACGAGATGGAGTCTCGGGCGCATAGTCTTGCCTGTGTCGCTTGAGGACCGTGCCGTATGCGGCACTGTTGGGCAAGCTTGATATGTACCGGTTGCATAATGGGATATGGGCCCAATAATCTGATGTAACTCCAGATTGTAGTGTGGAGACTCCTCGGTTGTCCTTGAATGGAGATGTGAAGGCATAAAGGTGTAAATCTTCTAGCGGGCAACTTTGACGTGTCCGTTTAGGGGACCTTTTGCTCGAGATGAAGATGTTTGTCGACATTGGGGTCTTGGGTGAAAGGTGGCCATGTATGACGCGGGGAGGAGAGCATGTATGTGTCTCCCACGCGGGTGTGCGTGTTGTGCAGTCCGGGTGTGTCCTTATTGCAATCACCGTCCCTCGCGGTTATTTGAGTACCACTTGTCTGTCGCTGTCATGACGTAGTGAATACTAAAGAAGCCAGAAGAATATGTTGTATTGAATTATAATTGCTTTGCAACCTTGTGCGACTTACAATTAGCAAAATTAAAGTTTACAGTTTCCTCATACTTTAGCTGTAATAGCATTATGTGCTTTGGGCATGTCATCATCGGCAAAGCGTTTCTTGTTTGATTGTGGAGTCTATGATATGCCGTGCTTGAAGAATGCCATTTGCTACTTAAAACATGATTATAAGGATCCACTTGTAGGCGAGTCTATTTATGCTATTCCTTACATATGCTTAGTATTCACCCCTGCATATGTCTAGTGAGACGGGTTAGTCTTGCGGAGCCTTATGCTCACGTTTGCGCTTTAACGATTTTTGCAGGTATTAGGTTTATTTCTGCTGTTCAGGCCATACATGAGATATCGAGGTATCGAGATAAATCTCATGTGAACCACACCGCTGCTGAATGTTCTTCATGTTGCTAGTGAGAAGCGTCCTAGGGCATGGACGTCTTCTCTCCTGCTTAGTTAGGTGAGATTATGAGTATGTATTTTCCGCTGCGTGTGTACCACTGTTGTACACTCTTTTGTAAATTCTTCTTATTATGAAATGAAAACTTTATATGTTTTGGTATCCTTTTCGTGTGTGCTGTTGGGTGCCGCATCGCACGGCACCACCCAATGAGATCCTTGAATGTGTGGACCCCGGTCCCCACAGACATGGTATCAAAGCTTCATTGGGAATAGCACACTCGAAAAGAGCCTATTTTCGAAAACTCCGAAGTAGTCGAGTGAGGATTAGCTATATGCCCATTAAGGATTATTACTAGTATAAGTTATAAAGGTGGTGAACTAACTTGTTATATTATTCTGTAATGACGCTCCGTCTTCAAGGTAAGAGGTAAGGTACGCCACCGAGAGCGGATCAATCTCAGTAAGCTCTGCATACGAGATGTGGTATGTGATATTTCAGTGGCTTGGCATGGAAAGTCAATATGAGTCTCTGAAACTTTCCATGTTTCTAAGAACATATGACATGCGGTACCCCAGCGTGACACAAAATTAGTGGGAGCCCCGTCGGTGGTGCATAACCCGATAGTATGCATCTCTAGAACCATTCATGTTCTATGGGAGCATGCAAAACACATATGCCCGAGCGTGTATAAGGCGGTTCGTGCGGGAGTCTTTGTTGTACAGACGTAGTACAGCCATGTACCTCGAGACATGACTTCGCTCGAGGGCGACTCAAACCAGAGTCGTATGCATAGACTTTTGATTATATATATTATTTTGACTGCCTGTCGTGTTTCCCCGTGCCGCCCTTGAGGTGTGAAGGTGTGAAAGGGTATTGTTTGTCTTCTGCAGGTATACTAACTCCAGTAGCGACCCGTGTAGAATACGTTTGCGAGTAATCGATATTAGAACCACCTATAGACGTATCCGGATATACCGGGTTAGACTTTTCTTTTGGTAAGGCACCTAGTACCGTCAGTATCACATTTGATACTTTGACCATCCCACACGAATGAAATGGCTTCATATTCATATTTAGGTCCAAGTATCAGTTGTTGGTATCTTATGGACAATAGAAAATGTATCTCTTCAAGAATTGGCGAACCAAAGTTCTTTTTTTTCTGGCGAGAGTTTAGCTCGACTTCGCCGGAGTGAGACTTTGGTTAAGCATGAAGATTCATAGTAATATGCTATGGATGAGAAGGTCATCAAGATCTCTTTTAAGATTCCATTTAGTTCCAATGCAATTGATTAGTTGTAAAACAAGTTCTAGCTATCGGACTTGAGTTTTGAGCTAAGTTTCAAAATTTGATTTTGTTCCCAATTCTTGTGTTTCGAAGCCGATAAGTTCTGTTTTCTAACAGGATTTGACCTGACTTTGAAATTCCATATCTCTTCAACCTGAATGGCTATGGATGCAAATGAATACTTTTTGGAAATCTTTTGAAGTCTTCTATAAGTTTCCTATTGACCCCCAATCCAAAAGACCATTGTAAGATGGTGAAAATCCTCTCTAACTAACTCAGCTGCTGTTCTAAAACTGTGTAAGACAGCATCTGAATTTTTGCCATAACTCTTTCTAGAAAGGTCTTCTATTCCATTATGATACATTTATGGAAATGGGAAGAGCTATTATACAACTTTGTTATTCAATGTTACCTCAAATTCAGTTTAGAACTAATTAGAAACTGGAGTTGAAGATAGTACATGTATATATGTGCTATCTGAAACAGCCAGAAAAGAATAATTCTGAACTTTGGACAGCCATAACTCTTAAACTAGAAATGCAACCTAGGCATATTTGTACATGCCTGGAAATCTTAAAGAGTCCTCTATCAACTTACTATTCAACACGAAGGCTAAAACTTGCAATAACCAAGTCTAAATCGAAGTATCATTTAAGGTGTCGAAACAGTCGAGAATATGGACCGATATATATTCAGTTACTGTTCAGATCGTAATTTCTAGTAGACTCATCGATTGGCTTCGGGTTTTACATTTATGGAATCCTGAGAATGTATGAAACAAGTTTGCTATGTATTATTTTTACAAATATTGATATTTGTATATCTGAAAATTGTGGACAAAATCAGCCTTAAACAAAGGAGGTGCTGTCCAAATTTTCAGAAAACTGTCAACATTGAAATGCCATATCTTCTCAACCAGAAGTGCTACGAGGACAAGTACGTACTCCTTAGAAATTTTTGGAAGTACTTTACAAGTTATCTATTCAGCTCAAGACCAAAATCCTTTTTCTAAGTGGGTGAAATTTGGATAATCGCAGAGACTGTCCAGGCACACCCAAACTGGACAGTAATCTGTACACCTCTGAATTTAATCCATAACTTGCAGACCCTTGATTAAATTGTGTCGCACGAGTAATCGTTGGAAAGGATAGAGAGTCAGCTCCAGTTTTTGCACTTGGCTCCAGACCTGAATCGGTCATCTACCTATTCCAAATCGAGTTTGAATGCAGAGTGGTCAATCTGAACTGAATTCAAATTCTGAATGCTGAAATTTTACCCAACTTCAAAAATTCATATCTTTTAAACCTGGACAGATATGAAGACAAGTAAGTACATTTTGGAAATATTATTACATTTTCTACAATTTTGTAAATAAGAATATTTCCAGATTTTCATCAGAACAGCCTGAAAACTTTAGATCAAAACTGCTACTTTTTAAGCAGGTTCTGCTGAAAGTGCTGAAAAATCTGCTGATTTAAAATCGCATAACTTGCAAACCAGCGATGATCTAGAGGCAAAACAATACTTTTTAGAAAGATCTTGAAGTGTACTTTAACTTTTTATTCACCTCGAGATCTGATTTTGTCATTAACTGGATCAAAATCGAGTTTGCGTCCAGGCTGGTCGTTTGTCACCATAGCCTGGCCAGTTTGAACCATTTGGTTTTTGTTAAGCATTCGGTTCTCGATTTCAACTCGAGGATTGTCGTAACCGACCATGAGTTAGGACTTAACTATTTACCAAGTTGAATGGAGTGTTAAACTCATTGAAGCCTTTTTTTCCTTGGATTCACATACTAGTGTTTAATTTATGTGACTTGTCACATCACTTCTTGTGCTTTCGAGCGCAAGTCATAATTACTCGAGTTGCATCTCGTCCTTCCATTAGGATTGTTTGAAGTACGCTTCGACATCCTCGTTTGAAACTTTAAGGGGGAAGGCGAGCACTCAAGTAATGGTAGTGTTCAACCATCAACCTTGGTTACAACGAGTCGTGTCAACAAGAAGGCGATCAATTAAGATTACATCTCCAAGAGGATCCAACCTCCGCCACCAGATTGAGTTACTCAAAGAAGAAGTGTGACTTCAACTCCACTAAAGTGATCGCTAAGGATATCACTTCCTCTTGCCATATCGAAGCGAAGGTTAAGTGAAGTATCACTAGAGATGTGTCTAGTGATCTCGACTAGGTGTCTAGGGATAACCTTCGACATATAGTTAGTTGTTTTTCTTCTGATGAAGATACTCCTCAAGTCAACTGATCACTCTAAGACCTAGTTAAAGATACAATCAAGTGGAGTAGTACATGAACAAGCTTTCAAAAGGTCGAGGTAACGTGGTATGTTCCCACATTCCTTGTCTGTCGTTCTGTTATGAATTCCTTAACTGTGGTCGAGTCATGGAAGTTACACAACTCATTGAGTGTCTTTCACGACCCCCAGTATCCAATCCTTGCAAATTATCAGACAGTACATGAGTTTTGTGGTGTGGTTCATTTAGTCTTGCTCAAACTATAAAAGCTATTGCACCATGCATGTGCACCATTTGCACCATACATATGCATCATTTGCACCATACCATGTCCATATTCATTGCACCATACAACATGCGATGCATCATGAAGCATCATTACCAATGAAACACCAATGATAGAATGCAGGGTAATACTGAAATTTAGATCAAGATTGTGTACCCCATTCAAACTATTCTAAGGTGTCTAATGACTACAATCATTTCACCATATTCATTTGACTTCTTACATTGTTGATCTTCTTTCTATTGAGTGATACCTGGGCAACCGATCACTCAAACTCCTTTGCAACTAAACAAACACTTGAACTTCCATCCTTGACTTGTTTAGGTTCAAGTACCTTGATTGTTGCAACTATACTGTTCATCATTGAGAGGTCGTCAGTTCGATGATCAACCTTGTAAAATCCATGAAATCTCCTTACTCGCGAGGCTACCGTTCGAATTGTCAACCTCGTGAAACTCTTTGGGTCCATCTAAGATCTTGCGGTGTTATATGGTAACCTTGCTACACTAATTACCTTATAGTTACCATATGATTGAGTTCTTTGCTGTGTTGGAAACATATGAGGATGCTGAATCTTTAAATCCTCGTGTGCCACCGCAAAGGGTCTTCATCTTCTATTTCTATTGTTTGAAGATGTTGATATACCCAAAAACCTTGTAGTCGCCATATCTTTAGTATTCCTGCGGTTTTGCCCACATAAGAGTGTTGAATGCCTTGCTACTCTTATGCTACACCTAAGAAATCATATGGTTGACTAAACAACAAATGAGGTTAATGATTGTTGTTTAACCTCGTAAACCATCTTAATTAATGTCAAGAGAAATACCCCATTAAGTTATAAGGACCTATGCAAAAACCAAGCAAGCAACCAAGAATCAATGCAAAGATAGTTTCAAACTATCAAGGTGACCTAGAGAAGCAAAGAACAAGTCCCGATTCTTCCAGGTCAAGACTAGGACAGGACAAGATGTCATGCCAGTGTAAGAAGACAACGACAAAAGTTCAGTAACAGACGTGAAAATCTTACGACGTGATAGGGTCATGTCGAGCATCCTGTCAAGGTTATAGACCTAAAGACTGGAATCACCTGAAGCAAACTTCAGAATTTCTTAAGATGTCTGAAGATAATCACTATTTCATAGAACCCAAGTCTTTAAGGGCATTGCCATTTTCCTTAGTCAATGACCCTCTTTTACAGATCGTCCCCTCATCGTTTCTGTTATTCTACTTGTTAGAATCTCGGGATGAGATTCCTTTAAGGGGGGCGAATTGTAAAAGCCCGCATTTCGGAAGAACAAAAACGCAAAAAAGCGAACTTAAAAATTTTGAAAATGGACTTGGAAATCCAAACTCACATGAACCATATGAGTTAACCAATGTTCACTAAAAATAGGGACGTGTTAAAATATTACATATAGAACATGGTTGCTAATGTATATTGGGACTTAAGGTGTAAAATCTTTAATTTCCAAGTATTCACATTTTCAATGAAAAATTAAAGGAGAAAAGAAAACAAAATCGAGAGAAAGAAAAAGGAATTATTCCGACCCTAAAATGGGACATTCAAAAAAAATTCAAACCTACGGCTGAAATTTTTCCATGACCTTCTAATATTCCAAATTGACTCTCGGTAAATTTTCAAAAATTTTTGAAGCACGTTTCCATTTATTGGACACGTTCTGAGAGTTAATCAAAGTCGACTTCAAATTTAAACTTTGTGCTTCACCTTGTCCAAATCAACTCCAAATTTTTCCCGAGGTCCCATATGGTTTAAAAAGGTTAACTTCAAAGTTTCAGGATTTTTGAACCTAATCTACTATTTATTTCATTGAGTCAAGTATCACCCCATGAATTCAAATTCCGACCTGAGTAAAAATTCAACTTGCTCAGTTTTGAAATCTGATTACACCATAAAATTCTTCACATTTTATTTAGTCATTGGGCCAAAGTTGAATATTTTTGAAGCATGTTTGCTAGCTCTATTTGAAATTGGAAAGGAGAAGGGAGGAGAGTGAAGTGGGTCCCACATGTCATGTTTATGCTCATTGCCACAAAAACCGAGTTTGCTTCTTCCTCTCCCGGTTCTTATCCAAAGCGCCCGACTCCTTCCTGTCCACAGCGCCACTCGGCTCTGCTCCGGCGCCCCACACGACCGTCGGCCCGTGCGCCTCCCTCGCCGGCCACCCTGCTCGAGCTCGCTGCTCCCTGGCCGTGCGCGCCTCCCCGCTGTCCGCCTGCCTCTAGTCTATGGCCGTCGCTCCCCTGCTGCATGCTCGCCGAGCCGCCAAGCATCGCGTTGCTCGCCCCCTCCAAGCCGCGCCGCTCACCCTGGCTGCTCCAGACGAGCGCTGTCCTCTGCCACTGCAGCACCCCATGTGCCGTTCCCTGGCCCCTGCTCCACGGCACGCTGCTCGCCCGCGGTCGGCCGCCCACGGCCCCGTCCCTGCTTGAGATCACCTCCTCCCGGCCGCTGTGGCGTCGCCCCACGTTGGCCGTCCGCTCGCTGCCTGCCAACCGCAGCATGGCGCCCACGCAGGTCGCGCTGCGCTCCTCCCTCCGGCCGCCACGGTGCGCCGCTTGCCACAAGCCTGCGCTCGCCCCCGGTCATGCCTTTTCCCGACCTCTGCTTGCCACCGCTTGGCCCTCTCGTCGGCGCTCTACCCGCACGCCTCTGGCCTCCGGCTGGCTGTGCCCGTTGATGCTCGCTGGACTCTCTCTTCAAACCCTGACCTGTCGCTTGCTACTCCTCCCTGCTTGCGCATCTGACTATGCCTCCCCGTGCGCCCTGGCCACCTGCGTTCCCAGGTTCCGGCTTGCTACTGGTCTAGCCTAGCTCGTCGACGTCAACGCCTACTTTCCGTCATCGTGACGTTTTGCTCTATAGCCGCATTCTGGCAGCACGACAAGTGATGCCTGAGATGATGGAGATGCAGGAACATGACTTTGACACAATGGTATCGACAACTGGTCCATGGTTAGCTCTGATTGTGCAAGATTTATTAGATCAGTGATTACAGCCAAGGTGTTCGATGAAATGGTTACAAGGCGAAACTAAGTGTGTTACTGTTCAATGCTAGTATATGGACGCAGGTCTATTGTGGGGTGGCAATCGACCAAAATATGAGACAAGATGCTCTTAGAATGATGATGAAGTAACCGGATCAAGAACACAACCAAGATGTTCGCTAAAATGCTTACAAGGTGAGTCACTGCCGTCATCCTTCGCCCTCTGGTCCATGTTCCACATTCATATCATTCCTATAGAAATCTCCACGGTGACCTCCTTTGTCTTTTATGTCGCGTTGGCTTGTTCGTGTGTGCTCGTGATGCTCCACTATTAGCCGCGTCGACGTCGTTGACCACATGACGTTGTGGTGACGCTCCTAGCCGTCATCGTTCCCTGGCATCGAGATGAGGGATGCTTGTGATGTTTGTGGTGCTGGAACACAAGCACAGCTCGTCGGACAATGGTTGTCAAGCAAAATTAGGTTTTAGTCGCTGTAAGAGTGATAGAGTCTTATGTATAGCCAAGGTGGTCCATAAAATGCCTTCTAGGTCAAACCAAGGTGGTTGGTGATCACCGATGATGTGTGGTTGAGTAATGCTTGAACGTCTTGACCGATAAGGAGAACTAGACCAAGGGGAACCTTGGATAAGAGTTTATTGGTTGAGTCGATGACGCCTCCTAACCATTCGAGTAATTGCTTACCTAGATGTGCCTATTCATAGTTAGCAAGGTCGTTGAGTCACGTGCCGGCGATCGAGTCGACATCACTAACCTTGAGACTCAAGAGGTGGTGTTAGGGAGTCTGTTCACCACCGTTGACGATTCCGGGTCGATGTGGACCTCGCTAATCCGATCTTCTCGAGATGGCCAAGCATGCCGTCACAGCAAGGTCTCGCATCATGTTCAAGTCCCAGTAGCTTACCGAGCTCACCTGGACGATCTTGCAGAAGACACTACATTAGTGTCGTCATGTAAGCACTTGAACGATGCTCAAGAAGCTTGCTATAGAAACTACTTTACCTAAAAGTCATTTGAATGTTGTCTTGGTACTCACGTTAGGTTAGCAGTGCTCGTGATGACTCTTTGAGTCCAAGGAATTTGGTATCACTTCACGCCCAAGTGTCGCTAGGATTTCACTTTGATTCATCCTAAGTCAGAACCCTGCGACCACACCTGTCACTTAATTAGGTTTACTCCTTAGTGAGTTTGTATAAATTCATTGGTCGACTTGTAAGTTGCAACCTTCTTTATTGCACACTTCACTCATACTCAAGCTTTCAATGCTCCACCTTGATTCCTTAGTCAGTCTTACACTATTCAATCCAACACTTCCACACCAGTCAGTCTTAGCTTTATCGAGTGGCATAGCTCCAAGTGTTAAGTGAATAATGGCAATACATGCTTTCATTGCACCTGTCAATTCACAACTCGACAGTACTATGACCACTTGACTTATCCATAGTTTCTCCACCCATCCGAGACATATCTAATCTTCCTAGTCAATCCTCTTTCTCTTAAGGTTTTTACAACTCATTGAGTCCATTATTACATTACATTAGTTACTTATATGCATATCATGTTGATATGAACGTGATGATAGGTGATCAACAAGAAGTTTCTCTTGGAGGAGAATGCCAAGGAGTTCCAACTTCAAGATTCCATGGCAGATTCTCTGGAGGAAGACCAAGCCCTAACAACTGACATTGATATAGAGTCGCAAACTAAGGCAAGCCCCGATTTGCATTTAAGAGCCTTTCAGAATTTTTCTAGTTCTATTCATATACATCTTCAGTTGATATTGTGCATTACGTATAAGGTGTTTGATACTCCACTTGCATATCCACAAATCCTTTGGGAGGGTTAGAAAGGTTTACAACTTTACGTGTAGAACTGCCAATGCTAATGTTTTAGATATACCAGTAGAAGTCGAGTAGTTGGAATCTACTCGCGAGATAGGGATAACAGTTCATATGAGGGTGAAAGGTGACAAAATTGCTTATGAAATTAATACGATACCAGGCAGGGAGAATATGAGTCGACGAGATGGAGTCTCGGGCACATAGCCTTGCCTGTGTCGCTTGAGGACCGTGCCGTATGCGGCACTGTTGGGCAAGCTTGAACTGTACCGGTTGGATAATGGGATATGGGCCCAATAAACTGATGTAACTCCAGACTGTAGTGTGGAGACTCCTCGGTTTCCTTGAACGGAGTTGCAAAGGCATAAAGGTGTAAATCTTCTAGCGGGCAACTTCGACGTGTCCGTGTAGGGGACCTTTTGCTCGGGATGAAGAGTTTTGTCGACATTGCGGTCTTGGGTGAAAGGTGGCCACATATGACACGGGGAGGAGAGCACATATGTGTCTCCCACGCGGGTGTGCATGTCGTGCAGTCCGGGTGTGTCTTTATTGCAATCACCGTCCCTCGCGGTTATTTGAGTACCACTTGTCTATCGCTGTCGTGACGTAGTGAATACAAAAGAAGCGAGAAGAATATGTTGTATTGAATTATAATTGCTTTGCAACCTTGTGCAACTTACAGATAGCAAAATTAAAGTTTACAGTTTCCCCATACTTTAGCTGTAATAGCATTATGTGCTTTGGGCATGTCATCATCCGCAAAGCGTTTCTTGTTTGATTGTGGAGTCTATGATGTGTCGTGCTTGAAGAATGTCATTTGCTACTTAAAACATGATTATAAGGATCCACTTAAAGGCGAGTCTATTTATGCTATTCCTTACCTACGCTTAGTATTCATCCCTTCATATGTCTAGTGAGACGGGTTAGTCTTGCGGAGCCTTATGCTCACGTTTGCGCTTTAATGATTTTTGCAAGTATTAGGTTTATTTCTGCTGTTCAGGTTGTACATGAGATCTCGAGGTATTGAGATAAATCTCATGTGAACCACGCCGCTGCTGAATGTTCTTCATGTTGCTAGTGAGAAGCGTCCTACGGCATGGACGTCTTCTCTCCTGCTTAGTTAGGTGAGATTATAAGTATGTATTTTCCGCTGCGTGTGTATCCCTGTTGTACATTCTTTTGTAAATTCTTCTTATTATGAAATGAAAACTTTATATGTTTTGGTATCCTTTTCGTGTGTGCTGTTGGGTGCCGCATCGCACGGCACCACCCAATGAGATCCTCGAATGTGTGGACCCCGGTCCCCACAGACATGGTATCAAAGCTTCATTCGGAATAGCACACTCGAAAAAAGCCTATTTTCGAAAACTCCAAAGTAGTTGAGTGAGGATTAGCTATATGCCCATTAAGGACTATTACTAGTATACGTTATAAAGGTGGTGAACTAACTTGTTATATTATTCTGAAACGACGCTCCGTCTTCAAGGTAAGAGGTAAGGTACGCCACCGAGAGCGGATCAATCTCGGTAAGCTCTGCATACGAGATGTGGTATGTGATATTTCTGTGGCTTGGCACGGAAAGTCAATATGAGTCTCTAAAATTTTCCATTTTTCTAAGAACATATGACATGCGGTACCCCAGCGTGACACAAAATTAGTGGGAGCCCCCGTCGGGTGGTGCATAACCCGATATTATGCATCTCTAGAACCATTCATGTTGTATGGGAGCATGCACAACACGTATGCCCGAGCGTGTATAAGCCGGTTTGTGCGGGAGTCTTTGCTGTACATACGTAGTACAACCATGTGCCTCGAGACATGACTTTGCTTGAGGGCGACTCACACCAGAGTCGTATGCATTTACTTTTGATTATATATATTATTTTGACTGCCTGTCGTGTTTCCCCGTGCCGCCCTTGAGGTGTGAAGGTGTGAAAGGGGATTGTTTGTCTTCTACAGGTATACTAACTCCGGTAGCGAACCGTGTAGAATACATTTGCGAGTGATCGATATTAGAACCACCTATAGACGTATCCGGATATACCGGGTTAGACTTTTCTTTTGGTAAGGCACCTAGTACCGTCAGTATCACATTTGATACTTTGACAATCCCCCACGAAACAAATGGCTTCATATTCATATTTAGGTCCAAGTATCAGTTGCTGGTATCTTATGGACAATAGAAAATGTATCTCTTCAAGAATTGGCGAACCAAAGTTCTTTTTTTCCTGGCGAGAGTTTAGCTCGACTTCGCCGGAGTGAGACTTTGGTTAAGCATGAAGATTCATAGTAATATGATATGGATGAGAAGGTCATCAAGATCTCTTTTAAGATTCCATTTAGTTCCAATGCAATTGATTAGTTGTAAAACAAGTTCTAGCTATCGGACTTTAGTTTTTAGCTAAGTTTCAAAATTTGATTTTGTTTCCAATTCTTGTGTTTCGAAGCCGATAAGTTCTGTTTTCTAACAGGATTTGACCTGAATTTGAAATTCCATATCTCTTCAACCTGAAGGGATATGGATGCAAATGAATACTTTTTGGAAATCTTTTGAAGTCTTCTATAAGTTTTCTATAGACCCCCAAGCCAAAAGACCATTGTAAGATGGTGAAAATCCTCTTTAACTAACTCAGCTGCTGTTCTAAAACTGTGTAAGACAGCATCTGAATTTTTGCCATAACTCTTTGTAGAAAGCTCTTCTATTCCATTATGATACATTTCTGGAAATGGGAAGAGCTGTTATACAACTTTGTTATTCAATGTTACCTCAAATTCGGTTTAGAACTAATTAGAAACTGGAGTTGAAGATAGTACATAAATATAGGTGCTATCTGAAACAGCCAGAAAAAATTAATTCTGAACTTTGAACAGCCATAACTCTTAAACTAGAAATGCAACCTAGGCATATTTATACATGCCTGGAAATATTAAATAGTCCTCTATCAACTTACTATTCAACACGAAGGCTAAAACTTGCAATAACCAAGTCTAAATCGAAGTATCATTTAAGGTGTCGAAACAGTCCGTAATATGGACCGCTATATATTCAGTTACTGTTGGGATCATAATTTCTAGTAGACTCATCCATTGGCTTCGGGTTTTACATTTCTGGAATCCTGAGAATGTATGAAACCAGTTTGCTATGTATTATTTTTGCAAATGTTGATATTTGTATATCTGAAAATTGTGGACAAAATCAGCCTTAAACAAAGGAGGTGCTGTCCAAATTTTCAGAAAAACTGTCAACATCGAAATGCCATATCTTTTCAACCAGAAGTGCTACGAGGACAAGTAAGTACTCCTTAGAAATTTTTGGAAGTACTTTACATGTTATCTATTCAGCTCAAGACCAAAATCCTTTTCTAAGTGAGTGAAATTTGGATAATCGCAGAGACTGTCCAGGCACACCCAAACTGGACAGTAATCTGTACACCTCTGAATTTAATCAATAACTCGCAGACCCTTGATCCAATGGTGTTGTGCGAGTAACCGTTGGAAAGTCTATAGAGTCATCTACAATTTTTGTAATTGGCTCTAGACCTGAGTCGGTCATCTACCTATTCCAAATCTAGTTTGAATGCAGAGTGGTCAATCTGAACTGAATTCAAATTCTGAATGCTCAAATTTTACCCAACTTCAAAAATTCATATCTTTTAAACCAGGACAGATATGAAGACAAGTAAGTACATTCTGGAAATATTATTACATTTTCTACAACTTTGTAAATAAGAGTATTTCCAGATTTCCATCAGAACAGCCTGAAAACTTTAGATCAGAACTGCTACTTTTTAAGCAGGTTCTGCTGAAAGTGCTGAAAAATCTGCTGATTTAAAATCGCATAACATGCAAACCAGCGATGATCTAGAGGCAAAACAATACTTTTTAGAAAGATTTTGAAGTGTACTTTAACTTTGATATTGACCTCGAGATCTGATTTTATCATTAACTGGATCAAAATCGAGTTTGCGTCCAGGCTGGTCGTTTGTCACCATAGCCTGGCCAGTTTGAACCTTTCGGTTTTTGTTAGGCATTCGGTTCTCGATTTCAACTCGAGGAGTGTCGTAACCGACGAAGAGTTAGGAATTAACTATTTACCAAGTTGAATGGAGTGTTAAACTCATTGAAGCCTTTTTTTCCTTGGATTGACATACTAGTGTTTAATTTATGTGACTTGTCACATCACTTCTTGTGCGTTCGAGTGCAAGTCGTAATTACTCGAGTTGCATCTCGTCCTTCTATTAGGATTGTTTGAAGTACGATTCAACATCCTGGTTTGAAACTTTAAGGGGGAAGGCGAGCACTCAAGTAATGGTAGTGTTCAACCATCAACCTTGGTTACAACGAGTCGTGTCAACAAGAAGGCGATCAATTAAGATTACATCTCCAAGAGGATCCAACCTCCTCCACCAGATTGAGTTACTCTAAGAAGAAGTGTGACTTCAACTCCACTAAAGTGATCGCTAAGGATATCACTTCCTCTTGCCAGATCGAAGCGAAGGTTAAGTGAAGTATCACTAGAGATGTGTCTAGTGATCTCGACCAGGTGTCTAGGGATAACCTTCGACATATAGTTAGTTGTTTTTCTTCTGAAGAATATACTCCTCAAGTCAACTGATAACTCTAAGACCTAGTTAAAGATACAATCAAGTGGAGTAGTACATGAACAAGCTTTCAAAAGATCGAGGTAACGTGGTATGTTTCCACACTCCTTGTCATTCGTTCTGTTATGAATTCCTTAACTGTGGTCGAGTCATTGAAGTTACACTACTCATTGAGTGTCTTTCACGACCCCAGTATCCATTCCTTGCAAATTATCAGACAGTACATGAGTTTTGTGGGTGTGGTTCATTTAGTCTTGCTCAAACTATAAAGCTACTGCACCATGCATGTGCACCATTTGCACCATACATATGCATCATTTGCACCATACATATGCACCATTTGCACCGTACCATGTGCATATTCATTGCACCATACAACATGCAATGCATCATGAAGCATCATTACCAATGAAACACCAATGATAGAATGCAGGGTAATACTAAAATTTAGAGCAAGATTGTGTACCACATTCAAACTATTCTAAGGTGTTTAATGACTACAATCATTTCACCATATTCATTTGACTTCTTACATTGTTGATATTCTTTCTATTGAGTGATACCTGGGCAACCGATCACTCAACCTCCCTTGCAACTAAACAAACACTTGAACTTCCATCCTTGACTTGTTTAGGTTCAAGTACCTTGATTGTTGCAACTATACTGTTCGTCATCAAGAGGTCGTCAGTTCGATGATCAACCTTGTAAAATCCATGAAATCTCCTTACTCGCGAGGCTACCGTTCGAATTGTCAACCTCGTGAAACTCTTTGGGTCCATCTAAGATCTTGCGGTGTTATATGGTAACCTTGCTAAACTAATTACCTTGTAGTTACCATATGATTGAGTTCTTTGCTGTGTTGGAAACATATGAGGATGCTGAATCTTTAAATCCTCGTGTGCCACCGCAAAGGGTCTTCATCTTCTATTTCTATTGTTTGAAGATGTTGATATACCCAAAAACCTTGTAGTCGCCATATCTTTAGTATTCCTGCGGTTTTGCCCACATAAGAGTGTTGAATGCCTTGCTATTCTTATGCTACAACTAAGAAATCCTATGGTTGACTAAACAACAAACGAGGTTAATGATTGTTGTTTAACCTCGTAAACCATCTTAATTCATGTCAAGAGAAATACCACATTAAGTTATAAGGACCTATGCAAAAACTAAGCAACCAACCAAGAATCAATGCAAAGATAGTTTCAAACTATCAAGGTGACATAGAGAAGCAAAGAACAAGTCCCGATTCTTCCAAGTCAAGACTAGGACAGAACAAGATGTCATGCCAATGTAAGAAGACAACGATAAAAGTTCAATAACAGACATGAAAGTCTTACGACGTGATAGGGTCATGTCGAGCATCCTGTCAAGGTTATAGACCTAAAGACTGGAATCACCTGAAGTAAACTTAAGAATTTCTTAAGATGTCTGAAGATAATCACTATTTCATAGAACCCAAGTCTTTAAGGGCATTGGCATTTTCCTTAGTCAACGACCCTCTTTTACAGATCATCACCTCATCGTTTCTGTTATTCTACTTGTTAGAATCTCGAGACGAGATTCGTTTAAGGGGGGCGGATTGTAAAAGCCCGCTTTTCGGAAGAACAAAAACGCAAAAATGCGAACTTAAAAATTTTGAAAATGGACTTGGAAATCCAAACTCACATGAACCAAATGAGTTAACCAATGTTCACTAAAAATAGGGACGTGTTAAAATTTTACATATAGAAACTGGTTGCTAATGTATATTGGGACTTAAGGTGTAAAATCTTTAATTTCCAAGTATTCACATTTTCAATGAAAAATTAAAGGAGAAAAGAAAACAAAATCAAGAGAAAGAAAAAGGAATTATTCAAACCCTAAAATGGGACATTCAAAAAAATTCAAACCTACGGATGAAATTTTTTCCATGACCTTCTAATATTTCAAATTGACTCTCGGTAAATTTTCAAAAAATTTTGAAGCACATTTTCCATTTATTGGACATGTACTGAGAGTTAATCAAAGTTGAGTTGAAATTTAAACTTTGTGCTTCACCTTGTCCAAATCAACTCCAAATTTTTCCCGAGGTCCCTTATGGTTCAAAAAGGTTAACTTCAAAGTTTCAGTATTTTTGAACCTAATCTACTATTTATTTCATTGAGTCAAGTATCACCCCTTGAATTCAAATTGAAACCTGAGTAAAAATTCAACTTGCTCAGTTCTGAAATCTGATTGCACCATAAAATTCTTCACATTTTATTTAGTCATTGGGCCAAAGTTGAATATTTTTGAAGCATGTTTGCTAGCTCTATTTGAAATTGGAAAGGAGAAGGGAGGAGAGTGAAGTGGGTCCCACATGTCATGTTTATCCTCGTTGCCACAAAAACCGAGTTCGCTTCTTCCTCTCCCGGTTCTTATCCAAAGCGCCCGACTCCTTCCTGTCCACGGCACCACCTGGCTCTGCTCCGGCGCCCCACACGGCCGTCGGCCCGCGCGCCTCCCTCGCCGGCCACCCTGCTCGAGCTCGCTGCTCCCTGTCCGTGCGCGCCTCCCCGCCGTCCGCCTGCCTCCGGTCTCTGGCCATTGCTCCCCTACTGCGTGCTCACCGAGCCGCCAAGCATCACGCAGCTCGTCCCCTCCAAGCCGCGCCGCTCGCCCTGGCCGCTCCCGACGAGCGCCGTCCTCTGCCACTGCAGCACCCCACGCGCCGTTCCCCGGCCCCTGCTCCACGGCACGCCGCTCGCCCGCACTCGGCCGCCCACGGCCCCATCCCTGCTCGAGCTCACCTCCTCCCGGCCGCTGCAGCGTTGCCCCACGCCGGCTGTCCGCTCACCGCCTTCCAACCGCAGCATGGCGCCCATGCTGGTCGCGCTGCGCTCCTCCCTCCGGCCGCCACGACGCACCACTCGCCGCACGACCGCACTCGCCCCCGGTCGTGCCTTTTCCCGACCTCTGCTTTCTGCCGCTTGGCCCTCTCGTCAGCACTCTGCCCGCGCGCCTCTGGCCTCCGGCTGGCTGTGCCCGTTGATGCTCACCGGACTCTCTCTTCCAACCCCGGCCTGTCGCTTGCTACTCCTCCCTGCTCGCACGTCTCACTGTTCCTCCCCATGCACCCTGGTGTAGGATCGAATAGCACGTGAAAAGCTACCAGAGGGTGGGTGAATGGTAGATTTAAAAATCTTACGCAGCGGAAACAATTAAACCCTAACCCCTCCGGCAGAAAAACAATCTGTTAAAGAAATCGTGTGTGAGACTAATCTAAACGTGTTTCACCGTAAAAAAGTGATAGATATCAGAGAGAATCAAGTCACGAAGACAACACAACAAGAATCTCTCAAATCCGTCGAGAAAAACTCATGTTACGATTGAAAGATCGAACAAAGGTCAATCTGTCCTACGCGAGAAAAACAGTTCTGGAATGCTGTAAAGAAACTCGTGTAGATCAGAAACCGCAAATCCAATGACCGTGAAATTTTGACAGATGATAGATAATCAAGTTGTGAGGACAACCCAAAAATAATCACGTCAATTGGATCTGTAAAACTCGAGTTATGATAAAACCACCGACGAAAGGTAGTGCTGTCCAGAAACTCGACGAGTAAAACTTGTCTGGAACAAGTCGGACGAACAAGGCACAAAAGTTCCTTCAAACTACGAATTTTATTCAATAGAACACAAGAGGAACAGCCTCAAAGTCGTGCACCATGAGCTCTGGGCTCCCTTGCTTATATAACCAGCTCGAAAGCCAACTCAACTCAAATCAGGAACCTAATCCTACTCTGTTCACGAATCGTAACTTTCCATAACTGCTTAGGATTCTTCTATACGCAGATAGAAGCAATATTAAAACTTCCAAACACCTTAGGAACGTATCCCACATTCGTAAACAACTCAAATTCGTGACCCACACAAAATCCTATCATAACCAACTCAAATCTTTCCATATTTGAGTCAAACCCGACTCAGCCGCAGCCTGAGTCCATAACCTAGTCGGTTGGACCTTTCCGACCAACTCTTTACGTCCAAATCTCTTCATGACATCTCGGAACCATGTAGCCACGTCCATGCACTCCTTGCACACGTGCAAACATCTTCCAACGACGTCCACGATACCTTCACATGCATTGATCTTGATTCAATCATGCTGCGCAACCTCCTGATAAGCTCAACCACAATTCCTCCTGAATTTGGTTGTTGGAACCTCATCTCCTCCTTGAGACTAGTCCAATGGATCCCGTCACCAGCCATGACCTGAACTCAAGCAACACCTGCACATGAATAAACAACCAATCCATACGAGCCCAAGTCCTCGACTTGACTCAAGTTAGTTCCGAACACCACACCTTAGGTGAGAACCTCACATAAGCATGTTGCAAAACCACAGTAACACGATATCATCCATATTAACCAAAAAAACATTAAATACTTAGAAAATGAATACTAAGCAATCTTTCCAGAGATGTAAAGCAAGTACGAAACATTGCAAATGAAAAACAGAAGCATTGCGGTCAAGTTCCGGACCTTGTCAGAGCAACCCAAACCTTGAGCCGGAGCTAACAAAAACATGTCAGAGCTATCAAAGACATGCTGGAGCTAAAGACAAAACTTCACTGGAGCTAACCAAAACTAGTATAACCAAGCTCCCGCCGGAGTTTACAAAACTAGCCAGACCTCAATAAAAAGGTGTTTTGGTGATATTCAAAACTTTTATCGTCAAAGCAAGTGTATTCACTACAAGCCAATGTATTCAGCACACATAGGTCTTACAATCTTCCCCTTGATGAATGCATTGGCAACACCATTTAAAATCCGAACATTAGTTTATTTACATAAAAGTTTTGAAGGCAATTTCTCCCCCTTTGTAAATCAAAAGTAAAATGAGATGAAAATCCAAAAATTATCCCATATTATCTCTCCCCCTTTATTATCTCTCCTTATGCACATATTCTCTTTCTCTTCATGCTTATCTCTCCCCCTTTGACAATATATTCAGCAAGTCATGAGCATATAAACAAATTATCTCTCCCCCTTTAGTTGTTATGAGCATAATATAACATATACATATAAACAAAGCTCATCCAAGTCATACTATCAGGTACCTTACATTATCACATCAAAGAGATACATAAAATAGTGTAAGCCATGGTAGAGATCAAATGTAATTTTCAATTTAAGCAAGTCATGATCTCACAAACTTAACTATTTCAAAACTTGAAAGAATGACACTAGTTGCTGTATTTTATTATTTTTCAAAGCATAAATTTAGATCATATGATATTTGCAAGAGATTATATGCGCATCTGCCTTATTCTAACCAACCAAGCCAAGCCTATGTCATTTGACAATCAGAAGCTTAAGGACATGGTTTTAGTCATACACAACTTCTTCCAAGTTCATATCTAAGTGCAATGATAAGCCGTCTGAAAAAAAGAAGTGCGATGCATGCATATTTTCTTGATATTTTCTCAATTTATACTTGTTCATAAAAACTCAACATGTGAGTTGATTACTTGATTAATTCTTAATGAATAAAAGCACTTGTGAACATGTAACAAGTTCAAAACAGCAAGAAAGTTTGACCATGACCAGTTTTAGTGTAAGTAATTATTCCAATTACTAGACATGGCAAAAACTACAAAATGTATAACACGAGTAATGTAGTAAGAACTTTCAGCATGTAAAAGGAATCACAAAGTCATATATGTATGAAATACCATGCTCATATTATTTTAATTTCAGATTCACACATAGACTTCCCAAGTTTCAAAACTCCCCCTCAATTTATGCCACGAGGATGCATAACCCCTATTTCACTATGAATGTAACAAAAACGAGTGAAATCCAAAGGTTTTGTAAAAATGTCAGCCAATTGTTGTTCGGTATCTACATGGTGAAGCTCAATGTTTCCTTTTTCAACATTATCTCAGAGAAAGTGATACCTAATGTCAATGTGCTTAGTTCTAGAATGTTGCACGGGGTTTTTAGCAATGCAAATGGCACTAGTGTTATCACAGAATAGTGGAACACTATCTAGATCAACCCCATAGTCCTTAAGTGTTTGAACAATCCAATGAATTTGTGAGCAAGCACTAGCAGCAGCTACATATTCAGATTCGGCTGTGGATTGTGCAACTGAATTTTTTTTCTAGAGGACCAAGCAACAAGAGAATTACCAAGAAAATGATAAGCACTGGAAGTACTTTTCCTATCAATCCTACAACCCCCAAAATCAGCATCAGAAAAAGCTTCCAAAGTAACGGTTGAGGAAGAAGGAAGAAAAATGCCAAATTCTTGAGTTCCATGTAAGTACCTGAGAATCCTTTTGATGGCTTGACGATGTGAAGCACGTGAGGAAGCTTGAAACTGTGCACAAAGACATACGCTGAATTGTATGTCTGGTCTTGATGCTGTGAGGTACAAAAGTTATCCGATCATGCTTCTATATTCTTTTTGATCCACGGGTTCACCATCTTCGTCAAGTCCAAGTGTTGTTGTTGTTCCCATTGGTGTCCGGAGAGGCTTGCTTTTGTCCATGTTGAAGCGCCTTAGGAGATCTTTTGTATACTCCGTTTGATGCACAAAGGTATCCTCCTTAGTTTGCTTGATTTGCAGCCCCAAAAAGTAAGTGAGTTCACCCATCATACTCATTTCAAATTCGGAACTCATCATTGCTGAAAACTTGGACACAAGATCATGAGAAGCACAACCAAAAATAAAATCATCCACATACACTTGAACGAATAATGAGTCATTGCCATGCTTAAGCACAAAAAGAGTTTTATCAACCTTGCCCATGGTAAACCCTTTTTCAAGTAAGAATGTTTTTGACCTATCATACCATGCTCTAGGGGCTTGTTTGAGACCGTACAAGGCTTTGGACAGTTTGTCAACATGATTAGGAAAATCTAGATTTTCAAAACCCGGTGGTTGTTTGAAATAAACCTCCTCATCTATGTAGCCATTAAGAAAAGAACTTTTAACATCCATTTGATATATCTAAAACCTTTAGATGCTGCAAAAGCTAACAAAATTCTTATGGCTTCTAATCTAGCAACGGGAGCAAAAGTTTCATCAAATCTAGACCTTCAACTTCAGTGAAACCTTGAGCAAACAACCTAGCCTTATTCCTAACCACAACCCCATCCTCACTTTGTTTATTTATAAATACCCATTTAGTTCCAATTAAAGTGTGACCTTGAGGTGGAGGTACAAGTTTCCAAACATTATTTCTTTCAAAATTTTCTAACTCTTCTTGCATGGCAATAATCCAAAATTCATTAGTGAGTGCGTGTGATATATCTTTGGGTTCAAGCGAAGCAACAAAAGCAGAATGACCATAAGAGTTTGGATCGCAAAACCTGTACTGTGTGACTCGTTCGTGCAAGCTTCCAATCATTTGTTGTGGGGGATGATCTTTGTAAAACCGTAGGGGAACAGATGTCTCACAAGCTTCTTCTTCTTCATGTTCATCACAAATCGATGAGCTTGTGACATGAGGATGATTTGAATCAGCATTGATGGTTGTCGGTGCTGGTTGAGAATTAACATCTGGAGCTGAACCAAAGTTTAGCTGCTGAATTTTCGGGCAGTAGCTCCTATTCTTCCTCATCTTCAACGAAAATGCTCTCCCCCTGCGGATATGGATCTGGACCTGCAATGTTTGAGCTAGTACCTGGGCTAGCTTCATCAAAAGACACTTCACAAGTCTCCACAATTTTGTTAGTGTCAAGTAAAAGCACACGGTAGCCTCTAGTATGAGATGGATAACCAAGAAACATGCCATCAATGGATCTAGGTTCAAATTTATCAAGATTACCATGTTTCTTAACAAATCATTTGCAACCAAAGACCCAAAAGTGTGTAACACTAGGCCTATGTCCAAACCGGAGCTCATATGGTGTTTTACCTAGCTTAGCACACAAGAAAACACGATTTGAGACATAACAAGCGGTTGCTAATGCATCAGCCCAAAATTTCCTAGGAGTTTGATATTCATCAAACATAGTCCTAGCCATCACAACTAAGTTTCTGTTCTTTCTTTCTACAACACCGTTTTGTTGAGGCACATATGGTGAAGAAAATTGATGATCTATTCTATTTTCAGCACAAAAGTGATCAAAAGATTGATTTTTAAATTCAGTTCCATTATCACTTCTAATTGTGTTTAAAGATTCTGGGTAATCAATTGATAATCTAAGAAATAAAGTTCTAAAGTGACTAAAAACTTCATTCTTAGATGCCATAAAGTAAACCCAAGAGTATCTAGAATAATCATCAACAATCACAAGAACATACCATTTACCTACGAAGGATTGAACACGTGAAGGTCCTATGGTGTCAAGATGCAAAAGTTGACATGGTTCAGTTGTCATGATCATTGTGAGAGGATTATGTGAACCTGCAACCATCTTAGCATGTCTACAAGAAGAGCACACAATTTTTTTGTCCCCTTTAAGCTTAGGCAGTCCACGTATGCGATCAAGAGCACTAACACGCGTTAGGTGATCAAAGCCTATGTGACCAAGTCTACGATGCCAAAAATATAGGTCCTTTGAATCATTAGCAACTAGACACCTATGCTTAGAGGAAGACATATCAAAATCAGCTTTAAAAACTCTTCCAAACCGAGACATGTTAAAAATAAGCTCACTATTTGAACTTACAACTTTGCAGCAGTTTTTATTGAAAATAATTTCCAGATTTTCATCTAGCAATTATGAAACAGAAAGCAAGTTGTATTTCAAATTTTTGACAAGTATTACATCCTTCAAAGTGTAGTGATCATTTACTCTAACCGAACCCTTATCAATTATAGGAGTTGAGGAATTATTGGCAAAAGTAACATTCTATACACATGACACAAAAGAGAGGGAGGAGAACCAATCTTTGTTACCGGTCATGTGGCGTGAGCAACCTGAATCCACTATCCAAATGCTCTCCTTCCTCAAATATGTAACCTACATAGAAGCACAATACGTCGATGACTCAATACTGGGGTTAGTCAAAAGGCATTTAGGAATCCAGTACTGAGTCACGCGACGTGCAGCAGGAAAAACACGCGAAAGCTAAGACAAAACAGCAGGTTTATGAGTCAAAATTTGAGATTTTTTATTCTTAACTACTGACCTATATGGTGTTACTTGTATAGCACAAAAATAAGTAGCTCCGGAGGCAAAAACATAAGGTCCGGAGGTAAACTTTGAATGTTTTTGACTCAAAACAGCAGGTTGTACATTCGGTTCAATATGGGCAGCAAATTTTGCATGAAAGTTATGAGATCTAGCAACCATTCTTTCCATTTTCTGTTATTTAGCTAGTCTATAACAAAAATCTATGACATGACCATCTCTACCACAGTAGGTACAATGAAATTTAACTTTGTGTTCATGTCTAGATGAGCAAACAACATTTTTATTTGAAACCGAATGAGACAATACTCCTGCAGATTTGAAAACCACTTCTTTTTGTTTAGGAACTGTTTGAATCAAACCACTTCCTAATGACTTTACAATTTTAGGTGGATGTGCCTTAGCATGAGTATGAGAATCAAAACCTAAACCAGTTTTATCATTGCAAGACTTGGATGAATTCAACAGCAAGTTTAGGTTCTTATTCCCATTACAAAACCGATCAAATGTCTTATGCATGTTACCAAGTTTATTGGACAGACCAAGGCAATTTTCACATGAAGTTTTTCCTTTTAATTTGTAATTGGAACAATATTTAACTTCATGACAACGTAAAGCATTGTTCAATATAGAGATTTCATTCATAGCATCTTGCAGTTTCTTATCAAGATCATCACAACTAGAACAATGCAAATCAATTGTAGAACAAGAAGCATCTTTTTAGTTTCCAATATTAAGTGTGGCAAGCTTTTTGTTCTTTTCAATTTCAAGTTCAAGTTTATCAAGTGTGGAGGTATGTGCACTTCTTAGGGAGGACAATTGTTCATATATTAAGTCACATGAGGAACAAGAATCGTCACAAGGAATCAAGGATTTCAAATGATTAATTTGAGATTCTAGTGAATCAATTTTAACAGCATTGTCCCTAAGCCTTTTGTCCTTTTTCTTAACAATAACAGTGGCACGAGAAATAGCATCACACATTTCTTCGAAAGTAGGACATACCTCTTCATTGTCGTTGTTGTGTTCTGCCTCCTCCATACTTGATCTTGACTTGCCCGCCTTGAAGCACAAGTTTGCCAAATCATCTTCATCTTCATCACTTCCAATGTCCACGTCGCTTGAGCCAAGTTCCTGGAGTGCTGAGATAAAACTGTTCACCAGTTGGCGACCTGTAAAGCCCTTCTTTTTCTTCTTATCATTTGTTGAGGAGTGCTTTATCCTTGATTGTTTTTCTTCCCGTGAAGTAGGACCTGAAAGGTTAGGGTAATCTGAACGAAAATGTCCTGTCTTACCACATTGAAAGCATTGTTGAGGTCCGAAGCTTCCTCTCCTTCTAGTTCTCACATTTTGCAATGCTTTTGAGAACCGGGTAGAGATGAGCGCTAGCTCCTCCTCTGGAAACTCCTCAATCTGTTCAAGGGTTAGAGAGGACTACAAAGCAAGTGTACCATAAGATGATGTTTGACTGGAACTAGGCATGTCACGTTGAGAAACAAAAGCAATAGACTTGTTGGGGTTCTTACGTGAGATTATGTCAATTTCATGAGTTTTTAACTTGGAATATAGCACATCTAAAGTAAGTGAACTCATGACAGTAGATTCACGAATAGATGTGACTTTCATCTCCCAAATTGACATATCTAATGCACTTAGCAATTGTCTAGCATTTTCAGCATCTGAAAAATTAACATTGACACTACGCAAGTTGCTGAGAATCTTATTAAAGCGAGCAAAAAGGTCATCAATAGACTCACCGGGTTGCATCTCGAAACGCATGTATTCTTTCTTGAACATGTCTTGCCTTACCTCTTTGATCATGTTGGATCCTTTGTGGTAGTCACAAAGTGCTTTCCACACATCGTATGCAGATCGGAGGTGTGCAACACAGTCGAAGTGGCTTTGTGTTAATCCTTGTATGATCAAGTTCCGAGCCTTGTTGTTGTTGTCGACATCTCTCAGATTTGTAGCTGTAACTTGATCGTTTGATGGCACTTCGTAAGGCTTGTATACCTTCTCCCATATTGCAAAGCCTTGTGCCTGGATGAAAGCCTCCATGCGTGCCTTCCAAACCTGAAAATCAATACCAGCGAACACACAAGGTTTGGCAGAGTACTTCTTCATGATGATTAGTAAAAAACACGTGCAAATCACAAATATTAGAGCACCTTGGCTCTGATACCAATTGTAGGATCGAATAGAACGTGAAAACCTACCAGAGGGGGGGGGGGTGAATGGTAGATTTAAAAATCTTACGCAGCGGAAACAATTAAATCCCAACCCCTTCGGCAGAAAAATGATCTGTTAAAGAAATCGCGTGTGAGACTAATCTAAACGTGTTTCACCATGAAAAAAGTGATAGATATCAGAGAGAATCAATTCACGAAGACAACAAAACAAGAATCACTCAAATCCGTCGAGAAAAACTCAAGTTACGATTGAAAGATCGAACAAAGGTCAATCAGTCCTACGCGAGAAAACCAGTTCTGGAATGCTGTAAAGAAACTCGTGTAGATAAGAAACCACAAATCCAATGACTGTGAAACTTTGACAGATGATATATAATCAAGTTTTGAAGACAACCCGAAAAGAATAAGGTCAATTGGATCTGTAAAACTCGAGTTATGATAAAACCACCGACAAAAGGTAGTGCTGTCCAGAAACTCGACGAGTAAAACTTGTCTGGAACAAGTCGGACGAACAAGGCACAAAAGTTCCTTCAAGCTATGAATTTTATTCAATAGAACACAAGAGGAGCAGCCCCAAATTCGTGCACCACGAGCTCTGGGCTCCCTTGCTTATATAACCAGCTCGAAAGCCAACTCAACTCAAATCAGAAACCTAATCCTACTCTGTTCACGAATCGTAACTTTCCATAACTGCTTAGGATTCTTCTATACACAGATAGAAGCAATCTTAAGACTTCCAAACACCTTAGGAACATATCCCACATTCCTAAACAACTCAAATTCATTACCCACACAAAATCCTATCATAACCAACTCAAATCTTTCCATATTTGAGTCAAACCCGACTCAGCCGCAACCTGAGTCCATAACCTAGTCGGTTGGACCTTTCCGACCAACTCTTTACATCCACATCTCTTCATCACATCTCGGAACCATTTAGCCATGTATATGCACTCCTTGCACATATGCAAACATCTTCCAATGGCGTCCACGATACCTTCACATGCATTGTTCTTGATTCAATCATGCTGCACAACCTCCTGATCAGATCAACCACAATTCCTCCTGAATTTGGTTGTTGGAACCTCATCTCCTCCCTGAGACTAGTCCAATGGATCCCGTCACTAGCCATGACTTGAATTAAATCAACACCTGCACATGAATAAACAACCAATCCATACGAGCCCAAGTCCTCGACTTGACTCAAGTTAGTTCCGAACACCACACCTTAGGTGAGAAACTCACATAAGCATGTTGCAAAACCACAGTAAGACGATATCATCCATGTTAACCAAAAACGCATCAAAGACTTAGCAAATGAATACTAAGCAATCTTTCCAGAGATGTAAAGCAAGTACGAAATATTGCAAATGAAAAACAGAAGCATTGCGGTCAAGTTCTGTACCTTGCCAGAGTAACCCGGACCTTGAGCCGGAGATAACAAAAACATGTCGGAGCTATCAAAAACATGCCGGAGCTAAAGACAAAACTTCACCGGAGCTAACCAAAACTAGTATAACCAAGCTCCCGTCGGAGCTTACAAAACTAGCCGGACCTTAATAAAAAGGTGTTTTGGTGATATTCAAAACTTTTGGATCCAATGGTAACCAGAATATGCATCTAGGAAACACAATAGCTTGCACCTAGAGCTGGAGTCCACTATCTGATCTATCTTAGGTAGTGGAAATGGATCTTTTGGGCATGCCTTAATCAAGGTGGTGTAGTCGATACACATCAGAATCTTCCCACCGGCCTTGGGCACTACGACTGGGTATGCCAACCATCATGGATGATGAATCTCCTAGATGAAACCAGCTTCAAGCAGATTCTTAATCTTTTTTCTAATGAAGTTCTGCCGCTCGACTGATTGCTTCCGAGGCTTCAGGTGTACTGGTCGTGCATCGGGATAAATCTTCAAGTTGTGCTCAATCACCTCCTTAGGGATCCCAGACAAACATGTCAACATTCACCCCGAGGATGATGAGCACGAGTTCCTATTTGTTGTCCAGTCCTCCCAATATACAGGTGGTCTGGGCAGCGTCGGAACCTATCTGGACAACTTTGACAGGAATGTTGGTGTCGCCGCTTGGCTGCACGCGTGGTGCTGAGGTTGAGCCTCAGTGACGAGTGCTTGGAGGTTGAGCAGCTAGCTCCTTGCCGGACGCTTCCTCCTGCGCTATTGTAAGCGCGTGGATTTCTTCCATTGCAGTAACTCCCGCAGTGCAATCTCCGCGGATCTGGAGAATGCCTAAAGGTGTTGGCATCTTGAACATCAGGTAGCCATAATGGGCAGCGCCCATGAACCTATACAGAGAAGGCCTGCCTAGGATGGCGTTGAAGGGCAAGCTGATGTGAGCCACATCGAAGACCATCTTCTCAGTTCTGTAATTTTCCCTAGTCCCGAAGGTCATCGGGAGAGTAATCGAGTCAAGAGGACTGATGGCCCCCGGACCTACGCCAAAGAAGGCTCGTGAGGGGTGAAGGTCCGAGAGTCGGAGCTGGACCTTGACAAAAGCTTCATAACTGAGGAGGTTTAGTGCTGACCCTCTGTCCTCCAAGACATGGTAGAACTGGACATTGTTAATAGTAGAAGACACCATCAACGGCAGTTGCCCAACACCGATCATGTTTCTTGGACAGTCCGTGGCATCGAAAGTGATGGGAGTGTCCATCCACTTACGATGGCATTCTGCCTTGGCGGTAGGAGTTGTGGCGGCCATATCCCAACACATGATCTAGAGGACGCGGTGAGAGGTGATATCCCAGCACCTTAAATAGATGGTGTTGAGGGTCTTCTAACGCTCGTTGTCTTAGACGTCTGAATCATAGTCAACTGTGTTATACACAGCCTTCATGACCTTCTTGGGGGTCCTAGAAGCCTAGCTCTGTATCAGTCGGAGCTTCGTCGAATCTTTACTTTCCTTCCCGCTGGTGGAAAGGAGCTTCTTCTTGGTGCTTGTTGTAGCGCAAGACAAGGTTTTGGACCTCGCGACAATCTTCAACATTCCATTTGTCCATTTTGTGGATCGGACACCACATCTTTGGACCACCTCCATCTTCAGATGAAGGCCGAGGTCATTTTTCCGGGCATGGCCCCCGACCACCTGGACCTGCAGCTGCTGCAGCAGTAGGCGTGCTGGCCAACGACTTCTTCTTGCCATTGGACATTTTCTTCTTCTTTCCACTACTGGAGGTAGTGGCTTCAGCCTTGGAGGACTATTTGTTAGCCTCCGAAGCTGGCTTGGAGTGCATTTCACGACCCTCAGTAGCTCGGGCGCACTTGTCAGCCAAGATGAAGAGTTCTATGACCCTGGTGATTTCTATCGTCGCCAGCTTCTCCAACATCTTCTTGTCTCTGACACCCTGTCTGAATGCCACGATGACAGAAGCATTAGAAATGGAAGGGATTGTATTCCGTACCTGGGAAAACCGCTGATGAAGGATCGCAGCGACTCTCCCAATTTCTGTTGTAAGGCGAATATGTCCAGTTTAGTGCCAGGTCGGGTGTAGGAACTCCCAAAGTTGGCGGTGAACTGGTTGCATGGCTCCACCCAACTGTTGATGGAGTCAGGTGTGAGACTCATGAACCAGGACCTAACTGTCCATGTTTGAGCCACAGGAAAATAGTTGGCCATCACGGCCTCATTTCCACCCGTCGCAAGGATGGCGGTGGATTATATCTGGAGGAACTCGACGTGGTTGACGGTCTCATCGTATTTCTCCAGCAGATGAGGCCAGAACTTCTGAGGCCATCGAACCATACGTAGGTGCATGGCTAAGCTGAGCAGCAGCCCCCTACTCCCAAAGGAGAAGGGTTTTCCCGAGCCTCTAACCTCTCGCGAGCATACTCGATGTGGACACGGCCAACTTGCTGCCTATATCGTTGGTCGAGCTCCGACCAAAGATCGTGTGTCGAAAGTCTCGATGCCATGTGGGTGCGACGTGCCCCAGAGGGTAGCGATGTCACATTCTGAGACACATCACGTCTCCTGTGCTGTCATGCGTGGGGACCAAGTCTTCCAGACAAGGTCCTACGCTGAGAAGGTGCCTGCCCTAAGGAGGGAGGACCTTGGTTGCTAATGGCATCGGCTGTGGCTGCAACCAGATGCTGGACATCAGCGCACCATTGCTCCATCGCACCCTGAGGTGCTCCGGGCGCCTGTGGGCGCTCTAGAAGAGTACGCCCAGCATTGATCACATTCTCCGGGTTATTGTGCATCGATGCAAAGGCCGACGCGAAGACCCCATCCTGCTGTCCGAGATTGTTAGCTAGAGCAGGTGGTGGTGGTGGTACGATGCCCGCAGGGACAATAGCACCAGTTGGCCAGGCTGAGTATTGTCGTTGGACGATCTTGCGGTGGAGTTCACCATCTTGAAATCTCAGGCACCCTTACCTGGCATGCCAAATGTCGAAGTGTGTGATCGACACTTCCCCCGGTACTACTAGATCGTAGCCCGCGGAGGTTCGTGATTGGGATGGGCGCGCATGAGATTATGCACAAGACAGTGACTTGGGGATTTTTACCTGGTTTGGGCCGCCTGAGTGTAATACCCTACTCCACCGGTGTTGTTGTTTGTATGAGTATCCGGTGGCTTGTGTGCGTATGAGCTTGGTTGTCTCTGTACTGTGTGGCACAACATTTTTATATTCCAAGGACTGGCCGTTACATTGTCAGCCTGGCCTGACATGTGGCCCCGGCAGTTGTTAATTGCCTGATAGATGATCTATGAATATTAAGCATAACTAATAGTGTGATAACGCACCTTAATGGCGGCATTACCAGTGTTTAGGGTCCTCTGATCGTGTGTCATTAATATGGCATTAATGACACATAATCAGGTCTTGTAACTGTAGCTTTAACTGCCCCTTGAACGTCCGCGCCGTTGGAGATCCGCCAGTCTCCTCGTTGCTGTCTCAGGTCCGGAGGCTCAACATCTGGTGGCTCTGGAGCTTCCCATCGTGGGGAGGTAGGTCCAGAGCCACTATACATGTGGTAGCACCAGAGCTTCCCTCTACTGGGGGTTAGGTCTGGGGTCACTAGACACGTGGCAAGACTGAAGCTTCCCTACGAGGGGAGTTAGGTCCGGTCTTGTGTTACACGTGGTAGTGTTGGAGCTACCCAAACGACGGAGGCGGGTCCAGTGATGTGTTGCACGTGCAACCTTTGGAGGTCTTCAACTCGAACGGGTGTAACTCCTCGGCGTTTCTTGAGATATCATGGGGTACCCGGTATGCAGGGTACCGACAAGAACCATGCTGACCACCTCTGTCGTTGCAACTGTGTAAAGTAGAAGAGGCTCACCAGGCTCTGGAGCTACCATGATTGATAGTGTCGTTAGGAGTTGCTTGAGCTCCTTGAACGCATCCTCTGCTCCTTCAGACCAATGGAAAGGTCCAGACTTCCTCAACAGCTTGAAGAATGGTAGCGCCCGCTCTGCTAAACATGAGATGAATCGGCTGAGCGAAGCCAGACACCCAATAAGCTTCTGGATGTCCTTGATGCGGGCTGGAGGCCGCATCTCTTCAATGGCTTTGATTTTTGTCGGATTTTCCTCAATTCCTCGCTGAGTCACCAAGAAACCAAGGAACTTCGCGGAGCTAACCCTGAATACACACTTGTCCGGGTTGAGCCATGAGCGTTAGGCATAGCTTGTCGAAGACAGCTTGGAGATTGTCCAGGAGTGAATCATGGTTCTTTACCATTACCACGATGTCATTAACGTAGACTTCCACCAGGTCCCTAATTAGATCCCCAAAGGTTTTGTGCATGGCTCGCACAAAAAGTTGAGGCAGCATTTTTAAGGCCAAAAGGCATAACTATGTAACAATACAACCATGTACTATAATGAGGGCGGTATGATCTTCATCTTCCTTAGACATTGGAATTTGGTAATAACAAGAATAGGCGTCTAAGAAACACAGTAACTCACACCCAGAGGTAGAATCCACTATCTGATATATTCTAGGTAGTGGAAATTGGTCTTTTGGGCATGCCTTATTCAACGCACATCCATCGATGCACATCCAAAGCTTCCCACCAGCCTTGGGGACAACGATTGGGTTTGCCAGCCATCGTGGATGATGAACCTCCCGGATGAAAACAACATCGATCAGCTTCTTGACTTCTTGTCTGATGAAGTTCTGCCGCTCAACTAATTGCTTTCGGGGATTCTGTTGTATTGGTCGTGCGTTGGGGTAGATCTTCAGACGGTGCTCGATCACCTCCCTGGGGATCCTAAGAATCTATGATGGTTGCCATGCAAACACGTCGACATTTGCCCGGAGGAATGTGAGGAGCGCGAGTTCCTATTTGTCATCTAGGCCTCCCGATATACGGGTGGTCTGGTTGGCATCAGAACCAATTTGGAGGACCTTGACAGGAACGTCGGTGTCGCCACTTGGTTGCTCACAACGTGCAGAAGATGAGCAACGCTGATGTGAGCTCGGAGGTTGAGCAGCATGCTCCTTGTTGGACTCCTCTTGCGCTGTTGCAAGCGCATGAAGTTCTTCCAGCACAGTGACTCCAGCAGTGTGACCCCCTCAGATCCGAAGGACGCTTATTGGAGTTGGCATCTTCAAGACCAGGTAGCGGTAATGAGCTATGGCCATAAACCTGTACAGGGTTGGCCTGCCTAGGATGGATTTGAAGGGAAGGCTGGTATGTGCCACATTGAAATGAGCTTCTCAGACCTATAATTGTCCTGAGTTCCAATGGTCACAGCAAGAGTAACCGATCTGAGACGAGTGATGGCTCCCGAACCTACTCTGGAGAAGGGATGTGAGGGCCGGAGGTCCGAGATGTTGAGATGGAGCTTCACGAAAGCTGCAAAGCTGAGAAAGTTGAGCGCCGCACCTCCATCCACCAAGACATGTTAGAGCTTGATGTTATTGATAATTGGAGAGACCATCTAGGGTAACTGACCAGCTCCAGTCATGTTCTTCAGGCAGTCTGAAGCTTCGAAGATGATGGCCGTGTCCATCCACATCCGATGAGGATACGCCTTGGCTGTAGGGGCTGCGGTAGCCATCTCGTGACGTATAGTCTTTAGGATGCGTTGTGAGGTGATATCTAAGGACCCTCCATACATATGGAGAGTTTTCCGAGGCTCATTGTCGGAGGTGTCATCAACAGTGTTGTAGACCGCCTTTAACGCCTTCTTGGCGTCTTGTAAGCCTAGGTCTTGATCGGACAGAGCTTCACCGACTTTTTGCTTTCCTTCCCATTGGCAGAAAGGAGGTTCTTCTTGGCGCTTGTTGCTGTGTTCAACAAGCCTTTTAACCTCGTGACAGTCTTCAAGATTATGGGTTGTCGATTTGTGAATCGGACAGCACATCTTTTCACCGTCGCCGTCTTCAGACAATGGTCAAGGTCGTTTGTCGGGGCGTGGCCCCCGGCCACCAGGTGCTGCAGCTGCGACAGTGGTAGGTGTACCAGCCAATGACTTCTTCTTGCTATTGGGCTTCTTCTTTTTCTTTCCACTACTAGAGGCAGTAGCTTCAGCCTTGGACGAAGATTTACCAGCCTCCGCAGCTAGTTTGGAGTGCATTTCACGGCCCTGCGCAACTCTAGTGCATTTATCTGCCAGGCATTTCACGGCCCTCCGCAGCTAGTTTTGGTTGCCAGCTTCTCCAACATCTTCTTATCTCGAACCCCCTATCGAAACACAATGACGACAGAAGCATTTGAGATTGAAGGAATGGTGTTTTGTACCTAAGAAAACCAATAGATGAATGATCGCAGTGACTCTCACGATTTCTGTTGTACGGTAAACAAGTCCACCTCGGTGCCAGGTCGGGTGTAGGAGCTCCCAAATTTGGCAGTGAACTGGCAACATAGCTCCCCCCAAATGTAGGTGGAGTCAGGAGGTAGACTCATGAACCAGGACCTTGCAGTCCCGGTTAGAGCCACGGGGAAGTAGTTGGCCATCACGACCTCATTTCCTCTAGCTGCAAGGATGTCAGTGGTGTAAATATAAAGAAACTCGACAGGGTTAACGATCTCGTCGTATGTCTCCGGCAGATGAGGCCAGAACTTAGGCGGCCAATCGGTCATGCGAAGATGCGTGGCCAGAGCTGAACATCCTCCCCCCACTCCCAGGGGAGAAGGATTTTCGCGAGCAACTCATCTCTTTGAGCATGCTCAATGTGGACTCGACCGTCCTGCCTCATTTAGCGACGGTCGAGCTCCAATCGGAGGTCCTGCGTCAGGAGCCTCGATGTCGTATGAGTGTAGCGAGCCCCGAAGGGCAGTAATGTTACTTGCTGGGAGGGTGCACGTCTGCTGTGTTGCGACGCCCGAGGACCAAGTCTAGCAGACAAAGTCCTATTCCTTGATGGTGTCTGCCCAACATGGGGCGGACCTTGGTTGCTGATGGCTATAGCTACAACCAAATGCTCCACATCAGCGCGCCACTGTTGTAGCGCGGCGGGAGGATCTTCCGGCGCTGGTGGACGCTAGAGTAGAGTCCGTGCTGCATTCAGCGTGTTCTCAGGATTGTTTGTCGATACATAGACCGATGCAAACACACCATCTTGCTGAGATGGTGGAGGTGGTGGTGGTATGACACCCGCCGGGACAACAGCGTTGGCTGGCTGCTGCATGTTGGTGGGATTTCCTCCAGCAGGCTGCTCAGCCAAGCTGTTGGATGAAGCAGCGGCGGAATTCACCATCTTGAAATCATGAAAAGCTAATGCCCCCCTACATGGCACGCCAAATGTCGAAGTGTATCAACGACACATTCCCGGTACTACTAAGTTGTAGTCTATGGAGGTTCGTATTCGGTTGTGGTGCAAAGCAAAATCAAGTACAAGATGGTGACACATGAGATTTTACATGGTTCGGGCCGCCTGAACGTAAGACCCTACTCCACGGGGGGTGTGTTGATTGTATGAGCAAGTATAAACTTGTGTGTGTGTGTGATCAGTTTTGATTGGATCCTTTTTATCGTGCAGCGCAACCCTTTTATATGCTGAGGACTAGCTGTTACAATTGAGCCCGACCCGACAAGTGGCCCCGGCTGTATTAACTACCCTGTACACAATCTACAGTGTAGTGAGGGTTAATTGCGTGATAACATGCCTTAACGGCAGTGTTACCAATCTTTATATTCCCCTGATCGTGCGTCATTAATATAGCATTAATGACGCGTTAACCAGGTCCTGTAACGGCTAATTGATAGACCTTGAATGTCTGCGCCGTTGGAGATTCTGCTATCCTCCCGTTGCTAACGTAGGTCCGGGTGTTGACACGTGGAAGCTCCAGAGCTTCCCTCTGCTGAGGGGTATGTCCGGTGTTGTTGGACATGTGACAGTGTTGGACCTTCTCTGAGGAGGGAGGCAGGTCCAGCTTTGTAGGACACGTGGCAGCACCGGAGCTATCCTAACAAGAGAGGTAGGTCCGACTCTTCTAGACACGTGGCACTACCAGAGGTACAATTAGGTGGAAGGTAGGTCCGGTTACGCGGGATGCGTGCCGCCTTCGAACGTATGTCACTTGGACATAGAAACTCCTCGACTTTAATTATAATGTCTAGGGTACCCGGTACGCAGATTACTGACAACCTACAACTTATTTATCAACCCCATTAATGGATTTCAGTTTCTTTCTAGCAGAAGAACTATAGTACCAGAAAGCATGAATAAATTGTTAGCGGATGCACAGTATATGGCATACAAAATGTCTCCCTCCTTCCTTCTCCCCCCCCCCTCCTCTCTGTCTCACTCTCACACATACACACACAAAGGCACAGACACAAACCCTCCTCCCTCTTTTTTTCCTTAAAATAAGTCATCATTTTTTCCATGTACCGCATTGTAAAACATCTGCAATATTTGTCTTATGTCCTGTTTGGCACAGATGAAACTTGTTATAAAAGCAGCTTGTTTGAAAAGCTGGTGGAAAACAGCTTTTGCTTATGTCATGCTTTTAGTTTATTCTGAGAAGCAGCTGAACTAATAAGCTGTTACAGAAGCTTCCGGTTTGGCATACCCTCAGCTTATTTTTATGAAAAAGCTGCAGCAGAAGCTGTGCTAAACAGGCCTTTAGTCGCTTTATGGAACAGAGAAATTGTTTGTTCCCTGTTTATCTTTCCCACCATCAACTTCCTTGAACAGAAGTTGTTTGTTTTTTTGTTTATCTTGGCCACCGTTAACTTCCTAGAACTTAAGGGCAGTTTGATATTCACATTAAGAGAAATTCATATCACCACATCTCGCTTCCACCCACAGGCTTTTTTACATATAACAGGATCTATTTGAATTTGCACACGAAATTATTCATACTTCTGTTTTGTTGGAATAAGTCACAATTTTTTTCGCATCTAACACATTGTACAGCATAAGCCGTAAAGATGACAATCTGTGTCTTAGTCGCTTGGACATAACTGAGATGTGGTGTGTTCCTAGATCATCTACATTACCATCAACTTCCTCTAACTTAAAGAGGCCAATTTCATATGCAAATTCAGAGGAATACCTATCACCACATCAGGCATCCACTCACAGGTGTCTCCACGCATAAAAGGATTCGTTTGAATTTGCGCATGAAGTTCTTCACACTTCTATTTTGTTGGAATAAGTGATCATTTTTCGCATGTAACCCATTGTACAGCATGGGTTGCAATAGACAACAATCTGTCTTGGTTAATTGAGAATAACAATGACACTTATTAGGCAAATTTTTAATTTTGTAGAAAGCTCATAATTATATATTAGAGATGCACATGACCTGCAACTTATATATCAAATTCATTGATGGATTTCAGTTTCCTTCCAGCAGAACTTTACTGCCTAAAATCATAAATAAATTGTTAGCGCACACACTATATGGCATACAAAATGTATCCCTCTATTGTCCCCCCCCCCCCCCCCCCCACACACACGACCCCCCACCCCCAACACACACAAACAAACGAACCATTGGGGAGGAAGCTAAATATGTACAAAATAAAAATGCTAGAATATCATAGACATGTCGTTACATGAACCTTCGTGAGGATCATATACAAAAATTATGGCCTGAAAGAAATAATAATTTGGAGAAGACTAAAGTCTTGTGTAATAGCGTGATAACCTATTTTCATTTCTTTAATCATTAGGAAATTATATCAATGTTGGCCATAAAAAAGAAAAACATAACGGACAATGCACAAGTTCATTAGATTTTAGATATACTTGAAAACAACAACGTGAAATAACTCCGTCAAAAAGAAAAAATAAATAAACATTATTACTTACACATCAAAAAATTGGTGCATACTTCATTTCATATTTTGATTAACCTCTCACCCTGGACGGGACTCTGGAATGTCATGTTGATCCATTGCCCAAATCTATCTACCATCCTAAGACCTTTCCGATGGATAATCACATACCAAATCAAGCTTTCACTCACAGTGTTTTTCACACATGAAGGGATCCGTTTGAATTTGCGTACGACATTCCACTGACCCCTCTAGGGTGGGAGAGGTTCATCACTATACGAAATGAAGTATGTATGTGGATACCTCTGATGGATAATCATGTACTACATCAAGCTTCCACTCATGGGAGTTTTCAAATGTAAGGATACATTTGAGTTTGTGCATGAAGTTATTCATACTTTTATTTTGTTACAATAAGTCCCCATTTTTCACATGTAGCATATTGTATAGCAGAGTCGACAATAGATAACAATCTATTTGTTTGTCGCTTAGATGGAATAGAGAGGTGGTTTGTTCCCTCTTTATCTTGCCCACAATCGACTTTCTTCAACATATACAGGGCAGTTTGAAGTGCAGATTAAGATGAATGCCTATCACCACATTAGGCTTCCACTCACGGGCTTTTTCACATGTAGAAGGGTCTTCTATAAGTCGGCAGCGCCAGGGTACAGACTGCGGATGTACTCTTCCAGGATGGAGAAGTGGCTGGGAGGCGGCTGGCTGTTCATCTTATTCTTCGGCCAGCACTTGGCTCCTCGTAGCATTCCAGTGGTTCTTCTGACAGCATTCTCCGACCGCCGGGGGAGGAACCTCACGATCATCGATCAACGGTTTCCATAGATCTTGTGCGCTTCGATCAGCACCAGATCATCTTCCTCGGTAGCTCTTCTGTTAGTCATCAGCAGCAAGTGATTAGTATTAGTACCGTTCACATGCGTAGATGAAATGAAGCTGAATGAAGATCAAAGATGTATTATTATGAACTTCGGCATTAGCAATTCTAGTTCTAGTTTTTCTTTGGTGACATAGATGGAAAAATAAAAATCAGAAATGCTATTTTTCAGTCATATGAAATTAGCATCCCATTTTGACTTAAGCGCGCTAAGTCATCTGAGGGATGCTGGTCGCTGACTTGCGAATGCAAGCAAACTGACGGTCAGTCTCACCTACAACTGTCATGGGGGCAGCTTCTTTCATCCATCCGTTGTATATCAAATTATGTTATAAAATCTACAATTATTTACTAAATTAGTAAATAGTTTTAGAAATTACATATGATTTTTTATACGGCATACCATGGGTAAAATTTTAGGTCCACCACTGTTGGTTGTGCTGGAATTACATATATTCCAACCTCGGTCCAACGCACCAAGTAAAGGTGATGGGTGGAGGCACATGGCTACAAGCACACATGAGTGTTCTACAGACGAGAGGTGAATTTTTTTATTAATATACCTTTTAAAAAATCACTTATAATAAATAACCTACGGAATATGAAATTGGCCAAAATGACCCACTGTCGTATGTGCCTCATACAAAATACGATTTTTGTATGAGGCACATACGAAATGCTCATTTGGTCGATGCAACGTCATCTGGTGTCTGCCACTGTGGACAAAACGCTTGCCACGGTGGAAGAAATGGGCACGCACGAATTTCGTATGTGCCTCATACGAAGTGAACAGTACCTTTGTAAGAGGCACACACGACATTCGTGCGTGCCCCAGTTTTGACCCTGCTTTTAATGGATTTTACGCAAAGATTTTTAAACATTTCTAGACCGATCTGCTAAAAATTTCCAAAGTATAAAATAGAGAATACATTGTGAAGTTTTGAATTCAATGAACTTCCTCTATGTTTAGTATGTAGAAACAAGAGTAATTGTATGTGTTATTAGGCAATACGATCACATTTCTGCACATTTGTAAAATGTATTCAGTTTTTGTTTTTTGTTTAGAAACATTTGGAGTTAGAATCGACAGAAACATTCATAAAGGTTATCATAATGTAAGTTTTGTTGAGTATAAAAATAAGTTATGAATATAATTTACAGGAGTTTAATGGGTGTTTCAAATTTTTTAAAATCATATAGCGATAACAAATGCATAGTTTCGAAAATTATACACTTAATGTATTTATTTATACAAATGCATATTAATTGAAGGTAATTAATTGTAAGCTCGACGGCGGTTACATCAAATGAAATTACATAGTTCCAGAAATATGTGTATGTTGTTTGCTACTCTACTACTACGGTACATGAGGTAAAACATAAGTAAACATATTTCTGGAAGAAAATATAAAATAGGTAATACAAATCGCGTGTGTACGACGCACTTAAGATGCATCGATCTAATCCTAACACGCCCTAGTTGAATTAAACGCCGAGCATAGTTTACCAAAGTTGCTACTGAGTGCAACGGGGGTATTTTCCCTTAGGCAGAGCATCCGGACCGACTTCTTTTGCGCGACGAGCTCTCTCACGCATGCGTTCTCGCTCAGCCTCTCATGCTTGTGCTGCGAAGCGTTCCTCCTCTGCAGCTTTGGGATCACACTCTGCTCTCCATTGTCGATTTTCTTCATGCCTCTTGCGACGATGCTCCTCCTGTGCAGCTCTATACCTCCTCTCTTGCTCAATTCTTTCATCCCACTCTATTTTTTCTTTGAACTTCCAATATGCAAGTCGAGCCATTCTCTCAACCCCCTCGGCGTCTTTTGCTGATTGTTCCTGGTCGATGTAGTTCCTTAAGTCCCAAAGAGGTGGTGGCGACTACACAAGTGTTTGTACAAAAGATTATATTCTATAGCATTCATAAAACAGAAATAATATTGCATATTACTTGTTTTCTACCACTTGGAAGAAATGGGCACATTCTGTGAGGAGGATCGTACTTGTAGTTGTCGCACATCCAAATCCGGCAACCATACGAGTAACTAGGTCGAAAATGTCTTACAAACATACAATCAGTGCCACAAAAACACATTGGAGGTTGTAATCCCTCGGGAATTAGGACCTTTTCTCTATTTGTGGGTGGTGAGTTCTCGTCCATGGTAGTAAAGTATATGGAATGTATGTACCAAGTGTGTGCTGAAGCTGTTACCAGGGTGAGTGTTATATAGACGAGGGGATGATGGTGTATGGATCTAGTCTACGAGAAATTTCATCCCTGAGATGTATAAGTGTGAACTGACGTTTCACGGGGTCGGACATCGAGCAATGCAATTTCATATTTCTCTTGTACGAGATTCGCCTGACATGGAGTACGAGATTCGCCTAACACGGAGCAGTGCAATTTCGTATTTCTCTTGTACGAAATTCGCCTGCCATGTTGTGGATAAGTTTCATGTCAGTTTTTGTCGTATTTTATGTAGATAAGATTCGTCTTACAAGATTCGTCTGACAAGGTAGAAAGTAGTATGGCGAGTCGCAAAGTACGAAGATGACAAAGTAATTTTAACAAAATTCTCATTCGAAACATAGTTGTCATACATGAGAACAATACTTCTGATACATATGAAACATACTTCCGATACATGCGAAACATATTTCGCTAATTCACTACTACTTGTGATGCGAACAGTTGCAAGACATGTTATTGCAAATGTCTTTTTCATCATTATCATTCGTCTGACTTGTAACAAGATAAAGTTCCATTTGTTGAAGTTCCATTTCAGCTAGTTCACCTACCAAATCTTTATTGCGATGTTGTACATGTTTAATGTACTCTCGAGTAGCCTTAATAGGTGGTGGATCAACCAGGAGTGTATATCCACAATTGTCATCATCATAGTAAGCCCAAAACCAAAAGTATAGTCATGAAAATTGCATATATGAAATATGTTTTGCAAATGATATGTAGTACTTACTCCACCAACAGGACAATGAATGAATCGATGACCACTGTCGTCTCCTTCATCCATCATTTGGACAATACAATCCAGGTCACAACGACACTTAGGCAACTCTTGTTTGCTGCCGTCGTATGGCCGTAGTGGATTAAACGGGATAAAATCACTCTTACTAAAAAGCGGGAACTCATCTAATGGTGGTTCATACCAAGTTGGACCTCCCATCAAGTAATTTTCAGGCACTGCTCTAAAGTTTCTACCTCCTCGCGTAGCACGACATGTACTCGCCATTGTTTCACCTCCACGCCTACCTCGACCTCTACTCATCATTGTTGGTGTGATGAACAAAAGGATGTATGAGGAGTCGTATTTATATAGGCCCATGAGTGCAGGGTCGTTCTTCTCTCGTACGAGATTCGCCTGCAATGTTGTTCTTTTCATGTACGAGATTCGCCTGCCATGTATCTGTTAATGTCGTGGATAAAATTTGCGTAACATGATAAAGTGCATTTTCATGATGAAAGATATAGTACATAAAGAAACATAACATAGTTCTTCTACAATATAACACACACATACATGGTACACGTTACTAACGTCTACCATACTTGTTGTCGAACCTACGCACTGCATTCAGATGAGACCGATCGTAAGACACGCACGTAGGAGCTGCCCTCCTCTGTCGCTGCTGCACAGGCGCAGGTGTCTCAAACTGCTGTGAAGGCTGAGTCGGAATGGGAGCACCATCCAACTGCGATGCAGGAACTGTGTCCTGCTGCAGCACGTCCACCAGGTAGTTGTCGATCTGGAAAGGTTAAACTGGAGGACTGCCGTGGTGCGTCAGCGAGCCGAAATTGTAGTATCGTAGTCTGTTGCGCCCTCTCCTGCATTGGCATAAAATATATAGTTAGCAAGTTCATTGTGTCTAATATGTATTTAAGTAGCATAATTGTTGCACGTCATACCCGCGCCCATGTGTGGCACATGCGTGGACGGGCTAGCCTGGTTCGAAGAAGGAACCCAAGAAGGTATCTGTGCTGACGGGTCTGGAAAATCCCAATCAGGTACCTGTGTTGATGGCCCTGGAGCTCGAGTAGCGGATACCTATGTGGATGGGCCTGGAGCCCAAGATGCAGGTACCTGTGTGGACGGCCCTGGAGCCCAAGCAAGCACCTGTGTGGATGGGCCTGGGACCCAAGCAAGTACCTGCGTGGACGGACCTGCACCCGAAGTAGGTACCTGTGTGGAGGTCCTTGCAGAAGATATATGAACATAAATATTAGTATCATGCAAATATGTCAAGTTTACTAATTATTACGTACCTGTTGTGCTGGGATGCCTAACGTGATGTGCGGTGGGAACAGTAGTGCCTTGTGCACATGATTGTGCACAAGAAGCCAAGTTCAGCTCCTCTTTCGTGTGGCTATATATGTTTTGTAGCATGTGCACCATCTCTGACGAAATCATCAAAATCCCCTGCCCCAGTCGTTGGAGCCCAGCAGAGGACTACGCAAGAACTTGTCGGAACTGACTCATCTTCAGAAGTGCGAAGTGATTGGTCATACAACAATTAATTAGTCATGTTTCATAAAAATAACATATTAAATCATTGCAAATGTACTTCAATTAATTCAATCTTACCGCCATTGAAGAAGCTTCATCTCTATGACACGGATACGTATTTGTCATCGAGGGTACGTGCGTCAGTCACTCGACTGGTGTATGTGCAAGAACAACTCGTGTCCGAGGAAGGTACCACTATAAGTACTCCTGGTAAACGGCCTGTGAGAATGGTCGTGTCTCCTGCACAACCCCGTGTAAGGCAGCCTTCCACTGTAGGAGCCATGGATGCATGCACTGCAACCAAAGTCCCAGCGCTGAGGTATCCTTACGACAATACCTAGAGGACAAATAAATAGATTAATATTTCAGATATATTAATGTATTCAAGATTCATTAGGGGAATTACTTATGTATGCACTGCGGAAGGCACAATAGAATGTGGAAGCACTGGAAATGTCTGGTGTAGGCCAAACTGACGCAACACTCGGTGTGGTGCGTACTCCTCGACGTAGATATCGTACACCAGCGGCTTCCTTATAAGCCAGTAATCTGAGTCTCTATAGCACAGATACGCAAGTCCCCTCGGTGGTCAGCGGTCGTGCTCCTCCATATCATACGCTGTCCAGCGCACGTCCTCATCCGCATCTAACCAATCAAACTCCTTGACGAACCCTTGGTACACCTTGTGCATCTGCTTGTTAATCCACTCATGCTGCACAAAGAACAAAATATGTCACAATACTATATTATCGTAATAGTGAACAATATGAGTTCACTTAAAATAGTACCGTACCTACCGGCGCACCCAAAAAGTACCCATCGTAGAGCCATCATCCGGTGTCTCACCATGCTCATCAAGAACGTATGGTGCCGGGTGAATCTGAGGCCAACCTATCATGAACCGCTCGTATACCCATAGTTGCAGAAGTAGAGGACAACCAGCTAGTACTGCGTTACATCGAGCCTTCGTGCAAGCGTCACAAAGTCCTCTATACGTGGCCGCCAACACAGCTGAACCCCAACTGTACTGTGGCATCTCCTGTGGTGTGGACTCCTCTACCCGTCGAGCAAACAGAATCAAATGTCTGTCCACGAAGTCACCGTGCGTGTTAATGAACATGATCGCACCAAACATCCACAACAAATATGCCTCCAGGTATCTGGTAACTGTGGCATCATCGACGTGTGGATGCATAGTATCCACCTATAATTTGAAAACAAAAAAGTGTAAGTTTCTTTTAAATTACATAGTAAAATTACAAGGTTCATGTGCATCGAAATAACACTTAAGTAATGTGAAAACATTACCTCGGAATACGTTAACCACTTCTTTGTCGGACCATGGTGATGGTCGTTGTGAAGTGTAGGAACAGGGTTAGCCGCAGGGTGTCATGCCACATCTTGAAACCGCACAGACATCTCTGCGCGCCAAGTAGGTGAGTCCTCAGGAGCGCAAACAGGGGCACCTGCGATAGGAAGACCCAACAAGAAAGACACGTCCTCCAGTGTGACGGTCATCTCTCGACACGGCAAGTGAAACGTGTGGGTCTCTGGCCTCCAACGATCTGTCAAAGCTGACAGCAGCGCTCTATCGAGGCTGAAACATTACTTTCGATCATCCGGATCATACGGCCTCTCCTCAAGCAGCCTACATATCGGAAGCAGCCCAGCTGCACTCAACCTGTTTCATACCAAGCAATAAATTAAAATCTATAGAATGATAAAATCAAATTTACTTTCATATTAACAGACGTACCTGGGAATCCACCTATGGTCTATCTTCCAAAACTTGGAAGGCAGTTGAGGATGAAGAATGGGCAAATCCTCATCACGCCAAAGTCGGAAAGCTTGGTGAGTTATATCAATCCGAAACTGAAGTAACTCAGGACACTGTCCTGATTCTGTGGCCATACCTATATATGACAACGATAACATTAGTAGGATGAAAAATATGAAAAAACATATTCAAATGAACGACGTGGACAACATATTCAAATAAGAGACATGCACAACATATTATAACAGTACATATGTTAATGTTGGATACAACACACTTAACTTAACGTACACGTACAAATTCATAGTTCATAATAATAAGATATTATATAATGTGGCACATCTGAATATAACGATACACATCAAATAGCATTTCCATCCCTAAACATAGATATGCGGCGTGCACGAGGACGGCGACCATCCTTAGGATTCCTAGAAGGTCCAACTTCAGCCACATTTGCGTCATTGTTTGAAATGCAATTTTTGTAAGTATGTCCAGTTTGGTTACACTTGCTGCATGTTCCTTGAAATCTGCCAATTTTGGACTCATCCATATTGTTTATGATACGACGAGTCTTGCGACGACCTCTTTTCTGTTTCAACCGCATGGTGTCAGGTCTTTGCAAAGCCTCTGGTCCTAGATCTGTGGTAAATATGCCTTTCGTAGCAGACCCATATATCTATGCATTCCATGTACTCACAAGAACCTCTTTCTGGAAGTAGTAGGATACGTAATTACCTGGTGTTAACTTGGTATATGAGCAAGCTGCAATAACATGGGAATAAGGCCTATAAAAGAGTTGTGGCTTCATACATGTGCACGTGCAAGCATCCTGACGATGAATGCACTGCTGAAAAACTCTCTCAAGGTTAGCACCACGACGATTCTTGTCCCTACCCAGAATTTTAAACTTGAGCTCCGCAGTTCCCTTAGGTCGCACATAATGAAATGCGGCCTTTTGGATCTTCTTCTCCCTGAACTTGCACATGTAGGGTGAATAAGCCAAATTGACATCATTCCTTACTGAAATTGCAGTAGGGTAGCGCTCACGAAAGTACATGCATGTCCCATATAAAATGCCCTCGACAATAGCAACCAAAGATAATCCTCTTAAACAATATATCACCCAGTTGTATATCTGTATGGAGTACCACTGCATTAGCATGTGTAAAATATAGAAGACTAAATAAAAATTAATAGAAGTAATGTAACAAAAGAACCTCACCTCAGCTAAATTAGTTGTCATGATGCCATACCTAGCACCATTAGTGTCGTATAACAAAGACCACTTCTCTTTTGGTTCGCGCCGAATCCAACTAGAGAAATTTTGACTAGATGAACCTACAGTTGGAACATATACTTCATTAGGATTGGCTCTGCTTGAGGACGCCTCTGCTTGTGTCGTAGTCAATTCGTCTAGACGTTGCCATAGAGCAATAAACTTCCTCTCTTGATTTTGACTACACAACATCTTGAACTAATTCATAAGTTGTTTTTTCTTGAAGTGACTGAAAAAGTTGGCGCCCAAATGCCTCATGCAATATCTTGATTGAATGTCTATCCAATAAGGTTGTTTCCCACACTCGGAGGGACCATGTTTCAAATCAGATAATGCTTTAAGCAGGCCAGCATGATGATCGTGTATCAGACAAACATCAGGTCGTTCTTGCACTACAACCATCTTTACCCGACTAAGAAACCAATACCAGCTATCAGTGTTCTCGCTTTCGACAAAAGCAAAAGCTACAGGCAACACCTGTTGGTTCCCACCAACTGCAATAGCTGTTAGAATTTGACCTTTGTACTTTCCAGTTAAAAAGTACCATCAATGCAGAGGATAGGCCTGCAATGTATGAATGCAGCAATACATTGACCTAATGCAAAAAATGCACGATAGAGAAACAACTTCCCCGACATATCTCTGTTCGACACATCCATAATGTCATAATAAGTACCAACATTCCTCTCCTGGATGGTCTGCAATAACTTCGGAAGATTTTCATAAGAAGCTTCAAATGAACCAAATCTTTGCTCCATCACCTTTTGTTTTGCCTTCCACGCTTTAGAGTAACTTATAATGTACTTGAACTCCTCCTCAATAGTGTTTATTATTGATTTCGGTTCAAACCGAATGTTGTCCACAATTCGGGCGTACATGTGATTCTCAATAAACTACGATGTAAGAGCACTATTGCACTTCTCCAATTCATGCAACTCGCATGCGTGATCAATCATTTCTGATACTCTCCATAGTTTCGTCCACTTCTCTTCGAAACCACGAAACCGAAAAAGGACAACTTGAGAACACACATTTCAAATCATAATATTTTTACTTGACTTGCAAACTGTAAATGATCTTTGCATAGATAGAGACCAATATTTCACTACATCCTTCAAACTATCTTTGTCTTTAAAGATATCTCCTTGTGTTAACTTATTTTCGTGGTATCCCGATAAGCTATAATACTTTTCTGTAGCTGATAAATTACCCGGGATTGGATTGTTCCACTCTGTCGGAACAATAGTTTCATTCTCATTCTCATCATCAGAAGAGTCAACTTCTGGAACATTTTCGTGTTCCATATTTTCGATCCTTATTTGTTCAACTATGTTCTCAATGTGCTCTCCTTCATCTTCCACACCACGTGCTTCTACACGTATCGAGTTCACTCCAGCTTCTTCCATTCCTACATCATTTTCCAAACTATTTGCGTCATCAGCTTCCGCTACAATCTCTACTTCTTTCATTTCCGCTTGCACAAGAAGCACTAGAGGCCAACCCTGCTCCACAACTAAATCTACAAATTTCCTCCAATTATGTGTTCCATTAATAATAATCAAATCCCAATAAATTCCATTTCTTGCCCGATTAATCATTCCTTTCAATGTCAACTAATGTTGTTGTGGATCAAGGTTAAATTTTTTCATCAACCAGTTTACGACACCACTAAATATCCTCTCATTTGCTCTTGTTATACCTCCATCACACGGCGCGAAACCAGACAAATCAATCCCATTAGGGCCATAAACTATTGTGCCTTCTCCATAAAATATCCAAAATACTAACTTCTCTGACATTCCTATTGGAATTTATACAAACAAATAAATCATATATGATTACATCTAAAATAAAAGTAATCGCATGTTAATAATTTATAAAAATAAAAATTTCTAAAACTAACATACGAACTTATAAGTCTATTACTTATAAAACTAGAAATTTAGTTTTACTTCTAAAAGTAACATGCTACAAACTTATACATACTAAAAACTTAACATAAGAATTCACATTAATTATAAAACTCAAAATGTATCACATACTACTTCTAAAATAAATAACATTAACTACAAATAATATACTAATAAAAACCTATAAACATTACCCAAAATCTATAAGTCCTATAGCACATAGAACTCTTAACAAGTCCTATATAAAAACCTATAATATACTAATAAAAACCCAAATTAATATTATCTACTCTACCACATAGCACTATTAACAAGTCCTTAAAAAAGGACTATATACGAGTCCTAACAAGTCCAAAACTTATCCAAAAATCAATAGTCCATAGCACTATTAACAAGTCACTACCTAAAATCACTAACTAGAGCGAAATATCTATTAACATAAGTAAGCAACCTAATAATAAATATTACTTTAACACTAGAGCGAAATAGAAAATAGAAATATGCTGAGGGGAGCGGGGCCGAGAGGGAGGTGGAGGAGTGGCAGCCAAGCGGAGCGGCGGTGCGGTCGACGCGGTAGAGGAGCGGTGGCAGCAGCGTGAATGTGCCGTGAAGAAGAGACGAGCGCGTTTTATAGAGGGAGGCAACTCGTCCGCGCCACATACGACGGTTCCGGCGGGCCCCACGGGGTGGGCAAATTTCGTATGAGCCGCATACGAAATGTGAATTTCGTATGCGGCTCATACGAGATTCGCTCTCCTCGGGAACAGAACCGCCGCCTTGGGAACGCGTGGCGGGCCACGTCAGATTCATATGTGCCTCATAGGAAATGCGTGGCCCACATGTCATTTCGTATGAGGCACATACTAAGCTGTGTCATTTTGCCCAATTTCTTATTCCGTGGGTTATTTCTTATAAATGATTTTTTAAAAGGTATATTAATAAAAAAATTCGACGAAAGGTCTTGAATTGTTGCTGCTAAGTGTTCTACACACAGGAGGTCTTGAACCTGTTGCTGCTAAGTGTTCTACACACAAGAGGTTTTAAACCTATTACTTCTGAGTTTCTCTTTATCCAATCACTGATCAGGATTGAGTCGCCCTATCCATTATGAAAACTCGAATGTTGATGCCTTCGAAGATGAGTTGTCAATGCGCCCTCCTAGTCTACAATATTGGCTCATGATCAAATCGTCTTTGTTAGAGCTTCCATCTACAATAGAGATGGTGCCTTCTATGTCTTGTCCACCTTGTCACGCATCTAATGGTCTGAGTGAAGTATCGGCTGCCACTACCTTTAATACAACACTCTTAGTGTTTATCCCAGTTAGTTATGGTTGTTGGGCCATAACTTACTCCAACAACTTCCTCGGTGCCCTGATCGGGGACAACTCGCCAACTGAATCGGTTAGGAGGCCTCCTCTCACATCCTTACCTCTATATAGGCAGGGGTTGTCCGGGCATCAAGACCATCCAGTCTAATTACGCCTGAAACAACTCAAACAATCTCAACATCTGATATAATTGATAGGGAAAGTGAGGGGAAGGTTTCCTGACATCTTCATATCAACACTGATGTGTGCTTCAATCTACACCAATCCCCATCGCCATCACTTCCTCTACTTCTTCAAACAAAGGTATGTCCTAATAATCCTAGTTGCCTCATTATGATTATGTTCTTAATTAGTTAGGCTGTTAGGTTTTATTGTTTGTTTCCTCTCTATTCACCGTGAAGGACTTAAGTGGCTAGAAGATAAACAGAGAACCTAACATCAGCATCATGGGCTAGGCTAGTCCACTAGGTTCATTCGGGTTCAATTGCAATTAAGTTTGATTTCACAGGATTAAGAAGGAGGGGCTTCAAATTAAGAACTGAATCAATATTAAGAGAGTAAGAAAGGCGATCAAGGCAGATCCAAATACCTTAACCAGACACTGCCCTTGAAGTCACCAGTCCCTCGGGGTTGACGTTGGTGAGGGGCTTCGGGAAGAAGGTGACCTTTGGAATCACCAGATCTGCTGGTAAGGCCGCCGCATGCCAAGCCATTCGACGGTGACACGCTCACCCTAGGATGAATGTGGGCACTGGCAAAAGGAATGTCGATAGCACCGCAAACAATAATCTCGCCATAGGACAAGTCTCAACAGAACCCTAACCCTAGCGGTGGGGCTACTTTTGCTGGTGAGCTAGCCAACACACCACCCACCAGAAATGAGTTTCCTCCCAACAAGTGCGATGGTCGCGGTGGTGCCGGATCTCACACTACCACCACGGTGGTCACTCGCTCTTCTATCGCTCGTGCGCTGCGCGTATAAGGAAGAGGGAGAAGTATGGGGTCGAAAATGAATTAGAGTTTCTCGAAACTCAATAGCACACTTTTACACTATGATAAATTCTATTCCACCATTCAATTAATTTTTGATGATGGAGATTAGTCAGTGTGGTGATTATTAAGGTTGTTGCGAGCTCACACGCATCATAGAACACTGAGCAGGCTAGAGGCTGACTGGCTGCATTTCCTCTAGGGCCAGGCTTCGGGCTCTGTGCCAAAAATTCATGCAAGCCCAATAAGTTTGATCCGGGCTATAGTGCCACAATAAGCCTCATCTCATACGGCTCCAAACATATTATCACACGCGGCTTCTAAAACTGCCTGAAACGAAGAGCTTGTGATAATTTGCAATATCACAGGTGGAAAGTGAAACCGCCTATGAAAGTGGTGTTATCACAGGTGGTTTTTTTGTTATGACTAGCCTCCTGTGAAAAACATTATCACAGGTGGTTCTTTACTTATGACTAGCCACCTGTGAAGAAATATTATCACAGACGGGTCGTACAGTATAGGTAACCGCCTATGATAATCATTTTATCACAGGCGGATCTTTACCTATGACAAGCCGCCTATAGAGACAATTTATCGCAGCCGGTTTTTACCGTAATAGAAACCGCCTGTGATAACTGAGTTATCATAGGTTGTTCTTTACCTATTTCTAGCCGCTTGTGATAATATAATTTCACAAGCAGGTCTAGTCGTAGGTAAAGAACCGCCTATGATAAAGTATACCCTATGCAGTACAACCTGCTGTTATTTCTAATTTCTAGTTCAATTCAACATAATCACAAAGTCAACAATATAATCACAGAAGTAAAAAATATAATCACATAAGTCATCTCACAAAAATCAATTTCACTGAAACAATATACATATGTACAAGTTACAAATACAAGTCATCTTATAGTTTACAAGTTTCACTAAAAACTGTTTCTATTGTCATAGTCGCAAAGTTCTAGCACATCAGCTATTACACCATCCACATCAAAGAACACCCCTCTTTTGTGAAATTTCACGACGCGTGAATTGACACAGTTCACCGGCAATCTTGTCGGCTCCTCCACCACACACACTTCTACAAACCGGCCATTCCTGATTTACATTATTCATGTTCTGCAATGAAACACATAATGAGGTTTAGAATGTGTTGGTTTGAACAATCTCAAAGTATAAATCAAAGTGAGTATACATGAATTTATTTCGTATTTTTGGAGCAGTTGTACTATGAGCAATTGAATTTTTGAAGTTGGAATCGATATCTGAAAATAATGTTTCTGGTAATATTGAACAGCGGAGAATATAAGTATAAAAATACGCTAGTTACAATGAAAATCATTTATTTACCCAGGCGGTTGTTTTTTTAAATCCACCTATGATGTTCGTTCATCACAGACGGTTATTATATCATTCATCATCATAGTCGCATTTTTCTACAGACCGCCTGTGTTTGAAAAATCGAGGCGCCTGTGAAAATGCTTTTTGTTGTAGTGCTAGCTCGAGTTGTGTGCAAAGCATAGATGGGTCATAATTTTTATTTTTTTAATTATTTTTATGTATTGGGTCGATCCACTAATGGGCTAGACATGTTAAGTCTTTTTTATTCCTTAGTATTTAGCTTTCGGGCTTCAGCTAGGGTTTCAACAGTGGGTCAAGCTAAGATTAATGAGAATTTGTGCCAAAAGCTCTTGTCCAATGAAAAGATTTTGGAAAGCATCAATGGAAAGATTGAATGGTTATCACCAAACTTCAAAAACCAATTGAGCTTCAACAAGATGCTGTAGACCCAATTAGCTCAACTCGTTGTAGCCGTTCCTCTTGTGGAAATTGGTAAGACACCGGGACAACCCGAACCTCTCATGAAAAATGTCAACATGATAATCATAACAAGTGACAAGATTTTCCATGATCCGAGGTGCCCCACAATATTTCATATACAATTGGTACTCCATATTTTGACTAGGCCCTATGCAACCTTGGGGCAAGCGTGAGTGTTATGCCCAACGTGGTCTTTGACAGGCTGAACTACACAACCCTGTCTCCAATGTCGATGCGACTCCAGTCGGTCGACTCTTTGGTCGGCTATCCCATGGGAATCGTCGAAGACATTTCAGTGAAAATATGGAATTACTTCATTCCTGTCAACTTCGTGGTGTTGGACATGGATGTCGAGAAGGAAACACTACTCATTTTTAGGCCTTAGAACCAAATATGCTTGCATCGATGTGGGTGCCAGATAAATCCTCTTTCATATCAATGGCAAGGAGTAGAAGTTTGTCTAACACCCTCATTTTCATTCGACATGCAATGCATTCATTACCATACATGTTTGACATAATGCAACACAAAAAGGAACAAGATTGAAATGAATTAGAGGCAAAAGAACAATTAAAATTGGCCTCGGGTATAAAATTGTCTAGTCCACGCCCCGGACTAGTCCGGTATACCCGTGAGCTCTGGCAAATTCAGTTTCTTCAAAGCAACAGACTTGTCTGATAATTGGTACGGACTAGTCCGGTTTTGCTTCTGTTTCCATCCGGACTTGTCGGTTCATTTTACGGACTAGTCCGATTTTGAAACCTGAAAGCCCCAAACTTGTTCGGATAATTTCATTTTATACGAAATCCCTTTTTCACTATGGTACAGTGGACTTGTCCACTTAACAACAGACTAGTCTGTTGTGACAACAGAGCTGAAAACGAACTTCTTCGGCCTTTATACCAACTAGTCCAGTTTCTAGGGTTTCAACTCGGATACCTATCTTCCTCCACAATGAGTTATTATGTGATTGACATATTTGGGCCCTAGAACGTTGTGCCCCACCCCCAGGGTGCCCAAGTGGGAGCCCACCATGGCCCTACCCGCCCCTACTATGTTTCCACTCTGACCCCACCCTTGTACCCCTATATAAACAACCCAAAGCCCTCCTCTCACCCCTGCCATGTGAGAAAGTCCCACCGCCCTGCCATCTCATCATAGGCCTCCATTCTTTACAGAGGAATCCCTCGCCGCAAGGAAGGGAGGAGAAGGAAGAGAAGAGGGAGGAGAAGGAAGAAAAGAAGGAAGAAGAAGAAGGAAAAGCAAGGATCAAGCAAGATTGTCGCCGCCGCTGCATTCATCTTCTTCAACTCTTCGATGTCAACGTTCTTCTTCTATGTCTTGCCGCCGATCCGTTGTCAACGGATCTAGACGTCAAATTTCAAATGTTATGCACAATCTTCAACTGTTGGACCATCGCGTTCACGGTAATTGCCTTAGACCCAACATTCCACATCGATTTTGACCCCACATTTGATTCACACCATGACCTAGTTGGGAAGTTAGCAAAACCCTGGACCATAGCAGACTTGTCCAGTCCAGAGTGGGCTAGTCCAGTCCAGAGTGGACATGTTTGGCCCCAGTGCGGACTAGTCTTGTTTATCAATTACTGAGAATCCTGAAACTTCGCCAGTTTTTCTGAAAATGACTCAAAACTTGCTCAAACACGTAAAACTCAATTGTAACCAGTTAGTAAGTATTACTAGTAACTTAATAATGTATACTACCTCATAATTGCATCATTCATGCATATCATGGCATATTGAGTACAATATGAGAATTTATTGATTGTAACGCTTGTTTTGCTTGTTTGTCGAACGAAATAGAAGGAAATGCTCTAGAAGGTGTTCACGAGGACTTTCAACACCAGAACATTGAAGCTCTCGATCCAAACCTGCCACCAGAGCATGGCAAGTGCCCTTGAACATTTTGATCCTGTTTTGAAATGTTTTATTTTGAACTTGCATGCTTGTGTCAAATTGATGGGAAAACCCATGAATAAGTGTTTACTAGACTTGTGTGCCCATCATTGTCGCTCGGGATGTAATGTAGAGAGTCGGGTAGGGTATTTTACACTTTTGCTCTGCTTTACTTAATTGGTATTGGGTATAAACAAATGACTTAATTATGAACTACTGAACATATGAACTATGTAAGATGGTGATAATGACCCTTTAGCATCATAGAACCTAAGGATCTAAGCAAGCGGGTTATGTGGAATGGGTTTGATATTTTGGTGGTTTTGCTTGCTTTAGATCCAAGGACCGGTTCGTGGAGCGACCACACAAGATTACAGTGCCACCAAAGGGCCAAGTATGGGTGCGGCTTAGCTAATTAATTAGTGTAATGCCAGCATCATTCAGATCATATGGAAGGCTCAGAGAATGGGGGTCGGTTGGGTTTGCAATAGTGGTGGGACTACCTTGGGATCTAAACAACACGAGTGGGGGCCCTTGGATGGATGTGCTCAGTTGGAGACATCACCTCCGGTGAAACCTTAGTGGGTTTGCAACATGCTGGTAGTCACTTTGTAAATGCTGTTTTGTGATCTCTTGGCTACAAACCTATGGAAGTGTGAGACAACATAATGGAGGTTCCTACTGACCGAAAGGTGATTAAATCACAAACTTGTGGCACTACGTAAGAAACCAAAATAGGAGACAAAGATGAGCGACGCGCTCAATGGCGTGTGTCGGTACCTGGCATACCAGGTACCCCCGCATACAGGCTAGAGATGCCTAGGTGCCCTAACCCCAGCCAACGCGGGGTTTGAGGGCGCCATGTGTCCAAGAAGACCCAGAACCCTCTACCTCAGATGCGAGGTCCGGAGCAACCACATGAACCTCAAGGAGGAGTCTAGCTCCCCCTCAGGGGTGAGCTCCCAAGCGGCCACGTGTCCAGCAGGACGAGATCCCACTCCCCCCATTGGAGTGGGTTCGAAGCTGCCACGTGGCTCGAGACAACAAGACAGGCTACCTCCCTGAAGAGGCGGGCTTTAGCTATGCCACGTGTCCAGCGGCCCTAGAGCCCCCGCTCTACTCAGGAGCAGGCTCCAGAGCTGCCACGTGGTCAGCGGGTCGAGACTCGTCCTCCCCAGAAGATGTCACCTCCTGAGCTACCACTGTAACACCCGATTCCGAAAAATGAACAAAGTGCAGTATATGTGTGCCCAAGATGTTCAACACACATACACAAGTGATTCACAAATGGTAAATAGATAATAACCACGACACAAATTAATTAAGAAGTACTTTTATTACAATATTTAAATAATACTCAATTTACCACTCTAATGATCAGTAATGATAATACTACTGCAGAGAAAATAATCTAACTAAGCAAACTGAGCAAACTAAGCATAAGGGATAGCGCGGCTCCAAGCAACTCCACAGGCAAGTCGATGGTAGCACACAATATAGTAATCGACATTATCCTTAGGATACTGCCAAACATCACCTAAAATGGTGGGGGAATTTCAAGGGTGACTACATGTCGTACTTAGCAAGTGTGGGAAAAGTATGACATGTAGCTTAACAAAGGACGGCAATAAATAAAGGCTTAGCTGAAAAGTACATTTAAAACGTATAAAAAGCTTCATACTATGTCTATATGAAGTAATCCCATCATATCCCACATAATTAACATAATACAAAACCATAATCAATTATCCATCCATATACCAGATTATTACCATCATCATCATCCATGTTCATTTATCATAACTCAATTCATAACCATAACCATCCCAAATCCGTAGTTTCCTCTAAACATGTAGGTCATCCAGGTGCTCTTAATTGGGAGCACGACTATCATGATAGTTTTAAACACTCCACAAGTTCGTGATTTCGTCACTCGTCAGCGACTAAAGGAGCCTCCCCTCTGCCAATTACACTTCCTTAGGTGTATGGCCAAGAGATCACAAAATAGCCTTTACAAAGGGACTACCAGCATATTCAGACCCACTAAGGTTTCACCGGTGGTGATGCCTCCAACTGAGCACATCCAACCGAGGGCCCCCTCTTGTGTTGTTTAGATTACAGGTCAATCCCTCCACTATTGCAAACCCAACCGACTCCCATTTCTCGCTCCTACAAATGATCCAAATTGATGCTGGCAATACACCTAATTAATTGTCTAAGCTGCACCCAAACTTGGCCTTGTGGTGGCACTGTAGTCTTGGCTTATTCTGGCATGAACCGGTCCTTATATCCAAGGCAAGCAAATCACCATATCATCCAACCCAATCATCAAACCATGCTTGCTTAGATCTCCGAAGTCCCATGTTACCCATTTATCCACATTCATCAATTTACATCATCCATATGTTCATTAAATCACGATTAAACATTTCGGTTGTTTTCTCATCCCGATTAATTAGAGCGAAGCAAAAAGGAAAAATCCCTTCTCGACTCTCTACAATGTATCCCAAACGACAAGGATGGTCAAACAAGACTAGTAAACACCTATTTTTGGTTTCCCATCAATTTGACACAAGCATGCAAATAAAACATTTAAAAACAAGATCAAAATGGTCAAGGACACTTACCTTGCTCATGAGCTTGGTTAGGGTCAAAGGCTTCAAAGTCCTGATGTTGAAGGTCCTCAGCAGCACCCTCTAGAGCGAATCCTTCTATTCCGTGCAACGAACATACAAAACAATTATTAGAATCAATAGATGCTCATATGTTACTCAATATGACACGACATGCATGATCAATGCATATGCGAAGCGAAACTAGTTAATGAGTTACTATTATTGTTCATAAATTAGTTACAATAATTTTTAACAAGTTTGAACAGGTTTCAAGTTTATTTACATCAATCTGGAATTAATTTAGCACCAATTAAATCTAGAGACCGGAAAAGTCCGCTAGGATCCGGAGTAGTCCGCCCTTCGTAGAACCTGTGAATTAAGGTTTTCTTGATTTGCGAGATCTGGGAGAATTGGGGTTGGATTCACGTGGAAAAAGAGAAAGTAGAAGGTGTACCACGTGTTTAGAACTCCAAGGATCAATAGATCGTAGGCAACACTTGGATCCTGATGATCTAGGGTTGATGATGAAGAGTTGAGGGTGAATTAGTGATGAAGAATGAAAACTCGATGAAGATCTTGTTCACTTGATCCTCTTTTGTTTCGTCCTCTTCTTCTTGCTACTGGATCTCCTCTTGATGGCGGCTCCCACGAACTAAAGCTTGGTGGTCTTTCAAAAGTGGCAAAGAGATGTGAAGTTGGGATGTTGTCTTGTTTATATAGGGGTGGAGGTGTAGGGTTTGATGGATTTCGAATTTGGGGGTGGTGGAGGCCGGTGTGGGGTCCCACATGGGCTCCAAAAAGGTTAGAAGCGACGTCCTTGGGCCCACTTACTTTAAACACCCAAAACAAGTCGTGGAGGAAAAGATTGAATCGAAGTCGCGAATACTGGACAAGTCCGCAATAGACTGGACTAGTCCGATAGCTAGTCAGAGAGAAAACAGATAAGTCTGGCCAAAATCGAACAAGTCTAATATTAGTCAGAGAGCAGCACAGACAAGTCCGGGGACATGGGCAAAATTTTCGAAGGATGGGGTGAATGGACTAGTCCGCACTAGACTGGACAAGTCCGAAAATAGAACAGAGAGAAAATGGACTAGTACGCAGCAAAAACGAACATGTCCGAAGAGAGGTCAGAGAAAAATTCGGACTAGTCCGCACCAAAAATAGACAAGTCTGAAGTTCTCAGAACTTTTGAGTGCGCTTTTGCTTCTAATTCATTTTAAACTTGTTCCTTTTTATGTTACTAAATTTTAAACATGTATTAGAATGTATGCAATGCATGATGGATGAAAATGAGGGTGTTACAAACCTACCCCCCTAAAATGAATCTCGTCCTCGAGATTCGATGCAGAAGGAATGAGATAGGGAAAATCCTTTTTGAGATATTTTCCAGCTCCAAAGTTGCTTCCAATTCTATATGATGCTTCCATTGCACATTACACCATCTAATGACCTTGTTTCTTGTGACTCTCTCCTTGGTTTCCAAGATTTTGACCGGTTGCTCGACATAAGTCAAATCTGCCTCTAATTCCAATTCTTCCATTGTCACTTGTTCTTCCGATACCCTGAAGCACTTCTTGAGTTGTGAAACATGAAACACATCATGGACATTTGAAAGGTGTGTTGGCATCTCCAGTTTATATGCTACTTCTCTTGATTTCTCCAAAATCTTCAATGGTCCAATATAGCGAGGTGCTAACTTGCCTCGGTCATTCAACCTCTTATGACCTGGCATTGGTGACACTTTGACGTAAACACAGTCTCCTACTTCAAAGGCTAGGTATCTCCGTCTATTATCCGCATATCCTTTTTGTCTTGATTGGGCAACCCTCAAATTTTCGCAGATCATTTGGACTTGTTTTTTAGCTTCTTGCAACACATCCGGTCCAAATACTTGGTTCTCCCCTGTCTCACTCCAAAACAAGGGTGTCCTACACTTCCCTCCATATAGTATTTCATATGGTGACATCTTAAAACTTGCTTGGTAACTATTGTTATATGTGAATTCCGCATATGGCAAGCTTTTGTCCCAACTTCTTCCATGCTTTAAAGCAAAAGCTCTTAACATGTCCTCTAAAATCGGATTCATTCTCTCGGTTTGTCCATCGGTTTGAGGGTGATAAGCCAAACTAAAATTCAACCTTGTACCCAATGCTTCCTGCAGTTTTTGCCAGAACCTAGAAGTGAATTGAGAACCTCTATCCGAAACTATTTTCTTCGGAGCTCCATGCCGGCACACAATATGCTCCATGTACAATTCTGCTAGCTTTGCGGTGATATATGTGGTCTTGACCAGTATGAAATGAGCTGTTTTGTCAGCTGATCCAGAATAACCCAAATCGAGTCATAACTGGACTGGGTTCGTGGTAATCCAACTATGAAGTCCATACTAATTTCTTCCCACTTTCATTCCGAAATCTTTAATGGCTGTAATAGTCCAGCTGGCCTTTGATGTTCCCCCTTGATTCGTTGGCACTCATCACACAAAGCGACATATTTAGCTATGTCCTTTTTCATGCTAGCCCACAAATAACATGTCTTTAAGTCTTTGTACATCTTTGTATAACCAGGATGAATTGAGTATGGTGAATCATGTGCCTCCTTTAATATTTTTCATCGGAGGTTCATCACATTAGGCACAACAATCCTCTTTCCATGCCATAGAGTACCATGTTCATCCTCATCAAATCTGAATTCTCTTCCTTCTTGGGTTCTTTCCTTGATTTCCTGAATTTCCTCATCCTTGGTCTGACCTTCTCGAATGTGTTGCTCCAAGGTTGGATTTAACTCCATTATCCCCATCTCATTCACAAATCCAAGAATCAACCGTTCAAAATACTTGCATAGCTCGGATGGCAACTCCTGAACCGTGAGTTGGTAGCTTACTCCTTTCCATCTCAAAGCATTGGCCACCACATTAGCTTGCAACGAGTGATAATTGATTCCCACATCATAATCCTTAATGAGCTCCAACCATCTTTGTTGCCTCAAATTCGGATCCGTTTGAGTGAAAATGTACTTGAGGCTCTTGTGATTCGTGTAAATATCACAACTATGGCCAAGAATGTAATGTCTCCAAATCTTCAAGGCATACACTATAGCTGCAAGTTCGAGATCATGTGTAGGATAATTCTGCTCACGTTTCTTCAACTGTCTCAATGCATAGGCTATCACTTGACCTTCTTTCATGAGCACACATCCAATTCCTGTCCTTGAGGTATCACAATAAATATCGAAACTTTCGCTGACATCCGGCAAAACCAAGACAGGTGTTGTTCTCAATCTTTTCTTAAGCTCTTCCAAGCTGTCCTGACAAGCTTGGGTCCATTGAAATGCTTTCCCCTTCATTAATAATTCAGTCATGGGCTTGGTAATTTTGGAAAAGTCCTCGATGAACCGACGATAATATCTAGCCATTCCAAGAAAACTCCTTATTTCCTTGACATTATGCGGCGGTTCCAACTTTAGAATGTCCCTCACTTTTCCTGGGTCAACTGATACTCCTCCTCTCGAGATAATATGTCCCAAAAATGACACTTCCCGTAACATAAGCTGACACTTGCTAAATTTGGCATATAATTGGTGTTCCCTCAACACTACATGGATTCTGCCCTATTGCAACGATTGTACTGCAACGAATACTAAATAGTTGCAGTACTCTTGGTCTTTTGCCACGATTCACTTGTTCGTGGCATTAGCATCTATCTCCACGGAACACGATCGTTGCATTAGGATCTATTGCCACGATTCACTAGTTCGTGGCATTAGGATCTATTGCCAAGAATTTGTTGCCACGATTCACGAGTTCGTGGCATTAGCATCTATCGCCACGGAACGCGATCTTTGCATTAGGATCTATTTCTACGATTCAATATTTTGTGGCATTAGGATCTATCACCACGAATCTGCTGCCATAATTCACTAGTTCATGGCGTTAGCATCTATCGCCACAGAACACGATCGTTGCATTAGGATCTGTTGCCACGATTCACTAGTTCGTGGTGTTAGCATCTATCGCCACGGAACACAATCGTTGCATTAGGAACTTTTGCCACGCTTAGGATCTATCACCACGAAACACAATCGTTGCATTAGGATATGTTGCCACAAAATACCGGTTCGTGGCGTTAGGATCTATTGCCACGGAACAGAATTGTTGCATTAGGATCATTTGCCACGATTCACCAGTTTGTGGCGTTAGGTTCTATCAACACAAAACACAAATGTTGCGTTAGGAACTTTTGGCATGATTCACCTGTTCATGGCGTTAGGATCTATCGCCATGAAACATAAACATTGCATTAGGAACTTTTGTCATGATTCACCAGTTCATGGCGATAGGATCTATCGCCATGAAACACTATCGTTGTATTAGGATCTGTTGCCACGAATTACTGGTTCGTTGCGTTAGGATCCATCGCCGCGAAATAGAATTGTTGCATTAAAAACTTTTGCCACAATTTACCAGTTCGCGGCGTTAGGATCTATCGCCACGAAACACGATCGTTGCATTAGGAATTTTTGCCACGCTTCACCAGTTCGTAGTGTTAGGATCTATCGCCACGGAACAGAATCATTGCATTAGGATCTATTGCCATGATTCACTAGTTCGTGGCATTAGGATCTATCACCACAAAAACATAATCGTTGTATTCGGAAATTTTGCCATGATTCACACGTTCGTGACAATAGGATCTATCGTCACGGAACACAATCGTTGGATTAGGAACTTTCGCCATGATTCACTAGTTCGTGGCGTTAGGATCCACCGCAACAGAACACATTCGTTGCATTATGAACTTTTGCCACGATTCAATAGTTCGTGGAGTTAGGATCTATCGTCACGGAACACAATCGTTGCATTACGAACTTTTGCCATGTTTCACCACGATTCAATATCGACTTGCTTCTAAGCTTGCTGCTAAATAGAATAGCGGCTTCTATATTTTTTAAAAAAAAATCAAATAGTTCACGTACAGCTAGCTCCCATAGTACGTATACAAAAAAATCATCATCTTCACTGCCACCCTCTAATATTGGAGGTACAATACCATGATTGATATATGTATCATCATCGTCGTCGTCGTCATCTTCATTTTCTGATGGAACTCTATGTGTCTCAAACTGATCACATGTTATCATTTGAAGAGCGGAAGAATCACCGGTTGCTCCTTCAATGTCATTCCTATCCCATGCGGTCCTATCCTCATTTATATCAGTAAGTCATCGATCATCAAATGTCTCAGTTTCCATCGTCTCAGTGACATTATTTTCACTATGTCCAGGGGGCATGGCAAAAAGGTTTCGTGGCTTCGTTTTAACAACTGTAGCCCATTTAGGTTGCTTCACACTTCGAACGTAAAAAACTTGTTCTGCTTGGGTGGTCAGAATATAAGGCTCATACTTAAATTGAGAAGAGTAGTGTCAACATCTATCATTCCGTATCGATCCATTTTGTAGCCTCTGCTTTGGCTCTGACCGGAACGAGGCCGATCAAACCAATCACATTCAATAATAGAACCTCTTGTTTTTTTTTTCAAAATCAACATAAATCATTTTCTTGATTACTCCATAACACTCATGATCACCATCTCGTACAACAACACCACTGTTTTGCGTCCGTAAATCTTTTTCCACCTCTGTTGTTTGAAAGAAGAAGCCATTTATGAATGATCGACTAAAAAAATGTGCCCAGCGATCAGGTCCTCTAGATAGTGCATACAAATAATCGGTTACTTTGCCTTCTTTGTGTAATGTCGTAATCTATACACATTAGTATAAAAGGGGTCATAGATAAACCAACCTCAGAACACATATTTGTTCAATATTTCATCAAAGTAAAAACTTGCATGTACTTACTCGTTTGTGAAACCAATAAACAAGCTCAGATCTATGGCGTTTTTCAACATCACGAGAATGAATCTTTTTTAGCTCTTTAAAATGCTCACTGAAAAGGGTACATAATTAAATTAGCCATCTACAATAAGCATGATCCAATATGGTATAGAACATATGAGTTATACGTACTTGATCCATGGAGCGGACTCTTCATCATTAGAAATAATATAATGCATGATGTTATGTAGTTCCACCATAGTAAGTTGGCTCCATTTAAACCCTTTTTTAGAATTATCAACTTCTGTAAATATATTAGGCTCGAGAGAAGGTTTATTCCTAGCTGCAGCTTCATGACGTTCTAGCCTATTAAGCTTGGTGCTGATGTTATCCAAAAAATGACTACAACAAGTCATACACTCTTCCATAATGTATCCCTCAGCTATAGATCCCTCCGGGTGAGCTCTGTTACGTACATACCTCTTCAATGTACCAAGGTACCTCTCAATTGGATACATCCATCTGTAAGAAATAGGTCCACCCAAGATAGCTTCTTTGGCAATATGGATTGCGTGGGAGGAAGCATCATCTCAACCTTATAAATTGTTTCAGGAAATTGTTTGATCATCTTATCCAAATATGGTTCCGACAATTCATTAGAACAAATTCCAGAAAAGAATCTGCTAAACTTAATTAAAGGTGCAACAACCTTTTCAGGCAATATGACACATATTGCAATTGGAAGGAGCTTCTGAAATATAATATGGCAGTCATGAGTTTTTAGACCTGATACCTTACGTGTCGTTGTGTCCACACATCTTTTGATGTTTGGGGCATAACCATCGGGCATCTTCACATCCCCCAAAAACTTGTACAAGGTGGTCTTCTAATCTTTATGCAAAGTACATGATGCTGATGGACAAGCATACTTCCCTTTCATACCCACCGGATGTTGCTTTGGCCGTATACCCATTTTCTGCATATCAAGGCGAGCATGTAGACTATCTTTTGTTTTACCATCCATATTAAGCAATAACCCCAATATGCTATCACAAATGTTTTTATCAATGTGCATGACATTGAAGTTATGCCTTATTAGCAATGTCTTCCAATACGGGAGCTTAAAAAATATACTTTTCTTGTTCCAACTATGCCACCTATCTTCCTCAGTGCGCTTTCTCTTATTATTCGTGTGTCCAAAAATCACTTGATCAAAAGTCTCGTATTGTTTGAGTACTTCGTGACCAGAGAGTGATGTTGGAGCCTCTCTATTCTCTATCTTGTTGTTGAAAGAAGCTTTGTCTCGATGCCACCTGTGATTCTGAGATAGGAAACGATGATGACCCATGTAGCAATACTTTCATCCATGTTTCAACCACAAGGCGTCAGTGTTTACATGGAAGTATGGACATGCTAGCTTACCTTTTGTGCTCCATCCACATAGAATTGCATATGCTAGAAAATCATTTATTGTCCTCAATATAGAAGCTCGCACGAGAAATGTTTCTTTCTTTGAACTGTCGTATGTTTCAACACCATCAGACCAAAATTTAAGTAGCCCATCAATCAAAGACTGCAGATGCACATCAATGTTGTTTCCAGGTGACGTTGGCCCAGGAATTATCATTGACATCAACCAATAAGGCTACTTCATACACAACCAAGGTGGTAGATTATAACGGATTAGAATCACAGGCCATGTACTGTAAGAAACATTCATTACTCCAAAAGGATTGAAACCATTAGATGCTAGCCCAAGTCTTATGTTGTGAGGATCGGATGAGAAATTTGGGTGAATGCTATCAAAATGCTTTCATGCTTTCGAATATGTAGGATGGCGTAATATTCCATCATCAATACGTTCTTCTTTGTGCCAGCGCATGTTTGATGTCGTTGATTCTGCCATATAAAACCTTTAAAGACGGGGAATAAGAGGGAAATATCGTAGAATCTTGCGTGCTACAAGCTTCTTGGATTTTCTACAAGGTAAAGCCTCTCTTGCATCCCCACCAGTACTATTTTTCCATCTTAATTCACCACATTTTGGGCATCGATCCAGCAGAGAATAGTCCTTCCAGAATAACACACGGTCATTGACACATGCATCGATCTTTTCGTATCTCAGCTCGAGGTCACGAAACAACCTTCGAAACTTTATCAATTGTATTAGGAATGCAGTGGCCCTCTGGAAGCACATAAGAGAATAGTTCAAGGATCAACTCACACACTTTTTTGCTCAAACAAGTTAAACACTTTATCTGGTACAACCTGACAATGAAGGATAATTGGGTCACCTTCTCACAACCTGGATACAACTCCCTTTTGGCATCATTTAATAAGTCATAGAATGCCTTTGCACACCCAGTTGGCTCCTGCTCGTTTATAGCACTTCCTAGATCATCAACATCTGCTGAAGTACCACCATGATCAGTGTCTCTAAGTATACTGGACAACATATTTTCCATAGCAGCATCGTCAAAAATTATCATCTCATTATTTGCTGATTGCTCAGCAATATTTTTCTCAACTCGTTTTCCTCCATGGTGTACCCAACAAGTATAATCAAATGACATCACATTATGAAGCAAGTGAAGATGATCTTCCTTGCGTGTCCCGTGGAAAATATTACGACTTTTTGTGCAAGGACAAGTCTTAGTTTCTTCTTCACGAGTGCCCTGGAATGCTTAATTTAAAAATAATTTCATTCCATCCTGCCACTCCTTTGTACGCCTATCTTTTCGCATCCATATCATATCTTCTAACATCGCTTTCTACAATTCAATCAGTGTATTCGTAAGATGATAGAACTACAATAACATTATGTGAGCAGTTGTACCAATCGTCGTTGCTCCTCCACGTGCGGCAGCCGGCGGATGCTCCTCCACGCTGGTGGACGGTGGATGCTCTTCCAAGAGTGTGGCGGTCGGTGGATGCTCCTCCAAGAGCATGGTGGCCGGATGCTCCTCCAAGAGCGTGGCGGCCGGCGGATGCTCCTCCAGACGCGTTTCGTGCAATCGGGAGAGGGGATGTTGTGGATCGAAGGGTCCGGCGGGGAGGCAGCCAGGACAAAGCGTACGTGAAACTATCAGAGTAGGCCCAATACTGCGTTGGGTCGCTTGTTATTCGTGGGCTGAAACTGCGCTGAGTCACTTTGTATTCGTGGGCCGAAACTGCGCTGGGGCGCTTGGTGTTCGTCCCCATAACGCGTGAGCCCATCTACGGTCGTGTGTCTGGCTCTGGCAATTTGTTATCTAAATTAGTTAATGTAGCAATGGGGGTGGTATTCCGATCAAAAGAAAGCATACGCATAAAATCTCATGAACCACAACAATATAGTGATATAAACAATCATTAAATACTACAGTAGATATAAATATTGATGGAACCAAACAGTAGTGTTCAATGTACCATTCCAGGCAACAAACTAATCGACAGAACTATCTGTTACATAATCCCCAATAAACACAAAATAAACTAATCAGCACATCTAGTCCGTATCACTTCCTTCAAGCAGTGGTAATAACTTCTAGCCACGTATAGGAGTAGTGGTAATTATTACACCGTGTATAGAAGCATTGGGACAGTGGTACGTTGGGGCTAGTGGTATATAGATGGTGCCACAATCAGGGAACGGCGATTGAAGACACGAAGGAAGTACGTGGCACCATCTGAGAACGGTATGCGCTTGCTCTCCGGTGCGTCGTTAAAGGAGATTTTTTTCGATAAAAGGAGAAATTTTTAATTTGACACGCAAAGGGCCCAGCGTATGCGGGGAAAAATTATGCTTATAAAAAACCGCAGTTTGCATCCCTCTCGGTTATCGCAATGGCTCGCTGTGTCCCATTGGCTTCATTGGCAGTATTTTAGTTTGACAAGGAAAGGGCCCAAGGCATATATAAAAAACATCCACCCCGTACACGCCTCATACACGTTCCGTTCGACTTCGACCGGGCGATCGGACGATGTCGAACGCAGCGTGGCCAAGTCTTGTACGACATCATTTTTCAATCGGATGTATAACTACAATAGCGCGCGTTGCCTTATATTCTCGTTGCAACAAGCTCAACTTACCGAGGTGGGACAAATCGTTCACACCTTGTCAAAATCACTCGCACAAATTCGTTACGAACACCGTGCGTGGGAGCAGACGTAGGGAATATGCCAGGTGACCAGTGCACAACCTGGGCCCAGGTGGTGCATAGATTGCCAAACCGAATTTTCTGCATACGGTATGCACCAAAACGCTGGTGCATACCCATTTAGATTGACACCACGTCATATTTTACCAATCTCAAAGCACTTCATTGAAGAGAAAAAAATCACAGTCATGCAACTGCTTCATCCGTCTGTTCATGTGAACACATGTCACAAATCTAGAACGGTATGCATAGCCTTGGATATGCATACGATATCCATAAATTTTTCCCCACACTGATACACCAAGTTGTGGAGATCAACAACAAAAGACTCAACCCGACACACTTGTGAAAGTAAAACACCCGATACATTTTATGACACACTAGTGAAAGTAAAACACCCGATACATTTGATTATTATGGAAGTCTATAACTGAGACTCAATCAAAATCGGGCAAAAGCTTCGATAACCGTGACTTCTAGTATGTCTCTGCAAGCTCTTCGATAACCGTGACTTCTAGTATGTCTCTGCAAGCCATCTGAATCAAGTATTTTTTGTCTTCACCCTTTTGCAATGACGCCCACGAGCATTTAATATGGGCTAAAGTTGATACTCCAGGAACCATTGTAGCATTTTTTGTGATTTACTACATACTTTGCTGTTTGATTGCCCATTATGTTGGATCCGTGTTAGAGTGGGCTTCTCCCTGCTGGTGCTGTCAGATAAACTAGGTGGTAGTTACTTTCTGGATCTCCAACTCAGTAGAGTTGGAAGTGGAAATATATTCCATTCTAAAAAATAAAAGAGATAAATAGTCCACTAGTTTATCGTTAGAACAACAACATTAGAACTATTTTAGCGCACAAATGAACAAAAAAATAAAGTTCATTACCTTAAGAAGATACATTACAAACAAGAAAAAAGAAAAAGAAAAACAAAAACTACAAACAAGAAGTAAAAAACAACACAACTAAGAACAAGAAAAAACTACTTCTCCTCCACCTCCACCTCCTCCTCCTCCTCCTCCTCCTCCTCCTTGGGCTCCTGGCAGGGCAGGGGCGCCTCCCGCGGCGGAGACGGGAAGCCCAGTTTCCTGGACATCGCCGACACCAGGTTGTTCCGGCCGGCAACGCCGAGCTCGTCCGCCAGCGTCTCCTAGAGGACGTCGAAGTGACCGACCAAGTGTGTCATGCCGAAGACGTAGTGGCCCGTGGTCCCCATTGCAGTATACTCTGGAAGGGAACCAAGCCCAAGGCGACGCATGGAGCGCGATGTATTGTCAAATACATCGCGCGCCATCTTTCGGAGAGCCCACTCCTTATCCGAGGGGGGGAGTCCAGCCGGGGACGCTTCCCCTTGGCATCCTTCGGCGGGCTTGGCGGCGGTGTTTTCTTGTCATCCATGGTGTTCTTGGCGCGGTTTTGAGAAGAAAGGAAGAGTGGTTGTGTGGAGAAGACGATGGCGTGCCCGGGTGATCTTATAGCGTAGTAGCAGCCTGGCTGTTCGTCTCTCGACGCGCGCAGTAGTGGTGATGGGACGTGGATCAGTTCCAATTGAATTCAAAGATGCGCATGCACTGCGCTCGTTTAAGGCACCTCGGTAACTGGCGCGCACGTAAGCTCGGTGCGCCCGGTCACATCAGCCGCCTGTACAAATGGATACAGCTTCAAGGACCAAACCTTATGGGGAAACAACAACATATAATACTTCCTCCTCCACAACCCAACTCTATTTCTGTTTTGGTCAAACTTACCTTTGACCAATGATTTATATGGAATTTATTAACTTCAATAACATGTAGTACTAGATTGTATATTATGGAAATATTTTCATGGTGAATCTAAAAGTACAATTCTTGTATTGTTAAGATAGATCAAAACTACGTAAATCATTGGTCAAAGGTAGATTTGACGAAACCTAAGGCTTCCTTTGGATAAGGAATTGAAAAACACGGGAATAGGAAAAACATAGGAATTAAAATTGTACGTTTTTGCAATCCTATAGGAATTGAAAATATAAGAATTGAGATGAGAAGCGTTTTGGCAGCATCATAGGAAAAACAAAGGAACCTACAAGATGAGCCAAGAAAGAAAAAAGAAGTCCAAGCTCGTGTTATGTTTCCTACAAAATTTAGCAAAGGAATCCATTCCTAAAGAAACTACCCTTTGTTTTTCCTGTGAGCCAAATTGTCATGTATAAAAAAAATCATTTACAAATCCTATCCTTCAAAATTCCTTTGCCATTCCTTCAATCCAAAGGGAGCCTAAAAATAGAGTTGACATGGGACGCATGACGGAGGTTATGGTGCACCGGCACAACCGGACCGTACATGTACCCGACCAGCCGTGTAGCTTTGTTTTATATTTTATTCCCTACGCTTAAAAGTTTCCTCATCTCCCTATTTGCTCTTCCCTAGGATTAAATTTTATATTTTACAATATTTTTACATATGTAATATGCACATAGGATATATCACTTGATAGTTTTGCAAAAAAACATGGAGGAGAAATATGTATATCCCATGCAACTACATAAATCCACCTGAATTAATTAGCTAGTTACTTTTTAAGATGATCAAAAATTATTATCTTTTTCTAAGTGAGGTGGCCGGGGTAGATGATGTGGCATAATAGCTTTTGTGGCATGCCAATGTGGATGTCCAACTCAGACTCAGGATGAAAGTGAAACGGTTGTGTGAAGTCGACGGACTAAATAATTGACCCATTTGAAAGTTCAAGGACCAAAAACTGTGTTTTGATTGAAAGTTTGAGGATGAAGTGTGGTATCGTGCCAATTCCAAATGAGCCAAGAGCTTGCGAGCTTGATGAGCACCGTCATTGTTTTGAGCAGCAATTAGTTTATGGCATCATCAAATCTGGAGTAATTTTTCTAGATCATTTGGGCCGAAAATTTAGTTAACACTCTATATATGAGGAGAAATATTAGGATATGCTACCTTTTGCTTGTGTTGAATAACCTTGCGCCGTGGACAACATATCCGACACTTCATTCTGGTTGCCAGGATCATTCTGCCCAAAGTCATCTGGGGCAGCAGGCGGAGGACCTTGATCATCAGGATAAGGACCAGGCAAGAAATCATTGGTCAAAGGTAAGCTTGACCAAAGCTAAAAATAGAGTTTAGTTGGGACAGAGGGAGGAGTACTACTTTTTATAGACCGCTTTGTAGGCCCCACTCTGAGCGATCTCCTGCCTCCTGACAACTCTAGCGGCTAAAGTAGTGTACAATTGCACTTTAGAAGCCATATCTCCAGCGCTCGTCTTTTGTTTAGCCAAGTTTGCATCAAAGGAAACTCACGGGACAATTTAAAGGAATGGAATCCTCCTAAAGGGAAAGACATTCATACAGAGTAGTTTTGTAAGTAGCATTCCAAACGGTGCACTTTAGAAGCCATAAGCATCACTACGCGTGTCTGCGCGCGTCTCATCATCTTCTCCGCGTGTACTAATAAAGACACACCATCCTATTCTCTGCAAAACACACATGCCATCCTATTCTCCGCGCGTACTCTTCCTCTTCGTCTCCGTCGCGCGTGCCCTCATTGGTTCCCTTCAAAGACCATGGAGTTCCCCTTGCCACACGATATTGCGTGTGATTGTGGGGTGGGTCGCTGCATCCTCCCCGCAGCCCATGGATGACCTCTCCAATCTGCATGCCACCTGCGATGCCATGCACGCGGTTTGTCAGGATCATGCCGTGGGCAGGCGCGTGGCACTGGAGCGGTAGAGCATCTGGAAGCTTAACAGGAGCTACGACGCCCTCGTGGAGCGCCTGGCAATCATCAGCAACCCTCATGCGTGCTACGTCATCAGATTCGACCTCGTCTTCAAGGACAGTTGCGCACAGCCGGGCACCCAGTTCCTTGCTCGGGTGGCCGCGAACGGCCACGTGGTGGTGGCCTACGTCCTTGCCATGCTCCGCTACGACGCCAACTACAGGGTCCGTGACGCCGTTGAGTATGTCCGGCAGGTCGAAAGTGAGGCCCACGTCAGCTACAACGCGACCAGATCCGTCGTGTTGAAGTGGACCAACAAGGAGTGCTGCCGGTGTCAGCATGAAGCCATGAAGAGTGTCTATGGTGTCATCTGGAGGTTCCTAGGCAGGCCTCGTTCAAGAGCGCCGCCGGTGGCGGTGCCCAACATTGACGACGAGGCTTGGGGCAGCCCAACAGGGGGTAACCAAGGAACTGCCTGCTGCGGCAAGCAAGGGTGGGAGGAGTGGAGAGTCTTATGTATTGAGAATTGTAGGATTAAGCATGAGCATGACCGGTTCTGCCGTGAGGCGTTGTACTCTATGGGTTATATTCCTTCCATTCTCTTTTGGATGCACCCCTAGTTCTCCCAACGCCAATTTAAAGGCATGTCGACGTGTTTCCCCTATGCGCGCTCGTCTCTGATGAATGTTGCACCTTTTGTCTTTCCCCTATGCGTGCTCGTCTTTTGTTTAGCCTCGTTTGCATCAAAGCAAACTCACGGGATAGTTTAAAGAAATGGATTCTTCCGGAAATGAAATATATTCAATCATACAGTAGTTTGGAACAAAGAAAATCAGTGTTCCCTTCCAAAGGAAATACATTCGACGTGGGGATTTGCTCGGACCAAAGCATCTCTATCCAGTTTATTTCTTAACTCGTACTACATGGCAATCCCATGGGGATGTGCACTGTAAGTAATACATGCATTCTTGCATGATCTTGGATGTACACTGCTATCTGGTCCATAAATTCATTGGAATTAGTACCTCATTTGTGACCGCAACCGCATATTCCTCATTTTTCTTCGTGATTTTGCCAGATATGTGGCACAGCGGACCACCATCTTCTGGGATCATCAACTGCATCCAAAATGACGGGGGTCGATGGAGAAGTTTACCATTAATGAGCAACGAGCCGCGAAGAAACAAATCTGCCTGAGAGGAACAAAGGGTGTACTACTTTAGTATTTGGAGGTTGCGGTTTCTTGGGAGTCCCGGGAGTATTAGATGGGGGTCGCGCGCAGTGATGGTTCGGCTTCCGGTGGTGGCGGGTTCCACATCCTCTGCAGTATAGCAAGTGCATTAAGGGTGGCTGACATGTGAACCCACAGCCTATGGGACCCATGCCTCTTGCATGCACTGATGGGACGCGCGAAGTAATTGAACCGCTCTGTTTTCAACATCAGCACAAGAATAATATCCTTTTCTCAATAGAGATAACATACTATGTTTGACAGTAGTCTGTGCCAAACATTTCCTATTTCACGGTAGTACTATCTTTTTCTAACATTTTTCTCGTCCTTTCTTTTCTTTACTCTCTGTTCATTATCTTCACTTATCATTCCAGTCGTCGCTAATTGACAGAACTAGCTGTTACATAATACCCAATAAACACAAAATAAACTAATCGACACATCTAGTCCACAACACTTCCTTCAAGGAGTGGTAATAACTTCTGGCTGCGTATAGGAGTAGTGGTAATGATTACACCGACTATAGGGGCATAGGGCCAGTGGTACGTTGGAGTTCTACCTATCTTTTTCTAACATTTTTCCCGTCCTTTCTTTTCATTTCTCTCTGTTGATTGTCTCGACTTTTCTTTCTAGTCATCACTACCTGTTAGTATTGTATACTACTTTACAGACCGCTTTGCAGGCCCCACTGCGGGTGATCTCCTGGCACCTCCAGCGGCTGAGGTATCGTACAGGCCACTTTAGAGGCCACCGGCGGTGTTGAGGGTCGTTCATTAACAAAAGACACAGATAGAACAGATAGTGCACTAAACAGCATATAGAAAATAAAATAACAGATGGAACAGATGAACAACATTGAGTTTATTATCATAAAACATTACTCCCTCCTTCCTATATTACTTGTCGTTAAAACAAGTTTTTTAGTTCATATTTGAACTAGAAAACTTGTCCTAATTGTTGACGACAAGCAATATGGGAAGGAGGAAGTACAAAACTTGAAAAAGAACATCGCAAAACAAGAAAAAATAAACATCAAAAAAACAAGAAGAGAAAAATAGCACGACTAGATTAATCTATATCAAAAGATTTCCTATTTTAAAGTTGGGTTCAACTAGAATATAATCAGATGTTTAGTGCAATCGTGCAATCAACCATCAACCATTGTGTTGATCTACATTATGGTCATTGACTCTTTATATTTAACCCCCTCCACCAAGTGGAGGGCTGGTGGTGGCGGTGGAAGGGGTTAAATGAAAAGATGTAATAACCGTTAGATGTAGATCCAACGGATGAAAATCTTTGATTACACAATTGCACCAAAAATTTAATTGCATGTAGGGCTGTCAACGAGTCAAACTCGAGTGAGTTTGTTTCTATAATATATCAAAATTGTGTCCCATAGAACATTTTTAATAGCATTATATAGTTTAGTTGATCATATGTACATATCATAGATGACAACAATAAATGAGCTTACGCAAACTTTTCGAGCTTGAGCTCATCAAACTGGCAATACTCAACTTCATCCTCAAACTTTCAATCAAAACTAAGTTTGGTCCTTGAACTTTCAAATGGGTTAATTTTTAGTCCCTCAACATCAAAAAACCATTTCACTTTCATCCTTAGTCTGAGTTGGACATCCACATTGGCATGCCACCTAAGCTATTATGCCATGTACATCATCTACCCCCGGCCACCTCACTTAGAAAAAGATAATAATTTTTTATCATGTTAAAAAATAACTAGCTAATTAATTGGGGTGGATTTACGTAGTTGCATGAGATATACATATTTCACCTCCATTTTTTTGCAAAACCATCAAGTGATACATCCTATGTCATATTACATATGTAAAAATATTGTACAATATAAAACTTCCAAGCCTAGAGATGAGCAAACATAGCAAATAGAGGAAGAGCAAACTTTTAAGCCTAGGGAATAAAATATAAAACAAAGCTACGCGGTTGGCCGGATACACGTATAGTCCAGGCCGGTGTGCTAGTGCACCTTAACCTCCGTCGTGCGTCCCCGGTGGTTGTTGGGAAGACCCTTGCAGGCAGACCAGGATCGCCTGACGTAGTGAATTTTACTTCATCATATTTTCAAGAGTCTTTTTAAATATGGTATTTTCTCATTAATTATTGCGGTCAATCTATATGACACTTCATGCTCTAGGCAAAAAAGAAAAAAGATTGTACTTCATGTTGATGCAAACAAGAGGCAATTATAAAAAAAAAACTCTTGAGTTCTTGTCAAGTTTACAAAATGAAAGCATCAGAACCCTCCCTAATGTCATCGATAGTTAATGTGTTTTTAATCCTGTTAATTTTATAGAAGTTTGTTTTATTTATATGTTTAAAGTATGCATCATTATATGCATGTAAACTCTTTCTCATGCTAAAGCAAGCAGGCAAGAGTTTAAGAAACGATTTGAATGGACCCCTTAGTTTGATAGCTAGGAAGTACAGCTGTCAGATCAAAACAAACGGTGGATGCAGTCTTTACTGCACGCATGCAGTAAAATGTCTCTACGTCAAGCGATCCTGGTCCAGGCAGGTATGCTCCGATTCCTATCCTCCAACTCCATCTAGGCTTCTGATGACGAAGGCGGTTCACCACGAGGTTGTAGAAAGGATAAGCACGCACACATGTAATAGTCATTGATGACTGTGTTGGTCTAACGTCATTGTTTCACTGTGTTGGCCTACGTTTAGTCATTAACGCTAGCCTTTGAATCTGTGTAGTGTGAAAGGGTTTAGTTTTGGTTTCACACTACACTAGCTAGCCTATATAAAGTGTATCTGTGTTCCCAGATGAATACACAAAAAACATTCTCCATACAAATTAGTCTCGAGACCAGTAATCTTTCCCTGCAAGCTTTCGCTTTCTTCGGCCATGACGTCGAATCCAAAACCAGCAAAGCCTCGGTGATGAGCGGCATGCGAGTTTCTTGATGAGAAACTAATTGCGGGGGTGGGCCGCGGCCATGCATGTTTCACATGAAGGATGGTCCCTTGAGGGTTTGAGGATAAAAGGTACTCCTCCATTCCATAATAATTGTTGTTTTGGACAAGACTTTTAGTTCATTTTGAACTAAAAATCTTGTCCAAAATGACAATGTTATGGGAAGGAGGAAGTATACCATCTAGGCAGCCAGCCGGATGTTCGAAGGAAACTTGTACAAGGCTAGATGGGTACACGTACGGTACGGGTGTGCCGGTGTACCTTAACCCCCTCGTTGTCCGTCCCCAGTGGTGGTTGGGAAGAGCCTTGCAGGTATGCTTTGAATCCTGTCCTCCAACTCCATCTAAGTTTCCGATGACGCAGGCGGTTCACCACCAGACAAACCAACAAAGCCTCGGCGTTGAGCGGCATGCAAGTTCTTTGATGAAAAACTGATTGCGGCCCTCGGAGTCATTTTTTCCAACAAAAAACTTGCATGCGGCCAATCACTGGCCCCACAGTCAATTTTTCATCAAAAAACTTGCATGCCGCTCATCACCGAGGCTTTGCTGGTTTGTCTGGCGGTGAACCGCATGCGTCATCGGAAACCTAGATGGAGTTGGAGGACAGGAATCAGAACATACCTGCAGGGGTCTTCCAACCACCACCGGAGACGCACGACGGGGGTTAAGGTACACCGACACACCCGAACCGTATATGTGCCAGTGAAAATGGAACTCGGCAGTCTCACAATTATGGATAGAAAAAAGGAAGAAGAAAAAAGATGGTGCACGTTTCGCTCCATGAACCGTGAGACTGCTAACATCCATTTTAATTGGCCTGTTCCCGATTCCACTGAGTCATTGTTGTTGTACGTGGTGTTTGGTTGAGACAATGGAACTTGTGGTCATAACGATATGAATTAAAAAAGAGGAGTATATCAGATTCAAAAATCTTCATTACGCCAGGTTGTATGATGGCCGGACACTCTCAATGAAGTGCTTTGAGATTGGTAAAAGATGACGTGGTGTCAATCTAAATGGGTATGCACAAGTGTTTTGGTGCATACCGTATGCAAAAAATTCGGTTTGATTAGTGTGGCCATACTCTTTGCTGAGGAAAAGGTCGGTTTAATGGCAACTACTGCTATGCAATCTGGACTCTTGTGCAAGCGTGCAATCCGCAAATCTTAGCCATTTGATAAACATCCAAGGGTGGCTGACATTTTACCCATAAATCCTTCCACCTGCCTGTGTAAAAGGAAGGATCTATGTGTAAAATGGTAGCCATCTTTAGAGGCGGATTGCACACTTGCACAAGAGTCCAAATTGCACAGCAGTCGCTACCCGGTTTAGTTATTTCCATTATCTAAAAAAACTTTAGCCCATATTAACAAAGCGCCGTCCACCGAGGACTGAGTGCCATCCTCACTCTCGTCATGCATGTTTGACATGAAGAATGTTCCCTTGAGGGTTCGAGGATAGAATACCATCTAGGAACAGCTCACTACGTACGCGGTTCATCAAATTAATCGCATGTCTTGCACAGTACAGTATAATTTCTAACCATGTTGTAGTCGTCCTTCCGAAGAAACGACAGCCGTAGGTGCTAGCCGCTACGTGTTCAGATTTTAGGAACAAATGAACACACTTGTGAAAACACGTACGCCACATCCGATCCTCAACATCATCAAATTCAACAAGGGGAGCAACGTCTCTCCACGACGTTCTGCCTAGTATTGCACACACTGCTCTAGCCTCACGCCAGCCACATGTCCTGATCCAACCGTACAACTTCAAATAAAGGAAGTACAGAAGATTGGTGGAAAAATAATATGTATAAGAAAAAAAGGGAAGAAGAAAAAGGATGGCTCGCATTTCGATACAAGATCCATGAGACTGCTGACTTCCATCTTCATTGGCCAGTTCCCGATTCCGCTAATCTCTCCAGCATGCATTCACACTAGCTACTCTCTAGTGGCTGGACCCAGAGTATTCGTGGGCCACCCGGCATACCGAGTGGGTGGACACCTGAGAAATGTTGTTGTTGTTGTACGTGGTGTTTGGTTGAGACAATGCAACTTGTGGTCATAACGATAAGAATTAAAAATTAGAAAGAGTGTCAGATTCAAAAATCTTCATGACTCTCTTTCCTCTGGGCTCGGGCCCGTCAAATTCAGAAACTCCTCTGCCCTTATAGTAACTGCGTCAGTTATATATCATGGCCCGTTTCCAATTAAAATCCAAACTAAAGGTGTAGACGAAGATATGCACAAGAGAGAAGTTGCGCCGCGCCGCCGCAGACGGCAACCGTAGGGACGACAAGGAGAGAGGACCCAATGGCGGGGACTCGGGTCTACAACATGACATTCAACAAAGATGTGAATTCCACCACCGTGACGTCCTCCAGCAAGGCTGTGGAGGATTGGATCGATGAGGTCCTCTCCGTCAATTGTCGGCGCCTTCACAAGCTCAACGTTGGGCTTGACGTCGAGTGGCGTCCCAGCTAGTCTGCCGACCAGAACCCCATCGCTGTTCTGCAGCTCTACGTTGGTCGCTGTTGCCTCATCTTCCAGGTCATCCATGCTGACTACTTCCCCGGTGAGCTGGAAGATTTCCTCGGCGATTCCGACTACCGCTTCGTCGGCGTGGGCATCGAGGGTGACGCCAACACACTTTGGAAGGACTGGCAGCTGAAGGTGGCCAAAATGGTGGACCTGGCCGAGCTCACGGCAGAGGAGATGGATCGCCCGAGCCTCCACCGCGTGGGACTGAAGGACATTGCAAGCGCCGTGATGGGCGCCGACATGAGAAGCCTTACCGGGTGAGGACGAGCAATTGGGACACGTACAATCGCTCTGGTGAGCAGATCAGCTATGTGTGCATCGACACCTTTGTCTCCTTTGAGGTCGCCCGCAAGCTGCTCTGCCGCGACTACTGATCTAACCACCGAGTTTGCGAATCGACTGCCGTTGATCATCCTGGCATGGAATTCACAGGTGCATCGCTCATGTTCTAGATTTTCTGCTTGTGCGCACAATCTCTCATAAAAATATTTTTCTTGAGGATGCATGTTATTTCACATGCATCGAGATCTTTCACATGCATGTTAGTTGTCCATGCATACTACGCCCCAAACATGATCAACAAGCCTCAAACATGGCGATCTCTCAACAAAAAGAGAAAACACGTAACATCATCAAAATGATTGAGGTCTTCACATGGATGTTAGACGTACATATGCATGCTATTCCCCAAAGATGTATTCCAAGAATAGAATATTTCCTACCATGAATATATATTTCTATATTTATCATATTCTCTACCATGTATGTGTATGCTCTCAACCTATATGGCAGTTTATCTACCACACTAATGAACAACATTATCCTGTCATCAACAGAGATAACAAATTTGACACAAGGATGTTCCCTCGATGGTACAAGGATAGAATGTGGACTACCATCGTCTAATAAGCACACAGCTCTCACTACGTACGTGGTTCATCAAATTAATCGATCACATGCTGCCATTATGTATCGCTGTACTCGTCTTTTGAAGAAACGACAGGCGTAGGCGCTAGCCTCTACGTGTTCTAATTTCAGGAACAAATGAACACACTTGTGAAAACACGTAAGCCACATCCGATCCTCAACATCATCAAATTAACATGTTCCTCAACAAGGGGCACAAAAGTCCTCAACACGTGACCAAACATATTTGATCGCGAGTCTCTTTCACATGCATTATATTCATGTACACCATCATACATGATCACGACAATTATCTTCGGTTCGATATGGACTCTCGGTCGGCAACGGTCGGATCCTTCAAAAAAAAGATATGGAATCTCCATCGATTGCCACATGTGTTCACGTCAATCTCCGCACCTCGTTGAAATCATTCGTGTGAAATGTTACAAACATCGCGGGACGGACTTACAAAGTATGCCAGGTGGGCCATTGCATATCCTGGGCCCATTATGTGTTAAATTAAAAAACTGGCCGATGGGACGTGTCGAGCCGTTGCCATAACCAAGAGGAGGCGAACCGCGGTTTGGAGTTACTCTGACCGTCGATTTAAAAGGACAATTTTTGAAGCGTCTGATCAACTCCACTGACGCGCTTAGATGACGACCCGCTATAAAGGCACACCGTCCTCTTCTTCTCCGCTGCACATCTCCATTGATTTTAGCCTTTAAACTTCTCTTCTTGCTTCTCCGCCGCACCACCGTCGACCACCTGTCTCTCTTTGTTCGCACCTACGTCGCTGCACAAATGGGTAGCCCCACATCGAAGCTCTCCAGGTCATCGACGTCCTCCGAACCTCCTTCTCCGTTTTCGTCACCACCAATGCCGGTGGAACTGGAGGCGTGGCCCACACCTCTTCCACCCGTATCTCCCCTCGTGGCTCCCGCACCTCTTTTGTCGGACTATGATGAGGCTGTCCGCCTCATCGAGGAACGCATCGACAAACTCGACGGCAAGCTAAAGGAGGTCACCGGCAACCTGTTCGCTGCTGAAATGCAAGCAAAAGCGCTCGACAAAATGGCGCAAGATGTATTTGACAATACATCTCACTCTTGTTGCCAACTAGGACTTTGGATCCTTCCCCAACACACCAGCATGGACTCCGTCGGCTACTACATCTTCGGGTTAGGCTTTGCGGCCGCTCGTCTCGACTACCTCTACGAGACGATAGGTGAGGAGGTTGGGGTGGAGTTTCGCGAGCAACTGGTGAAGGCTGTCGACTGGAAGAATTTCGATCTGGTGTTGGAGGATGCTCTGCCAACGGTTGTGGCGGAGGCGAAGGCGGAGGAGGTGGACATGTCCTCCTCTGAGTAGAGTAGGATTAGTAGTATTTTTTTCTTTTGTTTTCTATGTGTTTTTTTCTTGTTTGTAATATATGTGTTGTTTTTATGTTAATGAAAAATGTCTTTTATTTTATGTTCATGAACAATGTGTCCTACAATACATCCATAAACGAAAAACTCCCCCTTTTATCAAAAAACATCGCATATGGAAAATTAACACATTAGTAATACTATATATAATAAATATTAAACACATTAGGATGTACGTAGTAGAATTATATTTCAAAAAATCACGAAAATAAAAATCTAGACCGTGTAACTGTATATCACATCCGGATGATGCAAATACTAATTAATTTTATTTCTTTCTATTTACCAGCTGTCATCGTGCCCCCCTCCCACTGGCATGGCCCTATAAAGTAGCCCCTCCTGCCTAGGCCCAGAGCCGGGCCTGCCTTTAAGACCATCTGCATTCGTTCACGGTAAAACATAGACTATGTTTGGGAGCACAGTATTTCAATACTAAATTTTTGGAAACCAAAGTTTTCAAAATGACATAGCAATACCAAAGTATTTCAATATCACAGTTTTGTAATACCACGATTTTGCAATACATAGGACTGTTTGGGAGCAAAGTAGCAAGCATCAAGAGCAACCCAACAGAGAAAAACATTGGTTCAGACCAAAGTTTTTTATAATACAAAAATACCATAGTATAGACAAAACCGTGGTTTTAAATACATAGTTTTTGAGTTGGTTGCCAAACACCATTATTTAAAAAATACCATAGTAATCCCAAATACCACGGTATTGCTCTAAAACTACGGCCTGCGAATCAGATGGTCTTATCTCTTAACCCCTCGGTGCGGAAATCAAATTCTCTACAGCCCTGCCGCACAGCCGTCCCTGTGTGACCCTCCCCAGATGGTTGCCACATACGTTCACACTTCGAATCTTACAGCCATACAGCCAAGGGCGCACTGCACGATTCCCTGCGACTGTGCCACCCTGCCCTGATGATTGCCACATACGTGAATGCACCAAATCTTGCAGTGCGCACGGGCACACGAACTCCACTTCCAAAATTTGCTCAGCGATCCAAATAACTCGGCGCTCGGCGTGCACGATCCATCATCATGCGCACGAGCACGACGCGGCCAAAAAGATTTTTGTTTGGTTGCTTGTCTTGGATTGAATTGATTTGGATTAATTGGATGGTCCAGTCATGTGTTATTTGTTTCCCGGTCAGACGGACAGGGTGATCCAGGTTTAAGGAATTTAAAATATTCCTCGCAGATGCTGGATGAGATGGTCCAAGATATTTTGTTGGATGTGAGTCCATCCACCTTATCTAATTAAGCTTCTTAGTAATGTAATTAGTGATAATTAACTTGTTTATTATTGATTAATAATTACAATTATGATATTAACATTAATATTTGCTAGTAATATGATGATTAGTATATAAATAATTAATATTATGAAATTATCAACGTAGATTATTCAATAATCCACCCAAGTTTCATCCAACCTACCAAACAAAAAATTGGATCGTCCAGTCCATCCAACCAAACGTTAATTTGGATGATCCAATACATAAAGAAATGGATGATCCTATATCTCCAATCCAACTTCGACGTCAAAACAAACGCAATTGATGACTGAGCACTTTGTCACATGTCACTAGAGTGTACGTACAAATACACGGCCTCAATACCGGGTTTATGGTGCATTGTGGACTAACCACATGACCCGCCCAAAAACTCACGTAATTAGTATACACCTGCAAGAGCAACTACTTGGCCGCATCCTTCGCGTACGAACGGCAACACCGACCAACTTATACTTTTTTTACTACCTACAAAGAATTTTCCTTATCCATAGGCCAATAAACAAGCTCTTCTGATGCGGCAACTAATAATCAGCACCTGATCAAGCCTCGAACTATTATATATATATATATATATATATATATATATATATATATATATATGATGATCTTTTAACAAAAAGAGAAAACATGTCATCAAACATGATCGCAAGGTTTTCAAGTGCATGTTGTTACTTGTCGATGCTTGCTACGCCCCAACTATGATCAACGAGCCTCAAACATGACGATACTTCAATAAAAAGAGAGAAAACATGCGTAACATCATATCTTACATGATCGTCGATGTCTCTCTCACATTAATGTTATAGTTGTCCATGCATATATATATGCTACGCCAGAACATATGATCAACGAGCCTCAAACTTGTCGCTTTGTAGTTAAAAATGAACTACAAAGTGACAAGTTCATGGAGACGGGGGGAGTATATATATATATATATATGACGATCTTTCAACAAAAAGAGAAAAAACACCTGTAACGTCATCATATATGATCATCGACGTCTCCCTCACATGCATGTTATAGTTGTCCATGCATGCTACGCTACACCCCAAACATATGATTAATGAGCCTCAAACTATATATATATGACGATCTTTCAACAAAAAGAGAAAACTATATATATAACATGTTAGTTGTCACGCCCCAAACATGATCAACGAACCTCAAACTATATATGACATGTAATAATGTTGTCATCAAACATGATCGCGAGGTTTCCAAGTGCATGTTATTTGTCCATGCTTGCTACACCCCAAACATGATCAACGAGCCTCAAATATGACGATCTTTCAACAAAATCAGAAAACACCTAACGTAATCAAACATGCATGATCGAGGTCTTTTGCGTGTCAAACTGAGAAAAACATGAACGAGGGTTTGTGATATATATATATATATATATATATATATATATATATAATCGTCTTGTACTTTTTTCTTGTGTTTTGTGACAATCTTTCAACAAAAAGAGAAAACACGTAACGTCATGAAACATGATTGAGGTCTTTTGCGTGACAAACTGAAAAAAACTGGAACATTGCATATACCTTGGGCTGGCGAGCCCTTTGCGTGTCAAACTTAAAAACTGGAACTGAAAAACTGAAACACCGCCGGACGGACCTACAAAGTATGCCAGGTGGGCCACTGCATACCCTGGACCCTTTGCGTGTCAAATTAAAAAACTACCTGTGAAGCTGAGATGGGACACGTCGAGCCATTGCGATACTTAGAGGGGGCAAACTGAGGTTTGGATTAACTCTGACCCACCCACCGGTTCGAAAGCGTAGTTTTTGAAGCGTCTGTCATCTCCACTTGCGCGCTAAGACAACGACCCGCTATAAAGTCACACCCGTCCTCTTGCGTCTCCGACGCACCACTCCATCGATCGTAGCCTCCAAACTTCTCTTGCTTCACCACCACACCATCGTCAACCACCTCTCGTTCTTTCTCTGCACCTCTGTCGTTGCACAAATGTCTAGCCCCGCACCGAAGCGCTCCAGGCCATCGACGTCCTCTGTACCTCCTTCTTCTCTGTTTCCGTCACAGCCAATGCCGGTGGAACTGGAGGCGGCGCCTGTACCTCCTCTGCCCCCTTCTCCGCCCGTGGCGCCCACACCTCCTCATCCCGTTTGGGTTTAGGAGACTGTCCGCCTCATCGAACACTGCTTTGATGAACTCGATCGGCGCCTGAAGGAGGCCACCAATCACCTTTACGCCACCGCCGAGCGCGCAAAAAAGCTCGACAAATTGGCGACGGATGTATTTTCTGATACATCTCGCTCGTGTGACCGTGTGGGTCATGGTATACTTCCCGTCTGCACCAGCATGGACACTACCGACACTAATGCTTCAGGTTAGGGTTTGTGACCGATGGTCTCAACGTCCTCTATGAGACGATCGGGGAGGTGGCTGGGGTGGAGGGCCGCCAGCATCTTCTGCAGACCATCGCCCCGAAGCTTTGGACTCAATTGCCGGAAGAGGCGGCGGCAGCAGCGGCGACAGAGGAGGAGGCGGCGATGGTGGAGAAGGAGGTGGAGGAGATCTCCTCCGACTCAGAGTAGAGTAGTATTTGTAGTTTTTCTTTTTCTTGTTTTCTATGTGCTTTCGTAGTTCTTGTTTGTAATATATGTGTTGTTTTTATTTCAGTTATAAATGTCTTTTCTGTTCATGAACAATGTGTCCTATGCAGTATCGAAAAACAACTCCTTTTTTAAAAAGGGGAGAGATAACTGTTGTTCAATGCCTAGCCAAGAATTCGTTGTGTTGCGACAATCGACGACTCTTGGTTGAAACTCCATTGAGATCATGGTTGAGGCTGCATTTCTCCTCTTTTGTATTCTTTCAATCAATTTTTTCATTTGTAGTCGGCACATGTGAAAATGTACTTTTAGTAGTAGTATATACTACATGTTATAATTTTATTGTGATTAATGTTACAGAATGCTGATTGTTTGCCATCGTCCTTTCGTAGACTTGAGTGTTCTGTTTTTGCATATCGTTTGTGTTAGCACATATAAATTTGGCGATTCATATTTTTGTTCGTATTTTTTTGGACTGTCCCACTAGCTAGCAGATGACTGCTTTTAGATTTTGATCTCCATGCATGGCAACAAAGATGAATTAAGAAGCGAGCAAGTTGTCATAAGAAGTCTACCCCTCTAGCTACACGCACCATGTGCAGGAATCGGTGTGACATGGCATGTAATTAATCAAGATTGCATGCGTGCACAAGGGCACGACTAGCATCAAATTCTCCACGCCCGCGTAATTTTTTTCGTTCTTCTTGGCACAACACAATCGAGATTTTGACAATTCAATTTTCACTGTCTGCGACTTAATTTCAGTCCCGCCTATTGTAACCATATTTCAGCCATGATGAGTATAAATGGAAACACTGGCCTCCGTTGCCGACACACTGCTGGCCCGCCCTTCCGGTGATCTCGCAGTACTCCAAATGTGTTGTCTCTCTGTCCTGTTTTCCATACTTGTATTTCTACGAAATTCCCCTGTTTTCATTTCCCAAGGTTTTTACATTTTTTTTCCCATGGATCTCGAAGTGACCCATCGAAGCTCTTGGTGGTGTTGACTCCTGGGTACAACGCCGGGTGACCAAGTTTGACGGGTTCTACCGAACCTCTTCATCGCCGACACCTCCCTGCGACATCGCATCCTGGACTCCAGTTTTGTGCTAGGTAAACTACATGATCCTTGTCGTCTTTTTATAGAGCTATATTGGCTTGGTTCTACACGATCCATGCAGTTTTAGGCTAGCTAAGTTCTACATGATCCATCCTGATATACGAAGATTAAATAAATTAACAAAGAAGAAATGTGGTCTTCTGTTTCACGAATTTATATATATATATATATATATATATATATATATATATATATATATACACACACACACACACACACTACATCTGTCCCGAAATAAATGTCGCTCCGATAGCTTATTACGGTAATGTATTTCTAGTTCAATTCCTGGCCGGGAACGATAAATACTAAAAACTAGAGGTAGTATGTAATTTCTGGATTTAGAAGTAAATGACGCACGGGTTATATAATCAACCACTCCAAATGTCGTACTCTCATTCCTGTTTTACAAATTTGTATTCGTAGCATTTCCAGTTCCCACATTTTTTACACTTTTTTCTTGTGGCTTTCTCGGATCGTACTTTTTTTTTCTATTCCTTCATTTCTAATTCCTCCGTTTGAAACAAACACTGCAGTTTATAGAAACCACACTGTCCAATCCAAAATGTACGTTGGTCATGTAATCTGACGTTATCACTATTTTTTGGAATGACTACTTATAATGCTCTTTACATTAGGAACAAGACATCAAATCGTGATGTCGTCTACAAGCATTCATGGTGGCCAACAAGCACCTGGTATAACTATAAATGTGTTTACTATGAAAATTAAAAAAATTAGAAAACATTAAATCCTTTGCATGTTATGCAGAGAATATTGCAGCACATGATCTTCAGAAACCCTGAGGTTCTTCACTCCCTAGTACTACGATGCATGAACCAACAACAGGTATATATATACAAACAAGAAATACTCCTTCCGCCCATGTGTAACTTTACCATTGGAGCTTAAAAATGGCCCGCTCCAACTCTATCGGTAGCTTCCAACTACCCATATCACATCACATTACTACCTTCCTCTCTACCGTGTCATTTGTTTTGGCAGAGCGTGTTTGTTTTTTACTCCTTTGGCATTGAATTTGGAGCATTTTGAGAGACTACGTTCTGTCCTCTAGATGTATTGATGATGGGTATATCATGGTCATTTGCACTCTTTCCTAGGCTCTACTAATTGTTTTAGCATGACTTGCGATTCTAATTTCTTAGTAGTCTTTACAGTTAACAGTTCAACAGCCTGTGTGATGGTGTGATGTTTTGATACCTCCACGCTGTGCTCTCTCGCCACCGACCACTCCGGCCAGTACCTGCACCCACGCCCTATTGCTGGTCACTTCAGTGTCCTCCCCGACGCGTCTCCCTCGCCCATCGCCACATCCCATCCTTCGCGTGCCATGATGACCTTGCCACCCGCAAATCCTTGGCCATTACTCCTCCAGCCACCAATCCTCCTTGAGAGTTTCGGCCAGACCAAAGCCTCGCTTTGTTAAGCGTCACAAGCTGGGACTATGCAGTAGTGCACCTGCAGTAGTCTCCACTGACAAGTGGACCCGATGTCTCATGGGCCAACATGTCAGTGGCCGCTAATGCACGTGCAGTACCGCAGAGGATTTCAATCCCGCAAGCTGCCTGCCTTATCTGTCTTGCATTCGCCACCTGCTAGTGCCGGCCTTCATTACTTGCCCTACAACTAATATTTCTCTTCGAGACGCGCTCCGGCTGATGTCAGTCAGACCGAACCGGCGAACCCTATCTTTGTCTAGTCTAGCATTGCCAGCTGCATGCCTGCCCCCTCTCAGCCTTGCCTGCTTTGCTGTTGGACTGAAAATCCTCTGCAGTACTACGAGTGCAGTACCACCACTGACATGTGTACCTGATGGCTCATTTTAGGGTATGAACAACAACAAAGAAGTCAACAATGTACCCCCCCCCGATCAAAATAGTTGTCGTTCGCACAGTCCTAACTAGTTCATTTTTAATTCATTTGTTGGTCTGATAAGAAAATTAATATAAACTAGGTGGGAGTAATACAGAAAAAAATGTTGTTGGGACACAGTCCTCCCATGCTCGTATTTGCCGCACTCGTCCTAAATATGGTACGGACATCAGACTTTTCTTGTTTTCATACTATTTGTACATGATACTAAACTTGGTCAGGTGGTAATTTTCTTTAATCATTTACTGTTTGAATCAATGTAAGAGAAGGAAAGAAGTTTGGAAGAAGCGTGGCTAAAGGACTTAAGGTTGCCAGAGTATGCTATGCATCCCAAGTTAGTAGAGCGGAGCATGTGAAGCTACCAATTCAGTTCTCCACTAGGTTGGGTGTTGCGGTTGGTATTAACCAGCGGCACTTTGTCGATGATGTGGTTATGTTTACAAAAAGACAAGCATCCCTCGGCAGTGCAAGGAAGTGGGCAGAGGTTGGCCATAGTAACAAGAGAGATATAGTACGAGACATTCTGGTTAGTGTTGTCACACTCAAACACAAGTATTTTTTTCTTGCAATCTCCATCTTGTACGTTTACAGCAAGTTGTTATACAATGTACAGGATTCCTGGGGCATGGAGGACACACTAGGGAGAGGAAGAAAAATTTTGAAAATAGCTGGTGAGCGCTACAAGGGGTGGCGCTCGACTTTGCATGCCACCTATAAGAGTTATTCTACCGATGAAGAACGTATACGAAACAAGCCTGCTGACATAACGGCACCCGAGTGGTTGCACCTAATAGAAGATTTGGGTCTGGGTGATTCAAGGTCAGCTAACTTTTTAATAGCTTCGCATCATACAAAAACTATTTGATTTACATCCATTCATAAAATTAATTCTTAAACATATTGCAGTCAATAAGCAGGACCAATTCTCAAAATTGAAGAAGACAAGAGGCGAGTCACTTGCTTGGCTCCAAATCCTATGCCCAACATAGTTACGGGAAGGTATGAAAAATAAATCACGCTTTTACTTTGCGCTGCAAACAATATGTATATCGACATGTTGAATTTTACTTGTATTTTATGTAGCGAGACCCAGAGACCGGAGAAGAACCCGATGACATACAAATGTGGGAGGCAAGCCATTTGTTGGAGAATGGTGACTGGGCAAACAAGCTGGCAGAAGCTGCACATGTGAGTAACACTTCAAACAATCCCCAATTGAATAAATATTTGCAATTTACCCGTGACTTTTCTTTTCGTATACAGATCCAGGCACGTTCCCAAGTGGACGACATAGAAGCTGAGCAGGGAGGCCCAATTCCAAATGAGGAGAGAAACCACATCTTACAGCGTTGTTACAGATCCTCAATCGGTTGTGTAGGATCACAAGTTTGGGGGCGTGGTTATATGGCTAACCCAACTGGTCCTGAACGTGAACGTATGCGTATCCAGATTTCTGAACACCTCAACGACCAAGTTTGAAACTTAGAAGACAAAAATGCAAGCCTCAATCATCAAGTGCAAGAGTTGGAAGGAAGAAGTGATAGCTTAACCACCCAGATGGACTGCATAAACCAGAAGAATGAAGAGTTAAACGTTCAAGTCCAGAACTTACAAGGTCAGATAGCAGCTGATCGTGAACAGACAACAAAAGAAAATGTAGGACATGCGCGCCTCAATGGCTGAAATGCAGAAAATGATGATGGAGACCACTCCACAAAAGGTCCACGAAAGGAACCGCCAAAAGCCACCTGCTGCAACAATTAGTCCTGGTCAGCTTAGGGAAAATTACATGCAAACACGACGCGAACAACGTAATACTTGAGTGTTGTTATGCGTGTTGCAATATCAATTGATGGATTATTGTTAAACTCGTGATTCTGTTGCCACTAATTTTCAAACCTGGTGCATTAGGATTCTACCGTCGTTAATTATAAAATGTGGCATTACGAATTTCTTGTCACGAATGATAAATTGTTGCAATACGGAGCTATTGCCACGAATTACAAAACGTTGCAGTATAAACCTTTGGCCATGACTCAAAGAATGTTGCACTAGACTGCTATTGCCACCACACAGAATATGTTGCATTACAACACTATTGCCACGGATGAGAAAATGTTGCATTACACCTCTATCACCACATCATTAAAGGTTGCATTACAACCGTACTTCCACAGATCAAAAAACGCTGCATTACGAACCTATTGCTACATATTAGGCAATGTTGCATTAGAAACCGATTGCCACAAATCAGGAAATGTTGCATTACGAACTTGTTGCCACAGATAAGCAATTGTTGGAATACCAACCTATTCACCACGGATGTGAGATCGTTGCAGTACCATACTATTTCCCATAGATCTGAAATCGTTGCAATACACTACTATTCACCACGTTTGTGCACTCGTTGCAATAACATACTATTTGCCACGAACGTTAAAACGCCGTAGTACCATACTATTTGCCACAACTATGACATCGTTGTAGTACCATACTATTTGCCACGAATGTAAAATCGTTGCAATACCGTGATATTCGTTGCAATACTTAAATCATCGCAATACAATAAATCGTTGCAATACAGTACTATTTGCCACGACTGTGAAAATCGTTGCAATATTATAGTATTTGTCACTAATGAGAAATCGTTGCAATCACATACTATTACCATAAATGTGAAATCGTTTCAGTACCATGCTATTTGTTGATATATGTTAAATCGTCGCAATATGCTAAATCCTTGCAGTAACATACTTTTTGCTACGAATGTGAAATCGTTGCAATATCGTACTATTGCCACGACTCTGAAATCGTTGCAACCACATACAATTACCACGAATGTGAAATTGTTGCAATACCATGCTATTCGTTGCAATACGTTAAATCGTCGCAATACTCTAAATCGTTGTAATAACATACTATTTGCCACGAATATGAAATCATTGAAACACCGTACTATTTGCCACTATAGTGAACTTGTTGCAATCCCGTTCTATTCATTGCAATACGTTAAATTGTTGCAATATGTGAAATCGTTGCAATGGCGTCCTATTTGCCAGCTATGTGAAATTGTTGAAATACCATACTATTTGCCACATATGTCAAGGCGTCGCAATAACTTATCGCCAGGGGAATTATTACGATGATTCGTAAAAACTATCGCCACGATCTTTTTTATTGCAACAGTGACCTATTGCGACAAATTTTTTCGTTGCGATAAACCGGAATCCTTGAAGTGCAATTTCTGCAGTGTGAGCCTCAAATGCTCATTTTGCTCCTCTTCACTCTACGAGTAGATCATGATATCATCAATGAACACTACCATGAACTTATCCAAATACTCCATGAAGACCTTATTCATGAGGTACCTAAAGTATGCAGGTGCGTTCATCAATATGAAAGACATAACAGTGTACCCATAAGACCCACACCGTGTCCGAAAAGCAGTTTTGAGTATATATGACGGTCTAATCTTCATGTGGAAGTAGCGTAACCTCAAATCAATCTTGGAGAAAACAGAAACACCCTTCATCTGATCAAACAAATCCTCTATGCAGGGCAAAGTTTACTTGTTCTTGATTGTCACCTCACCGAGAGCTCGGTAGTCCACACACTTACTTTGGGATCCATCCTTCTTGTCCACGAAAAGTATGGGTGCTCCCCAAGGTGAAGAGCTTGGGCAAATAAAACCCTTCTCTAGTTTCTCTTGAATCTTCTTCTTGAGCTTTGCTAACTACTTAGGAGGCACCCTATATGGCCTCTTAGCTATAGGTGAAGTACCAGGTATTAATTCAATCTTAAACTCTATGTCTCGATCAGATGGCATACCTGGCAACACATCTGGAAACAAATCTGAAAACACGCGCGCCACCGAAATTTCCTCAATTGCTGCACTGTCCATTCGATTCAGCTCCACTTGCTTTGGCTGGTGTTGAGATGCTTCAAACTCTATGTTGACCCCTTCTTCATTTGTCAACTTCACCGTCTTTGTGGCACACTGAATTATCCCATTGTGCTTCCTTAACCAGTCTATACCAAGTATTATGTCCAGTCCTTGAGAATCCAAATCAATGAGGTTGGCGAAGAAGTCTACCCCTCTTATTCTAAGGCTACTTTTGGACATACTATATTTGTCTTCATCTCCCCTCCATGAGATTTAACCAACAAGGTGTATTTCATACGAGATATGGGCAAACTATACTTCGCAACATACTTTGATGCAATGAATGAATGCGATGCTCTAGAATCCAATAACATAGTCGTCAGGTTGGAGTTTGCGAGAAACATACCTATCACCATGTCATCCGCTTGATGCACTTCCTCAGTAGAGACATGGTTCACCTTGCCACGAACAAGATTCTGCGGACCACGGTTGCCTTGTGGCACTCCTCCATTCGATCTTGGGTTCTGTCTTGGAGCATTGTTTCCCTAACCAAGGCATGACTAAAGACATTGAGATGCAAAGTGTCCTACCTCACTACAAGTATAGCATGACCTTGCTGCACCAGAATTGTTAGGGTGAACTTGATTTTGGGCATTGGCAGGAAAGTTGGCGCGGGGTGCTTGAGTCATTGGAGGACGAGGTGCTTGCATAGTGGGGCGTTGCTGCATTGGTTGAGCTGGACGCAGTGAAATAGCAGCGCGATATGCAGAAGCTGAGGGGTTGTTGTATGGCGCATTGGGTGGTGCAAAGCGGGGGCGAACATTGCTTCCTTGCAGCTGTCCTTGATAAGGTTCTTTCCTCTTAGTTTCTTGCTCCATTTCACGAACTTTTTTCTTAACCACAATTGAGCATTTGCACTTGCATCTCATTTTTAAGGCCCCTCATAAACAAATATTGTTTTCGGCTTTCCCGGCTGACATCTTCCGGCGCATACCCTGAAAGTTGAGTGAATTTACCAAGATATTCACTCACGCTTGATCTTCTTTGCCTCAAGTTCTCAATTTCTTACCTCTTTAAGATCGTAACACCTTCTGGCACATAATGAGAATGGAATCTCTCCTTGAATTCAGCCCAAGTGATCCTCTCCTGATTCTCATGGGCGTTGCATAAAGAACCTCACCAATCTGCAGCTGCTCCAACTAGTTTATGAGAAGCAAATAAGACTTCAACTAGTCATCCGCCTCCATAGGATCAATAGCTTGAGCAAGGGTGGGTGGCCTTGTCCTCATAAACTCTCCCAATCTGTTGTAAGGCGGTGGGGGTGGCGGTGGAGGCATGTGGGGATGATTTTGATTATTAGCCTGCAGCTGTCTCAAAGTCTACATCACAGTCTGCATGAACAGATTTTGCATAATCAACAGCTTCTGAAGGTTGGCAGCCTCAGGTCCAAGTCCATTGTTGTTCTTCTGAGGTGCCCCATTGTTTTCCTCTTCATCATTGGCATCCCTTTGGTTGCGAGTCCTCACCATCTCAAGGAAAGCAAGAGATAGAAGAATTTAGAAAATGTCCCCAACTATATGCATCAAGGAATATGAAACTAAACAACTAACTATACAAGCCTATATGGACATGGCAATGCTAAAGCATCCCACAACCCTCTACTAAGCACACAAGCAACATATATAGCAATCAGCACAGTAAACAAATCACAACGCTTCCTGAGTGTCCCTATGTGCTCTAAAGTGTCCATGCTATCTAGATTGCGTCCTACAGTCAACCTGTGGCTCTGATACCAATTTATGGCACCCGGTTCTGAAAAATGAACCAAGTGCAGTATATGAGTGCCCATGATGTTCAACACACATACACAAGTGATTCACAAATGATAAACAGATAATAACCACAACACAAATTAATTAAGAAGTATTTTATTACAATATTTAAATAATCCTGAATTTATAACTCTAATGATCAGTAATGATAATACTACTGCAGTGGAAATAATCTAACTAAGCAAACTGAGCAAACTAAACATAAGGGATAGTGTGGCTCCAAGCAACTCCACAGGCAAGTCGACGACAGCACACAACCTAGAACTCCACATTATCCTCAGGATACTCCCAAACATCACCTGAAACTATTAGTGGGGGAATTGCAATGGTGGGTACATGTCGTACTCAGAAAGTGTGGGAAAAGTATGACATGTAGCTTAAAAAATGATGACAATAAATAAAGGCTAGTTGTTGAAAAGTACATTTAAAATGTATAAAAGCTTCATACTATGTCTATGTGAAGTAATCCCATCATATCCCACATAATTAACATAATACGGAACCATAATCAATTATCCATCTATATACCAGATTATTACCATCATCATCATCCATGTTCATTTATCATAATTGAATTCATAACCATAACCATATCTATTACCATAACCATCCCAGATGCTAAGTTTCCTCTAATCATGTTGGTCATCCAGGTGCTCTTAACTGGGAGCACAACTATCATGATAGTTTTAAACACTCTGTAGAGCTTGTACCACTTTACCCACAAAATCATGATTTCGTCACCCGTCGACAACTAAAGGAACCTCCCTTATGCCAATTACACTTCCTTATGTGTATGAACAAGAGATAACAAAATAGCCTTTACAGTGGGACTACCAGCATATTAGGACCCACTAAGGTTTCACCGGCGGTGATGCCTCCAACTGAGCACATCTAACCAAGGGCCCCCTCTTGTGCCATTCGGATCCCAGGGCAGTCTCGCCACTATTGCAAAGCCAACCGACTCCCATTCCCTGCCCCTTCAAATGATCTAAATCGATGATGGCAATGCACCTAATTAATTGGCTAAGCCGCACCCATATTTGGCCTTGTGGTGGCACTGTAGTCCTGGCTTATTCTCGCATGAACTGGTCCTTAGGTCCAAGGAAAGCAAACCACCATCTCATCCAACCCAATCCACAAGCCATTCTTGCTTAGATCTCCCAAGTCCCATGTTACCCATTTCTCCACATTCATCAATTTACATCATCCATATGTTCATTAATTCATGATTAAGCATTTTGGTTGTTATCCCAACCTGATTAATTAGATCGAAGCAAAAAGTAACAAGTTGTGGGGACTGGGTCCCAACATCCTAGGATCTCATTGGGTGGTGTCATTCGATGCGACACCCAACAATATACACAAAAAGATCAATAATAAAATACAAATCAAGTCTTTTATTTATAAACACGGCGGAATTTTTTACAATACTAAACGAAGGAAAGAGTCTATACATCATATCTACGCTCTTAGATCTATCTATGCAAAAGCCAAGTCATCCATGCCCTTAGGACGCTTCGCACTAGCAACACTCACTCTCCTAATCACGGCGGCGTGCAGGGCTCCCACTCAGCCGTGAACCCTGATGAGGGTAAGGCGTCGCCATCAAGCCCTTCATCAATGGTATAACCTGCAAAAACTCGTTAACTGCAAACGTGAGTATAAGGCTCAGCAAGACTGACCCGTCTCACTAGACATATGCATGGTAAAGACTAAACATAGGTGGGAAATAACATAAGTAGACTCGCCTACAAGTGGATCCTTATAGTCATGTTTTAAGTAGCAAAATGACATTCCTCAGGCACGGCACATCATATACTCCGCAATCAAACAAAAAACACTTTGCCAATGATATGACATGCCCAAAGCACATAATGCTATTACAGGTTAAGTGTTTGGAAACTGTAACTTTAATTGTGCTATCTCTAAGTCACACAAGTTGCAATTCAATAATAATCATGTCAACAGTTCATAATAATTCAACTACTCTTTATTACTACGTCACGGCGCAGTGAACAAGCAATACTCAAATAACCACGAGGGACGGTGATTGCAATCAGTAGACACCCGGATAACACGTCACGCACACACATCCATAAGAAGCGTGCAGTGCTCCTCACCACATCATACACAACAACCTTTTACAATAAACTCAAACGCCAAAGCGGTCCCACCATCGCAGGCACAAGGTCCCCGCACAAAGCGTGTCTATGCCCGCCGGCAGATTTACACCTTGCTGCCCTCAACTCACCCCTATCGACACTGGGCTATGCCTTGACACCCAAGTTATCAAGTTACATCGATTCCCTGGGTTCCATATGCCCGGTATGCATTCGGTAGAATTCAAACTTGTCCAGCAGGGCCGCACACGTATCGGTCCTCAATCAACACAAGCAGGGCTATGCACGTGAGACCACATCTCGTTGCATCCTATCCTGCTGCTCGGTCTCCAATTCATATTCATAAACCATTCTTTGATAAACTCCATACCGTTTGATAAAATCCTATCTCGCGAGTAGATTCCAACTACTCGACTTCTACCGGATTCCTCAAAACAATAACATGGCATTTTCTACTCGTCAAGTTGTAGACCTACCCAATACTCCATGGGATTTGCGAGTCATGCAAGTGGAGTAACAAGCACCTTATCCTTAATGCACAAAACTCATCCTAGACATAAGTGATACAGAAAGAAACTTTAAAATAGCACTTAAATGCAAACCGGGGCTTCCCTTGGTTTGCGACTAGGCAAATGTTAGTAGTTTAGGCTTGATCTTCCCCTGAAGAATCCACTATGAAACTTCAAGATGGTGAATCCTCGGCTCCTCCTCCAAGTGAAACTCCTCGTCGATTATTTCCGTCACGTTTCCTATTGACCTGATTATGCATGGATGATTCAACTTCATGAGTTAAGCGTTGAGCCCTTTTAATAATCAAAAGAGCATTTAGAAGCTATTTAGAATGACTATGAATAAGAAGAAAGTTCATAAGTTAGTGAACGAAGTAAAGTGAGGTTCTTGTTGAGTTTTACCCGAATGTTAAGAAGGTTTGCTTCCCTCAATTTGGTTATGTGGAAGCTCATTCCTATGTGCCTAATAGGTGTGTAAGCATAGAAATTAGGAGTGATAATGCTTCATTAGCCAAATGGTGAAGATGGAGAATAATACTTTTCACTAGACAGTGACCTTGGTGTGGCGTTGAATGAACAGAGCAGCAGCGGCAACGGACATTCCACCTTGCATCATGGTCGAGTGAAGATCCTTCAAGAACCATGACTGAGACGCTGGAGGAGTCCCATCATGCCGAAATGGATCACACGAATGCACATCCATCTCCTGCACCACCTTGACAATCTTGGCAAGCATTCCATGGAGCACTTTGAGTGTAATCTCGACCCGGTCAATCTTAAACCAATCAAAGATCGCCTTGGTGTATGTCACTGTCATTGGCGACATGACAACCTCCCTACCTTCACAGACCAGCTTTGGATGTCATCGCAGCTGATCTTTTCCTTGTAACCATTTCATCGAGAATCAGGGCTGCAGCCTTGTCATGATCTAATTTTGCACAAACTGGGACTATCCTTGGCCCAATTGTCGTCGCCGTAGTGTCGTTGACGTGGTCCTGCATGTTGTGCATCACATCCGTTACTTTCCTTGCTGCCAAGACGCGAGCAAGCAGCTGGACAGCATGCTGCACGCGGGCAGGGCGCGACCAAAGCTGGGCGGGGGTGCGAGCTGAGCGCCAGCGCGTAGGGGCACGCCCAGGGTGTGGCACAGTACAGCAGATGCGCAGGGTGCACGCGGCGGCAAGGCGCTGGCCGGCAAGCAGAAACCGGTCGGAGCAGCTAAGGCGGCTGAGACATGGCGAGGAGGCACAGGATGCCAGCAGAGCAGAGGCGGACAGCGCCGCGGCGGCGTGGGAGGCGCGAACAGAGGCGGCATGTGGCGGGGCTGGTGTTGAGCATGGCTGCCGGCAAGCCTATGCGCGCAGGAGCGGGAGCAGGGCACGGTCGAAGCTGCTGCCGCCAGCGAGCTGCAGCGGTAGGTGCGAGGCGTGTGCAACGGGCGGAACACGAGCCGACGGCGGTGGTGAGCCGAGCAGGAATGGCACGGTGGGCAACGGCGGCGCTGACAGTGCAGCATCGTGGCAGTGCTCAGCGCGCGTAGCGAAGGCACGCACGTGGCCGGCGCCGGTGTGCGGTCGGAGTGGCGCTGGAGAACGTGGTGGCGCGAAGGTGGAGCACCAGCGCGGGCGAGGGTGCGGAGATGAGACGCGTGCGGCGGTGCGCGATGCGTGCAATGCAAACCTGCGGCGGTTGGCGGATGCAGGCAGCGGACGAGCGCGGCGGCCAGGCAACTCACCTGGAGGGTGACGGGGACAGATCAGAGTGGAACCCGCGACGGCGGCCTGCGTTAAAGGGGCGCACAGACGAAGAAGAACGGGGTGACCAGGAGGCCGTACGTCGGAGTAGAGTACCACCACGGCATGGTGCGCGTGGCCCTGTCGGGGCTTGAAGCGGCGGCACGAGGTGCCGCGGCATGGAGGCTGGACGACGGTGAGCAGGGGCCGAGAGGAGGCGCGACAGGGGGGAAGCTTGGCAGGGGGAAGAAACGTGTGGAGCGGCCAAGAATGAAGCACGTAGTGCAAAATAGAGCTCTGTGCATATGGAGATAAGACTGACCTGTGGGTCCCACTTACCCCTTCCCTCCTTATCCTCACTCAAAAATTCCAAATAATTACTAATTGTGCTCAAAGCGGATAAAAAATGGTAATCTAGTTATTTGACAATTTAATAATCCAAGGATAATTTACAGTCTTTCATTTGATTGATTTGAATTTGAAGTTTGATTTAATTTAACATTTGATCTCTCTCTAATGGTTTGATAAAACTTTTAACTGGTAAATAATGTTCAAAATTAGTAAACTTTAGAATGGCTGCTGATTTAATTATTTCAAGCACCTTTGTAAACACAAAATCTTAATTTTACTAATTTAAGTATGGAACATGAATTTGAATTCAAAATTCGAACTCTAGACATTAAGTTGAATTAAAAAATAAAAAGCTTTCCAAGGAGTTAATATATGGTTTCATTAGCACACTTAATTTAATTTTTAACAACCCTCAGCTAATTAAAATCTTAAATTTAAATTTAGTTGTTTTGTAATTAATATTCTCGCCCTGTGGTTTGGCATTCGGCTAGGCGTCAGCGCGCGACGAGCGGCAACGTGGACTTGGCAGGTAAGAATCACTGCCACGAAGGGCGGAAGGGAAAGCATGCGGTGTTCAGAGATAAGGACGACGCATCATCATGCGTCGGTGGCTCTCGATAAGTACAAGCGGAAGAGGAAACAAAACCCAAGACGCCTTGGTTAGGACAGACTGGTGGGCCACCTAAGAAGTGGGCCTCACCCAAGGTGTTACCTTCATTGGAAACATCACAATGTTGCTTGTCGATGTTGAAGTTTGAATTTGAATTAGCATTCAAGCTTTTAATTGCCTATGCGAAATATTCCAATTAAAGCTTATATATTTAACAAGTTCCTATTTTTATTAACATTGGTTAACTCATATGGTTCATGTGAGTTTGAGTTTTCATTTTCAAAAATTTTTAAGTTCGTATTTTCGTGTTCTTGCTCTCCACAAATGCGGGCTTTTACAATTCTTCCCCCTTAAAGGAATATCGTCCCGAGATTCTAGAGAAATGAGAAAGTTAGGATAAGTCGCTGATGAGATGACTTCATTGTTCCACGTGATTGGAAGAAAGACACTCTTCGTCTTTTTCTATAGGTTCTTGAAGTTGTGGCTAGTCTAACTTTTGCTGTAAACCACATCATCTAACTTTGGTGGCTTGCGTCTTCGTACTGCAACTCAGATTCGGATGCTCAGCATGACAAAGATCATCTCGTAAAGTTTGTGTCTTAGCAAATTATGTTGATGTAGCTAGGTTGTGTGGAGATCCTCTTCTTTACGACAAAATGAAGTAATCTTCTTTATAGTAGGAACACTAATGGTTCTATGATATTGGGCATCCATAACTCGTAACGTCCTTCTCATGAAAGCCTTACTATCCTAGTCTTGCATTCTGAGAACTAGTACTTATTCTTCAACTCTCTTGAGTATTCTGATGACCTTGATACCAGTTGCTTTCAACTTTGACTTTGTGTACTGGGTCCTTTAAGCTGGGTGTAGTATTACTCCATAAAGAATCAAGGGAGTTTGCGAGATTAAACAATGAATCATTAATCTTGTCTGGATTAGGTTTCGCAATTAGGTAGTCAATAATCAGACTACTTTACCATGACATAAGAGTAGTAAAGATGTCATCTCTCTTATGTGGTCAAAACGGCAAAGTTACAATGTGTATGGCAACCACAAGGTTCCCGACATATCAATGTCACCATTCACTATGAATCAAGGAGTTTTGCAAGCTCAACATAAATGAAACGCTTGCAAACAGGGAAGATCAAGGGTTATTGGGAATGATCACTTGCAAGGTATTGTGATCTTAATAAACTAGTCAAAGGATGAAATGTTTTGTACTTGACATAAGAGAATTGAAGGTTTGGTTTCTATTATGTCGTCAAAATACAAAGATGTCTAATACATGACATCTACAAGGTCATCGGACAAAGAAAAGTTACCATGCATTACCCGTCAAAGGGTTCTCAAAGAATAATCTCGCAAATAGAAAGAATACAAGGTTCTCGCGGGGTTGATAAGTCATAAGGGGACTTCTCGCAAACTAGAGACAATCAAATTTCAACAATCAAGTTGATTGAGCCTTAACAAGTCAAGGATAAAAACTCAATTGTGTTTTGGTTACACGGTGCATGTAGAGGTTGATAAATTGAGGAAGAACACCACAAATCAAGAGTATGAGTTTTTACAGAACCACGACAATTGAACCCACACAAATCAAGGACAACGGTTCAACTCATAGTTCACTACAGGAAACCTGACGATTTGCAACGGCCAGGGCCGTCGCAAATAAGCCAAATGCCGTCGCAAATAAGCAATTTGCGACAGCTTTTCTTGTTTGCGACGGTTTTTGGCCGTCGCAAATAAGTCGTCGCAATTAAGCTTATTTGCGACGGCCACCGTCGCAAATAAGCTTAATTGCGATGACTAACAGCGGCTGTCGCAAGTTATTGCCGCAGGCCGGTGGGCCCCGCCACAGTAGCGACGGTCGGGCCGTCGCAATTAAAGCTTATTTGCGACGGCGAAGCTGTCGCAATTAAGGGCCTCTATTTGCGACGGCCCGGCTGTCGCAAATAAGTTCAGTGGGCAGGGCCCACATGTCCTCCTCCGGGATCCACACCTCTATTTGCGACGGCCGGGCCGTTGCAAATAATGCTTATTCGCGACAGCCCGGCCGTCGCAAATAGCAGTGGCTTAATTGCGACGGCCTTAGTCCTTATTTGCGACGGTCCTGTATAAAAAAGCCGTCGCAAATAAGGTTTTTTATTTTTGTTTAAAAACAGAAAATACTACCCGGCTCGATGGCCAGAATCACAGAACAGATATAATATATAACACACTATATAACACAGAAACATCATCACAATCACAAAGAGGATTGAATAATCGGTTTCCCTGATATTACTCAATGAAGGCAAATCAACTAGAACGTTAACCACAAGAGTTGGAAACAATCACGACAATAAGACATCACTTAAGTACTTGAATAGAGATACATATTCTTGCTCAAATTTAATTAAGACTCATGTACCATGATGCATTACAAACCGGCATGATGGAATCCCGAGAAGAACTATGCATAAGGTATGATGCATTCATTTTTGTGGTTTGAGCAAAAGTATCTATATTGATTCAAACACGATAAGCACTATCTCAAATTCACAATGTTTGAATCACTTGTCATGAGAAGTGTTGGACAAGGAACATCATTCTCATAGGTTGATCAAGATAGAAGGATTCAAGTCTAACAATGGAAACAAGGAGTGGTAAGCAATATACTACACAATCTTAACCTTCGTAAGTTGTACACATTCTAATCAGTATATCCACTTGTCTCTCTAGGTCCTTGTCGCATCTGTCGAGTCACAGACTCATCTTTGCTCGAGAAATCCACTGACTAGGTTACCTTGATGACTTGGTACTATTCAGTATGGGGTCAAAGTTACTAGTGTTCACATAGTGGTGTTTCGCTTAATCTTCTCTTCAATCATGTAGTGGTAATTGACATCTTCCATGATAATGCTGATGGAGTTTAGGATGCACTCCTTCTATGAGGTGCCAACCTTGTGTTTGAACTTTGATTCTCTTGAAGATGTAATTTCCTGATCACTTTAAGCTACTTGGATGCACACCTTCCCCCTTAAAGTTTTGAACTAAGGTTCGAGAAGTTTACTTCAACTAATCCTTATGGGAAGGTTATGTGCAACTCCTGGAAGTAAAACCACTGCTCAAATCCACCACATAGTGTCGAATACCAGTTGCGGAACATGAACAATGATCCATGAAATTGAAACCAAAACTGACCGAATTTCGAAATTCGAACCACTGTCCCGGTTCTGGTACAGCTGACCACTATGGAGAAATTCAAATTTTTCGACCAGTTAAAAGCAAAATCTGGATTGGAGTTGAACTACAAAGTTGTAGTACACTCAGATGACCTTTCCAGAATGTTTTTGTATTCCCCCAAATCAGTTATATTCTATAATATATGGCTTTGAAAATTGCATCGATATTCTGAAAATTTCCTGCAGCATCCTAGTTGTAGATACCCTCTTGATCCAACTGTTTTTCTTACTTTATCCAATTTCAACCCAAACTTACAACTACAAATTTGTTTTATAACTCCTAAAATTTATATACATGTTACATATAACTCTAAGTGACTTCTATTTTGCAAACTATGGACCATATTCAGAAATGTAGAGATCACTGTCCAGATCGGGTGGTTCCGGACAGTTTCTGCAATTCTCAAAATCTCACCAACGCCGGAAGGGATTCTAGTCTTGAGTTGAATAGAGAACTTGTGGAGGACTTCCAAAGATTTCCAAAAACTATTTACTTTCCTTCATAGAATCTCTGGTTGAGGAGATATCAAATTTTTAAGTTCGACTATGTTCCCAGATTTTTAATGGAATTTTGACAGAACTTCCTTTATTTCTTGCTGATTTTGTCCACAATTTTTAGATAGTTGAACAACAATATTTGCAAAAACAATATATTAAAAACTTTTTACATTCACCATCAGGATTCCATAATGTAAAACACCAAGCAATTAGATGATTTTTCTCGAAGGTACGGTCAAAATAGTAACTGAATACAAATCTGTCCAGATTCGGTGCTGTCAAGACAACTTCGACGATACTTCGATTTAAACCCTGTTCTTACCAGTTTTATCCTTAGTTTCGAATAGAAACTTGTTAGAGGACTCCTTAATCTTTCAAGACATGTATATATATTCCTATGTTGCTGTTCGGATATAGTACTTATGCCTATTCGAATTCACCATTTTCCTGGCTGGTTCAGGTAGCACATATACTCTTGTTCCAGTTGTTAACTCAAGTTTATAAATACTTCTGATCTGAATTTGGGGCAACAATGAATTAAAAATTTGTAGAATAGATCCTCCCCTTTCCAAAAATGCATCACAATGGCCTAGAAGAGTTTGCTTTGAAGATTTATGAAAAAAAATACAGCTGCTGGTTCACACAGTTTCAGAACAACAGCATTGGTGATTATGGTGCACTCTCATTATCTTAGAATGGTCTTTTGGTTTGGAGGTCAACAGAAAACTTATTGATGACTTTCCAAGATTTTCAAAAATTAATCAATTGCCTCCATAGCTTTTCTGGAATATGAGATATGAAAGATTGATCACAGGTTACAAGAATGTTCAAAACTGGAGTATGAAACTCAGTTCTGTTTCAGCTGACCATACTGTATAAATTCGAAATTTTCATACAGTAAAGTGCAGTACCAGGATTTGAGTTGAATACAAAAGTTTTAGCACACTTCATGACCTTTCCATATTGTACTTGCACACCTCCAGGGGATCTCTGGATTAAACGTTATACAGGTTTGAAATTGACTAAAATTTTCTGGAAATTTGGACAGAACCTCTCCTGTATATGTGGTTATCACCCACAGTTTATACAGGTATATCAAAACAATATATTGAGGTAGTGACAAAATAAACATGGTACAACATCATGTTAATATCCCAGAATTAAAATGGTTCAGCCTTACAAAGTTGTTATACAGGTCCAAGCGCGCAAATACCAAACTATGTACAAATGGTTCCTGGTTCTGGACTGCCAGAACAGTGTTTGCGACAAATGGAATTAGGCATTGCTATATAAAGATTCAGTACAATAGTTGAAAAGAAAGTTGATAGTGGACTTCCTAAGATTTCCAGAAATATATATATATATATATATATATATATATATATATATATATGACTATGTCACCTTTTGGATTAAGAGTTATAACTATCTAAACTTCACAGATTGAGTAAAGGGTTTCTGCCAGCAGTCCTGCAGATCTCTATATTGGACCCAAAATTTGATTTGGTTCAACGTCGAATGAGGGAACACATTGAATTACCAAGTTGTAGAGCTGATCCTCCCCTTTCCAAATACGCATCATAATGGTTCAGGAGATTTTTCTACAGCAAGTTATGACAAAATACAGAGACTTTTGCAGTAGTATAGGCATCTGGAGTAGTTGTGGTAAAATTCAAATTTTACTAGGTTATCAAATCTTTCTGTCTTAGTGGTCAATAGAAAGTTTGTAGAGGCCTTCAAGAGCTTTCCATCCATATAGCATACCCCTATGTGCTCTAACAACTGACAAAGATTTCAACCTGGCGAAGTTGAGCAAACTTCTGCTAGAAACAAATAATCTTGGTTCTACACCTTCGTCGAGTCGGATTCAATTTATGGAGTCCAAAACATACCATCAACTGATAGTTGGACTTTCCAAAATATAATGCATTCATACTATCGTGGGGGATGGTCAGTGTATCAAATGTGATACTGTAGGATCGAAGAGCACGTGAAAAGCTACCAGGGGGGTGAATGGTAGATTTAAAAATCTTACGCAGCGGAAACAATTAAATCCCAACCCCTTCGGTAGAAAATGATCTGTTAAAGAAATCGTGTGTGAGACTAATATAAACGTATTTCACCATGACAAAAGTGATAGATATCTGAGAGAATCAAGTCACGAAGATGGCACAACAAGAATCACTCAAATCCGTTGAGAGAAACTCAAGTTACGATTGAAAGATCGGACAAAGGTCAATCTGCCCTATCCGAGAAAAACAGTTTTGGAATGCTGCAAAGAAACTCGTGTAGATCAGAAACCACAAATCCAATGATTGTGAAATTTTGACAGATGATAGATAATCAAGTTGGGAAGACAACCCAAAAAGAATCGCGTCAATTGGATCTGTAAACTTTAGTTATGATAAAAACACTCGAGAAAGGTAGTGCTGTGCAGAAAACTTGACGAGAAAAACTTTTTTGGAACATGTCGGACGAACAAGGCACAAAAGTTCCTTTAAACTATTATCTTTATTCAAAAGAACACAAGAGGAACAACCCCAAAGTCGTCTCCCACGAGCTCTAGCCTCCCTTGCTTATATAACTAGCCCTTAGGCCAACCCAATCTCAACTAGGACTCTAATCCTACTCAAACCATGAATCGAAACTTTCCATAATTTCTTCAGACTCTTCTATACGCAGATAGAAGCAATATTAAGACTTCCAAACACCTTAGTAACGTATCCCACATTCCTAAAACAACTCAAATTCGTGACCCACACGAAATCCTATCATAAAAAACTCAAATCTTTCCATATTTGAGTCAAACACGACTCAACCGCAGCCTGAGTCCATAACCTAGTCGGTTGGACCTTTCCGACCAATTCCTTACGTCCACATCTCTTCATCACATCTTGTAACCATGTAGCCACGTCCATGCACTCCTTTCATACGTGCAAACATCTTCCAACAACGTCCACGATACCTTCATATGCATTGTTCTTGATTCAAACATGTTGCGCAACCTCTTGATCAACTCAACCACAATTCGTCCCGAACTTGGTTGTTGAACCTCATCTTCTCCCTAAGACTAGTTCAATGGATCCCATCACCAGCAATGTCTTGAACTCAAGCAACCCCTGCACATGAATAAACAACCAATACTACCGAGCAAAAGTCCTCGACTTGACTCACGTTAGTTCCGAAACTACATCTTACGTGAGCACCTCACATAAGCATGTTGCAAAACATAGCAAAATGATATCAACCATAACCACCAAAACACACCAAAAACTTAGCAAATGAATACTAAGCAATCTTTCCATCAATGGAAAGCAAGTACGAATCATTGCAAGATAAAAGCAGAACCACTACTGTCAAGCTCCGAACCTTGCCAAAGGTATCTGGACCTTGAACCGAAGCTTACCAAAGCTAGCTGGATCTAGCGCCGGAGCTAACCAAAACAAGTCATACCTATCGTCAGACTTTGATGATAAAGGTGTTTTGGTAGTATTCAAAACTTTTATCGCTATAGCCAATGTATTCAGCACACATAGGACTCACAATCTCCCCCTTGATGAATGCATTGGCAACACCACTTAAGATCCGAACATTGTCTTATTCACATTAAAAGTTTTGAAAACAAATCCCCCCCCCCCCCGTTGTAAAACTGAAATAAAATGAGAAAAATAAATTCTCTCCCTGAGAACAATGGTACCTAAAACAATTGTGAATATGTGCAATGTGTAATCGATTTCTCCCCTTGCATACTTATCTTTAAAAATTCACATATTATCTATTATCTCTCCCCCTTTGACAATGTATTCAACAAGGTTCAAAAGAGAAATTTTAATTGTTATGAGCATATTATAACATATACATATAAACAAAGCTCATCCAAGTCATACGATCAAGTAACTTACACTATCACATCAATGAGATACATAAAGTAGTGTAAGCCATGCTAGTGATCAAATATAATTTTCAATGTAAGAAAGACATGATCTCACAAACTTAACTATTTCAATACCTGAAAGCATGACACTTGTTGCTGCAATTTTTTCTTTAATTCATAAATTTTTAACATATGACATTTGCAAGAGATTATATGTCGCATCTGCCTTATTCTAACCAACCAAGCCAAGCCTATGTCATTTGACAATCAGAAGCTTAAGGACATGGTTTTAGTCATACACAACTTCTTCCAAGTTCATATCTAAGTGCAATGATAAGCCCTCTCAAATGAAGAAGTGCGATGCATGCATATTCTCTTGATCTTTTCTCAATTTATATTTGTTCATAAAACTCAACATGTGAGTTGATTACTCGATTAATTATTTATGATTAAAAGCACTTGTGAGCATGCAACAAGCTCAAAACAACAAAAAAATTCGATCATGACCAGATTTAGTGTAAGTAATTATTCCAATTACTAGTCATGGCAAAAACTACAAAATGTATAACATGAGTAATGTAGTAAGAACTTTCAGCATGTAAAAGGGATCACAAAGTAATATATGTATGAAGTACTATGCTCATATTATTTTAAGTTCCGATTCACACATAGACTTTCCACGTTTCAAAACTCCCCCTCTAATTTAATCCATGAGGATGCATAACCCCTATTTCACTACGAATGAAACAAAAACGAGTAAAACCCAAAGGTTTTGTAAAAATGTCAGCCAATTGTTGTTCGGTATCTACATGGTGAAGCACAATCTTTCCTTTTTCAACATTATCATGGAGAAAGTGATACCTAATGTCAATGTGCTTAGTTCTAAAATGTTGCATGGGGTTTTTAGCAATGCAGATGGCACTAGTGTTATCACAAAACAGTGGAACACTATGTAGATCGACCCCATAGTCCTTAAGTGTTTGAACAATCCAAAGAATTTGTGAGCAAGCACTAGCAGCAACTACATATTCAGATTCAGTTGGGATTGTGAAACTGAGTTTTGTTTTCTAGAGGACCAAACAACAAGTGAATTACAAAGAAAATGACAAGCACTAGAAGTACTTTTCCTATCAATCCTACAGCCCCCAAAATCAGCATCCGAAAAAGCTTTCAAAGTAATGCTTGAGGAAGAATGAAGAAAAATGCCAAATTCTTGAGTTCCATGTAATTACCTAAGAATCCTATTTAAGGCTTGACGATGTGAAGCACGTGGGGAGGCTTGAAACCATGCACAAAGACATACGCTGAATTGTATGTCTGGTCTTGATGTCGTGAGGTACAAAAGTAATCTGATCATGCTTCTATATTCTTTTTGATCCACGGGTTCACCATCTTCATCAAGTTCAAGTGTTGTTGCTGTTCCCATTGGTGTCCAAAGAGACTTTCTTTTGTCCATGTTAAAGCGCCATAGAAGGTCTTTTGTATACTTCGTTTGATGCACAAATGTACCTTCCTCGTTTTGCTTGATTTGCAGCCCAAAAAGTACGTGAGTTCTCCCATCATACTCATCTCAAATTGTGAACTCATCATAGCTGAAAACTTGGACACAAGATCATGAGAAGCACAACCAAAGATAATATCATCCACATACACTTGAACGAATAATGAGTCATTGCCATGCTTAAGCACAAAAAGAGTTTTATCAACCTTGCCCATGGTAAACCCCTTTTCGAGTAAGAATGTTTTTAACCTATCATACCATGCTCTAGGGGCTTGTTTGAGACCGTACAAGGCTTTGGACAGTTTGTAAACATGATTAGGAAAATCTGGAATTTCAAAACCCGGTGGTTGTTTGACATAAACCTCCTCATCTATGTAGCCATTAAGAAAATCACTTTTAACATCAATTTGATATAGCTTTAAACTTTTAGATGCAGCAAAAGCTAACAAAATTCTTATGGCTTCTAATCTAGCAACAGGAGCAAAAGTTTCACCAAAATCTAGACCTTCAACTTGAGTGAAACCTTGAGCAACCAACCTAGCCTTACTCCTAACAACAACCCCATCCTCACTTTGTTTATTTTTAGACACCCATTTAGTTCCAATTAAAGTGTGTCCTTGAGGTGGAGGTACAAATTTCCGAACATTATTTCTTTTAAAATTTTCTAACTCTTCTTGCATGGCAATAATCCAACATTCAATAGTGAGTGTGTGTGATATATCTTTGGGTTCAAAGGAAGCAACAAAAGAAGAATGAGCATTAGAGTTTGGATCGCAAAACTTGGATCATGTGACTCATTCGTGCAAGCTTCCAATAATTTGTTGTGGAGGATGAATTTTGAAAACCCGGTGGGGAGTGGACACTTCACAAGCTTCTTCTTCTTCATGTTCATCACAAATCAATGAGCTTGTGACTTGAGGAGGATCCGGACCAGCAATGGTAGTCATCGGTGCTGGTTGTGAATCAAAATAAGGAGCTAGAACAATGTCATTAGCTGCTGAATTTTCGGGCAGCATCACCACTTCTTCCTCATCTTCAACGAAAATGCTCTCCCCTTGCGGCTATGGATCTGGACCTGCAATGTTTGAGCTAGTACCTGTGGTAGCTTCATCAAAAGACACCTCACAAGTCTCCACAATTTTGTTAGTGTCAAGTAAAAGCACACGGTAGCCTCTAGAATGAGATGGATAACCAAGAAACATGCCATCAATGGATCTAGGTTCAAATTTATCAAGATTAGCATGTTTCTTAACCAAGCATTTGCCACCAAATACCCGAAAGTCTGTAACACTAGGCCTATGTCCAAATCGGAGCTCATATGGTGTTTTACCTAACTTAGCGCACAAGAAAACACGATTTGAGACATAACAGGCGGTTGCAATCGCATCAGCCCAAAATTTCCTAAGAGTTTGATATTCATCAAGCATAGTCCTAGCCATCTCAACTAAGGTTCTGTTCTTTCTTTCTACAACACCGTTTTGTTGAGGTACATATGGTGAAGAAAATTGATGATCTATTCCATTTTCAGCACAAAAGTGATCAAAAGATTGATTTTTAAATTCGGTTCCGTTATCACTTCTAATTGCTTTTAAAGATCCTGAGTGATCAATTGATAATGTAAGAAATAAAGTTCTAAAGTGACTAAAAGATTCATTCTTCAATGCCATAAAATAAACCCAAGAGTATCTAGAATAATCATCAACAATCACAAGAACATACCATTTACCTCCGAAGGATTGAACACGTGAAGGTCCTATGGTGTCAAGGTGCAAAAGTTGACCCGGTTCAGTTGTCATGATCATCGTGAGAGGAGTATGTGAACCTGCAACCATCATAGCATGTCTACGAGAAGAGCACACGATTTCTTTGTCCCCTTTAAGCTTAGGCAGCCCACGTATGTGATCAAGAGCACTAACACGCGTGAGATGATCAAAGCCTACGTGACCAAGTCTATGATGCCAAAAATATAAATTTTTGGAATCATTAGCAACTATACACCTATGCTTAGAGGAATACATATCAATATCAGCTTTAAATACTCTTCCAAATCGTGACATGTTAAAAATAAGCTCACTGTTTGAATTTACAACCATGCAGCAATTTTTAGTGAAAATAATTTCCAGATTTTCATCTAGCATTTGTGAAACAGAAAGGAAGTTGTATTTCAAATGATTAACAAGTGCCACATCATTCAAAGTGTAGTGATCATTTACTCTAACCGAACCCTTAGCAATTATAGGAGTGGAAGAATTATCAACAAAAGTAACATTCTCTACACGTGACACAAAAGAGAGGGAGGAGAACCATTCTTTGTTACCGGTCATGTGGCATGAGCAACTTGAATCCACAATCCAAAAGTTCTCCTTCCTCAAGCATGTAACCTACATAGAAGCACAATACGTCAATGACTCAATACTAGGGTTAGTCAAAAGGCATTTAGGAATGCAGTACTGAGTCACACGACGTCTAGCAGGAATAACACACGAAAGCTGAGATAAAACAACATGTTTATGAGCCAAAGTTTGAGGATTTTAGTACCCAACTACTGACTTATCAGATGTTACATGTGTAGCACGAAACACAGTAGGTTTGGGAGTAAACTTTGCATGTTTTTGACTAATTAAAGCAGGTTGCATGTTCCTATCATTCGATTTAACATGTGCAACAAATTTTGCATGAAAGTTATGAGATCTAGCAATCATTCTTTCTTTTTTTCTATTGTTTAGCTAGTCTATAAAAAAAATCTATGACATGACCATTTTTACCACAGTAGGTACAATGAAATTTAACTTTGTGTTCATGTCTAGATGAGCAAATAACATTTTTATTTGACACCGAATGAGACAACACTCCTGCAGATCTGAAAACCACTTCTTTTTATTTAGGAACTGTTTGAATCAAAACACTTCCTAATGTTCTTACAATTTTAGGTGGATATGCCCTAGCATGAGCATGAGAATCAAAACCTAAACCAGTTTTATCATTGCAAGACTTGGAAGAATTCAGCAGCAAGTTTAGGTTCTTATTCCCATTACAAAACCGATCTAATGTCCTATGCATGTCATCAAGTTTATTAGACAGATCAAGGCAATTTTCATATGAAGTTTTTCCTTTTAATTTGCAATTGGAACAATATTTAACTTCATGAGAACTTAAAGCATTGTTCAATATAGAAATTTCATTCATAAAATCTTGTAGTTTCCTATCAAGATCATCACAAGTAGAACAATGCAAATCAATTGTAGAACAGCTAGCATCTTTCAAGTTTTTATCATTAAGTGCAGCAAGCTCTTTGTTCCATACTATTTCTAACTCAAGTTTATCAAGTGTGGAGGTGTGCGCACTTCTTAATAAGGACAATTGTTCATATATTAATTCACATGAGGAACAAGAATCATCACTTGAAATCAAAGATTTCAAACGATTAATTTCAGATTATAGTGACTCAATTTTAACAGCATTGTCCCTAAGCTTTTTGTCCTTTTTGTTAACTATAACAGTGGCATGAGAAATAGCATCACACATTTCTTCGCAAGTAGGACATACCTCTTCATTGTCGCTGTTGTGCTCAGCCTCCTCCATACTTTATCTTGACTTGCCCGCCATGAAGCACAAGTTTTCCAAATCATCTTCATCTTCGTCACTTCCAATGTCCACATCCCTTGAGCCAAGTTCTTGAAGTGCGGAGATAAAACTGCTCATGAATTGACGTTCTGTAAAACCCTTCTTTTTCTTCGTATCTTTTGCAGAGGAGTGCTTCGTCCTTGTTTGCTTTTCATCCCGGAAAGTAGGACCTGAAAGTTTAGGGCATTCTGAACGAAAATGTCCTATCTTACCGCATTCGAAACATCGTTGAGGTGAGGAGCTTCCTCTCCTTCTAGTTCTCACATTTTGCAATGCTTTTGAGAACCTAGTAGAGAGAAGTACTAGCTCCTCCCCTGGAAACTCCTCAATCTGTTCAAGGGTTAGAGAGGACAACAAAGCAAGTGTACCACAAGATGAAGAATGACTGGAGCTAGGCATGTCATGTTGAGAAACAAAAGCAATAGACTTGTTGGGGTTCTTACGTGATATTATGTCAATTTCATGAGTTTTTAACTTGGAATATAGCACATCTAAAGTAAGTGTACTCATGACAGTAGATTCACAAATAGATGTGACTTTCATCTCCCAAATTGACATATCTAATGTACTTAACAATTCCCTAGCATTTTTAGCATCTAAAAAATTAAAATTGACACTACGCAAGTTGCAGAGAATTTTATTAAAGCGAGCAAAAAGGTCATCAATAGACTCACCGGGTTGCATCTCGAAGCGCATGTATTCTTCATTGAACATGTCTTTCCTTAACTCCTTGATCGTGTTGGATCCTTCGTGGTAGTCACAAAGTGCTTTCCCCACATCGTATGCAGATCGGAGGTGTGCAACATAGTCGAAGTCGCTTTGAGTTAATCCTTGTATGATCAAGTTCCGAGGCTTGTTGTTGTTATTGACATCTCTCAGATTTGTAGCTGTAACATGATCGTTTGACAGCACTTCGTAAGGCTTGTATACCTTCTCCAATATTGTGAAGCCTTGAGCCTGGATGAAGGCTTCCATACGTGCCTTCCAAACCTGAAAATCAATACCACTAAGACACAAGGTTTGGTGAAGTATTTCTCCATGATGATTAGTCAAAAACACGTGCAAATCACAAAGATTAGAGCACCGTGTCTCTGATACCAATTGTAGGATAAAAGAGCACGTGAAAAACTACCAGAGGTGGGGGTGAATGGTAGATTTAAAAATCTTATGGAGCGGAAATAATTAAATCCCAACCCCTTCGGCAGAAAAACAATCTGTTAAAGAAATCGTGTCTGAGACTAATATAAACATATTTCACCATGACAAAAGTGATAGATATCAAAGAGAACCAAGTCACAAAGACGACACAACAAGAATCACTCAAATCCATCGATAGAAACTCAAGTTACGATTGAAAGATCAGACAAAGGTCAATCTGTCTTACCCGAGAAAAACAGTTCTGGAACGCTGCAAAGAAACTCGTGTAGATCTAAAACCACAAATCCAATGACCGAGAAATTTTGACAGATGATAGATAATCAAGTTTTAAAGACAACACAAAAATAATAACGTTAATTGGATCTGTAAAACTCGAGTTATGATAAAACCACCGAAGAAAGGTAGTGGTGTGCATAAAACTCAAAGAGAAAAACTTGTGTGGAACAAGTCGGACGAACAAGGCACAAAAGTTCCTTTAAACTACGATCTTTGTTCTATAGAACACAAGAGGAACAACCCCAAAGTCGTCTCCCACAATCTCTAGCCTCATTTGCTTATATAACCAGCCCTTAGGCCAACCCAATCTCAACTAGGACTCTAATCCTACTCAAATCACAAATCAAAACTTTCCATAACTGCTTATTACTCTTCTATACGCATATAGAAGCAATCATAAGAGTTACAAAAACCTTAGGAACATATCCCACATTCCTAAAACAACTCAAATTCGTGACCCACACGAAATCCTATCAATACCAACTCAAATCTTTCCATACCTGAGTCAAACACGACTCAGCCGCAGCCTGAGTCCATAACCTAGTTGGTTTGACCTTTCTGACCAATTCTTTACTTCCACATCTCTTCATCACATCTTGTAACTATGTAGCCACATCCATGCACTCCTTGCATACATGCAAACATCTTCCAACATCCACGATACCTTCATATGCATTGTTCTTGATTCAAACATGCTGCGCAACCTCCCGATCAACTCAACCACAATTCGTCCCGATCTTGGTTGTTGAACCTCATCTTCTCCCTAAGACTAGTTCAATGGATCCCGTCACCAGCCATGTCTTGAACTCAAGCAACACCTGCACATGAATAAACAACCAATACATCCGAGCATAAGTCCTCGACCTTACTCACGTTAGTTCTGAAACTAAAACATCTTACGTGAGCACCTCACATAAGCATGTTCCAAAACATAGCAAAATGATATCAACCATAACCACCAAAAAACACCAAAAACATAGCAAATGAATACTAAGCAATCTTTCCATCAATGTAAAGCAAGTACGAATCATTGCAAGATAAAAGCAGAACCACTGCGATCAAGCTCCGAACCTTGCCAAAGCTAACCGGAGCTTACCAAGGCTACCTGGACCTAGCGCTGGAGCTAACCAAAACAAGTCGTACTTATCGTCCGACCATGATGATAAAGGTGTTTTGGTAGTATTCAAAACTTTTATCGCCATAGCCAATGTATTCATCACACATAGGTCTCATAGATACTGGCGGTACTATGTTCCTCACCAAATAAAATCTAACTCCTACATCTGGATACGTCTATAGGCATCGTTCACTCGCAAACGTGTTCTACAGGGGTCGCTACCATAGTTCGTGTAGCTGTAGAAGACAAAAAATCCCCTTTCACTCCTTCACACCTCAAAGGCGGAACGGGGAAACACGACAGGTAGTCACAATAATATATATGAAAGTAAATGCAAATGGCTCTACTGTGAGTCGCCCTCGAGCGGAGTCAGGTCTCGAGGAACATGGCTATACTACATCTGTACAACAAAGAGTCCAGCACAAACCGACAAATACACGCTCGGGCATATGTGTTTCACATGCTCCCATAGAACATGAATAGTTCTAGAGATGCATACTATCGGGTTATCCACCACACGAAGGGGGACCCACTAATTTTGAAGCACGCTGGAGTACCGCGTGTCATATGTTCTCAGAAACAATGGAGAATTTCAGAGACTCATATTGACTTTCCGTGCCAAGCCACGGAAACAATCACGTACCACACCTCGTATGCAAGAGCTTACCGAGATTGATCCGCTCTCGGTGGTGTACTTTACCTCTTACCTAACGTCGGAGTGTCATTACAGAAATAGTAACAAGTCTGTTAGCTTACCACCTTTATATCTTATACTAGTAATACTCCTTATATGAGCATATAACTATTTCCCCACTCATATACTCCTATGTTTTTGTAAATATGCTCTTTTTGGGCACACTGTTCCAAATGATGCTCTGATACCATGCTGTGGGGACCGGGGTCCCGACATCCAAGGATCTCATTGGGTGGTGTCGTGTGATGCGACACCAAACAATATACATGAGAAGAACCAGAATACAATACAAATCGAGTCTTTTATTTATAAGCAGAACGGAAGTTTTTATAATACTAAACAAAGGAAAGAGTATATACATCATATCTACGCTCTCAACTCTAGCTACGCAAAGCAAAGTCATCTATGCCCTTAGGACGCTTCGCACTAGCAACACACACTCTCCTGATCATAGCGGCGTGTAGGGCTCCCACTCAGCCGTGAAACCTAATAAGAGTAAGGCATCGCCGTCAAGCCCTTCATAAATGGTATAACCTGCAAAAACTTATTAATTGCAAACGTGAGCATAAGGCTCAGCAAGACTAACCTGTCTCACTAGACATATGCAAGGTAAAGACTAAACATAGGTAGGAAATAGCATAAGTAGACTCGCCTACAAGTGGATCCTTATAGTCATGTTTTAAGTAGCAAAATGACATTCCTTAGGCTCGGCACATCATAGACTCCGCAATCAAAAAAGAAACGATTTGCCGATGATATGACATGCCCAAAGCACATAATGCTATTACAGGTTAAGTGTTTGGAAACTATAAACTTTAATTGTGCTATCTCTAAGTCACACAAGTTGCAATACAATAATAATCATGTCAATACTTCATAATAATTCAACTACTCTTTATTACTACGTCACACCGCAGTGAACAAGCGGTACTCATATAACTACGAGGGATGGTGATTGCGATCAATAGACACCCGAATAACACGTAACGCACACCCGTGCGTAAGAAGCGTGTGGTGCTCCTCACCACATCATACGCAACAACCTTTCAGAAGAAACTCAAACGCAAAACCGGTCCCACCATCGCAGGCACAAGGTCCCCGCACGGAGCGTGTCTGTGCCCGTCGGCAAATTTACACCTTGCTACCCTCAACCCACCCCTACCGAGAGTGGGCTATTCCTCGAAACCCATGTTATCAAGTTACCTCGGTTTCCTGGATTCCATATCCCCAAGATGCATCCAGTACAGTTCAAACTTGTCTAGCAGGGCCGCACACGGATTGGTCCTCAATCGACACAAACAGGGCTACACACATGAGACCACTTCTCGCTGCATCCTATCCCGCTGCTCGGTCTCCAATTCATATTCATAAACCATTCTTTGATAAACTCCATCCTGTGTGATAAAATCCTATCTCGCGAGTACATTCCAACTACTAGACTTCTACCGGATTCCTCAAAACATTAGCATGGCATTTTCTACTCGTCAAGCTATAGACCTACCCGATACTCCATGGGATTTGTGGGTCATGCATGTGGAGTAACAAGAACCTAAGACCTAATGCAGAAAACTCATTCTAGACATAAGTGATACAAATAGAAACTTTGAAATAGCACTTAAACGCAAACTGGGGCTTACCTTGGTTTGCGACTAGGAAAATGTTAGTAGTTTAGGCTTGATCTTCCCCTGAAGAATCCTCTATGAAACTTCAAGATGGTGACTCCTTGGCTCCTCCTCCATGTGAAACTCCTCGTCGATCATTTATGTCATGTTTCCTATTGACATGATTATGCATGGATGATTCAACCTCATGAGTTAAGCGTTGAACCCTCTTAATAATCGAAAGAGCATTTAGAAGAGGATGACTATGAATCAAAAGAAACTTCATAAGTTAGTGAAGGAAGTAAAGTGAGGTTCTTGCTGAGTTTTACCTGAATGTTAAGAAGGTTTGTTTCCCTCAATTTGGTTATGTGGAAACTCATTCCTTTGTGCCTAATAGGTGTAAGGATAGAAATTAGGAGTGATAATGCTTCATTAGAAAAATGGTGAAGGTGGAGAATAAGACTTTGCACTAGATAGTGACCTTGGTGTGGCGTTGAATGAACAGAGCAGCAGCGACAACGGACATTCCACCTTGCATCATGGTCGAGTGAAGATCCTTCAAGAACCATGACCGACACGCCACTTTGTGGAAGAGTTCCATCATGCTAAAACGGATCACACAAATGCACATCCATCGCCTGCACCACCTTGACAATCTTGGCAAGCATTCCATTGAGCACTTTGAGTGTATTCTCGACCCGGTCAATCTTACACCAATAAAAGATCACCTTGGTGCATGTCACAATCATTGGTGACACGACAACCTCCCTACCTTAATAGACCAGCTTTGGATGTCATCGCAGCTGATCTTTTCCTTGTAACCATTTCATCGAGCATCAGGGCTGCAGCCTTGTCATGATGTAATTTTGAACAAATTGGGACTATCCTTAACCCAATTGTCGTCGGCGTAGTGTCGTTGACATGTTCCTTCATGTTGTGCATCACATCCATTACTTTCCTTGCTGCCAGGACGTGAGCAAGCAGCCGGATGGCATGCAGCACGCGGCCAGGGCACGACCAAAGCTGGGCGCGGGTGCGAGCTGAGCGCCAGCGCACAGGGGCACGCCCAGGGCGCGGCACAGTACATCAGATGTGCAGGGCATGGGCAGCGGCAAGGCGCCGGCCGGCAAGCAGAAACCAGTCGGCGCAGCTGAGGCGGCTGAGACGTGGCGAGGGCGAATGGCATGCCAGCGGAGCAGAGGCGGACAGCGCTGCGGCGGCGTGGGAGGCGTGAACATAGTGGCCGGCGGCGAGGCTGGTGTTGAGCACGGCTACCGGCAAGCCTACGCGAGCGGGAGCGGGAGCAGGGCACGGTTGACGCTGCTGCCGCTAGTGAGCTGCAGCGGCAGGCGCGCGGCGCACACGACGGGTGGGACACGAGCCAGCGGCGGTGGTGAGGCGAGTACGAATGGCATGGTGGGCGATGGTGCAGCACCGTGGTGGTGCTCAGCGCGCGTAGAGAAGGCACGCACGTGGCCGGCGTTGGTGCGCGGTGGGAACGGCGCCGGAGAACGTGCTGGCAGTAAGGTGGAGCACCAGCGCGGGCGAGAGTGCGGAGATGAGGCACGCACGACAGTGCGCAACGCGTGCAATGCGAACTGGCAGCGGGCGGCAGTGCAAGCAATGGACGTGCGCAGTGGCCAGGCCACTCACCTGGAGGGCGACGGGGACAGATCAGAGCAGAATCCGCGGTGGCAGCCAGCGTTAAAGGGGTGCACGGATGAAGAAGAACGGGGCGACCAGGAGGCCGTGCACCGGAGTAGAGCACCGCTAGGGCGCGGTGCACGCGGCCTCGTCGGGGCTTGAAGCGGCGGCGGCGAGGTGGGGCGCCGTGGAGGCTGGGCGATGGTGAGTAGGGGTCGGTAGGAGGCGTGATAGGGGGGGGGAGCTTGGCGAGGGAAAGAAACGTGGGGAGCGGCAAACAATGAAGCACGTAGTGCAAAAAAGAGCTCTGTGTATATGAAGATAAGACTGAGTTGTGGGTCCCACTTACCCCTTCCCTCCTTATCCTCTCTCAAAAATTCCAAATAATTACTAATTGTGCTCAAAACAGATAAAAAATGGTAATTTGGTTCTTTTACAATTTAATAATCCAAGGATAATTTACAGTCTTTCATTTAATTGATTTGAATTTGAAGTTTGATGTAATTTTACATTTTGATCTCTCTCTTATGGCTTGATAAAACTTTTAATTGGTAAATAATGTTCAAAATTAGTAAACATTAGAATGGCTGCTAATTTAATATTTTGGAGCACCTTGGTAAACACAAAATCTTAATTTGACTAATTGAAGTATGAAACATGAATTTGAATTTAAAATTTGAACTATAGACGTTAATTTGAATTAATCAATTAAAAGCTTTTCAAGAGTTAGTATATGGTTTCATTAGAACACTTAATTTAATTATTAACAACCCTCGGCTAATTCAAATCTTATATTTAAATTTAGTTGTTTTGTAATGAATATTCTCGCCCTGTGGTTTGGCATTCGGCTAGGCGTTAAGGCGCGGCGAGCGACAACGTGTACTTGGCGGGTAAGAAGAGCTGCCACGAAGGGCGGAAGGGAAAGCATGCGGTGTTCAGAGATAAGGATGATGCGTCATCATGCATCGCTGGCTCTCAATAAGTACAAGCGGAAGAGGAAACGAAACCCAAGACGCCTTGGTTAGGACTGACAGGTGGGCCACCTGACAAGTGGGCCTCACCCAAGGTGTTATCTTCACCAGAAACACCACGATGTTGGTCATGTTCATGTTTAAGTTTGAATTTGAATTAGCATTCAAGCTTTTAATTTTTTATGTGAAACATTGCAATTAAAGCTTATAGATTTAATAAGTTCCATTTTTTATTAACATTGGTTAACTCATATGGTTCATGTGAGTTTGAGTTTTCATTTTCAAAATTTTTTTAGTTCGTATTTTTGTGTTCTTGCTCTCCTCAAATGCGGGCTTTTACAAAAGCCCTTTCCGACTCTCTACAATGTATCCCAAACGACAAGGATGGTCAAACAAGACTAGTAAACACCTATTTTGGGTTTCCCATCAAATTGACACAAGCATGAAATTTTGCAAACAAAACACTGAAGAACAAGATAAAAATGGTCAAGGACACTTGCCTTGCTCTTGAGCTTGGTTAGGGTCAAAGGATTCAATGTCTTGGTGGTGAAGGTCCTTAGCAGCACCCTCTAGAGGGAATCCTTCTATTCCGCGCATCTAACATAGAAAATAATAATTACAATCAATAGATGCTCATATGTTACTCAATATGACATGACATGCATGATCAATGTAAATGCAAAGTGAAACTAGTTATTGAGTTACTATTATTGTTCATAAATCAGTTACAATGGTTTTTAACAAGTTTTAATATGTTTCAAGTTTATTTACATCAATCTGGAATTAATTTAGCACCAATTAAATCTAGAGACCGGACAAGTCTGCTAGGGATCGGACTAGTTCTCCCTTCGCAGAACCAGTGAATTAGGGTTTTCTAGGGTTTTCTTGATCTGCGAGATGTGGGAGAATTACGGTTGGATTCATGTGGAAAAAGAGAAAGTAGAAGGTATACCACGTGTTTAGAACTCCAAGGATCAAGAGTTCGGAGGCAACACTTGGATCTTTACGATCTAGGGTTGATGATGAAGATTTGAGGGTGAATTGTTGATGAAGAACGAAAACTTGATGAATATCTTGTTCACTTGATCCTCTTTCGTTTCCTCCTCTTCTTCTTGCTGTTGGATCTTCTCTTGATGGCGGCTCGCAAGAACTAGGGTTTGGTGGTCTTTCAAAAGTAGCAAAGAGATGAGAAGTTGGGGTGTTGGGTTTTTTATATAGGGGGTGGAGGTGTAGGGTTTGATGGATTTCGAGTTTGGGGTGGGAGGAGGCCGGTGTGGGGTCCCACATTGGCTCCAAAAAGGTTAGACACAACATTCTTGGGCACACTTAAGGTAAATACCCAAAACAAGTCGTGGAGGAAAAGATTGAATCGGGGTCACAATTACCAGACAAGTCCACAATGGACCAGAATAGTCCGATAGCTAGTCAGAGAGAAAATGAACAAGTCTGGCCAAAATCAGATAAGTTCGATATTAGTCAAAGAGCAACACAGACAAGTTTGGAAGAAAACAGACAAGTCCAGACAAGTTAGGGGACTTGGCGAAATTTTTGAACGATGGGGTGAACGGACTAGTATGCACTAGATTGGACAAGTCTGAAAACAGAACAGAGAGAAAACAGACTAGTCTGCAGCAAAAACGGACATGTTCGAAGAAAGGTCACAGAGAAATTTGGATTAGTCCGCACCAAAAATGGACAAGTCCGAAATTCATAGAACTTTTGAGTGCGGTTTTGCTTCTGATTCATTTTAAACTTGTTCCTTTCTATATTACTAAATTTTAAACATGTATTAGAATGTATGCAATGCATGATAGATAAAAATGAGGGTGTTACAGCCACATACCCTGCAACTTGCCCTAGGCGGTGGGTTGCGGGAGTTAAGAGGAAGGTGTGCCTTCTCTAGATCAGGCATTGAAGGCTCGTGTCTTCACCAGGCGCGTGACGCGGTGCACGCCTGCTGTCAGGTGCCGCTATGCCCAATCGCATTGCAGTGAAGGCCCAACAGGCCTACCCCGCTCGGGGTAGCTTACAGCGCCAGGGTCAGGTGGATGGGACATTCACTGCCATCATCAATGACTACGCATGGCCCACTGGTGACGGGGGCGGCAAGATGGCAAGACTTCAAGCCGCGGTCAGAGGAAGCTTACGTGAGAAGATTGCCTGAGGCCACCTATCGGGCTACATACCCCACTTGTAAGGCATCTGGTCTTGTCTATAAAAGGACTAGACCTCCACCGTTACAAAGAACCCAAAATCCAATCCCCGATACACGCACGCATTCACACACACTAGCAATACAATCTGCCGTGGAGTAGGGTGTTATGCTCCTTGCGGCCCGAACCACGTAAAAACCTCCGTCTCATACACTCTCATATGCGCGAACACTCGATTGAGGCCTAAGCCTCACAAAATAAGAACCTCCGCGGGCTGGTCCTTAGTAGATCTGGGGGAAGTGTCGCATTAACACGTCGACTTTTGGCGCGCCAGGTAGGGGGCTTTTTCCCTCAAAAAGTGGTTGTGTTTTTCACCACCATGGTGTTCATCAAACCCGTAGATGGCGGTTTTCGAGGTCATTTTCTGGTGACCAAATCCATCGCGTGAGTGGTGCACTCTGGTCCGTCATGCCCCCGCACAGATGCAGCAGGACAGGGTGGCACCTCTAGGCACGTCCCAGCCCATTCAGTGCCCCCACAGCCGTCGGCTGCGTTTCCTAAGAGCGCTCTGGCAAAAGCCAGGGCCCTAATTCACCACCCACCGTTGATGAATGCTTCTCAGGGAGCGGCTCAGCGGTGGGTCCACAACATCGACCACTTGGTCGTGCCGGCCCTCAACTCTCCCAACAGTGGGAGACGTCACGTGTCATTGTCGCGCACGCCGTCGATCGATTGTTGCACCGTCGACTCCAGATCTACTAGTCCTACTAGCGCTGGCAAGATCCCCATGGAGGACATGAGGGCTAAGCTTGACCATCGTCAAACTCAGATAGATGGTTGCATCATCATCGAGCAGCATTGGGAGAGACGACACAACCTCGACGCTGAGTATGGGCCTCGAGGGCTTGAGCAGGAGGAGTCCTCCGTCCGAGGAGCACCTCAGTAAACCCTCCACTGCAACAATCAAATCAAGACTATGTTGGGTCAACTGCACCCCTGCACTGCTCTGTACAACAGGTGTTGCAGTAGTACTTGCAACAACAGCAGGCTCCACAGTAGCCACATGTGGCGCAACAAACCCCCCTAGTGTCTGCTGTCACGTACGCTTCACCGGTGAAGCCCGTCGGAGGGTGCATGGCCTTGGCGTCATACCTCCGACTGACGATGTGATCGCGCATGTTCCGGCAACACCTGCCAGAGAGGTTCGATGGGAACGTAAAGCCAGTCGTGTTCCTGCAGATCTACACCACGACAGTTCTTGCTGTAGGAGCGGATGAGCCCATCCTAGTGAACTACTTCCCCGTCGCCCTGATCGGCTCAGCCCGGTCATGGCTGATGAACCTGTCTGAGGGGTCCATAATCTCTTGGGATAAGCTCTATCAATAGTTCACACCGAATTTTAGCAGCTCCTACACGCGCCCCGGCACCGAGCTCGACCTACATGCCGTGCGCCAGCAACCCAAGGAGACGTTGAGATCATTCATCCAGCGCTCCTCCCAGGTACGCAACTCCTTCCCCAACATCATAAATGCTTCTGTCATAGTAGCATTCCAGTAGGGAGTGCGTGATTGGAAGATGCTCGAGAAACTAGCCACGCACAACGTGCAAGATGTCTCCGAGCTCTTCTCCATTGCCGACCGGTGTGCCCGCGCGGAGGAGGAACGTGATTGGCACACCCAGGCCACCCCCGGAGTTCGTACAGTTGGCCAGATCGGCAAAGGTGCTGCTACCCGGGGTAGAGGCAAAAAGAAAACAAGAACTGGGGTGGCGGCTAGAACAAGCCGTTGCATGGGTCACCTGACGACACAGCAGCGGCGACTGGAGGAGGAAGACCCCTATTGACGGCTGTTATATACCAATTTCACCCATCAATATAATTCAATTATGTGAAGTAAATATTATTTCTTACACACATCACCTTTCTATTGAACCTATTTCCACTTGTCCTTGGAGAAATTCGTGGATGTAGGGATTCTATGCAGAATTCAAGTGAAACAAGGAGATGGATCCTATAAAATATCACTCCAGCCGAGCGGGCGATACCACACGACACCACATGGATCGAATGGCCCACAAACAGAAGTATCCGAGGCCATCCAACAGTGTAGCACCCATATCATGGAACGGGACCCACCTGTTAGTCACCTGGAGGAAGAACTGGCCGTTTGAAGCCAGGACCATGTCGGCCAACCCCCCTAGTCGGCCCACTAGTTTCTGGCACCAAACGCGATCAAACGCCACATGTTGGCTCCTCCCGGCTTGAAGAGGTCATAGGTGACTGATTCGCACGCTTTTGTTGGCGGGAACCGACCCTTCTCTAATCTATAAATAGGACCACTCACTCCTCACATCAAAACACACCACTTGAGCATCGTTCTATTGCATACACTAGTTCTCTTAGTCCTTATCAGAGTTAGGCTATAGGGAGGAGAGTCTCTAGTCCCATGTCAAGGTTGGGAAAGGTATGGCCCATGTATCTTTTCCTATATTAGTGACTTTATGCCAAATAAAGATATTATCTTTAGTCTTCTTTTGTTCCTATACTTGGATGAAGCGTTTCTTGTTTGATTGTGGATTCCATGTATGTGGTAGGAGTAGTCTTTATGATTATACCATATCACTCCTAATCTATCATCATAAACACTTCAAACCCCCACTATAGTCTAATTAGTTATAATATGATCATGTTATATGAATCACTTGTGCTATGTATCAACATTGGTTCAATGATGATTTAGTTCATTGCCTTAGGATGGCTTGTGCCTGGGATCTTAAGGTAATTACTTAATATGCTAGAATGGTGCTAGGATAGGAGGTAGCGTTGAATGTCTCGTAGACCCACGAATTGAAGAGGTAGGCAGTAGGTGGTGACAGCCCTATCTGTCCTTTGTAATCCTCCACATTCAGTTACGCCAGAGGCTCTTGGTGGGAGTCACCTAGTGTTGCTAGGGGTAAACCCGTGCCCGATGTGTTGAACTACTTAGCATAAGTATTCACTATTGACATACTCATTGGTACCTAACCTAGGCTATGTATACGTATATTAGAAGCATTGTAGGAGTAACTCCCCAACTCTAGGTCTAACCTCCATTAGGACCCATTTACCCCTTCAAATAGATTGCTTAGGTGTGTGTCACACTACCCATATATTATCAACTTACCCCTGTCTTCATAATTGATTAGTATCCTTTAGCTTGTTCATAGGAGTCGTGCTACTTTACTCCATTGCCTTCCCCTGGGACAAATACGATACCCTTGGGAATACTCTTGGGTGAGATGCTACATGACAGTTTCCGTGCGCTTGTGGACCTCATGTCTTTCGAGAGATGATCTGTGACATAAGAAATGCCAACAAGCATTTCTAAAGCCATTGTCGGGGAAGGGAAAGGAAGTGAAGGATAGCTATCGCTTGTGATTAAGCTATAGGTACTAATAGTTATTAGATAGGATTACCCGTGTTTGTTTTCTCCTTTTGTGGTGAAAAAAGGGTAGTGTTGGCTAACCCATTTCATGGGATGGCCAACGAGGACGGTAGTGCTCAACTGCAAGATGATTCAAGGCGTACCTCAACAAATATCCGCTAGGCAACACTATTGCCTCTTGCAGAAGAATTTCAGCTTCCAGTAGGAGCCAAAGACATTCATTCCCAAGCTTGGGGGAGGCTCCAAGAGTTGTTCTTGGTTTTCCTCTACCATAGGTTGGATGGTTGTCTCCTCATCCAAAATTCATGTCATAGGTTGGTCCACCAATCCATGATTACATTTGTGCTGGAGCTGAAGGAGTCCTATTATCATTCATCATGGATGAGAATATGGTCTCTACTCAAGGGGTGGATTGAAGAATGCTCTAGTTCCCTTAGCTTGGCATGCACACCACGTAGAAAGGTGGACATTCTGGCTTTGGAACTACACCTCCCACTAAAGTATTATGAAGACCAAGCCAATGTAGGAGTGTTTGGATGATCCAAGGCATGGATATTCACATGATTTGTGAAAATCCATGTCATCATGTGCCACTCTGGGAATCAATTCCCTAAAGACCCATGAGGATTCATCCTTCCAAACACAACTCCAATGGCTATCACCTAAAAGGAGGTCAAGGGTGAATCAACATCACCCTTGTAATCAAGGAGGCTATGTGGATTCCAAGGGATTTATGTTTAACTAGCCTACCTTGAAGTATCTTGTCCATGGACAAACAAGAAATCAAAACAACATTTACATGAAGTTCTTGGCCAAGGACAAGAAACTTAAAGAGCATTCAAGATCCAAGGTATCCCACAATCACTTGTTGGGATTCCTACCATTCGACCAAGCCCATGCAACTTGGGGCAAGTGACATTGTTGATGAAGCATTTCTTGTTTGATCGTGGAGTCCACATGTCATCATTCCCAAGGAAGCTTTTGATCCATAATCAAGGTATGGGTTGACCTTAATGAATATCAAGAAGATCAAAGTGACACCCCTAAAAGAAGGACAAGCCTCACCATGCTCATGAGAGAATATCTTCAAGAGGGAAAAGCTGTCACTACATCAACAAGTCTTCATCAAGATGACGAAGAGGCTCGGGCCACCATGTGGCCCACAAGTACGAATGACATGCCAAAGGAGATTTGGCATGACAAGCAAGAGAAGTTGTCCACATCTTCAACTCCGGGATTGGACAACAAATCATCGCACTAAACAGGATAGAGGTAAGTCCCACTCATCAGAGTTTCAAAATTCGGTGAGTACTTGCCAGTAGGTTAACTGATAGTTAACTCATATTTGATTTCCCAAATTGCATATTTGAATTTCCCATTGAATCTTGCATTTGCATTCTGCATGTTTGAATTTTCACACTTGCATGTTGGAAAGTAAAATTCTCAACCTTCCTAAAACTAAAATTTTGAATTAGGAAATAAACATATTTGGATATGAACCTTGGGCATAACCACTTGAATTCATCTACCTAAATGCAAGCAAAAAAATATTTCCCCTAATATTCATTGCATTTACAAGTTGTTTCATGTTGGGCAAAACAATTTGGCAAAGGGTACAACATGCTTTTGAGCTAACGTAACCCGTTTTCGAGTGTTTTGTTCATGATTTTAGTGCAGCCAAGACAAAATTTGTAAATAGGTTGGAAGGCCCCATCAAGCGCATATCCCTCCATCGATCTCATTTTGTGTTCATTGTGGAGGAATGCTCAAGATGGTGGCCCAATGGAGGAACAAGATGAAGCCCATTCAACTCCAACCTCAACTTGACATTGAACATGAAGGCTTCACCAAAATTCATGGTCATGAGTTCCTCACACAATGACCTTCAACCAAGACTACTCTTCAACTGAGGTACAAGTTTAAAATTCTCCGTCGTTTGAATTGCATTAGGATTGAATGATTTTTGCTTACATTGGTAAGGAAGGTTTACACCTTTTCATCATTCAATTCTTATGCATCCTCACGAGAGTAAGTGTTGACATTACTCTTTTTAATTCTTCATAAAGGAATGTCACGTTATGTGGGAATAACTTTAAACAGGTACCTAGAATTTTATAAGCATTGCTAAAATTGACTTAGACATTTTCTGCCTAGGTAATGCTTATGGAATGACTTAATGGTTGAAATGGTATGTAGCAACCTAGGAATAGTGATGTCCATATTTTTTATTTGAAACTCATTCATGCATGGACAACTAAATTTCAAATTCCTAGGCATGAAAATAAAAAAATGTTCAGGAGGATGAAATTGAGAATCTTGTTTGCCATGACCTAAATGATAAAAAATTGCTCTTGAGTAAAAAGCTATGATGGTTAGAAAATTTACAATATAAAGGGATCCATATAGTGTAATTATATAACTTGCATTGTTATGAATAGGAGCTTTAGAAGATGTTCAACTTGATTTATTCATAAAGCCCCACTACTAGCAATGATCCATACACTGTTCATGGATACACTAGAAATTGGACCCAATGCATCTTTAGTCTTGTTCTTCCCCATGCGCACAGATAAGGATTCGGTTACCTAACCCGAAAATTCATTTGTACAAGTATCGGGAGCTAACAATCCCTCTCCATCATAGAGAGGAAGTTTGTAGGAGTAAAATAACTATGTAGGCATTCAAGGATCCAATTGTTGGAAACCCTAAGAGGATTCAATTTCAATATCTCTTGGCCATAGAGTAATTTAGGATTGTTGCTACCTATCGGAAATTAAGCCCGAAGGTCAACCATCACTATATGAGGCCACAGATTTGACATGGAAACCCTCCGTGAGCAACCAATGGGCTGCTATGAATATGTGAGAGCATTATGCTCTCAAAATAATCTAAGCACTCATTCGAGCTCAAGGGAATTGCCACCATCATTGGGTGTAAGTTATTCCTTTGTATATAAAAGGTATGATGTACTTTAACCAAGGAGTGAAAGGATCACATCCAATGTATATTGGGTACAAGTTGTTCCTATGTGGCTAGAAGGTATTTTATACCTTAGCCAATGAACAACTGATCAAACTCAACCCATGTTGAGTGCACGTCATTCCTTTGTGGTTATAGGTATGTTTTAGTTTAGCCAAGGAATAACGGATCGTACTCAACACATGTTGGATACATGTCACTCCTTGTGGCTAAAGGGTATCATTACCTTAGCCAAGGAATGACAGATCACACTCAATGCATGAGAGGTAGAAGTTATTCCTATAAGGCTAGAAGGTATGATACACCTAGCCAAAGAATGATGAAACACACTCGTGGCATGTTGAGTGCAAGCCATTCCTTTGTAGCCAAGGGTTACCATTACCATAGCCGAGGAATAACAAGATACATCCAACCTATGGAAACCTTGAGGTGTGGATGAGCGACATCGACAACACTCTCCTCCACCACATGCATGGAACACATGGAAGGCAACCCAACATCAACACTCAACCCCTCCAATGTCAAAGCCATGCTGCAACAAGGGTAGGCCAACCTCATGGACTACATCCGTCATTAGGGTTTTAGCCCATAGCGCGGACCCTGAACAAGAATAAGCTTGGGGGAGGACCCCCACTTGAGGAACCTTGTATCACATCCCATTTGCATCCAATTATTTTATTTATTTCTTTCCACCACATTTGCATAAAAAAAGTGATTAATAACAATGTAGTATATGGTAGGTTTATAAAATAAAAGATGCGAGGTAAGAATGATTCGGAATTCACATAGATGAAATGATAAATAGTTGGTATGTTTTAATTTTCCTAAGTCCCTAGTTTAGGGTAGATTAATAAAATAAAAGATGTGCGGTAAGAATGATTTGGAATTCACATAGATGAAATGATAAATAGTTGCTCTGTTTTAATTTTCCCAAGTCCCTAGTTTACAACTTACTTCTCTCCAACATATTGCTCTCATTGGCTAAAATTGTTTTTTCCTTGATTTGCAAGTTGTGGGTAGCAAAAGCTTAATCCATTATAAGTTGTGTGAAGTATGATATAGTGATAGGGATGCTATTCCTAGTTTGAAAGAGAAACTTAGATTTCTGAAGAAATTCTAAAAAGATTTAAGTTATCCTCATTTGATTGGAAATATCCACCAAAGCCATATGATACATTACATTGATATACCTTATGCATATGCTATTTGTCTTCACATTGAGCTTTGTCAAACTAGTATAGACCTATGTGAGATTTCATCCATTACCTTTTGAATTCAAGATTTCACTTGCACATGCTATACTTCTACACTAGAAGTAAGCAAAATTCCCATCATACCACCACTCCAGAATAAAAAGAGAAACTCCATACCATTCATGCTTAGTACTCTCTCCAAATTTATAGCATAAAAGGGAGTAGAATACATGGCTACAAGAAAAGGAAAAAAATAAAATAAAATGCATGCTTACATCATAAGCATGAGAAAAAAAGAAGAAAAAAAGAGAAAGGGAAAAGGAAAAGTAGCCTTGTTTCATTCCCGCAAAAAAAAAAAGAGTCGACATACATATGACTCATCTCAAATATCCACATCCACCTCCATTTCCATCACACATGCACAAGCCTTGAATCAAATAGTTTTGAATTGATTTCTCCTAAGGCTTGCTTTTTTGACTTATCAATATTATGTGTTGCAAATATGCCTACTATATTTCCTTCCAAGATCCACATACAAGCCTTACGTAGAGGTAGGCTGAATTGAGGCAAAATGCCTTGGTGAGGATTTATTTCCAATACACACAAAGGAGATACTTGAGAGAATCAAATTGAGATACTTAAAATCTAAATTGGACTCTCTGTAAGTTGAGTAGAACTTGATTTCTACGGTATGTGTGCTCCATTTGTTTTTCTATCTTTCAAAAACCCATGAATAGGAGATGGCATAAGCCCCATAATGACTTAAGATGGGTGAAGTACCGTGTCAATTTTTGCAATACTAGGTAGAGTATTTTGTTGTGCACATGGTACTTTGGAAAAGTAGAACATAGTAGCAACTCCTTCTCATCAACCTAAAGTCTTGACTTTGCTCAAGATAAGCAAAGGATAAGCTTTTGGGAGTTTGTTGATGGCTGTTATATACCAATTTCACCTGTAAATATAAATCAGTTATGTGAAAGAAATATCATTTCTTGCACACATCACCTTTCTATTTAACCTATTTCCACTTGTCCTTGGAGAAAGTAGTGCATGCATGGATTCTATGCAGAATTGAAGTGAAGCAAGGGGATGGATCCTACAAAATATCATTCCAGCCAATCAGGCGATGACACATAGCACCACATGGATCAAATGGTCCACAAAACGAAGTATCCGAGGCCATCCAACGGTGTAACACCCATATCACGGGATGGGACCCACCTATCAGTCACCTGGAGGAAGAACTAGTCGTTTGAAACCAGGACCAGGTCGGCCGACCCCCCTAGTCGTCCAACTAGTTCCTGGTGCCAAACGCGGTCAAACGCCACGTCTTGGCTCGTCCCGACTGTTGATGGCTGTTATATACCAATTTCATCCGTCAATTTAACTCAATTATGTGAAGGCTTTGTCATTTCTTGCACACATCACCTTTCTATCTAACCCAATTCCACTTGGACTTGGAGAAATATGTGTATGCGGCATTTTATGCAGGAAATGAGGAAGTGTAGAGGGACCAATCCTATAAAATATCATCCTAGCCAATCAGGCGACGACACATGGCATCCCATGGATCAAATGGCCCACGAACAGAAGTATCCGAGGAGATCCAACGGTGTATCACCCAGCTACATCAAGGGGGCCCACCTGGCAGCCACCTGGAGTAAGCACTCCACGTTCAGAGTGCTGACCAGGTCAGCTGAACCAGGGGTTCGGCCGACCCCTTCCTGGCACCAAACACGGTCAAACACCGCGTGTTGGCTCCTCCTGTATTGAAGGAGTCAATGGTGACTGATTTGCGCGCTTTTGATGGCAGGAATCGACCTCAACACTAGTATAAATAGGACCCCCTACACCTCACTTCAACACACACCACTTGAGCTTCATCTCTATTTTATACACTATCTTCCATAGTCTTAGAGGAGTTAGCTTGTAGAGAGGAGAGTCTCTAGTCCCAAGTCCAAATTGGGAAAGGAGTAAGGAGTCTCTTTCTTCCCAATTCTACATTGGGAAAGGTATGTGTCGGTACCTGGGTACCGTATACCCCTTGAGATTGCAAAGATCTCACAGAAATGTCATCTACTTGATTTGAAGACCTTCGGAGGCCCACATGTCAGACATAACCGGACCCGCTCTCCCAACATGGTTAGTCCCAGGGTCGCCACGTGTACCATCAAACCGGGCTACCGCCCACAAGGGGGAAGCTCTAGGCTATGTACCATAACGGCACCCCTGGACCTAACCCCAGACCGAGGGAAGCTACAGAACTGACACGTGTCTGGTGGCACCGGACCTATCTGTTCCCCACAGTATGCTCCAGAGCTACCACGTGTCCAACCGTCGGATCTTCAGCCTCAAACCTCCGGTAGTCTCCACAACGGCTCCGGATCTTCAAAGGGGAATCAAGGACTTCAAGACCCGATTAAGTGTCATTAATACTATGTTAATGACACACGATAGGACGACCCTTATTACCAGTAACGGTGCTGTCAAAGCCCGTAACTCGGTCATTAAGGGTAATTAAGCGCATCAAATGTGTATCAATATTAGTAGCCGCCGGGGCCACATGTCGAGCCAGGCCAACTTGTAACGATCTGTCCTTATACTATAAAAGGACAGATCGACGATACATAGAAGGAGAGGCTGATCTGACCTGATCTGAGGCTGATCTGACCAGATCTGATCTGATCTGATCTAAGCTGGTCTAAGCAGCTCACACGCGCTCTTAACTCACTTCACCTGAGTTGAGTTCATACATCCAATAAAACACCAGCACACCCCGTGGAGTAGGGTATTACGCTCAGGCGGCCCGAACCACGTAAATCTTTGTGTCTCCTGTGTCATTTTACATTTCACCTTCTTGAATCTTCGCGCGCCCACACCGAACTTCAAACTCCGTAAACACTTTTAGTAGTGTCGGGAGATCTGCCGGATCAAAACCACCGACAGCTGGCGCGCCAGGTAGGGGGGCGCCTGAGATTACAAGAATGGTGAACTCAGCTGCTGAATCATCCAATGGTCATCCCACTGTTCAAGCTGCTGGGGACAATCCCTCAAATATGCAGCCACCAGCAGGAACCTCAGTTCCAGCAGGAGTCACACTTCCACCACTGCCGCCTCCACCAGCAAATCAAGCTTGGCAGCGCGATGGTGCACCAGTGAAAGTGCATCTAGGACTCCGTTGTGGGTTTTGGATGATTTATGACAAGCAATTGGGATCCTAACCTTTTTGTTGAGATGAATGCAGGCCAATAATGAAAAATGAGCAAAATACCAAAAGAAAGGGATAATGAGGAGCAAAGTGAACTTGAACTCAAGGAAAAGAAATAGTAGATTATTGTGTATGGAGTGTGTTAAGGAAACACACCCAAGAGCTCAATCATATTTAAGCACACACACATATTGCACAAAGTTACACAGGACCGGACTAGTCCGATATCAACCGGACTAGTCCGATATCCTTTATGGACCAGATCGGACAAGTCCGATATCTGTCGGACTAGTCCGATATCTTTCTGACTTGAGTCGGACTAGTCCTCCCCAGGGCGGACTAGTCCTCAACACACATAAGAAGTCACACAAAATCGGACAAGTCCGTTGTTAACCAGACTACTCCGATATTCATTCTGATCCACTTCGGACAAGTCCGATGTTTACACGGACTAGTCCAAAATACCCACTGATCTAAATCGGACAAGTCCTCCAAGTGCGGACTTGTCATCCAACACACTTAGGGTTTCATATGTCTGGTCAAGTCCGATGGCTATCGGAATAGTCCGAAGATTTCCAGTAGTGAAATCGGACAAGTCCTTTTTCGACCGGACTAGTCCTATATTTCGGGAAACTTAGGGTTTGCTACACACAGCACACCGGACTAGTCCGGTGACCACCACGGAATAGTCCGATCTTTCTAAACCCTAACGGTCACTTTTAGAAACCCCATATAAATAGAGGTGCACGACCCACTTTTACACTCTCTCGAACCCTAGCGCCGTAACACCTCCCAAGAGACTCGGAAATCACTTCTCTCCATGAAATTAAGTGCAAAATCGATCAATCCTTTGAGGATCACTTCTAGATCATTGGAGAGACACTTGGCACACATCATTGAGCTCTTGGTTTGAATCTCTAACACACTCCTGCGTTTCAATTGTAATTTCTGAGTGTGTTTTTGGTGGCATTGTGATTTGTAATCTAAGGGAGCTCTCAACGTGTGAGAACGCCCCTTGAATTTGGTTATTCACCCCTTTGTGATTAGTGGAAGAGGGTTGGCCTTCGTGGCGATCCGAGGAGGGTAGGGTTGGAGAAGACCCGATCCTTTTGTGGTATCCTCAACATGGATGTAGGTTGCCTTCGTGGTAGCCGAACCACGGGATAAATCGTGTGTCTTGTCCTTTTTGTGTTCATCACTCAAATTGATCTACTTACTCTAGGGTTTGATACACATTGTTGAATTTACAATAAATTGTAGAACACAAGCCTTAATTGTGATACAATCCAATATACAACTGTTAAACTGTTGTTTGATTCTATAATTCCGGTGCACACATTGAAGAATCAACCTAATCGATTAATCTTGATCAACTTAGTCCGTGAACACCGGACTAGTCCGCACTTTACCAGACTAGTCCGATTTCTCTAGTATTGAACTTGTTGTTGAGTGTTGCAGGATCCGACAAAAATTCAAAAGGCCTATTCAGCCCCCCTCTAGGCCTACATTCAATTGGTATCAGAGCAAGGTTCTTCAAGAAAGAGTTTAACCACTCGAAGAGATCATGTTGGACATGAAGGACGTCCACAAAATCAACAACCAAGAGGAAGTCAACAACGACAAGACCCAAAAACTGGAGAAGTACCTCGAAGCCATTGAAGACTTCGAGGACGACGATGAGGAGACGCTGGAGCTAAAGGCGCTCCTCAGAAAGAAGGCACTTTCAAAAGGGAAAGCGAAAGTTGAAGAGAAGAAGAAGGGGGGTAGTCACATCGACTACTCCCGATATCCTTTTAATTATGATCGTCTAAATTCCAATAACAATCACTACTTATCTATCCCACTTGGAAAGGCCCCACACTTTGATGGGAGTGATTACTCCATGTGGAGGCAGAATATGAAGATGCATTTGATTTCCCTCAACCCAAGTTTATGGCATGTTGTGTGTACAGGGATAGATATTCTGGATGACGACAAAGAGCTCATCCCTAGTCAAGAGCAAGCCATCCATAGAAACGCTCAAGCCGCAGCCGTAATCACCTCCTCTCTCAGTCGAGACGAGTTCACCAAGGTGGATGGACTCGAAATTGCTAAGGAGATATTGGATACTCTACAAACAACACATGAAGGTGACCGGCATGTGCGTGAGGCAAAAATTGAAATGATTGAAGGGGAACTAGGAAGATTTGCAATTGAGGAAGACGAGTCACCCCAGGACATGTACAACCGATTGAAGACACTTGTCAACAAGGTTCGATCATATGGGAGCAAGAAGTGGTTACTTATCCTTAGAGCTTTTATTCCTCGCAATGTCACGCTATGCTCAATGATCAGAGAAAGCCCCGGTTACAAAAGGATGACTCCGGATGAATTGCTTGGTAAAATTATAAACTTTGAAATGATGGAGAAACAAGCCAAGCACGTCAAAGAAATTGCCAACCTCACCTCGACCAAGAAGAAAGGAGTTGCCCTAAAATCTCCTCTCAAGCCTCTATCCAAAGAAGCAAGAGAAGCACAACTAGAGGAGGACAGTGATGACGAGAGTAGTGAGCTAGATGAAGAAGATATGATTTTGTTCATGAAAAATTTCAAGAGAATAATGAAGAAGAGACAAGGAACAAAATCAAGTGAAGGAAAGTACATGGAAAGGACGAAGCCAAAGATGAGGCGGGCGTGCTATAATTGTGGAGAGTATAACCACTTTATAGTCAATTGCCCGTATGAGGACAACAAGAAGAAAACTAAAGAAACCAAGCCTCAACCTAAGAAATTCTTCAAGAAGAAGAAACAAGCTGAACAAGCACACATTGGGAAGGAGTGGGACTCAAACGATGAGTCCTCATCATCCGATGAAGAAGAGATGGCTGGCATAGCCATAGAAAGCACATCCAAGAAATCCACACTCTTTCCCACACTCGGTGCAAAGAAGGGAAATGGCACTTTTCTCATGGCCAAGGAAGGTAAACGCAAGGTAAACATCAAAACCCCTTCCATGCATTCCTACTCTAGTGATGATGAACTAGATAGTAATGATGAGGATATGCTAAATGGACTAGATAGGAAAACTGCTGCTAAAATGAGATTTTTACTTGACCAACTTGTTGAGAAGGAGAGGTTAATTGATCGTCAAGAGGACATGATTATCTCCCAAAAGGAGAAGTATGTCAAACTTGACAAACTTCTGGAGCTTGAAAAGGAGAAAAACAGTTCACTAGAGCTTGAGCTAGCTTCAAGCAAGAAAACTTGCTTGGAGTTAACCGACTCAAATGTTGCAATCAAGGACCAACTTGCTGACCTGATCAAGGTTAACAAAATCCTTGAAGTGCAAGTTGAGTCACTCAAGCTATGTGAACATTCCTCCTCTTCAAGTTCACCTTCTCAACCTACTAAAACTGATCTTGTTCATATGTGCACATGTAGTAAAATCAACACCAGTTTGAAGGAGAAGTCAACCACCACAAAGGATAAAAATCCTACCCAGTGTGGAATATTTGACAAGGAGAAGATCAACTATGCACGTAGTGCATACTAGGTCCAAAGACCTCCAAATGTCAAATATGGCATTGGTTACTCTTATGATGTAAAGCAATATGCTGGAAGTCATAAGAATAACAGGGGAAGGATCTCCTTTGTGAAGGGAAGATCCTCTCAAACTGATAAGTTGAAGAATAAGAAACTGAACTCGCATGAATACCGGACTAGTCCGGTCAGTGTCCGGACAAGTCCGGTCATCCGGACAAGTCCGGTCATCCGGACAAGTCTGGCCACCCAGACTAGTCCGATTCATAAACAACAGCAGCTTCTATTTAAAACATTTGATGCCTATTATGTGTTAATGAGAAACAATCTTGGTAAGGTTTATGCTTATTATGTTGGGCCACGCCATGGGAACACAAAATCCCATGTGTGGGTGCCCAAATGTATTGTAACTAACCTCCAAGGACCCAAGCAAGCTTGGGTACCTCAAACCAAGGAATAATTTGTTTTTGCAGGCCTATTCCTCCGGTGGATCCAAATGGGTGCTAGACAGTGGATGCACCAACCACATGACCGGAGAAAGGAGGATGTTTGTAGAATATGAAGAAAACGAGGACCCAAACGAAGGCATCTACTTCGGAGATGATAGTCAAGGAAAGGTGCTCGGTACCGGTAAAATTGGAATATCCTCTGAACACACGCTTTCTCAGGTTTTACATGTTGAATCTTTAGATTATAACCCGCTGTCCATATCTCAACTATGTGACAGAGGTTATAGTTGTTTGTTCACTAACGAGGGTGTGACCGTCTCAAGGAGGAGTGATGGTTCCGTTGCATTCAAGGGTATGTTGAAGGGAAAGCTTTACCTTGTTGACTTCAACAAGGATAAAGCCGAACTTGACACATGCTTGATTGCAAAAACCAACATGGGTTGGCTGTGGCATAGACGGCTAGCGCATGTTGGTATGAGGAATCTTCAAAAACTCCTCAAGGGCGATCACATCCGAGGTTTGAAGGATGTTGTTTTTGAGAAAGACAGACCTTGTAGCGTGTGCCAAGCCGGGAAGCAAGTTGGAGCACATCATCCCGCAAAGAACATCATGACTACAACAAGACTGCTCAAACTCCTTCACATGGACTTGTTTGGTCCAGTTGCTTACATAAGCAACGGCGGTAACAAATACGGTTTGGTTATCATTGATGATTTTTCTCGCTTCACTTGGGTTTTCTTTTTGCATGATAAGTCAGAAACACAGGGAACACTCAAGAAATTCTTCAAGCGAGCTCAAAACGAGTTTTCATTGTCAATCAAGAGTATTCGAAGCAACAATGGCACGGAGTTCAAGAACATACAAGTGGAGGAGTACCTTGATGAAGAGGGCATCAAGCACGAATTTTCAGCGCCATATTCACCAAAACAAAATGGAGATGCCGAAAGGAAGAACCGAACACTCATAGAGATGGCAAGAACAACGCTCGATGAATACAAGACTTCGGATCGATTTTCGACGGAAGCGATTAACACCGCTTGCCACGCCGAAATCGGCTTTATCTTCATCGACTACTCAAGAAAACTCCCTATGAGCTACTCACCGGTAATAAACCAAACATTTCATACTTTCGAGTTTTCGGTTCTCCATGTTATATCCTGAACAAGAAGCCCAGGACTTCAAGGTTCGCTTCGAAGTCCGATGAAGGTTTCTTGCTCGGTTACGATTCGAACACCTACGCCTATCGTGTTTTCAACAAGGGCTCCGGACTTGTTGAAGTAGCACGTGACGTAGTGTTCGATGAGACTAACGGCTCCCAAAAGGAGCAAGTTGATCCATGTGAATTAGGTAAAGAAGAAGCTCCTTGTCTAGCATTGAAAAGAATGGCTCTAGGTGAAGTTCAACCACAAGAGTCACCTTCACACATAAATGAGGAAAATGAACCACAAGAGGAGACCAACAATCAAGGGGGAGCTTCAACACAAGCACAAGAGTATGAAGATGATCAACAAGTCAACGAGAGCAACCACTCAGGGGGAGAAGAAAATGATCATGAAGACACAACTCCCCAAGTGCCCCACCCAAGAGTACACCAATGCATTCAAAGGGATCACCCAATCGACAACATCATCGGTGACATCCAAAAGGGAGTAACCACTAGATCTCGCATAGCTAAGTTTTGTGAGCATTACTCGTTTGTCTCCTTTTTGAAACGACGCAGGATTGAGGATGCATTGAAGGATCCGGACTGGGTGGTGGCAATGCAAGAAGAATTGAACAACTTCAAGAGGAACGAGGTGTGGGAACTTGTGGCAATACCCAATGCAAACATAGTGGGCACCAAGTGGGTCTTCCGCAACAAACAAGATGAACACGGAGTGGTAACAAGAAACAAGGCACGACTTGTGGCCAAAGGGTACTCACAAGTCGAACGTTTGGATTTCGATGAGACTTTTGCTCCAGTAGCTAGGCTTGAATCTATTAGAATATTACTTGCATATGCTACTCACCATGATTTCAAGCTGTATCAAATGGACGTGAAAAGCGCCTTCCTCAACGGACCGATCAAGGAAAAGGTGTACGTGGAGCAACCTCCCGGATTTGAAGACGAAGAGTTCCCCGACCACGTATAGAAATTGCGTAAGGCTCTCTACGGCCTCAAACAAGCTCCTAGAGCTTGGTATGAGTGTCTTAGAGACTTCTTAATTGAGAATGGTTTTCAAATTGGCAAAGTAGATTATACATTATTTACAAAGAACTTAGATAATGATCTTTTTATTTGTCAAATTTATGTTGACGATATAATTTTTGGATCAACTAATCAATCTTTTTGTGAGGAATTTAGAAAAATCATGACAGACAGGTTTGAAATGTCAATGATGGGAGAATTAAAATACTTTTTGGGATTCCAAGTGCGGCAACAAAGGGAAGGAACGTTCATAAGCCAAACCAAGTACACGCAGGACATACTCAAGAAGTTTGGCATGGACAAGGCAAAGCCCATAAAGACCCCCATGGCAACGAATGGCCACTTGGATCTCAATGAAGATGGACCTAGCGTCGATCAAAAGGTATATCGCTCCATGATTGGATCTCTACTTTACTTATGTGCATCTAGGCCAGATATTATGTTGAGTGTATGTTTGTGTGCGCGATTTCAAGCCAACCCTAAGGAATGTCACTTGACAGCCGTAAAAAGAATCCTGAGATATTTAGTTCATACACCGAACCTTGGTCTTTGGTACCCAAAAGGCTAAATTCAATCTCATTGGTTACTCCGATGCAGATTTTGCCGGGTGCAAAGTAGATAGAAAAAGCACCTCCAGCACATGCCAATTCCTAGGGAGATCCTTAGTTTCTTGGTCATCTAAGAAACAAAATTCCATTGCTTTATCCACAGCCGAAGCGGAGTATGTTGCAGCCGGGAGTTGTTGTGCACAACTCCTTTGGATGCTACAAACTCTAAGGGATTACGGTTACAATTTGAACCGTATTCCTCTCCTTTGTGATAATGAGAGTGCCATTAAAATAGCCCACAATCCAGTTGAGCATTCTAGAACTAAACACATAAACATAAGACATCATTTCTTGAGAGACCATTCCATGAAAGGGGACATTACCACCTCGAATGTCAACACCCAAAAACAATTGGCCGACATATTCACCAAGCCACTTGATGAAAAGCGTTTTTGTGAACTCCAAAATGAACTAAATATCTTTGATTCTCGGAGTGTGGCTTGAAAAGTTGCATACCTGTATGACCTCTTCAAAATTTTGACCGAATTGTGAAAATCATCCCCCTTCATTTTCTTTCTCGAAAAACTATGTTAATTATTAGATCTTGATGAATTATGATCATTGTGTGATTGTTGTATGCTTACTGGTCAAATTCGTCAAGATTAATTGATTTGTTTTGCCCCTCCTATTCTCTATTAGTGAACCTTCAAATATATATGAATGGGCTATGCAAATTCTCCTGGTGACCACGGACTAGTCCATGGTTACCCGGACTAGTCCGCTCTTGCAGACTAGTCCGCAGAGTGCCGGTTAGAACGGACTAGTCCGATAGACCACGAACTAGTCCGATATAGCTCTCTGGATGACTTCGAACTAGTCCGGTCATGTCCGGACTTGTCCGATTTTTCGTGTCCATAACCCTAGCCACCACCAAACCCTAATCTTCTCATCCCCACTTTTGCTCACGCTTTCCTCTCTCTTGCGCTCGAGCCACCAAGGCGATTCTTTGCTACCTCCGTCGAAAAAGTCCACATTTGGGCGGAGATCAAGCTTGACCTCTTGGGGATTGAAGCCAGCGGACTTGTCTGGCCTCCAACCCCCAAATCTTCAAGCGTCAATCGATTTCTTCGGTAAATTTCTTCAAAACCCTAGAAATCTTGTTTTTCTCCATTGTTGATCGTATAGCCTAGCATCCTTCACTAGATACATGCTTATTTGATGTACTACGTGTATGCTAGACTAGATTTGCATTAGGAATCATTCCTTGACCAATCTGTTAGGTTTTTGAGGATGAACACCAGACTAGTCCGGTCCATGCACGGACAAGTCCGGTCCACCGGACTAGTCCGTGCCTGTGCACCGGACAAGTCCGATGTTTCTGAACTGAAAACCTAATTTTTCAATTCCTCAATGCAATTCATTGCTATCTTTTCATACCTATGCCTTGTATCACTTACCATCACTCTTGCAAAATCATTCTCAGATCATGTCAAGCTCAAACAACGAATTCTCTGACTTTGAGGCCAAGTTGGACCACGAGGTAGCACCTCGGTCCTCGACGGGTCTTGGCAAGAAGCGCCAAGAAAGACCCTCCGAGCCTGCTCCTTCCCCTCCTCAGGTTTGGAGGAAAGTGCTAGCGAAGAAGCTGGCCTCCAAGGTGCCAGCCTCTAAGGCTGGTGGTAGCCCTAGCTCGGCAAGTGCCCGCCAAGCCAAGGGCAAGGGCAAGGGGATAGCAACGGGGCCAGTCGGGCCCTTGAAGCTCCATGCTCCCAGGGAAGGGGTCCGGGACCCTACTGAGGAGAAGTTCAACGGCAAGGGCAGTGATTCTGCAGCCAAGTTCAGAAGCATTGACTGGTATGGCAGGCCAAAGCAAGCTATCGATGGAAGGTTTTGGTGCAACTTCCATGCAGACTTTTACAAATCGGTGTATCTCCCGATGAAGACACCGGTGGTGCGCGGTCAGTGGATTGACTGGGCACACCTTGAGAAGAAGAAGTGCTCATCTTTTGATGAAGTCATTGTAGCAGTTGAGAGGCATGGCCTGAAGGATCTCTTTGCCTTCAGGCATAACTGGAATGATGAAGTGATTGCACAGTTCTTTGCAACTTGCCACTTCTCAAGTGAGGATGAAGAGAGTGTTACTTGGATGACACACGGAACTAAGTATAGTATCACTCAAGAGGACTTTGCTAATCTGCTCCATCTGGACACCTCTGGACATGACATGCTGATCATCCACAACATAGGTGTCATGGAGAAGGATAGGATGGAATTCCTATATGAGCCGAACTCAAAGTATGTCCCTCCCTCTACAAAGTACATGAAACCATTCTTTGTGGTCCTCAATAGAGTGCTGAGGAAGACTATTTCTCCTAAAGATGGAGATGCTGGGAGCGTGCAGGGTTACCTCCGAACCCTAATGAGAGTCATAAGCAAGGACCGCCCATTTGATGTGGCGGAATACATTTGGAATGATATGGTCAACATATCCTGCACACCTAACAGGTCATCTGGCTATGCTCCCTACCTCATGTATATGATTGAGAAAGTCACAGGTATTGAGTTCGTGAAGGATGTGAAGCACACTCGTTTGAGGCCTCAGAACCCTCAACCAGTGAGTGTCCAGACTGCTCCCTCGCCGGCCTCCAGTCCCGAGGCACCGGTAAGATCAAGAAGCAATGCTAGGGCTGTCCCTACCTCTAGGGAAGCCCCTCGGAGAGGATCAGCTAGTGGGATCCTCAAGTACCTGACCGCCATATTCTCCTCCTGCAAAAAGATCGGAGTGAAGGTCCACAAGCTCAACAAGAGAAGAAAGGAGGACATGAAGTATATAAAGGCCAATATGAAGCAAATCTGCCAGAAGCTGGAGATCGACCCCATTGGATCTCCAGTGATTTCTGAAGAGTCCGACCCGAACTTCACCGAGCTCGGGCCTCTGAACCCCTCCGAGCTTGCCTACTTTGGCATTGGGGGCTCGAGCGACACCGTCCCTCCTCCCTCTCCTCCTCGTCAAGCGGTAAGCGAAGAAGATGAAGACAATGACGAGAGGACTGACAGTGAAGAGTGAAGATCTTAGAACCCTCCTCTCTCTCTTTTTGGTGTCTTGATGCCAAAGGGGGAGAGATTGAGGGGGAGTCTTAGCCTTAGTTGTGGTAGGGTGCGAGGAGAGAGTTATCTTTATCTTTCTTTGTGGTTGTAATGCTTTAACGCTGTTTACATGTTAACTATTGTTCTGTGTTGAAATGCTTAATTAATTTCCAAATATGTGTTGAAATCTGCAATTTTGCTCCTGAAATGACATATGCACTTTGTATTGATTCATCAATGTAAATTATGTCATTCTTAATGTTTCAATGCACTTAGTTATGCATCCCACCATAAATAATGCACATATGGATATTTCTCTTACTGCTTAATGTATTTTTGAGTCATATGTGCATACTTTATGAAAATCTCATCTCTTTTTGTCATATTTTGTGAAATCTCAATTGGTTGTCATCAATCACCAAAAAGGGGGAGATTGAAAGTGCATCTAGGACTCCCTTGTGGGTTTTGGATGATTTATGACAAGCAATTGGGATCCTAACCTTTTTTGTTGAGATGAATGCAGACCAATAATGAAAAATGAGCAAAATACCAAAAGGAAGGGATAATGAGGAGCAAATTGAACTTGAACTCAAGGAAAAGAAATAGTAGATTATTGTGTATGGAGTGTGTTAAGGAAACACACCCAAGAGCTCAATCATATTTAAGCACACACACATATTGCACAAAGTTACACAGGACCAGACTAGTCCGATATCAACTGGACTAGTCCGATATCCTTTCTGGACCAGATCAGACAAGTCCGATATCTGTCGGACTAGTCCGATATCTTTCTGACTTGAGTCGGACTAGTCCTCCCCAGGGCAGACTAGTCCTCAACACACTTCACAAGTCACACAAAATCAGACAAGTCCGTTGTTAACCGGAATAGTTCGATATTCATTCTGATCCACTTCGGACAAGTCTGATGTTTACACGGACTAGTCCGAAATACCCACTGATCTAAATCGGACATGTCCTCCAAGTGCGGACTTGTCATCCAACACACTTAGGGTTTCATATGTCCGGACAAGTCCGATGGCTATCGGACTAGTCCGAAGATTTCCAGTAGTAAAATCGGACAAGTCCGTTTTCGACCGGACTAGTCCGATATTTCGGGACACTTAGGGTTTGCTTCACACAGCACACTGGACTAGTTCGGTGACCACCACGGTCTAGTTCGATCTTTCTGAACCCTAACGGTCACTTTTAGAAACCCCATATAAATAGAGGTGCACAGCCCACTTTTACACTCTCTCGAACCCTAGCGCCGTCACACCTCCTAAGAGACTCAGAAATCACTTCTCTCCACGAAATTAAGTGCAAAATCGATCAATCCTTTGAGGATCACTTCTAGATCATTGGAGAGACACTTGGCACATATCATTGAGCTCTTGGTTTGAATCTCTAACACATTTCTACGTTTCAATTGTAATTTCTGAGTGTGTTTTTGGTGGCATTGTGATTTTTAATCTAAGGGAGCTCTCAACGTGTGAGAACGCCCCTTGAATTTGGTTATTCACCCCTTTGTGATTAGTGGAACAGGGTTGGCCTTCGTGGCGATCCGACGAGGGTAGCGTTGGAGAAGACCCAGTCCTTTTGTGGGCTCCTCAACGTGGATGTAGGTTGCCTTCGTGGTAGCCGAACCACAGGATAAATCGTGTGTCTTGTCCTTTTCGTGTTCATCACTCAAATTGATCTACTTACTCTAAGGTTTGATACACATTGTTCAATTTACAATAAATTGTAGAACACAAGCCTTAATTGTGATACAATCCAATATACAACTGTTAAACTGTTGTTTGATTCTATAATTCCGCTGCACACATTGAAGAATCAACCTAATCGATTAATCTTGATCAACATAGTCCGTGAACACTGGACTAGCCCGCACTTTACCGGACTAGTCCGATTTCTCTGGTATTGAACTTGTTGTTGAGTGTTGCAGGATCCGACAAAAATTAAAAAGGCCTATTCACCCCCCCCTCTAGGCCTACATTCAACCGGCGTCAATCAATGCATCGGCGAATCATGACAACCCGGAACACACACTCCATGCAGCACGTGCTCTCCTTCAGCGCCCACCACCTCCGGATGCATCCCAGGATGCAATGGAGCAGTGGAGGGCCGATGTGGAACACTTGGTTGCAGCAGCAGCCGACCGCATCAGTAACCAGGGTCCTCCTCCTTCAGGACGGGCCCCGTCGCAGCGACGGACCTTGTCTGGCAGACTTGGTCCACACGTTTCCAACAACAGGAGACGTGCTGCATCACAGCAAGTGACGTCGTTGCCCTCCGGGGCGCGACGCACTCACAAGGTATCAAGGCTTTCAACTCATGACCTTCGGGCAGAGCTTGATCGCCGATACCGTCAACAAGACGGCCAAGTCCATATTGAGCGTGCTCGTGAAAGACGAGAAGCTCAGGACATTCCTGCTCCTGAAGGAGTAGGAGGAGGCTGTTCAGCCCTGGCCATGCATCTGCGTATGGTCAGGTGGCCACAGAAATTACGGCCTCATCTACCGGAGAAGTTTGACGGGACCGTTAATCCTGTCGAATTTCTTCATATTTACTCCACTGCTATCCTGGCAGCTGGAGGAAATGAGGCCGTAATGGCCAACTATTTTCCAGTGGCTGTAACTGGGACCACCCGGTCCTGGTTTATGAGCCTTCCACCCAACTCCATCAACAGTTGGGAGGAGTTTTGCCGACAGTTCACCGCCAACTTCGGGAGTTCATACACCTGGCCAGGCACCGAACTGGACCTTTTTGTAGTCGTGCAAAAAGGGGGAGAATCCCTGTGATCATTCATCCAGAGATTCTCTCAGGTACGAAACACTATCCCTTCTATCTCTAGCGCTTCTGTCATTGTGGCATTTAGATAGAGCGTACGGGATAAGAAGATGTTGGAGAAACTGGCGATCAAGGAGATCACCAGTGTCACGAAACTCTTCAGCTTGGCCGACAAATGTGTTAGAGCTGCGGAGGGCCATGAAATGCACTCCAAACCACCTCCAGAGGATCGCAAGAAACCCTCCAAAGGCAAAGCCACTACCTCCGGGAGTGGCAAAAAGAAGAAAAAGACCAACGACAAGAAGAAGCCGTTGGCCGGTGCATCTAATGCTGCAGCTGCTGCAGCTCCGGGTGGCTGGGGGCCACGCCCTGAGAAGCGACCTCGACCATCTTCTGAAGATGGTGGCAAACCCAAGGTGTGGTGTCCAATTCATAAGACGGACAGCCACAGTTTGGAAGACGTTTGGGAGTTCCAAAACCATGTCGAGCGCTATAACAAGCGCCGGGAAGAAGTTCCTTTCCGGCAGAGGGAAGGAAAACAAAAAGTTGATGAAGCTCCGGCTGAAGAGGAGTTAGGTTTTCAGGATCCTAAAAAGGTCCGTAAGGCCATCTACACCTCCGTCGATGACGATTCTGATGTCTCTGACAACAAGTGTCGGAAGACCATGAACACCATTTTTGGTGGATCATGGGACATCACCTCCTGCCGCGTCCTCAAGACAATGCGTCGGGACATGGCCGATGTAGCTCCTACAGCCAGGGCGGAGCCTCATCGGAAGTGGATGGACACAACCATCACTTTTGATGCTTCGGACTGCCCTCGAAGCATGGTTGGAGCAGGCCAGTTACCTTTGATGGTATCTCCTACCATCAATAACATTCAGCTCCACCATGTTATGGTAGACGGAGGTTTGGGACTGAACCTCATAAGCTTCGAAGCTTTTACCAAGCTTCAGCTCCGACCTTCGGATCTTCACCCTTCCCGACCTTTCTCTGGAGTAGGTCCGGGAGCCATTACCCCACTCGGTGCTATTACTCTCCCCGTTACCTTCGGGACCCGGGAGAAGTATCACACTGAGAAGTTGGTTTTTGTCGTTGCTCAGATCAACTTACCTTTCAACGCCATCTTGGGTAGGCCTGCCTTGTACAAATTCGTGGCAGCTGCTCATTATGGCTACCTGGTGTTAAAGATGCCAACACTAGTAGGCATTCTCCGGATCCGAGGAGATCGCACTGTCGGAGTAACCGCTCTGGAAGAACTTCATGCACTTACTACGACGCAAGAGGAGGACTCCAGGCAGGAGCAAGCTCCAAAGCCCCCGAGCATTCGTCAACGAGGCTCGACTTCTGCACCTCGTGTGCAGCCAAGCGGCGACACCGACATTCCCGTCAAAGTCGTCCAAATCAGTTCCGATGCGGCTCGGACCACCCGTATATCGGGGGGACTGGAAGAAAAATAGGAACTCGCACTCATCGCTTTCCTCCGGGCTAATGTCGACGTGTTTGCCTGGCAACCGTCACAAATGCCTGGGATCCCCAAGGAAGTGATTCAGCACAATCTGAAGATCTACCCTAACGCCCGTCCCGTGCATCAAAAGCCTCGGAAGCAATCCGTGGAGCGACAAAACTTCATTCGACAAGAAGTGAAGAAGTTGCTCGAAGCTGGATTCATCCGAGAAGTCTTCCATCAAAAATGGCAGGCAAACCCAGTCGTTGTGCCCAAGGCCGGCGGGAAGCTTCGGATGTGTATTGACTACACAACACTAAATAAGGCATGTCCAAAAGATCCATTCCCACTACCTAGAATAGATCAGATAGTGGATTCCACCTCCGGGTGTGAATTACTGTGTTTCCTAGACGCATATTTTGGGTATCATCAAATCAGAATGTCTAGGGAAGATGAAGAGCATACCTCTTTCATCACAGTAGATGGATTGTACTGTTATACAGCCATGCCATTTGGTCTCAAGAATGCAGCTTCAACCTTTGTATGAGCTATGTACAAAACTTTTGAAGAACTCATTAGAGACATAGTGGAAGTGTACGTCGATGACATCGTGGTCAAGGTCAAGAACAAGGAGTCACTCCTTGACACCTTACAGGCTGTCTTCGACAAGCTATGGGTCACCCGCACAAAGCTAAACCCAGACAATTGTGTCTTCGGGGTTAGCTCCAGAAAACTTCTTGGTTTCTTGCTAAATCATCGGGGCATAGAGGCTAATCCGGCGAAGATCAAAGCCATTGAAGACATGCGGCCACCAGCCCGCATCAAAGATGTCCAAAAGCTGACTGGATGTCTAGCAGCCCTCAGCCGGTTCATTTCAAGACTGGCGGAATGGGCACTTCCCTTATTCAAGTTATTGAGGAAGTCCGGACCATTCCAATGGCCTGAAGAAGCAGAAAAGGCGTTCTAGGAGCTAAAACAGCTCCTCACCACCCTACCAACTCTGGTAGCTTCGAGCCCTGGTGAGCCTTTGTTGCTTTACATTTCAGCAACTGACGAAGTCGTCAGTATGGTCCTGGTTGTGGAGAGACCAGAACCATCCCGTGCTCAGGAATCCAGACCCCTCCGGGAGGGTCCGGAGGTTCCTGAAAGCGAGTATGGGTCCCAGTTCCTAGACTTGAGTCCACAAGAAGTTACTTCGGAAGACCCAGACCCCTCCGGGAGGGTCCAAGTTGCTTCTGAAGAAGCTCCGGGTCCCTCCAGCAAGGACCCGGAGGTCCTCGAAGGAGGTCCAGATCCCTCTGTGAGGATTCGGGTCAATGAAGAGGAAGCTTCGGGCCACTCCGAGAGGGTTCGGACCATCCAGCGCCCAGTGTACTTCATCAGTGAAGTACTTCATGATGCCAAGACTCGATACCTAGAGGTGCATAAGCTGCTCTATGCAGTTCTTATCGCCTCCAGGAAGCTTCGCCATTACTTCCAAGCTCACAAGATTTCAGTGGTGACTTCATACCCACTTCGAGCAATCTTGCATAATCCCAATTCAACTGGGAATATTGCAAAGTGGGCAGCGGAATTGGCCGAATTCGATCTCGAATTCATTCCAAGACAAGCAATCAAGAGTCAAGCATTGGCAGATTTTGTGGCGAAATGGACTCCCTCTCCATCAAACCCTGGGGGCCCCAGTGAGCAGAAGCCGGAACACAAGGCTCCGGTCTTCACCGAGCCTCACTGGACCCTCTATTTCAACGGCTCCATGCAAAAGCAGGGGGCCGGAGCTGGAATCCTTCTCCTCGCACCAACCGGGGAGAAGGTAAAATACATGGTACACCTTGACTTCAAGGCGACCAACAACATGGCGGAGTACGAAGCACTCATCTACGGACTAAAGGTGGCACTGTCGTACGGTGTCAAGCAACTGCTGGTCAAGGGAGATTCACAGCTCATCATTAAATAAGTGAAGGGTGAATGCTCCTGCAACAATCTCCAACTAGCTGCTTACCTCCTTGAAGTCCAGAGGCTTCAGAAGGACTTCGAAGTCTTAGACCTTCACCACGTCCAGCGTGTCCACAACGCTGAAGCCGACGAACTCTCGACGAAAGCGTCAACCGGAGCTCCAGCTCCTGACGGAACTTTTGTCCGGAGGTTGTCAAAACCCACAGCTCAGCCTGCCGAACTGAGCGAAGTGGGCGAGATCAGCATCCTGAAGCTGACGGTCCCGATGGCCCTGTTACCATGGCAGCCATCAAGGGTCGTAGGTGCCGCCGGAAGCTCCGAGCAACCCATCACGCAAGACTCAAATGCTCAAGTTAGCTCTGATGCATGGATCTCAGAGATCCGGAGCTACTTGAAAGACAACATCCTTCCTAAAGAAAATGTATCCGCTGACCGGATAGTCAGATTGCCTAAAAGATATACGTTGGTAGAAGGGGATCTCTACCGACGCGGTGCCAACGGCGTCCTAATGCGGTGCATCACAAGGGAAGAAGGCTGCAAGATCCTCGCAGAAATCCATGGAGGCGAGTGTGGGAACCATGCGTCTTCCCGCACATTGGTCGGTAAAGCCTTCCGGCATGGCTTCTACTAGCCTACAGCACTCCAGGATGCAACTGAGCTGGTGAAGAAATGCAAAGCATGCCAATTTCATGCAAAGCAAATTCACACACTGTCTCAGCCTCTACAAATGATACCTCCTACATGTCCCTTCACCGTGTGGGGGATGGACATCTTGGGACCTTTCCCAAGAGCCGTCGGAGGTTATAAGTTCCTGTATGTCGCTATTAATAGGTTCGCCAAGTGGCCGGAAGCAACTCCAGTTGTGACAATAAACAAGCAATCTGCTATCAACTTTTTGCAGTCCATTGTATGCAAATATGGAGTCCCAAACAAAATCATTACTGATAACGGGACCCAATTCACAAGCTCTGCATTTCAAGGATATTGCAAAGACCTCGGCATTCAAGTTTGCTATGCCTCCGTAGCTCACCCGGCAAGCAATGGCCAGGCCGAGAGAGCAAATGCTGAAATCCTGAAAGGACTCAAAACGCGCACCTATGAGCGCTTGAAAAAACATGGAGCCAACTGGATTGAAGAGCTTCCGCCCACTCTATGGGCCAAAAGGACAACTCCAAACCGGTCAACTGGAGAGACACCCTTCTTCCTGGTGTATGGAGCTGAAGCAATCCTTCCTCCGGAAATCACCTTGGGGTCACTCCGGGTCCGGACTTTCGAAGAAGCCACGCAGGACCAGTTCCGGCGTGAAGACCTAGACCTACTTGAGGAGGGAAGGTGCCAAGCAGCTATTCGGAATGCCTGATACCGCCAAGCCCTTCGGCGCTATCACCAGCGGCATGTACACAACCGACAGCTCGAGGAAGGCGATCTAGTGCTACGGAGAATACAATCCAAAGAAGGGTTAAACAAACTCTCCCCCAGCTGGGAGGGTCCCTTCCGAGTGATTAAAGTATCCCGTCCCGGAAGCGTTCGCTTGGCTACCGAGGATGGGACACCTCTCCCAAATCCTTGGAATATTGAGCACCTCTGTATGTTCTACACTTAATATCATGGAGATGAGTCTTTAGTAACTTGAGGTGTATGTTATAGAGTCATTGTACAGAGTTGGGTAGTTCCTCCAGGAGAACAGCTGGACCTTTCCTGGAAGGTCCGCAAAGTTCATGCAACACTTGTCACAGTCCCAGGACTAAAAGTGTGGCTAGCTACCCTGGGTCAAACGAGAAATGAAACACGCTTAGCTTGGTTCCGTACCCTAAGAGTGTACTTGTTTCCCCTGTACCCCGAACCTATAATGAAAGACATCTTCATGTGAAACAGACTCCACATGCATTTATTTTGTACAGGCTCAACATTATTTATTTTTCTCTTTCTTGTCTATAACAAAGTTGTGCAATTCTTAAGAAATTTTAGTTCGACCAGTTCATGTACAATTTGAGCTGTATTGTCAATTCTTTTGGATTCAAATATTGTTCATGGCCCACTCGCCTGAATGCCGCCAAGCCAATCTAGGGCCGGAGTGTGCTATCTACTTAGCCTGGTCAAGCACCCTAAGTACGCCACTCTATCTACACCCCGGCAGGCCGAAGTAAGGCGGGTCCAAGTACAATTGGAGCTGGAAGAAACAAGGCAACACATTCGGTTGTATTCAGAATTGTGTTTGACCTAAAACTTTCTTGAGAATCATAAGCCGCGACGAAGTTATAGGCAAGGAGCGAATTTTACTATTTTTCTTGGCTTTAGTGTGCAGGAAAAATAAAGAATCCACGTTGATGGAGAAAAGCCGGAGCTAACAAAGCTCTGACTCCCCCTAGGTGGCTTGTGATCGATGTTAAACATAGAAAATGAGCATTACCGGAGCAACCAAGCTCCAGCAAAGCTAAGGGGGTCAGCCGTCGACACAGAAAAAAAGATGGTGAGAAGACCCCACAAGCGGAGTCTGCTGCCGACAAGCTACACGTTGGCAAAGGTCACTGCCGGAGCTACCAAGCTCTGACACCCCGGAGGGCTAACTATCAATGCTCTACGCGTTGATAGGGACTATTGCCGGAGCTACTAAGCTCTGACGGTAGTCAATGCCGGAGCATCTGAGCTCCGACAACCTCAGGGGGCCTTCACTATCGAAGACTTTGGACCTACACTCTACAAGTTCGAAGCAAACGAGTCTTCAACAAAATACAATATCCTCTTGGTACATGTTCAAAATCAAATTGTGTACATCTACCAGGAAGCCCGAAGGCGGCAGCCTGACAAGGCGCGCGGAACCGATATGATTTTCCTATCGAGAATCAGCGACCTTCAATTGTGTGAGATCCGCATGCCAAAGATATCATTTGCCGCACCCAGGAAATGCCACGCAGCGAGGATTTAACTCCAAAACTATTGCCAACTGCACATCTGAAGACCTTTGAAGACTCGACTCGAAAGTTGAAGGATGGACCCACCTCCAGCGGAATGACTTCACCCAAGGGGTCTTCCCCAAAGGTGGGCCCAGGGGGCCACTGTCGGTACCCTGGGTACCGTATACCCCTTGAGATTGCAATGATCTCAAGGAAATGTCATCTACTTGATTTGAAGACCTTTGAAGGCCCACATGTCAGACATAACCGGACCTGCTTCCCCAACATGGTTAGTCCCAGGGTCGCCACGTGTACCATCAAACCGGAGCTACCGCCCACAAGGGGGAAGCTCCGCGCCATGTACCATAACGGTACCCCCGGACCTAACCCCTGACTTAGGGAAGCTCCAGAACTGACACGTGTCTGGTGGCACCGGACCTATCTATTCCCCACAGTATGCTCCGGAGCTGCCACGTGTCCAACCGTCGGATCTTCAGCCTCAAACCTCCGGTAGACTCCACAACGGCTCCAGATCTTCAAAGGGGAATCAAGGACTTCAAGACCCAATTAAGTGTCATTAATACTATGTTAATGACACACGATCGGACGACCCTTATTACCAGTAACGGCGCTGTCAAAGCCCGTAACTTAGTCATTAAGGGTAATTAAGAGCATTAAATGTGTATCAATATTTGTAGTCGTCGGGGCCACATGTCGAGCCAGGCCAAATTGTAACGGCATGTCCTTGTACTATAAAAGGACAGACCGACAATACATGGAAGGAGAGGCTGATCTGACCTGATCTGAGGCTGATCTGACCTGATCTAATCTGATCTGATCTATGTTGGTCTAAGCAGCTCACACGCGCTCTCAACTCACTTCACCTGAGTTGAGTTCGTACATCCAATACAACACCAACACACCTCATGGAGTAGGGTATTACGATCAGGCGACCCGAACAACGTAAATCTTTGTGTCTCCTGTGTCATTTTACATTTTACCTTCTTGAATCTCCGCGCGCCCACACGGAGCTTCAAACTCCGCAAACACTTTTAGTAGTGTCAGGAGATCTGCCAGATCAAAACCACTGACAGTATGGCTCATGTATTCTTTCTTGTATTTGTGACTTTATGCATAATAAAGATAGTATCTTTAGTCTCTACTTATACATATACTTGGGCAATGCGTTTCTTGTTTGATTGCGGAGTCCATGTATGTGGAAGGTACAACTTCTATGACTGTTTCATCATGGACATATCTCATTATCATAGAACCTATAGACCCCCACTATAGTCTTGTTAATTATAACATAACTAGGTTAGTATGGATAATTATGTTGTGTATCAACATTGGTTCAATGATGATTCAATTCATTGCCTTAGGATGGCTTGTGCCTAGGCTCTTAAGGTAATTACATAATATGGTAGCATGGTGCTAGGATAGCTAAGTAGCATTGGATGTCTCGTAGACCCACAGATTGAAGAGGTAGGCAATAGGTGGTGACAGCCCTATCTGCCCTTTGTAATCCTCCACGTTGGGTTATGCCACAGGCTCTTGGCGGGAGTCGCCCTAGTATTGCTAGGAGTAAGCCCGTGCCCGATGTGTTGAACCACATAGCATAAGTATTCACTATTGATCTAGCTTATGGATAATTAGTTTAGACTATGTATATGTACAATAGATCATAGTAGGAGTACCTCCATAACTCTCAACCTTAACTAACCTCTAGGATCCTCTTATCCCCCTTAGACATGAAAGCTTCTGTGTGTCTCGGACTACCTCCACTATTATTTTATCCATCCTTACTACATTCTTGCCTAGACCTTTCTACCCTTTCCACTTGATGATTGTTATATCTCTTCTATGTCTTCCTTTGGGATCAAATAAATGACACCCTTGGGAATACTCTTAAGGGGAAATGATACAATGATATTTACGTGCACTTGGGGAATTCACTCCGTGATCCATTAGAACCATTAACAAGCATTTCTGACACATTAGTTGAAGATGTTTAGTTAATGGTGCATAAGAAATACCAACAAGCATTTTTGGCACCGTTGTCGGGGATAATTTGTTAGTATATCTTAGGAGCCGTCAACAAGCATTTCTAGGGCCGTTGTCGGGGATGATTTATTAGTATATCTTAGGAGCCATCAACAAGCATTTCTGGAGCTGTTGCCGGGGAAGGCAAATAGATATAACATAACTGAGTGAATAGTATAGAACCCTGGGTAGGATTTTAGTAGGATAACCATTCTTTGTTTTCTCATTTATTTTAAATGTGAAAACAGGGTAGTGTATGTCTAGTTTCTGCTTGCCGGAAAAATTTGTTGAAGTCCCGAATCTCTTCTTAGAGACCAACCTCGTGTTGTTACTCCTCAGAAGATTCGAGCGGTAAAGCAAACCAGCATTTCTGCACCAACAATCCAAACGCCAATGGCTCAGAAGACCCTTCGTGAGTTCTCAGCTCCCTCCGCTAACAATGTTCCTATTGCTCCCATTGTTAACATGGGAGATGTGAACTTCGAGATCAAAACTGGCCTTATCACTGTGGTGCAAGCCAACCCATTGTGTGGGAAGGCTGACGACGATGCAAGTGAACACCTGCAACAATTCCTCGAGATCTGCAGCACTTTTAAGATCAAGGACCTAGCTCCGGATGCGGTCCGTCTGAGACTGTTCCCGTTCTCTCTCCTTGGGAGAGTGAAACAGTGGTTCTACGCGAACCGAAGTGCTATCGACACTTGGGAGAAGTGTTCTATGGCATTCCTCGCCAAATCCTTCCCGTTGGGCAAAACCAGTGCCCTACGTGGAAGGATTTCCAGCTTTCAGCAAGAGCTCATGGAATCTATTCCCGAGGCATGGGAAAGGCTTCAGGAGTACATCCTAGCCTGTCCCCACCATGGGATGGATGACTGGCTCCTTATTCAAAATTTCTATAACGGGCTGATCCCACCAGCTCGTGACCATTTGGATGCTACTGCTGGAGGAGCCTTCTTCTCATTGACGGTGCTAAAAGCTAAAGATCTTATTGAGAAGATGGTGTCGAACATCGGATGGAACGATGAGCGTCTCCATATCCGACAGCGAGGCATGCACACCTTGAAGGAGGTGTACATGATCACTGCAAAATTGGACCTCCTAATGAAGAAAATTGATGGACAAGCCAGTGGTGAAGTGTCTGGCAATGCCTATGCCCTAGACTCTCACATCACGTGTGAAGTCTGTGGCAACACGGGTCATATGGGCAATGATTTCCCAAAAACTCGTGAGGATGCCCTATACCTCGCCAACAATAGAAATTTCAACAACAATAATGGCTATCGTCCAGGAGGTCAAGGGTGGAGTCAACAACGCCCATTCTTTCAAGGAGGGTACAACAACAATGGCAACCTTGGAAATCAGCCCAACTTGAGAGAACTTGCCATTAGCTAGCTCAAGATCAACGAGGCCCTATTCAAGAAGCTATCAACTAATGACAAGACCATGGAAAACATCAATGCAAAGATTGAATGACTAGAAAACAACAAAATTATGGGGCAGCTAGAAGCCCAGTGGAGAACGTCAGTGTAGTGGTTACGAGAGGAGGAAAGACCACTTGTGACCCACCATATCCCACAAAAGAAAAGAGGACAACTGAGCCTGAGAAGGAGGATGTCCCAAGTGAATTACTTGGTGAGAGAATGGCCAAACACTTTGAAGACACCAACTTATTGCCATTCTCTCACAGACAAAGGAAGCCAGCAGTGGATGAGCAATTCAACCGTGTTGTTGAGATCATCCAAAAGATCCACATCAATGTGCCCTTGATTGATGTAATGCAAGTACCCACTTATGCTCACTATCTCAAGGACATATTGAACAACAAACGGCCATTGCCCACCACTGAGGTCGTCAAGCTTACGAAAGACTACAGTGCAGCCATCCTCAATAGGCTTCCTAAAAAGAAAAAGGACCTCAGATGTCCTACCATTTCATGCTCAATTGGGGCTCACCACTTTGACAAGGCACTTTGTGATCTGGGAGCAAGTGTTAGTGTGATGCCCAAGGCTGTGTTCAACCAGCTGGACTTCACAGAGCTAACTCCAACACCAATGCAGCTACAACTGGTTGACTCTTTAGTCCGTTATCCAACGGGTATTGCTGAAGACGTCCCGGTGAAGATCCAGAACTGCTTCATACCCGTGGATTTTGTGGTGCTAGACATGGACACTGAGAAAGATACACCACTCATTCTTGGGCGCCCATTCCTCAGCACTGCAAAAGCTTGCATAGATGTGGGAGCTGGAGAAATCCACCTCCATATCAATGGCATGGAGGAAAAGTTTAACTTTCACCAAGATCAGAGCAATGCTCCATGATTCGAATGAAGTATTGGCCGAATGATAAACACATCAGAGAGGTCGATGTCACACCTCCAAAGGTGGACTCACCCATTGCATTCATGAGAAGATTAATCTACGAGGAGAATCCGTCATTTCGACCACGCCGATATCCAAAGGCGACGGAATCGTCTGGACCTTCCCGAAGGCCCAAGTCCACCAGGCCACCAAAGAAGGAATGGCGGAAAAAGCAAGACAAGCCGTCCGAGCCCATCCCTCCGGGCCCAGATGTGAAATGAAGACGGAGGAATGTCGACCTCATCGGACGGTGGTGAGACCTACGCCAATAGGTTAAATTGGTAATTATCCCACTTTGTTTTTCTTTCTTTCTTATTTTCCACCCCATTTGGATTTTTCCCATTGCATATTTGATTTTTCCTAGCAAGTTGAGAATCTTATATTCTCAACTATCATTTTTCTTTCTTTCTTTTCAAAAGAAAATTTTTTATTTGGATCTGAAAAAAGACTTTTATTTGAAAAACAATTTTTTCTGAGCTGCACATGTGGCATTTCACCAACGTGCTAACATTATAGCCGTTGGGGAGCCACATGCCAAAAGGGGAACCAAGGGGGGCCACCTGTCAGGTCGGCCGAACCCCCTGGTCAGCCGAACAGGGAGTGGAGCCAAATTGGCTCCCCTTCCTCTAACGGCTATATTTTGAACCCCAAGTGACCGTTGGAGGGTGCACCCTATAAATTGTGGCCGTGAGGAGCACTTCTCTTCACACACCACATCATTTTACACCTCCCGAAGTCACTCTCCAGCTCACCTTGTTTTTCTATCTCTTCACTGCAACACTCTTGCTCAAATCCATCCCCAAAAAGATTTTCTTTTGTTTGCATTTGCATTTTACACTCAAGCTTTCAAGAGGAGAAATTCGTCGAGAGTTTTTTTTCCAAACATCGCTTCTTTTCGGATTTTTCTCGCCTTGTTTTGTTCTTGCTTGTTGAACTCAAAAAGACATGAAGAGGTTGTTCAGAAAGAGGAAGGGGGTTGCAAGCTCAAGCCATGGTGAAGGTTCTAGTGCACGCCTCTCTTCCATGGGTACAAGCCCAAGGAGGAGAAGTGTGTGTGAGGACACTCCCATGGACAAGAGAAGAAACCCACACCAACGTCTTCATGACAACGACCATGCCATACGAAGCGAAGTTGAAGATCAAACACGTAGGCTTCTCCAAGATCGTGAGTTCCGCCACACCAAGGCTTACGATCCACATTTGATCTCCAAAATAGGTATGGACTCCGAATTTATTTCCATTTGGCATTCAATTGGATTTGATGAGTTTGCTCACATAGAGGAGAAAGGTTCATGCCTTCTCACTATCCAATTCCATTGCATGCTAAGAATAGGATTTGATGGTATTACTTTTAGATTATTTCAAAAATAATACAACATCCTATGGAAAGAATAAGGTAGCATCCTAGGCTTCCATAGACGGTGTTTGCTAGATTTAGACAGTTTGCCTAAGTTTAACAAACAAAGTTGTTGGCATGAGCTAACTAGTGAGGTCACATGTAGGGCTCCTAGGAAAAGCCACATCCAAAACCCTACCTTACGCTTCATGCATAGATGGGTGTCTATGACTATGTTCCCTAGGGGAGATGTTAGGGTTGTGCGAGATGGTGAATTGAAAATTTTGTTTTCGATGACTAAAAAGATAAAAGTTGCTCCAATCAATGCCATGATGACACAATGGTTAGATTACATTTCAAAATCAGGACCAATTGAATGATCTTCATTGATTACTTATATTACTGATAGGGTAGGAGCACTTAAATACTCTTCATTTGAATATATTGAAACTGAAAGAGAATTAATTGATGAAGACTATTTAGTGCAAGGACATACCCTTAAGCATGATCATGATGTCTCCTTGATATTTTTCTATCCCGTCTTTGTCAATGAAATTCGGTTACCTAACCCGGATTTTTATTTCTACAAATGCTGGAGGCTAACCATTAATCTTCTTCCCCTTGAGGAAGCAAGAAGAAGTAATGTCTCTCGCAGGGTAACAAGGTGCGAGGGCTGCAGCCACAGACATGCCACTCATAATCTCTCCGGTCCATGAATACCAAGAGGAAGAGAACCCAACGGGTTATGCACCCAGATTGACTCAACCTCCGACATATGAGACTTGGGGATCATCTTGGCAAGAATGGCAAAGGGGTCCACCCTTATCCACTTCAAGCTCTAGCAGCTTGCCCCCAATGTCCATGAGAGGACGTCATTCCTTTTCGGCTTGAAGTCATCATGACTATAGCCAAGGAATGACGGACCTCACTAGATGTATGGGAGAACTTGATTTCAGAACGGGTGACATATACAGCACACTCTAGGAGCATGTTCAAGGTACCTAGGATTGACAACAACACATGGATGCTAAATGACCAACTTCAACACGGCGCTACAACTACAACAAGCCGATCTTGCAGCGTACTTCAGTCATCACGGGTTCAACCCTTATCATGGAGGTAGTTGAAGAACAAGCTTGGGGGAGGACCCCCACTTGAGGTAACATGTATCACATTTCTTGCATATTTATTTTCCATCCATCCATCATCCACCTTGCATTTAATATATATATATATATATATATATATATATAATAGGTTAGATTTGCTTTCATCAAATAAAGATGTGCGGTAAGAATGATTTAGAATTCACATAGATGAAATGATGAATAGTTGCTCTATTTTATTTTTCTAAGTCTCTAGTTTACAACTTGCTACTCTCCAAATATTGCGTTCATTGGTTTGAAATACTTTTACCTTAATTTGGAAGTTGTGGGTAGCAAAAGTTTAATCTAATTCTAGGTTGTTGCAAGATTAGAATTAGTAATAGGGCTGCTAGTCCTAGTTTGAAAGTAAAACTTAGAGTTTCGGAGAAATTCTAAAAAAAATGTTTAAGTTTCCCTCAATTGATTGGAAATACCTACCAAAGCCATATGATGTTCATACATAGACAAAACCTTATGCATATTCTATTTTCTTTGACATTGAGCCTAGTCAAACTAGTATAGACCTATGTGAGAAATCATTCAACTCTTTTTGAATTCAAGACTTCACTTGCACATGTTATACTTCTACACTAGAAGTAAGCAAAACGTCCATCACATCCACCATACCACAACAAAAAGAGAAACTCCATGTTATACATGTTTAGCACTCTCTTCAAAATTCATTGCAGAGAAAGGGAGTAGAAGACATGGCTAGAAAAAGAAAATGAAAAAAAAACATGCTTACATCATAAGCATGAGAAAAAAAAGAGAAAAGAAAAGTAGCCATGTTTCATCCGTGCAAAAGAAAGAGAGATTATACCAAAAAGGAGTTATCTCAAGTATCCACATCCACTTCCACTCCATCACACATGCACTAGTCTTGAATCAAAAAGTTTTGATTTGAATTCTCCTAAGGCTTACTCTTTTGACTTAGCAATATATGTGATGCAAATATGCCTACTTACTTTCCTTACCAAGCTCCACATACAAGCCATATTCAATGAGTAGGAATAGTAGAGGCACAATGCTTTGGTGAGGAAATATTTCCGTTATCCACAAAGGAGTGATTGAGAGAATCAAATTGGGGTACTTAATATCTAAATTGAATTCTCCGGGATTTAAGTGGAACTTGATTTCTAGGCTATGTTTGCTCCATTTGCTATTCTACCTTTCAACTACTCATGAATATGAAAAAGCATAAGCCCCATGATAACTTAAGAAAGGTAGAGTATTATAGCCAATTTCTGCAATACTAGGTAGGGTATCTTGTTGTGCATTAGATAATTTTGAAAATAAGCCATTGTAGCAACTCCTGATCATCAACCTAAAGTCTTGACTTTGCTCGAGACGAGCAAAGGATAAGCTTGGGGGAGTTTGTTGACGGCTATTATATACCAATTTCATCTGTCAATTTAACTCAATTATGTGAAGGATTTGTCATTTCTTGCACACATCACCTTTCTATCTAACCCAATTCCACTTGGACTTGGGGAAATATGTGAATGCATCATTTTATGCAGGAAATGAGGAAATGTAGAGGGACCAATCCTATAAAATATCATCCTAGCCAATCAGGTGACGACACATGGCATCCTATGATCAAATGGACCACAAACAGAAGTATTTGAGGAGATCCAACGGTGTATCACCCAGCTACATCAAGGGGCCCACCTGGCAGCCACCTGGAGGAAGCACTCCACGTTCGGAGTGCTGACCAGGTCGGCCGAACAAGGGGTTCCGCCGACCCCTTCCTGGCGCTAAACGTGGTCAAACGACGCATGTTGGCTCCTCCTGGCTTGAAGGAGTCAATGGTGACTGATTTGCGCGCTTTCGGTGGCGGGAACCGACCTCAACACTAGTATAAATAAGACCCCCTACCCCTGAGTTCAACAACAACAACTTGAGCTTCATCTCTAGTATACACTATCATCCATAGTCTTAGAGGAGTTAGGTTGTAGAGAGGAGAGTCTCTAGTCCTAGGTCCAAATTGGGAAAGGAGTAAGGAGTCTCTCTCTTCCCAATCCTACATTGGGAAAGGTATGGCTCATGTATTCTTTCTTGTATTTGTGACTTTATACATAATAAAGATAGTATCTTTAGTCTCTACTTATACATATACTTGGTCAAAGCGTTTCTTGTTTGATTGTGGAGTCCATGTATGTGGAAGATATAACTTCTATGACTGTTTCATCATGACCATATCTCATTATCATTGAACCTATAGACCCCCACTATAGTCTAGTTAATTATAACATAACTAGGTTAGTATGGATAATTATGCTCTATATCAACATTGGTTCAATGATGATTCAATTCATTGCCTTAGGATGGCTTGTGCCTAGGCTCTTAAGGTAATTACTTAATATGCTAGCATGGTGCTAGGATAGCTATGTAGCATTGGATGTCTCGTAGACCCACGGATTGAAGAGGTAGGCAGTAGGTGGTGACAACCCTATCTGTCCTTTGTAATCCTCCATGATCGGCTATGCCAAAGGATCTTGGCGGGAGTCGCCCTAGTATTGCTAGGGGTAAGCCCGTGCCCGATGTGTTGAACCACATAGCATAAGTATTCACTATTGATCTATCTTATGTATAATTAGTTTAGACTATGTATATGTACAATAGAGCATAGTAGGAGTACCTCCATAACTCTCAACCTTAACTAACCTCTAGGATACTCTTATCCCCCTTAGACATGAAAGCTTTTGTGTGTGTCGCACTACCTCCACTATTATTTTATCCATCCTTACTAGATTCTTACCTAGACCTTTCTACCCTTTCCACTTGATGATTGTTATATCTCTTCCATTCCTTCCTTTGGGATCAAATAAATGACACCCATCGGAATACTCTTAAGGCGAAATGCTACAATGATATTTCCGTGCGCTTGCGGAATTCACTCTGTGATCCATTAGAACCATTAATAAGCATTTCTGACACATCAGTTGAAGATGTTTAGTTAATGGTGCATAAGAAATACCAACAAGCATTTCTGGTCCCGTTGCCTGGGATGATTTGTTAGTTTATCTTAGGAGCTGTCAACAGCGTATGCCATGGTGGGACTGACCCCACCATTCTCGAGCTTCATCCTGATGCTGCTGGACTTCTACGGCCTCCAACTGCATCACCTCGGCCCGCACTCCCTTTTGCTCGTGGCCACTTTCGTCCACTTTTGGGAGATGTGGGTGGGCGTGCCTCCCTTCGTGGACTTGTTTCAGACCTTCTTCACAACTCATTCCACTAGAAGAGGGACTGAGTTGGTTGGCTTCTATTACTTTGTGAAGCACAAGAACTGTCCCTTCAAGTACCTGAAGTCATTCCCCTCTGGCAAATGGGATGACTGGAAGAAGGATTGGGTTGTCATTGCAGTGGAGGAGCATGACAGGTTGGAGCTGCCCCAAGAACACCCCAATGTTGACACCGACGCCTGGAATGTAGTTCCGATGCTGTCGGATGCATTCAAACAGGTGGTCTTCGGAAATTTCTTGGTGAACGGGTGGGCTCTACTGAGGAGGAGGGAGAAGCTCGCCTAGGCTTTCAACAGCGTGATGGATGACGACCGGAATGAAACCGGTTTGAAATCCAACTTGGACGACGAAGCTTTGAAGCTCCATCTCAAGAAACTTCAGCATGGGCTTGCCGAGGACGACGCCTTAGCTCTGTCGGCTGCTTTCCTACCTTTAAACATGATTCCAGAGATCAGCAGGGTGATCCGGAGGAAGATGTCGGTGCTAGATGACCATGGCGAAGTGGAAACAAGCCGGACCTCTAGGGTTGTAATCCCTGGAGCTTCTGAGGAGGTGGTCGCCCCTGCTCCGAGCCAGAGGGTTGAAGACATTGGCAACGGCAAGGGAAAGGAGCCAGCTGAATCTTTCAGCCAAAAGAGGAAACTGAAGAATGCTGATGGAAGGTCCGTCAGGCCTGCTCCATCTACAACATCCCCTTCTCCCCGACGAGGGAGATCTTTTGAGGCTACACCTTCCCTGGTGCAAGCGTCCTCGAGAGGCTCCAGTTCTGGATAGTCGACTCCATTCCCAGTTCCAGCATGGGGCTCTAGGTCTGGAGGTTCTTTCCGGCCGAGGGAGACCTAGGCTGGGGCAACACCAACGATGATGGCAGGCTCCGGGCAACATTCCGGAGCTCCCTCCATGCCAACCACGACAAGCTACGGCTCCGAGACTCCGGCGAAGAAGTTTCGCGCCGATTCGAGCGGTAGCTTCTCGTTGTAAGTTTTTTTTTATTTTCACCTAGATTTGCCACTCTAATTTTTGTTATGTTTTAAATCTTCCAATTTTTTGACTGCAAGGCGTCAAAGTCGGTGTCTAATTCTCCGGCTTCTGTCGCAACTGCCGAAATAGTGCGGACGGAAACTCTTGCTTCAACCCCCGTACCTCCTCGAATGGTGGCTGAGGTCACGGTAGCTCTAGCGCTAGCTGTCGTGGATCTGGATTCAGAGTCATCGTCGGAAGCTCGAGTGATAGCGTTGGACCACGAGGATGAAGTTGAAGATGCACCGCCGACAACAGTGTTGGAGGCTGAGGCTGTGTCGAAAGCTCCAGCATTTGAGCCAAGGGTTACCGAGGCTCCGGTTCCTGGAACCAGAAATTGTTGCAGGGCCGGTTGTGCCAGAAGCTCCGGTCCTTAAGCCGGAAGTCGTTGAAGCCATGGCCATTGAACCAAAGATGAACGAAGCTCCGGTAACTGAGCCAGAGGTAGTTGAAACTCCGGCCCTCGGGCCAGAAGTTGTTGAAGGTCCGGTCATTTAACCAGAGATGAATGAAGCTTCGGCTGCTGAGCCGAAAGTGGCTGATGTACCGACGCCTGAGCCGGTGGTGGTACAGGCACCGGGTGAAGCCCCAAACATTGCCCCGCAATCAATTGCTCCATAGATGTCTATGCCAGAGCCAGAGCACCATGAAGAGGCAGTGGCAGGCTCTTCGCCTACGGGGCCAGCGGTTGAAGACCCAGAGGCAATACCTTCGGCTTCAGCTGCGGAGGTAGATGTTCCCCCAGTGGGTTCTTCTTCTGTTGCTGCCGAAGTGCTTTTGGAGGACAGGCCTAGTGCCGTAAAAACTCAGGGAACCATGCTTGTGGCGTGAGACCCAATTTTTGTTCTTGAAGACCCCTTAGAGCTAGCAGAGATGACCACAGCAGGTCCAGAGCCTATCCACTTGGCGCTGTCCATAGACAACACTTGCTCAAGCCTCTTACAAGTTCAGCCCACCTTTGATCATGAGAGCAAAGTCCTTGAAGAGGAGCGCCACACCTTGAGGCATTGGCGCAATAGACTCCACTTCGATACCAAGCTTGCACAGACGAGGCTTGCCGATCAGAAGAAGTGGGTGAACAGGGAAACGGCCCGGATGGAAAACCAGGGCAAACTGCTGGAAGAGAAGGAAGTCGCCATCATGGCACTCGACACTAATTCTCGGGAGATCCTCGAGCAAGCCAATGAATGGCATGATGCTGCTGATGAGCATCACGAAAGGATCAAATAATTAAATGAGGTCCTCCTGAAGCGTCGAGTGGACCTTGATGCAAGAGAAGAGAAGCTCCTATAATAGCGGGAGGATGTTTTGAATATAGAGGAGGAGCTCACCTGGCTAAGTAAAATTTGGCAAATCGCACTAAAAAGTTGGATATGTGGAGTGCGGAAGAAAAGTACTAGAAACTAGGGCAGGAGCTCTCAAATAGAGAAGCTAATGTTACCGCCGGAGAAGGGAAAGTGAGGGACAGGGAGAAGGATCTGGCGGAATGGCGGAACCGCATCCACCTCCGGCAGATGGAGCTAATCGACCATGAAAAGCATGTAGCTGAGAATATGCAACAACATGCTAAAGTGGTTGAACGCCTCACTCTAGAGAGTTCAGAGCTAGCGGCCACCCGGAGGTCACTAGAGGAGCCGCAGAGCTCGAGGGAAACCGAATCTCTGATGCTATGGGATTTCCTGGGATGGGCGGACAGGGCCCTTGTGCCTCTTTGCTTTAGTCCAGAATGCCCGGAGGACCCAATGCAGGAGTTGGACCAGACGCTGGTGGCACTTGGCTCTGCTGCCAGCAAACTCGATGCAATGGGTAATGTCATCGCCGATCAGTTGGATACAAAGGGGAGATCTCTAGCCAAAAATGTCGCCGAGTATGTCTTGGCATATTACAAAAGCTGAGAGCCCCAATTTTCTCTTGATCCAGTCTTTGAAGGACTCATTACTAAAGAGGAGGATGCCGCCAAAGCTAGTGTCCAAGAGGATGCTGAGAAGGTTGCTTCATTTTTCCACAGGACTTAGATCCTCTAGTAGCTAGGACCTTTTCCTTTTGTCTCTTAATGTACCCCTGATTTTGTAATCCAGTACTTTGAATTAATGAAATCTACTCTTTCTGTCATAAATTTCACTTTGTCTGCAATATACTGTGCTCTGGCTTATTGGCCCCTTGGTAGATGTTCACAATTTGATTGTGAACATATACCAAAAGGTTATAACAGTATGTTGATGACTTGAGCGCTTCGAGCTTGTAGATTTTAGGTCCGAAGTCTTAAACTCCGATACTTCCAGAAACCCTTTGTTGTGTCGACGGCGGGCTCCTTGGGGTTGTCAGAGCTTGATAGCTCTGACGACACCCACTATCAATGGGTAGAACGTCAACGGCAGGCCCCCTGGAGTTGTCGAAGCTTAGTAGGTCCGACGACTCCCACAATCAACGTGTAGAACGTCGACGGTGGGCCCCCTGGGGTTGTTGGAGCTTGGTAGGTCCGACGGCACAAACTATCAACGTGTAAAATGTCGACGGCGGGCCCCTGGGGTTGTCGGAGCTTGGTAGGTCCGATGGCACCCACTATCCACGTGTCAAACATCGACGACGGGCCCCCTTGGAGGTTGTCGGAGCTTGATAGCTCCGGTATCGTCCACCATCACTGTGTTTTTCCTGTATATTAAAGACAAGAAAAAAGAGTAAATTTTTTCCTCTTGTCTATAAATTTTTTGTGACTTATCGTTCTTATTTTAGTTTTAGATATGAAAAAATTCAATATGATAACAGGCATATTGATATAATCTTTCCAGACCCGTATGCTTTTTGAGTACTCACCCTACTAAGGCTTGCCGAGGTGTAGGTAGAGTGGCGTACTTAGGGTGCAGGACCATGCTAAGTCGATAGCGCAATCTGGACCTATGCTGGCTTGGCGTTTAGGCAAGTAGACTATGCAGCAATGTTTAGATCCAAAAAGACTAACAATATAACTTGTAACGCATATGAATAACTTGGAGTAAATCTTAAATAGAATTGCACAACTTCATTATAGATAAGAAGGATAAAAATAATAATTCGAAATACTAAGGCTTGTACAAAAATAAATGCACGTGGAGTCTGTTTTCACACGACAATGTTTTTCATTATAGATCCGAATTACAGGGGAGACAAGGACAAATTTAGGGTACATGACCATGCTAAGTGCGTTATACATCTTGTACTATCCCAGGGCAGGTAGCTACACTTTTATTGCTGTGACTGTATCATGTGTTTCTTGAACTTCACGGACCATCCCGAAGGGGTCCGGATGTTCTCCTGGACAACCTACCCGATAACGTATATTGACTCTATAACATACATTGTGTGTAATTACAGACTCATCTCTGTGATTCTAAGTGTAAAACTTACGGAGGTCCTTGATGTTCCAAGGATTAGGAAGCGGAGTCCCATCCTTGGTTGCGAAGCGAACGCATTCGGGATGGGATACTTGGAACACTCGAAAGGGACCTTCCCAACTGGGAGAAAGTTTGTTCATCCATTCGCGAGTTAGTATTATCCGTAGCACCAGATTGCCTTCCTCGAGCTATCGGTTACACACATGCCTTTGATGATAGCGTCGGAGCACTTGGCGATAGCGTGCATTCCGAACGGCTGCTTGGTACCTTCCCTCGTCGACGAGGTCAAGGTCTTCACGGTGAAGCTGGTCCTGCGCGGCTTCGTCAAAGGTCCGGACCCGGAGGGACCCCATGGTGATCTCCAGAGGAAGGACTGCTACAGCTCCATACACCAAGAAGAAAGGCATCTCTCCAGTTGACCGATTAGGTGTAGTCCTGCTTGCCCACAGTGCAGACAGAAGCTCTTTGATCAAGTTGGCTCCATGTTTCTTCAGGCGCTCATATGTGCGTGTCTTGAGTCCTTTTAAAATTTCTGCGTTTGCTCTCTTGGCTTGACCATTGCTTGTTGGGTGAGCTACTGATGCGTAGCTAACTTGAATGCCGAGGTCCTCGCAATATTCTTGGAATGCAGCGCTTGTAAATTGGGTTCCATTATCAGTTATGACTTTGTTCGAAACTCCAAATCTGCATATTATGGACTTCAAGAACTTGATTGCTGATTGCTTGTTGATTGTCACAATTGGGGTAGCTTTCGGCCACTTGGTGAACTTGTCGATGGCGACGAACAGGAACCTATAACCTCCTACTGCTTTTGGGAATGGTCCTATGATGTCCATACCCCACACAACGAATGGCCATGTAGGAGGTATCATTTGCAGTGGTTGAACCGGTGTGTGAATTTGTTTTGCATGAAACTTGCATGCTTCAAACTTCTTCACTAGCTCGACTACATCTTGGAGTGTTGTAGGCCAGTAAAATCCATGTCGGATGACTTTACGAACCAACATGTGGGAAGATGCGTGGTTCCCACATTCGCCTCCATGGATTTTCGTGAGGAGCTCGTGGCCTTCTTCTCTTGCAATGCATCGCATTAGGATGTCGTTGGCACCACGCTGGTAGAGATCCCCTTCTACCAGCGTGTATCTTTTAGCCAATCTAACAATCTGGTTAGCGGATACACTGTCTTCAGGAAGGATGTTGTCTTTCAAGTAGCTCCTGATCTCTGAGATCCATGCATCGGAGCTAACTTGAGCTTCTGAGTCTTGTGTGCTTGGTTGCTCGGAGCTTTCGACAGCACCTACGACCCTTGGTGGATGCCATGGTAACAGGGCCACCGGGACTGCCAGCTTCGAGGTGCTGGTCTTGCCCCCTTCGCTCAGTTCGGAAGCATGAGCTGTTGGTCTTAACAACCTCCGGACAAAGATTCCGTCGTGGGTCAGAGCTCTAGTTAAAGCCTTTGTCGAGAGTTCATCGGCTTTAGCGTTATGAAGAAGCTGAATATGATGAAGATCCAAGACTATGAAATCTTTCTGAAGCTTTTGAACTTCAAGGAGATAAGTGGCTAGTTGAGTGTTGTTGCAGCAACATTCACCTTTGACTTATTTTATGATAAGCTACGAATCACACTTCACCAACAGCTGTTTGACACCAAAGGATAGTGCCACCTTGAGCCTTTAGATGAGAGCTTCATACTCTGCAATGTTATTTGTTGCCTTGAAGTCAATATGGACCATGTATTTGACCTTCTCCACATCGGAGAGAGGAGAAGAATTCTAGCGTTGGCCCCCTACTTCTGCACGGAGCCCTCGAAGTAGAGTGTCCAGTGAGGTTCGGTGATGACCGGGACCTTGGATTCCGACTTCTGCTCACTGGGGCCCTCAGGGTTTGATGGAGAGGGAGTCCATTCCGCCACGAAGTCAGCCAAGGCTTGACTCTTAATAGCTTGTCGTGACACGAATTCGAGGTCGCACTCGGCCAACTCTGTTGCCCACTTTGCGATGTTCCCAGTAGAATTGGGGTTATGTAATATTGCTCGCAGTGGATAAGAAGTTACCACTGATATCTTGTGGGCATGGAAGTAGTGACGAAGCTTCCTTAAGGTGATAAGAACTGGGTAAAGAAGCTTATGCACCTCGATGTAGCATGTCTTGGCATCGTGGAGTACTTCGTTGATGAAGTACACTGGGTGCTAGATTGTCCGGACTCTTTTCGGAGGACGTCAAAGTTTCCTCTTCGTCGACCCGGACCTTTCCGGAGTGCTCTGGACCTTCTTGTTGAGCTTCCCGGACCCTCCCGGAGGGATTCGGATCTTCATCGTGTTCAACCTAGACCTTCCCTGATGGGTCCGGATCTTCTTGAACAACCGTTAAAACTCCCTCAAATGAGAGAGGTTGATCTTCTAGCACCCTATCTTGAAGAACTTTGTCTAGGGGTTGGGACGTAGACTCGCCTTCAGGTAGCCCCAGACCCTCGAAGAGGGGTCTAGGCTCCTGAACTTGATGTGGCCTCGGCCTTTCCGTGACCAGAACCATGCTAACAACTTCTGTAGTTGCAAAAATGTAAAGCAGTAAAGGCTCACCAGGATTCACAGCTACCAAGATCGGTAGGGTGGTATGGAGTTGCTTCAGCTCTTAAAATGCCTTTTCTGCTTCTTCAGACAATGAAATGGTCCCGTCTTCGTCAAGAGTTTTAAGAAGGGTAGCGCCCCTTCTGCCAGTCTTGAGATGAACCGGCTGAGCGCAGCTAGGCATCCAGTTAACTTTTGGACATCCTTGATGCAGGCTGGGGGCCGCATATCTTTAATGGCCTTGATCTTTGCCGGGTTTGCCTCAATTCCTCGGTGAGTCACCAAGAAACCAAGAGTTTCCCGAAGCTAACCCCGAAGACACACTGGTTTGGGTTCAGCTTGGTGCGCATGATGCGCGGCTTGTCGAAGACGGCTTGCAAATTATCAAGGAGTGACTCCTTGTTCTTGATCATAACAACGATGTCATCGACATACACCTCCACTAAGTCTCTAATTATCTCTCCAAATGTTTTGTACATAGCTCGCACAAAGGTTGAAGCAGCATTTTTAAGACCGAAGGACATGGCAGTATAATAATATAATCCATCTACCATTATGAAGGCAGTATGATCTTCATCTTCCTTAGACATTTGGATCTGATGATATCCATGATATGCATCTAAGAAACACAATAGCTCGCACCTGAAGGTAGTGTCCACTATCTGATCTATTCTAGGTAGTGGGAATGGATCTTTTGGACATACCTTATTTAGTGTGGTGTAATCGATACACATCTAAAGCTTCCCGCCGGCCTTGGGTACAACGACTGGATTTGCTAGCCATTTTGGATGAAAAACCTCCCGAATGAAACAAGTTTCAAGCAACTTATTGATCTCCTGTCGGATGATGTTTTGCCGCTCAACTGATTGCTTCCGGGGCTTCTGGTGTACAGGCAGTGCGTCAGGATAAATCTTCAGATTGTGCTCAATCACCTCCCTAGGGATCCCAGACATTTGTGGCGGTTGCGAGGCAAACACGTCAACATTCGCCCGGAGGAAAGTGATGAGCGCGAGTTCTTATTTATTGTTCAGACCTCCCGATATACGGGTGTCTGAGCAGCGTCAGAACTGATTTGGACGACTTTGACGGGAATGTTGATGTCACCGCTTGGTTGCACACGTGGTGCAGAGGTTGAGCCTCGATGATGAGAGCTCGAGGGTTTCGGAGCTAGCTCCTTACCGGATGCTTCCTCCTGCATTGTAGCAAGCGTGTGGAGTTCTTCCAATGCAGTGATCCGTACAGTGTGATCCCCGCGTATCTGGAGAACGCCCAAAGGTGTTGGCATCTTCAACACCAGGTAGCCATAGTGGTGGCAGCCATGAACCTGTACAAAGTAGGCCTGCCTAGTATGTCGTTGAACGGTAAGCTAATCTGCGCCACGTCGAAGACCAGCTTCTCGGTTCTATAGTTCTCCCGAGTCTCGATGGTCACTGGGAGTGTGATGGAGCCAATAGGGGTAATGGCCCCCGGACCTACCCCAGAAAAAGGTCGAGAGGGGTGAAAGTCGGAGCTGGAGCTTGACGAAGGCTTCAAAACTTATGAGGTTCAGCCCTGCACCTCCGTCCACCAATACATGATGGAGTTGTACATTGTTAATGGTCGGAGACACCATCAACAAAATTTGGGCAGATCCGATCATGTTACAAGGGCAGTTCGAGGCATCAAAAGTGATGGGAGTGTCCATCCACTTCCGGTGAGGTTCCGCCCTAGCGGTGGGAGCTGTAGCAGCCATGTCCCGCCGCATTGTCTTGAGGATGCGAAAAAAGAAATGTCCAAAGAACCACAATAGATGGTGTTCAAGGTCTTCCGACGCTCGTTGTCAGAGACATCGAAGTCGTCATCGATGGTATTGTAGACAGCCTTCAGAACCTTTTGGGGTCCTGAAAGCCTAGCTCCTCTTTAGCCAGAGCTTCGTCGATCTTTTGTTTTCCTTCCCGCTGGCGGAAAGGAGCTTCTTCTCGGCGCTTGTTGTAGAGCTCTATAAGGTTCTGTACCTCTCGGCATTCTTCCAGACTGTGCTTGTCCGTCTTGTGAATCGAACACCACACTTTAGAACTGCCGGCGTCTTCTGACGATGGTTGAGGTCATTTTTTGGGGCGTGGCCCCCAGCCACCCAGAGTTGCAGCAGCCGCAACAATAGGTGCGCCTACCGATGGCTTGTTCTTGCCGTTGGACTCCTTCTTTTTACCACTAACGGGGGTAGTAGCTTCAACTTTGGAAGATTTCTTGTTGGCCTCCGAGGTGGTTTGGCACATTTGTCTGCTAGGCTGAAGAGTTCCGTGACGCTGGTGACTTCTTTGGTCGCCAGCTTCTCTAGCATCTTTTTGTCTCGAATGCCCTGTCTGAATGCAACAATAACAGAAGCACTCGAGATTGAAGAGATGGTATTGCGTACCTAAGAAAATCGCTGGATAAAAGATCGCAACAATTACCCTGTTGTTTGCTTCACAGCAAACAAGTCCAGTTTAGTATCGGCTCGGGTGTATGAACTCCCGAAGTTGGTAGTGAACTGTTGGCATAATCCGCCCAACTGTTGATGGAGTGAGGTGGGAGGCTCATAAACCAGGACCTAGCGGTCCCAGTTAGAGCCACTGGGAATTAGTTGGCCATCACAACCTCATTGCCTCCTGCTGCAAGTATAGCAGTGGAGTAGATTTGAAGAAACTCAGCGGGGTTGACAGCTCCATTGAATTTCATTGGCAAATGAGGCCGGAACTTCTGTGGCCATTCGACCATGCGTAAGCGCATGGCCAGGGCAGAGCAGCCTCCCCCTACACCCTGAGGAGCAGGGTTGTCCCGTCCTCTCTTCTCTTGCGAGCACGCTCGATATGGACGCGGCCGTCGTGTTGCCGGTAGTGGTGATGAAGTTCTGACCGCAAGTCATGAGTCGAAAGCCTGGTGTTGGTGTGGGTGCGTCGTGCCCCGGAAGGCAGCAAAGTCAGCTGCTAAGATACAGCATGCCGTCAGTGCTGTGACACGTGGGGACCAAATCTTCCAGACAAGGTCCTACATTGAGCTGTTGACTACCCCGAAGGGGGAGGACCTTGATTGTTGATGGCATCGGATGCGGCTGCAACCAGATGCTGCACATCAGCGCGCCACTTCTCGATTGCACCCTGAGGTGCTCCGGGCACTGGTGGGCACTCCAATAGAGTTCGCGCAGCAATTAGCGCGTTCTCGGGATTGTTGTTTGCTGATGCGGTAATCGAAGCAAATGCCCCATCTTGTAGCTCAGCATTATTTGCCGGAACTGATGGTGGCGATGGTGGGATGACGCCTGCCGGGACAACGGCGCCTGCTAGTTGCTGCATGTTGGAAGGATTGCCTCCAGCAAGCTGTTTAGTGTGGTTGCCATTGGAAGATCCGGTGACGGAGTTCACCATCTTGCTATCTCAGGCATCCCTTCCTGACGCGCCAAATGTCGAAGCATACAAATGACACTTCCTCCAGTACTACTAAATGTAGCCCGCAGAGGTTCTTTATCGGTTTGGGTGCGCAGAGATCAGGAACAAGATGATGACATAGAGGATTTACGTGGTTCGGGCCGCCCGAGCATAATAACCTACTCCACGGAGTGTGTGTTGTTGTATTGAGAATTGCAGTAGTGCTGGCGTGCGTATGAGCTTGGAACAAGTGTCTCTGTACCATGCGGTGCAATCCCTTTATAGTCTAAGGATTGACTGTTACGATATTTACCTGACCCGACATGTGGCCCTGGCGTATTAAGAGCCTAATACACGGTCTATGAGTATTAAGAGTGGTTAACAGTGTGATAACATGCCTTAATGGCAGCATTACCCCTATTAACAGCCCACTGATCGTGTGTCATTAATATAGCATTAATGACACATAATCAGATCTTGTAACTGCCTCCTTAACTGTCCCCTGAATGTACGTGCTGTTGGATATACGCCAATATACCCATTGATGTAAGGTCCGGAGGATCCACACGTGGCCGCTCTGGAGCTTCCCTTCGCAGTGAGAAGGGCCCGAAGCTGTTATACACGTGGCGGCAATGGAGCTTCCCACTACGGGGGGTGTCGGCGGTTGAGAACCGGCAGATCTCCCTACACTGCTAAAGTGATTGGGGAGTTTGAAGTTCGGTGTGGGCGCGCGGAGATTCAAGAAGGTGAATAGGAGTTTGACACAGGTGACACAAGAATTTACGTGGTTCGGGCCGCCTGAGCGTAATACCCTACTCCACGGGTGTGTTGATGTTGTATTAGCAGTATGAGCTTGTCACGAGTGTGTGGGATGCGTACGATCGCCCGTGCACATCTTGTCTCGCGTGTATCATCGGCCTGTCCTTTTATAGTACAAGGACAGGCCGTTACAAGCTAGCCTGGCCCAACATGTGGCCCCGACAGTTACTAGTATTGATACACGCTTGATTGCTCTTAGTAACCCTGTAACCGGCTTTGACAGCGCCGTTACTGGTGTTAAGATCGTCCGTTTAAGTGTCATTAATATGGCATTAATGACACTTAATCGGGTCTTGAAGTCCTTGGCTCTCCTTTGAAGATCCGGAGCCGTTACAAGGTCTTCCGGAGGTTAGAAGCTGAAAGGTCTGACGATTTGACACGTGGTAGCTCCGGAGCTTGCTGTGGGAAGCAGGTAGCTCCGGGGCTATCAGACACGTGTCAGGTCCGGAGCTTCTCTCGGTTGGGGTTAAGTCCAGAGGTGCCGTTTCGGTACGTGGCCCGGAGCTTCCCCCTTGTGGGCGGTAGCTCCGGTTTGGTTGTACACGTGGCGACCCTGGGATTAACCATGTTGGAGAAGCGGGTCCGGTCATGTCTGACAAGTGGGCCTCCCAGGGTCTTCAAACCAAGTAGATGGCTTTCTCTTGAGATCTTTGTAACCTCAAGGGGTGTACGGTTTTTAGGGTACCGACAGTGGCCCCCTGGACCTACCTTCGAGGAAGATCACTGGGGTGAAGTCATTCCGTCGGAGGTGGGTCCATCCTTGCGACTCTTGATCTAAGTCTTCAAGGGTCTTTGGAGGTGCCGTTAGTGGGGATTTACAGTTAGATCCCGCCGCGTGGCGCACCTCAGGCGGTAGATGAGATCTTTGACGTGCGGATCTCACACAATTGAAGGTCGCCAGTTCCCGATACGAAAACTGTATCGGTTCCTCGCGCCCTGTCAGGCCGCCGCCTTTGGGTTTCCCGCCGAGTGATGACAACCGTTCGCCTGGGTAAGAGCCTCGACTTGATCGTCGGGGTGGTCCCGGGCCCTCTTGTCATCGGCTGGGTTGAATTCTTGAATGGTATCTTCGACTTCCCTGCGGTTTCCATCCAAGCGTTGCGAGGGCTTACTTAAGATGGAAAGCGCGCACCGTCGGGAGTTCTTTACGCCTCTCATCTGATCTTGCGCTCAAACTCCCAACTCGTGCTTAGCTCTTCTTCTCCTGCCTAGCTGTGCTGCGATGGAGTTGGGTCTGCGCGAGAGTCGCCTGAAGACCGACAGCGATTTGAAGAAGGTCCGGGCCCTCATGGGGTGGTCCTCGGACTTCTTCAACCGCTTGGTCCGTGCCGGCGGAGAGCTCCCCTTCGAGAAGGAGCACACCGGCGAAATGGTGTACTTTTCTTCGTACGCCATGGTGGGGTTGATCCCACCTTTTTATTCTTTCTTCTTGATGCTGCTAGACTTCTATGGTCTGCAGCTATACCACCTTGGCCCTCACTCCATCCTCCTCGTGTCCATCTATGTCCACTTCTGTGAGATGTGGGTGGGCATCCCCCCCTGTATCGAACTCTTCCGGACCTTCTTCACCGTCCACACCACCGGCCGAAGCAATGAGTACCTTGGCTTCTACTACTGTGTGAAGCGCAAGAAGTGCCCATTCAAGTATCTCCGGTCGTTCCCTTCCGGGAAGTGGGATGACTGGAAGAAAGATTGGATAGTCGTCAGGGTGGAGGAGCATGAGAGGTTGGAGCTGCCCGACGGTCTGCCCGGCATCGACACGATGATCTGGAGTGAGGTTCCGGTGCTGGCGGAAGCTTTCGACCCCGCCTTGACCAGGATCCGCCAATGCGTGGAGGGAGGATTGACTCCCCAGGCGGTATTCTGTAATTTCCTGGCCAACAGGGGGGCGCCGCTGAAGAGGAGGGAGAAGCTCGCTTGGGCCCTCAACAGCATGATGGACGAGGACCGGGTTGAGACCGGGTTGAAGTCCAACATGGTGGGGAAGACCTTGGAGTTCCACCTCAAGAAATTCCAGCACGGCATCGACGTCGACGGTGATGACTTGACTCCGCCGTCGGCCTTTCTCCCTCTGAACGTGGAAGTGAAGTTCAGCAGGGAGCTCCGGCGGACGATGCCCTTACTTGATGACCTTGGTGTCGTCGAGAGAAGATCAACCATCCGGGTGGCAATCCCCGAGATGCCCGAAGACGGCTCCGCCCCTGCACCACAGATGAGGGTTGAGGTCGTTGGCAAGGGCAAGGCGCTGGCGGATGAGCTGGAGAGCCGGAGGAGGAAGCTGCGACATGCCGACGGAAGGTCTGTCAGGCCCGCTACTCCAGCCTCGGTCCCTTCTCTCCAGGGGGGAAGATCTTCTGCCACCGTGGCGACTGTCCCCGTAGTGGGGTCCTTCCGAGACGATACCGTTCCTGCAGTGGGATCCTCCCGGAGCGCGTCTGTCCCCGTGGTGGAACCCTCCTGGGGTGCTACCTCCGGGTGCACGACTCCGGCACCTGGGACGATGGGAGCCTCCAGGTCCAGGGGTTCCTCCCGATCGAGGAGAACCTCGACCCGAGAAATGCCCGTAGCTGCGACAAGTTCCGGGGGGCCTTCTGGAGCTTCTACGCTGATCGTGGCCAGCTCGGAACGTCCAGGAAAAAGATTCCGCCCAAGCTGGTGCGGAAGCCTTCCAAGGTAATTTTTAATCTTTACCTTGGTTAACTTTTTAATTGTAGCGAGTGTTTGTTGATTTTCTTCATCCATCATCTGCAGCGTCCCCAAGAAGGGGAGTGAAGCTCCACCCTCAGCCACGATGTCTGAGGCCGTGGGAGCTTCTGCTCCTGTCCTGGTGCCGCCCCAGGTGGTGGCTGAGGCTGCGATAGCTCCGGCGCCGGCTGTCGTGGTCATGGACCTCGACTCGTCCCCAGAAGTCCCCGTGGTAGCGCCGGACCACGGGAGTGAAGACACGCCATCGGCACCTGTCTCGAAGGTTGAAGCTCCGGGTCCTGGTGCTGCAGTGATGGAAGCTCCGACTGTTGAGCCAGAGGAAGTAGTAATTCTGGCCTCGGAGCCGGAAATTGCTGAAGCCCCGGCGGTTGAGCCGGAGGTGACTGAAGCCCCGGCATGTGAGCCGGTAGTCGAGGTAGTTCCGGCAGTTGAGCCGGTTATTTCTGAAGCACCGGCCGCTGAGCCGGTTATTGTTGGAGCTCCGGTCACGGGGCCAGTTGAAGATGAAGATCTTCCGGCACCTGAACCGGTGGTTGAAGTGGTGATGGAGCTCGAGCCTCCCTCGGAAGAGGTGTCCCGGTCGGAGCTAGTAGCAGCTCCTGCTGCGGAGGCATCAACGTCTGAGGTACTTGCGGTAGAGCCGGAGTGCCCAAACGAAGTCGCTGGCCCCCTGCCCGAGGAGGTGAATGAAGACTTGGCGGTGGGGCCTTCTTCGATGGCGACTGAGGCCATCCCGGAGGACGGTCCTAGTGCCTTAGAAGCTCAGGGTTCCGCTCTCGTAGAGTGGGACCCAATTTTTGTATGTGAAGACCCGCTGGAACCAGCGGAGGAGACCCCAGCAGGTCCGGAGCCCATCCCGCTGTCGATGTCTATCGACAACGCCTGCTCCAGTCTGGGTCAAGTCCAATTGGCCTTCTTCCACGACAGCAAGGCTCTTGAAGAGGAGCGCCAAACCCTTAGGCGGTTGCATAACCGACTCCACTTTGAGACCAAGCTGGCGCAGTCGAGGCTAGCGGATGACAAGGAGTGGATCAAGCAGGAGAAGATCCACCTGGAGTATTGGGGCGAGCTGCTGGATGACAGGGAGAGCATGACTCATGCCCTCGACGCTCAATCCCGGGGGATCCACAATCAGGCCAAAGCTGCCAACGACGCGGCCAATGCTCGGCACGAACAGCTTGAGGCCATCAACACCGCACTCATCGAGCGCCGAGAGGTACTTGAAGAGAGGGAGAGACGGCCCGAGGACGAAGAGCAGAAACTCCTGGAGCTGTGGGATGACGTCCTGAGGAGGGAAGAGGAGCTCGCCGAGAAAGTAGCTCTGGCTGACAAGGGCCTCGAGGAGCGCACCAAGAAATTGGAAGAGCGTTGCCAAGTGGAAGAGGAGAAGACCTGGGTGCGGGGGCAGGAACTCTACGAATACGAGTGTACCCTTGTTGCCCGGGGGGAAAAAGTGGAGGCCAGGGAGAAGGACCTGGTCGATCATCGGAACAAGATACACCTCCGGGAGGAGGAGCTCGGAAGACTCGAGAGGCGGGTTGCTGCAAAGATTCAGCAAAACGCCAAAGAAGTTGAGCGCCTCACCCACGTGAATTCCGAACTGACGGCGGCCAGGAGATCCCTGGAAGAGATGAAGAACTTGAGGACGGCGGACTCCCTACAGATTTGGGAGTTCCTGGGCAAGGCCAACGACACGCTGACGCCGATGGGTTTCAGCCCCGTGCGCCCAGATGATCCGGAGCCGGAGCCGGACCTTGCGCTGCAGGCGTTGAGCGCAGCAGGTAGCAAGCTCTCCAATGTGGGCGATGTCATCGCAGACCAACTGGAGGTTGAGGGGCAATCCCTGGCGAGGAACGTCACAGAGTATGTGCTGACGTGCTACACTAGCCGGAACTCCCAATTTCCTCTGGACCCGGTGCTTGAAGGCCCCGCGGAAGGAGAAGGCGAAGCTACCCGAGCCAGCGTATCGGAGGTCGCCCAGAAGGTCGCTGAGTTCTTCCATAGGGTCTAGGACCGTCTCTTTAGCTCTCACTTGTATTTTCTCTTCTTCTTCAATTTTGTAATCTCTTGTCTCCAGATGTAATCTCCTGTCTCCAGATGAATGAAATCCCCAAATTTTTGCGAATTTCACTTTTTGTCTTCAACATATTTATCTTCACTTGGCCCCCTGGTAGATGGACACAATTTGATTGTGAACATGTACCAAAAGGATATTGAGTTTTGTTGAAGACTCATTTGCTCCGAACTTGTAGCCTTTAGGTCCGAAGTCTTCGATAGTGAAGGTCCCCTGAGGTTGTCGGAGCTTAGAAGCTCCGGCATTGTCCATCGCTGGAGCTTGGTAGCTCCGGCAATAGCCTCTATCAACACGTAGAGCGTCGATAGTTAGTCCTCCGGGGTGTCGGAGCTGGGTAGCTCCGGCAGTGACCATTGCCAACACTTGATTTGTTGGCAGCAGACTCCATTTACGGGGTCTTCTCACCATCTTATACTCAGCGTCGAGGGCTGGCCCCCTTGGGGGAGTCGGAGCTTAGTTAGCTCCAGCTTTTCTCCATCAACGTAGACTTTATTTTTCCTGCACACTTAAGTCAAGAAAAATAGTAAAATTCGTTCCTTGTCTATAATTTTGTCGCGGCTTACGATTCTCAAGAAAACTTTAAGTTGAACGCGATTTTAAATACAACCAGATGCGTTGCCTTTTCTCTTAGATTCAACTGTTCATGGACCCGCCTTACTTTGGCCTGTCGGGGTGTAGGTAGAGTGGCGTACTTAGGGTGCTGGACCAGGCTAAGTCGATAGCACACTCCGGCCCTAGATTGGCTTGACGGCTTTCAGGCGAGTTGGCCATGAGCGATATTTGAATCCAAAAGAACTGACAATACAACTCGAATCGTATATAAACCGGTCGAACTAAAATTTCTTAAGAATTGCACGTCTTTGTTATAGACAAGAAAGAGAAAAATAAAAATGTTGAGCCTGTACAAAATAAATGCACATGGAGTCTATTTCACATGAAGATGTCTTTCATTATAGGTCCGGGGTACAGGGGAAACAAGTACACTCTTAGGGTACGGAACCAGGCTAAGTGTGTTTGGTTTCTTGTTTGACCCAGAGTAGTTAGCCACACTTTTAGTCTGGAGACCGTGACAAGTGCTGCATGAACTTTGCGGACCTTTCGGGAAAGGTCCGGCTGTTCTCCCGGAGGAACTACCCGACTCTGTACAATGACTCTATAACATACACTCCAAGTTACTTAAGACTCACCTCCGTGGTATTAAGTGTAGAACTTACGGAGGTGCTCGATGTTCCAAGGATTCGGGAGAGGTGTCCCATCCTCGGTAGCCAAGCGAACGCTTCCGGGACGGGATACTTTGATCACTCGGAAGGGCCCCTCCCAGCCGAGGGAGAGTTTGTTTAACCCTTCTCTGGATAGTATTCTCTGTAGCACTAGATCGCCTTCCTCGAGCTGTCGGTTGTGTACATGCCACTGGTGATAACGCCGTAGAGCTTGGCGGTATCGGGCATTCCGAACAGCTGCTTGGCACCTTCCCTCCTCGAGGAGGTCTAGGTCTTCACGTCGGAGCTGGTCCTGTGCGGCTTCGTCGAAGGCCCGGACCCGGAGCGAACCCAAGGTGATTTCCGGAGGAAGGATTGCTTCAGCGCCGTACACCAGAAAGAAGGGTGTTTCTCCGGTTGACCGGTTTGGAGAAGTCCTGTTGGCCCATAGAGTGGGCGGAAGCTCTTCGATCCAGTTGGCTCCGTGTTTTTTTCAAGCGCTCATAGGTGCGCGTTTTGAGTCCTTTAAGGATTTCAGTATTTGCTCTCTCGGCTTGGCCATTGCTGGCTGGGTGAGCTACGGAGGCGTAGAAAACTTGTATGCCGAGGTCTTCTTAATATCCTTGGAATGCGGAGCTTGTGAATTGAGTCCCATTATCATTGATGATTTTGTTTGGGACTCCAAATCTGCTCACAATGGATTGCAGAAAGTTGATAGCAGATTGCTTGTTGATCGTCACAACTGGAGTTGCTTCCGGCCATTTAGTGAACTTGTCAATGGTGACGTACAGGAACTTGTAACCTCCGACGGCTCTTGGGAAGGGTCCCTAGATGTCCATCCCCCACACAGCGAAGGGCCATGTAGGAGGTATCATTTGTAAGGGCTGAGCCGGTGTATGAATTTGCTTTGCATGAAATTGGCATGCTTCGCATTTCTTCACCAGCTCAGTGGCATCCTGGAGCGCTGTAGGCCAGTAGAAGCCATGCCGAAAGGATTTTCGGACCAGCGTGCGGGAAGATGCGTGGTTCCCACACTCGCCTCCATGGATTTCTGCGAGGAGTTCGCAACCTTCTTCCCTTGTGATACACCGCATTAGGATGCCGTTGGCACTGCGCTGGTAGAGATCCCCTTCTACCAGCGTGTATCTTTTAGCCAATCTGACTACCTGGTCAGCGGATACATCATCGTCAGGAAGGATGTTGTCTTTCAAGTAGTTCCGGATCTCCGAGATCCATGCATCGGAACTAACTTGAGCATTTGAGTCTTGCGTGTTGGGTTGCTCGGAGCTTCCGGCAGCTCCTACGACCCTTGATGGCTGCCATGGTAAGAGGGCCATCGGGACCGTCAGCTTCGGGATGCTGATCTCGCCCCCTTCGCTCAGTTCGGCAGGCTGAGCTGTGGGTTTCGACAATCTCCGGACAAAAGTTCCGTCAGGAGCCGGAGCTCCAGTTAACGCTTTCGTCGAGAGTTCGTCGGCTTCAGCGTTGTGGGCACGCTGAACATGGTGGAGGTCTAGGACTTCAATGTCCTTCTGAAGCCTTTGGACTTCTAGGAGGTAAGCAGCTAGCTAGAGATTGTTGCAGGAGCATTCACCCTTCACCTGTTTGATGATGAGCTGTGAATCTCCTTTGACCAGCAGTTGCCTGACACCGTATGACAGTGCCACCTTTAGTCCATAGATGAGTGCTTCATACTCCGCCATGTTGTTGGTTGCCTTGAAGTCAAGGTGTACCATGTATTTCACCTTCTCCCCAGTCGGTGCAAGGAGAAGGATTTCAGCTCCGGCCCCCTGCTTCTGCATGGAGCCGTCGAAGAAGAGGGTCCGCCGCTGCGACAGGGCTCGTCCTGAAGGAGAAGGACCCTGGTTATTGAGGCGTTCGGCCGCTGCTGCGACCAAATGCTCCACATCAGCCCTCCACTGCTCCAGTGCATCTCGAGATGCATCCGGAGGTGGTGGACGTTGGAGAAGAGCACGCGCTGCATGGAGCGCGTGTTCCGGGTTGTCATGACTCGCCGACGCAGTAAGCAACGCCGGCGCACCATCACTTTGCCCAACACGATTTGCTGGAGAAGATGGTGGTGGTGGGAATGTGGCTCCTGCTGGTGCTGAGGCTCCTGCTAGTGGCTGCCTGTTGGAGGGATTGCCCCCAACAGCCTGAGCAGCAGGTTGGCCGTTGGATGATCCAGCAGCGCAGTTCACCATTCTCGAAAATCTCAGGCGCCCCTACCTGGCGCGCCAACTGTCGGCGGTTGAGAACCGGCAGATCTCCCTACACTGCTAAAGTGATTGGGGAGTTTGAAGTTCGGTGTGGGCGCGCGGAGATTCAAGAAGGTGAATAGGAGTTTGACACAGGAGACACAAGAATTTACGTGGTTCGGGCCGCCTGAGCGTAATACCCTACTCCACGGGTGTGTTGATGTTTTATTAGCAGTATGAGCTTGTCACGAGTGTGTGGGATGCGTACGATCGCCCGTGCACGTCTTGTCCCGCGTGTATCGTCGGCCTGTCCTTTTATAGTACAAGGACAGGCCGTTACAAGCTAGCCTGGCCCGACATGTGGCCCCGGCGGTTACTAGTATTGATACACGCTTGATTGCTCTTAGTAACCCTGTAACAGGCTTTGACAGCGCCGTTACTGGTGTTAAGATCGTCCGTTTAAGTGTCATTAATATGGCATTAATGACACTTAATCGGGTCTTGAAGTCCTTGGCTCTCCTTTGAAGATCTGGAGCTGTTACAAGGTCTTCCGGAGGTTAGAAGCTGAAAGGTCCGACGATTTGACACGTGGCAGCTCCGGAGCTTGCTGTGGGAAGCAGGTAGCTCCGGGGCTATCAGACACGTGTCAGGTCCGGAGCTTCTCTCGATCTGGGGTTAAGTCCGGAGGTTCCGTTTCGGTACGTGGCCCGGAGCTTCCCCCTTGTGGGCGGTAGCTCCGGTTTGGTTGTACACGTGGTGACCTTGGGATTAACCATGTTGGAGAAGCGGGTCTGGTCATGTCTGACAAGTGGGCCTCCGAGGGTCTTCAAACCAAGTAGATGGCTTTCTCTTGAGATCTTTGTAACCTCAAGGGGTGTACGGTTTTTAGGGTACCGACAGGGGGGTTAGGTCCGGGATCATTATACACGTGTCAATAGTGGAGCTTCCCTATGTTCGGTACTCAGCTCCGGTCTTATATTACACGTGGCAGTCTCGGAGCTAACCATATTTTGTCTTGATAGATGGCGGGGCCAGCCTCAACGTCATCAGCCATACTGCTTTCGACAGGCTGCAGATCCTGGTGTCGAAGCTCACCCCCTCGAGGCCATTCTCTTGTGTGGGGCTAGGGAACATCATCCCGTACAGCAACACAACCTCCGGGTGACCTTTGGGACGCCCGAAAACTACAGGACTGAGAGATCCTGTTCGACGTTGCAAACGTCAGCCTCCCCACGAACGCCATCATCGGTAGGCCAACCCTATACCGATTCATAGCTGTAGCTCACTACAGCTACCTTTCCTGAAGATGTCGACCCCCTCCAGCATCCTCTAGATCTGCGGAGACCGCAGTGCTGCGGTGTTAGACTTGGAGAAGTCTAGCACCAACCGAGGTTGGTGCTGGACCGAGTCAGCCTTTGCCGAGCTCGCGTCGGTGCGGCTCACCTGCAGCACCCCGTCAGCAGTCTTGTGACAGCACTAACAACCCCATCAATGCTGTCAAGATCAGTTCCAATTCTGCTCAGACCCTTCGCAAGGCGGGGAGCCAAGGCAGGGTGTAGAATTACCTGCTCATCGCCCCACTGGTAGCCATCAATGACAAGTTGCCCAGCAACTGTCACAACTACCATTGAAACTTTTGGCACCTTGTATATATTAGCTTAATAGGACAATGTGAAGGTGTTCATAGTGTTGAGGAGCAGCATTTGGGACAACCAAGCTACGGGAGGGACAGGTCCAGAGTGCACAGTCAGCTTAGCTTGGTCCCGAACCCTAAGCCTATGTACCCTGCCTCCCTCAGCATCCGAAAGCAAGTAGTTGCCCTCTTTTGTAAAAGTATGTCTCCTCCTATGAATACCGATATAAAAGAATCATTGTCTTACTTCATCTTTCCCTAAACAATGTTCATTTACGCACTAATTTTTATGATAAACCATGCTAGACTCGTTTACTGTATATTCCTTTCATATATATGGTTGAACACTCTTTATCTCTCACCCTTCCTACAGTTGTGCAATCGTACTGCAGGCGGGCTTGCTTGAGGTACCTGCGATGTGTGAAGTGCTCTCACGGCTACCCTCATCCGTGGAATTTTGTGAAGTCGGATGGCATCCTAGGAAAGGCCTAGGCCAAGCCAGACGTCCAGGGTGTGTGAACTGCTTAGCCTAGTCCTGTATCCTAAGCACACACATCCTGCCTCTCAGCGCCATGACCGAGTACTATGGGCCGGAAGGATTGCACCGTAAGGATGCGCGGGAGTTGAGACCCGAAGCACCAATGCATTGAATTACCCAAACCTCTTGTGTCAACTTAGAACAGCAAGACATGACAAATCTAAGGAAGCGAGAAAGGTAAAACTGACGAGCAAACTAGTTCATCCTATAATGTGTGCAAGACAGCCTGCTCCGTCACCACCCAAGGCGCCTGCCGTCGATGTCCCAGCATGTTGACAACAGCAACAAGCACTGATAAGTGAGTACTTTTTCCTGCCCTACTCTTGTTCCTAACAGGTTCTCTTCTGATATCCTGTACAACAGGGGCCAACCATCGGCGTCTCTGCGACGATGGTGGACGACGCCGGAGCATCCAGCTCCGGCACCTCCCAGGGGCCTACCGTCGATGAGTCTATGATGATGGAGTGAAATGCTGGAGCATGCAGCTCCAGCACCTCCCAGGTGGCCTATCGTCGATAAATCTACAACGATGGTGGGCGACGCAAGTGCAGTCAGCTTCGGTACCACCCAAGGGGCCTGCCGTCGACATCTCAGCATGTTGACGACAGCAACAAGCGCGGATAAGTGAATACACTCTCCTGCCTTGCTCATGTTGCTAACAGGTTTCTCTTGTGATAGCTTGTACACCAAAGGCCTGCCGTCGATGAATGTTCAACGATGGTGGACAACGTCGGAGCATCCAACTCTGGAACCTCCTAGGGGGGTGTCATGGACAAATCTGCGATGATAGTGGTCGATGCCAAAGCACCCAGCTTTGGCACCTCCCAGGGGCCTGCCATCAACAAACCTACGATGATGGTGGGCGACGTCGGAGCATCCAGCTCCATCATCACCCAATGGGCCTGCTATCGACGTCCCATCATGTTGACGACAGCAACAAGTGCAGATAAGTGAGTACACTCTTTTGCCTAACTCTTGTTGCTAACAAGTTATCTTGTGAGAGCCTATACACCAGGGGCCAACCGTCAGTGTCTCTGTAACGATGGCGGACGACGCCGGAGTAGCCAGCTCTAGCACCACCGGAGGGGCCTGCTGTCGACAAACCTATGATGATGGTGGACGACGCTGGAGCATCCAGCTCTAGTACCTCCCAGGGGGCCTACCATCAACGAATCTACGATGATGGTGGGCGATGCCGGTGCAGTCAGCTTCGGCATCGACCAAGGGGCCTGTCGTCGATGTCTCAGTATGTTGAAGACAGCAACAAGCGATGATAAGTGTTTAAACTCTCATGTACCACTCTTGTTGCTAACAGGTTCTCTTGTCATAGCCTGTACACCAGGGGCCAACCATTAGCGTCTCTGCGATGATGGTAGACGGCGATAGAGCATCCAGCTGCAGCATCTCTCCAGGGGCCTACCGTCAACGAATCTACGATGATGGAGGGCGACACCAGAGCATGCAGCTCTAGCACCACCTAGAGGCCCACCGTCGAGGAATCTACGACGATGGTGGGCGACGCCAGAGCAGTCAGCTCCGGCACCACCCAAGGGGCTTGCTGTCACGTCAACACTCAGACAATGTTCAGCGCTCCTAGAAGGGCCACACTGAGATCAACCACTCATGCTCCCCCGCTCCGCTGGGGGCTAGTCGAAGACATCCTGCACTCAAGTGGTAGGCATACCCAGCAACCTGGCCACGACTACCAGGGGCCTCTAAGGGGGATCCAAAGGCAGGACATCAACTAACAATAAATCGGCCATGTCAACTGTGCAAGCGTTAGTTCCTCAAATGCTAACGACATCAAGAAAAGCTCTTCAAGACCTTATGCATCTAAGGACTTGTGGTAACAAGTTGAGAAGCACAAGAAAAGCCAAGCAAACACAAAGTCAAATTCATTGGAGAATATTTACAAAGGAGCGAACCCCAGATACAAAGACAGGCCACCAGCCTCAATCCCTGTCAAATTGCGCGATGACATGTTTGGCAGCATTCTTGACCTCTGCCGCTACTGCCTCCTCGCGCTCTTCAACGGGACCTTCGAAAATTGGCTCCGGTGGCAGATGAGGGTACCAGCTCTGGTAGCACACCAGGACATGGGATGCCATCGTCTGTGCTACCACCCTACCCTTAGCTTCCAGACACTTAGCCAGCTAGCGCTCCTGCAGATCGAGCTGCCGGGTGCGCCATTCTGTCGTGTGCTCCCGAGCTTGGACATCGAGACCACAAAGGAGGAGTTCCAGACAATCAGCTAAGTGTTGCGCCCAATCCCGCGCCAAGTCGCTCTCCCGAAGCTCAAGATCTACAAGGCAGGACTGCAACCTGTCCTGATCTGCCTTAGCTTGAGCCATCATTGCCTTGGCCGCCACCTCTTGCTCGGCGACAACAGCCTCCCGCTCAGCAACAGCAGCTTCACAGCGACCTAGTGCCTCTCGACCCTCCTTAAGGACGCGCAGGCGGGTGTCATCCATGTCATTGGCCACCTTGGCATCGGCCAGAATCTTCTAGGACATCCATGGCCTTCACCAAGCGGTGCCTGAGCTCCAACTCCTTGCTCTCCTTCTGGTACTTTGCCTTCGCCTCGGAGATCTTGGACCACAAAAGGTCCTCCGAGGCCCGGAGGCGCTCGTCCTCGGCACGCAGCTTCTTCCACTCTATAGCGAGAGCCCCCAGCACCCGTCTAAGGTTGGATTGCACCAGGTTGATGCTAGACTGCGTCGAGTCCATGATGTCGGAGAGGCGCTCTAGTTGCACCAAAGTTATGGAAAGCCGACCGGTGATCATCTCGGGGGCCCCTTCCTCCCGCGGCGGTGAAGGCAAGAACACCAGTATCGGGGACCTCATCCCCGAGGACTGAGCGGAAGTTGCCATGCCATAAGAAGAACCAACGTCGCCGTCACCCAAAGAGCCACCTGCTGGATCAACAGCTGTGGAGGCCAGGCCCTCAGCCTGTAGAGCCGGCTCTAACATTGCCTCTGGCGCGACTGCCGGAGGTGCCTTTGGCATGACAATCGGAGGTGCTTCACTACCTATGCCGGGCGCGAGCGCCGGAGCAGCGCTCTCTAGTACAGGCTTGGTGGGCTGCTCCGCTAGTGCAGCTGTAGCCTCTTCGATGGACATCACATTGCTTCGGGACACTTCCGCCAGCGGTAAAGGCGTCACAATAGCTGATGTAGACCTGGAGGTCAAAATTTGAATTTGCCAAAGTTGGATGAACAGAAATTATAATGAAGCAAGCATTGGAAAGAATGCCTTACTGACGTCCCTTGAAGCTCCAGCGGGCCTCCACCTTTGGTGGCCGTGAAGCTACGGGCCCTGGTGACGGCGTGGCAGGCGAGGTTGTCTAAGCGGGGCCTCCACCAAAACGCCCGACGACACTGCCACCCTGCGTTGGTGTATCTCCACCAACTATGATGGTGCCACTCCCGGAGCCTCCTCTCGAGCTGCCGCCGACAGAGGCTCAAAACCTCTTGGCATGGGGCTCCGTAGGCATAACACTCCCAGAGCCCCTTGTGGCACCTTAGACTACGCTGGCGACGGGGATGATGGACGGTGTGCCGACCGTAGGCGCTTGTGAAGCCACTGCTTGACGGACTGGGCCTCCCCCCGAAGAACCGCAGACTGTAACACCCTAATTTTCTTTTAGCATCATGCATTGCATAATATTTTCATGCATAAATCATTAGTAGAACAAAAGAGAAGAAAAATAAAAGATAAACATATATATACAAATATGTGTAGTTAGTAAGAAAAGTGAGTAAGAATATAAAATATATAATAGAAAATAAATATAAACCAATGGAAAATATATAAAAAATAAAGAATAAAAAGCAAATGTATATAAAATCTATAAAAAAAAGTTTCCGAAACCTTCCGGATGTTTCCGGGGGAAGCTTTGCTTCCACCACGGAAAGTTCTGGGCAAGCCACTGCAAGGCACCGAGCGGGGCTCGCCCGCGCCCGCACTGGAGCCGGACCTCGTGTTCCACACGCGCCAGCGCGCCCGATGATACATGGTCGAGCCGGATGGCTCTAGTGCTGTGCCGCACCCGGTTCGTAATCGAGCCGATCTCTAGTACCGTGTCCCCGCCCGCTATATAAGGATCCGTAGGCCCCAGGGTTTCGACACAAGCGATCTTTGTTCCAACGCCGTTAGAGAAAAAAAAACCTAGCCGCCAGTAGAAGTATAGAGGATGTGACCAGGGAGAAATAGGAGGAGAAAAAAGAAGAAGAAGAGGAAGAGGAGGAAGAAGTCGCCGTATGCCGGAGATCGTCGCGCTGCTGTCATCGTGCCGTGCGATGTTGCAGGATCGCTATGTCGTCTACTTTGTCTACGCTACGCCTCCATCCTACAACCTTTGAAGCCGCCACATCTACGGTAGGATACATTTTTCGACACAAATTTTAGCGACGTATTAGATCGAATACACCGAATTAAATTGTAGTTGCACCTATCTATTTTATTTTAGCAACCTTAATTCTGGCTAAAACCCCCGTAACACCGCATGAAACTACTACAATAAGCCTTATCGCAGGCGGCTCTAAACATATTAGCACACGCGGTTTTTAAAACCCCCTGAAACGAACAGCCTGTGATAATCCAAAATTTCACAGGCGGAGAAGTGACACCGCCTGTGAAGACACATTATCACAGGTGGTTTTTTACTTAGGCTAGCCGCCTGTGAAGATAAGTTATCACAGGCGGGTCATGCAGCATATATAACTGCCTGTGATAATTGTGTTATCACAGGTGGGTAGTGTAGCGTATATAACCGCCTGTGATAATAGTTTATCACAAGCGGATCTTGACCTACATCAAGCCTCCTGTGAAGACAGATTATCGTAGTCGGTTTCTACCATAACAGTAACCGCCTGTGATAATTAGGTTATCACATATGGTTCTTTACCTATCCCTAGCCGCCCGTGATAATTCTTTTCACAGGCACGTCTAGCCGTTGGTAAATAACCGTCTGTGATAAGGTATAACCTATGCAGTACTAGCTGCTGTTATTTCTAATTTCTAGGCTAATTCAATATAATCACAGAAGAGAAGTCAACAATATCATCACAGAAGTCATCTCACAGAAGTCAATTTCACTAAAACAATATAGATATGTACAAGTTACACATACAATTTATCACATAGTTTACAAGTTTTCACTAAAAGCTGTTTCTATTGGCATAGTCGCAAAGTTTTGGCACATCAGCTATTGCACAATTCTCATCAAAGAACTGACATCTTTTGTGCAAAATTTTGCGACGAATGAATTCACAGAGTCCAGCAGCAATCTTGTCGGCTCCTCCACCAGGGATACTTCTACAAACAGGCCATTCTTCATTCACATTCTTCGTGTGCTGCAATGAAACACACAACAAGGTTTAGAATGTGTTGGTTTGAACAATCTCGAAGTATAGATCAAAGTGAGAGTATATAGGAAATTATTTGGTATTTTTGGAGCAGTTGTACTACGAGCAATTGAATTTTGAATTTGGAATCAAAATATAAAAATAATTTTTCTGGTAATATTGAACAGTAGAGAATATAAGTATTGAACTATGCTATTTACGATGAAAATGAAACTCAAAAGTAAGAAAATAAGATATCGACATTAAGGATAGCATACATCCTCATGATTCACTCTATTTTGCTGGCGGTCCGAAGATGCTCGCATACATAATACCCGCATAAGACACTCCCAGCAGGATGCTTCGGACAAGCATAATACGTTTTAATGTCCAATGCATTCGTATTAAGAGGTCTCTCACCGCCAAACTGTTCCGCGTAAAACCGCCAAGCACTGTAATACAAGAAATGTCATATAAAACTTGTTAACACATTCTAAATGTGTGTAAATTAAAATTATTGAATAAACATAAAGTTTCAAAATGGAAAGGAAATCTTTGTAACGATCTGGTAGGAAATCGGCCGAGTCCAAGACTGTTGCCATTCCCTGAGTTGGCTTGATGAAGATCATTATGTAGTGATTACTGCAAACATACAAACACACGTGTTAACAATTACCAATAATTGCTATTTCAATGTCATGTGTCGAACTTACTCAAAGTGGTACAGAGCCTTTACGAGGTCCTTGGCGTCTCTGACAAAGTTAAACATCACATGTCCTATGTAAGCTGCAACATCTGTCCTTCTATCCTTCTTAAGTGTTGCGATTCCTTTTTCAAATTCTGTTTTTTTCATGTGCTTGAACTTTTCTGAGTCTCGATCTGCCTTGACGTCGAATAGCGACTTTGTAATCCATGTAGGGTCAAGGTACCTTTCTTGCATTCCATCTTTTCATTATCCATGTATTGCATCCTATTGAAGAAGGCTAGAATTGTTATAATCTCATGAAATGTGTATGTGTGTATTAAGAAAAGCAAATGCAAAATATTAGAGGCACTTACAAGCACCAGACGAGCGGCAGGTTGATTTCGAGCATGCCCCGATGGAAAAGGGGATGCAACTCTTCAAATAAAATGAATTGTCTATCTTCTCCAGTGCTCCATAATGTTTCTTTTGGAATACAAAATGTGACGCAATCAATCTCATATTTTGTGCTGGCAAGGATGTACCACTCATGCATTCTTTTGAGCGGGGCAGGTTGTTTACTAAGTTACACGGATGTCATGAACAGCTTCCCATTCTCAAATTCATGAGCAACATCCTCAAGCTTGTATATTGGAACTCCTGGTTTAACTAATGCCGGCCGCCAATTATACATGACACCGTCTTCTTCCCACTCCTCGATATCTTCTAATGTTGGCTCATGAGAAGAACGAGATGCACTCGATTTTCTAATATTTTCCTTCATAGTTCCCAAATACTTTGACACTTCTGATGAAGGTTTCATAATTTTGTATGGGCTAAATTTGATAGGCACTAATGATCGAGGATTAGTCGTCGGAAGTTGGACACTGGCTTGTTGTTGAACCTGTTGTTCAACTGATTGCTCTTTACTCCCAGCAGCTGGCTTTAGTACTACTTCAAGCTGTTGCTCAAGTGGTTGCTCTTTACTAGCAACAGCTTGCTCTGGTACTGCTTGAAGTTGTTGTCCAACTTGTTGCTCTTGGATATCTTTACTAGCAAGGTTACTATCATCCTTGCTGAGACATAGGGGGAGTGGATCTTCCTGGACTTTCGGCTTAGAAGATGGGGTTGCAGTGTTTCGAGATGCGACGTGGCTAGATATTGGCTCATCGTCCAACACGATATCGCATCGGTGCCAAAGGATTAATTGGTTGACAGCCTGCCCCAGAGTCGCGATCCCCTCAGATGTGATGTGGTCTATTTCATAATCTTCATAATCATTATCAATGATCTGAAGAACTTGCACCACAGCATAATACAACGGACGTGGATTCTTGTTGAAGTCACAATCAGGCTTTGCCATAGCAGTGGCAACCTATTTGGTTTTGTTCCCTGCTCCGTCGATCGGGACAAGAAGACGACAAGATTTGTCATTAGAGATATAATCGACAGGGAACTTATGGGTTGACCCTGAGCCTAGCACAAAACCAACGCTGCTAGGGTAGGCAGTTGGAGATATTAATTGCTCCTTTGGCACCGGAACCATCGCTGTACTCGGTGTCACTCATTGTCCCGATTGTCTAAGTTATTCCATTATTTCTTGCATATTTTCATTGACCTTTTGAGCAATCGTTTCATCAAGTGTTTTCTTAAATTTCTCGCATCTTCTATATGTGTCTTTATCTTTGGCAAACCATCTATCCAAGACATTTGAGAAGAGACTACTCAAACCCGTCCGCTGTGTTTAGGGTTTCCTAAGATAGCGGTAAGTTGGTCATTCTCCCTCTTCGGATTGAAGATACCCTTCTATTGCGTTTCAATTACTTCTTTCATTTTATCCTCGACTTCATTCACAGAGTCGGGCTTTTCAAGTTTGCCCTCGCTGGTCAAACCTGACCGAGCAAAGACCTACCGCTGAGTTCTCTCATTGTAGCCTTCTAATGGGTGAGGATTGCCCTTACTGGTAATTTCGTCTAATATCTTATTCCATTTCTGGACTTTGGGGGCATATCTGCCAGACCCCAAGCGATGATGGTATTTGTTCTTTTTTGCAAGCTCTGACCTAGTTGCACTTAGAGCTTTAGCATCAGGTGTGGTCTTTTGACAAACAAACTCTTGCCACTGAGCTTGTGTGATTTTTCCCATCTTCCTCGGGCTAGGGACCTTATCGTCCTTAACATAAGCATTCATTTCGCTCTTCCAGCCATGAAACTTCTTGCCGCAAGAGACCAATGTTGCTTTCTTTACAGCTTCTTCTGTGCCTTTCGGGAACTTGAATTGTTTCTTTATTCTTTCCCACAACTCATTCTTGGTGTGCTCGGGTAATTTCCTCCAATTCTCGGTCGTGATCGGCACAAACTCCCTAACAAGAAAACCGCATGCATTACGGTACTTGGTAACTGAATCAAGTGGTTCTTAGGGAAGCCCACCTGTACCGACCCATGTTATGTACATGATGCGGTCCAATGGACCCTTATTGGGACCTCGTTGCCCTTGTTTCCGCTTGAGTGAAGCTGAGGATTCATCCATTGGAGAACCTTCTGCAGTTTTAGCAGCCGAAGTCACCTCGTTGTCTTTGCGATTAATCTAGATAGAAAAGAATTATAAGACTTCGTATACTTGACAACTAACATTTACTTGAACTGCTGAAGTTAAGATTCGTGATCCATACCTCGTCGGTAGGATCATATTCCGGGTCGAGAACCTCTGAAGTCTTTTTAATTTTCATATTAGGAAAAGGATCCGATGGAATGTGAAAGGAGCCTGAACTGCTGGAGTCAGTAAACTCCATATTGTCTTCTTTATTGTTACTACAAGCACCAGTCTTCTTAGGGCTTTCCATGCTAGAACTAATAAGACAAAAAATATAATAAATGGCATATTAACTCTACATGAAGTGTTGCATGAAGAAAAAGTGTTTGGTTTGGAGCCACAATTTGCCACACTTTGCCACACCTAAAGTTAGTCAAGTTTGACCACCTTAGTCATGTGTTTGGTTCATAGCCACAATCGTGGCAACATTCCATGCCACCTAACTGGGTCCCACATGTCAAGGTCTCAAAAAAGTGTGGCAAGATTCCCTTAGGCTTGCCAAGTTGTGGCTGAAAATTTGAGCACCTAGGGACTGTTTGGTTGTATGCCTAAGTTGCCTAAGCCTAACTTTAGTCACTTGCCACACCTGTGGCACGCCTGAGCTACCTAATGTTAGTTGTTGTCTGGTTTGTTACTGTAGCCTAATCTTAGGCACAACTAAGAAAGTGTGGCATGCTTAGGCAGTCGATTCGAGGGCCTCAGTTGAGGCAATTTTTTATTAGGCAATAGAGGCAAATGTTGCCTAACTTTTGTGGCGCGTCTAACTCTAGTCAACAACCAAACACCCGCATAAAACAAATTGGCATGCATAACATTAGGCTTAGGCAACTTAGGTGTAGAACCAAACAGCCCCCTAACCTTAGTCAAGTTAAGCAAAAATTTGTGGCAAATTATGACAACCTTAGTATATAAACCAAACAACCCCTTTGTCCACAATTTTCACATAGAGAACATTGATATTTGCATAAACAATATATTGCAAACTTGTTACACACATCCTCAGGATTCAATAAATTTAAATTATGAAGTATTTTGATGATCCTACTAGAAATTACAATCCAAATAGCAACTGAATACATAATTGTCCAGATTCTTGACTGTTACAACACCTTAAATGCTACTTCGATTTAGACCTGGTTATTGCGTTTCTTAGCCTTAGCGTTGAATAGGAAATTGATAGAGGGCTCTTTAAGATTTCCAGACATGTATGTATATTCATAGGTTGCTTTTCTAATTTAATAATTATGTCTGTTCAAAGTTCAGAAATTTTCTAGCTGTTTCAGATAGCACTGTACCCAGGTACTAACTTCAACTCCAGTTTCTAATTAGTTCTAAACCGAATTTGAGGTAACAATGAATAGAAAATTTATAGAATAGCTCTCCCCCTTTCAAAAAATGTATCACAATAGACTAGAAGAGCTTTCTACACATAATTATGTCAAAAATTCAGATGCTTGTTCATAAAGTTTCAGAACAGCAGCTGATTTAGTTAGAGAAGATTTTCATCAGCTTACAATGGTCTATTGGCTTGAAGGTCAATACAAAACTTACAGAGAGCTTTCCAAAAAGTATGCCTACCCTTTTCGCTACAGAAGGCTAACCCAGGATGCTACCCTTTTCGAATTCTCGAACTCTAACCAAGGAAATCTATGCAAGGCATCATCTGACTCGGCCGGCGCCGAGGGCGAGGAGGGAGGCGGCACGGAGATGAAGGAGGGAAGCTCGAAGGGTTTAGAGTTTACGTGAAGCTCGGCGGTGACAGCAATGGCTTTGATCGGCGTACCTGGAAGTGACGAGGGCAAAGCAAATGGACAACGGCGAAGCTCGGCAGCGACGGTGAAGCTCAGCAGCGATGGCGAAGCTCGGCGGCAATGGCGCCAAACACTTGGCGGTAAACAAAATTTTGATAGCCTGACGGCGTCTAAGTGTTTCACCCGGGTTAGGTTTTTCCAACGCAGCCCGAGGGGTATATACAGACGCCAATTTTCTCAGGCGGATTTTAAGTACAAACCGCCTGAGAAGATGGTTATCTCAGGCGGGTTTTCCTTACCAACCGCCTGAGAAGATTCAATTATCTCAGGCGGTTGGTAAGTAATACTTGCCTGAGATAAACATCTTCTCAGGCGGTTATTAAGTACCAACCGCCTGAGAAGATCATTACTTCTTCTGAATTAATATTCTTGATTAAATGTGGGGCCCTTAAAAATGTAAAATTCCACTTTCTTGTAATATTATTGATTAGTAAAGGTTACAATTAAATTTCACTTCATAAATCCTTCGAAATTGGTCATTACATAAAAAAACATATAACAATTGCTATTTTTCATTTTTCTATCTTGATGAATATAATGATTTTTCATTTATTTTTTCAACGGACATTTTTATTCATCATATCAACCTATATGAATTTTTTCAGATTTTTTTAAATTTTTTTGAATCAATGTGTGTTCATAATTTGATGAATGCCTCATATGTATATGAGCATTTAGTTAGAATGATGGATAATTTGTATTTTGACATGTTGAAATGGTTTAAAAAAATTAACAAAATTCATACATGTATAGATAATACAAATATGTTCATACAAACAAATTTCAGTGAAGGATCCCATTTTTTTAGGAGAAACACAAATGTGAATAATATGTAAGTAGAAATTAATTTGATATTTAACAAAACATTATAATGTCAGCTATACAAGTTTTAAAATATTTGGTTCAGGTGGTAGATGTTAACTTTTAAATATTATAGAAGAAAGAATCATCGAATTTGGACTCAATTTGCAGAATCTGTACATGTTTGAGTATTTATATTGGAATCTAAATAAAAAAGAAGCAAGGGAAAAGTAAACTGAAGAACAGGCTCGGGCATTATCTCAGGCGGTTGGTAAGTAAAACCCGCCTGAGATAAACATCTTCTCAGGCAGTTATTAAGTACCAACCGCCTGAGAAGAACTTTACTTCTACTTAATTATTATTCTTGATTAAATGTGGGGCCCATAAAAAGGCAAAATTACACTTTCTAGTAATATTATTGATTAGTAAAGGTTACCATTAAATTTCACTTCATAAATCCTTCGAAATTGGTCAGAACATAAAAGACATATAACAATTGTTATTTTTCATTTTTCTATCTTGATGAATATAATGATTTTTTTCATTTATTTTTTCAATGGACATTTTTATTCATCAAACCAACCTCTATGAATTTTTTCAGATTTTTTTAAATTTTTTGAATCAATGTGTGTTCATAATTTGATGAATGCCTCATATGTATATGAGCATTTAGTTAGGACGATGGATAATTTGTATTTTGACATGTTAGAATGCTTTAAAAAAATTAACAAAATTTATAAATAATACAAATATGTTTATACAAACAAATTTCAGTGAAGGAGCCTTTTTTTAGGGGATACACAAATGTGAATAATATGTGAGTAGAAATTAATTCGATATTTACCGAAACATTACAATGTCAGCTATACAAGTTTTAAAATATTTGGTTCAGGTGGTAGACGTTAATTTTTGAAAATTATAGAAGAAAGAATCAACGAATTTCGACTCAATTTGCAGAATCTATAAATGTTTGATTATTTATATTGGAATCTAAATAAAAAAGAAGCAAGGGAAAAGGAAACTGAAGAACAGGCTCAGGCATTATCTCAGGCGGTTCGTAAGTAAAACCGCCTGAGATAAACATCTTCTCAGGCGGTTATTAAGTACCAACCGCCTGAGAGATATTTACTTCTTTTTAATTATTATTCTTGATTAAATGTGGGGCCCATGAAAAGGCAAAATTCCACTTTCTAGTATTATTATTGATTAGTAAAGGTTACCATTAAATTTCACTTCACAAATCCTTCGAAATTGGTCAGAACATAAGAAACATATAACAATTGATATTTTCATTTTCTATCTTGATGAATATAATGATTTTTTCATTTATTTTTTCAATGGACATTTTTATTCAACATACCAACCTCTATGAATTGTTTCAGATTTTTTTAGATTTTTTTGAATCAATGTGTGTTCATAATTTGATGAATGCCTCAAATGTATATGAGCATTTAGTTAGGATGATGGATAATTTGTATTTTGACATGTTGGAATGCTTTAAAAAATAACAAAATTCATACATGTATAAATAATACGAATATGTTCATACAAACAAATTTCAGTGAAGGATCCTTTTTTTAGGAGATACACAGATGTGAATAATATGTGAGTAGAAATTAATTTGATATTTACCAAAACATTACAATGTCAGCTGTACAAGTTTAAAATATTTGGTTCAGGTGGTAGATGTTAATTTTTGAAAATTATAGAAGAAAGAATCATCGATTTTGGACTCAATTTGCAGAATATATACATGTTTGAGTATTTATATTGGAATCTAGATAAAAAAGAAGCAAGGGAAAAGGAAGCTGATGAGGCTCGGGCATTATCTCAGGTGGTTGGTATGTAAAACCCGCCTGAGAAAATCATTTTCTCAGGCGGTTATTAAGGACCAACTGCCTGAGAAAAAGATAAAAACCGCATGTGAAAAACCGACGCCTATATAAGGAACCCTCACCACATCGACGCCGCAAGGCTGCCGAATTTTCCCTGCGCCGCGCCGCTGCCCAGCCCGTACTGCCACGTCGCCGCTCCGCCGCTCTGATGCCCAGCCGGCACTGCCGCGCCGCCGCTCAGCCCCGCACCGCCACTTCTCCACCCAGCCAGCCCAACGTGCTAACCCCTCCCCACCGTGCTGACGCCTCTGCAAGGTAAATGTAGTTTCCTTACTTTTTCTTTGTATATTTTCATTAGCTAATAAGCTGTTAGTTTTTTGTGTTCTGGTATATGGGTTCTATCCTTTTGCATGTGTAAGGAATGTATGGATTGTGTTCTGGTATATTGATGTATGGACTATATGGATTGTGTCCTTTTTGTGTGTTCTGCTAGTTTGGTCTTTTAGATATTGATGTATGGACTATATTGTACTAAGCTTATTATAGTTTGTACCTATTATGTGACATGAATATGATGTTTAATTAACAGATGATATTGTAATATATATAAGATGCATGAAGTTTACCCGAACTTGTAATTGTAGTTTTATGTGTTTTCCTTTTCAATATGTTACTTGTGTGTGCGTACCTCCTGCTTGTATATATATCGAAGGAGTGATTAGGGTTAGCTTTCTAGAGAGGTGGTTTTATAACTCACCCATTTAGTTACCATCGTTAGATGGGATCCGACGTCAAGATATAACGGACCGGATCCTACCCAGACCTAGTCCATGCTACTGGGCCTGTTTGCCCCACGACTTCAATCATTCACCTTAGCTTGCTGCTCCCAACGCCTTCGACTTCGTCCGCCTCAAGACGTCTCCGGTCTCCTCCAGACTCCGCTCGATGCCGCTGCCTCTCGTCTGCCAAGCTTTCTATTCGTCGCCGATCTTAGAGTCTTATTTGACATTGCCGCCACTCTCCTATGTGACACCTCTCTCTACAATTCTGTATCGACTTGGTATTATCGTAAAAACCTTGAGGACGACCGGACATCGATTATCCATCGACTAGGGTCGATTAGTCGCCCTAATGAAAAGACCTACATTAGTTGCCCTAATCATACTTGTTATGTTCTGTAAATTCATTTTATAGAAGACCTTTAGGGAATATTTGTGGCCAAATTTTGTAAATCTGACAAAAATTCTATTATTGAAGCATGGACCATCGAGCGTGGATGTATAACATGCCAAGACCTGATCCTATGTACATTCATAATGTTGAAAATTTTATTGAAGCATCCGAGAGACATGCGAAGTTGCAAAAGATAGATGACATATTATGTCCATGTATCGACTGCGAAAATAAGATTGCTTGGACGGATACTATAGTAATCCAATCTCATTTGGTGAAAAGAGGTTTCAAAAAAAAACTACACAATATGTATAGGGCATGGTGAGTTAGATACACATGATGTGGATAAAGATGATGAGAGAGGTTCAGATGATGATAATGTTCATATCGATGATGGTAGTGACAATCAAGATGGTGATGATGAGGATGAGTTCGATTGTGAGGAGATGTTGCGTCACATTGAACTATATGTATTGACTTCTATGGGAGCAAGCAAAGGTTTAAGTAAAATGGAGACATTGCAGAATGCGGCGACGGAGCTTTTATATGATGAATCAAACGGTTGTGATAAAGAGTTTACTACATTGCATGCAGTCTTAGAACTACTAAAGTTGAAAGCTACGCACGGATGGTCCGATTGTAGTTTCTCTGATCTTTTGAATCTTATGGTAGAAATTCTTCCAAATCCAAATAAACTGCTCAGAAACACTTATAAAGTGAAGAAACTTCTTTGCCCTATGGCACTAGGTGTGACAAAAATACACGCTTGTGTGAACCATTGTATTTTGTATCGCAAAGAGCAAGAGCTCGCAACTAGATGCCCCATTTGTGGCGTCAGTAGATATAAGAAGGACTACAATCACCGGTATGTTACCAAAATGAAAAAGTCTCAGAAGAATAAAAAGTTTATTATTGTTCCTGAAGGTGACGATGACGATACTCTTGGCGATGCAGACATGAAGAATAAGAGAAAAATTCCTGCCTTGGTTATGTGGTACCTTCCGGTAATTGATCACTTGAAGCGTTTGTTCTCAAACCCTAGGGAGGCTGAACTTATGCGTTGGCATTCCGAGCAACGCAAGAAGAATGAAAAACATATTCGACACCCTGGTGATGCCATGCAGTGGAAAAATTTTGATATTCAATATCCAGAATTTGCAAAGGAAATCGGAAATGTGAGGTTTGCCTTGGGTACAGACGGAATGAATCCGTTTGGTGAAAAAAGGAGCATACACAACACATGGCCCGTGGTCTTAACAATGTACAACCTACCGACGTGGTTGTGTCACAAAAGGAAATATATCTTGTTATCTGTTCTTATCCATGGTCCGAAACAACCCGGCATCAAAATTGATGTGTTATTGGAACCTTTAATGGAAGATATGGCAAAATTGTGGAATGAAGGGGTACGTACATGGGATGAGTACAAGCGGGAGTATTTCATGCTAAGAGCAATGATATTCGTTACCGTGCATGATTATCCCAGACTGTTTATCGGGACAAATGAAAGGGAAGAAAGGTTGTGTAAGGTGCGTGGATATAACTTGATTTCTATACCTCACTTCATCCAGAAAGATGGTGTACATGAGACACCGATTGTTATTGACAGATACCCACAAGTATAGGAAGATGAAAGAACAATTTGATAACAAAATCGAAAAAGATACTGCACCAAAACCTTACAGTCGAAAACTTGTGTTCGAAATTGTCAAGAACATTCGTATTTCTTTCGATAAGGGCAAAAAATGTAAAGGAATCAGGAGAAATAAAAGTACATCTTCAGATGATACAACTGACATTGCTTTCAAGAAACCATCAATTTTTTTTTCAAGTATCTTCCGCATTGGAAGAATCTGGAATTTTGCCATAGTACTGATTTGATGCACGTTACAAAGAATGTATTTGACAGCATCATTGGGACCTTGCTGGACATGACGAGGAAAACAAATGATGGATTAAATTCACGTATCGACCTAGTAAATCTTGATTTGAGACCAGAGCTTCATCCAGTAGAAAAGGCGAACATGAAGCATTACCTTCCCCCAGCCAGCTACAACTTGACACTAGAAGAGAAAAAAGAAATTTGCGAATGCTTGCATGGGATCAAAGTGCCCACGAGTTTCTCATCCAATATCCGCAAACTAGTCTCGATGAAAGACTTATCTTTAGTCAGTTATAATTCTCACGACTGTCACATGATGATGACAGTTTTCCTTGCCATTGCAATAAGAGTCATCAAACCTGAGCATATAAAAGTTGTCATCACACATTTGTGTTACTTCTTCAATGCAATATCGCAAAAGGTGATAGCACATGAAGATTTAGACTATCTAAAAACATACATCGTCGACACTATGTGCAAGCTTGAGATGTGTTTCCCACCATCCTTTTTTGATATGCAAGTACACCTAATCATACATCTTGTTGATCAGATAAAAGCATTGGGGCCACTATATTTACATCATTTGTTTTCTTTGGAGAGATATTAAGGAGTATTAAAAGGTTATGTGCGGAACCATGCTCACCCAGAGGGTTCAATTATGGAAGGATACACCAGTGAAGAAGTGATTGAGGGTTGCGCTGATTACATCAAAGATGGAAAATCGATAGGTGTGCCTATACGAGTACATGAGGGTAGACTACGTGGGAGAGGCAATGTGGGTAAGAAAACTTTCATCGTTCAAGATTACAAGAATGTACGTCGTGCACATTTTGGTGTACTACAACAGCTCGCAATAGCTGAGTCGTACATCGAGGAACACCAAATTGAGCTTCGTGATAAAAACCAAGACCGCACAGAGGACTGGATCATGAAAGAGCACAGAAGATGTTTCACTGAATGGTTAATGGACAAATATATACCATACGAAAACACTATAGAAGAGGCAACAATGAAGAAGTTAGCTTCCGGCCCATCTGCTTTGGTGACATCATGGCAAGCATATGACATCAATGGTTACACATTTTACACTAAATAAAAAAACGGTAAGAGTATTGCACAAAATAGTTGTGTTCGTATTAAGGCTTATGATTCACAATGGCAAAAGACCACATACTTCGGGTTCATAGAGGAAATACGGGAACTCGATTATGGCGAAACAATGGTAATGCTTGTATTTAAGTGCCAATGGGTCAAACATCCTGATGGTGTGAAAGTGGACAATTACGGGCTGACACTAGTAGACTTGAATAAATTGGGTTATAAAGATGACCTGTGGGTTCTCGCCAATAGTGTTCCACAAGTTTTTTATGTTCAAGTTCCAGAAATTGAGAAGATGCACGTAGTTGTTTCTGGAAAGCAAAATATTGTTGGGGTTGAGAATGTGGGAGATAATGAAGAGGAATATAATCAGTATGAAAAGATGTACCTTTTCACCAAACAAGAAAACATCAAGCGCGTAGATAGAAGCATTAAAAAGAATTTGAAACCCTATGTGCGAAAAGATGTCAATGCTAGACAAAATGTATATAGCAATGCAAGATGATATATATTGTATATATTTGTATCTTCTGAAATCAACTTAGAACAATGCTCTATTTCAGCTTTAGATAGCATGTTTCAACATTATTAAATTCAGCTTCTGTTTCGAACATTATTAAATTCAGTATGTGTATATAAATGTCTTTTGACCTATGATGATCAGGCTTGCCTTCCAACAGCTCGGTTCCAAACAACATCTAGAAGCACAACTCTTGAAGCTCCCGTCAAGCTAATCCCTTCACAGCAAGCTCTTGTAGATGCAAGTAATACCCAAGACTAATCATTTGGATTGTTAAAAGCTTCAATTGAAGTCTGACGATACTTCTCGTCCATTCGAGGGCTTGTTTTGATAGGAGTGGATCCACTTCAATATAAGTGGTTTGAGGTGGATTGAGGGGAAAATTAGTTCATTCTTCGCTTCAATCCTCTTCAATCCAATTAGATTGAGTACACCCCAACAAACCCTTAAAGATTTCTTTCTCTTCTCTCCATTTTAAAAACTTACGAAGATGGTACTTTATCAGTTCTAATGGCTGAATATATTGACTACAAATCAGTACCATCTCTCTTAGTGCTTCACACAAGCGACGAAGCGTACAACTTCAATCAAAAATCTCGTTTTTACCATTTTCATATGAATTTGACCTTAATTTTTCAAGCATAGATTTATCAATATTTGAAGCTTCCTCATCAGACATGTTAATGGCAGTTACAAGGGAAGGGTGTGTCGAAGCTAACGAAATCTCAACGGGGCTGAAGACAAAGAGATGCTGCATATGATTGACAATGTCCAGGATAGACAGCATGAAGCTATGATGGCAGCCTTCAACAACATGAAAAGTGATGCCAAGGTTATGCTTGCATCAACCAAGACATGTTGTGAGGGTATAACACTTGTTGGGGCAAGCATAACCTTGGCCCAACAAGTGTTATACCCTCACAACATGCCTTGGTTGATGCAAGCATAACCTTGGCATCACTTTTCATGTGTTGAAGGTTGTCATCATAGCTTCACGCTGTTTAACCTGGACATTGCCGCTCATATGCAGGATCTCTTATCTTCTGTCCGATTTAGATTTTGTTAGCTTCAACAAATCCTTCACTTATAACTGCCATTAACAAGTGTGATAAGGAAGCTTCACTTATTTGATAAATCTATGCTTAAAAGATTAAGGTTAAATCGCTATGAAAGTGTAAAAACAAGATTTGTGATTGATGCTATTCGCTTACTCGCTTGTGTGAAACACTAAGAACGTAGTGACTGATTTCTAGTCAATATGTTTAGGCATTAAAACTGAGAAAGGAGCATCTTCCTAAGTTTTCAAATGGACAGGAGGGAAAGAAATCATTCAAATGGATGGGAAAATCCTTCCAAGGATCATCAGGCTTCAAATTGATGCTTTAAACAACCTAAATGATGAGCTACATGTGTTACTTGCATCTACAAGAGCTTGCTGAGCAGGGATTAGCTTGACAGGAGCTTAGCAGCATCACAGGTGGTTCTTAAACAACAACCGTCCATGGAAATCATGTATTTTCTCAAGCGTTGGTTAATTAAGAACCGCCTGTGATGTTAGCTACATCACGGGTGGTTCTTAATTAATAACCGCCTGAGAAAATACATGATTTCCACGGGCGGTTGTTTTTTATGAACTACATGTGATGTTCTGTCATCACAGGCGGTTATTGCATCATTCGCCATCACAGTCGCATTTTTTTACGGAACGCCTGTGTTTGAAAAATCCAAGCGCCTGTGAAAATGCTTTTTGTAGTAGTGTGAACACATATGAACTACTTGCATCAAATTAATAAACAACCGTAGATAATTAATTATCGAACCTTGCATGCATTCATGTCATTGCATATTGATTAATATGTGTGCATCGTGTTGATTCGTACGTATTTTATTGTATGTGTGTGATCTCGAGTAGAGGGACATGCTCAAGAGGCCGTATACGAAGATTTCCAAAACCAAGACTTCAAAACGCTTGAGCAACCCCATCTGTCGGAGCAAGGCAAGTGTCATTGATCATATTGATCCCATTTATTTTAAATGTTTTGTTTGCAAAAATTGCATTCTCTTGTCAATATGATGGGAAACCCACATGTAGGAGTTTACTAGCATTGTATGCCACCCCTTGTCGCCAGGATATACATGATGAGTCGGGTATGGGCATTTTTTTTTCTTTTTGCACCGCACCGCTACACAGGTTATGGGTAACTTAAATAATATGCTTGACGTCTTTAATTATGAGAATTTGGGATGGTAATAAGATGATGATTAAATTAGCAACATGGAACTTAGGTGATCTAAGCAAGCACGGTTTTGTGGAATGGGTTGTATGGTACAGTGGTTTTGCTTGCTTTAGATCTAAGGACCGGTTCATGCAAATATATGCCAGGACAACAGTGCCACCACAAGGCCAAGTATGAGTGCGACGTAGATGAATAATTTGGTGTGCTGCTAGTATTGTATGGACCATTGGATGGCGCGGGGAATGGGAGTCGAGTAGGGCTACCCTGGGATCTGCATGGCACACGAGGGGGCCCGTGGGTGGGAGAATGGAGATTCAAGTCTGCCGGTGAAACCTTAGTGGGCCCGTACATAATAGTAGTCTCTTTTGAAAGGCTATTTTGTGATCTCTTGGCCGCACACTTATGGAAGTGTGATAAGACATAATAGAGGTTCTTTAGTCACCAAAAGGTGATGAAATCACGAGCATGTAGGTAAAGTGGTACAACCTCTGCGGAGTGTTAAAAACTATCATGATAGCCGTGGTCCCGGTCACGAGCACCTGAACAACTTCCATGATTAGAATTGGAATTGGGATTTGGGATTGTTGGTTAAGGTTATGGTTATGGTTATGATTATGTTTATGGATTGAGTTATGATAAATGGAAATGGATGTGTATGATGGTAATAATCTGGTATATGGATGGATAATTAATTATGGTTTCATATTATGTTAATTATATGGGATGTGATGGGATTACTTCATATGGACATATTATGATTCTTTTACATGTTTTAAATGTACTTTTTAGGAATTAACCATTGTTTGTTATCATGCCTTGTTTAAGCTACATGTCATCTATTCCCACTCTTGCTGAGTACCACATGTACTCACCCTTGCAATTCCCCCACCAAAAGCTACAGGAGATACTTTGGGGTACCCTGAGGATCACGTGGAGTACTAGGTTGCATACCGCTGCTATAGTTAGAGTCTTGTAATTCATGAACTATTGTATTATTGTAATAAGGTACTTATTTACTATTTGAGATGTTTTTAAATTCTCTATATCGTTTGTGATGCATCCGTGTATTTGTGATGAACGTTTTGGGTACACATAGTCGCCATACTTGGTACATATTCGGAACCGAGTGTCACAAATTGGTATCAGAGCTGACCGTCATGGTTTCACGGGTGTGTACGGGTCAGGGACGTGGGTACGTACGCATGATGTGTGGGTCCTCTAGGAGGGACAAGGTATGGTACATATGCCAGTACTGCACGTATGGACATGGCCAAGAGGGGACGTTCCTTGCTTGGGAGTTGACCGACGAGGACGTCGGTCATATAAGGGGGTGGATTGAGACATTTTGGCTCAAGGTTAAGATTGATAGAATAAATCATACCACCAAGGTATACCTTCTTTTTTGGAAGCCCACGTGCAAAGAACTTCAAGGTTAAGCGTGCTTGGTCTGGAGCAATTTACAGATGGGTGATCGACTGAGAAGTCTTCCCGGGTGCGCACGAGTGAGGCCAAAATGCACAAAAAAGACTAGTGTTGGTCTGTGGGACTAGTCTGTGATCCTAGAGAGCTGCGAGAAGTAACGACCGCTAGACCCGTTCTAGCTGAGAAGGCAAGAATTTGAAAACCTCATGCAAGGAAGGATGAGTGTGAGTGAGTGTCTCAATAAATTCACTCAACTGTCAAGATATGCACTAGAAGACATCGACATTGATAGCACAAAGCAATAACTGTTTATGAGGGGTCTCACAATGAAATTCAGGTCCAACTGCTAATTACTGACTATGCAAACTTCCAAAAGCTGGTTGACAAGGCCATTGTGGTTGAGAACAAGGTTTGTGAGATGGAGCAGGACAACAAGAGGAAGATGTCATATCATGTGTAGCAGCAAGGAAGCAATGTCCATCCTCGTTACGCACCACCAACTGCACCTTACTACAACCCATCTACTCCTGCATACCGCATTGCTTATCCGCCGTGCCCAAATCAGCCACCGCAGCAACACCTTGCCATGCAAGCGTGTCAATATCCTATGCCATCAGAGTCGCATCCTAACATGGCGGCTGATGCTCAAAATCAGCTGCGCACAAGCTTTCCCAGTGCTACAGGCGGCAAGACATGCTATGTGTGTGGAGAGGCCGGGCACTTTGCAAGTCAGTGCCCCAAAAGAAGATATGGACTGATGAACAATGCACCAAGGCCAGGCTACCCACGGCCAAAGGGAGGAGCACCGCAAGGCAACCATGGACAGCAAAATTTTGCTCGTGGCAATGTGAATCATGTCCCTACTGAGGAAGCCCAGCAAGCTGATGATGTCGTGATTGGTATGTTTCTCGCCAACTCCAACCCCGCGACTGTTTTATTTGATTCTGGAGCATCTCATTCATTCATTTCATCAAAGTACGTTGCCAAGTATAATACGCCTATATCTCATATAAAGAAAACTATGCCAGTAAGTTCTCCTGGCGGAGAGATGAGGACAAATATAGTATGTCCAAAAGTAAGCATTAAAATAAGGGGAGTAGACTTTCTCGCAAACCTCATTGTCTTGGACTCCAAAGGAATAGACATAATACTTGGAATGGACTGGATATGCAAGTATAATGGAGTCATTCAACGTGCCGAGAGGATTGTGCAGTTGACAAGTGAACACGTTACACGCATCGAAGTTGAAGCATCCCAACCTACAAGAGAGAAGGCTACGCTGAATCACGTGGAAGGTGTGACATTGGAAAGCATCCTGATTGTTCGCGAGTACCCAGATTTTTTCCCGGATGAGTTGCCAGGTATACCACCTGATCGTGACATAGAATTTGCCATTGAGATGATACCGGAACTGCACCTATAGCTAAGAGTCCGTATAGGATGCCTCCTAAGGAATTAGCAGAGCTCAAGAAGCAAATTCAAGAGCAGCTAGAGAATGGTTTTATTCGCCCAAGCTCATCCCCGTGGGGAGCACCAGTGCTCTTCATAGATAAGAAGGATGGAACGCAAAGGATGTGTGTGGACTATAGGTCTCTCAAAAAAGTGATGATTAAGAACAAGTTCTCGCTGCCCCGTATAGAGGATTTGTTCGACCAAATGAAGGGCGTCTGTATTTTCTCCAAGATCGACTTGCGGTCAGGATACTTCCAAATGAAGATTATACCATCGGATATATCTAAGACGGCATTTCAGACACGTTATGGGTCATATGAGTACACTGTTATGTCATTTGGATTTATGAACGCGCCTGCGTACTTTATGTATCTCATGAATAAGGTCTTCATGCAATATCTAGATAAGTTTGTCGTAGTTTTCATTCATGACATTATGATATATTCGAGAAACAAGGAAGAACATGAGGAGCTCTTGAAGCTTACATTGCAGAAACTTCTAGAACACCAGTTGTATGCCAAGTTCAACAAATGTCAATTCTGGTTATGGGAAGTGTCATTCTTGGGCCATATCATCTACGGAGGAGGAGTATCAGTCGACCCGGGAAAAGTGAGAGATGTTCTTAAGTGGGAGCCGCCACAGATGTGAAGGAAATTCGGAGTTTCCATGAAAGGGAAGGCATTTTGAATGACTCAAGCTTGTCAAGATAGCTTTTAGGAGTTAAAGAAAAGGTTAACAGCCGCACTGGTGTTAGTATTGCTGAACGTGAGCAGGAGCTTTGATATATATTGTGATGCATCAAGGCAAGGGCTTGGATGTGTGCTTATGCAAGAAGGACAAGTGGTAGCTTATGCATCAAGGAAATTAAAGAAAAACGAGTTGAATTTTCCTACGCACGACCTTGAACTCGCAGCCGCAGTGCACGCCTTGAAGATACGAAGACATTATGTTTTTGGTCACCGATGTGAGATTTATACAGATCACAAGAGCCTCAAGTATATACTCATGCAACCTAATCTGAATCTGAGGCAACGCCGATGGTTGGAGCTTATTAAAGATTACGATTTAGGGTCAACTACCACCCGGGGAAAGCCAATGTTGTGGTAGACGCCTTGAGCCGAAAGGGGACATGTCACCAGCTCATGGTTCGAGAGTTGCCATCCGAGCTATACAAGGAAATCGAACGGTTGAACATCATATTCATAAATGAGATGGGAGCAATGGCAGTCAACCCATCATTAGAGCAGGAAATACAGGAAGGATAGGCAAAGGATGAGTAAATCCAAGAAATCAAGGAAAAGATCCAGGAAGGGAGAGAATTCAGATTTGATGAGGATGACCATGGCACTCTATGGCTTGGGAAAAGAATTGTTGTGCCTAATGTGAAGCATCTCCGTGGGACAATATTGAAGGAGGCACATGACTCGCCCTATTACATTCACCCTGGATGTACGAAGATGTACCTGGACCTTAAAACCCGCTATTGGTGGGATGGCATGAAGAGGGACATAGCCGAATATATTGCCCTATGTGACATGTGTCAACGAGTAAAGGTTGAGCATCAGCAACCTGCTGGATTATTGCAGCCGCTGAAAATATCCGAGTGGAAGTGGGAAGAAATCGGCATGGACTTTAAAGTTGGAGTGACATGTACTCAGTCAGGTTACCACTCTATACAGGTTATCATGGATCAATTGACAAATTCTGCTCATTTTTTTCCTGTACGTACCAAATACAAAGTGGCAAAGCTATCAGAGCTATATATGGAGAAAATTGCCAACATGGATTTCCGAAGAGAATAGTCTCGGACCGAGGTTCTCAATTCACCTCTAGGTTCTGGCAGAAAGTGCATGAAGCTATAGGTACAAGGTTAAATTTCATCTCTACGTACAATCCAAAGACTGATGGATAAACCAAGAGGACAAACAAGATATTAGAGGACATGTTGAGAGCTTGCGCCTTGAAACATGGACGTAGCTGGGACAAGAGTTTGCCGTATGCTGGATTCTCGTACAACAATAGCTACCGAGCTAATTTGGAAATGTCACCCTATGAAGCACTATACGGAAGGATGTAGGACACTCTTGTTTTGAAATGAAACAGGAGAGAATCTAGTATTTGATCCTGATGTGTTACAAGACGCTGAAAGGCAAGTTCAAATAATATGTGAAAACCTAAGGCTGCCCAGTCTCGATAAAAAGGCTATGTAGATTATAGGTGAATGAATCTGGCATTTGAAGTTGAAGATTTTGTGTACCTCAAAGTGTCACGTAACTGAGGTCAACACCGGATTAACGTTAAAGGAAAACTGGCACCTCGTTATATCGGGCCATTTAAGATTTTGGACAAACGAGGAGAGGTAGCATATCGACTTGAGCTGTCAGCGTTTCTCTCCCATGTACACGACGTGTTCCATATGTCTCAACTCAAGAAGTGTCTTAGAGTGCTAGAAGAACAGGTGTCGATGGATGAGCTAGAACTTCAGGAGGATTTGTCCTATGTCGAGCAATCGATCAAAATCTTGGACGTGAAGGAAAGAGTCACGAGCAATAAGCAAGTCCGCTAGTGCAAAGTGCAATGGAACCACCATACGGAAGTCGAAGCTACGTGGGAACGTGAAGAAGACCTGAAGACAGAATTTCCTCATCTTTTCTCCATGCTATCGAATCTCGAGGGCAAGATTCATTTTAAGGGTGGTAGGTTTGTAACACCCTAATTTCTTTTTGCATCATCCATTGCATAACATTTTCATGCATAAATCATTTGTTGAATAAAATAGAAGAAACAATAAAAGATAAACATATATATTCAAATATGTGTAGGTAGTAAGAAAAGTGAATAAGAATATAAAATATATAATAGACAATAAATATAAACAAATGGAATATATATATATATAATAAATAATAAAAATCAAATGTATATAAAATATAAAAAAAGAGTTTCTGGATCCTTTTGGTGGAAGCTTCGCTTCCACCCCAGAAGGTTCCAAGCAAGCCACTGCAAAGAATGGTGCGGGCCTCGCCTTGGCGCTCGCCTGCTCCCAAGCCAGGCCGCGCGTTCCATGCGTGCCAGCGCGCCCGACAGAACGTGGCCGAGCTGGTTGGCTCCAGCGCCATGCTGCGCCCGGTTCGTAATCGAGCCGGTCTTTGGTACCGTGTCCCTGCCGGCTATATAAGGAGCTGCAGGCCCCAGGGGTTTCGACACAAGCGATATCTATTCGAGCGCCACCAGAGAAAAAAGACCTAGCTGCCGGTAGAAAAACAAAGGTTGCGGCCAGGGAAAAATTGGAGGAGAAAAATAGAATAAGAAGAGGAAGAGGAGGAAGGAGCCGTCATCCGCCGGAGATCGTCGTGCCACTGTCGTCGTGCCTCTGGAGGATCGCTGCGCCGTCTACTTCATCTACACTATGCCTCCATCCTGCGATCTTCGAAGCTGCCACATCTACTGTAGGATACGTTTTCTGGCATGAATTTTGGCGATGTATTAGATCTAATACCCAGAACTAAATCATAGTTGCACCTATCTATTTATTTCAGCAACCTTAATTCTCGCTAAAACCCCCGTAACCTCGAATGAACACATATGAACCTGTTGCATGTAATTAATAAACAACCGTAAATAATTAATTATCGAACCTTGCATTCATTCATGTCATTGCATATTGATTAATATGTGTGCATCGTGTTGATTCGTATGTATTTTATTGTATGTGTGTTATCACAACTAGAGGGACATGCTCAAGAGGCCGTATACGAGGATTTCCAGAACCAAGACTTCGAAGAGCTTGTGCAATCCCATCTGTCGGAGCAAGGCAAGGTCCTTCATCATATTGATCCCATTTATTTTAAATGTTTTGTTTGAAAAAATTGCATGCTCGTGTAAATATGATGGGAAACCCATACGTTGGAGTTTACTACCGTTGTATGCCACCCCTTGTCGCTAGGATATACATTACGAGTCGGGTACAACAACAACAACAACCAAGCCTTTGTCCCAAACAAGCTGTGGTCGACTAGAAATGAAACCAAACAATTTTGAAGAAGAGTAATTGAAAATAAGATTAAAGTAAAAAAACAAGATTCTACATTTTATTTATTTTACAAACGGGTTAATAAGAAAGAAGTGTAAAAATTACGAATAAACTAAGATTCTGGCACATGAATTGTTAATTTCCATGCAGTCCTATCATGAGTCAAATCTCTAGGTATGTCCCACTCCTTTAAGTCTCGTTTCACCGCCTCCTGCCATGTCAACCTTGGTCGACCTCTACCCCTCCTAAAATTTTCTCTACTCTTTATATTCGCAATATTAACCGGTGCTTCTCGAGGTCTCCGCTGGATATGCCCAAACCACTGTAGGTGATGTTGGACTAGCTTCTCCTCAATTGGTGCCACCCCTACCCTATAACGTATTACCTCGTTCCTAATTTTGTCTCTTATTGTATGACTGCACATCCACCGTAGCATGCGCATCTCTGCAACACTCATTTGTTGGACATGTTGCCTTTTAGTTGGCCAACATTCTGGTCCATACAGCATCGCAGGTCTGATCACCGTTCTATAGAATTTTCCTTTCAATTTTTGTGGAACATTCTTATCACATAAGATTCCAGATGCTTGTCGCCACTTCATCCACCCGATCTTGATCTTGTGGCAAACATCTTCGTCAATATCACCATTGCGTTGTAACATTGATCCTAAATATCAAAATGTGTCCCTCCTAGGTACTACTTGTCCTTGTAAACTAACATTACCATCTTCGCATCCACCATCACTAAAGTTGCATCTCATATACTCGGTCTTGGTTCTACTAAGTCTAAAACCCTTAGACTCTAAGGTCTGCCTCCATAGCTCCAATTTTCTATCAACACCATCCCTAGTTTCATCTACCAACACTACATCATCAACAAAGAGCATACACCAAGGGATATCCCCTTGTATATCCCTCGACACCTCATCCATCATTAAGGAAAAGATGTAAGGACTTAAGGCTGATCCTTGGTGTAACCCTATTGTGATAGAAAAAGTGTCGGTCTCACTATTTCTTACGCGCACACTTTTCACCAGATTATCGTACATATCCTTGACAAGGTTAATGTACTTTGTTGGGACTTTGTGTTTATCTAGTGCCCACCACATGACCGGTCTTGGTACCTTATCGTATGCCTTCTCCAAGTCAATGAACACCATATGTAGATACTTCTTTTGCTCCCTATACCTCTCCATAAGCTGACGAAGTGAGAAAATCGCCTCCATAGTGGACCTCTCAGGCATAAAACCAAACTGGTTTTTAGTGACATTGGTCACTTTTCTCAAGCGGTGTTCAATCACTCTCTCCCAGAGCTTCATAGTATGACTCATGAGCTTAATTCCTCAGTAATTAGTACAACTTTGAACATCTCCTTTATTTTTGAAGATGGGTACTAAAATACTTTTCCGCCACTCTTCAGGCATTTCGTTTGAATGAAAAATGCGGCTGAATATTTAGTGAGCCATACTATTGCTACATCCCCCAGACATCTCCACACCTCAATGGGGACATCATCGGGGCCGCGGGCCTTTCCCCCTTTCATCCTTTTTAAGGTACCTCTAACCTCGGACTCTTGTATCGCACAAATCGTCTGTTGGTGTCATCAAATGAGTCATCCAACTCGAACCTAATACTCTCATTCCTGTCATTGAATAATCCATTGATGTAGTCCCGCCATCTGTTCCTAATTTCTTCCTCCTTCAATAGAATTTGGCCTACCTAATCCTTAATGCATTTGACTTGGTTGAGATCTCTCATCTTTCTCTCGTGAAGTTTCGCCATCTTGTATATATCCTTTTTGCCTTCTTTTGTCCCTAGCCTCTCATATAGTGCATCATAGGCCTGCCCCCTAGCTTTACTCACAACACGCCTAGCATTTTTCTTAGCCTCTTTATACTTCACCATGTTACTTGCGCTTCTCTCATGATGCCAGCTCTTATAGGACTCCTTCTTCTCCTTAATATCTTTTTGTACATCTTCATTCCACCTCCAAGTGTCTTTATCTCCAAGTTTATTACCTTTTGTCCACGCAAGCACCTCCCTAGTTGTCTTCCTAATGTAAGTCGCCATCTTCTCCAACTTACTATCTGCATCTACCTCTTCGCTCCAAGGTCCTTCTGCGATCATCCTCCTTTTGAATGATTGATGCACTTCATCCTTCAACTTCCACTACTTTGTTCTTGCGGTTTTAACACCTTTGTCTCGTGACACACGCACGTGGAAATGAAAGTCGGCTACCACAAGTTTATGTTGTGGAACAACACATTCCCCAGGAATAACCTTACAATCTAAACATGCCCCTCTCCCCCTTCTCCTGGTGAGGATATAGTTGATTTGACTAGAATGTTGGGCACCAGTAAATGTCACTAAGTGAGATAGCCTCTTCTTAAAGAGGGTGTTAGCTACCAATAGGTCATAGGCTACGACAAAGTCTAGGATATCCATACGCTCCTGGTTTCTATTGCCACACCCAAAACCTCCGTGTATCCCCTCAAAACCTACATTAGTTGTACCTACATGACCATTGAGATCTCCTCCTATGAAGGGATTATCGCTTACCAGTACACTACTAACCATATCCTCCAAGTCCTCCCAAAATTGTCTCTAAGTGCTCATGTCGAGCCCATCTTGTGGGGCATAAGCACTAATGATATTCAAGATAAGGTCCCCCACAACTACCTTGACTAGGATGATCCTATCTCCTAGTCTACGGACATCCACTACTCCATCCTTGAGGCTCTTATCTATTAGGATGCCTACGCCATTCCTAGTTCTAGTCGAGCCGGAATACCAAAACTTGAAACCGGTATTCTCAACCTCTCTCGGCTTTTGACATGCCCATCTAGTCTCTTGTACACAAAGGATATTTACACGCCTCCTAATTGCAACGTCCACTAACTCTCGTAGCTTTCCCATCAAGGATCCAACATTCAATTTACCCACCCGAAACCTAGTTTGCTGGGCTAGCTTTCTTACCCTTAGCATCCGTCGAGGAAGAATCAAAGACCCTTGCTCACTTAACACTACATTAGGGCGATGATGTAGCATGCCACTAAGGTGGTGGCGATACGGCCCTCGCTCATTTAACACCACATTCGGGTTCCGATATGGCGTGCCACTAAGGCGGTGGCGACCCGACCCTCGCCCACTTAACACCATACCCGAGTTTCGTTATGGCGCATCGCTAAGAGGGTTACGCCCCAACGATTTTCCAATGGATTTCATTTCCATGAGAACGGCTAAGTTTAGTTGCTGGCTTGCCAAGCCTATCACAAACCCTTCTCCTTTACCCGGGCTTGGGACCGGCTATGTCATTACAACATAGGCGGAGTTATTATGGGTCAGGTATGGGTATTTTTTTCTTTTTGCACCGCACCGCTACACAGTTTATGGGTAACTTAAATAATATGCTTGACAACTTTAATTATGAGAATTTGGGATGGTAATAAGACGATGATGAAATTAGCAACATGGAACTTAGGTGATCTAAGAAAGCACGGTTTTGTGGAATGGGTTGGATGGTACGGTGGTTTTGCTTGCCATAGATCTAAGGACCAGTTCATGCAAATATATGCCAGGACAACAGTGCCACCATAAGGCAAAGTATGGGTGCGGCGTAGCTGAATAATTAGGTGTGCTGCTAGTATTGTATGGACCATTGGATGGAGCGGGGAATGGGAGTCAAGTAGGGCTACCCTGGGATCCGCATGGCGCACAAGGGGGCCCGTGGGTGGGAGAATGGAGATTCAAGCCTGCCGGTGAAACCTTAGTGGGTCCGTACATACTAGTAGTCTTTTTTGACAGGCTATTTTGTGATCTCTTGGCCACACACCTATGGAAGTGTGATAAGGCAAATTAGAGGTTCTTTAGTCACCGAAAGATGATGAAATCACGAACATTTTGGTAAAGTTGTACAACCTCTGCAGAGTGTTAAAAACTATCATGATAGTCGTGCTCCCAGTCACGAGCACCTGGACAACTTCCATGATTATAATTGGAATTGGGATTTGGGATGGTTGCGTACCGTCATCAATTGCCTGTGCAATGGAGTCGTGCTACTTAGTTTATTTTCCACTGGAATAATTAGAGTCTTGTCATTCATGAACCATTGGATTAGTGTAAGAAGGTACTTATTGTGACACCCGGTTCCAAAAATAAACCAAGTGAATGCATATGTGTGCCAAGGATGTTCAACACACTTACTCGAGTGCATCACAAAAGAGTATACAGAAAATTACCACAGAACAATATTAATTATCAAATTTTATTACACAAACCATATTATCCTCGAGTACAAACTCTAATGAATATTAACGACAAGTTCGACTAATGCAGTGGAAATAAACTAAATATGCAACTAAACAGCTAGGCAACATAAGCAATAGGCTATAGCGCAGCTCCATGCAACACCACAGGCAAGTTGACGGTAGACACGGCCTAGAACTCCGCATTATCACCATTAAACTTCCAATCCTGACCTGCAACTGTTGGGGGGGGGGATTGCAAGAGTAAGTACCTATCGTACTCAGCAAGTGTGGAAAGTATGACATGTGGCTGATTCAAATGACGAATGTAATAATGGATGAGTGCTGAAAAGTACATTAAAACGTTTGAAAAGCAATATACATCACGTACGTGAAATAAACCCATCATAAGCCATATAGTAATCATAATACCAGTCCATATTCCATATCCATCATCCACATACAAATATCCATATTCAATACCAGAATTCAATTCATAACCATCCATAACCATAATACCAACCATAACCATCCCAAATACCATCCCAATACTGAGTTCCCTCTAATCATGGAAGTTGTACAGGTGCTTATAATCGGGAGCACGGCTATCATGATAGTTTTATTAGACTCTGCAGAGTTTGTACCGCTTTACCCACGTGTCTGTGATTTCATCACCAGTCAGCGACTAAAGAACCTCCCTCATGCCAATTACACTTCCTTTGGTGTATGGCCAAGAGATCACAAAATAGCCTTTACAAAGGGATTACTCGCCTATTTAGACCCCACTGAGGTTTCATCGGTGGCAATGCCTCCCCCGGAGCACATCTTCAAGCAAGGGCCCCCTCTTGAGCCATTCGGATCCCAGGGTAGTCCCACCAATAATCAACAAGCTCAATTCGACTACCCCTTCCCCGAGCATCCTTAATGGTCCAAATAGCACTAGCAAAACCCTAATTAATCATCTATGTCGTACACATACTTGGCCTTGTGGTGGCACTATAGTCCTGGCATATTCTTGCATGAACTGGTCCTTAGATCTAAAGCAAGCAAACCACCATAACATCCAACCCATCCACATACCAGGCTTGCTTAGATCGCCCATTACCATATCATATTGACCAGTTCATGTTAACCATAATCTCATCCATGCATAATTAAGTTGAGTGGTATAGTTGTTTTCCCATCCCAGTTGATTAGGCAAAGCAAAAACGTAAAAAGCTCTTCTCGACTCTACCATAATTCCCGGTGACAAGGGTGGTCAAACAGCGCTAGTAAACTTCCTACCATAGGATTCCCATCAAATTGACACAAGCATGCATTTTTCAAACAAAACATTTCTTTCAAAAACAGGATCAATATGCTTCAAGGACACTTGCCTTGCTCTTGCGGTTGATTAGGGTCAAAGCATTCAAACTCTTGGTGCTGTAGATCCTCCGCGGCACTCTCTAGCGCAAATCCATCTAATCCGCATAATAAACATACAAACAAGAAACACATTCAAAGAGTGCACAAATATTACTCAATATGATATGACATGCATGATTAATGCAAATGCAAGGTAGAACTTGTTAATGGATTGCTTTTAATGATCACTAACTAGTTCTAATAGATTTTAACAAGTTTATACAGGTTTGAATTTGATTAGATCTACTTTTAGAATCAATTCAACACAATTTAACCAGGAAAATCGGACTAGTCTGCAGAAGGTCGGACTAGTCCGCACTTCGCAGAACTAGCGAACTAGGGTTTTCTAGATCGATGTAAATTTGGAGATTACGGGTTGATTTCACGTATGGAAAAGAGAATAGAAGGTATACCAGGTGTTCAGAACTCCAATGGATCAAGAAACATGGAGGTATTACTTGGATCTTGATGACCTACGGTTGGTGATGAACATGGAGATGAATTGGTGATGAAGAACAAAAGCTTGATGGAGATCTTGATCCTCTTTCGTTTCCTCCTCTTCTTCTTCTTGCTTGGGATATTCTCCTCCCTCCTTGGCGGTGGCTCTCCACGAACTAAGGTTTGGGTGGGGTGGAAAAGTGGCAAATTGATGTCAAGCCAAGGGGTGGGGTTATTTATATAGAGATGGAGGCTAGGGTTAGATGGATTTCGAGTTTGAGAGGAGTAGAGGCCGGTTTAGAGTCCCACATGGGCTCTAAAAGAGTTAGGCATGACATCCATAGGCCCACTTAACGTGAAACCCATGAAACAAGTCATAAAACAAAAGATCAACTCGGAGTCACGAAATATCGGACAAGTCCAAAAAGGACCGGACTAGTCCAAAGTTGTCCAGAGAGAAAATCGGACATGTCTGGCCAAAAGTCAGACAATTCGACTTTAATCGGAGAGGAAATCGGACAAGTCCGCTGGAACATCAGACTAGTCCGAATGAGTCCCAAGACTTAGCAAATTTTCAAGGATTCATGGAATATCGGACTAGTCCGCACAAAATCGGACAAGTCCGAATCTTTCCAGAGGGAAAATCGGACTAGTCCGCAACAAAAACGGACAAGTCCGTTTTTAGTCAGAGAGAAATCGGACTAGTCCTCAGTAAAATCGGACTAGTCCGCACTTTCTTGCATTTCAAGTGCGGTTTTGTTCCAAATCAATTTAAAATGCTCCAAATCAATTTTAACTCGTTCCTCTTGTTGTGGGTTAATGTTAAAAATGTATATGAGTGTATGTAAGGCATGATGCATGAAAATGAGGGTGTTACAAACCTACCCCCCTTAAAATGAATCTCGCCCTCGAGATTCAATGCGAAAGAGAAGAGATAGGGAAATTCCCTCTTGAGATCATCCTCGAATTCCCACAGTGCTTCTTTTTCTGTGTGGTGCTTCCATTGAACTTTACACAATCGAATCACCTTGTTCCTTGTGACTCTCTCCTTGGTTTCCAATATCTTGACCAGTTGCTCGGCATAAGTCAAATTTTCCTTTAGTTCCAATTCTTCCATTGGCACTTGTTCTTCCAGTACTCTTAAGCACTTCTTGAGCTGGGAAACATGAAAGACATCATGGACGTCCGAAAGATGAGCTGGCATCTCCAACTTGTACGCTACTTCTCCTCTTTTGTCCAAAATCTTGAATGGTCCAATATAACGAGGTGCGAGCTTGCCTCTTATGTTAAACCTCTTATGACCACTCATCGGAGACACCTTGAGGTAAACAAAATCTCCCACTTCGAAGGCTAATCTCCTTCTCCTATTGTCCGCATAGCCCTTTTGTCTTGATTGGGCAGCCCTCAAGTTTTCACAAATTATTTGGACTTGCTTTTCGGCTTCTTGCAACACATCCGGACCAAATACTTGAATTTCTCCTGCCTCATTCCAGAATAAAGGTGTCCTACACTTCCTCCCATAAACCGCTTCATATGGTGACATTTTCAAGCTTGCTTGGTAACTATTATTGTATGAAAATTCCGCATATGGCAAGCTTTTGTCCCAACTTTCCCATGCTTTAAAGCACAAGCTCTTAACATGTCCTCCAAATTTTGATTGGCCCTCTCGGTTTGTCCATCTGTTTGAGGGTGATATGCTGAACTAAAATTCAACCTCGTTCCCAAAGCTTCATGCAATTTTTGCCAAAACCTGGAAGTAAATTGAGAACCTCTATCCGAGACTATCTTCTTCGGTACTCCGTGTCGACACACAATATGCTCCATATATATTTCGGCCAATTGTGTAGCTGTATATTTCGTCTTCACAGGGAAAAAATGAGCTGATTTGGTTAAGCGATCCACAATTACCCAAATTGAGTGATACCCGGACTGAGTACGTGGTAACTTAACTATGAAGTCCATTCCAATTTCTTCCCACTTCCATTCCGGGATCTTCAATGGTTGCAATAATATAGCTGGCCTTTGATGTTCCGCTTGACTCGTTGACACACATCACACAATGCCACATATTCAACTATGTCCTTTTTCATGCTATCCCACCATAGCAAGTCTTCAAGTCTTTGTACATCTTTGTACAACCGGGGTGAATCGAGTACAGCGAGTCATGTGCCTCCTTCAATATTGTCTCCCGAATATGCTTTACATTAGGCACAACGATTCTCTTTTCAAGCCATAAGGTACCATGTTCGTCTTCATCAAATCTGAATTATCTCCCTTCTTCGGTCCTTTCCTTGATTTCATTGATCTCTTCATCCGTGGTTTGTGCTTCTCGAATTTCTTCCTCCAAGGTTGGATTTAATTCCATTGTCCCCATCTCATTTACAAATCTGAGGTTCAACCGTTCAAACTCCTTACATAACTCGGATGGTAACTCTCGAATTGTGAGTTGATGACTTACTCCTTTTCTACTCAAAGCATCGTCCACTACATTGGCTTTTCCCGGATGATAGTTGATCCCCAAATCATAATCTTTGATGAGCTCCAACCATCTTCATTGCCTCAAGTTCAGATCCGTTTGTGTGAAAATATACTTCAAACTCTTATGATCTGTATAGATTTCACGCCTATGTCCAAGGATATTGTGTCTCCAAATCTTCAATGCATGTACCACGGCTGCAAGTTCCAAATCATGCGTTGGGTAATTCTTGTCATGTTTCTTCAATTGTCTCGACGCATAGGCAACCACTTGACCTTCATGCATCAATACACGTCCAAGTCCTCGTCTCGATGCGTCGCAATAAATATCAAAACTCTTGCTCACATCCAGCAGTACCAAAACTGGGGGTTTTGTCAACCTCTTCTTCAACTCCTCAAAACTGTTTTGACAAGCATGAGTCCATTGGAAAGCCTTTCCCTTCATTAGCAATTCTGTCATTGGCTTGGCTATGTTGGAGAAGTCCTTGATGAACCAACGGTAATATCCAGCCATCCCAAGGAAACTCCTTATTTCCTTTACATTTTGCGGCGGTTCCCACTTTAGCACGTCTCTCACTTTTCCGGGGTCAACCGATACTCCTGCTCTTGAGATGATATGACCCAAAAACGACACCTCTTTCAACCAAAACTGACACTTGTTGAACTTGTCATACAATTGATGCTCCCTAAATTTCTGCAACGTATGCCTCAAGTGTTCCTCATGTTCCTTCTCATCCTTCGAGTAGATCATAGTGTCATCAATAAACACCACGACGAACTTATCCAAGTACTCCATGAAGACCTTATTCATGAGGTACATAAAATAGGCAGGTGCATTGGTCAAACCAAAGGACATCACGGTGTACTCATAAAATCCATACCGCGTCCTAAAAGCTGTCTTGGGTATGGCCGATTGTCTAATCTTCAATTGAAAGTATCCCGACCTCAAATCAATCTTAGAGAAGATACAAGCACCCTTCATATGATCAAACAAGTCTTCTATGCGTGGCAAGGTGTACTTGTTCTTGATCGTTACCTCGTTGAGAGCTCGGTAATCCACACACATCCTTTGGGTTCCATCCTTCTTGTCCACAAACAGCACGGGTGCTCCCCAAGGTGAAGAACTAGGGTGAATGAAACCTTTCTCTAGTTGCTCTTGAATTTGTTTCTTGAGCTCCGCTAATTCCATAGGAGGCATCCTATATGGCCTCTTAGCTATAGGTGCAGTTCCAGGTATTAATTCAACAATAAACTCAATGTCTCAATCAGGTGGCGTACCTAGCAACTCGTCTGGAAAAACATCCAAAAATTCACACACCACCGGAATCTCCTCAATTGTGGCACCATCCATATGATTCAGCTCCAATTGCTTCGGTGCGGTTTGAGATGCTTCAAATTCTATGATGATCCCTTCTTCATTGGTCAACTTCACCATATTTGTGGCACACTCAATAACTCCATTGTGCTTCCTCAACCAGTTCATACCAAGTATAATGTCCAATCCTTGAGAATCCAAAACAATGAGGATGGCGGAGAAGTCTACCCCCCTTATTCTAAGGCTTACTTTTGGACATACTATATTTGTCCTCATCTCTCCTCCAGGAGACTTAACCAATAGAGTAAACTTCATACGAGAGATAGGCAAACTATACTTGGCAACATACTTCGATGCAATGAATGAATGCGATGCTCCAGAATCAAACAACATAGTCGCGGGGTTGGAGTTTGCGAGGAACATACCAATGACCACATCGTCCACTTGTTGAGCATCCTCCGTAGAGACATAGTTCACATTGCCACGAGCAAAATTCTGCTGTCCACGGTTCCCTTGTGGCTGTCCTCCATTGGCTCTTGGGTTTAGCCTTGGTGCATTGCTTCCTTGACCAAGGCCTAACTTAGGACACTGGTGCGCAAAGTGTCCTGCTTCTCTACAAGTATAGCACTTCTTAACTCCACAAGAATTATTGGGACGAGCTTGGTTTTGAGCATTTGCACTAGGAAAATTAGCGCGAGGTGCATAAGGCATCGGAGGCCTAGGTGCTTGCATGACAGGGCGCTGCTGCACAAACTGAGTTTGGTGCAGTGCAAATCCAGGGCATTGAGCAGGAATAGAAGAGTTTTAATAAGGTGCATTGGGCGGTGTGAGGCGAGGGCGCACATTACTTCCTTGTTGCTGTCCTTGATATGGCGCCTTTCTCTTATTGTCTTGCTCCATCTCACAAATCTTGTTTTCCACCACAATTGCTTTGTCCACAAGCTTCTGGAAATTGGCATAATCACATTTGAGTAGTTGCACATGGATTCAATTGTTCAAGCCCCTCATGAACAAGTATTTTTTTCCGGCTATCCCGACTAACATCCTCAGGCGCATATCTTGAGAGTTGAGTGAACTTATTGAGATATTCACTCACGTTTGATCTTCCTTGCCTCAAGTTCTCAAATTCTTGCCTCTTCAAGATCATAACTCCCTCGGGCACAGAATCAGAACAGAAACTCTCCTTGAATTCCGCCCAAGTAATCCTCTCTAGATTCTCATGAGCATAGCAATAAGCATCCCACCAATCCGCAGCTGCTCCAATGTTTTGATGAGAAGCAAATAGAACCTTCTCCCAGTCACTGCATTGGACAATAGCTAGCTTTTTCTCCATGGATTTGAGCCAATCATCTGCGTCCATAGGGTCGGCAGCTTGAGCAAAGGTATGTGGCCTAGTCCTCATAAACTCTACCAACCAGTTATGAGGAGGTGGGGGTGGAAGGGGAGGCACGTGGGACTGATTGTTGTTATCGCCAGCTTGCAACTGTCCCATAGTTTGTATCGTGGTCCGCATGAGCTGGTTTTGCATGGCCAATAGCTGCTCAATGTTGATAGCTCCCTGAGTAGATCCTTGTCCAATGTTGTTCTGAGGCACTCCATTTTTCTCCTCCTCATCATTGCCATCCCTCTTGTTACGAGGCCTCACCATCTGAAGAAAAGCAATAGGTAAGAATTTAGAAAACGTCCCCAACTATATGCATCAAGGGATATGGAACTAAACAACTAACTAGCCTACATGGACATGGCAATGCTAAAGCATCCCAAAATCCTCTATTAAGAACACAAGCGAACAATATATAGCAAGCAGCACACCAAGCAAGAACACATCGATTTCTGAGTGCTCCTATGTGCTCTAAAGTGTCCATTCTATCTAGGTTGCATACTACGGTCAACTTGTGGCTCTGATACCAATCTGTGACACCCCGTTCCGAAAATGAACCAAGTGAAAGCATATGTGTGCCCAAGATGTTCAACACACATACACAAGTGCATCACAAAAGAGTATACAGAAAATTACCACGAAACAAGATTAATTGTCAAATTTTATTACACAAACCATATTATCCTCGAGTACAAACTCTAATGAATATTAATGACAAGTTCGACTAATGCAGTGGAAATATACTAAATAAGCAACTAAACAGCTAGGCAACATAAGTAATAGGGTATAGCGCAGCTCCATGCAACACCACAGGCAAGTTGACGGTAGACACGGCCTAGAACTCTGCATTATCACCATTAAACTCCGAATCCTGACCTGCAACTGTTGGGGGGGGGGATTGCAATTGTGAGTACATGTCGTACTCAACAAGTGTGGATAGTATGACATGTGGCTGATTTAAATGACAAATATAATAATGGATGAGTGCAGAAAAGTACATTAAAACATTTGAAAAGCAATATACATCACGTATGTGAAATAAACCCATCATAAGCCATATAGTAATCATAATACCGGTCCATATTCCATATCCATCATCCACATACAAATATCCATATTCAATACCAGAATTCAATTCATAACCATCCATAACCATAATACCAACCATAACCATCCCAAATACCATCCCAATACCGAGTTCCCTCTAATCATGGAAGTTGTCCAGGTGCTCATAATTGAGAGCACAGCTATCATGATAGTTTTATTAGACTCTGCAGAGTTTGTACCACTTTACCCACGTGTTTGTGATTTCATCACCCGTCGGCGACTAAAGAACCTCCCTCACGCCAATTACACTTCCTTTGGTGTATGGCCAAGAGATCACAAAATAGCCTTTACAAAGGGATTACTAGCCTATTTAGACCCCACTGAGGTTTCACCGGTGGCGATGTCTCCCCCAGAGCACATCTTCAAGCAAGGGACCCCTCTTGAGCCATTCGGATCCCAGGGTAGTCCCACCAATCATCAACAAACCCAATCCGACTACCCCTTCCCCGAGCATCCTTAATGGTCCAAATAGAACTAGTAATGCCCTAATTAATCAGCTATGCCGCACCCATACTTGGCCTCGTTGTGACACTGTAGTCTTGGCTTATTCTCGCATGAACCGGTCCTTATATCTAAAGCAAGCAAACCACCATAACATCCAACCCATCCACATACCAGGCTTGCTTAGATCACCCATTACCATATCATATTGACCAGTTCATGTTAACCATAATCTCATCCATGCATAAAGTTGAGTGGTATAGTTGTTTTCCCATCCCAGTTGATTAAGCGAAGCAAAAAGGTAAAAAGCCCTTCCTGACTCTCTACCATAATTCCAGGTGACAAGGGTGGTCAAACAAAGCTAGTAAACTTCCTACCATAGGATTCCCGTCAAATTGACACAAGCATGCATTTTTCAAACAAAACATTTATTTCAAAAACAGGATCAATATGCTTCAAGGACACTTGCCTTGCTCTTGCGGTTGATTAGGGTCAAAGCCTTCAAACTCTTGGTGCTGTAGATCCCCCACGGCACTCTCTAGTGCAAATCTGTCTAATCCGCACAATAAACATACAAACAAGAAACACAATCAAAGAGTGCACAAATATTACTCAATATGACATGACATGCATGATTAATGCAAATGCAAGGTAGAACTTGTTAATGGATTGCTTTTAATGATCACTAACTAGTTCTAATAGATTTTAACAAGTTTATAGAGGTTTGAATTTGATTAGATCTACTTTTAGAATCAATTCAACACAATTTAACCTGGAAAATCGGACTAGTCCGCAGAAGGTCGGACTAGTCTGCACTTCGCAGAACTAGCGAACTAGGGTTTTCTAGATCGACGTAAATTTGGATATTAGGGGTTGATTTCACGTAAGGAAAAGAGAATAGAAGGTATACCAGGTGTTCAGAACTCCAATGGATCAAGAAACTTGGAGGTATTACTTGGATCTTGATGACCTAGGGTTGGTGATGAACATGGAGATGAATTGGTGATGAAGAATGAAAGCTTGATGGAGATCATGATCCTCTTTCGTTTCCTCCTCTTCTTCTTCTTGCTTGGGATCTTCTCCTCCCTCCTTGGTGGTGGCTCTCCACGAACTAGGGTTTGGGTGGGGTGGAAAAGTGGCAAATAGATGTCAAGCCAAGGGGTAGTATTGTTTATTTAGAGGTGGAGGCTAGGGTTAGATGGATTTCGAGTTTGAGAGGAGTAGAGGCCGTTTTAAAGTCCCACATGGGCTCTAAAAGAGTTAGGCACGACATCCCTAGGACCACTTAACATGAAACCCAAGAAACTAGTTGTAAAACAAAAGATCAACTTGGAGTCGCGAAATATGGGACAGGTCTGAAAAGAACCAGACTAGTGCGAAGTTGTCCAGAGAGAAAATTGGACAAGTCTGGCAAAAAATCGAACAAGTCCAACTTTAGTCAGAGAGGAAATCAGACAAGTTCGCTGGAACACCGGACTAGTCTGGAAGAGTCCAGGGACTTAGAAAATTTTCAAGGATTCATGGAATATTGGACTAGTCCACACAAAATTGGACAAGTCCGAAAGATTCCAGAGGCAAAATCGGACTAGTCCGCAGCAAAAACGGACAAGTCTGTTTTTAGTCAGAGAGAAATCGGACTAGTCCTTAGTAAAATCGTACTAGTCCGCACTTTTCTGCATTTTAAGTGCGGTTTTGTTCCAAATCAATTTTAAATGCTCCAAATAAATTTTAAACTCGTTCCTCTTGTTGTGGATTAATGTTAAACATGTATATGAGTCTATGCAAGGCATGATGCATGAAAATGAGGGTGTTACACTTATTTACTATTTGAGACATGGTTAAATTCTATATATTGTTTGTGATGCATCCGTGTATGTGTGATGAACGTCCTGGCACACATAACCGGGTGTCACACTGATGCCCGATGCTGAGGAGGGGCACGCCGGGGGACACTGAATTGGGGCAAATGCGACCTGCGGTAGTACCATCGGCGGCGACCGAGGGCGTTTCTCCTTCACAACCTCGACCATTGGGGACTTCCACTTCCCGATGTTTGGGACCGGCGCTTTCCCCTTCCCAACATTGGTGAACGGGGCCTTGCTTCTCCCAGCATCAAAGCGTGTGTCCCCACCCTTGATGCCTCAGAGTCTGGGGCAGGTGTAGACTCCAGTGGCAAGTCGATAATGGCCTTCTCTTGTTCCTAACACATTCTCTTCTGATATCCTGTACACCAGGGGCCAACCATCAGTGTCTCTGCGACGATGGTGGACGACGCCGAAGCATCCAGCTCCGACACCTCCCAAGGGCCTACCGTCGATGAGTCTATGGCGATGGAGGGTGTTGCTGGAGCATGCGGCTCCGGCACCTCCCAGGGGGCCTGCCGTCGATGAATCTATGATGATGGTGGGCAACGCCGGTGCAGTCAGCTCCGGTACCATCCAAGGGGCCTGCCATCGATGTCTCAACATGTTGACGAAAGCAACAAGCGCGGATAAGTGAGTACACTATACTGCCTCGCTCTTGTTCCTAACAGGTTTCTCTTGTGATAGCTTGTACACCAAAGGTCTGCTGTCGACAAATCTTCAACGATGGTGGACGATGCTGGAGCATCTAACTCTCGCACCTCCCAGGGGGGCTGTCATCAACGAATAAGCGATGATAGTGGGCGACACCAGAGCACCCAGCTCCAGCACCTCCCAGGGGCCTGCCATCGACGAACCTACAATGATGGTGGGCGACGTCGGAGCATCCAGCTCCGGCATCACCCAAAGGGCCTGTCGTCGACGTCCTAGCTTGTTGACGACAACAAGCGCGGATATGTGAGTACACTCTCTCGCCTCGCTCTTGTTGCTAACACGTTATCTTGTTAGAGCGTGTACACTAGGGGCCAACCGTTAGTGTCTCTGCGATGATGGCAGACGACGCCGGAGGAGCCAGCTCTGGCACCATGGAAGGGGCCTGCTGTTGACAAACCTATGATGATGGTGGACGACGCCGGAGCATCCAGCTCTAGTACCTCCAAGGGGGCGTGCTGTCGATGAATCTACGACGATGGTTGGCGACACCGGTGCAGTCAGCTTTGGCACCACCCAAGGGGCTTGCCGTCGACATCCCAGCATGTTGAGGACAGCAAGAAGAACTAATAAGTGTGTAAACACTCCTGCCCCGCTCTTGTTGCTAACATGTTCTCTTGTGATAGCCTGTACACCAGGGACCAACCATCAGTGTCTCTGCGACAATGGTAGACAACGATAGAGCATCCAGCTGCAGCATCTCCCAGGGGGCCTATCGTCAACGAATCTACGATGATGGAGGGCGGCACAAAAGCATGAAACTCCAGCACCACCCAAAGGCCCACCGTCGATGAATCTACAATGATGGTGGGTGACGCCGTAGCAGTTAGCTCTGGCACCACCCAATGGGAATGCTGTCAACGTCAACAATCAGACAAAGTTCAGCGCTCCTGGAAGGGCCACACTTAGGTCAACCACTCATGCTCCCCCGCTCCGCTGGGGGCCAGTCGAAGACATCCTGCGCTCAAGTGGTACGCATACCCAACAACCTGTCCACGACTACCAGGGGCCTCTAAGGGGATCCAAAGGCAGGACGTCAACTAACGACAAATCGACCATGTCAACTGTGCAAGCGTTAGTTCCTCAAAAGCTAACGACATCAAGAAAAGCTCTTCAAGACCTTATGCAACTATGGACTTGGGGTAACAAGTTGAGAAGCACAAGACAAGCCAAACAAACCCAAAGTAAAATTCATTGGAGAATATTTACAAAGGGGCGAACCCCGGATACAAAGACAGGCCACCAGCCTCAATCCCTGTCAAATTGTGCGATGACATGTTTGGCGGCATTCTTGACCTCTACTGCTGCCGCCTCCTTGCGCTCTTCAATGAGACATTCAAAAACTGGCTCCAGTGGCAGATCAGGGTAACGGCTCCGGTAGCACACTAGGACATAGGATGCCATCGTCTGTGCCACCACCCTACCCTTGGATTCTAGACGCTTTGCCAGCTGATGCTCCTGCAAATCGATCTCCCGGGCGCAGTGTTATGTCTTGTGCTCTTGGGCTTGGACGTCGACACCACAAAGTAGGAGTTTCGGACACTCAGCTAAGTGTTGCGCCCAATCCTGCGCCATGTCGCTCTCCCAAAGCTCAAGATCTTAAACGCAGGACTGCAGCCTGTCCTGATCTGCCTCAGCCTGAGCCATCATTTGCCTAGGCCGCCGCCTCTTGCTCGGTGACAGCAGCCTCCCGCTCAGCAACAACAGCTTCATAGCGACCCAGGGCCTCTTGACCCTCCTTAAGGGCGCGCAGGCGGGCATCATCCATGTCACTGGCCACCTTGGCATCGGCCAGAATCTTCTAGGACATTGAGTCGATGGCCTTCGCCAAGCAGTGCCTGAGCTCCAACTCCTTGCTCTCCTTCTGGTACTTGGCCTTTGCCTCATAGATCCTGGACCTCAGAAGGTCCTTCGAGGCCCGGAGGCGCTTGTCCTCGGCACGCAGCTTCTCCCACTATGTAGCGAGAGCCCCCTGCGCCCGTCTATGGTTGGATTGCACTAGGTTGATGCTGGACTGCGCCGAGTCCATGATGTCGGTGTCGCGCTCTGGTTGCACCAAAGTTATAGAAAGTCGCCCGATGATCATCTTGGGGGCCACTTGCTCCCGCGGCAGTGAAGGCAAGAACACCAGTATCGGGGACATCATCCCCGAGGACTGAGCGGAAGTTCCAACGCCATAAGAAGCGCCAACATCACCGTCGCACAAAGAGCCACCCGCTGGATCAGCAGCCATAGAGGCCAGGCCCTCAGCCTGCAGAGCCGGCTCCGACATTGCCTCTAGCTCGACTACCGAAGGTGCCTCTTGCACGACAATCGGAGGTGCTTCACTACCTATGCCGGGCGCGCGCGCAGGAGCAGCGCTCTCCTGTACAGGCTTGGTGGGCTGCTCCGCTAGTGCAGCCACAGCCTCTTCGATGGACTTCACAGTGCTTCGGGACACTACCACCACCAGTAAAGGCGTCACAATAGCTGATATAGACCTGCAGATCAAAATCAGAATCTGCCAAAGCTGGATGAACAGATGAGACAACAAAGCAATCATTGGAAAGAATGGCTTACTGACGTCCCTAGAAGCTCCAGCGGGCCTCCTCCTTTGGTGGCCCTGAAGCTACGGGCCCTGACGACAGTGTGGCAGACGAGGTTGTCTCAGTCGGGCCTCCACCAAAACGCCCGATGATGCTGCCACCCTGCTTTGGTGTATCTCCACCAACTTTGATGGTGCCACTCCCAGAGCCTCTTCTGGAGCTGCCGCCGTCATCGGCTCGAGGCCTCTTGGCATAGGGCTCCGTAGGCATAATGCTCCCAGAGCCCCTTGTGGCACCTTATACTGCGCTGGCGGTGGGGATGATGGACGGTGTGCCGACCGTAGACGTTGGTGAAGCCAATGCTTGACGGTAGACAAGCAAAATTTAAGAACCGTAGACTGTAACACCCTAATTTTCTTTTAGCATCATGCGTTGCATAACATTTTCATGCATAAATCATTATTAGAACAAAAGAGAAGAAAAATAAAAGATAAACATATATATACAAATATGTGTAGGTAGTAAGAAAAGTGTGTATGAATATAAAATATATAATAGAAAATAAATATAAACAAATGGAAAATATATAAAAAATAAATAATAAAAAGGAGATGTATATAAAATCTAAAAAAAGTTTTCAGAACCTTCCAGACGTTTCCGGGGGAAGCTTTGCTTCCACCCCGGAAAGTTTTGGGCAAGCCGCTACAAGGCACCTTGCGGGGCTCGCCCGCGCCCGCACTCGAGCCAGACCTCGTGCGCCAGCGCGCCCAGCGGAACGTGGCCGAGCTGGATGGCTCCAGCACCGTGCCGCGCCCGGTTCGTAACCGAGCGGATCTTTGGTATCGTGTCCCTGCCGGTTATATAAGGAGCCGTAGGCCCCATGGGTTTCGACAAAAGCAATCTTGGTTCCAACGCTGCCAGAGAAAAAAAACTAGCCGCCGGTAGAAAAACAGAGGATGTCACCAGGGAGAAATAGGAGGAGAAAAAAGAAGAAGAAGAGGAAGAGGAGGAAGGAGCCGCCGTCCATCGGAGATCATCGCGTCGTTGTCGTCGTGCCCCCAGAGGATCGCTGCATCGTTTACTTCATCTACGCTATGCCTCCGTCCTACGATCTTCGAAGCCGCCGCATCTACGGTAGGATACATTTTTCGACACGAATTTTAGCGACATATTAGATCTAATACCCCGAATTAAATTGTAGTTGCACCTATCTATTTTATTTCAGCAACCTTAATTCTGGCTAAAACCCCCGTAACATCGCATGAACATATATGAACTAGTTGCATCTAATTAATAAAAAACTGTAGATAATTAATTATCAAACCTTGCATGCATTCATGTCATTGCATATTGATTAATATGTGTGCATCATGTTGATTCGTATGTATTTTTTTGTATGTGTGTGATCACGAGTAGAGGGACGTGCTCAAGAGGCCGTATATGAGGATTTCCAGAACCAAGACTTCAAAGCGCTTGTGCAATCCCATCCGTCAGAGCAAGGCAAGTGTCCTTGATCATAATGATCCCATTTATTTTAAATGTTTTGTTTGCAAAAATTTCATGCTCATGTCAATATGATGGGAAACCCATACGTAGGAGTTTACTAGCGTTGTATGCCACCCCTTGTCGCCGGGATATACATGATGATTCAGGTATGGGTATTTTTTTCTTTTTCACCGCACCGCTACACGGGTTATGGGTAACTTAAATAATATGCTTGACGTCTTTAATTATGAGAATTTGCGATGGTAATAAGATGATGATTAAATTAGCAACATGGAACTTAGGTGATCTAGGCAAGCAGGGTTTGTGGAATGGGTTGTATGGTACAGTGGTTTTGCTTGCCTTAGATCTAAGGACTGGTTCATGCAAATATATGCCAGGACATAAGTGCCACTACAAGGACAAGTATGGGTACGATGTAGCTGAATAGTTAGGTGTGCTGCTAGTATTGTAAGGACCATTGGATGGCACGGGGAATGGGAGTCGAGTAGGGCTACCCTGGGATCCGCATGGCACACGAGGGGGCCCGTGGGTGGGAGAATGGAGATTCAAGTCTGCCGGTGAAACCTTAGTGGGCCCGTACGTACTAGTAGTCCCTTTTGAAAGGCTATTTTATGATCTCTTGGCCGCACACTTATGGAAGTGTGATAAGGCATAATAGAGGTTCTTTAGTCACCAAAAGGTGATGAAATCACGAACATGTAGGTAAATGTAAAAGCCCAAATTTCCAAAAATTCAAAGTTCAGTTAGGACAAAAAAATTTGAATGACAAAAAGCATTAAAAAGGAGTTGAGAAAAACAAATTAATTCAAACTCCAAATGAGGAAATTCAAAAAAATAAACTTAGCTACTGTTTAACTAAAGTCAACATGAAGATTTGAAATGATCAATGGATTCCAAATATTCCAAATAGCATCCCTGCAAAGTTTCATAATTTTTGAAGCAAGTTTGCTATTCAATTCAATATCTTCATTGAATTCAACTCAAATTCAAATTCATATTTGAATTTAAATGAAACTTTGTCAAATCAACAATGGGAATTCAAAATCAAATTCTATATGATTAATACAGCCATCCCACAAATATCTATCAAATTTTGGAATGAATTAGGTGGCAGAATTGATGGGGCAAGGATGAGCATAAGGTGGGACCCACCTGCCATCCAAAGCAATGTGCTGTTTTGGCTCTCCAAGTGACACCACATTGCATGCAAAGTCCAGGCAGCTGCTTGCACTGTTGTGGCCGACTCCAGCTGCCCCCAGCTCGCCCTGGCCTCCTACTTATACCCCCGTCATGCCCCTGGCCTGCTCTTTCTTCACCTTGAAGTCTCCAGCACCGTTTTCACTTCTCTTCGATTCCTTCTCTGTCCAGCCGATTTGAAGCAAATGTACTCCGTGTTAAGCACTTTTCTTTACCTCTCCTCACTCCCCAAACTCCTGCACAGCCTTGTGATCCTTTTCTTGCACAGCTAGGCCATCCCCGAAGCTGTTAACATCGAAACCGAGGCTGCCAGAAATCTCCCCAATTTGGCCGCGCCTCTACTCATCGTGACCCGACGATACGACCATCACATTGCCTCGGTCCTAGAAGGAAAAAAGGTTCGCCTACTCATGTTCTAGCTGCTCGTAAAGTTTCAGCCCATGCCATGCCTCCTAGCCCCCGTATTTGCTTTTCTCCCGACGAACTTTGGTTATGAGTAGAGTTGCTTCACATGTGAAATTCCTTCTATACAGTTAATTATTCATTGTGCACCTGTGCTATGTTGTTCTATATGGCCAGGCGCATCACCTCGAACAGGAGTCATTGATTTTCATCGGGTATTCACACCGGAATCCCATTTTCCCCAACCGCGGATTATTCCCTCCTCGGTTCGTAGTCGCCACCAGTTTCCAAGCCTTTTCTACGGAAACTGGTGGCGACTACGGACCGAGGAGGGAATAATCCGCGGTTGGGGAAAAATGGAATTCCGGTGTGAATATCTGATAAAACTTGATGACTCCTATTCGAGGTGATGCGCTTGGCCATATAGAACAACATAGCACAGGTGCACAAGGAATAATTAACTGTATAATAGGAATTTCACACACGAAGCAACTCTACTCATAACCGAAGTTCGTCGGGAGAAAAGCAAATACGGGGCCTAGGAGGCATGGCATGGGCTGAAACTTTACGAGCAGCTAGAACATGAGTAGGAGAACCATTTTCCTTCTAGGACTGAGGCGATATGATGGCCGTATCATCGGGTCGACGATGAGCAGGGGCGTGGCAAAACAGGGGAGATTTCCAGTGGCCTCGGTTTCGAAGTTAACAGCTTCGGGGATGGCCTAGCTGTGCATGAAAAGGATCACAAGGCTGTGCAAGAGGTTGGGGAGTGAGGAGAGGCAAAGAAAAGTGCTTAACATGGAGTACCTTTGATGCCAATCGGCTGGACAGAGAAGGAATCGGGAGAGAAGTGAAAATGGTGCTGGAGACTTCAAGGTGATGAAAGAGCAAGCCAGGGGCATGGAGGGGGTATAAGTAGGAGGCCAGGGCGAGCTGGGGGCAGCTGGAGTCGGCCACAACAGTGCAAGCAGCTACCTGCACTTTGCTTTGGATGACAAGTCGGTCCCACCTTATACTCATCCTTGCCCCATCAATTCTGCCACCTAATTCATTCCTAAATTTGCTAGATATTTGTGGGATGGCTGTATTAATCATATAGAATTTGATTTTGAATTCACATAGTTGATTTGACAAAGTTTCATTTAAATTCAAATATGAATTTGAATTTGAGTTGAATTCAATGAAGCTATAAAATTAAATAGCAAACTTGCTTCAAAAATTATGAAACTTTGCAGGGATGCTATTTGGAATATTTGGAATCCATTGACCAACTCAAATCTTCATGTTAACTTGTTTTAAACAGTAGCTAAGTTTATTTTTTTGAATTTCCTCATTTAGAGTTTGAATTACTTTGTTTTTCTCAATTCCTTTTTAATGCTTTTTGTCATTCAAAAATTATTGTCCTAACTGAACTTTTGAATTTTTGGAAATTTGGGCTTTTACATTCCTCCCTCCTTAACACGAATCTCGTCCCGAGATTACAATGAAGAGATGGAAGTAGGAGAGAAATTACCGGATATGAGACGATAAGAAATCCGGATAGTTGGAGCGGAGATATTCTTCGGATTCCCATGTGGCTTCTTCAACAGTATTGCTCAGTTGACAAGTGAACACGGTACACACATCGAAGTTGAAGCATCCCAACATACAAGAGAGAAGGCTATGCTGAATCACGTGGAAGGTGTGACATTGGAAAGCATCCCGATTGTTCGCGATTACCCAGATGTGTTTCCGGATGAGTTGCCAGGTATGCCACCTGATCGTGACATAGAATTTGCCATTGGGTTTATACCCGGAACTGCACCTATAGCTAAGAGTCCGTATAGGATGCCTCCTAAGGAATTAGCATAGCTCAAGAAGCAAGTTCAAGAGCAGCTAGAGAAGGGTTTTATTCGCCCAAGCTCATCCCCGTGGGGAGCACCAGTGCTCTTCATAGATAAGAAGGATGGAACACAAAGGATGTGTGTGGACTATAGGTCTCTCAACGAAGTGACGATTGAGAACAAGTACTCGCTGCCCCCTATAGAGGATTTGTTCGACCAAATGAAGGGCGCCTGTATTTTCTCCAAGATCGACTTGCGGTCAGGATACTTCCAAATGAAGATTAGACCATCGGATATATCCAAGACGGCATTTCAGACACAGTATTGGTCATATGAGTACACCATTATGTCATTTGGATTGATGAACGCGCATGCGTACTTTATGTATCTCATGAATAAGGTATTCATGCAATATCTAGATAAGTTCTTCGTAGTGTTCAATGATCACATTATGATATATTCGAGAAATGAGGAAGAACATGAGGAGCACTTGAAGCTTACATTGCAGAAACTTCTGGAACACTAGTTGTATGCCAAGTTCAACAAATGTCAATTCTGGTTACGGGAAGTGTCATTCTTGGGCCGTATCATCTCCGCAGGAGGAGTATCAGTCGATCCAGGAAAAGTGAGAGATGTGCTTAAGTTGGAGCTGCCATAGATGTGACGGAAATTCAGAGTTTCCATGGAATGGCAGGATATTAACGTCGATTCATCAAGGATTTCTCCAAAATAGCAAAGCCTATGACCGAATTACTCATTAAAGGGAAGGCATTTCGATGGACTCAAGTTTGTCAAGATAGCCTTGAGGAGTTAAAGAAAAGGTTGACAACCGCACTGGTGCTAGTATTGCTGGACGTGAGCAGGAGCTTTGATATATATTGCGATGCATCAAGGCAAGGGCTTGGATGTGTGCTTATGCAAGAAGGACAAGTGGTAGCTTATGCATCAAGACAATTAAAGAAACACGAGCTGAATTATCCTACGCACGACCTTGAACTCGCAGCCGCAGTGCATGCCGTGAAGATATGAAGACATTATGTTTTTGGTCACCGATGTGAGAATTATACGGATCACAAGAGCCTCAAGTATATATTCACGCAAACGGATCTGGATCTGAGGCAACGCCGATGGTTGGAGCTTATTAAAGATTACGATTTAGGGATCAACGACCACTCGGGGAAAGCCAATGTTGTGGCAGACGCCTTGAGCCGAAAGGGGACATGCAACCAGCTCACGGATCGAGAGTTGCCATCCGAGATATACAAGGAAATCAATGGTTGAACCTCGTATTCATAAATGAGATGGGAGCAATGGCAGTCAAACCAACATTAGAGCAGGAAATTCGGGAAGGATAGACAAAGGATGAGTAAATCCAAGAAATCAAGGAAAAGATCGAGGAAGGGAGGGAATTCAGATTTGATGAGGATAACTATGGCAATCTATGGCTTGGGAAAAGAATTGTTGTGCCTAATGTGAAGCATCTCCGTGGATAAATATTGAAGGAGGCACATGACTCACCCTATTCCATTCATCCTGGAGGTACGAAGATGTACGAGGACATGAAAAACCGTTATTGGTGGGATGGCATGAAGAGGGACATAGCCGAATATATTGCCCTATGTGGCACGTGTCAACGAGTAAAGGCTGAGCATCAGCAACCTGCTGGATTATTGCAGCCACTGAAAATACCCTAGTGGAAGTGGGAAGAAATCGGCATGGACTTTATAGTTGGATTGCCACGAACTCAGTCAGGTTACGACTCTATACGGGTTATCATGGATCGATTGACAAAGTCTGCTAATTTTTTTCCTGTACGTACCAAATACAAAGTGGAAAAGCTAGCAAAGATATATATGGAGAAAATTGCCAACATGGGGTTCCAAAGAGAATAGTCTCGGACCGAGGTTCTCAATTCATGTCTAGGTTATGGCAGAAACTTCATGAAGCTATAGGTACAAGGTTAAATTTAATCTCCGCGTACAATCCAAAGATTGATGGACAAACCGAGAGGACAAACCAAATATTAGAGGACATGTTGAGAGCTTGCGACTTGAAACATGGACGTAGCTTGGACAAGAGTTTATCGTATGCTGAATTCTCGTACAAAATAGCTACCAAGCCAGTTTGAAAATGTCACCCTATGAAACACTATACGGAAGGATGTAGTACACCCTTGTTTTGGAATGAAACAGGAGAAACTCAAGTATTTGGTCCTGATGTGTTACAAGATGTTGAAAGGCAAGTTCAAATAATATGTGAAAACCTAAGGCTGCCCAGTCTCGATAAAAAGGCTATGCAGATAATAGGCGAATGAATCTGGCATTTGAAGTTGGAGATTCTGTGTACCTCAAAGTGTCACCTATCCGAGGTCAACACCAGTTTAACGTCAAAGGAAAACTGGCACCTCGTTATATTGGGCCATTCAAGATTTTGGACAAATGAGGAGAGGTAGAATATCGACTTGAGCTGTCGGCGTATCTCTCCCATGTACACAACGTGTTCCACATGTCTCAACTCAAGAAGTGTCTCAGAGTGCCAGAAGAACAGGTGTCGATGGATGAGCTAGAACTTCAGGAGTATTTGTCCTATGTGTCGAGTAATCGATCAAAATCATGGACGTGAAGGAAAGAGTCACGAGGAATAAGAGAGTCCGCTGGTGCAAAGTGCAATGGAACCACCATACAGAAGCCGAAGCTACGTGGGAACGTGAAGAAGACCTGAAGAAAGAATTCCCTCATCTTTTCTCCATGCTATCGAATCTCGAGGGCGAGATTCATTTTAAGGGGGGTAGGTTTGTAACACCCTAATTTCTTTTTGCATCATGCATTGCATTAACATTTTCATGCATAAATCGTTAGTTGAATAAAAGAGAAGAAAAAAATAAAAGATAAACATATATATTCAAATATGTGTAGGTAGTATGAAAAGAGAATAAGAATATAAAATATATAATAGAAAAAAATATAAACAAATGGAAAATATATAAAAAAATAAATAATAAAAAGCAAATGTATATAAAATCTAAAAAGAGTTTCTGGAACCTTCCGGTGGAAGCTTTGCTTCCACCCCGGAAGGTTCGAGGCAAGCCGGTGCAGGGAACAGCGCTGGCTCTCCTTGGCGCTCACCCACGCCAGCGCGCCCGGTAGAACGTGGCCGAGCTGGATGGCTCCAGCGCCATGCTGCGCCCGGTTCGTAATCGAGCCAGTCTCTGGTACCGTGTCCCTGCCGGCTATATAAGGAGCTGAATGCCCCAGGGGTTTCGACACAAGCAATATCTGTTCGAGCGCCGCCAGAGAAAAAAGATCTAGCCGCCGGTAGAAAAACAGAGGATGCGGCCAGGGAAAAATTGGAGGAGAAAAATATAATAAGAAGAGGAAGAGGAGGAAAGAGCTGTCGTCCGCCGGAAATCATCGCGCCACCGTCGTCGTGCCTCTGGAAGATAGTTGCGCCGTCCACTTCGTCTATGCTACGCCTCCGTCCTGCGATCTTCGAAGTCGCCACATCTACTGTAGGATACGTTTTCTAACACAAATTTTAGCGATGTATTAGATCTAATACCCGGAACTAAATCATAGTTGCACCTATGTATTTATTTCAGCAACCTTCATTCTCGCTAAAACCCCCGTAACCTCGCATGAACACATATGAACTTATTGCATCTAATTAATAAACAACCGTAGATAATTAATTATCGAACCTTGCATGCATTCATGTCATTGCATATTGATTAATATGTGTGCATCGTGTTGATTTGTATGTATTTTATTGTATGTGTGTGATCACGAGTAGAGGGACGTGCTCAAGAGGCCGTATACGAGGATTTCCAGAACCAAGACTTCGAAGCGCTTGTGCAATCCCATCCGTCGGAGCAAGGCAAGTGTCCTTGATCATATTGATCCGGTTTATTTTAAATGTTTTGTTTGCAAAAATTGCTTGCTCGTGTCAATATGATGGGAAACCCATACGTTGGAGTTTACTACCATTATATGCCACCCCTTGTCGCCAGGATATACATTATGAGTCGGGTACAACAACAACAACCAAGCCTTTGTCCCAAACAAGTTGGGTTCGGCTAGAAATGAAACCCAACAATTTTGAAGAAAAGTAATTGAAAATAAGATTAAAGTAAAAAAAATAAGATTATCCATTTTATTTATTTTAGAAATGGGTTAATAAGAAAGAAGATAAGAGTAACAAATTACAAATGAACTAAGATTCTGGCACATGAATTGCTAATTTCCATGCAGTCCTATCATGAGCCAAATCTCTAGCTATGTCCTACTCCTTTAAATCTCGTTTCACCGCCTCCTGCCATGTCAACCTTGGTCAACCTCTACCCTCCTAAAATTTTCTCTACTCTTTATAATCGCACTGTTAACCGGTGCTTCTGGAGGTCTCCGCTGGATATGCCCAAACCACTGTACGTGATCTTGGATTAGCTTCTCCTCAATCGGTGCCACCCCTACCCTGTCACGTATCACCTCGTTCCTAATTTTGTCTCTTCTTGTATGACCGCACATCCACCATAGCATGCGCATCTCCGCAACACTCATTTGTTGGACATGTTGCCTTTTAGTTGGCCAACATTCTTCTCCATACAACATCACAGGTCTGATCACCATCCTATAGAATTTTCCTTTCAATTTTTGTGGAACTTTCTTATCACATAAGATTCCAGATGCTTGTCACCACTTCATCCACACGATCTTGATCCTGTGGCAAACATCTTCGTCAATATCACCATTGCTTTGTAACATTGATCCTAAATATCGAAATGTGTCCCTCCTAGGTACTACTTGTCCTTGTAAACTAACATTACCATCCTCGCACCCGACATCACTAAAGTCGCATCTCATATACTCGGTCTTGGTTCTACTAAGTCTAAACCCCTTAGACTCTAAGGTCTGCCTCCATAGCTCCAATTTTCTATCGACACCGTCTCTAGTTTCATCTACCAACACTACATCATCAGCAAAGAGCATACACCAAGGGATATCCCCTTGTATATCCTTTGACACCTCATCCATCACTAAGGAAAATATGTAAGGACATAAGGCTGATCCTTGGTGTTACCCTATTATGTTAGGAAAAGTGTCGGTCTCACTATCTCTTATGCGCACACTTGTCACCACATTATCGTACATATCCTTGATAAGGGTAATGTACTTTGTTGGGACTTTGTGTTTCTCTAGTTCCCACCACATGACCAGTCTTGGTACCTTATCATATGCCTTCTCCATGTCAATGAACACCACCATATGTAGATCCTTCTTTTGCTCCCTATACCTCTCCATAAGATGACAGAGTAAGAAAATTGCCTCCATAGTGGACCTATCAGGCATAAAACCAAACTGGTTTTTAGTGACATTCGTCACTTTCCTCAAGCGGTGTTCAATCACTCTCTCCCAGAGCTTCATAGTACGACTAAAGAGCTTAATTCCTCACTAATTAGTACAACTTTGAACATCTCCTTTATTTTTGAAGATGGGTACTAAAATACTTTTCTGCCACTCTTCAGGAATTTTGTTTGACTGAAAAATTCGGTTAAATAGTTTAGTGAGACATACTATTGCTACATCCCATAGACATCTCCACACCTCAATGGGAACATCATCGGGGCTGCAGGCCTTTCTCCTTTCATCCTTTTTAATGTCTCTCTAACCTCGGACTCTTGTATCCTCCGCACGAATCGTCTGTTGGTGTCCTCAAATGAGTCATCCAAATTGAACCTAATACTCTCATTCCCGTCAATGAATAGTCCATTGATGTAGTCCCGCCATGTGTTCCTAATTTCTTCCTCCATCAATAGAATTTGGCCTGCCTAATCCTTAATGCATTTGACTTGGTTGAGATCTCTCACCTTTCTCTCGTGAAGTCTCGCCATCTTTTATATATTCTTTTTGCCTTATTTTGTCCCTAGCCTCTCATATAGTGCATCATAGGCTTGCCCCCTTGCTTTACTCACAACACGCCTAGCATTTTTCTTAACCTCTTTATATTTGACCATGTTACTTGCGCTTCTCTCATGATGTCATCTCTTATAAAACTCCTTCTCCTTAATGACTTTTTGTACATCTTCATTCCACCACCAAGTGTCTTTATCTATAAGTTTCTTACCTTTTGTCCACCCAAGCACCTCCCTAGCTATCTTCCTAATGTAAGTCGCCATCTTCTCCCACATACTATCTGCATCTTCCTCTTCGCTCCAAGGTCCTTCTGCGATCATCCTCCTCATGAATGATTGTTGCGCTTCCTCCTTCAACTTCCACCACTTTTTCTTGCGGTTTTAACACCTTTGTCTCGTGACACACGCACGTGGAAACAAAAGTCAGCTACCACAAGTTTATGTTGTAGAACAACACATTCCCCAGGAATTACCTTACAATCTAAACATGCCCCTCTCGCCCTTCTCCTGGTGAGGATATAGTCGATTTGACTAGAATGTTGGGCACTAGTAAAGGTCACTAAGTGAGATAGCCTCTTCTTAAAGAGGGTGTTATCTACCAATAGGTCATAGGCTACGACAAAGTCTAGGATATCCTTACCCTCCTGGTTTCTATCTCCACACCCAAAACCTCTGTGTACCCCCTCAAAACCTACATTAGTTGTACCTACATGAATATTGAGATCTCCTCCTATGATGAGATTCTCTCTTAACGGTACACTACTAACCATATCCTCCAAGTCCTCTAAAAATTGTCTCTTAATGCTCATGTTGAGCCCAAGTTGTGGGGCATAAGCACTAATGACATTCAAGATAAGGTCCCCCACAACTACCTTGGCTAGGATGATCCTATCCCCTCATCTACGGACATCCACTAATCCATCCTTGAGGCTCATATCTATTAGGATGCCTACGCCATTCCTAGTTCCAGTTGAGCCAGAATACTAAAGCTTGAAACCAGTATTCTCAACCTCTCTCGCCTTTTGGCCTGTCGATCTAGTCTCTTGTACACAAAAGATATTTACACGCCTCCTGATCGCAATGTCCACTAACTCTCATAGCTTTCCTGTTAAGGATCCTACATTCCAGCTACCCTCTCGAAACCTAGTTTCCTCGGCTAGCTTCCTTACCCTTCGCACTCGTCGAGGAAGATGCAAAGACCCTTGCTCACTTAACACTACATTCGGGTGATGATGTAGCGCGCCACTAAGGTGGTGGCGATCCGGCCCTCGCTCATTTGACACCACATCTGGGTTCTGATATGGTGTGCCACTAAGGAGGTGGTGACCCGGCCCTCGCCCACTTAACACCATACCCAGGTTCTGGTATGGCGCATCGCTAAGAGGGTTACACCCCAACAAATTTCCAATGGGTTTCATTTCCATGAGAATGGCTAAGTTTAGTTGCTGGCTCGCCAAGCCTATCACAACCCCTCCTCCTTTACATGGGCTTGGGACCGGCTATGTCATTACAACATAGGCAGAGTTATTATGAGTCGGGTATGGGTATTTTTTTCTTTTTGCACAGTAGCGCTACACGGTTTATGGGTAACTTAAATAATATGCTTGAGAACTTTATTTATGAGAATTTGGGATGGTAATAAGATGATGATGAAATTAGTAACATGGAACTTAGGTGATCTAAGCAAGCACAGTATTGTGGAATGGGTTGGATGGTACGGTGGTTTTGCTTGCCATAGATCTAAGGACCGGTTCATGCAAATATATGCCAGGACAACAGTGCCACCATAAGTCCAAGTATGGGTGCGGCGTAGCTGAATAATTAGGTGTGCTGCTAGTATTGTATGGACCATTGGATGGCACGAGGAATGGGAGTCAAGTAGGGCTACCCTGGGATCCGCATGACACACAAGGGGGCCTGTGGGTGGGAGAATGGAGATTCAAGCCTGCCGGTGAAACCTTAGTGAACTCGTACATACTAGTAGTCCCTTTTGAAAGGCTATTTTGTGATCTCTTGGCCACACACCTATGGAAGTGTGATAAGGCATAATAGAGGTTCTTTAGTCACTAAAAGGTGATGAAATCATGAACATGTGGGTAAAGTGGTACAACCTCTGCAGATTGTTAAAAACTATCATGATAGTCGTGCTCCCGGTCACGAGCACCTGGACAACTTCCATGATTATAATTGGACTTAGGATTTGGGATGGTTGGTTATGGTTATGGTTATGGACTGAGTTATGATAAATGGACATGGATGATGATGATGGTAATAATCTAGTATATGGATGGATAATTAATTATGGTTTTGTGTTATGTTAATTATGTGGGATTTGGTGGGATTACTTCACATAGACATAATATGATGCTTTTTACACATTTTAAATGTACTTTTCAGCAATTAGCCATTGTTTGTTATCATGCCTTGTTTAAGCTACATGTCATCTATTCCCACACTTGCTGAGTACGACACATACTCACCCTTGCAATTCCCCCACCAACAGCTACAGGAGATACTTAAGGGTACCCTGAGGATCACGTGGAGTACTAGGTTGCGTACCGGCGTCAATTGCCTGTGGAATGGAGTCGTGCTACTTAGTTTATTTTCCGCTGAAATAATTAGAGTCTTGTCATTCATGAACCATTGGATTAGTGTAATAAGGTACTTATTTACTATTTGAGACATGGTTAAATTCTATATATCATTTGTGATGCATCCGTGTATGTGTGATGAACGTCCTGGCACACATATACGCCATACATGGTTCATCTTCGGAACTAGGTGTCAGACCGACGACCGATGCTAAGGAGGGGAACGCTGGGGGACAATGAATTGGAGCAAAGGCGACCTGCCGCAATACCTTCGGCGGTGACCAAGGACATTTCTCATTCACAACCTTGACCATTGGGTACTTCCACTTCATGATGTTGGGGATCGACGCTTTCCCCTTCCCGGCGTCAGCGAACGGGGCCTTGATTCTCCCAGCATCAGAGCGCGTGTCCTCCACCCTTGACGCCTCGGAGCCTGGGGCAGGTGTAGACTCCAGTGGCAAGTCGATAATGGCCAACTCGCGTTCTGCATTGCCAACCTATCATGGCTCGAGACTGAGCGCGTCCAGGTTTGGCATCTCTCTTAGGATCTTCATCCGAAGGTTTCGATCCGAGCAAAGTGGCGGACAGGGCCCCGGAAGGTTGAATACGTCGGGGGTCAGCAGGCCTTCGCACGCCTTGGACATTGCGTCAAGCACCTCTTGCGGGGTAATCTCTGTGTCACGACCACGCACCAGCCATATGCCGTCCTGTGGTCTGGAGTAAAGCCATGCAGGGCGGCTACGATGCTAGAGGGATGCCAGGCATCGGCGAGCAAAGTCCGCCATCACCATTAGCTCCAACAAGCAATGATCCGCCAAGAATTGGATCCTCTCCATCACCGAGGTGTAGGCCTACTCCAACTCTGGACGCTCCTCCTAGGTCTTCTTCCTGAGTATCGGCCATCCGCTGGGCATGACCATGCGATCATGGGCATGAACCTGTATGATCACCCAGTCGCTCCTCTAGGCGGCCCACTTCGCTGTGGAGAGCGGGTTGATGTACTTGAAGGGGCTGTTGGCTCGGTGCTGGAAGTAGTATCCATCGAGGAAGCTTGTCTTGGTCTTCTTCCCAGTCCGCCTCAGGACAAAGAACTACCAAAACACCGGCACGGTCGGATGCAACCCAACAAACATCTCGCAAAAGTGTGAGAACACCGCCGCCGCCAATATTGAGTTCAGCGACAATTGGTGAAGATGGAGCCCGAGAACCTCCAAGAGCGTCACCAAGGAGGAAACTGGAGGAACGAACCCAGAGTACACATACGCCTAGAAGAAGACGATCTCCTTCTCCCCCAACTTCAGAGGCAGGGTGCCTGGGCGGATCAGGTCCCGCCATGCCTCGTCCTCCCAGCCAAACAGCTGCCTCACAGGCACTACATCAGCTATGTGGGAAGGAGGCATGGCTGAGTCCATTGGGGCAGGAGTCGAGAACCACGAAGGAGGGAAGAGAGTGGGAGCTCAAGGAGGAAGACGAAGGCTCGAACGTTGGGAAGTGCATAAGGAAGAACCACCTTTGCCCCCAAAGGTTTCCTTTTAACACCCCGTTAGGCGTTTGCACGCATCGAGCAAATCGCTTGGTGACAAAACCAACTGCTCAACCCATAGTGTCCCTACCGGTAGGGCCTAGGTCCCCTGTCAGAGAGATCGACCTGAAGGGGCATGGACCCGAGAGCGCAACCATGTTGTACCCATAAAGGCGGGAGTAGAAGGAGCAGAAGTGCAGCAGTCACATTGGGAACCGTCGTAGTAAAGAAGCTGCATCGAGCAAATATCTCATCACCACAATCCCTCAACCAGATAGGGACGCGTGTCCACGATGGCAGAGGCACACACTGTCTCGGCTGATGAAAACAAAATTAAAAGACAACGCGGGAAAGCAAGAGGGCTCCACCCTCGATCTCAATGCCTCCCCCAGGGTGGACCCAGCGGCCACTATCAGTACCCGGCATACTGGGTACCCCCGCGCACAAGCTAAAGTAGCCTAGGTGCCCTGTCCCCAACCATGGTGGGGTCTGAGGGCACCATGTGTCCAAGAAGGCCCAGACTCCTCTACCTCAGATGAGGGGTCAGGAGCAACCACATGAACCTCAAGGAGGAGTCCAGCTCCCCCTCAAGAGCGAGCTCCCAAGCGGTTACATGTCCAGCAGGACCGAATCCCGCTCCGGCCATTGGGGTGGGCTCTGGAGCTGCCACACAGCTCGAGACAACAAGACAGGCCACCTCCCCAAAGAGGCGGGCTCTGGCTTTGCCACATGTCCAGCGTCCTTGGAGCCCTCGCTCTACTCAGGAGCAGGCTCCGGAGCTGCCACATGGTTAGCGTGTCGGGACCCGGCCTCCTCAGAAGAGGTCCGCTCCCGAGCTGCCATGTACCCTGCAACTTGGCCTTGGCAGTGGGTTGCGAGAGTTAAGAGGGAGGTGCACCTTGTCCAGATCAGGCATTGAAGGCTCACGTCTTTCCCAGGCGTGTGACGCGGTGCACGCCTGCTGTGAGGTATCGCTACGCCCAATTGCATCGTTGTGAAGGCGCAACAGGCCTACCCCACTCTGCCAAGTGGGTAGCTTACAGCGTCAGGGACAGGTGGATGGGACATTCCCTGCCATCATCAACGACTATGCATTGACCGCTGGTGATGGGGGCGGCATGATGGCAAGACTTCAAGCCGCGGTCAGAGGAAGCTTACATGGGAAGTCTTAGATCTTTAGGATATATTGCCCCGGGGCCACCTGTCGGGCCCCGAGCCCCACTTGTGAAGCTTCTGGCCTTGTTTATAAAAGAACTAGACTGCCACTATTACAAAGGACCCATAATGCAATCCCCGATACACACATGCATTCACACAGACTAGCAATACAATCCCCCGTGGAGTAGGGTGTTATGCTCCTTGCGCCCCGAGCCACGTAAAAACCATCATCTCATACACTCTCATACGCGCGAACACTCAATTGAGGCCTAAGCTTCGCTGAACAAGAACCTCCGCAGGCTGCTCCTTAGCAGATCCACATGAAGTGTCGCATTAACACTTCGATATTGTGCATCTCCGATAGGTTTAAGCGAGACGAGACCGCTTCATCGAGGATCTGCATGGCTCGGTTGAACGTACAAGGAGTATTACAATAAAACCCGTCTTAGTTAAATAGGTATCCGAGACGTGCCCTCCTCTCTGACAAATGGGAGACGAGCATGTAACAAAACACATCTCCTATTTTCGAAAAAAATGAGTCCTACTTTACAGAAAGTGTGTCTCCTTTGTCTTTAGTTACAGACAGATATGAACACGTTGCTAAACAATGAATACGTTCATTCATTCACAGTTGAAGGCACAATATAATATTCATCACACGGATGAATCAGATAACACATGCATTTATTAACAATATATTACAAAACACAAGAAAAAAGTACAAGACATAAGAAAAAAACAACATCAACTAAAAACAACAAAAGGAAACCTAAATAAAACTCCTCCTCCCCCTCCTCCTCCTCCGACGGCCATTCGGTACCAGTGCAACAGGAGCCCTGACCAGCTGCTTCATCGGATGCTCCAGCTGGTCCTGATCCAGCAGTGCAACCATGCGACCGAGGTTCCTCGCCATCACCGCCACCAGGATACTATAGCCCTCGGCACCGAGCACCTCGGCCATTGTCACGAGCAGCCTCTAGAACCGGTCGAACAACCTATCGAACAACATCTTCAGCAGCTAGTTGTTGAGCCTCTGGGGTGGAGCGGCAACACTTTTTCTTGCAGGGTGGCTCCCTCGACAGGCTTGGCGGTGGACATTGGCCATTGTGGGTTGTCTGTGTGGAGAAGACGAATGAAGAGAAGTGGAGGATACTGATGGAGCCTTATATAAGGTCTATGCGGAGACGCAAAATGGAGATGCGCTTAGCAGCAAAGTGCGTCTCCTATGATCAATGTCTCCCTCTCCTCTGCTAAAAGGGAGACGCGCTCTCATGGAAACTGTGTCTCCTATTCCCGACATCTCCTTTAGCTTCGTGATTTTTTCATTTTGCTTCGATTCACTATTGATATCACACATTACTGAAGAGCACATTCACTTGATAACTAAATCACTAACTTGTCCAGAAAATAATCAAAATCCTTCATGTTTGCAATTGCTTTCACACATTTCACTATCCACAAAATGAACACACCACACATTCATTAATTCACACCGTTGATCTCACAAGAAAATATTCATTCAAAACAATGGAACACACCGTTGAACATAGATAAATTTTATTCATTAACACAATATATTAGAAAACACAAGAAAAAAGTACAAGAAGACACAGGAAAAGAAAAACATCAACTAAAAACAACAAAGAAAAACTAAAACCTCCTCCTCCTCCTTCTCCGACGGTGACTTCGGCGCCGGTGCAACAGGAGCCTGGGCCGGCTGCACCAGTTGCTCCGGCTGCATCGACGGTGCAACCCCGAGACGGAGGTTGCTCTCCGCCGCCACCACCAGGTTTCTGCGGTCCTCAGCGCCTAGCACCTGGGCCATCATCTCGAATAGAATAATGAGACAATGGCCACCCATGTGAGGGTGTAGAGGGAGTGGTGGAGGGTACCCATTCCACTAAAGTGTGGAAGGGTACCCAGACCCAAGGAACTGATGGCACGAGACATATTGTTGTACGCCTCGTGCGCCATAAGGAGGTGCTACTCAGTGTTGAACCTTTCGAGGGAGGTGCAACATAGTTTCTTGCAGGGTGGCTCCCTCAGCGGGCTTGCAAGCGGAACGTTGGCCATGGTGGTGGTAGGTCGTCGGCGCTCAGAAGAAGAAGAAGAAGAAGAAACAGATGCAAAATGTGCGACGCACTTGTGGAGAACTAATGGGTGATGGCGCGTCTTATATAAGGTTCGTGCGGAGTCGGCGATGAAGCGGTTGGTTTCCCGCGCATTGATGGAATTATGGGATGCATCGATACCACCTCTCAAAAACAAAAGGTCGCGCACGCCGGTCACACGCATCTCTGCACCACCATCGCCGAAATTATATTCTCTGCAGTCCTCGTGCCTCGTGTCTCTCTTTCAACAATGGAAAACATGCTTTCATATATCGCGCGTCTCTCTTTAGTCTCTCGCTTGTCTCTTCGCGTCTGGTGCTCTTATACTAAGACCAACACTCCTTTACTAATCGATCAACTCCACTGCAAACACCTCCTCTATTCGACCAACTCTGCTGCGACCGTCGCCTCTGTTCGCCATCGTCATCATCGTCGTCGTCATTGCCTTCCTCGTTATCGTTGTCACTGTTCGTGGCTGGGTTAGATATCGTCTTGGCGCGTAGCTGACTGAAGAAGGAGTGCTTGGCGTGGAGCAAGAACCATCCCCATCTATGTACATATGGCACACCGGTCGCATGGTTGTATATATGTAGCTCTACGATGGATTGATGAACTTAACTGTAGTTTTGTTTTTCTGTCTTGTTTGTTTTTGGTATTTCCAATATCTCTACGTAGGGTTTCTCTACGAATCTTGAGTTGGGAGATTTATTGAAGTGGTAGTGCTTCGTCCCCGGTAAAGAAGGAGTAAGTCATGAAGAACAATCGAAATCATATGAGTATAACCATCATCCTCTTATTAATTAATTTCCTTTGTTGACTGACTGGGAAGGTGGTGACAAGATCATGCACGCTATCATTGCACCTACAAACAAGACACAATGTTTATTTGTTTGGGATCCTGGCTCAAGTGAATGTGCACTCTTATTTGATGGAAAAGATCAAGATGGCGCACTATGTCATCCACCACCTTGGCCTCCTCCAATCATGCATACAAAAATATTTGATGGCGTTGCACATTTGGACCAACACATGAGAGAAGATGAACTTGAGTCGAGGACGACTCCAATTCAAGAAGGGGAGGATGTTGAGGATATCACTTGTATGGATATAAATAACACTCTATTGAACATACAAGATGTAATCAATAGAGTTCATACACAACAATTAATTTGAGAGGTGAGCTTGTTCTTATAAGTTTCCTTATATGTTTTTTAGCATAGATTGCTACCTAATGATTTAATTGTGATTAGGATCCATGGAGAGGTTCAAGGAGTACTTGGAGGATGTGTTAGGGACGTGGAGGACCAGAGAATTCGTTCAAATAAGACGGAAACCGAGCCAAACTCAAAATCATGTCCAACTCGAAGTCCAGGAGCAGTTTGCACTAAAACGGACGTCAAGGCGCATACGATCTCCATTTTGTACATTCTACATGTGCACGGAAAGGGGAGAGGATAAACTTTCCAATGCGGCAGGTCCCATGTCAAAACTCCTGTGAAGTCGACAGGAATATTCGAAATAAAATCGAGTTCAGAATCTGTCAGGGTGTTGCGCCACCATATTGGGTCATTAGGCCTTGTATCAAGTGTACATCTCTTATTTTCATGTATTAAGGTTAGGTTACGACCCCAACACCCCTTGGACGTCCTCCCACCTATATATACTCCATAGTAGCCGCCACACACAATTGGGTTTTGCTTAGATCAATAATATCGCCGTTCTACAGTTTGTGAAACCCCAACTTCGCGATTCCAGATCGTGTCTTCTACGCTCTTGCTTATGTTCTCGGTTGCACTTGCAGGGATTAGCCTTCTTGGCGAGGTGAATCATGTGCAGCACGGTTGATAACCAACGGAGCGGTGGTGTAGTGATTGCAGGGGTTTTACGTGTTCTACTCGAGAGCCTCGGATCATCAACGTTAAGATCTCCACCAATCGATTTATCCATTACCTTTCGAAAAATCGGGACTCATTTACTCATCAATTGGTATCAGTTTTCCAGGTTGCCCGTTAGGTAATTCATCTATCCTTTCGATTTTTTTGTTTTTCATACCTAGAGTCCCCAAAAAAGCCACAAAAAACTTGTAGCTTAGTAGATCTATTCATTACATTGTCCAAACCAAAATTGAGCCTTTGCAACTTTGTTATTCAGTTTGATTTTGTTGAGTTTGTGTCTGTGATTGAGTCATATTGCTTGTTTAGAAGTGTTATTGGTCTTAGTTTGAGTTTTGCATTATGTTGATTCATCCTTTTGAATCACGTCATCACTTCCAGATTAGATTCATCTTTGTCTAGTTTAGTATTTTCATCATATCTCGCCCATATGAACTCAAATTTTTGTGTTCTTGTGCTTCCTGGAATGCTTAAGAAGTTCTCTATAGTTTTTGTATTCACTAGTTTCCCAGCAAATAGAGTTATCAAGGTCGAAATTGCATTAGATCTGAATCTGTTATTGACCTAGAAATTCTGAACAGTCTGTATTTCGGGGGCAATATCTCCTACTGTTATGATCCAAAATAGGTCTTCCATATACTGACATTAAAGAAGAGATATAGATATATAATATTGCTGTTGAAAGTTTTTAGATTTGAAGCCTCTTAGTGTACCAATTTGTCCTTGGATGATTGAGCCGAAAATCTATGACAGACTCATGAGATATCTTTGATTCCATTTCACCGTGTTCTTCTTTTGCAGCACATTCTGAAAAAAAAAGAAAAAAAGGCGAGTGCAAAACAAGATACAAAAGCAGCACAAGAAAAGGAGAAAAAAACAACAACAGAAAAAAACAGAAGTGCTTGCATTCTTTGTGTCATCTAGTTTTGTCTCATGTCTTGCTAGCTTGAACTACCAGGAACACATTTAGGCCAGCAACTTTGACAAGTACTTTGGACACTTATTCAACTTTAATATCTGATTGCATTGTTGCTAATCCTTGCTACATATAAAGTGCCATCCAAGCTACACCTTACTCTTGAGCAGAATCGATACACCTTTGCAATCATCCCACACTTCATTGATTTCTTCATACCGGCCACCGTATGCCACCTGCAGTGTTGGTGAGAACACTTGTAAGAGCGTGGTAAGATGCTTGAGAGTTTGTGATTCCACTTCCACATTGCCATTATCCTTTGTAGTTGATAGGGATAACATAGTTTTTTGTTGTCTTCTGTTTGCTACTAACAATGTCAGGTAAAAGCAAGAATCATGCATTAGATGGTGAGATGATTGACATGATAAAGACGGCGATGGAGTTGCTCGCTAAGAATCAAACATCAACCAAGGTTTCACATGAAATTTAGATCATCATTACAACTCCTTACACAGAAAGTAATTACATTCTCCCATCTCTTCTTTCTTATGATGGTTTTGGTTACGATGAATATATTGCTTGGGAAATAGAGTTGGATAAAGTTTTTGGACAATGTCATATTTGTGAGAGGAGAAAGATTAAAAATTTTGCAAGTGCATTAGTACATTGTGCATTAACTTGGTGGAACAATTTAAATGAATTAGAAAAACCTCAAACATGGAAAGAAATGAAAATTCTTATGCGAGAAACTTTTGCTAATGTATCTATGTGTAAAGAAGAAATTCAGCAATTTGAGGAGCGGGTCCTTGTTGTACGTCCTCCTGTGGCTAATCTTTTGCAGGACAATGTAGAATGTAATGCAGCTGGTGCAAAAAAATGAGGTGATACACAATTTTTGTGAACTTTTAGATTTATCCATTTATATTTCACCAACAATTACTGGTGACAATGAGAATGAAGGTAATGCACCTGATACTACACTTATCGATGTTGAGAAGTTTTTGAATGTCTCAATTTTTTCTCTTAATCATTCTATTGGACAACAACAACTCGAGGAGCCTTTTCTGAAAACACCATTATACCTAGTTGATTTTCCTACTAATTCTTATGGTAAAAATGAGTTGTATGCTAATAATTATATTGTACAGATGCTAGAACAAGTCAATGAATTTGATACTTTATTACCCACTTGTGCTGAAATTAAGAATTTGATTCCAATTACTTGTGAAAATGATGAACTGAAATTGTTGTCTTCTCTAAATACCTTGGGATATATTGAATTTGAAACTCTTTGTGATCTAGATATTGTATAGAGGAGATTATTTTCCCAATCTGAATTGCCTTTGTTAAGTAGAAATATTTTTCATGCTATAGGCAACTATGAAGATAGTGGTGAATTTATGGTGCATAAAGTTTACATGTGTTCCAAAGTGCAAGCTCCTTTTGTGCTACAACAACATGGTAAAGTAAATAAATGCACTAATGCTAATAATGCCTTGTCAAGTTTTTCTAGAATTTTTTCCTTGCACTGGAGACAACAAATAAAAGAGAAGCATTGTTCGCTGCGGTTGTGCAATATGGACAGCGCTCATACTATCCCCAAAAGCGTCTTTCCTGGACATACGAGCAAGCCGAGAACGGCTTGTCATAAAGAAGGGGAGAATGATAAGATCATGCACGCTATCATTGCACCTACAAACATGACAAAAATGTTTATTTGTTTGGGATCCTGGCTCAAGTGAATGTGCACTCTTATTTGATGGACAAGATCAAGATGGCGCACTTTGTCGTCCACCACCTTGGCCTCCTCCATTCATGCATACAAAAAGATTTGATGACATTGCACATTTGGACCACACATGAGAGAAGATGAACTTGAGTCAAGGACGACTCCAATTCAAGAAGGGGAGAGGATGAGGGGATCACTTCTATGGATACAAACAACACTCCAAGGAACATACAAGATACAATCAATAGAGTTCATACACAACATTTAATTTCAGAGGTGAGCTCGTTCTTATATGTTTCCTTATATGTTGTTGAGCATAGATTTCTACCTAATGATTTAATTATGATTAGGATCCATGGAGAGATTCAAGGAGTACTTGGAGTAAGTATTAGGGATGTGGAGGACAAGAGTATTCGTTCAAAAAAGATGGAAACCGAGCCAAACTCAAAATCGTGTCCAACTCGGAGTCCAGGAGCAGTTCGCACTAAAACGGACGTCAAGGACGCATACGATCTCCGTTTTGGACGTTATACATATGCACGGAAAGGGGAGAGGATAACCTTTCGAATGCCACTGGTCCTATGTCAAAAAACATGCAGAGTCGACAGGAATATTCGAAACAAAATCGAGTTCAGAATCTGTTAGGATGCTTTGCCACCACATTGGGTTATTGGGCCTTGTATCAAGTCTACATCTCTTATTTTCGTGTCTTAGGGTTAGGTTACAACCCCAACACCCCCTTGGACGTCCTCCCACATATATATACTCCATAGTAGCCGCCACAAACAATTGTGTTTTGCTTAGATCAATAATATAGCCGTTCTATGATTTGTGAAACCCCATCTTCGCGATTTCAAATCATGTCTTCTACGTTCTTGCATGTGTTCTTGGTTTCACTTGCAGGGATTAGCCTTCTTGGGGAGGTCAATAGTGTGCAGCACAGTTGATAACCAATGGAGCGGTGGTGTAGTGATTGCAGGCATTTTTTGTTTTCTACTCGAGAGCCTCAGCTCATCAATCGATTTATCCATGTGACCAGCGGCATTGGAAAGGTTATCGTCTCCCCTTTCCGTGCATATGTAGAACGTACAAAACGGAGATCGTATGCATCTTGGACGCCCGTTAGTATGAACTGCTCCTGGACTCCGACCTGGACACGATTTTGAGTTTGGCTTGGTTTCCATCTTCTTTGAACGAATTCTCTTGTCCTCCACGTCCCTAATACTTCCTCCAAGTACTCCTTGAACCTCTCCATGGATCCTAATCACAATTAAATCATTAGGTAGCAATCTATGCTCAAAAACATATAAGGAAACATATAAGAATGAGCTCACCTCTGAAATTAATTGTTGTGTATGAACTCTATTGATTGCATCTTGTATGTTCAATGGAGTGTTGTTTGTATCCATAGAAGTGATCTCCTCATCATCCACCCCTTCTTGAATTGGAGTCGTCCTCGACTCAAGTTCATTTTCTCTCATGTGTTGGTCCAAATGTGCAACGCCATCAAATCTTTTTGTACGAATGAATGGCGAAGGCCAAGGTGGTGGACGACATAGTGCGCCATCTTGATCTTGTCCATCAAATAAGAGTGCACATTCACTTGAGCCAGGATCCCAAACAAATAAACATTGTGTCATGTTTGTAGGTGCAATGATAGTGTGCTTGATCTTATCAGGTGGTTACTACCCTCTGACAATCTCCTTCTCGGAGGACTATCCGTTGGTGCCTCCAGGATACGCCTTTCCACATGGTTTCTTCCACCCAAATGTCCATTACTCGGGAGCGATGGTTGATCAAGAGACTATTTAGAGAACACACAATGTGTATGAACTTATTTTGATCAAGTATTAGTAATTGCTGCCGAGCTTATTTGAATTGGTTGCTCATGAGCAATGGTTTCTTCCACCCAATTGTTTTTGGTATCAAGTTTGGCATTGGGATTCTTGATCAAGAGACTATAATATAAACTTATTTTTCTCAAGTAATTAGTAATTGTTGCCAAACTTATTTGAACTGGTTTCTTATGTTGCTTAAATTGATACTTCGTAGGGGTGATGGACTTGTTTTACAATCAAAACTATACTACTCAAAGTTTCGCATTTGCTTCATTAATCAAATGCACCCGATGTTGAAAATGATTGTTATAATATACTTATAAAGGTTAGACACTTTTTGTCAGTGACCAACATAGGTTATTCATTCCTCATTCGACATCTGTTAATTTAAAGAATATCAATGTTTTTAGGATCCAGGGGAATAAAAGAGACATGTTCGCGAGTAAGCTGGACGGTACAATTTTGATCGATCGATGGGAGCTTCATATGAATAAGTTTAGAATCAAAATTAGTTCAGAGGAAACGCAATGTGTATGAACTATGAAATTCATTGAGTTGCAAATTAACTCTGAATTGCAATGTTTTTTTATCCCTGGATTCCAATTATATCCGTTAATTGCAATGTCATTGCATTTTTTTATCCTTGCAATGGACGCTCATGATAACGTGCGAGGAACAACATAAGCTCGTGATGTGGAGCGAGTGGCAATAGGGTGACGAGTACATGAGAGACACACTTTAAAAACGTGCATCTCCGATTTTTTTAGATCCGTCAAAAGGGATATGCGCCTTACTTGGGCTCATTTTTGATTCGTGCAAAAGATCTTTTGTCACACATCAGGAAGATGTGCGCGTTGCAAAGATCATGTAAGGCATTATGCACAGTTGCCAGTGGGACATGCCCGGATGCCAAAAGATGTTGTTCCTGGCTTCAGCACATCGTGGTGCATCTTTTGGCATACGGGGTGCCCGTTCGGCCAAAAAATAATGCGAGGCGCGCCTCACCTCAGCACATCTACGATTCATGCCGAAGCACGTCTACAATTCATGTCGAACTTACGTCCCACCACGGAAAGCTGAGTGTGTTGCAACGATCATATAAGGCAATGTGCAATGTTCCAGTTGGACATGCTGTATGCAAAGATGTTGTTCGTGGCTTCACACCTTGGTGCATCTTTGCATACGGCGTGCCCGTTCGGCCACAAAATAATGCGAGTTGTGCGTTATATATTTACGTCTCTCATTTTTGACCTATTTTTAGCTCTCGCGCGCTCTCTAGTGAAAATTTTCCCGCAAAACTTACTCGCGCTCTCTCGACCAAAGGGAGACGCTGAAATGAGAGACGGGTATTATAGAGGCACGTCTCTGGGTTTTGCTATTTTTATCTGTCGCGCGCTCTTTCCCAATGCTTGGCAAAAAATTTAGCTTACGCGTGTTCTCTTGACCTAAAAACCGCAGCTTCTGAGCATGCGCCACCGTCCCTCTTCCTCAACTCGCTCTCCGTCATTGTCGTGCTGCTGCCGTCGACTCCGACCCCGCCGTCGACCCCGACCTTTGTCATCAGAGAGTTGAGCACGCTGGACCATGCCTCCCCGACCCCTGTCCCCAGAGCATGCAGCCGCCTCTACCCCGACCTCAGTAGTCGATATGAGCACATCACTACATTCACATAAGTGGAAATGTTCTCCCTTTCCCGGAGCACGCTGGCCTACTATGATTAGAGAGTTGAGGAACCACCGCTCCGGCGCCTACACTTGCTCGTCCCGGAGCATGTCGCCGCCACGTCCCCTATCCCCGGAGCACACCGCCACCTCGATCCTGCCCTCCGAGCATGCATTTCAGTGATTTTATTGAATTTGAGGATGTCCAATGAAGGCTCATTGTTAATGAAGTCATTGATCCAAAGGGAGAATTTTCATTACGGTATACATTCATCTTCCTTGTTTATGTACAATGCAGAAGTAATGTTGTAGATAATGAGTTCTAATTCGCAAACCCTGGAAACTGTAGGAACTGTGGTTTACAATAGCATTTGCCATCCCAGTGAGTTTTATTTCTACCCCTGCAGCCATGCTGGAATCAAGGTACCTATACGATAATCGGTGCTTCTATCATGAGTTTTTGATATCAGGCTATAAATTCATCAGTGGAATGTAAATTGTTTGTTTTTTTAGGGGACAAGCACACTAGCTCACTACCATGTCCTTTACCATGAGAACAATTTCTATTGTGATGCTTTACAGATGCTCACCATCTACCTGTGCTACAAGTAAGCTCGGTTCTCCATTCACTAACATATATTTTCTATGTTATGTCACTGGTTAAGCGAATGTGATTGCAATTTGATAATGTTCTATATGATTTTAGTGATTTTATTGAATTTGAGGATGTCTCAGTTGGAGCATTAGAGGCTATAAAGGCTCATCATTAATGAAGTCATTGATCGCGAGAATTTTAATTACGGTATATAGGATTAGATGATGATCTTAATGACGTGTGTAATTAGTTACATTCTAATCCGGATGAAAAACCTTGGTTGTGTAATTAGTATACTTGTGCATATCTTTAGGCACATTATTGGGATGTGGAAGGGCATCGTTGAACAAATTGATGAGCTCATTGTAACAGTTATTAGAAAAGAAGAACATAGACTTAATTGTCATAAGTATAATCACAAAATTAGGGAATGTCATTTTAGTGTGTCCATGCAGCGGCTGTTCTGAATCATTGAGAAGTTTGAAGAACTCTTTAACCTGCGCTACTTGAGGATCCTCTATAAGCTCTGGTTATATAGCTTCCAGCATCCCATCCATCATATCAACCACCATGGCATCATCATTGTCCGCTTCCACTTCTTGTACAGCTTAAGAAGTTGTCTCGCCATGGAAGTTCCACAACTCATAATTTGACACGTAACCGTTTTGACACAAGTGCATCGTAAGTTCCACTTTGTCCAAAAATGTTTTGTTCTGGCATTTCGTACATGGGCACCGTGCCTTATCGCTATTTGACAATGAAAAAGCTCGTTCCACAAAAGCTTCTGTCTTGGCGTACCACTCATCTGATTGACCACCATTTCTACTGTTCCAACCAATATACGTCCAACTATGGTCTTCACCCATGTTTGACTCTATAGTTTAAAGTTGGGCAAATTATTGTTAGTTTCTCATTAATTTATGAATGATAGAGGAAATAATGAGACAGACAGTGAACAAGGTCCGTCGGGGTCCGCCATACACACGTGTGGGTGGTTTAGTCACATACTTTAACTTCAACCTAAGTGGACCACGACATAACCTATGTGGCTCGTCTGGGTTGGGCGGCAACTTCCGTGTGCCTCTCCTCATTCTCCACGACATTGGCACGACATCCATCAGTGGTGATAAAGACAAAGGGGATGCAATAGTTCACACCCTCCCGTTTCATTTTCACCACCGAGCGACCTCATGGACTCTGATGGCCTTCACCATGCATCTCCATCCTTGGTGCCATGCCCCTAGCCCTTGGGAGGTGGGAGACTCAAACTGGGAGCAAAGAACAGCGAAGGCAGGCAAGATTGACTTGACCATAAGGCCCAACTCATTCACTCACTTCACTTCATCATCTACTCTCTTCTCTTCTCTTCTCTTCTCTTCTCTTAAGGAGAGGTGGGGTGGCAGATCTCAGCTCGTCCCTGTCCATCGCCCACCGGAGACAGAGACGGAGAGAGAAAGAAAATTGTGGAGGAGGTTGTGACCCATCACCCTTCTCACACCGTGAAGCTGATCAGGGACCAGGACACCCCCGCCGAGGACATCTAACCTTCCAGTCCACATCCCCAACTAACCAATCTACAGCCCACACGACCCACCTCTCTTATCTTCCTCACACAATGCTTCCATCACATCCTCTCGCTCTCCTGGAGCCACCGGCCACCCCCGACACCGCGGCACCCGACAGCCGGCCGAACTCAAGGTCACCCTCCTCATGGAGCCCAAGCTCGGTGCCCCAATCTCACCTCCGTCACGCCGGCCACCCCCGGCGCTGCAGCACCCCAACGGCCGGCAGCCCCTATCCTCATGCCCCAACAACATATAGGCATAATTAAGCAAATTAACCACTGAAGCATAATTAAATGAACAATTAAGCAATTTAAGCATAATTTAAACAATTAAATTGAAATTCAAATTTGATTGAAACTTCGTACACTTTAATTGAGGGGGAGGGTGGGAGTGTGGGGGGGGGGGGGCTCGAGGAGGGTGAGGGCGGGGGGGGCGCTCAAGGAGGGTGAGGGTGGGGTCAGGGGGGGGGGCTCGAGGAGGGTGAGGGCGGGGGGGGGGGGGGGGCGCTCAAGGAGGGTGAGGGTGGGGTCAGGGGTCGGGGCGCTCAAGGAGGTTGAGGGTGGGGGCAGGGCGGTGGGGGCGCACGGGGAGGGGCAGTGTGGGTGGGGGGTGGAGGGGAGCCTTACCTGGCAAGCGGCGGCGCTCTGGAAGTGGGACACGGCCAGGGCAGCGGCGACGTCGGGCGTGGCGGCAGCTGTGGCGGCGCCGAGGAAGAACAACGAAGCGGCGTGCACGCGGGGAATAAGGAAAAAGAAGGGGCGCCCGGGTGTAGGTTAAATTCCACTACTTACGTCGGCTAAATTAAACTAATTGTGTTGGCCTAGTATAGTTACGTCGGCCATGCTCATGGTCGACGTATGTTATGCTTAACTTATGTCGGCCTTCTTATTTACGTAGGCTGCAGGTCTCGACCGATGTAAGTTTAGGTTTATTGCTGTCAGCCATGGAACTTACGTCGGCAGCCAACGAAAGTAAGTTCACTTACGTGGGCCCCTTTCAAATGACGTAAGTTAGACTACTTTCATCGGTTGGCCGATGAAAGTTACGCTGGCCGACGTAAGTGTTCGCGTTTCCTGTAGTGTTTATGCATCAGTGGAATGTAAATTGTTTGTTTTTTCAGAAGACAAGCACACAAGCTCATGTCCTTTATGATGAGAACAATTTATCTACTTATGCTTTGCAGATGCTCACCAAGTGCCTGTGCTACAAGTAAGCTCGGTTCTCCATTCACTAACAGTTCCTATGTTTATTACAATTGTATACTAATTTGTTCCTAATCCTTCAGATATTTGCTCCCTTATGTTACTATTTAAGCGAAGGTGACTGCAATTTGATAATGTTTTATATGATTTCAGTGATTTTATCAAATTTGAGGATGCCTGAGTCGGAGCATTAGAGGCTATGAGGGCTCATCGTTAAGGAAGTCATTGATCGAGAGAATTTTCATCACTCTGTACACAATTAGATGATGACAGTTATGATGTGTGTAAGTAGATACATTATAATCAGGACGAACAGGGGGGGCATTCTTTGGTGTGTAATTAGTATACTTTATAACCACGATTGACACTTTGTTAATATTTGATTGGTCAATATAATTTAAGGTGTGATCTTTTTGGCTATACATATGTTCATGTATGTGTATGTTGCTGACACTGGCAAACGGCTGCCAAATCTTGAGAATGGGCTACACGCTAGCCTTTCAACTACCTATGGAGCCGAAAAGCTCGTCTCCACTCATCCCTCTGGGAGGTGGTAGCTGTGCCGACACAGTTTGCGCTGCCATCAAAGAACCCTATCGTCCAATCGTGAACCGCTATTCTTGAGAGAGGAATCCCTCACCGCAAGAAAGGGGGGAGAAGGAAGAGATGAAGGAGGAAGAAGAAGAAGGAAAAGCAAGGATGAAACAATATCATCGCTGCTGCTGCGTTCTTCTTCTTCAACTCTTCAACGTCAACGTTCATCTTTTACGTCTTGCCGTGATCCATTGTCAACGGATCTAGGCTTCAAATTTCACGCGTTACGGCCAATCTTCAAACGTTGGACCATTGCATTCACGGAAATGGACTTAGACCCAACTTTCCATGTCGATTTTGACCCCACACTTGATTCACACCATGACCTAGTTGGGAAGTTCGTAAAACCCTGGACCATAGCGAACTTTTCCAGTCCAGAGCGGACTAGTCCGGTCTAGAGTGGACATGTTCGACCCTAGTGCGACTAGTCCGGTTTCTGAATTCCTGAAAATCCTGAAACTTCCCTAGTCTCTGGGAATGACTCAAAACTTGCTCAAACGCGTAAAACTTAATTGTAACCATTTAATAAGTAATAGTAGTAACATAACAACGTATACTACCTCATAATTGCATCATTCATGCATATCATGGCATATTGAGTACTATATGAGCATTTATTGATTGTAATACTTGTTTTGCATGTTTGTTGCATGGAATAGAAGGAAACGCTCTAGAAGGTGCTTTCGAGGACCTTCAACACTAGAAATTTGAATCTCTCGATCCAAACCAGCCATTGGAGCAAGGCAAGTGCCCTTGAACATTTTGATCCTATTTTGAAATGTTTTATTTTGAACTTGCATGCTTGTGTCAAATTAATGAAAAACGCATGAATAAGTGTTTACTAGACTTGTATGCCCATCCTTGTTGCCCCGGATGTAATGTAGAGTGTCGGGACGGGTATTTTATAGTTTTTCTCCGCTTTACTTATTTGGTATTAGGAATAACCAAATGACTTAATTATGAACAACTAATTATATGAACTACGTAAGATTGTGATAATGACCCTTTAGCAACATGGAACCTAGGGATCTAAGCAAGCTGGTTATGTGAAATGGGTTGGATATTTGGTTTTTTTGCTTGCTTTATATCTAAGGACTGATTCGTGGAGCGACCACCCAGGATTACAGTGCCACCAAGGACCATGTATTGGTGGGGCTTAGCAAATTAATTAGTGTTTTGCTAGCATCGTTCGGATCATATGGAAGGCTCGGGGTTATGGGAGTCGGTTGGGTTTGCAATTGTGGTGGAACTAGCCTGGGATCCGAACAGCACAAGAGGGAGCCCATGGATGGATGTGCTCAGTTGGAGACATCACTTACGGTGAATCTTAGTGGGCCTGCAACATGTTGGTAGTCACTTTGTAAAGGCTATTTTGTGATCTCTTGGCTACACACCTATGGAAGTGTGAAACAGCATAATGGAGGTTCTTAGTCATCGAATGGTGATTAAATCACCAACTTGTGGGTGAAGTGGTTCCACCTCTGCAGAGTGTAAAACTATTATGATAGTCGTGCTCCCGATTACGAGCAACCTAGACCCTTACATGATAAGAGTTATGGACCTATGAACTGAGTAATGGTTGGGATTGGATATTGGGTTATGAATTGGTTATGGTTACTTGAGTATGGATGGATATGGTTATTTATGTTGAATGGTCATTTATGGTTGGTGAATGGTAATTGATGGAATTGGGTATGGTATTATTGGTTACTAGGGTTATGATAGGAATTGACCTCACATAATAATCATAAGTCGCATTTTCTTACTTTTGTGAATGAAATGTACTTTTCTGCAATAAACCATTTATTCCATCCTTGTTTAAGCTACATGTCGTACTTTTCCACACTTGTTGAGTATGACATGTACTCACTCTTGCTATTCCCACACTAATTCAAAAACAGGTGATAGTATGGAGTATCCAGAGGACTATGAGGAGTACTAGGCATGCATGTTATCGTCAAATTGTTTGTGGAGATGGAGTCTACTAGTGCTTAGGTTTTCTGCTGCAGTATTATTAGAACTTGTATTCGAGACTATTTGGATATTGTAATAAGGTAACATACATTGTTCGAAACATGGTTATTATTTGAATATTTTTTGTAACGCACTCGTATATGTGTGTTAAACATCCTGGAGACACATATGCATCACACATGGTTCATTCTCAGAACCAAGTGTCACAAATTGGTATCAGAGCCGTGTTTGACCATAGGATGGAAGCCTAGTTAGAATGGAAACCTTAAACCACTTAGGACTTCTTCTCTTTCAAAATTTCTTGCTTCTGCACTATTTTACTCTCTAGCTATATTTTGATAGAAAAGTGTATGGTTTTGCTGCTGCTGCAAATTTTTACCTCTTTCTATCTTATTGAGCTATTGGACATCCTCTTACCTTGTTTGATGACTGTCGCAATTTCAGAATGGCATTTACATTTTCCTCTAAAGTTCTCATGTTTTCTCCATAGATGCCTAACACTAAAATGACGGCGCGCAGAAAGCTCATATGCTAACCCTTGGAAGCAGGCTCATGCCTTACAAGGAACCGAAGGAACCAGTCCAAGAGGAGGAGGAAGTGAGCTCCCACGCATTGGATGTTGAGCATGAGCACTCCAACACGATGGAGGAAGATCCCGAAGAGGTGGAGTTTTATGGTGATGATGAAGACTTTGATGAGTCACGTGAGGAAGATGAGGGTGAATCATGTGAGGATGAGGAGCCCCATGAGGATGAGCCACAAGGAGACAACAGAGAGGATGAACCCGCAACTCAAGAGAATGTACCCGCAGTCTAGGAAGGTGCACCCGTGCTTATTGGAGCTTGAAAAAATGATAAAGGTCCAGCTTTCCTTTTTGCTCAAGAATTCCATTCTGATGGGACCGACAGAGGATTTGTAGCTAAGGAACTAAAGGAGTTCCTTAAGCAATGCAATATGGAACTGTAGTATTATGTTAAGAGGATTACTTGCTATGGGCGTGATGAATGGAAGGCTCAGGTTACAATTCTCGGTTGGGACATTGTGATCGCCCGACACTTTGCCCACATGGAGATCCACCAAGGACCAAGCTATTGATGACGTTGCTTGGGAAGCACTCACCAGGTTGTGTTACTCCTATCGTGAGCAGCTTGGAGGTACTAGCTTTGTGCTACACCCGCATCGCAAGAGTGGAACAAGGGAAATCATGGCACCAAAAGAAGGAGCTCAGTCTGATCCTTATGCTATTGATAGATCTCAGAGTATGCTTGTGGTTCTAGGAAATCGCTATGTCGACGCTCTGAAAGAGATACACTACCTCCGCAAAAGATTGTACATTATGGAAAGGAAAGAGGAGATCCATGCCACTGTGGAGATCAACGATGTGGCAAGTTCACCTGCACCTACATGGACGACCAATTCACCTTGGCGTGCCCTCGTGTATGACATGTCGCGTCATGGCCAGAACAGCCACATCTCTCACACTTAAGTCTAAGTCTCCTGTTGAGAAGTTTTGAAGATGTTAAGAGAGTAATGGCTACAGTTAGTGTGGTGTGCTGAATTTCTATGGTATGTGCTTGTGATTGTGTGCTTGGTGTGAGTTGTGCAACACTTTCATGATTTTTCCACATCCGCACATAATAGGGAGATGCGGGATGCTTTGACACTTCTCCATATTCTCATATAGGGTTATATCAATAAAGAGAGTTACTTAATTTTAAGTACCATGATGCATATAGTGTGGGGATGTTTTCTCTCAAATTCTGAATTTTTCTATCTCGTACTCTTTCCCACCCACAGATGCCGAGGGTAACCCACAACCAAAGGAATGCCAATGGTGATGATGACAATGTTGAGGTTCCTGAGAATGTCAACCTTGGACCTCATGCTAGCAACATGGAGCACCTCATAGCTATGAAAAACCAGCTCATGCAGACTATGATGCAAATCTTGGGGCAGTTGCAAGCCAACAACAACAACAACCAGAATCACATGCCTGCGCCACCACCGCCACCGCCACCACTGCCGCCCCACAACTGCTTGGGAGAGTTTATGAGGACCAGGCCGCCAACTTTTTCTCAAGCCAACAATCCTATGGAAGTTGATGATTGGCTAAAATCAGTTAAGAAGAAGCTTGCTATTGTTCAATGTAGTGATCGGGAGAATGTGAGGACTGGGGTCCTAACATTCCAAGAATTACATGGGTGGTTCCGTGCGATGCGGCACCCAACAGCACAAACGAAAAGACATAATAAAGATACAAAGTTTTCATTTGTCAATAAGATATTGTTTACAACATAGTGTACAACGGAGGTACACACGCAGCGGAAAGTACATACTCACACTCTCGATCTATCTAAGCACAAGAGAAGTTGTCCATGCCCACGGACGCTTCTCACTAGCAACACAAAGATCATAAGGCAGCGGTGTGGTGTCACGTGAGAGATACCTCTCGAAAGCTCGAGGTCTCACAGACAACTCATAACAGCAGCAATAAAATAAAACCTGCACAACCACATATAAAGCAACCATGAGCACGAAGACTCGGCAAGACTTAACCGTCTCACCTAAACATGGAACTCTGCATGCTTGAGACTTATAATATAGGAAAGCTGAATTTGCATAATGGACTCGCCTATTAGTAAATCCTTAGCTATGTTTTAAGGTAGCAAATGACATCCCCTGAGCATGGCACATCACGGACTCCACAATCAGACAAGAAACGCTTTGTCCCCGATGTTACATGCTCAAAGCTGCATGAACTTTATTCGAGTTAAATGTTTAGCAATTGTAAACTGAATTGTGCTATTTCTAATCCATACAAGTTGCGATACAATAATAATCATAGCAGCATATTCATAATATTCCAACTACTCTCTATTACTACGTAACAACTCAGTGAACAAGTATGCTCAATCCATAACCGCAAGCGACGATGATTCGAATCAATAACACCCGGAAAGCACAACACATACACCCACACTCGGAGCTGTGAAGGCACGCTCCTCTGATGTTGTATGCAGCCACCTTTCACTCGACACCTACACGCCAAACTGGTCCCACCGCTATGAGCTGGAGGCCCCCACGCGGAGCATGTCTGTGCCAGCTGGCAGGTTAACACCTTGCTGCTCTCAACCCACACCTATAAGGTGGTGGATTATGCCTCGACATTAAGGTGAAAAAGATACATCGGTTTCCTGAGTCCCATGTATCCAGTATGCCTCTGATACAGTTCAAACTTGCCCAATAGGGTCACACATGGTGCGGTCCTCAATCGACACAGGCAGGGCTATGCACCCGAGACCACGTCCCGCTGCATCCAATCCTGTTGCCCGGTCTCATATTCAGTTTATAAACCATTCTCTAAATTAATCAATCCCAGAGACAATGCAGCTATCTCGCGAGTGGATTCTAATCATTCGACTTCCACCGAATTCCCTACAACATTAGCATGGCAATTCTACACGTTGAGCTATCAACCTACCAAAAAACTCCATGGGATTGTGGGTCATGCATTTGGAGTATTCAAACATAATATACCTAATGCACAATTCATATACTAGTCGACATAGTGATAAAAGCAAAACCTTAGAAATGACTTAAATACAAAATGGGGCTTGCCAGATTGTGAGTCAGTATCAAATTTAGCTCTAGGTAGGATGCTGTCCAAAGCCTCCGGCTCCTCCTCGATCTCAGTTACTATATGATTTGCATAGTATAATATATGTAAGTGACATTGAGACTATGTGCAATGCACTTCTAAACACTTTTCGGGTATGTAAATATTTTTAATTCACTTTAGTATTTTTAAAATGCATACTAGGTTCTAAGAGGAAGATCTGGACCATAATTGAGGAAGTTAAACGAATCATGTTGTCTCTAAAATACCAACAAGTAAATGGCTTCTCTGAGTTTTGGTACTAAATCTGTAGCTTTAACATAGCTAACAGTAGATGATTTTGGTAGTGGAAGTCTGAAGTGTTCTAGGAAAACTTGCTTCATAATTTTCTGAGCTTCCTACAGTGAGGAATTGATTTTACATGATTGGGATAAAATCTGGAAATGTTTCTGTAAATTTCTGGATTTTAATTTGACATAGAGAATTGGAACACCAATTCACCAAGCAAATGAAGTCCAATGAACATGAAATATTAACTTGAGATCAAGTGTATTTGAGTGAGTATTCTGACCAAAACTCGTAAATTTCTGGTTAGTAAAATAGGAGTAATTAATTTCCCAAGCAGTTAGCTCAATGGAGTTAATTATGTGAATTCTGGGACTTTCATGTCCAATCAATTGCACCACTGAACAATTGGGATCAAGGTGATTCTACCAGAATTTATTTGGAATTATTTGATCAAATATACTAGGATGAATTGAATTTTGAAGTTGGAATCAGAATCTGGAATAATGTCTCTGTTAATTATCAACAGCAGAGATAAAAATGGGATCTGGGAAAGTTATACGGGTCCAATGGTCATGAAACTTTTTCTGGGACTCAAGAACACCTCATTGGAGATTCTAGTGATGTTTGGGATTTTTCCAGTGGAAGTATCACCTGTGACAATTCCCTAGGTTTTTGGAGGAAATGAATTATATAAAAATTAATTTGGGCTATCATGAGAAACCACTGGTAAACATAGAATCTAAGGTCAAGAGAGTTCGAAAATAATTTGTTTCCAGATTTTTGGAGCAACCTACAGAGAGTAATAAAATTTAGAAATTTGAAGAAATTCTGCAATTATTTGAATTAATTTGAATCAATTAAAATGGCTACTGGGCCCCGCCCATTTGAAATGAGTGCCCCTGGTTGAAGACACACAGCTGGCCACCGGGTCCTTGGCATGCAGCCGCACTGGATCAGGGAGTCACAGCAAATCAGAGGAAAAGGAAATGGGTCACCGACATGCGGGCCCTGCGAGTCATCTTCTTCCTCGCGACATGGGCTGCGACATAGGGTGGTGCGGTGACGCACTCCGGCAAGGCCTGACAAAGCTACTTTCCCGTGCATCTCACCACTTGATAATGGCCTCCTGTGCTCCATTTCGTGCGCTGAACACGATGATAGGGTCGGCGCGGACCTAGCGATGTCGGAGCTTCTTGCTCGACGGTGGCGTCGGCCCTAGGGTTCCAGCGATGTCGGAAAACCTCGCACACAGAGCAAAAGCTTCGGGGAAGACTTTGGAATGCTCGTAGGATTACGAGTAAGCTCCCCTGAGGGTGCAAACCTCGTGCAACCGGCGGCAACCACCTGCCGGCGAACAAGGGCAGTTTTTGATAGCGGAGAGGAAAACTCACGATTCTAGGGCTCTGGTTGATAACTTTCGGTACTAACAGCTCGGGAGGGTTCGCTAGGCTAGCAGGAAGATTATATCTTACAGCCATGATCGATGATCAAGCTGGTACAAAGAATTATAGCTAAACCTAGTTTTTCATCATATGAACAGGTTACTGTAAAACTCAAAATACGCAGTTGATAGGGAGGAATGGAAGAACGATTTTCACCGTGATATAGTCAATGCAACGGTGCTCCTTTTCTCTGTTGGAGTTGATGCTTGACAGGGCCTAGTGTGCCGGCAGAACGTCGAAGCAGACAAGGTCCTCCTCGGTGGCCAACGGTGGCGCCCGCCAAAACATCAAAATAACGAACAAGATTGAGGGAGCTGGGGAAATAAGTTGAGTGTTGACGACTGTTATATACCAATTTCACCCATCAATATAACTCAATTATGTCAATGAAATATCATTTCTTGTACACCTGACCTTTCTATTTAACCTATTTCCATTTGTCCTTTGAGAACATGTTGTATGCAGGTATTTTATGCGGAAGTGAAACAACGGGATGGATCCTATAAATTATCATCCCAGCCAATTGAGTGCCAAAATGTGGCACCACATGGACCAAATAGCCCACAAACAAAAGTATCCGAAGCCATCCAACTGTGTAGCACTTTTATCAGTCAATGGGACCCACATAAAAGTCACATGGAGAAAGCACAGGCTGTTTGGAGCCAGGACCAGGTCGACCGATCTGGTGGTTCAGCCGACCCCTTCCGGGCGCAAAACCCAGCTAACATCCACATGTTGGCTCCTCCTGTCTTAAAGAAGTCAGTGGTGACTTATTCGCGCGCTTTTGGTGTTGGGAACTGACCCTTCTCCAGGCTATAAATAGGACCCCTCACCCCTCACTTCAACACACGCAACTTGATCATCATTCTATTGTATACACCAATTCTCTTAGTCCATAGTGGAGCTAGTCTATGGAGAGGAGAGCCTATAGTCCCAAGTCCAAGTTGGGAAAGGTATGTGTCGGTACCCTAAAAACCATACACCCCCTGAGGTTACAAAAATCTCAAGGGAAGGACATCTACTCAAATTGAAGACCCTCGGGGGCCCACTCGCCAGACGTGACCGGACCCGCTTCTCCAACATGGTTAACCTCTAGGTTGCCACGTGTACTGTCAGACCAGAGCTATTACCCGCAAGGGTGAAGCTCCGGGCCAAGTACTGAAACGGCACCTCCGGAGGTAGCCCCTGACCGAGAGAAGCTCCGGACCTGACACGTAGCAGGCCGCCCCGGAGCTTCCCGCTTCCCACGAGCAAGCTCCGGAGCTGCCACGTGTCCATACATCGGAGCTGGCCGCTTTAAACCCCCGGGAGACGTTGTAATGGCTCCGGATCTCCAAAGGACAGCCGCGGACTTCAAGACCCGATTAATTATCATTAATTCCACATTAATGATATTTAATCGGATGATCTTAACACCTGTAACGGCACTGTCGGAGCCGTTACAGGGTTATTAACAACAATTAATCTTGTGTATCAATGCCAAAAACCGCCAGGGCCACATGTCGGGCCAGGCTGACTTGTAACGGTTTGTCCTTGTACTATAAAAGGACAAACCGACGATACACGAGGGGAGGACACTCGAACACACTCAAGGTCACAAGTTAATACAACACACATACACTCCCGTGGAGTAGGGTATTACGCTCAGGCGGCCCGAACCACGTAAACTACTGAGTCACTTGAGTCCAATCACAATTCACCTTCTTGAGTCTCCGCGCGCCCAAACCGAACCACAAACTCCTTCCACACTTTCGTAGTGTCAGGGGATCTGCCGACTCCAACAGTCGACAGTTGGCGCGCCAGGTAGGGGGCGCCTGAGATCTTCAAGAATGGTGAATTCTGCGGCTGGATCATCCAACGGGCAACCTGCTGCTCAGGCTGTCGGAGGCAATCCCTCCAACATGCAACCACCGGCAGGAGCCTCAGTTCCAGCGGGAGTCACACTCCCACCACCGCCATCTTCTCCGGCAAGACATGTCGAACGACATGATGGTGCACCGGCGTCACATTCTGCGCCGGCAAGTCGTGACAACCCAGAACACGCACTCCATGCAGCGCGTGCTCTCCTTCAGCGACCACCACCTCCGGATGCATCTCAAGGTGCCATGGAGCAATGGAGAGCTGATATTGAGCATTTGGTCGCAGCAGCGGCCGAACGCCTCAACAATCAGGGTCCACCTCCTTCAGGGCGGGCCCCGTCGCAGCGACGAACGTTGTCTGGTAGACTTGGTCCACATGTCTCCAACAACCGGAGAAGAGCTGCGTCACAGCAAGTGACGTCGTTGCCCTCTGGGGCACGACGTGCCCATACTGCATCTCGGCTTTCGACACACGACCTCCGGGCGGAGCTTGATCGCCGATACCGCCAACAGGATGGCCGTGTCCACATCGAGCGAGCTCGAGAAAGACGAGATGCTCAAGACCTTTCTACTCTGGAAGGAGTAGGAGGAGGCTGTTCCGCCCTAGCCATGCACCTGCGCATGGTTAGATGGCCACAGAAGTTCCGGCCACACTTGCCGGAAAAATTCGACGGGACTGTCAATCCCGTAGAATTCCTACAGATATACTCCACTGCGATCTTAGCAGCTGGAGGAAACGAGGCCGTAATGGCCAATTACTTTCCAGTGGCTTTAACTGGGACCGCCAGGTCCTGGTTTATGAGCCTTCCACCCAACTCTATCGACAGTTGGGAGGAGCTATGCCGCCAGTTCACCGCCAATTTCGGGAGTTCATACACCCGTCCGGGCACCGAACTGGACCTTTTTGCGGTCGTGCAAAAAGGAGGAGAATCTTTGCGGTCATTCATCCAGAGATTCTCTCAGGTACGTAACACAATCCCTTCTATCTCAAGCGCTTCTGTCATTGTGGCATTCAGACAGGGTGTACGAGACAAGAAGATGTTGGAGAAGCTGGCGATCAAAGAGATCACCAGCGTCACGGAGCTCTTCAGCCTGGCTGACAAATGTGCCAGAGCTGCGGAGGGCCGTGAAATGCACTCCAAACCAGCCCTGGAGGATCATAAAAAATCCTCCAAAGAAGAAGCCGCTACCTCCGGGAGTGGCAAGAAGAAAAAGAAGACCAACGGCAAGAAGAAGCCGTCGGCCGGCACATCCAACGTTGCAGCTGCTGCAACTCCTGGTGGCCGGGGGCCACGCCCCGAGAAGCGACCTCGACCGTCTTCTGAAGACGGTGGCAAATCCAAGATGTGGTGCCCCATTCACAAAACGAGCAGCCACAAACTGGAGGACTGCCGGGAGGTCCAAAACCTTGCCGAGCGCTACCACAAGCGCCGGGAAGGGTCTCCCTTCCGTCAGAGGGAGGGAAAACAAAAGGTCGATGAAGCTCCGGCTGAAGAGGAGTTAGGGTTTCAAGACCACAAAAAGGTCTTGAAAGCCGTCTACACCTCCGTCGACGATGATTCCGACGTCTCCGATAACGAGCGTCGAAAAACCATGAACACCATCTTTGGTGGATCATGGGACATCACCTCTCGTCGCGTCATTAAGACTATGCGACGGGATATGGCTGCTGTAGCTCCTACAACTAGACCGGAGCCACATCGAAAGTGGATGGACACACCCATCACTTTTGATGCTTCGGACTGTCCTCAAAGCATGGTCGGAGCTGGCCAGCTACCCTTGATGGTATCTCCCACCATCAACAACATCCAGCTCCATCATGTCCTGGTAGACGGAGGTTCGGGGCTTAATCTCATCAGCTTCGAAGCTTTCACTAAGCTTCAGCTTCGACCTTCGGACCTCCAGCCCTCTCGACCTTTCTCCGGAGTAGGTCCGGGGGCCATAACCCCACTCGGAGCTATTACTCTCCCTGTTACCTTCGGGACCCGGGAGAAGTATCGCACCGAAAAGTTGATCTTCGACGTCGCTCAGATCAACTTACCATTCAATGCCATTTTGGGTAGACCTGCCTTGTACAAATTCATGGCAGCTGCTCATTATGGATACCTGGTGTTGAAAATGCCAACACCAGTAGGCGTTCTCCGGATCCGTGGAGATCGCACTGCCGGAGTAACTGCTCTGGAGGAACTCCATGCACTCACCACAGCGCAAGAGGAGGACTCCAGACAGAAGCAAGCTCCACAACCTCTGAGCATTTGTCAACGAGGCTCGACCTCTGCACCCCGTGTGCAGCCAAGCGGCGACACCGACATTCCCGTCAAAGTCGTCCAAATTGGTTCCGATGTCACCCAAACTACCCGCATATCGGGTGGCTTGAACGACAAATAGGAACTCCCGCTCATCACTTTCCTCCGGGCTAACGTTGACGTGTTTGCCTGGCAACCGTCACAAATGCCTGGGATCCCCAGGGAAGTGATTGAGCACAATCTGAAGATTTATCCTGACGCTCGGCCTGTACACCAGAAACCTCGGAAGCAATCTGTAGAGCGACAGAACTTCATCCGACATGAAGTGAAGAAGTTGCTCGAAGCCGGATTCATCCGAGAAGTCTACCATCCAAAATGGCTGGCAAACCCAGTCGTTGTGCCTAAGGCCGGCGGGAAACTTCGGATGTGCATCGACTACACCACACTGAATAAGGCATGTCCAAAAGATGCATTCCCACTACCTAGAATAGACCAGATAGTGGATTCCACCTCCGGGTGTGAGTTACTGTGTTTTCTAGACGCATATTCAGGATATCATCAAATCCGGATGTCTAGGGAAGATGAAGAACATACTTCATTCATCACAGTGGATGGATTGTATTGTTACACAGCCATGCCTTTTGGTCTCAAGAATGCAGCTTCAACTTTTGTACGAGCAATGTACAAAACTTTCGAAGAACTCATCAGAGACATAGTGGAAGTGTACGTTGATGACATCGTGGTCAAAGTCAAAAACAAGGAGTCCCTCTTGGACACCTTGCAGGCTGTCTTCGACAAGCTGCGGGCCACCCGCACGAAGCTAAACCCAGACAAGTGCGTCTTTGGGGTTAGTTCCGGAAAGCTTCTTGGTTTCCTGGTAAGTCACCGGGGTATAGAGGCTAATCCGGCGAAGATAAAAGCCATCGAAGACATGCGGCCACCAACCCGCATCAAAGACGTCCAAAAATTAACTGGATGTCTAGCAGCCCTCAGTCGGTTCATTTCAAGACTGGCGGAAAGGGCACTTCCCTCCTTCAAGTTGCTGAGGAAGTCCGGACCATTCCAATGGTCTGAAGAAGCAGAGAAGGCATTCCAGGAGCTGAAACAGTTCCTCACCACCCTACCAGTCTTGGTAGCTCCGAACCCTGGTGAGCCTTTATTGCTTTACATTTCAGCAGCTGACGAAGTCATCAGTATGGTTCTGGTTGCGGAGAGACCGGAACTACCCAATACTCAGGAATCTAGATCCCTTCGGGAGGATCCGGAGGTTCCTGAAAGCGGGTCTGGATCCCAGCTCCCAGACTTGGGCCCACAAGAAGCCACTTCAGAGGACCTGGATCCTTCCGATAGGATCCAAGTCATTCCTGAAGAAGCTCCGGGTTCCTCCACCCAGAACCCGGAGGTCCCCGAAGATAGTCTGGACCCCTCTGACAGGGTCCGGATCAATGAAGAGGAAGTTCCGGACCCCTCCGGGAGGGTCCGGACCATTCAACGCCCAGTATACTTCATCAGTGAAGTGTTACATGATGCCAAGACTCGATACCTAGAGGTGCATAAGCTGCTCTACGCGGTTCTTATTGCCTCAAGGAAGCTTCGACATTATTTCCAAGCTCACAAAGTCTCGGTGGTAACCTCATATCCACTTCGAGCGATCCTGCATAATCCCAATTCAACTGGGAATATAGCAAAGTGGGCAGCGGAACTGGCTGAATTCGACCTCGAATTCATTCCAAGACAAGCAATCAAGAGTCAAGCGTTGGCAGATTTCGTGGCAGAATGGACTCCCTCTCCATTAAACCCTGGGGGCCCCAGCGAGCAGAAGAAGGAACCACAAGTTCCGGCCTTCACTAAGCCTCACTGGACCCTTTACTTCGACGGCTCCATGCAGAAGCAGGGAGCCGGAGCTGGAATCCTTCTCCTCGCACCAACCGGGGAGAAGGTAAAATACATGGTGCACCTTGACTTCAAGGCAACCAACAACATGGCGGAGTACGAAGCACTCATATATGGATTGAAGGTGGCACTATCATATGGTGTCAAGCAGTTGCTGGTCAAAGGAGATTCACAACTTGTCATCAAACAGGTGAAGGGTGAATGCTCCTGCAATAATCTCCAGCTGGCTGCTTATCTCCTTGAAGTCCAGAGGCTTCAGAAGGACTTCGAAGTCCTAGACCTTCACCATGTTCAGCGTGCTCACAACGCTGAAGCTGACGAACTCTCGACCAAGGCGTCAACCGGAGCTCCGGCTCCAGACGGAACCTTTGTCCGGAGGTTGTCAAAACCCACAGTTCAGCCTGCCGAGCTGAACGAAGGGGTCGAGATCAGCATCCCGAAGCTGACGGTCCCGATGGCCCTGTTACCATGGCAGCCATCAAGGGTCGTAGGTGCTGCCGGAATCTCCGAGCAACCCAGCACGCAAGACTCAAATGCTCAAGTCAGTTCCGATGCATGGATCTCGGAGATCCGGAACTACTTGAAAGACAACATCCTTCCTGACGATGATGTATCCGCTGACCGGGTAGTCAGATTGGCTAAAAGATACACGTTGGTAGAAGGGGATCTCTACCGGCGCGGTGCCAACGGCATCCTAATGCGGTGCATCACAAGGGAAGAAGGCTGCGAGCTCCTCGCAGAAATCCATGGAGGTGAGTGTGGGAACCACGCGTCTTCCCGCACGCTGGTCGGAAAAGCCTTTCGGCACGGCTTCTACTGGCCTACAGCGCTCCAGGATGCTACTGAGCTAGTGAAGAAATGCAAAGCATGCCAATTTCATGCAAAGCAAATTCATACACCTGCTCAGCCCTTACAAATGATACCTCCTACGTGGCCTTCCGCTGTGTGGGGGATGGACATCTTGGGACCCTTCCCAAGAGCCGTGGGAGGTTATAAGTTCCTGTACGTCGCCATCGACAAGTTCACCATGTGGCCGGAAGCTACTCCTGTTGTGACGATCAACAAACAATCTGCAATCAATTTTCTACAATCTATCGTGAGCAGATTCGGAGTCCCAAACAAGATCATCACTGATAATGGGACTCAGTTCACAAGCTCCGCATTTCAAGGATATTGCGAAGAGCTCGGTATACAAGTTTGCTACGCTTCCGTAGCTCATCCTGCCAGCAATGGACAAGCCGAGAGAGCAAACGCGGAGATCCTTAAAGGACTCAAAACGCGCACTTATGAGCGTTTGAAAAAGCACGGAGCTAATTGGATCGAAGAGCTTCCGCCCACTCTATGGGCTAACAGGACTTCTCCAAGTCGGGCAACTGGAGAAACACCCTTCTTCCTGGTGTACGGAGCTGAAGCGATCCTTCCTCCGGAAATCACCTTGGGTTCCCTCCGAGTCCGGACCTTCGACGAAGCCGCGCAGGACCAGCTCCGGCGTGAAGACCTAGACCTCCTTGAGGAGGGAAGGTGCCAAGCAGCTGTTCGGAATGCCCGATATCGCCAAGCTCTACGGCGCTATCATCAGCGGCATGTACACAACCGACAGCTCGAGGAAGGCGACCTGGTGCTACGGAGAATACTATCCAGAGAAGGGCAAAACAAACTCTCCCCCGGCTGGGAAGGGCCCTTCCGAGTGATCAAAGTATCCCGTCCCGGAAGCGTTCGCTTGGCTGCCGAGGATGGGACACCTCTCCCAAATCCTTGGAACATCGAGCACCTCCGTAAGTTCTACACTTAATTCCACGGAGGTGAGTCTTAAGTAACTTGAAATGTATGTTATAGAGTCATTGTACAGAGTCGGGTAGTTCCTCCGGGAGAGCAGCCGGACCTTTCCCGAAAGGTTTGGAAAGCTCATGCAACACTTGATACAGTCTCAGGACTAGAAGTGTAGCTAATTACCCTGGGTTAAACGAGAAACCGAACACGCTTAGCCTGGTTCCGTACCCTAAGAGTGTACTTGTTTCCCCTGTACCCCGGACCTATAATGAAAGACATCTTCATGTGAAATAGACTCCACGTGCATTCATTTTTGCATAAGGCTCGACATTTTTATTTTTCTTGTCTATAACAGAAACGTGCAATTCTTAAGAAGTTCTAGTTTAACCGGTTTATGTACAATTTGAGTTGAATTGTCAGATTTTTTAGATTTAAATATCGTCTGTGGTCAACTCGCCTGAAAGCCGCCAAGCCATTCTAGGGCCGGAGTGCGCTATCGACTTAGCCTGGTCAAGCACCCTAAGTACGCCACTCTACCTACATCCCGGCAGACCAAAGTAAGGTGGGTCCATGGACAATTGGATCTAAAAGAAAAGACAATTCATCCAATTATACTAAAAATCGTGTTCAACTTGAAATTCTCTTGAGAACCGTAAGCCACGACGAAGTTATAGATAAGGAACGAATTTTACTGTTTTTCTTGGCTTAAGTGTGCAGGAAAAATAAACCCGATATTGATGGAGAAAAACCGGAGTTAACCAAGCTCTGACTCCCACCGGCGTTAACTTAAAGATGGTGAGAAGACTCTATCACTAGAGTCTGTTGCCAGCAAGCCAGGCGTGGCAAGGGTCATTGCCGGAGCTACTAAGCTCCGACAGCTTGAAGTATTAACTATCGACACTCAACGTATTGGTAGAGGCTCCTGCCGGAGTTACTAAGCTCCGACGATGGACAGTGCCGGAGCTTCTAAGCTCCGACGACTTCAAGGGACCTTCACTATCGAAAACTTCGGACCTAAACTACACGAGTTCGAAGCAAATTTGTCTTCAACAAAACTCAACATCCTTTTGGTACATGTCCACAATCAAGTTGTGCACATCTACCAGGGGGCCAAGTGAAGACAAAGATGTTGAAGACAAAAAATGAAATTCACGAAAAATTGGGGATTTCATTTCATTTGAAGACCAGAGATTACATCTGGGGACAAAGGATTACAAAATTGAGGAAGAAGAGAAGATACAAATAAAGGCTAAGAAAGATAGTCCTAGACCCTATGGAAGAACTCAGCGACCTTCTGGGCGACCTCCGACACGCTGGCTCGGGTAGCTTCGCCTTCTCCTTCAACGGGGCCTTCAAGCACCAGGTCCAGAGGGAATCGAGGGTTCCGGCTAGTGTAGCACGTCAACACATATTCTGTGACGTTCCTAGCCAGGGATTGCCCCTCGACCTCCAACTGGTCCGCGATGATGTTGCCCACCTTGGAGAGCTTGCTGCCCGCAGCGCCCAACGCTTGCAGCGCAAGGTCCGGCTCCGGCTCCGGATCATCCGGAAGCACGGGGCTGAAACCCATCGGCGCTAGCGCATCGTCGGCCTTGCTCAGGAACTCCCAAATTTGCAGGGAGTCCGTCTTCCTCAGGCCCTTCATCTCTTCCAAGGACCTCCGGGCCGCCGCCAGCTCCGAATTCTCGCGGGAGAGGCGCTCAACTTCTTTGGCGTTTTGCTGAATCTTCGCAGCAACCCGCTTTTCGAGTCTTCCGAGCTCCTCCTCCCGGAGGTGGATCTTGTTCCGGCGGTCGACCAGGTCTTTCTCCCTAGCCTCTATTTTCTTCTCCCGGGCGACGAGGGCGCACTCATACTCGTAGAGCTCCTGCCCTCGCACCCAGGTCTTCTCCTCCTCCTCGAGGCAGCGCTCTTCCAATTTTTTAGCGCGCTCCTCGAGGCCCTTGTCCGCCAGAGCTGTCTTCTCGGCGAGCTCTTCTTCACGTCGCAAGACGTCGTCCCGTAGCTCCAGGAGTTTTTGCTCCTCATCCTCGAGCCGTTTTTCCCTTCCCTCAAGTGCCTCTCGGCGCTTGATGAGTGCGGTACTGATGGCCTCGAGTTGATCGAACCGAGCGTTGGCCGCATCATTAGCAGCCTTAGCTTGGTCATGGTACTCCCGGGATTGGGCGTCGAGGTTGTGAGTCATGCTCTCCCTCTCGTCCAGCATTTCACCCCAGAGCTCCAGGCGGACCTTCTCCCGCCTGATCCATTCCTTGTCCTCAGCAATCCTCGACTGCGCCAGCTTGGTCTCGAATTGGAGTCGACTACGCCACCTCCTAAGGGTTTGGCGCTCCTCTTCAAGAACCTTGCTGTCGTGGAAGAAGGCTAGTTGGACTTGGCGTAGACTGGAGCAAGCGTTGTCGATGGACATCGACAGCGAGATGGGCTCCGGACCTTCTGGGGCCTCCTCCGCCGGTTCCAGCGGATCTTCATTTACAAAAATTGGGTCCCACTCTACGAGAGCGGAACCCCGAGCTTCCAAGGCACTAGGGCACTCCTCCGGGATGGCCTCAGTCGCCACCGAAGAAGGTCCCGCCACCAAACCTTCATTCGCCCCCTCAGGCTGGGGGCCGGCGACTTCGTTCAGGCACTCTGGCTCCGCCACGGGTACCATCGACGTCGTCGCCTCCACTGGCTCCGGCCGGGACGCTTCTTCTGAGGGAGGCTCAAGCTCCCTCGTCTCTTCGACCACCGGCTCTGCAGCCGGCGCCTCCACAATCACCGGCTCTGCAGCCGGCGCTCCAATAATTACCGGCTCTGCGACCGGAGCTTCGGAAGTAACCGGCTCAATCGCCGGAACCGCTTCAACTTCCGGCTCGCACGCCGGGGCTTCAGTTACCTCCGGCTCAACCGCCGGGGCTTCAGCACTTTCCGGCTCCAAAGCCGGGACCTCTACTTCCTCCGACTCAACAGCCGGAGCATCTACTTCTGCAGCACCAGGGCCCGGAGCTTCAACCTCCGGAGCGGGTGCCGCTGGCGCATCTTCAATCCCGTGGTCCGGCGCTACCACGGGAACTTCTAGAGACGAGTCGAGGTCCATGACCACGACAGCCGGCGCCGGAGCTGTCGCAGCCTCCGCCTGGGGCGGCACTGGAGTTGGAGCAGAAGCCCTCGCAGCCTCAGACACTGTGGCTGAGGGCGGAGCTTCACTCCCCTTCTTGGGAACGCTGCAGATGAAGAATGAAGAAATTGAGCAAACAGATACTATAATTAAAAGTTAATTGAGGTAAGCAAGAAAAATTACCTTGGGAGGCTCACGCACCAGCTTGCGCGGGACCTCTTTCCCGGACGTTCCGGGCTGGCCACGGTCGGCGTAGGAGCTCCGGGAGGACTCCCAGGACTTGCCGTAGCCGCGGGCGTTTCCCGGGTCGGAGCTCTCCTAGACCGGGAGGAACTCCTAGACCTGGAGGCCCTCACCGCTTCTCGAACCGGAGTCGCCTGTCCGGAGCTGGCACCTCCGGAGGGACCCATCAAGGGAACAGCCGCACTCCGGGAGGATCCCACCGCCGGAACAGTAGCACTCCGAAAGGACCCCACCACGGGGACAGACGCTACAGCGGCGGAGGATCTTCCCTCCTGAGGACGGGGAACTGGCGGGGAAGTAGCGAGCCCAACGGACCTTCCGTCAGCATGTCGCAGCTTCCTCTTCCGGCTCTCCGGCTCCTCCGCCAGCTCCTTGCCCTTGCCGGTGACTTCAGCTCTTGTCTGAGAGACAGGGGCGGAGCCGCCTTCCGACAACCCGGGGATCGCCAACCGGGCGGTCAATCTTCTCTCGACGACGCCAAGGTCGTCAAGCGCGGGCATCTTCCGCCGGAGCTCCCTGCTGAACTCAACTTCCACGTTCAGGGGGAGGAAAGCCGGTGGTGGAGTCAAGTACTCTCCGTCTACATCAATGCCGTGCTGGAATATCTTGAGGTGAAATTCCAAGGACTTCCCCACCATGTTGGACTTCAACCCGGTCTCAACCCGGTCTTCGTCCATCACACTGTTGAGGGCCCAGGCGAGCTTCTCCCTCCTCTTCAGCGGCGCCCACCTGTTGGACAGGAAGTTGCAGAACACCGCCTGGGGAGTCAATCCTCCCTCCACACATTGGCGGATCCTAGACAGGACGGGGTCAAAAGCTGCCGCCAGCACCGGAACTTCGCTCCACACCGACGTGTCAATGCCGGGCAGACCGTCTGGCAGCTCCAACCGCTCGTGCTCCTCCACCCGGACGACTACCCAATCTTTCTTCCAGTCATCCCACTTCCCGGAAGGGAACGACCGGAGGTACTTGAACGGGCACTTCTTGCGCTTCACAAAGTAGTAGAAGCCAAGGTACTCGTCACTTCGGCCGGTGGTTTGGACGGTGAAGAAGGTGCGGAAGAGCTCGATGCAGGGAGGGATGCCCACCCACATCTCGCAGAAGTGGACAAAGATGGACACAAGGAGGAGGGAGTGAGGGCCAAGGTGGTATAGCTGCAGACCATAGAAGTCCAGCAGCATCAAGAAGAAGGAAGAAAACGGTGGGATCAGCCCCACCATGGCGTACGATGAAAAGTACACCATTTCGCCGGAGTGCTCCTTTTTAAAGGGAAGCTCCCCGCCGGCGCGGACTGAACGGTTGAAGAAGTCCGACGACCACCCCATGAGGGCTCGGACCTTCTTCAGATCGCTCTCCGTCTTCAAACGACTCTCACGCAGACCCAACTCCATCGCAGCACAGCTAGGCGAGAGAAGGGAAGCAAAGCACGAGTTGGGAGTTTGAGCGCAAGAACAGATGGAAAGCGTAAAGAACTCCCGACGGTGCGCTTTCCTTCTTAAGTAAGCCCTCGCAACGCTTGGATGGAAACTGCAGGAGAGTCAAGCATACTATTCAAGAATTCAACCCAGCCGATGACAAGAGGGCCCGGGACCACCCCGACGATCAAGTCGAGGCTCTTACCCAGGCGAACAGTTGTCATCACGAGGCGGGAAACCCAAAGGCGGCGGACTGACAAGGCGCGCGGAACCGATACGGTTTTCGTATCGGGAACCGAAGACCTTCAATTGCGAGAGATCCGCACGTCAAAGATCTTATCTGCCGCCTGAGGTGCGCCACGCGTCAGGACTTAACCGTAAAGCCCCGCCAAAGGCACCTCCGAAGACCCTTGAAGACCCAGTTCAAGAGTCGCAAGTGTGGACCCACCTCCGGCGGAATGACTTCATCCCGTTAGCCTTCCCCGGAGGTAGGTCCAGGGGGCCACTGTCGGTACCCTAAAAACCATACACCCCCTGAGGTTACAAAGATCTCAAGGGAAGGACATCTACTCAAATTGAAGACCCTCGGGGGCCCACTCGCCAGACGTGACCGGACCCGCTTCTCCAACATGGTTAACCTCTAGGTTGCCACGTGTACTGTCAGACCAGAGCTATTACCCGCAAGGGTGAAGCTCCGGGCCAAGTACTGAAACGGCACCTCCGGAGGTAGCCCCTGACCGAGAGAAGCTCCGGACCTTACACGTAGCAGGCCGCCCCGGAGCTTCCCGCTTCCCACGAGCAAGCTCCGGAGCTGCCACGTGTCCATACGTCGGAGCTGGCCGCTTTAAACCCCCGGGAGACGTTGTAACGGCTCCGGATCTCCAAAGGACAGCCGCGGACTTCAAGACCCGATTAATTATCATTAATTCCACATTAATGATATTTAATCAGATGATCTTAACACCTGTAACGGCACTGTCAGAGCCGTTACAGGGTTATTAACAACAATTAATCTTGTGTATCAATGCCAAAAACCGCCAGGGCCACATGTCGGGCCAGGCTGACTTGTAACGGTTTGTCCTTGTACTATAAAAGGACAAACCGACGATACACGAGGGGAGGACACTCGAACACACTCAAGGTCACAAGTTAATACAACACACATACACTCCCGTGGAGTAGGGTATTACGCTCAGGCGGCCCGAACCACGTAAACTACTGAGTCACTTGAGTCCAATCGCAATTCACCTTCTTGAGTCTCCGCGCGCCCAAACCGAACCACAAACTCCTTCCACACTTTCGTAGTGTCAGGGGATCTGCCGACTCCAACAGTCGACAGTATGACTCATGTTCTCATATTTGTGACTTTATGCATAATAAAGATATTATTTTTAGTCTTCTTTTATTTATATACTTGGATGAAGTGATTCTTGTTTGATTGTGGATTCCATGTATGTGGTAGGAGTAGTCTTTATGATTATTCCATATCACTCCTAATCTACCATCATAAACACTACAAACCCCCACTATTGTCTAAGTAGTTATGATACGGTCATGTTGATAAGAATAACTTATGCTATGTCTCAACATTGGTCCAACGATGTTTAGGTTAGTCATTGCCTTAGAGAGATACTTGTACTCGAACCTCTAAGGTACTTACTTAGTATGCTAGAATGGTGGTAAGATAGTAAGTAGTGTTGGATGTCTCGTAGACCCATCGATTTAAGAGGTAGACAGTAGGTGGTGACATCCCTATCTATCCTTTGTAATTCTCCACGTTCGGCTATGCCACAAACTCATGGCGGGAGTTGTCCTAATATTGCTAGGGGTAAACCCGTGCCCGATGTGTTGAACAGCAAAGCATGAGTATTCACCATTAACATGCTCATTAGTATCTAACCTATGCTTTGTATATGTATATTAGAAGCATTGTAGGAGTAACTCCCCAACTCTTAGTCTAATCTCCATTAGGACCCATTTACCCTCTAGAATAGATTGCTTATGTGTGTCACACTACCCATATTATAAACTTACCCCTGTCTTGATAATTGTTTAGTATCCCCTAGCTTGATCATAAGAGTAGTGTTTACTTTACTCCATTGCCTTCCTTTGGGATAAATACGGTACCCTTGGGAATAATCTTGGGTGAAATTATACATGATAGTTTCCGTGCGCTTGCGGACCTTGTCTCTTTTGAGAGATGATCTCTGGACGTAAGAAACGTCAACAAGCATTTATGTCGCCGTTGCCGGTGATGATTTTTTAATGTTTCTTAGTAGCTATCAACAAGCATTTCTGCCGCTGTTGCCAGGGATGATTTGTTAATGTTTCTTAGTAGCTGTCAACAAGCATTTTGGCATCGTTGCCAGGGAAGGCAATGGAAGTGAAGGATAGCTATCACTTGTGATTAAGCTATAGGTTCTAATAGTTATTAGACAGGATTACCCTTGTTTCTTTTCTCCTTTTGTGTGAAAACAGGGTAGTGTTGGCTAACCCATTTAATGGGACGGCCAACCAGGACGCCAGTGTTCAACTGCAACATGATTCAAGGCGTACCTCAACAAATGTTCGCTAGGCAACACCATTTCCTTTCGCGGAAGAATTTCATCTTCTAGTAGGAGTCAGAGACATCCATTCCCAAGCTTGGGGGAGGCTTCAAGAGTTCCTCCTGGTTTGCATCCACCATAGGGTGGATAGTTGGCTCCTCATCTAACATTCATGTCATGGGTTGGTCCATGAATCCATGACCACCTTTGTGCTAGAGCTAAAGGAGTCTTATTCTCATTCATCATAGACGAGAATATGGTCTATACTTAAGGGGTGGATTGAAGAGTACTCTAGTTCCTTTAGCTTGACATGTACACCACATAATCGGTGGACATGCTAGCTAAGGAACTACAACTCCCATTAAAGTATCATGAAGATCAAGCCAATGGAGAATTGTTTGGATGATCCAATCCATGGATATTCACATGATTTTTGAAAATCCATGTAAACATGGGCCACTTGGGAAATCATTTCCCTAAAACCCATGGGGATTCTTCCTTCCAAACACAACTCCAATGGCTATCACCAACAAGGATGTCAGGGGTGGAATCAACATCACCCTTGCAATCAAGGAGGCTATGCGGATTTCAAGGGATTTAAGTTCAACTAGCCTACCTTGAAGTATCTTGTCCATGGCTAAGAAAGAAATCAAGACAACACCCACATGAAGCCCTTGGCCAAGGTCAAGAAAATTAAAGATCATTAAAGATCCAAGATATCCTGCAATCACTTGTTGGGATTCCTACACTTCGACAAAGCTCATGCAACCTAGGGCACGTGACATTGTGGATGAAGCGTTTCTTGTTAGGTTGTGGAGTCCACAAGTCATCATGCCCAGGGAAACCTTTGATCTATGATCAAAGTATGGGTTAACTCCAAAGAATATTAAGAAGGTCGAAGTGATACCCCCAAAGAAGGACAAGCCTCACCATGCTTATAAGAAGAATATATTCAAGAGGGAGAAAGCTGTCACTACATCAACAAGTCTTCATCAAGATGACGAAGAGGCTAGGACTATCATATGGTTCACATGTCCAATTGACATGCCAAATGAGATTTGGCATGTCAATCAAGAGAAGTTGTCCACATCTTCAACTTTGGGATTGGACAACAAATCATCAAACCAAACAGGACGGAGGTAAGTCCCACTCATCAGACTTCAAAAATTGGGTGAATCCTTGCAAATAGGTTAATTGGTAGTTATCTCATATTTAATTCCCCACATGCATATTTGGATTTCCCATCAAATATTTGCATTTGCATTTAGCATATTTTAATTTTCACACTTGCATGTTGGAAAGTAAAATTTCCAACTATCATAAAACTAAAATTTTGAATTAGGATATAAATTTATGGATATGAACCTTGGGCGTAACCATTTGAATTCGTCTTCCTAATTCAAACCAAAAACATTTCCCTTAAATATTCATTGCATTTTCAAGTTGTTTCATGTTGGGCAAAACAATTTGACAAAGGGTACAACATGCTTTCTAGCTAACGTAACCCATTTTTGAATTGTTTTGTTTGTTCTTTCTTTCAGTGCAGCTAGGACAATATTTGTAAAGAGGTTGGAAGGCCCCATCAAGCGCATATCCCTCCATCGATCTCATTTTGAGTTCATGGTAGATGAATGCTCAAGATGGTGGCCTAATGGAGAAACAAGATGAAGCCCATTCAACTCCAACCTCAACTTGGTAGGAGACATTGAACATGAAGGCTACACCGAAATCCATGATCGTGAGTTTCCCATACAACGAACTTCAACCAAGACTACTTTTCAATTGAGGTACAAGTTCAAATTTTCCGTCGTTTGCATTGCATTAGGATTAAATGTTTTTTGCTTACGTTGGTAAGGAAGGTTTACACCTTCTCATCATTCAATTCTTATGTATCCTCATGAGAGTATGTTTTGACATGACTCTTTTTATTTATTCAAAAAGGAATGTCACCTTACTTAGGAATAAATTTAAAAAAGTACCTAGAATTTCATAAGCATTGCTAAAATTGACTTAGACATTTTCTGCCTGGGTAATGCTTATGGAATAACTTAATGGTTGAATTGGTATGTAGCAACCTAGCAATAGTGATATCCAGAATTTTGATTTGAAACTAATTCATGCATGGATCACTAAATTTCAAATTCCTAGGCAAGAAAACTAAAAATGTTCATGAGCATAAAATTGAGAATCTTGTTTGCTATGACCTAAATGATAAACATTTTCTCTTGTGTAAAAATCTATGATGGTAAGAAAATTTACAAGATGAACGAATCTATATAGTGTATTTATATCACTTGCATTGGTATGAGTAGGAACTTTATAAAAATGTGCAAATTGATTTATCCATAACATTCCACTCCTATCAATGATTCGTACATTGTTCATGAATACACTTGAAATTGGACCCACTGCATCTTTGATTTTGTTCTTCCCCGTATGTACAAATGAAGATTGGGTTACCTTACCTGAAAATTCATTTGTACAAGTATTGGGAGCTAACCATTCCTCTCTATCACAGAGAGGAAGTTTGCAGGAGTAAAATAACTATGCAGACATTCGAAGATCCGATTGTTGGAAGCCCTAAGATTAGATGGGAACCTTGAGGTGTGGATGAACGACATCGACAACACTCTCCTCGACCACACTCGTGGAACCCATGGAAGGCAATCAAACATCAACACTCAACCCTCCAATGTCAAAGTCATGCTGCAACAAGGTCAGGCCAACATCATGGGCTACATCCTTTGTTAGGGTTTTACCCCCTAGCACGGACCTTGAACCAGAACAAGCTTTGGGGAGGACCCCCACTTGAGGTAACTTGTATCACATCTCTTGCATATTTATTTCCATTCACCCATCGTCCACCTTGCATATAAAAAAACTTAAAAAAAGTAGAGTAGATTTGATTTCAAAATAAAGTAAAAGATGTTCGGTAAGAATGATTTGGGATTCACATAGATGAAACGATGAATAGTTGCTCCGTTTTAATTTTCCTAGGTACCTTGTTTACAACTTACTACACTCCAACATATTGGTCTCATTGACTAAAATTGTTTTTGCCTTGATTCAGATAATTGTGGGTAGCAAAAGCTTAATCAAATTCTAAGTTGTTGTGAGATATGATATAGTGACAGGGCTGCTATTCCTAGTTTGAAAGTGAAACTTAGCTTTCTAGAGAAATTCTAAAAATATTTAAGTTACTCTCATTTGATTGCAAATACCTAACAAAGACATATGATACATTACATTGATAGACCTTATGCATATGCTCTTTGTCTTCACATTGAGCTTTCTCAAACTAGTATATACCTATCTGAGATTTCATTTATTACTTTTTGAATTCATGACTCCACTTGCACATGCTAACTTCTACACTAGAAACTCCATACAATTCATGCTTAGTACTCCATTATACCACCATTCCACAATAAAAAAAGAAACTCCATACAATTCATGCTTAGTACTCTCTCCAAAATTTCTTGCATAAAAAGGAAGTAGAAGACATGGCCACAAGAAAATAAGAAAATGCATGCTTACATCATAAGCATGAGAAAAAAAAGAAAAGTAGCCATGTTTCATCCCTGCAAATAAGAGACTCCACTCAAAAAGGAGTCATCTCAAATATCCACATCCACTTTCCTTCCATCACACATGCACAACTCTTGAATCAAATAGTTTTCAATTGATTTCTCCTAAGGCTTGCTCTTTTGACTTAGCAATATTATGTGTCACAAATATGCCTACTATATGAATGTGGCCTAGAGGGGGGTGAATAAGCCTTTTTTAGTTTTAGTCAGAATCTGCAACACTTAGCAACTTGATCAGATACCAGGAAAGCGGACTAGTCTGATAGAGTGCGGACTTGTCCGGTGCGTGCTGACTAGATCGATCAAGTTTGATCAACTATATCGATCCTAGACTCTATGCAGCAGAAATATACTCGTATTTATAGTGTAATACTTCTATGAAACTGGATGTTGCACAAGTTAACCTTATCTTCAATGTTTTAATGTAATATGAACAAGATCAAGTAAAACCCTAGATATCACCAAAAGTGATAACAAAATGCACAAAGTGAAGACCCAAGATTTTTATCCCGTGGTTCGGTTCCAACAAAGGCAACCTACGTCCACGTTCAGGAGCCCATGAAAGGACCGGGTCTTCACCAACCCTAACCTATTCGAATCTCCACGAAGGCCAATTCTCTTTCACTATCACAAGGGTAAATCACCAAGTTCAAGGGGCCTTCTGACAAGTTGAGGGCTCCCCAAGATTACAAAGCAAACACCACCAAGAACACACTCTTAAGATCAACAATGAAACAACAGGAGTGTGTTAAAGATAAAACCCAAGAGCTCAAGCATGTGAATTGTGTCACTCCTTTGATCCAAGATGAATCCTCAAGGATTTGATCTTTCTTGCATTGGATTGCGTGGAGAGATGTGTTTTTCTAAGAACTTGGAGGGTGTCACGGCGCTGGGAGTCAAGAGGGGTGAAAGTAGGGCCGTGCACATCTATTCATATGGTGTTTCCAAAAGTTACTGTTAGGGTTTCGAGGGTCCGGACTAGTCCGTGGTGGAGTCCGGACTAGTTCGGTGGGCGGCGTGCAGGAAACCCTAAGTTCTCACGAAGATTGGACTTGTCCGACTTAGGGCAGACTAGTCTGATATAGGCTTTGGAAAAGTTCGCACTAGTCTAGTTATTCTCGAACAAGTCCGACTGTGGTGATCTCCTTAGTAAATTGGGACAGGTCCACATTTAGAGGACTTGTCTGATTTTAGTCAGAGAGGTTATCGGACTAGTCTGTGGTAGTTTTGGACTTGTCCTATTTTGTGCAAATTTGTGAAGTGTAGAGGACTAGTCCGCACTGGGGAGGACTAGTCCGATTTTAGTTAGAAAGATGTCGGAATAGTCCATGGTGATATTGGACCAGTCCGGTCTGTGTAAACCTGGACTGTGCAGACAAGACCGCACTGGGAGGACTTGTCCGATTTTGAACAGAGGGGTTATCGGACTAGTCTGAATATTATCGGACTAGTCCGAACCTAAATAAATTAGTGTAGTGAGTGAGTTTTCTTGTGATTGAGCTCTTGGGGTGTGTTTCTCCAACACACTCCATACACAACGATCTAATCTATTTAGCTCTTGAGCTCTTTTCCATATAGATCCCCATTCTCCTTTCTTTTTGTGCTTTCATCATAATTTCTTTTAAGACCTGCGCTCATCTCAACAATTTGGTTAGGATCTCATTTGTTTGTCATAAATCAACCAAAACCCACAAGGGATGCCTAGATGCACTTTCAATCTACCCCTTTTTGGTGATTGATGACAACCAATTGAGATTTTACAAAATATGATAAAAATACAAAATTTTCATAAAGTGTGCACATATGAGTTAGGTACAAGGTAAGCAGTGAAAAAACAGGTCATATGTGCACTCTTTATAGTGGGGTGTAAAACTACGTGAGTGTGAGCAATAATCGTGATGACAATGAAGTGATTGACATTGAAATACCAATATCAAGCATATATGTCAATTTCAAAGCAAAATAACAAATTTCATAACATAAGAAAGGTCATTCCATCACACCACAAAACAAAAGATAGAGATAACAGTATTAAAGTTTTACAACCCAAGAGAGACACAAAAACATACATAAATGAAGCTCTCATCTCTCAACCTACAGCTAGGACTAGTGACTCCCCCTCAATCTCCCCCCTTTGGCATCAAGACACCAAAAAGAATGAGAAGAGGGAGCTAGTGGCTCATTCCTCACTGTCAGTTCTCTCCTCATCTTCATCTTCATCTTCCGATTGTGTAGGAGGAGGAGGAGCAGACCCATTCGATGTGCCCCCAATGCTAAATTAGGCAAGCTCGTAGAGAGCCAAAGGCCCAAGCTCAGTGAAATCAGAGGCTGAATCTTTAGAGATGACAGAGGATCCAATTGGCTCGATCTCCAACTTCTGGTAAATATGCTTGACATTTTCTTTTACATACCTCATATCTGCCTTCCTCGCCTTATTCAGCTGGTGAGTGTTCACTTTGGCCTTCTTGCATGAGCAAAGATTGCTGCTAAGTACTAAGATTCCACTAGGAGACCCTTTTTGGGGAGGGGCCTAGTGGTGGGGGCAGTCCTCTCATCTCCTCTTGTTCTCCTTGTAGCTTCTTCACTGGATGCAGGGGATGGAGCAGCTTGGACAGTTGCTTGGGGAGGCTTCTGGGGCCTCAAAGGAGTGTGCTCTACATCCTTAATGAACTTGATCCATGTGACCTTCTCAATCATGAACATCAAGTAGGGGGCTTAGCAACAGGACCTGTTTGGCGTGCAGGACATGTTGACCATATCATTCCTGATATAGTCAAAGATGTCAAACTTTCTGTTCTTGCTTATAACTTTCATCAAGGTCCTCAAGTAACCTTGGACACTTTCTTCATCCCCATCTTTTGGTGCTATTGTCTTTCTCAGCACCCTGCTGAGAACCAGGAAGAAGGGCTTCATGTTCTTGGTTGAGGTGGGATTGAACTTCAGAGTAGTATCATAGAGAAATTCCATCTTGTCCTTTCCTAAGACACCGATGTTGTGGATAATCAACTCATTGTTGCCAGTGTCTTCTAGGTTAAGGAGTCTTGCAAAATCATCATAAGTGATAGTGTACTTGGATCCATGAGTCATCCAAGTCACCCTTTCCACCTCATCACTGGCAAAGAAACAAGTGGCACAGAACTGAGCAATGATCTCATCATTCTAGTTAAATCTGAAGGCAAATAGCTCCTTCAGTCTATGCCTCTCCAATGCATTTATAACTTCATCAAATGCTGAACAGCTCTTCCTATCAAAGTGATTCTAGTTGATCCACTAGCTGCGGACCACAGAAGTCTTCATGGTAAGGTAAACCGAGCTGTAGAAGTCTGCATGAAAATTGCTCCAAAACCTAGCATCAACAGCCTTCTTAGGACGGCTGTAGCAATCAACAAATCTGAGCTTGGAAGCAGTGTCGCTTCCCTTGCCGTTGAACTTCTCCTCGGAGGGATCTCTATTTCCCTGCCTCAGAGCATGCATCTTGAGAGGGCCAACGGTACCTGTAGCAATCCTCTTTCCTTTGCCCTTCACATGGCGAAGAGCCGCCGAGCTGGAGCCAGCTGCGTCCTTGGCCTGGGACGCAGGCTTCTTGGCGAGCACCTTGAGTCGCACCTGAGGTGGAGAAGGTGCAGGCTCGGAGGGGCGCTCCTGCCACTTTTGAGCATGAGACTCTGAAGCTCGCGGCAACAAGTCTTGTTCCATCTCATCTTCAAAGTCGGAGATGTTCTCGTTTGACATTGTCCTGAGAGAGCATTGCACAATGTATGGATAAGAATTGATGGCAAGGAGGTGCATCGAGGAATGAGAAATTAGGGTTGAATTCAGTAAAAATCGAACTTGTCCGGTGTACAGGTACGGACTAGTGCGGGGGAACCGGACTTGTCCATACATGAACCGTACTAGTCCGGTGTTCATCATCTCAAACCCTAACTAGATGACAAATGGTGATTCCCAATGCAAAACTAGTTCAAAGTAAATGTAATACATCAAGGAGGCATGTATTAACCGAGGGGAACTAGGCTATTTATTCAACAATGAAGAAAATCACGATTTCTAGGGTTTGGGAGGAAATTTTGCCGAAGATCCTTGATTCTTGGAGATGGGGGGATTGAAGGTACGGACAAGTTTGTGGTCTTCAATCCCTATGCAATGGAGATCGTTTTCCACCCAAACTTGGAGGGATTCGATGGAGCACTCGAGCGAGGAGAGAGAGAACGGGACAAGTTGTGAGGATGAAGAATATTAGGTCTTGGTGGTGGCTAGGATTATGGAGTCAAAAAATTGGACTAGTCTATGGTCCACCGGACTTGTCCGGACTACCGGACACTCTGCAGACTAGTCTGCAGTGTGCGAACTAGTCTAGATAACCACAGACTAGTCCGTGGTCACCAAAACAGATTAGTTTAGCCCACTCGTATATATTTGAAGGTTCTTATAAAGATAACATGGGGGCCAATACAATCAAGTAATCTTGATGAATATGATCAGTGAGCATACAACAATCAAGCAATGACCATAATTCATCAAGATCAAGTAGTTGAAATAGTTTTTCGAAGAAAAATTGAGAGAGATGATTTTCACAACACAATCAACATATTTTGAAGAATCCATAAAGGTATGCAAGTTTTCATGCCACATTCCGATCATCAAGGATATTGAGTTCATTTTGGAGCTCGCAAAAACATTTTTCATCAAGTGGCTTGGTAAATATATCGGCTAGTTGTTTTTCGGGGTTGACATGGGAAATAGCTATGTCTCCTTTCATTGTGTGGTCTCTCAAAAAGTTGTGTCGGATGTCTATATGTTTGGTCCTGGAGTGCTCAACAGGGTTGTGCAATCTTAATAGCACTCTCATTATCACAAAGGAGTGGACTACGGCTCATATTGTAACTGTTATCCCTTAGAGTTTGTCGCATCCAAAGGAGTTGTGCACAACAACTCTCGGCTGCAACATACTCCGCTTCGGCCATGGATAAGGCAATGGAGTTTTATTTCTTGGAGGACCAAGAAATTGGCATGTATCGGAGGTACTTTTTCTATCTACTTTGCATCCAGCATAATCTGCATCGGAGTATCCAATAAGATTGTACTTGGAACCTTTAGGACACCAAATGCCTAGGTTGCGTGTATGAACTAAATACCGCAAGATTCTTTTTACGACGGTCAAATGACACTCTTTTGGGTTGGCTTGGAACCTTACACACAAACATACACTCAACATAATGTCTGGCCTAGATTCACATAAGTAAAGTAAAGATCCAATCGTGGAGCTATATACCTTTTGATCGACGCTTGGTCCATCTTCATTGAGATCCAAGTGTCCATTTGTTTCCATGGGAGTCTTTATAGGCTTCGCCTTGTCCAATCCAAACTTCTTGAGTATGTCTTGAGTATACATAGTTTAGCTTATGAACGTCCCCTCCTTTTGTTGCCTCACTTGGAGTCCCAAGAAGTATTTCAACTCTCCCATCATAGACATTTGAAACCTATCTGTCATAACTTTACTAAATTATTCACTGAAAGATTTATTAGTTGAACCAAAAATGATATCATCAACTTAAATTTGGCAAACAAAGAGATCATTATCAAAGTGCTTCGTAAAAAATGTATAATCAGCTTTGCCAATCTTAAAACCATATTCAATTAAGAAATCTCTAAAGCACTCATACCAAGCTCTAGGAGCTTGTTCGAGGCCGAGCCTTACGCAATTTAAAGACGTGGTCGGGGAACTCTTCATCTTCAAATCCGGGGGGTTGCTCCACATACACTTCCTCCTTGATTGTTCAGTTTAGGAAGATGCTTTTCACATCCATTTGATAGATCTTGAAATCATGTTGAGTAGCATATGCAAGTAATATTCTAATAAATTCAAGCCTAGCTACGGGAGCGAAGGTTTCATTGAAATCCAAACCTTTGACTTGTGAATAACCTTTGGCCACAAGTCGAGCCTTGTTACTTGTCACCACCCCGTGTTCGTCTTTTTTGTTGCGGAAGACCCATTTGGTGCCGACAACGTTGAATTTGGGTCTTCTGATGAGTTCCCACACTTCATTCCGTTTGAAGTTTTTATGTTCTTCTTTCATCTCCACCACCCAATCCAGACCCTTCAATGCATCCTCAATCCTGCGCGGTTCCAAAAAGGATACAAAAGAGTAATGCTCACAAAAATTAGCAATTCGAGATCTAGTAGTTATTCCTTTTTGGATGTCCCCGATTATGTTGTCGACGGGGTGATCTTATTGGACACATTGGTGTACTCTTGGGTGTGGCACTTGTGGTCTTGAGTCTTCATTATCATCTTCTACTCCCCGATGTTGATCTTGTGTGGAAGCTCCCCCATGATCGTTTACCTCCACGTGTGGCTCACCTTCTTCATTTGCATTTGGAGATGCATGGTGCTTGTGTTCAAATATTGCCCAATGCCATTCTTCTCAATGCTTGACATGGAGCTTCTTCTCTATCTAGCACACATAGATCCACTTGCTCTTCTTGAGAGCTGTTAGTTTCATTGAACACTATGTCACGTGCTACTTCAAGAAGTTCGGAGGTCTTGTTGAAGACACAATAGGCGTAAGAGTTTGAATCAAAACCAAGCAAGAAAACTTCATCAGACTTTGAGGCAAACTTTGAAGTCCTAGACTTCTTATTCAAAATATAGCACTTAGAACCAAAAACTCAAAAATAGGAAATATTTGGTTTGTTTCATGTGAGTAGCTCATATGATGTCTTCTTGAGTAGTCGATGAAGGTAGAGTCGGTTTATGGCGTGGCAAGCGATGTTAATCGCTTCCGCCCAAAACCGATCTGAGGTCTTGTATTCATCGAGCATTGTTCTTGCCATCTCTATGAGGGTTCGGTTCTTCCTTTCAGCAACTCCGTTTTGTTGAGGGGAATACGGTGCTGAAAACTCATGCTTTATCCTTTCTTCGTCTAGGTACTCCTTAACTTGAGTGTTCTTAAGCTTTGTTCCGTTATCACTTCGTATGTTCTTGATCCTCAATGAGAACTCATTTTGGGCACGCATGAGAAATTTCTTGAGGGTTACTTGAGTTTCTGTCTTGTCATGCAAAAAGAAAACCCAAGTGAAGCTCGAAAAGTCATCAACAATGACTAGGACATATATGTTACCACCGTGCTTATGTAAGCAATTGGACCAAATAGATCTATGTGAAGTAGCTCGAGCGGTCTTGTTGTAGTCATGAGATTCTTCGCGGGATGAGGTGCTCCTACTTGCTTCCCAGCTTGGCACGCGCTACAAGGCTTGTCTTTGTCAAAAACAACATCCTTTAAACCTCGGATGTGATCGCCCTTAAGGAGTTTTTGAAGATTTCTCATGCCAACATGTGCTAGCCGTCTATGCCACAGCCAACCCATGTTGGTCTTTGCAATCAAGCATGTACCAAGTTCGGCTTTATCTTTGTTGAAGTCAACAAGATAAAGCTTTCCCTTCAACACACCCTTGAATGCAACCGAGTCATCACTCCTTCTAGAGACAGTCACATCCTCATTAGTAAACATGCAATTATAACCATTGTCACATAATTTAGATATGGACAGCAGGTTATAATCTAAGGAATCAACATGTAAAATGTGAGAAAGAGTATGTTGAGATGATATTGCAATTTTACCAGTACCGAGCACCCTTCCTTGACTATTGTCTCCAAAATAGATGCCCTCGCTTGGTTCCTAATTATCTTTGTCCTCAGCGAACATCAATCTTTCTTCGGTCATATGGTTGGTGCATCCACTATCTAGCACCCATTTCGATCCACGAGGGGAATAGGCCTAAAAATCAGATCATGCTTTGGTTTTAGGTACCCAAGCTTGCTTGGGTCCTGTGAGGTTAGTTATAAGAGATTTGGGCACCCACACATGAGACTTGGTGTTCCCATGGTGTGGCCCAACATAATGAGCATAAACTTTACCAAAATTTTTCACAAGGACATATGATGCATCGAAAGTTCTAAGCAATAGTTGTTGTTGTTCATGAACAAAACTAGTCCGGGAAACCGGACTTGTCCGGAGGACCGGACTTGTTCGTGTAGGGACCAGACTAGTCCGATTATTATATGTGTTAACTATCTTGGACTTATTAGTATCATTGGTCTTTCTAGCTTGACAGGAGTTTCCCCTCACAAAGGCAATGCGCTCCTTGTTATTCTTATGGTTTCTAGCATTTTGCTTTTCACCATAGGAATACCCAATGCCATATTTGAGATTAGGAGGTCTTGTGGCCAAGTATACACTACGTGCATATTTGACCTTCTCCTTGTCAAATATACCACATTGGTAAGGGTGCTTGTCCTTGGTAGAGGTTGATTTGTCTTTCAAGCTAGTGTCAGTTTTAAGGGGCTGAGAGGGAAAGCTTGAAGAGGATGAAGGGTCACTTTGTTTGAGTGACTCAACTTGCACTTCAAGGATCTTGTTAACTTTGGTTAAGTTAACAAGTTCTTCCTTGATGATTGAATTTGAGTCGCTTAACTTCAAGCAAGCTTCTTTGCTTGAAGCTAACTCAAGTTTAAGTGATTTGCTTCGCTCCTTTTCAAGTTCAAGGACCTCATTGATCTTGAGATACTCCTCCTTTTGGAGGATGATCATATCTTCTTGACGATCAATCAGCCCCTCCCTATCAACGAGTTTATCCATCAAGAATTTCATTTTGGCAACATTTTTGTTGTCTAAGCTAGCTAGCATGTCCTCATCATCACTATAGTTGTCACTATCACTATCAAAAGAGCGCGAAGAGGTAGATTTTGTTGTTACCTTTCGTTTACCTTCCTTCGCCATGAGGCAAATGTCGTTGCCCTTCCATGCGCCAAGATTTGGGAAAAGGTGGACTTCTTAGTTGTCTTTTCTATGGCTATTCCAGCCATATCCTCTTCCTCTTCACATGAGGACTCAGAATTTGAGTCCCACTCCTTTCCTAGGTGCGCTTGTCCATCTTGCTTCTTCTTCTTGAAGAATTTCTTGGGTTGAGGCTTTGTTTCCTTGGTCTTTTTCTTGTTTTCTTCATACGGTCAATCAACTATAAAGTGGTCATATTCACCACAGTTATAGCATGCCCGCCTCAACTTTGGTCTTGACTTCTCTTTGTATTTTCTTTTACTTGATTTTCTCCCTTGTCTTTTCCTCATCATTTTCTTGAATCTCTTCATAAAGACGATCATGTCCTATTCGTCAATATAGTTGCTCTCGTCATCGCTTTCCTCTTCTTGTTGAGCTTCTCGAGCTTCTTTTGATAAGGGCTTGCAAGTAGATTTTAGGGCGACCCCTTTCTTTTCTGCCGAAGTGAGGTTGGCAATCTCGTTGACATGTTTAGCTTGCTTCTCCATCATATCGAAGTTGATGATCTTTCCAAGTAGCTCGTCCGGGGTCATTTTCTTGTACCCGAGGCTTTTTCTAATCATCGAGCATAGGGTAACATTGTGAGGCATGAAAGCTCTAAGGACAAGCTTCACTACCTCGTGATCATTCCACTTCTTAATTCTGTATGCTCGAACCTTGTTGATGAGAGTCTTTAACCGGTTGTACATGTCCTGTGGCGACACATCTTCTTCTATGGAGAATCTTACCAATTCGTCTACAATCATTTCGATCTTCGCCTCTCGCACATGAAGATCGTGAAAGTGCATCTAGGCATCCCTTGTGGGTTTTGGTTGATTCATGACAAACAAATGAGATCATAACCAAATTGTTGACATGAGCGCAGGTTTTAATGAAAAATAGAGTAAGCGCAAAAAGAAAGGAGAATGAGGATCTATATGGAAAAGAGCTCAAGAGTTGAATAGATTAGATCATTGTGCATGGAGTGTGTCGGAGAAACACACTCCAATAGCTCAATCACAAGAAAACTCACTCACTACACTAATTTATACAGGTCTGGACTAGTCCGATAATCCCTCTGTTCAAAATCGGACAAGTCCTCCCAGTGTGGACTTGTCTGCACAGTCCGGGTCTGCACAGACCGGACTAGTCCGATATCACCACGGACTAGTCCGATATCTTTCTGACTAATATCGGACTAGTCGTCCCCAGTGCGGACTAGTCCTCTACACTTCACAGATTTGCAGGAAATCGGACAAGTCTGAAATCAACACGGACTAGTCTAATAACCTCTTTGACTAAAATCGGACAAGTCCTCCAGATGCAGACATGTCCACAATTCACTAAGGAGATCACCATAGCCGGACTTGTCCGAAAATAAACGGACTAGTCTGAACATTTCGAGAGCCTAGATTGGACTAGTCCGGCTTAAATCAGACAAGTCTGATCTTCCTGAGAACTTAGGGTTTCCTACATGCCGCACAGTGGACTAGTCCGGACTACACCACAGACTAGTCTGGACCCTCAAGACCCTAACGGTAACTTTTGAAAACACTATATAAATAGATGTGCACGGCCCTACTTTCATAAAACTCGACCCCCTGCTCTGTCACACCCTCCAAGAGCGTGGAAAACACATCTCTCCATGCAATCCAATGCTAGAAAGATCAATCCCTTGAGGATTCACTTTGGATCAAAGGAGAGACACGATTCCACACGTTTGAGCTCTTGGGTTTGATCTCTAACACACTCCTGTTGTTTCATTGTTTTTCTTAAGATTGTGTTCTTTGTGGTGTTTGCTTCGTAATCTTGAGGAGCCCTCAACTTGTGAGAAGGCCCCTTGAACTTGGTGATTTACCCTTGTGATAGTGAAAGAGAATTATCCTTCGTGGCAATTCGACGAGGTTAGGGTTGGTGAAGACCCGGTCCATTTGTGGACTCCTCAAGGTGGATGTAGGTTGCCTCTGTGGGAACCAAACCACGAGATAAACTCTTGTGTCAAACTTGTTCTTAATTTTCACATTACATTCTAGGGTTTTGTCAATCTTTCATAACCTACGTTAAAACTTTGAGACAAGAGTTGGTTTGCATTATACTTAGCTTCATTGACACAATACTTGTGAGTTACATACTATATCCGCTGTGTACTGTGCTTGTATTGAAATCATTGATCGAACTTGATCAATCTAGTTCACACGCATCGGACTAGTCCGCACTCTACCAGACTAGTCCGATATCTCGGTATTTGATCAGTCTGTTAAGTGTTGTAGGTTCCGACTAAAATTCAAAAAGGCCTATTCACCCCCCCTCTAGGCCACATTCAATTGGTATCAGAGCCAAGTTTCTTCGCAGGAGACTAATCGCTCGAAGAGAACATGTCGGACATGAATGATGTGCACAAGAGTCTTAACCAAGAGAAGGCTGAAGACAAAAAAGCTAAAAAATTGGAGAAGCTCCTCGACGCCACCCAGGACTTCGAGGATGATGATGAGGAGACACTTGAACTCAAGGCGCTCCTATGGAAGAAAGCCCTCTCGAAAGGGAAATTGAAGGTCGAGGACGAGAAGAAGAAGAAGGGGAGTAGTCACACCGACTACTCCCGATATTATTTCAACTATGATCGTCTAAATTCTAATAATAGCCATTATTTGTCTATTCCTCTAGGAAAAGCCCCACACTTTGATGGCAATGATTACTCAATGTGGAGGCAGAACATGAAAATGCACTTAATCTCACTCAATCCCAGCTTGTGGCATATTGTGTGTACAGGAATAGATATCCCAGACGACGATGAAGAGCTCACCCAAAGCCAAGAGCAAGCAATTCATCTGAATGCTCAAGCTGCAGCAGTCATTACATCCTCTCTAAGTCAGAACGAGTTCACCAAGGTGGATGGGCTCGAGATCGCGAAAGAAATATGGGATACATTGCAAATTGCACATGAAGGCGATCGTCATGTGGGAGAGGCGAAGATCGAAATGATCGAAGGCGAATTGGGAAGATTCGCCATAGAAGAAGATGAGTCGCCACAAGACATGTACAACCGGTTAAAGATGCTCATCAACAAGGTTCGAGCATACGGAAGCAAGAAGTGGAACGATCACGAGGTGGTGAATCTCATCCTTAGATCTTTCATGCCTCACAACGTCACCTTGTGCTCGATGATTAGAGAAAGCCCCGGGTACAAGAAAGTGACCCTGGATGAGCTACTTCGGATATCATCAATTTTGAGATGATGGAAAAGCAAGCAAAGCATGTCAAGGAGATTGTCGACCTCACCTCCGCAAAGAAGAAAGGGGTCGCTTTGAAATCCACTTGCAAACCCTTGTCAAAAGAAGCTCGAGAAGCTCAACAAGAATAGGACAGCGATGATGAGAGCAGTGACATAGGTGAGGAAAACATGGTCCTATTTATGAAGAGATTCAAGAGAATGATGAAGAGAAGACAAGGGGGTAAATTTAGTCAAGGAAAACACAAAGAAAATTCAAGACCGAAGTTGAGGCGGGCGTGCTATAACTGTTGTGAATATGACCACTTTATAGTTGATTGCCCGTATGAAGAAAACAAGAAGAAAACCAAGGAAACTAAGTCTCAACCCAAGAAATTATTCAAGAAGAAGAAGCAAGCTGGACAAGCACATCTAGGAAAGGAGTGGGACTGAAATGATGAGTCCTCATCCGAAGAGGAAGAGGAGATGGCTAGCATAGCAATCGAGAAGACATCCATGAAGTCCACCCTCTTCTCAACTCTTGGCGCATGGAAGGGCAATGACACTTGCGTCATGGCAAAGGAAGGTAAACAAAAGGTAGCAACCAAATCCTCTTCCTTGCATTCCTATTCTAGTTATAGTGAAGTCGCTAGTGATAATGAAGACATGCTCGTTGGCTTAGATAAGAAAACAGCTGCGAAAATGAAATTTCTAGTTGATCAGCTTGTTGAAAAGGAGAAGTTGATCAACCCTCAAGAAGATATGATTATCTCCCGAAAGGAGGAATACCTTGAACTTGACAAGATTCTTGAACTTGAAAAGGAGCAAGGCAAGTCACTGGAGCTTGAGTTAGCCTCAAGCAAGGAAGCTTGCTTGAAGTTAAGCGACTCAAATACTACCATCAAGGACGAACATGCTAACCTATCCAAGGTTAACAAGATCCTTGAGGTACAAGTTGAGTCACTCAAACAAAGTGACCCCTCATCCTCTTCAAGCTCACCTTCTCAACCCTTTAAAACTGAAGCTACTATTACTTGTTCATGTGCTAAAATTGACACTTGCTTGAAAGACAAGTCAACCTCTACCAAGGACAAGCATCCTTCCCAAAGTGGCATATTTGACAAGGAGAAGATCAAATATGCACGTAGTGCATAATTGGCCACAAGACCTCCTAATGTCAAATATGGCATTGGGTATTCTTATGGTGAAAAACAATATGATAGAAGCCATCAAAATAACAAGGAGAGCATTGCCTTTGTGAAGGGAAACACCTCTCAAGCTAGAAAGCCAAAAGTCAACACATATGAGCACCGGACTAGTCCGGTATCTGCACGGACACGTCCGCCTCCGAAAAAGTCCGGTTTCCCGAACTAGTTCTGTCCATAAACAACAACAACTATTATTCAAGACTTTCGATACATCCTATGTTCTAATGAGAGGTAATTTTAATAAAGTTTATGCTCATTATGTTGGGCCACGCCGTGGGAACACCAAGTCTCATGTGTGGGTGCCCAAATCTCTTGTAACTAACCTCAGAGGACGCAAGCAAGCTTGGGTACATAAAACCAAGGCATGATTTGTTTTGCAGGCCTATTCCTCCAGTGGATCGAAATTGGTGCAAGATAGTGGTAGCACCAACCGTATGAATGGAGAAAGAAGGATGTTCGTTGAGTATGAAGAAAATGATGATTCAAGCGAGAGCATCTATTTTGGAGACAATAGTCAAGGAAAGGTGCTCGGTACCGATAAAATTCTATATCGTCTCAACATACTCTTTATCATGTGTTACATGTCGATTCCTTAGATTATAACCTGCTGTCCATATCTCAATTATGTGACAAAGGTTATAATTGCTTGTTCACTAATGAGGGTGTGACCGTCTCTAGAAGGGGTGATGGTTCCATTGCATTCAAGCTTTACTTTGTTGACTTCAACAAAGATAAAGCCGAACTTGACACATGCTTGATTGCAAAGACCAACATTGGTTGGCTGTGGCATAGACGGCTAGCGCATGTTGGTATGAGGAATCTTAAAAAACTCCTCAAGGGCGATCACATCTGAGGTTTGAAGGATGTTGTTTTTGAGAAAGACGGGCCTTGTAGCGCGTGCCAAGCCGGGAAGCTAGTTGGAGCACCACATCCCGCGAGGAACGTCGTGACTACAACAAGAGCGCTCGAGCTTCTTCACATGGACCTATTCGGTCCAATTACTTACATAAGCATCGACAGTAACAAATATGGCTTAGTAATTGTTGATGACTTTTCGCTCTTCAATTGGGTTTTCTTTTTGCATGATAAGACAAAAACTCAAGGAATCCTGAAGAAGTTTCTCAAGCATGCCCAAAATGAGTTCTCATTGAAGGTCAAGAACATACGAAGCGACAACGGCACAGAGTTCAAGAACACTCAAGTTGAGGAGTACCTAGACGAAAAAGGGATAAAGCATGAGTTTTCAACACCTTATTCCCCTCAACATAACGGAGTTGCCGAAAGGAAGAACCGAACCGTCATAGAGATGGCGAGAGCTCGATGAATACAAGACCTTAGATCGGTTTTGGGCGGAAGCGGTTAACACCGCTTGCCACGCCATAAATCGACTCTACCTTTATCGACTACTCAAAAAGACATCATATGAGGTACTCATGGGTAACAAGACTAATATTTCGTATTTTCGAGTTTTTGGTTCTGAGTGCTATATCTTAAATAAGAAGCCTAGGACTTCAAAGTTTGCATCGAAGTTTGATGAAGGTTTCTTGTTTGGTTATGATTCGAACTCTTACACCTATCGTGTCTTCAACAAGACCTCCGGACTTGTTGAAGTAGCATAGACGTAGTGTTCGATGAAACTAACGGTTCTCAAGAAGAGCAAGTTGATCCATGTGTGCTAGATAAAGAAGAAGCTCCATGTCAAGCATTGAGAAGATTGGCGTTGGGCGATATTCGACCACAAGCGCCATCTCCAAATGCAAATGAAGAAGATGAACCACAAGTGGAGGTAAACGATCAAGGGGGAGCTTCCACACAAGATCAACATCAAGAAGACGAAGATGATCAACAAGTCAATGAGGGCAACCATCTAGGGGGAGTAGAAGATGATCATGAAGACTCAATACCACAAGTGCCACACCCAAGAGTACACTGATGTGTCCAAAGAGATCACCCCGTCGATAACATAATTGGGGACATCCAAAAGGAAGTACCTACTAGATCCCGAATTGCTAACTTTTGTCAACATTACTCCTTTGTATCTTTTTTGGAACTGCGCAGGATTGAGGATGCGTTGAAGGATCCAGATTGGGTATTGGCAATGCAAGAAGAACTTAACAACTAAAAAACGGAATGAAGTGTGGGAACTTGTCGAAAGACCCAACACGAACGTCGTCAGCACCAAATGGTTATTCCACAACAAACAAGACGAACACGGGGTGGTGACAAGGAACAAGGCACGACTTGTGGCCAAAGGGTATTCACAAGTCGAAGGTTTGGAGTTTGATGAAACCTTTGCTCTCGTAGCTAGACTTGAATCCGTTAGAATATTGCTTGCATATGCTACTCACCATGATTTCAAGCTCTACCAAATGGATGTGAAAAGCGCCTTCCTCAACGGTCCAATCAAGGAGGAGGTGTACGTGGAGCAAACTCCCTGATTTGATGATAAAGAGCTCCTTGACCACATCTTTAAACTGCGTAAGGCTCTCTACGGCCTCAAACAAGCTCCTAGATCTTGGTATGAGTGTCTTCGAGATTTCTTAATTGGAAATGGTTTTAAGATTGGTAACGCAGATTATACATTATTTACAAAGCACTTCGACAATGATCTTTTTATTTGTCAAATATATGTTGATGACATTATCTTTGGTTCAACTAACAAATCCTTTTTGTGAAGAATTTAGTAATATTATGATAGATAGGTTTGAGATGTCTATGATGGGAGAGCTAAAGTACTTCTTGGGATTCCAATTGAGACAACAAAAGGAAGGGACATTCATAAGCCAAACCAAGTACACTCAATACGTACTCAAGAAGTTTGGGATGGACAAGGTGAAGCCTATCAAGACTCCCATGGCAACTAATGGACACTTGGATCTCAATGAAGATGGACCAAGCATGGATCAAAAGGTATATCGATCCATGATTGGATCCTTCCTTTACTTATGTGCATATAGGTCTGATATTATGTTGAGTGTACGTTTGTGTGCGGGATTTCAAGCCAATCCTAAGGAGTGTCATTTGACAGTCATAAAAATAATCTTGTGGTATTTAGTTCATACACCAAACCTAGGCCTTTGGTATCCTAAAGGTTCCAAATTCAATCTTATTGGATACTCTTATGCAGATTATGCCGGATGCAAAATAGATAGAAAAAGCACCTCCGGTACTTGCCAATTTCTAGGTAGATCCCTAGTTTCTTGGTCCTCCAAAAAACAAAACTCCATTGCCTTATCCACGGATGAATCGGAGTATGTTGCAGCAGAGAGTTGTTGTGCACAACTCCTTTGGATGCGACAAACTCTAAGGAACTACGGTGACAATATGAGCCGTATTCCACTCCTTTGTGATAGTGAGAGTGCCATTAAAATTGCCCATAATCCAGTTGAGCACTCTAGAACCAAACACATAGACATCCGACATCACTTTTTGATAGACCACTCAATGAAAGTAGACATAGCCATTTCCCATGTCAACACCAAAAAACAACTAGCCCATATATTCAACAAGCCACTTGACGAGAAACGTTTTTGCGAGCTCCAGAATGAACTAAACATCCTTGATGCGCGGAATGTGGCTTGAAAACTTGCATACCTGTAAGGTTTCTTCAAAATGTGTTGATTGTGTTGTGAAAATAATCTCTCTCAATTTTCTTCGAAAAAAAAACTATTTCAACTACTCGATCTTGGTGAATTATGGTCATTGCTTGATTATTGTATGCTTACTGACCATATTCATCAAGATTATTTCATTTGTTTTGCCCCCTTATTTTCTTAATAAGTACCGTCGAATATATACGAATGGGCTACCATTTCTGTTCTAGTGACTGTGGACTAGTCCGTGGTTACCCGGACTAGTCCGCCCATGCAGACTAGTCCGCAGAGTGTTCGTTCGTACGAACTAGTCTGATAAACCACAGACTAGTCCGATTTTTCGACTCCATAACCCTAGCCGCCGCCAAGACCTAATCTTCTTCATCCTCACAACTTGCCCCACGCTCTCTCTCCTCGCTCGAAGTGCTCCCAAGGCGATTTCCTCCGTTCCCCATGAAATCCCTTCAAGTTTGGGTGGAAAACGATCTCCATTGTATAGGGATTGAAGACCACGGACTTGTCCGCAACTTCAACCCCTCCATCTCCAAGAATCAAGGATCTTCGGTAAAATTTCTTCCCAAACCCTAGAAATCGTGATTTTCTTCATTGTTGACTAAATAGCCTAGTTCCTCTCGGTTAATACATGCCTCCTAGTTGTATTACATTTAAAATGAACAAGTTTTGCTTTGGGAATCACCATTTGTTGTCTAGTTAGGGTTTGAGATGATGAACACCGGACTAGTCAGTCCATGTACGGACAAATCCGGTACCCCCGGACTAGTCCGTACCTGTACACCGGACAAGTCTTATTTTTCGTGAACTCAACCCTAATTACTCATTCCTGAATGCACTTCCTTGTCATCAATTCTTATCCCTGCATTGTGTAATGCTCTCTAAGGACAATATCAAACGAGAACAACTCCGACTTTGAAGATAAGATGGAACTAGACTTGTTGTCGCGAGCTTCGGAGTCTCACGCTCAAAAGAGGCAAAAGCGTCCCTTCGAGTCTGCACCTTCCCCACCTCAGGTGTAGCGCAAGGTGCTTGCCAAGAAGCATGCGTCCAAGGCCAAGGACGCAGCTGGCTCCAGCTCTGTAGCTCTTCGCCAATTGAAGGGCAATTGAAAGTGAATTGCATCGGGCCCAGTCGGCCCTCTCAAGATGCATGATCCGAGGCAGGGAAACAAAGATCCCTCCGAGGAGAAGTTCAATGGCAAAGGAAGCGATGTTGCTTCCAAACTCAGATTTGTGGACTGCTCCCTCCACTAGGGCCCCTCCCCAAAAAGGGTCTCCTAGTGGAATCTTGATGTACTTAGCAGCAATCTTTGCCTCATGCAATAAGGCTGAAGTGAACACTCACAAGCTGAACAAGGCGAGGAAGGCAGATGTGAGGTATGTCAAAGAAAATGTCAAGCCTATTTGCTAGAAGCTGGAGATCGATCCTATTGGATCCCCAGTCATCTCTGAAGATTCAGCCTCTGATTTCACTTAGCTCGGTCCTTTGAATCCCTTCGAGCTTGCCTACTTTGGCATTGTGATAGGAAAAAGGTTGAGGCCAATCTTCCGATAGGTAATGGATAGGTCGATTGATGTGGAGATCTCGACGTTGATGATCCGAGGCTCTCGAGTAGAACACGAACAACCCCTACAATCACTACACCACCGCTCCATTGGTTATCAACCGTGCTTCACACGATTGACCTAGCCAAGAAGGCTAATCCCTGCAAGTGCAACCGAGAACACAAGCAAGAACGTAGAAGAAGCAATCTGAAATTGCTGAATTTGGGGTTTCACAAACCGTAGAACGGCGATATTATTGATCTAAGCAAAACCCAATTGTTCATGGCGGCTACCATGGAGTATATATAGGTGGGAGGACGTCCAAGGGGGTTTTAGGGTCGTGACCTAACCCTAAGACACGAAAATAATGGACTTAGACTTGATACAAGGCCCAATGGCCCAAGACGGTGGCGCAGCACCCTGACAGATTCTGTACTTGATTTTGTTTCGACGATTGCCGACGACTCCTTAAGAATTTTGACATGGGACCGGTGCCATTGGAAAGGTTATCCTCTCCCCTTTCCGTGTATATAAAGAACGTCCAAAACGGAGTACGTATGCGTCCTAGGCGTCCGTTTTAGTGCGTACTTCTCCTGGACTCCGAGTTGGATACGATTTGGAGTTTGGTTCGGTTTCCATCTTCTTTGAACGAATTCTCTGGTCTTCCACGTCCCTAATACTCCCTCCAAGTACTCCTTGAACCTCTCCATGGATCCTAATCACAAATAAATCATTAAGTAGTAATTTATGTTCAAAAACATATAAGGAAATATATAAGAACGAGTTCACCTCTGAAATTAATTGTTGTGTATGAACTCTATTGATTGCATCTTGTATGTTCAATGGAGTGTTGTTTGTATCCATAGAAGTGATGTCCTCATCACATTGGGGGCGCTTCGAGTGGACCCGCTCCTCCTCCTCCTCCAAAGTCGTAGGATGAAGATCAAGATGTGGAGAGAACCGACAACGAGGAATGAGCCAATAGATCCCTCCCCCCTTCTTTTTGGTGTCTTAATGCCAAAGGTGGAGAGATTGAGGGGGAGTCACTAGTCCTAGCTGTAGGTTGAGATATGAGAGCCTCATAACTTCATTTGTGTATCTTTTTGTGTCTCTCTTGGGTTATAAAACTTTAATACTATTATCTCTATCCTTGGTTTTGTGGTGTGATGGAATGACTTTGCTTATGTTATGAAATTTGTGATTTTTCTTTGAAATTGACATATATTGCTTGATACAGGTATTTCAATGTCAATCACTTCATTCTCATCACGATTATTGCTCATACTCACGTAGTTTTACACCCCACCATAAAGAGTGCACATATGACCTATGTCATTGCTTAACTTATACCTAACTCATATGTGCACACTTTATGAAAATTCTGCATTTTTATCATATTCTTTGAAATATCAATTGGTTTTCATCAATAACAAAAAAGAGGGAGATTGAAAGTGCATCTAGGCATCCCTTGTGGGTTTTGGTTGATTCATGACAAACAAATGAGATCCTAATCAAATTGTTGAGATGAGTGCAGGTTTTAATGAAAAAATGGAGTAAGCACAAAAAGAAAGGAGAATGGGGATCTATATGGAAAAGAGCTCAAGAGTTGAATAGATTATATCATTGTGTATGGAGTGTGTTGTAGAAACACACCCCAAGAGCTCAATCACAAGAAAACTCGCTCACTGCACTAATTTATACAGGTCCGGACAAGTCCGATAATATCCGAACTAGTCTAATAACCCCTCTGTTCAAAATCGGACAAGTCCTCCAAGTGCGGACTTGTCTGCACAGTCCAGGTTTACACAGACCTGACTAGTACGATATCACAACGAACTAGTCTGATATCTTTCTGACTAAAATCGTACTAGTCCTCCCACATGCGGACTAGTCCTCCCACGTGCAGACTAGTCCTCTACACTTTCGAGATTTGCACAAAATCGAACAAGCCCGAAATTACCACAGACTAGTCCAATAACCTCTTTGACTAAAATCGGACAAGTCCTTCAAATGCGAACATGTCCACAATTCACTAAGGAGATCACCATAGTCGGACTTGTCCAAAAATAAACGGACTAGTCTGAATGTTTCCAGAGCCTAAATTGGACTAGTCCGCCATAAATCGGACAAGCCCGATCTTCCTGAGAACTTAGGGTTTCCTACACGCTGCACACCGGACTAGTCCATACTCCACCACGGACTAGTCCGGACCCTCAAAACCCTAACGGTAACTTTTGGAAACACCGTATAAATAGATGTGCACGACCCTACTTTCATAAAACTCGACCCCGTGCGTCTTCACACCCTCCAAGGGCGTATAAAACACATCTCTCCATGCAATCCAATGCAAGAAAGATCAATCCCTTGAGGATTCACTTTGGATCAGAGGAGAGACATGATTCCACACGTTTGAGCTCTTGGGTTTGATCTCTAACACACTCCTCTATTTCATTGTTGATCTTAAGATTGTGTTCTTGGTGGTGTTTGGTTTGTAATCTTGGGGAGCCCTCAACTCGTGAGAAGGCCCCTTGAACTTGGTGATTTACCCTTGTGGTAGCGATAGAGAATTGGCCTTCATGGCGATTCGACGAGTTTAGGGTTGGTGAAGACCCGTTCCTTTTGTGGACTCCTCAACGTGGATGTAGGTTGCCTCCGTGGGAACCGAACCGCGGGATAAACTCTTGTGTCAAACTTTTTCTTAATTTTCATATTACATTCTAGGGTTTTGTCAATCTTGCATAACCTACGTTAAAACTTTGAAATAAGAATTGGTTTGCATTATACATAGCTTCATTGACTCAATACTTGCAAGTTACATACTATATTCCGCTGCGTACTGTGATTGTATTGAAATCATTGATCGAACTTCATCAATTTAGTCCACACGCACGGGACTAGTCCGCACTCTACCGGACTAGTCCGATATCTCTGGATTTGATCAGTCTGTTAAGTGTTGCAGGTTCTGACTAAAATTCAAAAAGGTCTATTAACCCCCTCCCCTCTAGGCCACATTCATATCGCCTTCAAGTGCAGTTTGCAATGTGTCCCAGATTTCCTTTGCAATTTCGAGTCCATCCACCTTGGTGAACTCGTCCCGACTTAGCAAAGATGTGATGACTACTGCAGCTTGAGCATTCCGATGAATTGCTTGCTCTTGGCTTGGTGTAATCTCTTCATCATCGTCCATGATATCTATTCATGTACACACAATATGCCACAAGCTGGGATTGAGTGAGATTAAGTGCATTTTCATGTTTTGCCTCCACATTAAGTAAACATTCCTATCAAAGTGTGGGGCTTTTCCTAAAGGAATAGAGAGATAATGTCTATTGTTAGAATTTAAGTGATCGTAGTTGAAAGGATATCGGGAGTAGTCGGTGTGACTACTCCCCTTCTTCTTGTCTTCGATCTTCACTTTCCCTTTGGAGAGGGATTTCTTCCTTAGCAGTGCCTTGAGTTCAAACGTCTCCTCATCGTCATCCTCGAAGGCCTGAATGGCATCGAGGAGCTTCTCCAATTTTTGAGCTTTTACATCTTCAACCTTCTCTTAGTTGAGACTCTTTTGCATATCCTTCATGTCCGACATGTTCTCTTCGAGCGTGTAGTCTCTTGCGAAGAGTCCTGCTCTGATACCAATTGAATGTGGCCTAGAGGGGGAGGGTGAATAGGTCTTTTTTATTTTTAGTCGGAACCTGCAACACTTAGCAACATGATCAAATACCAGGAAATCGGACTAGTCTGGTAGAGTGCGGACTAGTCTGGTGCATGCGGACTAGATCGATCAAGTTTGATCGATTATCTTGATCCTAGACTCTGTGTAGTGGAAATATACTTGTACTCAGAGTGTAATACTTCTATGAAACTGGATGTTGTACAAGTTAACATTATATTCAATGTTTTAATGTAATATGAATAAGATCAAGTAAAACCCTAGATATAAACAAAAGTAAGAACAAAATGCACAAAGTGATGACACAAGATTTTTATATTGTGGTTCGGTTCCCACAAAGACAACCTACGTCCACGTTGAGGAGCCCACGAAAGGACCGGGTCTTCACCAACCCTAACCTCGTCGAATCGCCACGAAGGCCAATTATCTTTCACTATCACAAGGGTAAATCACCAAGTTCAAGGGGCCTTCTCACAAGTTGAGGGCTCCCCAAGATTACAAAGCAAACACCACCATGAACACACTCTTAAGATAAACAATGAAACAACAGGAGTGTGCTAAAGATCAAACCCCAGAGCTCAAACATGTGAATCATATCTCTCTTTTGATCCAAGATGAATCCTCAAGGATTTGATCTTTCTTGCGTTGGATTGCGTAGAGAGATGTGTTTTTCTATGCTCTTGTAGGTTGTGACAGCCCTGGGAGTCGAGAGGGGTGAAAGTAGGGCCATGCACACCTATTTATATGGTGTTTCCAAAAGTTACCGTTAGATTTTCGAGGGTCCGGCCTAGTCCATAGTGGAGTCCGGACTAGTCCAGTGTGCGGCGTGGAGGAAACCCTAAGTTCTCATGATGATCGGACTTGTCCGACATAGGGCGGACTAGTCTGATATAGGCTCTGGAAATGTTCGGACTAGTCCGGTTATTTTTGGACAAGTCCGGCTGTGGTGATCTCCTTAGTGAATTGGGACAAGTCTGCATTTAGAGGACTTGTCCAATTTTAGTCAAAGAGGTTATCGTACTAGTCTGTGGTAATTTCGGACTTGTCCGATTTCGTGCAAATCTGGGAAGTGTAGAGGACTAGTCCGCACTGGGGAGGACTAGTACGATTTCAGTCAGAAAGATATCGGACTAGTCCGTGGTGATATCGTACTAGTCCAGTCTGTGTAAACCTGGACTGTGCAGACAAGTCCGCACTTGGAGGACTTGTCCGATTTTGAACAGAGGGGTTATCAGACTAGTTCAGATATTATCGGACTAGTCCGGACCTGTATAAATTAGTGCAGTGAGTGAGTTTTCTTGTGATTGAGCTCTTGGGGTGTGTTTCTCCAATACACTCCATACACAATGATCTAATCTATTTAGCTCTTGAGCTATTTTCCATATAGATCCTCATTCTTCATTCTTTTTGCGCTTTCTTCATAATTTCTTTTAAGACCTGTGCTCATCTCAACAATTTGGTTAGGATCTCATTTGTTTGTCATAAATCAACCAAAACCCACAAGGGATGCCTAGATGCACTTTCACTATATTCCCTACCAAGCTCCACATATAAGCCTTATTTAGTGGCAGGATGAGTTTAGGCATAATGCCTTGGTGAGGAAATATTTCCACTACACACAAAGGAGAGACCGAGAGAATCAAATTGAGGTACTTAAAATCTAAATTGAACTCTATTGAATTTGAGTGGCACTTGATTTCTAGGGTATGCGTGCTCCATTTGCTGTTCTATCTTTCAACCACCCATGAATAGTAGATGGCATCAGCCCCATAATGACTTGAGATGGGTGAAGTACCATGCCAATTTTTGCAATACTAGGTAGTGTATTTTGTTGTGCATATGGTACTTTTGAAAAATAGAACATAGTAGCAACTCATGATCATCAACCTAAAGTCTTGACTTTGTTCGAAACGAGCAAATGATAAGCTTGGGGGAGTTTGTTGACTTGTGTTATATATCAATTTCACCCGTCAATATAACTCAATTTTGTGAAGGAAATATCATTTCTTGCTCACATCACCTTTCTATTTAACCTATGTCCACATGTCCTTGTAGAAAATGGTGTATGCAAGTATTTTATGAAGAATTGAAGTGAACAAAGGGATGGATCCTATAAATTATCATCCAACCCAATTGAGCACCGACATGTGGCACCACATGGATCAAATGGCCCTAAGGTATTTACTAAGTATGCTAGCATTGTGCTAGGATAGCAACTAGCATTGGATGTCTCGTAGAACCACGGATTGAAGAGGTAGCTAGTAGGTGGTGACAGCCCTATCTGTCCTGTGTAATCCTCCACGTTTGGCTATACCACAGGCTCTTGACGGGAGTCGTCCTAGTATTGCTAGGGGTAAACCCGTGCGCAATGTGTTGAACAACTTAGCATAAGTATTCACCATTAACATGCTCATTAGTATCTAACCCAGGCTATGTATATGTATATTAGAAGCATTGTAGGAGTAACTCCCCAACTCTTAGTCTAATCTCCATTAGGACCCATTTACCCTCTAGAATGGATTGCTTAGGTGTGTGTCATACTACCCATATTATCAACGTACCCTATCTTGATAATTGCTTAGTATCCCCTAGCTTGATCATAAGAGTAGTGTTTGCTTTACTCCATTGCCTTCCTTTGGGATAAATATGATACCCTTGGGAATACTCTTGGGTGAAATGCTACACAACAGTTTTCGTGCGCTTGCGGACCTCATCTCTTTCGAGAGATGATCTGTGGACGTAAGAAATGTCAACAAGCATTTCTGGCGCCGTTGTCAGGGATGATTTGTTAATGTTCTTAGTAGCTGTCAACATGCATTGCTGGCACCGTTGGTGGGGATGATTTCTTAATGTTTCTTACTAGCTGTCAACATTGAGAAGATGATAAAGTGCAAGCAAGGAACATTTTTGCTGTTGGTTGCCTGCTCACTCGATGAACAACTCGGCCTGGCATGTGCAGAAAAGAGGAGGGCAACAATGGTGTCAGTAGCAAGAATAGAGGAAACAATACTCGTTTGTAGAGTGAATGGTTGATCAGAGGGTGATAGAGTGAGGGATTAGATTGGCTTTAAGGCCATTGCCACGCTGGTGCTTGCTTGGGGCCTTGGGCGCGTGCTGTCAGGCTGGAGCGAAGCGAGCAAACATCGATCGGCGGGGAGAAGCCAAAACAGAGTCAGCAACAACAAATGTGAGAATGGAAGGTGGGTCCCACAGCCGCACCTCCTTATCCCTCTCTGGTCTTTGAATTCTCTCACCAACAATTGTCTAAAAACTCAAGAATTTTGTTGGTAGTCCAAATAAATTGTGTGGAATATGAATCTGAAATCAAATCATGGGTTTGACCAAGTTTCATTAGAATTCGAATTTGATTGGAATTCAGTGTCACCATTGAATTATATAGAAAACATTCTTCAAAAATTCTAAAATTTTGCAGAGGTACTATTTGGAATTATTTGTGAACTCATATTTATATTTGGACCCAGCTTGAACAAGAGCTATTCTTTAAATTTTTATTTCCCTCTTCTAAGGTTTTAATTGATTTGATTTCTTCCATTATTATTTGAATTATTTTTATTCTTCTCATTTTTCTTCTTCCTAACTGAATTTGATACTTTGCGTTTTATTGCTTTTACAGAGAAGGTTCTCTTTCCATTGAATACCTGGAACTGCACCTATAGCTAAAAGGCCATATGGGATGACTGCTAATGAACTAGTGGAGCTCAAGAAGCAGATTCAAGAGCAGCTAGAAAATGGTTTTATACGCCCAAGTTCCTCACCACGGGGAGCCCCAGTGCTCTTCGTAGATAAGAAGGATGGATCCCAAAGGATGTGTGTCGATTTCCAGTCTCTCAATGAGGTGACAATCAAGAATAAGTATTTGTTGCCCCGCATAGGGGATTTGTTTGACCAAATGAAGGGAGCTCGAATATTCTCCTGGATTGATCTTTGATCAGGGTACTTCCAGCTAAAGATTAGGCCTTCACATATTCCTAAAATAGCTTTTCGGACACGGTATGGATCATATGTGTACATGGTTATGTCATTCGGGTTGATGAATGCACCTGCTCACTTCATGTACCTCATGAATAAAGTCTTCATGGAGTATTTGGATCAGTTCGTCGTAGTCTTCATCGATGATATCATGGTAAACTCAAGAAGCAAAGAAGAGATGAAGAGCATTTAAGGATGACATTGCAGAAATTGCGAGAGCACTAGTTGTATGTCAAGTTTAACAAGTGTCAATTCTGGTTGAGAGAGATATTATTTTTAGGCCACATCATCTCCGAAGGAGGAGTATCTGTTGATCCAGGAAAAGTAAAAGATGTTTGAAGTGGTAACCCCCACAAAATGTGAAGGAAATCTGGAGTTTCTTAGGAATCGCTAGATATTATCGCCGTTTCATCAAGGACTTCTCCAAGATAGTGAAGCCCATGAATGAACTACTAATGAAGGAGAAATCATTCAAATGGACTCAGGCTTGTCAGGACCGCTTTGAGGAATTAAAGAACAGATTAACAACTGCACCGGTATTAATATTTCCAGATGTGAGCAACAACTTCAATATTTTTGTGACGCATTGAGGCAAGGATTTGGCTGTGTATTGATGCAAGAAGGCCGAGTAGTAGCTTATGCATCTAGGCAACTGAAGAAGCATGAATTGAATTACCCTATGCATGATCTCGAACTCGCAGCCGTAGTGCATGCATTAAAGATTTGGGGGCATTACATTTTTGGAAACCAATGTGAGATTACACGGATCACAAGAGTCTCAAGTACATATTCACGCAAGCGGATCTGAATTTGAGGTAAGAAAGATGGTTAGAGCTCATCAAGGACTATGATATGGGAATTAACTATCACCGATGAAAGGCTAATATAGTGGTTGATGCCCTAAGCCGAAAAGGAGCAAGTTAGTAACTCATGGTATGGGAACTACCGTCCTAGCTGTGTAAGGAGTTTGAACAATTAGATCTCGAATTTTTGAATAAAATAGGAGCAATGGGAGTAAACCCAACACTGCAACAAGAAATATGAGAATGTCGGTTCCCTCCATACCAAGTACCCCTGATACCGCACTGAAATCCAAAGAGTTCCTATGTCCGAGTTGAAGACTTCCGAAGGCAACACGAGAACTGCAGCACTGGGCCCGCATCCCTCATTTGGGTAGCCCCGGTGCTGCCATGTGTCTTGCGGGGCCAGATCTACCATCCTTCACATTGAAACTCCGGTACTGCCATGTGGCCAGCAACCCCGAACCTAACCCCCAGTAGACTTAAGCTCCGATGCTGCCACATGTCAAGTGATTCCGGACCTGCCTCCCCATACAGGGAAGCTCCCGATCTGCCACGTGTTAGACCTCCATACCTAAGCCTCCAACGGGAAGACTACAGGATCTCCAATGGCTCGGACATTCAAGAGGCTATTAAACAGCCGTTACAAGACCTGATTAACATTTCATTAATTTAGTATTAATGACACACGATCAGAGGACTGTCAATACAGGTAGCACCACCATTAAGGCGCGTTATCACATTGTTAATCACTCATATTACCAGTATATCATATATATGGTGATTAATATAGCCAGGGCCACCTGTCGGGCCAGGCAAGCTCTCTAAGGGCCAGTCCTTAGCTTATAAAAGGGTTGCGTCGCACGGTAGAAGGCAACTAAGCTTACAAGCAACCACAGACACTCACCACAATCAACAACTATCCCATGGAGTATGGTATTACGCTCAGGCGTCTTGAACCACGTAAAAACTCATGTGTCATCACCTTGTTCGTGATCTTACGTGCCCTATCCGAATACGAACCTCCGTGGACTACACTTTAGTAGTACCAGGGGAAGTGTCGTTGCCACACTTTGACATTTGGCATGCCAGGTAGGGGGGGCCTGAGATCTCAAGATGGTGAACTCCGCCATAGCTTTGTCCAACGATTCGGCTGAACAGCCTGCTGGAGGAAATCCATCCATTGTGCAGCAGCCAGCCAACACTGTTGTTCCAGTGGGTGTCGTTCCACCACAACCTCCACTATCGCAGCAAGATGGTGTGTTCGCATTGTTCACTGCATCGATGAACAACCCTTATGTTGAGCATTTAGTTGCAATTGCAGCTAATGCCCTCAGCGTCCAAGGTCTATCCCATACTGGTCAGGCACCTACTCGGAAGAGGACCTTGTCTTGTAGACTTGGTCCTCAGACGTCGCAGCACAGGATATGTGCGCCCTCCCAGCAAGTGACGTCACTGCCCTCCGGGACATGCCACACTCATACGGCGTCGAGGCTTCCTACACAGGACCTTCGGTAGAGCTCGACCGCTGATAGATGAGGCAGGACGACCGCGTCCATATCGAGCGCGCTCTCGAGAGGCGAGTGGCTCGGGAAAACCCTTCCCGTTTGGGAGTGGGGGGCGGTTGTTCATCCCTAGCCATGCATCTTTGCATGGTCGAATGGCCACCCAAGTTCTGGCCTCATCTGTCTGAGAAGTATGACAGGACAACCAACCCTATCGAATTTCTTGAAATCTACTCCACCGCCATCCTCGCGGCTGGAGGCAATGAGGCTGTGATGGCCAACTATTTTCCTTTGGCTCTAACCGGGACAACAAGGTCCTGGTTTATGAGTCTCCCTCCTGACTCCATCTATAGTTGGGGGGAACTATGTCGCCAGTTCACTGCAAACTTTCGGAGCTCCTACACCCGACCTGGCATAGAGCTGGACATGTTTGCCATACAATAGAAGGCAGAAAAATCGTTGTGATCATTCATCCAGTGGTTTTCTCAGGGGTAGAACACTATTCCTTCAATCTCCAACACCTCTTTCAGTGTTGCATTCCGATAGGGAGCTAGATATAAGAAGATGCTGGAGAAACTAGCAACCAAAGACGTCGGCAGCGTCATGGAGCTCTTCAGCCTAGCTGACAAATGTGCTAGCTCTGCGGAGGGCTGAGAGATGCACTCCAAACCAGCTATGGAGGCTAGTAAACCCTCCTCTAAGGTTGAATCTACTGCCTTAGGCGATGGAAAGAAGAAGAAGAAGTCCAACGGAAAGAATAAGGTGTTGGCCGACATGCCTACTGCTTTTGCTGCTGCAGCTCCTGGTGGTCGAGGGCCACGCCCCATAAAACGACCCTGACCATTGACTAAGGACGTCGACGGTGAGAAGATGTGGTGTATGATTCATAAATCAAACACCCATAAAATTGAATATTGTCGCAGGGTCCAGCGACTTGTTGAACGCAACAACAAGCACTAAGAAGAAGCCCCTTACCGCCAACGGGAGGGAAAACAAAATGTCGGCGAAGCTCCATCTGATCAGAAGCTAGGCTCCTAGGAAACCAAAAGGTGCCTAAAGGGTGTCTACAATACCGTCGACGACGACTCTGATATCTCCAGCAACGAGCGTTAGAAGACTCTCCATATGACATATGTAGGGTCCTGGGATATTACCTCTTGGCGTATCCTCAAGACAATGCGTCGGGAGATGGTTGTTGCAGCTACCACCGCCAAGGCAGAACCTCATCAGAAGTGGATGGATACTACCATCACCTTTGATGCTTCAGATTGCCCAAAGAACATGATCGGAGCTGGTCAGCTGCCTTTGATGGTCTCTCCTACCATCAACAACATCTAGCTCTATCATGTACTGGTGGACGGAGGTGCAGCGCTCAACATCCTCAGCTTCATGGCTTTTGCGAAGCTCCAACTAAGCCTATCGAACCTTAGGCACTCACGCCTTTTCTCTGGAGTAGGTTCGGGAGCCATCACTACTCTCGAATCAATTATACTCCCGGTGACCTTCGATACTAGGGATAACTAAAGGTCCGAGAAGCTGGTCTTTGATGTGCACACATCAGCCTTCCCTTCAACAGATAACTATAGGCAGGCCAACCCTGTATAGTTTCATGGCTACAGAACACTATGGATTTTTTTGTTGAAGATGTCGAATCCTTCAGGCATCCATCGGATCCATGGGGATCACACTGCTGGAGTCACTGCGCTAGAAGAACTTCATGCGCTTGCAATGGTGCAAGAAGATGAATTTGGCAAGGATCAGCCAGTCAATAGCCTTTGAGCTCACGTTAGCGTGGCTCAACTTCTGCACCTCATATGCAACAAAGCAGTGACACCGGCATCTCCATCAAAATCGTCCAAATTGGTTCTGATGTTGCCTAGACCACTCGTATATCAGGAGGTCTGGATGACAAATAGGAACTCTCCCTCGTCACTTTCATCCAGTCAAATGTCAACGTCTTCGCATGGCAACTATCATAGATGCCTGGGATATCTAGGGAGGTGATCGAGCACAACCTGGAGATATACCATGATGCACGTCCAATACATCAAAAGCCCCAGAAGCAATCTGTTGAGCAGTAGAACTTCATCAGACAAGAAATCAAGAAGCTGCTCGATGCTGGTTTCATACAGGAGGATCACCATCTTCGGTGGCTGGCAAACCCAGTCGTTGTACGAAAAGTCGGCGGGAAGCTTCGGATGTGCATTGACTACACCACCTTGAATAAGGCATGCCCAAAAGACCCATTTCCACATCCTAGAATAGATCATATAGTGGATTCTACCTACGAGTGTGAGTTATTGTGTTTTCTAGACACATATTCTGGATATCATCAAATTCAAATGTATAGGGAAGGTGAAGAGCATACTACCTTCGTTACAATAGATGGGTTATACTGTTACACTGGCATGCCTTTCAGTCTCAAAAATTCTACTTCAAATTTGTGCGAGCCATGCACAAAACATTTGGAGAGCTCATAAGGGACTTGGTGGAGGTCTACGTCGAAGACATCATTGTCAAGGTGATGAACAAGGAATCACTCCTTGGCAATCTGCAAGCTGTCTTCGACAAGCTACACTTGATGTGTATGAAGCTCAACCTGGACAAGTGCATCTTCGGGGTTAACACCGAAAAGCTCCTTGGTTTCTTGCTGACTCACCGAGAAATTGAGGCAAATCTAGCAAAGATCAAGGCCATCGAAGAAATGCGGCCCCTAGCTCGCGTCAAGGACGTCCAGAAGCTAACTGGATATCTAGCTGCCCTCAACCAGTTCATTTTAAGACTAGTAGAGCGGGTGCTTCCCTTCTTCAAGCTATTGAGGAAGTCCGGGCCATTTCACTGGTGTGGAGAAGCAGAGAAGGCGTTCCAAGAGTTCAAGTAGCTCCTCAACACACTACTAGTTTAGGTTGCTCCAGAGCCCGGTGAGCCTTTTCTGCTTAACATTTCAGCAACTACGGAGGTTGTCAACATGGTCCTGGTCGCAGAGATACCAAAGCCATCTTCAGCTTAGGAGCCTAGACCCCCTCGAGAGGGTCCGAAGCTACCTAAAGTCGAGTCTGTGTTCCAGCCCCCAGGCACGGATCCTAAAGGTAAGAGGCTTGTGGATCAACCTCTCACAATCAAGGGAGTTTCTACTGTTCAAGAAAAAGATCCGGACCCCTCTAAGGAGGTTCGAGCTGATGAAGAAGAAGATTTGGATCCCTCCGGGAGAGCTTGGGTTGCTCAAGAGGAAGATTTGGACCCCTCCAGGAGGGTTCGGTTTGATGGAGAAGAAGCTTCGAGCCCCTCGCGAAGGGTCCGGACCGTACAGCGGCCAGTGTACTTCAACAGTGAAGTGTTCCACGATGCCAAGACTCATTAGATTGATGTGCATAAGCTTCTATATGCAGTCCTTATTGCTCCAAGAAAGCTACGTCACTACTTCCAGACCCACAAGATATCAGTGGTAACCTCTTATACACTATGTGCTATATTGCATAATCCAAATTCAACTAGAAATTTCACAAAGTGGGTTGTGGAGTTGGTAGAATTTGATCTCGAATTTCTACCTTGACATGCAATCAAGAGTCAGGCACTGGCTGACTTCGTTGCAGAGTCGAATCCTTGTTTATAAACTCCATGGGGCCTCAGTGAGCAGAAGCCGGAACCTAAGGTCCCAGTCTTCACTAAGCCTCACTAGACATTCTACTTTGATGGCTCTATGCAGAAGCAGGGGGCCAGAGCTAGAATCCTTCTCCTCACTCCGACCAGTGAGAAGGTAAAGTACATGGTGCACATTGACTTCAAGGCAACCAACAACATGGAGGAGTACGAAGCTCTCATCTACGGACTCAAGGTGGCGCTGTCATATGGCGTCAGGCAGGTAATAGTGAAGGGTGACTTGCAACTCATCATCAAACAAGTCAAAGGTGAATGCATTTATAACAATCCCCAACTCATTGCTTATTTACTTGATGTCCAGAAGCTGCAGAAGGACTTCCACGTCCTAGATCTCTGTCATGTCCAGCGTCTCAACAATGCCTAAGCTGATGACCCTTCGACGAAGGCTTCAGCGGGAGCTCAAGCTACAGATGGAGTTTTTGTTGGAAGATTGTCAGGACCTGCCGCTCAGCCTACCGAACTGAGTGATGGAGGCGAGACCAGCACCTCAAAGCTGGCGGTCCCACGACCCTGTTACCATGGCGCCCACCAAAGATCTTTGGCGCTGTAGGAATCTCCGAGCAACCTAATTCACAAGTGCAGCATTCCAAGAGTACTGCAAAAATCTTGGCATACTTGTAAGCTACGGATTAGTAGCTCACCTGGCAAGTAATGGCCAAGCTGAGAGAGCTAATGCAGAAATACTCAAGGGATTCAAGATGTGCACATATGAGCACATGAAAAAACATGGCACCAACTGGATAGAGGAGCTTCTGTCCGCATTGTGGGCAAGCAGGACAATACCAAGCCAGGCAACCGGAGAGACACCTTTCTTCTTGACATATGAAGCTGAAGCATTCCTTTCTCCGAAGATCACCATGGGTTCTCTTGGAGTCCGGACCTTTGACGAAGCCACGCAGGACAAGCTTTAGCGTGAATACCTAGACCCCGTCGATGAGGCAAGGTGCCAAGCAGCTGTTCAGAACGCACGATACCGCCAGGCGCTCTGATGCTATTATCAAAGGTTCGAGCGCAACTGGCAGCTAGAAGAAGGCGATCTGGTGTTGCAAAAAATACTGACTCGAGAAGGGATGAACAAACTCTGCCCAAGCTGGTAAGGTCCCTTCCGGGTTATCAAAGGCCCAAATACGTTCGCTTGGCAACAGAGGATGGGACTCCGCTTCCCAATCTGTGGATCATCGAGCACCTCCGTGAGTTTTATGCATAGCTACACGAAGGTGAGTCTGTTTGAATAAATTGTATCTTCTAATAGTCCAAGGACAGAGTCGGGAAGGGTCCTACCACACTTAACTTGGTCATGTACTTTAGGTGTGTCTTTACCCTCCCTGGGTTAAATCAAGATGAATATCACACTTACTTGGTCATTGTACTTCAACTGTATCCTTGTCTTCCCCTGTAATTCAGACCTTAATGAGAAAACATTTTATAAGGATAGACTCTACGTGCATTTCATTTGTACAAGCTCATTACTTTTTTACCTTCTTGTCTATAATAATGTTATGCAATCCCTTTGGAATTTAGTCCAAGGTATACGTGTGATATATAAGTTGTGTTGTTAATCTTCTTTTTGGTCTTATCATTGCTGCATGGTCTACTCGCTTGAAACCAAAGCTAATGATAGGTCTGGAGTGTGCTATCTACTTAGACTGGTCAGGCACCTTAAGTATGCCACTCTACCTATATCCTTGCAGGTCACAGTAGGGCTGGTCCGAAAGGCATTCAAACCTAAAGAGATTTAATCAATACACTTATGTCATCATGCTAAATTCCTTAGGATCAAAAAGTCAAAGAAGGATAATAAGTCACAAATAAGTTATAGACAAAAGGATGAATTTTATTGCTTTTCTTCTTTCTTATGCGTAGGAAAAATGAACACTCGATGGCAATTAGCTCGGTGAGGGTGGATGCTGCCAGAGCACTAGCTCTGACAACCTTCAGTGGGCCCGCTGTCAACGTTCTACATATTGACAGTGGGCACTATCGAAGCTACCAAGCTCCAACAACCCCCAGGGGGCCCGCCATTAATGTTCTATACGTTGATAGTGGGCGCCGTCAAGGATGCCAAGCTCCGACAGCCCCTAGGGACCAGCCGTCGACATTCTATACATTGACAGCGGGCTCCATCGAAGCTACCAAGCTCCGACAACCCCCCAGGGGGCCCAGCGTCGACGTTCTAAGCATTGACAGTGGGTGCCGTCGAAGCTACCAGGCTCCAACAACTCCTAGGGGGACCACCCTCGACGTTCCAAACATTGACTGTGGGCGACGTCGAAATAGCAAAGCTTCGACAACTCCTAGAGGGCCCACTGTCGACATTTTATGTGTTGATTGTGGGCGCCGCTGATACTACCAAACTCCGATAACTCCCAGGGGGCCCGCCATGGAGGGTTTATGCCTTTATAGTGGGCGCTATCGAAGCTACCAAGCTCTGACAACTCCCAAGGGGCCCGCCATCGATGTTTTATGCGTTGATAGTGGGCGCCGTCGAAGCTGGCCAGCTCCGACAACTCCCAGGGGCCCGCCGTTGACAAAACAAAGGGCCCATGGAAATATCGATGGCAAGTCTCGAAACTCGGAGCTATCATACTGGGTACATATTCGGACCTATCGAGTTTTCAAGACGTTGTCTAAATCTTCATGGTAGATGCCCTAAATTCATTGATCACATCTACCACGGGGCCAACAATATAAAGGGCAATGCATTGAAGACACAAAAATGGAAGTCAGAAGGATTTCATTCATTCAAAATCAGAGGATTACAAGATGAAGGCAAAAAAGGAGAAGTCCTATGTACTAGAGTTCCAATTGAAGAAGGGGGCAACTATTTTGGCAGCATCTTGAATGTTGGCCCTGGCGGCTTCTTCCTCCTCGGCATGGAGTCCTTCGAACACCGGAGCTAAAGACATCTGGGGGTCCCGGCTCTTGAAACAGGCCAACACATACACGGCGATGTTTTTAGCCAGGGACCTTCCTTTCGTCTCCAGTTCTTCGATAACCACATCTCCCACAGCTTCCAGCTTCTTGCCGGTGGAGTTCAAGGTCGCCAGTGCCAGGTCCGTCTCTTGCTCCAGGTTAGTCAGACGTACCAGGCCGAAACCAAATGGCACCAGATATTCATTCGCAAGCCCTTTGAAATCCCAGAGTTGTTGGTACTCGGTTGCCCTCAAGTTCCTAAACTCCTCTAGTGACTTTCTGGCAGCCGAAAGTTCTACAGAACCTTCCTTGGAGAAGCGCTCGACTTCCTTAGCGTGCTTCTAGATACTTTCAGCCAGCCGCTTCTCTTTGTTGTTGAGCTCTTTCTCTCGGAGGTGGATACTGTACCTCCGCTCTGCCAAGTCCTTCTCCTTGGTCTTAAACTTTTACTCCTTGGTGGAGATAACAATCTCTCTTTTGTAGACTTTTACCCCCACACGCCATATCCGATCCTTCTCTTGCTCGTATGACAGAGAACTGTTCGACGCTATCATCCAAGCTTTGCTCTAACAGTTACAGACTTTGGGTGAGCTCCTCCTCCCTCCTCACGAGGTCTTCCTCTTTCTCCAAGAGCTTATCCTCCTTTTGATCGAGGGCTTCCTGATGCTTGATAAGTTGCTCATTCAATTCATTGAGGCTATCTGAGCGGTTGTCGGCCGCTTCACTAGCCTCCTAAGCATGCTCATAAACCTCCCGGGTCTTATCATCGAGGGCCTTGATCATGGCCTCTCTCTTACTGAGCGCCTGGTCTAACCGCGCTAGCCGGGCTTTTTCCATGGCCACCCACTCCGTCTGGTCAGCCAGCCGAGACTGCGTCAGCTTCATCTCAAAATGAAGTCTATCGCGCCAACGCCTTAGTGTGTTGCGCTCTTCTTCGAGAGTCTTGCCTTTGTAGTTGAAGGCAAGCTGCACTTGACGGAGACTTGAGCAGGCATTGTCGATAGACAACGCCAGAGGAACCGGCTCCGAGCCCGCCTGAGGTGCCTCTGCAGGCTCCAGTGTGTCTTCCAAAATTACTATCGGATCCCACGGCGTGAGCATGTTCTCCAACAGCTCCACATCGTTGGGGCCGATCTCCGGGAGCACATCAATATTTATTGCAACTGAAGAAGGTCCTGATGTAGGAGCTTCAACATCCGGATCTGATGAAGAGGGTCCCTCAAGCAGATATTCAATAATCGGCCTAGAAGATGTAGGACACACAGCCGGATCCTCTGGTTGCACTGGCTCAGACATAACCACCTCTAGAGCTGTCACAAAAGCATTTGCCGTAGCTTCACCCACTTCTGGCACCAATGCTGGAGCTTCCACAGCAGGCTCCAGAACTGTAGGAGATCCTACAAGCACTTCTTCCACGTGGTCCGGCGCTACCACGGGATCTTTGGTTGATGGCTCTGGACTTGTCTCCACGATAGCTGGCGTCGTAGTTGTCGTGGCATCCTCCAACACCACTGGGGGAGCGGTAGGAGCCGAGGCAGGAGCTCCAGCCGATGCAGCCTCCGGAGCCGCAGTAGGCACAGGAGCCACTATACTTGTTCTCGACATTCTGAAAGCAGAAAGTATGGAATTCACGACAAAGAATGAAACAAAATCAAGACATAAGCTAAAGAGTCGATCCTTACCTAGGAGTATTACCGCTCCAATCGGCACAGATCTTGTTCCTCGGACGCTTGGAGCTAGAGCCCGCCATTTTCGGTGTGGTGGATGCTCTGGTACCCAAACACCTGGAGTCGAGGCGGCTTCCGGCGCAGCCACCTCTGGTACCTCTGTCGTTGGAGGATGCACTTCGGACCTAGGGCCACCAGCTAGCATCGGGGCAGGAGCCGAAGGACCAGCAGAAGCTGGAGGCACGATCACCATGGACCTAATCCGAGGTTGAGGGGTTGCCTCTTTTGGAGTTTCCCTCACACTGCTCCCATCGTTCCTTGTAAGCTTTCACTTGCGACTCAGAACTTCGATAGGACCTTTCACTTTGCCTCAGCTAGAGGTTGATTTCTTGGGAGGTGAAGATGCAATACCTTTTCCTTTGCCTCAGCAAGAGGTGAGCATAGGTCTAGAGCCTTTTCGGGAGCAAGGAGCTCTGGGGATCACAATCCCTACCAGAGGAGTGCTCCGACGCTTGTCCACGAGGGCGACATCATCAAGTGCTGGCATCTTCTTTCGTGGCTCCTTCCTGACCTCTAGCACCATGTTCAGTGGCAGGAACCCCGACAGATGTGTCAAATCATCAGGGTGAATGGCTCCGTGGTGCATCTTTTGGAGAAGAAGATTCAAAGCCTCGTCATTCAAATTGGACCCGATACCAGTCTCAATTCAGTATGGATCCATCTCACCACCAAATGCTCACGGAGGCCATTCTCTCTTCTTCAATCGAGCCCACTAGATAGTCAGGAAGTTGGCAATGACCATCAGGGGAGTCACCCCTCCTTTTATGCACTCCCAGATCCTTGTTAAGATCGGGTTGCACTCCTCCGACAGCATCGGAGCCCCCTCATAGGCATCGGTGTCAACTGCTGGAATGTTGTTAAACAGCTCCAGCATGTTGTGGTGATCCATTGAGATCACCACCCAATACTTCTTCTAGCTGTCTCCACTTCCTATAAGGGAACATCTTCAGGTATTTGAGGGGTGAGTTCTTGCGCTTGATGAAGTAGTAGAAGACAAGAAACTCATTGCTCTTCCTGGTTGCATGGACCGTGAAGAAGGTCAAGAAAAGCTCGATGCAGGGCGGCACACCCACCCACATCTCGCAAAAGTGGACGAATGTTGCCGCTAGCAAGAAAGAGTGGGGGACGAGGTGATGAAGCTACAGATCGTAGAAGTCCAACAACATCAAAAAGAAGCTGGAGAATGGTAGAATGAGTGCCACCATGGTGAACGCCATGAAGTAGATGATCTCGCCAGGGTTCTCCTTCTTGAAGGGGAACTTGCTGACACGAATCAAGTTGTTGAAGGAGTCGCTTGACCACCCCATGTAGGTGCAGACCTTCGACAAATCCTCGACCTTCTTGATCTGGCTGCAGGGAAGACCCAACTCCATTGCGGCAAAGTGGAGTAGAAGTAGAGTTTTCTCCCCGTACAAGTTTTCCCCCTTTAGTAAGCCTTCGCAACGCTTGGATGGAAACCGCGTCTAGATCAAAATCACATTCGGTAAAGTTACACCGTCAAGACAAGGTGGCCCAGGACCACTTTGGTAAAAAGTCATACCAGGTAAACTGTTGTCATGATGAGAATTTGCAACCCCGAGGGGGCCGTCCTGACAAGGCTAGAAAGATCACGTTGTGAATCGATACGAACTTTGTATTGGGAATCGGCGACCTTCAATTGCATGAGATCCGCACGCCAAGATCCCACTCGCCACATCAGGACGGCCCATGTGGCGGTGGCATAACTCTTTGCTATCGCCTCAACTGCCTCGAAAAAGACTTTAAAGTCGCAGCGCGAGAATCAAAGCTGGTCCCACCTCTGGTAGTATAATATCACTTTGAGGGTCTCTTCCAGAGGTGGGCTCAGGTGAAACTATCGATACCCTGCATACCAGGTACCCCCTTATACCGCACTTAAAACCAAGGAGTTCTTGTGTCCGAGTTGAAGACTTTTGTAGGCAACACGCGTCCTGCAGCATTGGGCCTGCATCCCTCGTTTGGGTAGCTTTAGTGCTACCACGTGTCCTGCGGGGCCGGATCTACATTCCTTCATAGGGATGCTCTAGTACTGCCACGTGGCTAGCAACCCCGGACCTAACACCTAGCAGAGGGAAGCTCCGATACTGCCACGTGTCAAGTGGCTCCAGACCTGCCTCCCCACAGAGGGAAGCTCTAGATCTGCCACGTGTGTGACACCCGATTCCGAAAATGAACCAAGCGTGGTGCATATGTGTGCCCAGGACGTTCAACACACATACACGTGTGCATTCACAAAAGGACATACATAAAATTACCACAGAACAAGATTAATTAAGCACTTTTATTACATAATTCATAATATCCTCGAATACAAGCTCTACTTATTATTAATGACAAGTTTGAACTAATGCATCGAAAATAAACTAATTAAAGCAACTATGCAGCTAAGCAAAATAAGCATAAGGGTAGCGCGGCTCCAAGCAACACCACGGGAAAAGCTGACCGCAGACACGCCTAGAACATCGCATTATCGCCGTTATACTCCCAATCCTGAGCTGCAACTGTTGCTGGGGGATTGCAAGGGTGAGTACATGTCGTACTCAGCAAGTGTGGAAAGTATGACATGTAGCTGATTCAAATGACGACAGTAATAAAGGCTAAGTGCTGAAAAGTACATTAAAACATTTAAAAGCAATATATTATATATATATGTGTGAAGTAAACCCATCATAAGCCATGTAGTTACCATAATACTAGTCCATATTTCACTACCATCATCCATATTCCAGATTTCTCATTACCATTAACCATTATCATTGCCATAATTCAATCCATATCCAGCCATAATCATATTACCAATCATAACTAGTACCAAACCATCCCAAATCCAAACCATAACCAAACCATCAAATCCCAGGTTTCCCATAATCATGGAAGTTGTCCAGGTGCTCTTAACCGGGAGCACGTCTATCATGATAGTTTTTAACACGCACTCTGCAGAGGTTGTACTGCTATACCCACGTGTTTGTTATTTGATCACCTTTTGGTGACTATGACCTCTATTATGTTGTCTCACACTGCCGTTGGTTTGTGGCCAAGAGATCACAAAATAGCCTTTACAAAGGGACTACTAGCATGTACGGACCCACTAAGGTTTCACCGGTGGCGATGTCTCCAACTGAGCACATCTTCAACCAAGGGCCCCCTCTTGTGCCATTCGGATCCCAGGGAGTCCCGCCTCAAATGCAAACCCAATCTAACTCCCCTTCCCTGGCGCGCCAAATGATCCATGCAAAACTAGCAATACCCTAAGTAATCAGCTACGCTGCACCCATACTTGGCCTCGTGGTGGCACTGTTGTCCTGGCATATTCTCGCATGAACCGGTCCTTAGATCTAAAGCAAGCAACCACCATGTCTTCCAAACCATCCACATACCAGGCTTTCTTGGATCACCCCTTACCACATCATATTAACCAGTTCATATTAACTATAATCTCATTAATGCATAATTAGATGATATGGTTGTTTTCCTATCCAAATTAATTAAGCGAAGCAAAGGTAAAACGCCCTTCCCGAGTCTCTACCACTCTACCATGTATCCCGTGTGACAGGTGTGGTTAAACAAAGCTAGTATACTTCTTATCATAGGATTCCCATCAAATTGACACAAGCATGCAGTTTTGGAAACAAAAAATTTATTGTAAACACAGGATCAATATGTTCAAGGACACTTGCCTTGCTCTTGGGCTTGGTTTGGGTCAAAGTCTTCAAATTCCTGGTGTTGGAGATCCTCTGCAGCACTCTCTAGCACAAATCTGTCTAATCGGAGCAATAAACTTACAAGACAAGAATCACAATCAATATATGCTCATATGTTAGTCAATATGACATGCTATGCATGATTAATGCAAATGCGGAGCAAAACTAGTAAATGAGTTGTTAATGATATTTACTAACTAGTTCTAACAGATTTTAACAAGTTTTGGCAGGTTTGTAATTTATTCAAATAAATTTAGATTTAAATCAGCGGAAAACAGACAGCAAGATCGAACTAGTCTGCTGTAGCACCGGACTAGTCCGTCCTATGCAGAACCATGGAATTAGGGTTTTCTAGATCAACGTGAATTTGGAGAAACGGGGTTGAATTCACGTGAGAAAGAGGAAATAGAAGGTATACCAGGTGTTTAGAACTCCAATGAATCAAGGATTTTGGAGGCAACACTTGGATCTTGACGATCTAGGGTTGATGAAGAAACTTGAACGTGAATTGTTGCTGAAGAACAAAAACTCGATGGAGATCTTGATCACTTGATCCTCTTTTGTTTCCTCCTCTTCTTCTTCTTGCTCGGGATCTCCTTCTTCCTCTTTGGCGGCGGCTACCCACGAGCTAGGGTTTGGGTGTGATTCAAAGGTGGCAAAAAGATGTGAAAATAAGGTCTTGGGTTGTTTATATAGGGGTGGAGAGTTAGGGTTTGATGGATTTTGAGTTTGGGGAGGGTGGAGGATGGTGTGGGGTCCCACATGGGCTCCAAAAAGAGTTAGACACGACGTCCTTAGGCCTACTTAAGGTAAAACCCAAAAACACGTCGTGGAACAAAAGATCAACTCAGAATCGCGATGACCGGACAAGTCCGAGAAAGGCTGGACTAGTCAGAAGTTAGATAAAGATAAAAACAGATATGTCCGGAATATATCAGACAAGTCCAAACTTAGTCAAAGAGGAAAACGAACAAGTCCTCAAGACATCGGACAAGTCCAAGGATTTGGGATACCGGACTAGTCCGCAATGGACCGAACAAGTCTGAAAATTGTACAGAGACAAAACCGGACTACTCCGCAGCAAAAATGGACATGTCCGATGGAGGTCAGAGAGAAATCAGACTAGTCCGCACAAAATCGGACTAGTATGCACTTCCCAGAATTCTTAAGTGCGGTTTTGCTTTAAATTCATTTTTAATCTCATTCCCTTTTATGTGAATTAATGTTAAACTTGTATATGAACTTATGCAATGCATGATGCATGAAAATGAGGGTGTTACAAACCTACCCCCCCTTAAATTGAATCTTTCCCTCGAGATTCGACGCGGAAGAGAAGAGATAGGGAAATTCCTTCTTGAGATTATCCTCCAGCTCCTAATTTGCCTCTAATTCTGTGTGATGCTTCCATTGAACTTTACACCATCTAATAATCTTGTTTCTTGTGACCCTCTCCTTGGTTTCCAAGATTTTGATCGGTTGCTCGGCATAAGTCAAATATGCCTGTAGTTCCAATTCTTCCATTGACACTTTTCTTCCGGCACTCTCAAGCACTTCTTGAGCTGGGAACATGAAAGACATCATGAACGTTGGAAAGATGTGTGGGCATCTCCAACTTATATGCCACTTCTCCACGTTTGTCCAAAATCTTTAATGACCCAATGTATCGAGGTGCTAGCTTGCCTCTTATATTAAACCTCTTATGACCTCTCATTGGTGACACCTTGAGGTAAACAAAATCTCCCATTTCAAAGGCTAGTGTCCTTCTCCTATTGCCCACATAGCCTTTTTGCCTTGATTGGGCAGCCCTCAAGTTCTTGTGAATAATCTGGACTTGTTTCTCAGCTTCTTGCAACACATCAGGTCCAAACACTTGGCTCTCTCCTGGTTCATTCTAAAATAATGGTGTCCTACACTTCCTCCTATATGGTGCTTCATATGGTGACATCTTCAACTATAGTTATATGAGAATTCCACATATGGCAAGCTCTTGTCCCAACTTTTTCCATGCTTCAAGGCACAAGCTCTTAACATATCCTCTAAAATTTGATTGGTCCTCTGGGTTTGTCCATCCGTTTGAGGGTGATGCGCTAAGCTTAAATTCAACCTTGTTCTCAATGCTTCATGTTGTTTCTTCCAAAACCTGGAGGTAAATTGAGAACCTCCATCCAGTACTATCTTCTTTGGAACTCCATGTTGGCACACAATATGCTTCATATATAGGTCTGCCAGTTGTATTGCTCTATACTTGGTCTTGACAAGAATAAAGTGAGTTGACTTGGTCAATTGATCCACAACTACCCATATTGAATCGTAACCGGACTGGGTACGTGGCAATCCAACTATAAAGTCCATCCCGATTAATTCCCACTTCCATTCCGGAATCTTCAATGGTTGCAATAATTCTGCTGACCTTTGGTGTTCAGCTTTAACTCGTTGGCACACATCACACAATGCTACATATTCATCTATGTCCTTTTTCATGCTGGCCCATGAATAACATGTCTTCAAGTCCTTGTACATCTTTGTACAACCGGGATGAATTGAGTATGGCGAGTCATGTGCCTCCTTTAATATTGTCTCCTGAATATGCTTAACATTGGGCACAACAATCCTTTTTCCAAGCCATAAGGTACCATGGTCATCCTCATCAAACCTGAATTCTCTTCCCGCTTGGGTTCTTTCCTTGATTTCTTGGATTTCCTCATCCTTGACATGTCCTTCCTGAATTTGTTCCTCCAAGGTCAGATTTAACTCCATTATCCCCATCTCATTCACAAATCCGAGATTCAACCGGTCAATCTCCTTGCGTAACTCAGATGGCAACTCTCGAACCGTGAGCTGGTCACTTACTCCTTTCCTACTCAAGGCATCAGCCACTACATTAGCCTTCCATGGATGATAGTTGATTCCCACATCATAATCCTTGATGAGCTCCAACCATCTTTGTTGCCTCAAATTCAGATCCGTCTGCGAGACTATGTACTTGAGACTTTTGTGATACGTATAAATTTCACACCTATGTCCAAGAATACAGTGCCTCCAAATCTTCAATGTGTGTACCACGACTGCAAGCTCGAGAGCATGTGTTGGATAATTCTGCTCATGTTTGTTCAATTGTCTCGATGCATAGGCTACAACTTGACCTTCTTGCACGAGCACACATCCAAGTCCTTGTCTTGATGCGTCACAGTAGATATCAAAACTCTCGCTCACATCCAACAATATCAAAACTGGGGCTGTTGTTAACCTCTTCTTCAACTCCTCAAAACATTCTTGACAAGCTTGATTCCATTTGAAAGCCATACCCTTCATCAACAACTCGATCATGGGCTTGGCTATCTTGGAGAAATCCTTGATGAACCAACAGTAATATCCAGCCATCCCAAGAAAACTCCTTATTTCCTTGACCTTATTCATGGGGTACATAAAATAGGCAGGTGCATTTGTCAATCCAAAGAACATCATGGTATACTCATAGGATCCATACCGTGTCCAAAAAGTTTTCTTGGGTATGTCTGATGGTCTAATCATCATTTCAAAGTAGCTTGACCTCAAATCGGTCTTGGAGAAAACACAAGAACCCTTCATCTGATCAACAAATCTTCTATGCATGGCGAGGTGTACTTGTTCTTGATGGTCACTTCATTGAGAGCTCGGTAATCCATACACATCCTTTGTGATCCATCCTTCTTGTACACGAAAAGTACGGGCGCTCCCCAAGGTGAAGAGCTTTGGAGAAAACCATTCTCTAGTTGCTCTTGAATTTGCTTATTGAGATCCGCTAACTCCTTAGGAGGCATCCTTTATGGCCTCTTAGCTATAGATGCAGTTCCAGGTATTAATTCAATAACAAATTCTATGTCGCGATCAGATGGCATACCTGGCAACTCGTCCGAGAACACGTCCAGAAATTCACGCACCATTGGGATCTCCTCAATTGCGCCACTGTCTATGTGATTCAGCTCCTCTTGCTCCGGTGCATGTTGAGATGCTTCAAATTCTATGGTGATCCCTTCCTCATTGGTCAACTTCACTGTCTTTGTGGCACATTCAATGACTCCATTGTGCATCCTCAACCAGTCCATACCAAGTATAATGTCCAATCCTTGAGAATCCAAAACAATGAGGTTGGCAAAGAAGTCTACCCCCCATATTCTAAGGCTTACTTTTGGACATACTATATTTGTCCTCATTTCTCCTCCAGGAGACTTAACCAAATAGGTATACTTCTTATAAGAGATAAGCAAACTATACTTCGTAACATATTTCGATGCAATGAATGAATGCGATGCTTTAAAATCAAATAACATAGTCGCCGGGTTGGAGTTTGCGAGAAACATACCAATAACCACATCATTCGCTTGTTGGGCTTCCTCCGTAGAGACATGGTTCACGTTGCCACGAGCAAAATTCTACTGTCCATGGTTCCCTTGCGGTGCTCCTCCATTCGGTCTTGGGTTCTGTCTTGGAGCATTGCATCCTTCACCAAGCCTGACTTAGGACATTGAATTGCAAAGTTTCCAGCTTCTCCACATGTATAGCACTTCCTAACTGCACCATAATTAATGGGATGAACTTGATTCTGAACATTTGGACCAGGAAAGTTGGCACGAGGTGCAAAAGGCATTGGAGGCCTAGGTGCTTGCATGACAGGGCGTTGCTGCAGAAACTAAGTTGGGCGCGATGCATATCCAGGGCGTTGAACAGGCGCAAAAGATCTGTAATAAGGTGCATTAGGTGGTGCAAAGCGAGGGCGCACATTACTTTCCTATTGCTGTCCTTGATATGGCGTTGTCCTCTTGTTATCTAGCTCCATCTCACGGACCTTATTCTCCACAACAATTTCTTTGTCCACTAGCTTCTGGAAGTTGGCGTAATCACAATTCAGCAATTGCACCTGGATCTCATTGTTCAAGCCTCTCATGAACAAGTATTGTTTCCGGCTGTCCCGGCTCACATCCTCAGACGCATATCTTGAGAGTTGAGTGAATTTACCAAGATACTCACTCACGCTTGATCTTCCTTGCCACAAGTTCACAAATTCTTGCCTCTTTAGGATCATAACACCTTCTGGCACATAATGAGAATGGAAGCTCTCCTTAAATTCAGCCCAAGTAATCCTCTCTTGATTTTCATCGGCATTGCATAGCGAATCCCACCAATCGGTAGCTGCTCCAACTAGTTAATGGGAAGCAAATAGAACCTTCTCCCGATCACTCCATTGGACTATTGCAAGTTTCTTCTCTACGGACTTGAGCCAATCATTGGCATCCATAGGGTCAGCAGCTTGAGCAATGGTTGGTGGCTTGGATGTCATGAACTCTCCCAACCGGTTATGAGGAGGTGGGGGTGGCGGCGGAGGCATGTGAGGCTGATTGTTGTTGTTGCCTGCCTGCAGCTATCACATAGTCTGTATCATGGTCTGCATGAGCTAGTTTTGTATAGCCAATAGCTGCTCAAGGTTCATACCTCCCTGGGCAGGTACTTGTCCATTGTTGTTCTAAGGTTCTCCATTGTTCTCCTCCTCATCATTGCCATCCCTCTTGTTGCGAGTCCTCACCATCTGAAGAAAAGCAAGAGATAAGAATTTAGAAAACATCCCCAACTATATGCATCAAGGGATATGAAACTACACAACTAACTATACTAGCCTATGTGGATATGGCAATGCTAAAGCATCCCAAAATCCTCTACTAAGCACACAAGCAGCAATACAACAATCAGCGCACCAAGGAAAAACACATTGATTTCTAAGTGTTCTTATGTGCTCTAAAGTGTCCATTATATATAGGTTGTGTCCTACGGTCAACCTGTTGTTCTGATACCAATTTGTGACACCCAGTTCCGAAAATGAACCAAGCGTATCGCATATGTGTGCCCAGGACGTTCAACGCACATACACGATTGCATTCACAAAAGGATATACAAAAAATTACCACAGAACAAGATTAATTAAGAACTTTTATTACAGAATTCATAATATCCTCGAATACAAGCTCTAATTATTATTAATGACAAGTTTGAACTAATGCAGCGGAAATAAACTAATTAAAGCAACTATGCAGCTAAGCGAAATAAGCATAAGGGTAGCGCGACTCCAAGCAACACCAAAGGCAAAGCTGATGGCAGACACGGCCTAGAACTTTGCATTATCGCCATTATACTCCCAATCCTGACCTGCAACTGTTGGTGGCGAAACTGCAAGGGTGAGTACATGTCGTACTCAGCAAGTGTGGAAAGTATGACATGTAGCTCATTCAAATGACGACAATAATAAAGGCTAAGTGCTGAAAAGTACATTAAAACATTTGAAAAGCAATATATATTATATGTATGTGAAGTAAACCCATCATAATCCATGTAGTTACCATAATACAAGTCCATATTTCACTACCATCATCCATATTCCAGATTTCTCATTACCATTAACCAAATCCATTGCCAGAATTCAATCCATAACCATCCATAATCATATTACCAATCATAACCAGTACCAAACCATCCCAAATTCCAAACCATCCAAATCCCAGGTTTCCCTCTAATCATGGAAGTTGTCTAGGTGCTCTTAACCAGGAGCACGGCTATCATGATAGTTTTTAACACACACTCTGCAGAGGTTGTACCGCTTTACCCACGTGTTTGTGATTTCATCACCTTTCGGTGACTAGAACCTCTATTATGTCGTCTCACACTTCTGATGGTGTGTGGCCAAGAGATCACAAAATAGCCTTTACAAAGGGACTCCTAGCATGTACGAATCCATTGAGGTTTCACCAGTAGCGATGTCTCCATCTGAGCACATATTCAACCAAGGGCCCCCTCTTGTGCCATTCAGATCCCAGAGAGTCCCGCCTCAAATCCAAACCTAATCCGACTCCCCTTCCCCGGTGCGCCAAATGATCCATGCAAAACTAGCAATATCCTAATTAATCAGCTACGCCGCAGACCTTGTCACATGGACCCGTCCTTAGATCTAAAGCAAGCAACCACCATGTCTTCCAACCCATCCACATACCAGGCTTGCTTAAATCACCCCTTACCACATCATATTAACCATTTCATATTAACCATAATCTCATTAATGCATAGTTATATGATATAGTTGTTTTCCCATCCCAATTAATTAAGCGAAGCGAAGGTAAAAAGACATTCCCGACTCTACCATGTATCCAAGGTGACAAGGGTGGTTAAAGAAAGCTTGTAAACTTCTTATCATAGAATTCCCATCAAATTAACACAATCATGCAGTTTTGAAAACAAAACATTTCTTGTAAACACAGGATCAATATGTTCAAGGACACTTGCCTTGCTCTTGGGCTTGGTTTGGGTCAAAGTCTTCAAATTCCTGGTGCTGGAGGTCCTCTGCAGCAGTCTCTTATGCAAATCCATCTAATCCGCACAATAAACATACAAGACAAGAATCACAATCAATAGATGCTCATATGTTACTCAATATGACATGCTATGCATGATTAATGCAAATGCAAAGCACAACTAATTAATGAGTTGTTAATGATGTTTACTAACTAGTTCTAATAGCTTTTAACAAGTTTGGGCAGGTTTGGAATTGATTCAAATAAATTTAGATTTATCTCAGCAGAAAAGAGACAGCAAGACCGGACTAGTCCGCTGTAGGACCAGACTAGTCCGCTCTACGTAGAACCAGCGAATTAGGGTTTTCTAGATCGATGCAAATTTGGAGAAACAGGGTTGAATTCACGTGATAAAGAGGAAGTATAAGGTATACCAGGTGTTTAGAACTCTAATGAATTAAGGGTTTTGGAAGAAACACTTGGATCTTGACGATCTAGGGTTGATGAAAAAACTTGAAGGTCAATTGTTGATGAAGAACGAAAACTCTATGGAGATCTTGATCACTTGGTCCTCTTTCGTTTCCTCTTCTTCTTCTTCTTCTTGCTCAGGATGTCCTTCTCCCTCCTTGGCGGCTGCTACCCACGAGCTAGGGTTTGGGTGTGATTCAAAGGTGGCAAAAAGATGTGAAAATAGGGTGTTGAGTTGTTTATATAAGGGTGGAGGGTTAGGGTTTGATGGATTTCGAGATTGGGAGGGTGGAGGCCAGTGTGGGGTCCCACATGGGCTAGAAAAAGAGTTAGACACGATGTCTCTAGGACCACTTAAAGTAAAACCCAAAAACACGTTTTGGGACAAAAGATCAACTCAGAATCGCAATCACCGGACAAGTCCGCGAAAGGTTGGACTAGTCCGAAGTTAGACAGAGATGAAAACGGATAAGTCTGGACTATATCGGACAAGTCCGAACTTAGTCAGAGAGGAAAGCGGACAAGTCCACAAGACATCGGACAAATCCGGACAAGTCCAAGGACTTGGTGAATTTTCAAGGATTTGGGACACCGGACTAGTCCACAATGGACTGCACAAGTTCCAGAATTGTACAGAGACAAAATCGGACCAGTCTGCAGCAAAAACGGATATGTCCGATGGAGGTCAGAGAGAAATCAGACTAGTCCGCACCAAAATCGGACTAGTCGCACTTCCCAGAATTCATAAGTGCGGTTTTGCTTTAAATTCATTTTAAACTCATTCTTTTCTATGTGGATTAATGTTAAACATGTATATGAACTTATGCAATGCATGATGCATGAAAATGAGGGTGTTAAAACGTGTTAGATCTCCGGACCAAAGTATGCAATAGGAAGACTACTGGATCTCCAGCGGCATGGACATTCAAGAGGCTACTAAACAGCCGTTACAAGAACTGATTATCGTGTCATTACTTCAGTATCAATGACACATGATCAGAGGATTGTCAATACAGGGAACTCCCCCATTAAGGCACATTATCACATTGTTAATCACTCATAATACCAGTAGATCAAGTATATGGTGATTAATATGGCCGGGGCCACCTGTCAGGCTAGACAAGCTCTATAACAATCAGCCCTTAGCATATAAAAGGGTTGAGCCGCAAGGTAGAAGGCAACTAAGCTTACAGGCATACAAGCAACCACATACACTTGCCATTATTAACAACCACCCCGTGGAGTAGGGTATTACGCTCAGGCAGCCCGAACCATGTAAACACTCATGTGTCATCATCTTGTCTGGATCTTTTGCGCCCCAGCCGAATATGAATCTCTACAGACTACACTTTAGTAGTACCAGAGGAAGTGTCATTGCCACACTTTGACAGAGAAGGTCAAACGGAAGATGAGTAAATCCAAGAGATCAAGGAAAGAATGCCATAGGGGAGAGAATGGAGATTTGACGAAGATGACAATGGCACGCTATGGCTTGGAAAACGAATTGTCGTGCCTAATAGGAAGCATATCTGTGCGACGATATTGAAGGAGGCACATGACTTACCTTATTCCATTCATCCCGGTTGTATGAAAATGTATAAGGATTTGAAGACATGCTATTAGTGGGTTGGAATGAAGAAAGACATAGCTGAATATGTTGCATTATGTGATGTATGCCAACGAGTGAAGGCTGAACATCAAAGGCTAGCTGGACTATTGTAGCCATTGAAGATACCCGAATGGAAGCGGGAAGAAGTTGGTATGGACTTCATAGTTGGTTTACCATGCACCCCGTCAGGATATGACTCAATATGGGTTATTGTGGATCGGTTGACCAAATCAACACGTTTTATCCCTGTCAAGACTACCTATAGCGGTGCAAAGCTAGCAGAACTGTATATGGGGAGAATAGTGTGTTTACGCAGAGTACCTAAGAAAATAGTTTCTGATAGAGGTTCTCAATTTACCTCTAGGTTTTGGCATAAACTGAACAAGTCTATGGGAACTCAGCTGAATTTTTTTTGCATATCATCCCCAAACGGATGGGTAGACCAAAAAGACAAATCAGATATTGGAAGACATGTTGAGAGCATGTGCGCTAAGGTATAGAGGAATTTGGGACAAAAGTCTACCATGTGTTGAATTCTCCTACAACAACAGCTACCAAGCAAGTTTGAAGATGTCAGCGTATGAGTTACTGTATGGAAGAAGATGTAGAACACCCCTGTTTTGGAATGAGATAGGAGAAACCCAAGTATTTGGACCTGATGTTATACATGACGCCAAAAAGCAAGTCTAGATAATCCGTGAAAACTTGAAGGCTGCCCAGTCCCGTCAAAAGGGTTATGCGGATAATAGGAGAAGAGACTTAGCTTTTGAAGTGGGAGACTTCGTTTTTCTCAATGTGTCACCTATTTGAGGTCATAAGACATTCAATGTTAAAGGCAAGTTGGCACCTCGCTACATCGGACCATTTAAGATTTTGGACAAACGTGGAGAAGTGGCATATCAATTAGAGATGCCGGCACATCTTTCTGATGTTCATAACGTATTTCATGTTTCTCAACTCGAAAAGTTCTTAAGAGTACCATAAGAAAAAGTACCAATGGACGAATTAGAGCTTGAGGAAGATTTGACTTACGCTGAGCAACCTATCTGTAGGATTGAAGAGCACGTGAAAAGCTACCAGAGGGGGTGGGGTGAATTGTAGATTAAAAAATCTTACGCAGCGGAAACAATTAAATCCCAACCCCTTCGGCAGAAAAATGATCTGTTAATGAAATCGTGTATGAGACTAATCTAAACGTGTTTCACTGTGACAAAAGTGATAGATATCAGATAGAATCAAGTCACGAAGACAACACAACAAGAATCACTCAAATCCGTCAAAAGAAACTCAACTTACGATTGAAAGATCGAACAAAGGTCAATCTGTCCTACCCGAGAAAAACAGTTCTGGAACGCTGCAAAGAAACTCGTGTAGATCAAAAACCACAAATACAATGACCGTGAAATTTTCATAGATAATAGAAAATCAAGTTGTGAAGACAACACAAAAAGAATCACGTCGATTGGATCTGTAAAACTCGAGTTATGATAAAACCACCGAAACAAGGTGGTGCTGTGCAGAAAACTCGATGAGAAAAACTTGTCTGGAACATGTCGGATGAACAAGGCACAAAAGTTCCTTTCAACTATGAATTTTATTAAATAGAACACAAGAGGAACAGCCACAAAGTCGCCTCCCACGAGCTCTGGCCTCCCTTGCTTATATAACAAGCCCTTAGGCCAACCCAATCTCAACTAGGACTTCAATCCTACTCAAATCATGAATCGAAACTTTTAATAACTGCTTAGGACTCTTCTATACACATATAGAAGTAATATTAAGACTTCCAAACACATTAGGAACGTATCTCACATTCCTAAAACAACCCAAATTCGTGACCCACACAAAATCCTATCATAACCAACTCAAAACTTTCCATATTTGAGTCAAACCCGACTCAGTCGCACCCTGAGTCCATAACCTAGTCAGTTGGACCTTTCCGACCAATTCTTTACGTCCACATCTCTTCATCACGCCTCGAAACCATGTAGCCACGTCCATGCACTTCTTGCATATGTGCAAACATCTTCCAACGACGTCTACAATATCTTCATATGCATTGTTCTTGATTCAAAAATGTTGCACAACCTGCCGATCAACTCAACCACAATTCCTCCCGAACTTGGTTCTTGAACCTCATCTTCTCCCTAAGACTAGTTCAATGGATCCCGTCACCAGCCATGTCTTGAACTCAATCAACACCTGCACATGAATAAACAACCAATACTTTCGAGCACAAGTCCTCGACTTGACTCACATTAGTTCTGAAACTACATCTTACGTGAGCACCTCACATAAGCATGTTGCAAAAACATAGCAAAATGATATCAAACATAACCACCAAAACACACCAAAAACATAGTAAAAGAATACTAAGCAATCTTTCCAACAATGTAAAGCAAGTTCGAAACAATTCAAAGTAAAGGTAGGAACATTGCGATCAAGCTCCGAATCTTGCCAAAACTAACCAGAGCTTGAGCTGAAGCTTACCAAAGCTAGTACAACCTAGCGCCGGAGCATACCAAAGCTAGTCGGACCTAGCGCCAGAGCTAGAAAAACATGTTGGAGCTAACCAACATAAGGTGGACCTAGCAAAACATATTGGAGTTTAACAAAGACATGCCGGAGCTAAAGACAAACCTCATCGGAGCTACCCAAAAACATGTCGAACCTTGACAAAACAAGTCGGACCTATTATCGGACCTTGCAGAAGCTCAGACCTAGGTTTTAGCCTAACCCTCAGACCTAGAGTCGGACTTTGCTAAAAAAGATGTTTTAGCATAATTTCAGAACTTTAATCATCAAAGTCGATGTATTCAGTACAAGCCAATGTATTCAGAACACATAGGTATCACAATCTCCCCCTTGATGAATCCATTGGCAACACCACTTAAGATCCGAACATTGGCTTATTCACATTAAAAGTTTTGTAAATAATTTCTCCCCCTTTGTAAAAAAATAAAATGAGAAAAAGAAATTCTCCCTCTGAGAAGAATCGTACCAAAAACAAATGTGAATATGTGCAATATGTAACAAATTTCTCCCCCTTGCATACTTATCTTTAAAATTTTACCATATTATCTCTCCCCCTTTGATAATGTATTCAGCAAGGTACAAAAGAAAAATTTTAATTGTTATGAGCATATTATAACATATACATATGAAACAAAGCTCATCCAAGTCATACTATCAAGTAAATTACACTATCACAACAATGAGATACATAAAGTAGCGTAAGCCATGCTAGAGATCAAATGTAATTTTCAATTTAAGCAAGTCATGATCTCACAAACTTAACTATTTCAACATCTGAAAGCATGACACTTGTTGCTGCATTTTATTATTTTTCAAAGCACAAATTTAGATCATATGATATTGGCAAGAGATTATATGCGCATCTGCCTTATTCTAACCAACCAAGCCAATCCTATATCATTTGACAATCGGAAGCTTAAGGACATGGTTTTAGACATACACAACTTCTTCCAAGTTCATATCTAAGTGCAGTGATAAGCCATCTCAAAAGAAGAAGTGCGATGCATGCATATTCTCTTGATCTTTACTCAATTTATATTTGTTTATAAAACTCAACATGTGAGTTGATTACTTGATTAATTCTTTATGATTAAAAGCACTTGTGACCATGCAACAAGTTCAAAACAGCAAGAAAGTTCGACCATGACTAGATTTAGTGTAAGTAATTATTTCAATTACTAGACATAGCAAAAACTACAAAATCTATAACACGAGTAATGTAGTAAGAACTTTCAGCATGTAAAAGGAATCACAAAGTCATATATGTATGAAATACTATGCTCATATTACTTTAATTTCAGATTCACACATAAACTTCAAAATTTTGAAAACTGCCCCTCAATTTAAGCCATGAGGATGCATAACCCCTATTTCACTATGAATGTAACAAAAATGAGTGAAATCCAAAGGTTTTGTAAAAATGTCAGCCAATTGTTGTTTGGTATCTACATGGTGAAGCACAATGTTTTCTTTTTCAACATTATCACGGAGAAAGTGATAACTAATGTCGATGTGCTTAGTTCTAGAATGTTGCACGGGGTTTTTAGCAATGCAAATTGCACTAGTGTTATCACAAAACAGTGGAACACTATCTAGATCAACCCCATAGTCCTTAAGTGTTTGAACAATCCAAAGAATTCGTGAGCAAGCACTAGCAGCAGATACATATTCAGATTCGACTGCGGATTGTGAAACTGAATTGTGTTTTCTAGAGGACCAAGCAACAAGTGAATTACCAAGAAAATGACAAGCACCAGAAGTACTTTTCCTATCAATCCTACAACCTCCAAAATCAGCATCGGAAAAAGCTTTCAAAGTAGCGGTTGAGGAAGAAGGAAGAAAAAAACCAAATTCTTGAGTTCCATGTAAGTACCTGAGAATCCTTTTGAGGGCTTGACGATGTGAAGAACGTGGAGAGGCTTGAAACTATGCACAAATACATACGCTGAATTGTATGTCCGGTCTTGATGCCGTGAGGTACAAAAGTGATCCGGTCATACTTCTATATTCTTTTTGATTCACGGGTTCACCATCTTCATCAGGTTCAAGTGTTGTTGCTGTTCCCATTGGTGTCTGAAGAGGCTTGCTTTTGTCCATGTTCAAGCGGCTTAGGAGGTCTTTTGTATACTTCGCTTGATGCACAAAGGTACCCTCCTTGGTTTGCTTGATTTGCAACCCCAAAAAGTACGTGAGTTTGCCCATCATACTCATCTCAAATTCTTAACTCATCATAGCTGAAAACTTGGACACAAGATCATGAGAAGCACAACTAAAGATAATATCATCCACATACACTTGAATGAATAATGAGTCATTGCCATGCTTAACCACAAAAAGAGTTTTATCAACCTTGCCCATGGTAAGCCCCTTTTCAAGTAAGAATGTTTTTAACCTATCATACCATGCTCTAGGGGCTTGTTTGAGACCGTACAAGGCTTTGGACAGTTTGTAAACATGATTAGGAAAATCTGAATTTTCAAACCCTAGTGGTTGTTTGACATAAACCTCCTCATCTATGTAGCCATTAAGGAAAGCACTTTTAACATCCATTTGATAAATCTTAAAACCATTAGATGCAGCAAAAGATAACAAAATTCTTATGGCTTCTAATCTAGCAACGGGAGCAAAAGTTTCATCAAAATCTAAACCTTCAACTTGAGTGAAACCTTGAGCAACTAACCTAGCCTTATTTCTAACCACAACCCGATCCTCACTTTGTTTATTTTTAAACACCCATTTAGTTCCAATTAAAGTGTGACCTTGAGGTGGAGGTACAAGTTTCCAAACATTATTTCTTTCAAAATTTTCTAACTCTTCTTGCATGGCAATAATCCGAGATTCATTAGTGAGTGCATGTGATATATCTTTGGGTTCAAAAGAAGCAACAAAAGCAAAATGAGCATGAGAGTTTGGATCGCAAAACCTGGACCATGTGACTCGTTCGTGCAAGCTTCCAATAATTTATTGTGGAGGATGACTTTTGAGAACCCGGAGGGGAGTGGACACTTCACAAGCTTCTTCTTATTCATATTCATCACAAATCGATGAGCTTGTGACTTGAGGAGGATTTGGACCAGCAATGTGGTCATCGGTGCTGGATGTGAATCAAAATCAGGAGCTGAAACAATGTCATTAGCTGTTGAATTTTCGGGCAGCAGCTCCACCTCTACCTCATCTTCAACGAAAATGTTCTCCCCCTATGGATATGGATGTGGACCTGCAATGTTTGAGCTAGTACCTGGGCTAGCTTCATCAAAAGACACCTCACAATTCTCCACAATTTTGTTAGTGTCAAGTAAAAGCACACGGTAGCCTCTAGTATGAGATGGATAACCAAGAAACATGTCATCAATAGATATAGGTTCAAATTTATCAAGATTACCATGTTTCTTAACAAAGCATTTGCAACCAAAGACCTGAAAGTGTGTAATACTAGGCCTATGTCCAAACCGGAGCTCATATGGTGTTTTACCTAGATTAGCGCGCAAGAAAACACGATTTGAGACATAACAAGCCATTGCAATCGCATCAGTCCAAAATTTCCTAGGAGTTTGATATTCATGAAGCATTGTCCTAGCCATCTCAACTAAGGTTTTGTTCTTTCTTTCTACAACACCGTTTTGTTGAGCACAAAAGTGATCAAAAGATTGATTTTTAAATTCGGTTTCATTATCACTTCTAATCGCTTTTAAAGATCCTAGGTGATCAATTGATAATCAAAGAAATAAAGTTCTAAAGTGACTAAAAGCTTTATTCTTAGATGCCATAAAGTAAACCCAAGAGTATCTAGAAAAATCATCAACAATCACAAGAACATACCATTTACCTCCGAAGGATTGATCGCGTGAAGGTCCTACTGTGTCAAGGTGCAAAAGTTGACCCAGTTCAGTTGTCATGATCATTGTGAGAGGAGTATGTGAACCTGCAACCATCTTAGCATGTCTACAAGAAGAGCACACAATTTCTTTTCCCCTTTAAGCTTAGGCAGCCCACGTATGCGACCAAGAGCACTAACACGCGTTAGATGATCAAAGCCAACGTGACCAAGTCTCTGATGCAAAAAATATAAGTCTTTTCAATCATTAGCAACTAGACACCTATGCTTAGAGGAAGATATATCAAAATCAGCTTTAAAAACTCTTCCAAACTGAGACATGTTAAAAATAAGCTCACTATTTGAATTTACAACTTTGTAGTAATTTTTAGTGAAAATAGTTTCCAGATTTTCATCTAGCAGTTGTGAAACAGAAAGCAAGTTGTATTTCAAATTTTTAACAAGTGCCACATCCTTAAAAGTGTAGTGATTATTTACTCTAATTGAAACCTTAGCAATTATAGGTGTTGAAGAATTATCGGCAAAAGTAACATTCTCTACACGTGACACAAAAGAGAGGGAGGAGAACCATTCTTTGTTACCGGTCATGTGGCATGAGCAACCTGAATCCACAATCCAAATGTTCTCCTTCATCAAGCGTGTAACCTACATAGAAGCACAATACGTCAATGGCTCAATACTGGATTAGTCAAAAGGCATATAGGAATCCAATATTGAGTCACACGACGTCCAGCAGGAATAACACTCAAAAGCTGAGATAAAACAGTAGGTTTATGAGCCAAATCTTGAGGATTTTTGTACCCAACTACTGACCTACGAGGTTTTGCATGTGTAGCACGAAAAATAGTAGGTTTGGGAGCAACCTTTGCATGTTTTTGACTCATTACAGCAGATTGCATATTCCTATCATTCGGTTTAGCAAGTGCAGCAAATTTTGCGTAAAAGTTATGAGATCTAGCAATTATTATTTCCTTTTTCTTTTGTTTAGCTAGTCTATAACAAAAATCTATGACATGACCATCTCTACCACAGTAGGTACAATGAAATTTATCTTTGTGTTCATGTCTAGATGAGCAAGCAACATTTTTATTTGAAACCGAATGAGAGAACACTCCTGCAGATTTGAAAACCACATCTTTTTGTTTAGGAACTGTTTGAATCAAACCACTTCCCAATTACTTTACAATTTTAGGTGGATGTGCCTTAGCATGAGCATGAGAATCAAAACCTAGACCAGTTTTATCATTGCAAGACTTGGAAGAATTCAGCAGCAAGTTTAGGTTCTTATTCCCATTACAAAACCGATCTAATGTCCTATGCATGTTATCAAGTTTATTGGACAGATCAAGGCAATTTTCAGATGAATTTTTTCCTTTAATTTTGCAATTGGAACAAAATTTAACTTCATGAGAATGTAAAGCATTGTGCAATATAGAAATTTCATTCATAGAATCTTGTAGTTTCTTACCAAGATCATCACAAGTAGAACAATGCATATCAAATGTAGAACAGCTAGCATCTTTCGAGTTTTTATCATTAAGTGCAGCAAGCTCTCTATTCTTTTCAATTTCTAACTCAAGTTTTTCAAGAGTGGAGGTGTGCGCACTTCTTAATGAGGACAATTGGTCATATATTAAATCACATGAGGGACATGCATCATAACTAGGAATTAAAGTTTTTAAACGGTTGATTTCAGATTCTAGTGATTCAATTTTAGCAGCAATATCCCTAAGCTTTTTGTCCTTTTTCTTAACTATAATAGTGGCACGAGAAATAGCATCACACATTTCTTCGCAAGTAGGACATACCTATTCATTGTCGTTGTTGTGTTCTGCATCCTCCATACTTAGATCTTGATTTTCCTACCATGAAGCACAAGTTTGCCAAATCGTATTCATCTTCATCACTTCCAATGTCCACATCGCTTGAGCCAATTCTTGAAGTGCGGAAATAAAACTGCTCACCAATTGACGTCCTGTAAAACCCTTTTTTCTTCTTATTGTTTGCAAAGGAGTGCTTTGTCCTTGTTTGGTTTTCATCCCAGGAAGTAGGACCTGAAAGGTTATGGCAATCTGAACAAAAATGTTCTGTCTTACCACATTCAAAACATCGTTGAGGTCCGGAGCTTCCTCTCCTTCTAGTTCTAAGATTTTGCAATGCTTTTGAGAACCTACTAGAGAGTAAGTACTAGCTCCTCCACTGGAAATTCCTCAATCTGTTCATGGGTTAGAGAGGACAACAAAGCAAGTGTACCACAAGATGAAGATTGACCGGAGCTAGGCATGTCACGTTGAGAAACAAAAGCAATAGACTTGTTGGGGTTCTTACGTGATATTATGTCAATTTCATGAGTTTTTAACTTGGAATATAGCACATCTAAAGTAAGTGTACTCATGACAGTAGATTTATGAATAGATGTGACTTTCATCTCCCAAATTGACATATCTAATGCACTTAACAATTGCCTAGCATTTTCAGCATCTGAAAAATTAACATTGACACTACGCAAGTTGCTGAGAATTTTATTAAAGCGAGCAAAAAGGTTATCAATAGACTCACCGGGTTGCATCTCGAAGCGCATGTACTCTTTCTTGAACATGTCTTGCCTTACCTCCTTGATCGTGTTGGATCCTTCGTGGTAGTCACAAAGTGCTTTCCACACTTCGTATGGAGATCGGAGGTGTGCAACACGATCGAAGTCGCTTTGAGTTAATCCTTGTATGATCAAGTTCCGAGCCTTGTTGTTGTTGTTGACATCTCTCAGATTTGTAGCTGTAACTTGATCTTGATGGCACTTTGTAAGGCTTGTATACCTTCTCCCATATTGTGAAGCCTTGAGCCTGGATAAAGGCTTCCATACGTGCCTTCCAAACCTGAAAATCAATACCACTAAAGACACAAGGTTTTGCGAGGTATTTCTCCATGATGATTAGTCAAAATACGTGCAAATCACAAATATTAGAGCATTGTGGCTCTAATACCAATTATAGGATCGAAGAGCATGTGAAAAGCTACCAGGGGAGGGGGTGAATGGTAGATTAAAAAAACTTATGCAGCAGAAACAATTAAATTCCAACCCCTTTGCAAGAAAAACGATGTGTTAAAGAAATCGTGTGTGAGACTAATATAAACGTGTTTCACTGTGACAAAAGTGATAGGTATCAGATAGAATCAAGTCACGAAGACAACACAACAAGAATCACTCAAATCCGTCAAAAGAAACTCAAGTTATGATTGAAGGATCGAACAAGGGTCAATCTGTCCTACCCGAGAAAAACAGTTCTGGAATGCTGCAAAGAAACTTGTGTAGATCAAAAACCACAAATCCAATGACCGTGAAATTTTCACAGATTATAGAAAATGAAGCTGTGAAGACAACCCAAAAATATTCACGTCAATTGGATTTGTAAAACTCGAGTTATGATAAAACCACCGAAACAAGGTAGTGTTGTGCAGAAAACTCGATGAGAAAAACTTGTTTGGAACAAGTCGGACGAAAAAGGCACAAAAGGTCCTTTCAACTATGAATTTTATTCAATAGAACACAAGAGGAACATCCCAAAGTCGTCTCCCACGATCTCTGGCATCCCTTGCGTATATAACCAGCCCTTAGGCCAACCCAATCTCAACTAGGACTCTAATCCTACTCAAAACACGAATTGAAACTTTCCATAACTGCTTAGGACTCTTCTATACGCAGATAGAAGTAATCTTAAGACTTCCAAAAACATTAGGAACATATCCCACATTCCTACAACAACCCAGATTCGTGACCCACACGAAATCCTATCATAACCAACTCAAAACTTTCCACGTTTGAGTCAAATCCGACTTAGCTGCAGCCCGAGTCCATAACCTATTCGGTTGGACCTTTCCGAACAATGTAGCCTGAGTCCACATCTCTTCATCACGTCTTAGAACTATGTAGCCACGTCCATGCACTCCTTGCATACGTGCAAACATCTTCCAATGACATCCACGATACCTTCATATGAATTGTTCTTGATTCAAACATGTTGTGCAACCTCCCGATCAACTAAACCACAATTCCTCCTGAACTTGGTTGTTGAACCTCATCTTCTCCCTAAGACTAGTTCAATGGATCCCGTCACCAGCCATGTCTTGAACTCATGAAATGCTTGCACATGAATAAACAACCAATACTTTCGAGAACAAGTCCTCGACTTGCCTCACGTTAGTTCCGAAACTACAACATCTTATGTGAGCACCTCACATAAGCATGTTGCAAAAACATAGCAAAATGATATCAACCATAACCACCAAAACACACCAAAAACTTAGTAAAAGAATACTAAGCAACCTTTCCAACAATGTAAAGCAAGTTCAAAACAATTCACAATAAAAGCAGGAACATTGTGATCAAACTCCGAATCTTGCCAAAACTAACCGGAGCTTGAGCTGGAGCTTACCAAAGCTAGTACAACCTAGCAATGGAGCTTACCAAAGCTAGTCAGACCTAGCGCCGGAGCTAGAAAAACATGTCGGAGCTAACCAACATAAGTTGGACCTAGTAAAACATATTGGAGCTTAACAAAGACATGTCGGAGCTATCAAATACATGCCGGAGCTAAAGACAAAGCTCACTGGAGCTACCCAAAAACATCTCAAACCTTGACAAAGTAAGTCGGACCTATTGTCGGACCTTGCAGAAGCTCGGAGCTAGAGTCGGACTTTGCTAAAAAGGTGTTTCAGCAGAATTTCAGAACATTTATCATCAAAGCCGATGTATTCAGTACAAGCCAATGTATTCAGCACACATAGGTATCACACTATCAAAGTCTTGGAGACAAAGGAGAGAGTCACAAGAAGCAAGGTGATTCGATAGTGCAATGTATAATGGAAACATCATACTGAATCCAAATCAACTTGGGAGCGGGAAGAAGATCTTAAGAGAGAATTTCCCTATCTTTTTCCTTCCACGTCAAATCTCGAGGGCGAGATTGATTTTAAGGGGGGTAGGTTTGTAACACCTCATTTTCATTCGTCATGCAATGCATTCATTCCCATACATGTTTAACATAATGCAACACAAAAAGGAACAAGATTAAAATGAATTAGAGGCAAAAGAACAATTAAAATCATCCTTGGTTACGGACTTGTTCGGTCCATATCTCGGACTAGTCCGGTATACCCGTCTACTCTGGCAAATTAAGTTTCTTCAGAGCAATGAACTTGTCTGATCATTGGTACGAACTAGTCCAGTTTCGCTTCTGTTTTCGTCTGGACTTGCCCGTTAATTTTACGAACTAGTCCGATTTTGAAACTGGAAAACCTCGGACTTGTCTGGGTAATTGCATTTTAGTATAGAATCCATTTTTTATTGTGGTAAATTGGACTTGTCCGCTTAACAATGTACTAGTCCGTTGTGACAACAGAGTCAAAAATGGACTTGTCCGGGCTTTATATGGACTAGTTCGGTTTCTAGGGTTTCAAATATGATTCCTATTTTCCTCCACGATGAGTTATTAGGTGATTGACATATTTGGGCCCTAGAACATCGTGCCCCAACCCCAGGGACCCAAGCGGGACCCCACCAAGGCCCTACCCGCCCCCACAAACTCCTACTAGGTTTCCACCCTAACCCCACCCCTATATAAGCAACTCAAAGCCCTCCTCTTACTCCTGTCCATGTGAGAAAATCCCACTGCCCTCACTACAGGAAACCCAATCAATTAGCCAATGTAAGTTACTTAATTATGTTGGTTTTCCCTTAATCACGTCGGTTATCGGTCGACGCGGAAATTTGATCATAATTAAGGTAACTTACATTGGCCGCCGATGTAAGTTACTAACTTACGTCGGCGTCCCACAACCGACGTAAGTTAGTTACTAGGTCGGGTTGTGGGTTGGGCCAAGTAACTTACGTCGGTCGTCGGTAACCGACGTAAGTTACATGTGATAACTTACATCAGCTATGGTCGAACCGACGTAAGTACCATGGGAAAACTTACGTAGGTATGGCCGGACGGATGTAAGTTAACCTGGGCTAACTTACGTAGGACTTGCAATAGCTGACGTAAGTTATATTTTTAATTTTTTGTAAAAAATAGAAATTTCCTACCTCGCACGATGGCGAGCTCACAAAACAGTAATACACCCATATATATATATATATATATATATATATATATATATATATATATATATACTAACAGTAAGAAATAGGCAAAAAAAATTTTAAACACATCAATCACAACGCAAACTCCGACTGGGCTACACGCTAGCCCCTCAACTACCTCTGGAGCCGAAAAGCTCCTCTCCGCGCGTCCCTCCGGGTGCCGGTAGTTGTGCCGAAGGAGTTTGCGCTGCAGTCATAGAACCCTACCATCTCATCGTGAGCCGCTATTCTTGAGAGAGGAAGCCCTCATCGCAAGGAAGGGAGGAGAAGGAAGAGAAGAAGGAGGAAGAAGAAGAAGAAGGAAAAGCAAGGATCAAATAAGATCATCGCCATCGCTGCGTTCTTCTTCTTCAACTCTTCAACGTCAACGTTCTTCTTTTAACTCTTGCCGCGATCTGTTGTTAACGGATCTCGATTTCAAATTTCATGCGGTACGACCAATCTTCAACCGTTGGACCGTTGCATTCACGGAAATGGCCTTAGACCCAACTTTCCACGTCAATTTTGACCACACACTTGATTCACACCATGCCCTAGTTGGGAAGTTCACAAAACCCTGGACCATTGCAGACTTATCTAGTCAAAAGCAAACTAGTCCAGTCCACAGCGAACATGTCCGGCCCCAGTGCGGACTAGACCACTTTCTGAATTCCTGAAAATCCTTGTCCAGTCAAGAGCGTACTAGTCTAGTCTAGAGCAGACATGTCCAGCCCTAGTATGGACTAGTCCAGTTTCTAAATTCCTGAAAATCCTGAAACATCCCTAGTTTTTTCTGGAAATGACTCGAAACTTGCTCAAACACGTAAAACTCAATTGTTACCAGTTAGTAAGTAACAGTAGTAGCTTGATAACGTATACTACGTCATTATTGCATCATTCATGCATATCATGGCATATTGAGTACTATATGAGCATTTATTGATTGAATGCTTGTGTTGCATGTTTGCCATGTAGAATAGAAGGAAATGCTCTAGAAGGTGCTTACGAGGACCTTTAGCACCAGAACTTTGAAAGCTCTCCATCCAAACCAGCCACCGGAGCAAGGCAAGTGCCCTTGAACATTTTGATCCTGTTTTAAATGTTTTATTTTGAACTTCCATGCTTATGTCAAATTGATGGGAAAACCCATGAATAAGTGTTTACTAGACTTGTATGCCCATCCTTGTCACTCGAGGTGTAATGTAGAGAGTCGAGAAGGGTATTTTACACTTTTGCTTCACTTTACTTAATTGGTATTGGAAATAACTAAATGACTTAATTACGAATTACTGAACATATGAACTATGTAAGATGGCGATAATGACCTTTTAGAAACATGGAACCTAGGGATCTAAGCATGCAGGTTATGTGGAATGGTTGGATATTTTGATGGTTTTGCTTGCCACCCAAGTTCATGGAGCGACCACCCAGATTACAGTGCCACCACAGGGCCAAATATGGGTGTGGCTCAGCCAATTAATTAGTGTCTTGCCAGCATCGTTTGGATCATATGGAAGGCTCGGGGAATGGGAGTCAGTTTGGTTTGCAATAGTGGCAAGACTACCCTATGTTCCGAACGGCACAAGAGGGGGCTCTTGATGGATGTGCTCAGTTGGAGATAATACCTCTGGTGAAACCTTACTGTGTCCGCAATATGCTTGTAGTCACTTTGTAAAGGCTATTTTGTGATCTCTTGGCCACGCACCTATGTAAGTGTGAGACAACATAATGGGGGTTCTTAGTCACCGAAAGGTGATGAAATCACCGACTTGTTGGTAAAGTTGTGCCACCTCTGCAGAGTGTAAAACTATTATGATAGCCATGCTCCCGGTTATGAGCAACCTGAACCCTCACGTGATTAGAGTTATGGACCTGGAGTATTGAGTAATGGTTAGAATTGGATATTGGGTTACGGAATTGGTTATGGTTACTTGAGTACGGATTTATATGTTTATTTATGTTGAATGGTCATTTATGGTTGGTCAATGGTAGTTGATGGAATTGGGTATGGTATTGTTGGTTACATGGGTTATGATGGGAAATGATGTCACATAGTAATCATAAGTCGCATTTTCTTACTTTTAGGAATGAAATGTACTTTTAAGCAATAAACTATTTATTCTATCCATGTTTAAGCTACATGTCATACTTTCCCACACTTGCTGAGTACGACATGTACTCACTCTTGCTATTCCCACATTAATTCAGTAACAGGTGATAATATGGAGTATCTGGAGGACAATGAGGAGTACTTGGCGTGCGTGTTACCATCAAACTGCCCATAGAGATGGAGTCTACTAGTGCATAGTTTTTCCGTTGTAGTATTGTTAGAACTTGCATTCGAGACTATTTGGATATAATAATAAGGTACTATTTGTTGTTCGAAATATGGTTCAGTACAACCTTTTAGGCCTTCTGTGACGAATATACAATGGAAGTAGAGGTATTCGTCACAAACTAGTTCCATTTATGACTTTTTAATAGGTTACCAAATGTAGTGACGAAAAAATTTCCTTAGTCACTAAAATCGTCATAATTTATAAGGGTCGCATATTTGTGACAATATTTTATGACAATATGAGATCGTCATATGAATAAACTGTCATGTGACGATATTGCGTGACATTTCATGTTTCATCACAATATATTTAAAATGAAAAATAGTTCTAAATAAATGTTGTTGACACCTAAGCAACACCATTATTTACATGGACCAAGTGTTGGTTGGTGTGCAGAGCTTACCAAAGCTAGTCGGAACTAGTCATCCCAAAAGTCAGAGCTAGAAAAACATGTCGGAGCTTAACAAAGACATGCTGAAACTAACCAACATAAGTCGGACCTAGCAAAACATATCGGAGCTTATCAAAGACATGCCGGAGCTAAAGCCGGACCTTGCTAAAAAGATGTTATGGCAGCATTCGAAACTTTTATTGTTAAAGCCAATGTATTCAGCACACATAAGTCTCACACTTTCATGCCATATAGACTATGCACACAGGTGTCTCATATTCGATTCTAGATCACAAGTATTTTTTCTTAAGTTTCAGACCATTGGCGCTAGGTTGTACTTGCTTTGGTAAGCTCCGACGCTAGGTTGTAATAGCTTTAGTAAGCTCCGGCTCAAGCTCCGGTTAGCTTTGGCAAGGTACGGTGCTTGTTTGCAATGTTCTGGCTTTGAATGTGAAATGTTTCGAACTTGCTTTACAATGTTGGAAAGTTTGCTTAGTATTCTCTTACTATGTTTTTGGTGCGTTTTGGTTGATATGGCTGATATCGTTTTGATATGCTTTGCAACATGCTTATGTGAGGTGCTCACGTAAGGTGTTGTATTCGGAACTGACTTGAGTCAAGTCGCGGACTTGGGCTCGTACGGATTGATTGTTTGTTCATGTGCAGGTGTTGCTTGAGTTCAAGTCATGGCTGGTGACGGGATCAGTTTGACTAGTCTCAGGGAGGAGATGAGGTTCCAACAACCAAGTTCGGGAGGAACTGTGGTTGAGCTGGTCAGGAGGTCGCACAGGATGATTGAATCAAGGGCAGTGCATATGAAGGTTATTGAACGTTGAAGGAAGGTGTTCGCACGTATGCATGCGGTTCATGACATGGCAACATGGTTCCGATGATGGTTTATGGATGGGAATATCTGGTTGGAAGGATCGGATCGTATCGGTTGATGACTTTGGCTGCGGCGGAGTCGGTTATGACTCGGTATGGAAAGTATCGAGTTGGTTATGATAGGATTTCTTGTGGGTCACGAATTTGAGTTTTTTTAGAAATGTGGGATACGTTCCTAAGGTGTTTGGAAGTCTTAAGATTGCTTCTATCTGTGTATAGAAGAGTCCTAAGCAGTTATGGAAAGTTTCAATTCATGAACGGAGTACGATTAGGATCCTGATTTGAGTTGAGTTGGCTTTCGAGCTGGTTATATAAGCAAGGGGGGCCAGAGCTCGTGGCGCACAACTTTGGGGCCGTTCCTCTTGTGTTCTATTGAATAAAATTCGTAGTTTTAAGGAACTCTTGTGCCTTGTTCGTCCGACTTGTTCCGGACAAGTTTTACTCGTCGAGTTTCTGGACAGCACTACCTTTCGTCGGTGGTTTTATCATAACTCGAGTTTTACAGATCCAATTGATGTGATTAGTTTTGGGTTGTATTCACATCTTGATTATCTATCATCTTTCAAAATTTCACGGTCATTGGATTTGTGGTTTCTGATCTACATGAGTTTCTTTGCAGCGTTCTAGAACTGTTTTTCTCAGGTAGGACAGATTGACATTTGTTCGATCTTTCGATCATAACTTGAGTTTCTCTCAATGGATTTTGAGTGATTCTTCTAGTGTTTCCTTCCGTGACTTGATTCTCTCTGATATATATCACTTTTTTCATGGTGAAACACGTTTATATTAGTCTCACACACGATTTCTTTAACAGATCGGTTTTCTGCCGAAGGGGTTGGGATTTAATTGTTTCCGCCACGTAAGATTTTTTAAATCTACCATTCATCCCCCCTCTGGTAGATTTTCACATGCTCTTCGATCCTACAATTGGTATCAGAGCAACGGTGCTCTAATCTTTGTGATTTGCACATGTTTTTTACTAATCATCATGGAGAAATACTCTGCCAAACCTTGTGTGTTCGCTGGTATTGATTTTCAGGTTTGGAAGGCACGCATGGAGGCTTTCATCCAGGAGCAAGGCTTTGCAATATGGGAGAATGTGTACAAACCTTATGAAGTGCCGTCAAACGATCAAGTTACAACTACAAATCTGAGAGATGTTGACAACAACAACAAAGCCCGAAACTTGATCATCCAAAGGACTCACTCAGAGCGACTTCGACCATGTTGCACACCTCCGATCTACGTATGATGTGTGGAAAGCACTTTGTGACTACCACGAAGGATCCAACACGATCAAGGAGGTAAGTCAAGACATGTTCAAGAAAGAATAAATGCGCTTCAAGATGCAACCCGGTGAGTCTATTGATGACCTTTTTGCTTGCTTTAATAAAATTCTCAGCAACTTGCGTAGTATCAATGTTAAATTTTCAGAAGCTGAAAATGCTAAACAATGGTTAAGTGCATTAGATATGTCAATTTGGGAGATGAAAGTCACATCTATTCTTGAATCTACTTTCATGAGTACACTTACTTTAGATGTGCTTTACTCTAAACTCAAAACTCATGAAATTGACATCTTATCACGTAAGAATCCGAATAAGTCTATTGCATTTGTCTCACAACGTGATATGCCTAGCTTCGGCCAATCATCATCTTGCAATACTCTTGCTTTGTTGTCCCCACTAACCCTGGAGCACATCGAGGAATTTCCAGAGGAGGAGCTAGCACTTCTCTCTACTAGGATCTCAAAAGCATTGCAAAATGTCAGAACTAGAAGGAAAGGAAGCTCTGGACCTCAACGATGCTTCGAATGTGGTAAGACAGGACATTTTCGTACAGAATTCCCTAAACTTTCAGGTTCTACTTCCCGAGAAGAAAAACAATCAAGGACTAAGCACTCCTCAATAAATGATAAGAAGAAGAAGAAGAAGAAGGGCTTTATAGGTCGCCAGCTGGTGAACAGTTTTATCTCCGCACTCTAGGAACTTGGCTCAAGCGATGTGGACATTGGAAGTGACGAAGATGAAGATGAATTGGCCAACTTATGTGTCATGGTGGGCAAAACAATCAAGATCAAGTTAGGAGGATGCAGAACACAACAGTGACGATGATGAGGTATGTTCTACCTGTAATGAAATGTGTGATACAATTTATCGTGCTACTATTATTGTTAATAAAAAGGACAAAAAGCTTAGGGATAATGCCGCTAAAATTAAATCACTAGAATCTGAAATCAACAACTTGAAAAAGTTGATTCCCAGTGATGATTCTTGTCCCTCGTGTGATTTAATCTATGAACAATTGTCCACATTAAGAACTGCACATTCCTCTACTCTAGATAGACTTGAACTTGAAATTGAAAAGAGCAAAAAGCTTGCTGCACTTGACATTGGAAACTTAAAAGATGCTTCTTGTTCTACAATTTATTTGCATTGTTCTAGTTGTGATGATCTTGAAAAGAAACTTAAAGATGCTGTGAATGAAATTTCAATATTGAATAATGCTTTACATTCTCATGAAGTTAAATATTGTTCCAATTGCAAATTAAAAAGAAAAACTTCATGTGAAAATTGCCTTGATTTGTCCGATAAACTTGACAACATGCATAGGACATTAGATCGGTTTTGTAATGGAAATAAGAACCTAAACATGCTGCTGAATTCTTCCAAGTCTTGCAAAGATAAAACTGGTTTAGGTTTTGATTTTCATGCTCATGCTAAGGCACATCGACCTAAAATTGTAAAGTCGTTAGGAAGTGGTTTGATTCAAACAGTTCCTAAACAAAAATAAGTGGTTTTCAAATCTGCAGGGGTGTTGTCTCATTCGGTTTCAAATAAAAATGTTGTTTGCTCATCTAGACATGAACAAAAAGTTAAATTTCATTGTACCTACTATGGTAGAGATGGTCATGTCATAGATTTTTGTTATAAACTAGCTAAACAACAGAAAAGGGAAAGAATGATTGCTAGGTCTCATAACTTTCATGCAAACTTTGCAGCACATATTAAACCAAATGCCAGGAACATGCAACCTGCTCTTATGAGTCAAAAACATTCAAAGTTTACCTCCAGACCTTCTGTTTTTTGCCTCCGGAGCTACTGATTTTTGTGCTAATCAAGTAACATCTTATAGGTCAGTACTTAAGAGTAAAAAACCTCAAACTTTGACTCGTAAACCTGCTGTTTTATGTCAGCTTTTGCATGTTTTTCCTGTTGCACATCGTGTGACTTAGTACTGGATTCCTAAATGCCTTTTGACTAACCCTAGTATTGAGTCATCGACGTATTGTGCTTCTATGTAGGTTACACGTTCGAGGAAGGACAACATTAGGATTGTGGATTCAGGTTGCTCACTCCACATGACCGGTAACAAAGATTGGTTCTCCTCCCTCTCTTTTATGTCACGTGTAGAGAATGTTACTTTTGCCAATAATTCTTCAACTCCTATAATTGCTAAGGGTTCGATAAGAGTAAATGATCACTACACTTTGAAGGATGTGGCACTTGTCATAAATTTGAAATACAACTTGCTTTCTGTTTCACAATTGCTAGATGAAAATCAGGAAATTATTTTCAATAAAAACTGCTGCAAAGTTGTAGGTTCAAATAGTGAGCTTATTTTTAACATGTCTCGGTTTGGAAGAGTTTTTAAAGCTGATTTTGATATGTCTTCCTCTAAGCATAGGTGTCTAGTTGCTAATGATTCAAAGGATTTTTGGCATCGTAGACTTGGTCACGTAGGCTTTGATCACCTAACGCGTGTTAGTGCTCTTGATCGCATACGTGGGTTGCCTAAGATTAAAGGGGACGAAGAATTTGTGTTCTCTTCTTGTAGACATGCTAGCAGGTTCACATACTCCTCTCACAATGATCATGACAACTGAACCGGGTCAACTTTTGAACCTTAACACCGTAGGACCTTCACGTGTTCAATCCTTTGGAGGTAAATGGTATGTTCTTGTTATTGTTGATGATCATTCTAGATACTCTTGGGTTTACTTTAAGGCATCCAAGAATGAAGCTTTTAGTCACTTTAGAACTTTATTTCTTAGATTACCAATTGATCACCCAGGATCTTTAAAAGCAATTAGAAGTGATAACGGAACTGAATTTAAAAATCAATCTTTTGATCACTTTTGTGCTGAAAATGGAATAGATCATCAATTTTCTTCACCATGTGTACCTAAAAAAAACGGTGTTGTAGAAAAAAAGAACAAAACCTTAGTTGAGATAGCTAGGACTATGCTTGATGAATATCAAACTCCTAGGAAATTTTGGTCTGATGCGATTGCAACCGCTTGTTATGTCTCGAATCGTGTTTTCTTGCCGCTAAGCTAGGTAAAACACCATTTGAGCTCTGATTTGGACATAGGCCTAGTGTTACACACTTTCGGGTCTTTGGTTGCAAATGCTTTGTTAAGAAACATGGTAATCTTGATAAATTTGAACGTAGATCCATTAATGGCATGTTTCTTGGTTATCCATCTCATACAAGAGGCTACCGTGTGTTTTTACTTGACACTAACAAAATTGTGGAGACTTGTGCAGTGTCTTTTGATGAAGCTAGCATAGGTACTAGCTCAAACATTGCAGTTTCAGATCCATATCCGCAGGGGGAGAGCATTTTCGTTGAAGATGAGGAAGAGGTGGAGCTGCTGCCCGAAAATTCAGCAGCTAATGACATTGTTCGAGCTCCTGATTTTAATTCTCAACCAGCACTGACAACCATCAATGCTGATTCAAATCATCCTCAAGTCACAATCTCATCAATTTGTGATGAACATGAAGAAGAAGAAGCTTGTGAGACATCTGTTCCCCTACAATTTTACAAAGATCATCCCCCACAACAGATAATTGGAAGCTTGCACGAACGAGTCACACGGTTCAGGTTTTGTGATCCAAACTATCATGCTCATTCGGCTTTCTTTGATTCCTTTAAAACAAAAGATATATCACACGCACTCACTAATGAATCTTGGATTAATGCCATGCATGAAGAGTTAGAAAATTTTGAAAGAAATAATATTTGGAAACTTGTACCTCCACCTCAAGGTGACACTTTAATTGGAACTAAATGAGTGTTTAAAAGTAAACAAAGTGAGGACGGGGTTGTGGTTAGGAATAAGGCTAGGTTGGTTGCTCAAGGTTTCACTCAAGTTGAAGGTCTAGATTTTGATGAAACTTTTGCTCCTGTTGCTAGATTAGAAGCCATAATAATTTTGTTTGTTTTTGTTGCATCTAAAGGTTTTAAGCTGTATCAAATGGATGTTAAAAGTGCTTTTCTTAATGGCTACATAGATGAGGAGGTTTATGTCAAACAACCACCTTGTTTTGAAAATTCAGATATTCCTAATCATGTTTACAAACTGTCCAAAGCCTTGTACGGTCTGCCCCTAGAGCATGGTATGATAGGTTAAAAACATTCTTACTTGAAAAGGGGTTTACCATGGGCAAGGTTGATAAAACTATTTTGTGCTTAAGCATGGCAATGACTCATTATTCGTTCAAGTATATGTTGATGATATTATCTTTGGTTGTGCTTCTCATGATCTTGTGTCCAAGTTTTCAGCTATGATGAGTTTAGAATTTGAGATGAGTATGATGGGAGAACTCACGTACTTTTTGGGGCTGAAATCAAGCAAACCAAGGAGGGTACCTTTGTGCATCAAATGAAGTATACAAAAGACCTCCTAAAGCGCTTCAACATGGACAAAAGCAAGCCTCTTCGGATACCAATGGGAATAGCAACAACACTTGAACTTGATGAATATGGTGAACCTGTGGATCAAAAAGAATATAGAAGCATGATCGGATCACTTTTGTACCTCACGGTATCAAGACCGGACATACAATTCAGCGTCTGTCTTTGTGCACGTTTTCAAGTCTCCCCACGTGCTTCACATCGTCAAGCCGTCAAAAGGATTCTCAGTTACATACATGGAACTCAAGAATTTGGTATTTTTCTTCCTTCTTCCTCAACCGTTACTTTGAAAGCTTTTTGCGATGCTGATTTTGGAGGTTGTAGGATTGATAGGAAAAGTACTTCTGATGCTAGTCATTTTCTTGGTAATTCACTTGTTGCATGGTCATCCAGAAAACAAAGTTCAGTTGCACAATCCACCGCCTGAATATGTAGCTTCTGCTCGCGCTTGTTCACAAATTCTTTGGATTGTTCAAACACTTAAGGACTATGGGGTTGATCTAGATAGTGTTCCACTGTTTTATGACAACACTAGTGCCATTTGCATTGCTAAAAACCATGTGCAACATTCTAGAACTAAGAACATTGATATTAGGTATCATTTTCTCCATGATAATGTTGAAAAAGGAAACATTGTGCTTCACCATATAGATACCGAACAACAACTGGCTGACATTTTTAGAAAACCTTTGGATTTCACTCGTTTTTGTTACATTCGTAGTGAAATAGGGGTTATGCATCCTCATGGTTTAAATTGAGGGGGAGTTTTGAAATTTGGGAAGTCTGTGTGAGAATCTAAACTTAAAATAATATGAGCATAGTATTTCATACATATATGACTTTGTGATTCCTTTTACATGCTGAGAGTTCTTACTACATTACTCGTGTTATACATATTGTAGTTTTTGCCATGTCTAGTAATTAGAATAATTACTTACACTAAATCTGGTCATGGTCGAACTTTCTTGCTGTTTTGAACTTGTTGCATGCTTGCAAGTGCTTTTAACCATAAAAAATTAATCACGTAATCAACTCACATGTTGAGTTTTTATGAATAAACATAAGTTGAGAAAAGATCAAGAGAATATGCATGCATCGCACTTCTTCTTTTGAGATGGCTTATCATTGCACTTAATATGAACTTGGAAGAAGTTGTGTATGACTAAAACCATGTCCTTAAGCTTCAGATTGTCAAATGACATAGGCTTGGCTTGATTGGTTAGAATAAGGAAGATGCGCATATAATCTCTTGCAAATATCATATGATCTAATTTTGTGCTTTGAAAAATAATAAGATGCAGCAACAAGTATCATGCTTTCAGATATTGAAATAGTTAAGTTTATGAGATCATGACTTGCTTAAATTGAAAATTACATTTTATCTCTAACATGGCTTACACTACATTATGTATCTCATTGTCGTGATTGTGTAAGTTACTTGATAGTATGACTTGGATGAGCTTTGTTTTATATGTATATGTTATAATATGCTCATGACAATTAAAATTTCTCTTTTGAACCTTGCTGAATACATTGTCAAAGGGGGAGAGATAATATGGTGAATTATGCAAGGGGGAGAAATATGTATAGGGGGAGAGAAATTTATTTCTATCTCATTTGATTTTCAAAAAGGGGGAAATTGTTCTCAAAACTTTTCACGTCAATGTTTGGATTTAAGTGGTGTTGCCAATGCATTCATCAAGGGGGAGATTGTGAGACCTATGTGTGCTAAATACATTGGCTTTGACAATAAAAGTTGTGAATGCTGCCATAACATCTTTTTAGCAAGGTTCGACTTTAGCTCCGACATGTCTTTGATAGCTCTGACATGTCTTTTATAAGCTCTGATATGTTTTGCTAGGTCCGACTTGTGTTGGTTAGCTTCAACATGTCTTTGTTAAGCTCTGACATGTTTTTCTAGCTCCGACTTTTGGGATGACTAGTTCCGACTAGCTTTGGTAAGCTCCGACGCTAGGTTGTGCTAGCTTTGCTAAGCTCCGGCGCTAGGTTTTACTAGCTTTCGTAAGCTCCGGTTGAAGCTCCGGTTAGCTTTGGCAAGGTTCGGTGCTTGTTCGCAATGTTCAGGCTTTTAATGTGAAATGTTTTGAACTTGCTTTACATTGTTGGAAAGTTTGCTTAGTATTCTATTATTAATTTTTTGGTGCGTTTTGGTTGATATGGCTGATATAGTTTTGATATGCTTTGCAACATGCTTTATGTGAGGTGCTCACGTAAGGTGTTGTGTTCGGATATGACTTGAGTCAAGTCGCGGACTTGGGCTCGTACGGATTGGTTGTTTGTTCATGTGCAGGTGTTGCTTGAGTTTATGTCATGGCTGGTGACGGGATACATTGGACTAGTCTCAGGGAGGATATGAGGTTCCAACAACCAAGTTCGGGAGGAATTGTGGTTGAGCTGGTCAGGAGGTCACGCAGGATGATTGAATCAAGGGCAGTGCATATGAAGGTTACTGAACATTGAAGGAAGGTGTTTGCACGTATGCATTCGGTGCATGACATGGGAATATGGTTCCAAAGATGGTTTATGGATGGGAAGATCTGGTTGGAAGGATCGGATCGTATCGGTCGATGACTTTAGCTGCGGCGGAGTCGGTTATGACTCGATAGGGAAAGTATCGAGTTGGTTATGATAGGATTTCGTGTGGGTCACGAATTTGAGTTGTTTTATGAATGTAGGATAGGTTCCTAAGGTATTTGGAAGTCTTAAGATTGCTTCTATCTGCGTATAGAAGAGTCCTAAGCAGTTATGGCAAGTTTCGATTCGTGAACGGAGTAGGATTAGGGTCCTGATTTGAGTTGAGTTGGCTTTCGAGCTGGTTATATAAGCAAGGGGGGACAAAGTTTGTGGCGCACAACTTTGGGGCTGTTCCTCTTGTGTTCTATTGAATAAAATTTGTAGTTTGAATGAACTCTTGTGCCTTGTTTGTCCGACTTGTTCCAGACAAGTTTTACTCGTCGAGTTTTTGGACAGCACTACCTTTCGTCGGTAGTTTTATCATAAATCGAGTTTTACAGACCCAATTGATGTGATTCTTTTTGAGTTGTCTTTACAACATGATTATCTATAAGCTTTCAAAATTTCACGGTCATTGGATTTGTAGTTTCTGATCTACACGAGTTTCTTTGCAGCGTTCTAGAACTGTTTTTCTCGGGTAGCACAGATTGACCTTTGTTCGATCTTTCGATCATAACTTGAGTTTCTCTCGACGGATTTGAGTGATTCTTATTGTGTTTTCTTTGTGAATTGATTATCTCTGATATATATCACTTTTTTCACGGTGAAACACATTTAGATTAGTGTCACACACGATTTCTTTAACAGATCGGTTTTATGCCGAAGGGGTTGGGATTTAATTGTTTCCGCTGCGTAAGATTTTTTAAATCTACCATTCATCCCCCCCCCCCCCCCGCCCTCTGGCAGCTTTTTATGTCCTCTTCGATCCTACAGAAAGTAAGGAAAAAAATTACTCATAGGCAAGATTTGGTCCTGGGACCACTGACTTGGGCATAATCGTCTATACCGCTGGACCATTGAAACACTTGTGCTAAGTACTGATTAAAATATCGTTGACAGCTTCTAGTATTTTTGGATGTGCGGCTCATCGTTTCTCTCCAGCGCCGCCAGGCCAAGTTTTGGGCCTCTTGCGCACACTACAATCCAGGCCAAATACAACGCCGCCTCCAACGCAAGCTCCGCAACAGCGTCGCATCGCCTGGTCTAGCGCCGCTGCCCGAACAGTGTTCCGGAACAACATCACCCCTTGCGCACTCTGATACAGGGCCAGGCTTCCGCACACGCAAGCTTCCTCTCGAGCGCCGCCCGGCCCGGCGCCCGCGCCTTCAGCTCCAACCCTGCTCGTGCCACAATTAGACATGTTTGATTTATTTTGTTTCTGCAGATGGACAAATCTTGGATCAATAGTTGTCTTTTCAGCAAGCAACATATCGCAGAAGTGAGGGATTTCATGAAGTAAATTTCAGAGCAATTTCCTGAGAGTGAGGAGGTACTATGTCGTCTGGTGAAACCTTAGTGGGTCCGCAATATGCTAGTAGTCACTTTGTAAATGCTATTTTGTGATCTCTTGGCCATACACCTATGTAAGTGTGAGACGGCATAGTGGAGGTTCTTAGTCACCGAAAGGTGATGAAATCAACAACTTGTGGGTAAAGTGGTGCCACCTCTGCACAGTGTAAAACTATTGTGATAGCCATGCTCCTGGTTACGAGCAACCTGGACCCTCACATGATTAGAGTTATGGACCTGGGTATTGAGTAATGGTTGGAATTGGATATTGGGTTATGGAATTGGTTATGGTTACTTGAGTACGGATTGATATGGTTATTTATGTTTAATGTTCATTTATGGTTAGTGAATGGTAATTGATGGAATTGGGTATGGTATTCTTGGTTACTTGGGTTATGATGGGAAATGACCTCACAAAGTAATCATAAGTCGCATTTTCTTACTTTTATGAATGAAATGTACTTTAAGGAATAAACCATTTATTCCGTCTTTGTTTAAGCTACATGTCATACTTTCCAACACTTGTTGAGTATGACATGTACTCACTCTTGCTATTCCCACATTAATTCAGTAACAGGTGATAGAGTACCTGGAGGACAATGAGGAGTACTAGGCGTGCGTGTTACCGTCAAATTGCCCGTAGATATGGAGTCTACTAGTGCTTAGTTTTTCCGTTGCAGTATTATTAGAACTTGTATTCGAGACTATTTGGATATAATAATAAGGTACTATTTGTTGTTCAAAATTTTGTTCACTACAACCTTTTAGGCCTTCGGTGACGAATATACAATGAAAGTAGAGGTATTTGTCATAAACTAGTTCCATTTATGACTTTTTAATAAGTTACCCAATGTAGTGACGAAAAAATTTCCTTCGTCACTAAAATCGTCATAAATTAGAAGAGCCGCATATTTGTGATGATATTTTATGACAATATGAGATCGTCATATGAATAAACTATCATGTGACGATATTGCATGACATTTCATGTTTCATCACAATATATTTAAAATGAAAAATAATTCTAAATAAATGCTGTTGACACCTAAGCAACACCATTATTTACATGGACCAAGTGTTGGTTGGTGTGCAATGGTCTGAAACTTAAGAAAAAATACCTGTGATCTGGAATCGAATATGAGACACCAGTGTGCATAGTCTATATGGCATGAAAGTAAGGAAAAAAATTACTATAGTCAGGATTCAATCCTGGGACCACTGACTTGGGCATAATCGTCTATACCGCTGGACCATTGAAACACTTGTGCTAATTACTGATTAAAATATTATTGACAACTTCTAGTATTTTGGGATGTGTGGCTCCTTGTTTCTCTCCAGTGCTGCCAGGCCAAGTGTTGGGCTTCTTGCGCACGCTACAATTCAGGCTAAATACAATGCCACCTCCCACGCGAGCTCCGCAACAGTGTCGCATCGCCTGGTCTAGCGGCACTGCCCGAACTGTGCCCCGAAACAACGTCATCCCTTGCGCACTCTGATCCAGTGCCACGCTGCCGCACACGCACGCTTTCTCTCAAGTGCCGCCCGGCCCGGCGCCCGCGCCTTCAGCTCCAACCCTGCTCGTGCCGCCATCCAAATAAGATAATTGGACCTTTGTGTATCTAGTTGAATTTGGATGACTAAGTTTTTTTTAAGAAACAATTAGACATGTTTTATTTTATTTGTTTCTGCAGATGGACAAATCTTGGATCAATAGTAGGCTTTTCAGCAAGCAACATATCGCAGAAGTGAGGGATTTCATGAAGTAAATTTCAGAGCGATTTGCTGAGAGTGAGAAGGTACTATGTCCTCTGCTGAAACCTTAGTGGGTCCGCAATATGTTGGTAGTCACTTTGTGAAGGCTACTTTGTGATCTCTTGGCCACACACCTATGGAAGTGTGAGACGGCATAATGGAGGTTCTTAGTCACCAAAAGGTGATGAAATCACCAACTTGTGGCTAAAATGGTGCGACCTCTGCAGAGTATAAAACTATTAAGATAGTTGTGCTCCCGGTTACGAGCGGCCTGAACCCTGACATTATTAGAGTTATGGACATGAGTATTGAGTAATGGTTGGAATTGGATATTGGGTTATGGAATTGGTTATGGTTACTTGAGTATGGATGGATATGGTTATTTATATTGAATGGTCATTTATGGTTGGTGAATGGTAATTGATGGAATTGGGTATGGTATTGTTGGTTACTTTGGTTATGATGGGAAATGACCTCACATAGTAATCATAAATCGCATTTTCATTCTTTTATGAATGAAATGTACTTTTAAGCAATAAACCATTTATTACATCCTTGTTTATGCCACATGTCATACTTTCGCACACTTGCTAAGTAGGACATGTACTCACTCTTACTATTCCCACATTAATTCAGTAACAGTTGATAATATGGAGTATCCGGAGGACTATGAGGAGTACTAGGCGTGTGTGTTACCGTCAAATTGCCCATAGAGATGGAGTCTACAAGTGTTTCATTTTTCCGCTGCAGTATTATTAGAACTTGTATTCGAGACTATTTGGATGTAATAATAAGGTACTATTTATTGTTCAAAATATGGTTCACTACAACCTTTTAGGCCTTCTGTGATGAATATACAATGAAAGTAGAGGTACTCATCATAAACTTGTTCCATTTATGACTTTTTAATAGGTTACCCAATGTAGTGACGAAAAAATTCCTTCGTCACTAAAATCGTCATAATTTAGAAGAGCCGCATATTTGCGACGATATTTTATGACAATATGAGATCGTCATATGAATAAACTATCATGTGACATTATTGTGTGACACTTCATGCTTCATCACAATATATTTAAAATGAAAAACAATTCTAAATAAAAGTTGTTGACACTTAAGCAACACCATTATTTATATGGACCAAGTGTTGGTTGGTGTGCAATGGTCTAAAAATTAAGAAAAAATACTTGTGATCTGGAATCAAACATGAGACACCAGTGTGCATAGTCTATATGGCATGAAAATAAGGAAAAATTACTCACGGTCAAGATTCAATCCTGGGACCACTGAGGTGGGCATAATCGTCTATACCTCTGGACCATTGAAACACTTGTGCTAAGTACTGATTCAAATATAGTTGACAGCTTCTAGTATTTTGGGATGTGCGGGCTCCTCGTTTCTCTCCAGTGCCACCAGGCCAAGTGCTGGACCTCTTGCTCACGCTACAGTCCAGGTCAAATACAACACCACCTCCCACGCAAGATCCACAACAGCGTCGCATCACCTGGTCCAGCGACGCTGCCCGAGCTGTGCTGCGGAACAACTTCCCCCCTTGCGCACTCCAATCCAGTGCCACGCTGCCGCACATGCACGCTTCCTCTCGAGTGCCACCCGGCCCGGCGCCTGCACCTTCAGCTCAAACCCTGCTTGTGCCGCCATCCAAATATGATAATTGGACCTTTGTGTGTCTAGTTGAATTTGGATGACTAAGTTTTTGTAATTCACAATTAGACATGTTTTATTTATTTTGTTTTGCAGGTGGACAAATCTTTTATCAATAGTAGGCTTTTCAGCAAGCAACATATCGCAAAGTGAGGGATTTCATGAAGTAAGTTTCAGAGCGATTTGCTGAGAGTGAGGAGGTACTATGTCCTCTGGTGAAACTTTAGTGGGTCCGCAATATGCTGGTAGTCACTTTGTAAAGGCTATTTTGTGATCTCTTGGCCACACACCTATGAAAGCGTGAGACGGCATAATGGAGGTTCTTAGTCACCAAAAGATGATGAAATCACCAACTTGTGGGTAAAGTGGTGCCACCTCTGCAGAGTGTAAAACTATTATGATAGCCGTGCTCCCGGTTACGAGCATCCTAGACCCTCACATAATTAGAGTTATGGACCTGAGTATTGAGTAATGGTTGGAATTGGATATTGGGTTATGGAATTGGTTATGGTTACTTGAGTATGGATGGATATGGTTATTTATGTTGAATGGTCATTTATGGTTGGTGAATGGTAATTGATAGAAATTGGTATGGTATTGTTGGTTACTTTTGTTATGATGGGAAATGACCTGACATAGTAATCATAAGTCGCATTTTCTTACTTTTATGAATGAAATGTACCTTTAAGCAATAAACAATTTATTCCATCCTTGTTTAAGCTACGTGTCATACTTTCCCGCACTTGCTGAGTATGTGATGTACTCACTCTTGCTATTCCCACATTAATTCAGTAACAGGTGATAATATGGAGTATCCGAAGGACTATGAGGAGTACTAGGCCTGCCCGCTACCGTCAAATAGCCTGTAGAGATGGAGTCTACTAGTGCTTAGTTTTTCTGCTGCAGTATTATTAGTACTTGTATTCAAGATTATTTGGATATAATAATAAGGTATTATTTATTGTTCGAAACATGGTTCACTACAACCTTTTATGCCTTCTGAGACGAATATACAATTAAAGTAGAGGTATTCATCATAAACTTGTTCCATTTATGACTTTTTTAATAGGTTACCCAATGCAGTGACGAAAAAATTTCCTTCGTCACTAAAATCCTCATAATTTAGAAGAGCCGCATATTTGTGATGATATTTTATGACAATATGTGATCTTCATATGAATAAACTATCATGTGATGATATTGTGTGACATTTCATGTTTCATCACAATATATTTAAAATGAAAAATAATTCTAAATAAATGCTGTTGACACCTAAGCAACACCATTATTTACATGGACCAAGTGTTGGTTGGTGTGCAATGGTCTGAAAATTAAGAAAAAAATACTTGTGGTCTAGAATCGAACATGAGACACCAGTGTGCATAATCTATATGGCATGAAATTAAGGAACAAAATTACTCATAGTCAAGATTCGATCCTAGGATCACTCAGTTGGGCATAATCATCTATGCCGCTGGACCATTGACGCACTTGTGCTAAGTATTGATTCAAATATAGTTGACAACTTCTAGTATTTTGGGATGTGCAGGCTCCTCGTTTCTCTCCAGCGCCGCCAGGCCAAGTGCTGGATCTCTGGTGCACGCTACAATCCAGACCAAATACAATGCTGCCTCCCACGCGAGCTCCGCAACAGCGTCGCATCACCTCGTCCAGCGCCGCTGCCCGAGTCGTGCTCCAGAACAACGCCCCCCCTCGCACACTCTGATCCAGTGCAACGCCGCCGCACATGCATGCTTCCTCTCGACTGCCGCCCAGCCCGACGCCCGCACCTTCAGCTCCAACCCCGCTCATGCTGCCATCAAGGTAAGATAATTGGATCTTCGTGTGGCTAGTTGAATTTGGATGACTAAGTTTTTGTAAGCAACAATTAGACATGTTTTATTTTTTTCTGTAGATGAACAAATCTTGGACCAATAGTAGGCTTTTCAGCAAGCAACATATCGCATGAGTGAGGGATTTCATGAAGTTAATTTCATAGCGATTTGCTGAGAGTGAGGAGGTACTATTTCCTTGCCAAAAGTGTTTGAATCGGCTTGTGAAACCTAAGTCAGATTGAGGATCATTTATATATTCATGGGATGACAAGCACATACACTGAGTGGATACGTCATGGGAAGGCACAATTGGATGTTGTAATAAATGAACAAGCTGACAACATAGATGAACAATATAGTATAAATTAGAATGTTAGTATGAATGTGTTTGAACACCTAGAAGGTAGATTGCCTGATATGGTACAAGAGTTGTTCACAGCTGGAGAGGAAGGTGCATAAAATTCTATGTTTGGAACTGTATTGGAAGAGATGAAGCAAGAACTTCTCCCAGGTACATCATACACAAGATTTTCTTATGTGGTTAAGTTACTTCATATCAAATCTTTTTACCAAATTAGGAATATTGCCTTCTCTGCAATTCTGAAGTTGTTATCATTGGCTTTCCCACAGTGTTGTGTACCAGCATCTTACAAGGAAGCTAAGAAACTTATTAAAGCATGGGACTTGGATATGAGTCAATCCATGTGTGCCCTAATAATTGCTTTTTGTTTTGGAAGGATTATGAAAAAAAATAATGAGTGCCCATTGTGTGGTGCATCAAGATGGAAATATGGTGATGCAAGAAATAAGAGTCCTCAGAAGGTGTTGCGGCATTTTCCTTTGATTCCTAGATTGAAGATGATGTTTTCTTCGGCAAAAATCTCTGAGGAGGCACAGTGGCACGAGTTGAAGAGGAGGGGGATGGAAAATGAGCTTAGCCATCTAGCTGATGGCGAGGCATGGGGAGACTTTGACAGAAAACATAATTGGTTTGAAGAAGAGCCTAGAAATATAAGGCTTGGGCTCGCCACAGATGGTTTTAATCCCTTCGGCAAAATGAGCTCCTCTTACAATATGTGGCCAATTTTTGCTATCCCTTATAACTTTCCTCCATGGGTATGTATGGAGGCGTCTAACATCATGATGTGTCTACTCATCACTGGTCAGGAAGAATGTTCGGCGATAAGTTTTGATCTATTTCTAGAGCCACTAGTTGATGAGTTACAAGAACTTTGGTTGGGCATTTCTACATTCGATGCATTGAGCAGAAAATATTTTGATCTACGTGTTGCAGTAATTTGGTATATTCATGACTATCCAGCTTTGAGCACGTTGTCTGGTAGAGTTACCATAGGATACTACACTTGTGTGCATTGTGACAAAGATCCTTGCTCTAGAAGAATAAAGAATATGCTATGTTGGTCATCGACGTTGGCTTCCACTTGACCATCCATGGAGGAAAAACGAGTACAATGGCCAAATTGAGAACCGTGAGAAGCCGCGGAAATTTAGTACAAATGAGTTGATGCAGCAACTGGAAAGGGTGAAGCATGTTAAACCAGGGAAGCATTCGAACAACAATAAGATGAAGCGAGATGCAAATGATGATCAGTGTTGGAAGAAAAGGTTGTGCTTTTGGGATTTGCCGTATTGGACATATTCGAAGTTGTGCCATAATCTTGATCTCATGCACATCAAAAAAAAATATATGTGAGTACTTCCTTGGTACATTTCTTGGTATTCCAGGAAAGTCAAAGGACAGTAATTCTAGGCTTGATTTCGAATATGTGGGCAAAAGAAAAGATTTACATTGGAAGCGTGATGCTGATTCATATACGGTTCCTCATGCCCCCTATACAATCGATAAAAATCAGAAGTTAGCATTTTATGCCTTCTTGAGGAGCATGAAATTTCCAGATGGATATGCTTCTAACCTAGGATCATGCACACTGCTGATGGATGTAACCTCCATGGATTGAAAACTCATGACTGCCATATCATACTTCAATGGATTTTACCTACTGCTCTCCGAGGAATCATGCATAATGATATATATGTTGCAATTGTAGAACTAGGTAACTTCTTTCAGCAACTATGCGCTAGGACTCTTAAATTAGATGTTTTGCATCAAATGAAAGACAATATCCCAATTGTCTATGCAAGCTTGAGAAAATATTCCCCCCTCCCTGTTTGATGTGATGCTGCACTTGTCGATCCATTTGCTTGATGAGGCAATCCTTAGAGGACCAGTCCAATATGGGTGGATGTACCCTGTAGAAAGAAGGTTATACACTTTGAAACATTCTGTGAGGAACATGGCACGACCTGAGTGTTCGATTGCAGGAGCATATGTTGCTAATGAATGCTTGCATCCATGTTTGAGGTATTTTGATGATCTTGAGACAAGACACAATCGCAAGGGAAGGAATAGAGAGCAGGTTGATATGATTAAGGGTGATCAATCTGTTTTCTGACATGGTGTAGTTTTACTTGGAGCTTCTATGATTAAATCTCTAGAAAAAGAGAGGTCCAGCCATATATAGAGTATGTATTCCCACTTTTGTCTCTTGCTTCCCCTTGTTAGTTTCATATTCATTGCATGCTAATTGTTGAATTTCATATGTTGCACAGGCTGTACAGAAAGGAGTTACAGGATGAAGGATTTGCTGAAGTTGAAGAACAAGTAGAAAAGCAATTTTCTTCCTGTTTTAAAAACCATGTGAGAATTTGTTTTATATTTCATTTTAATATTTTTTGTAGCTGAAGTTTTCTCATCGTATACAGAATTGATTTGTACAGATTGGAACACTTCGGTACGTGCGAGGGGAAGATGTTAGTGATGATCTTTTCGCTTTGTCATGTGAATTGGATCTGCGAATTAGAGTTTATTCAGCATGTATTGTTGATAGTGTTCGATACAAAACTATTGACCTTGAGAAAAATAGGAGGACACACAATAGTGTAGTCATGACAAAAGGCACACATAATGGTGAAGATATTGAATTTTATGGTTTCTTGGGAGAAATAATTCAGTTGCAGTACAATGCATATAATAGCGAACATCGTCAATCAGCGGTTATTTCTGTGTGTGATTGGTTCAACACAGAAAGCAAGAAAGGAACAGTAAAAGATGATGGATTATTCAAAAGCATCAATCAATCATCACGCTGGTACAAATATGATCCATTCATTCTTGCAGAGCGGACAACAATGATGTTTTATTTCCAAGACACCAACTATGGGGGTTCTTGGAGAGTAGTTCAAAAATTTGCTCGTAGGCACCTATGGAATGTTGATGAAACTTCTAGTGATGAAATACCCAAGGGTGTGACCCTTTCTTACCAAGATGATGAGCGTGTTGCTTCTAATATTCAGCATGCTGAAGTAAATTTGAACAATGTTACAATGGGGATAGAAAATGAAGTTATTATTGATGCAAGTGTAGTTCAAGATCTTCGTAGACAGAGGGAAGTGGAAAGGGAGCAAAATTATTCTGAAAATGAAGAAGATGACATAGGATGGCAATATGATAGTGATAACGACGAGCGCACAATTCCAAATGATGTTGATGATGATAGTGATGATGACTAGATGGGTGTTTCCTCTTGTATTACCATTATGTATGTGCGTTCTTTTTCTGTATCTACAGGCAGCCTATGTGCGTTCTCTATGTGTGATAATGATGAGCGCACAATCCCAAATGACATGATGAATTTAAGTTCTTTTTTCTGTAATTTTCCAATTGTATCATATTCTTTTCCTAAGCACCAACATCTCCAAAAAATTAGACGATTTGTGCATAAATTGGTGTCAAGTTCTTCACAAATGAACACATCTCAAACTGAAATTGTAGGTCAAATAAAAGAAATTGGGAATGCAGAAAACATGTATCGAACCCGTGGCGTGGTAAATGACGCTGCGCTGCAATAACCTGTTGTGCCAAGTAGAAGTCTTGTTTTGTTTGTAACAGGCTTTTTACATATTTAGTGCTTTCGGAAATAATTCAACATTGATTTTTTTGGTTGTATCATGCTTTATAAAACTCCAAATTGGGTAATTCCATTTGTACCATGTTCTTTACCTAAGCACCAACATCTCCACAAATTTTCATGTTATTTGAATCTTGCATCGAATCATGGCATCCATTTGTATTTGCAAGTCATTTTCAATAAAATAAAATAATATGCAAATGTGGTCCAAAAAATTTGAAATTTGGTATGTAGTCATATTATGGCAATAAAAGCATGGCAAAACAAAATTAGACGATTTGTGCATAAGTTGATGTCATGTTTTTCACAAATGAACACATCTCAAACTATGTTTCATAACTTTGAACTAGAAGTCTCTACCTTGTAATATATAAAATAATATTTTCATTATTTTCAATTCTAATTTCGATTAAACATTAATTTAGGGTACTCATTTACTTAAACCTTAAGAATTTACTTTACTTAACACTTTTTTATACTAAAAAACATCAATGTCGATGTTTTTGTTATATCATGCTCTATAAAACTTCAAATTAGGTAATTTCAGTGGTATCATTTTTTTACTTAAGCACCAACATCTCCACGAATTTTCATGTCATTTGAATTGTACATCGAATCGTGGCATCTATTTGTATTTGCAAGCCATTTTCAATAAAATAAAATAATATGCAAATGTGTTCCAAAAAATTTGAAACTTGGTATGTAGTCATATTATGGCAATAAAAGCATAGCAAAAAAAAATTAGACGATTTGTGTATAAGTTGGTGTCAATTTCATCACAAATGAACACATCTCAAACTAAAATTGTAGGTCAAATAAAAAAATGGGAATGTAGGAAATAGGTATCAAACCCTCGCCCTGGTGAATGATGCTGTGTTGCACTAACCAGTTATGCCAAGTAGAAGTCTTGTTCTGTTTGTAACAGGTTCTTAAAGTATTTAGTGCTTTCGGGAATAATTGTGAATAATTAAAATTCAACATCAATGTTTTGGTTCATCATGCTCTATAAAACTCCAAATTGGGTAATTCCAGTTGCATCATGTTCTTTACCTAAGAACCAATATCTCTACAAATTTTTATGTCATTTTAATCTTGCATCGAATTGTGACATCCATTTGTATTTGCAAGCCATTTTAAATAAAATAAAATAGTATGCAAATGTGGTCCAAAAAATTTGAAACTTGGTATGTAGTCATATTATGGCAATACAAGCATGGCAAAAAAAGTTAGATGATTTGTACATAAGTTGATGTCAAGTTTTTCACAAATGAACACATCTCAAATTAAGTTTCATAAACTTGAACTAGAACTTTCTACCTTGTACTATATGAAATAATATTTACAGTATTTTCACTTCTAATTTGTGTAAACATTCATTTAGGGTACTCATTTACCTAAGCCTTACAAATTTACTTTACTTAACACTTTTTTTTATACAGAAAAACATTGATATCGATATTTTGACTGTATCATGCTCTATAAAACTCCAAATTGGTTAGTTCCAGTTGTATCATGTTCTTTACCTAAGCACCAACATTTAAACAAATTATCATGTCATTTGAATCTTGCATCACATTGTGGCATCCATTTGCAATTGCAAGGCATTTTCAATAAAATAAAATAATGTAAATGTGGTCCAAAAAATTTAAAACTTGGTATGTAGTGATAGTATGGCAATAAAAGCATGGCAAAAAATTTATAAAATTTGTACATAAGTTGGTGTCAAGTTCTTCACAAATGAACACATCTCAAACTAAAACCGTAAGTCAAATGAAAAATATTGGGAATGCAGGAAACAGGTATCGAACCCGCGACCAGATGAATTCGGTTGTGCTGCACTAACTAGCTAGGAAGGTTTCTCTGACATGCGTGTCCCAGCCTAATTCCATCCAAATCTCTACTTACAGCAAGTTCTTTCCATGTTGACTTTCATTTCCCTCCATAATTTTGGATTTCCCTCCTGATTTTTATGGGGGCATGAAACTGACCCCTCATCTCCCTCTATATAAACCCTACCCCCGAATCTCTTACTTCTCTTCTCACCCCGCCATTCCCACTTCTCTTCTCACGGTGTCGCCTCATCGCAGCTAGAGGTAGTGGATACGGTGACCTCTTCAGGACGACAAGATGCTCCCAGGTAAGAGGTCCACGCGTGCCACACATTCCAGCCTTGGCACCACGAGGAACGATGGAGAATCGAGTTCATGGGGAGAGAGGGCAGACACAACCCATGGCGTGCCGACCTCGGTGCCACGAAAATCTTCTGGTCAGGGATTGCCTCCAGGTAATATGCTTCGTGTTTCCTCTGCTGCATTTGTGGCTGGCACCGTCGTGTAGCTGCTCTCTCGAACATCTATTTGTGATTAGGTGTAGCTGCTTGTGTATATGCCGTTGATATTCTTGCTTGGGTTCTTATTGTTCATTCACGAGGCAATGATTCAGATACAGTCAATTCTTCAGCCATATACTATAATAATTCTTTAAAATGTACAAAAACCCCTACGACAGAATATGAGAAACTGAGGGTAGTGAATATGATGAAGAACAATCAATTGTTTCAACAACTAGGCCTTGGACAATTAAAAGCAATGATGAGTACTAGAACTTCAAAAAACAAAGAGGATTGGCATTGTGAATCAGAGTCCTTATATGATGGTGACGCCAATGCCAGTTTTGATGAAGAGGAGGTCTCCAATGATAGTGAACAGATGTCAACAAAAGTAATAAGAGGAAATAAAAGAATTATGGCACCTGTGCAGGATCAACCAATTAGAGTCACTAGCTAAGCAAAGATTTGCTGAAATGAACCAAGAGGATACCCATAGCATAATTGTTCCTACCAATGAGTCCACCCAAAGCATATATACTCCTACACAACCAACTTCTTTGACACAGGAGGAGATTGATAACCACAACGGAGACGAAGGCAAGGGAACACCTTAACCTTTTAGACATATAGCCAGTCTTGAGCAGATATTTTTTATATTTTCTTGCATCAGTTTAGGTAACTCTATGATATCATGTAGTTTATTTGTCTAGAAATCATACCAAGGAAAAAAGTACGGGCAAGCACCTTGAACCGTTAAGCAAAGGACTGGGAATCAAGATTTCAATCCAAATTAAAGAAGGGCAAAAAAGGCCAGAGCCACCTATTCAAGCTGCTAAGTTTATCAGAGGGTGGAAACACATTGAGGCAGTACATTCCAATATTTGACCACTAGAAGGAATAAAAGAAGAAAGAGAATGAACCTACAATAAGAAACTATATTGGCAAAGTTACTGTAAGTTAATTTTACTCATTTGTCAAGTTATAGTTCATTTAGTTTTCAACCAAGACTCATACAACATTTACTGTTTTACTAGGCTCAATTCACCATGGACAGTGACAGCAAGGTAGTTGAAGATGCATGTCTATATATGCTAAAGAGGGGACAGTGCCAAATTAGGTATAGGCTGAAACAAAAGTACTTCAATGGAATACCTGCTAATCAAGTCTGGACTACATCACCTAATTTAAGCATGTCGGACGACAACTGAAGAAAGTTGGTGGAGAAGTGGTCTACCCCAACACACAAGCTATTTGTAGTATAGCTCCACTAGCTCCCTCTACAATTTATATTAGGTGATTACCACACACGTTGCTGCGTGAGAGTAATCATTATAAATTTGAGTATTTGATACACACATGATTATTATTTGCATATTTTCGAAACTTATATTTCTTACATGCTTATGTGATACACAGGATAATTTGTATGAAGAATAAACTTATTCGTGAAAAGGTACAATATGCACAATGCACAGGCTCTCAATCCCACATTGCAAAAGCTTATATATTGGTAAGAAAATAATTATTGCTTACTTAACTGCATAAAGTCAGTTTTAATCAGTATTATTGCATTACCACTGTTCGTATCTATAATGTCTTTAAATTGAAATTTTGAAATCCAGCATGTTCCTTATGTGAAGATCTCCATTCTCATAAGTTTTATTTTAATTCTTTTCAGAAACAACAAAAATATAAGGATGTTGAATCAAGTGCACTAGATCTTTTCAAGGAGATGCATTGCATCAAGAATAAAGGTTTTAGTGAAAATGTTCAGAAAGCTATTGTAAGTACTTGTTCTCCTTTCATGTTTCTATTTCTTGCAACATGCAACATATTATACTGAAGCATAACCTTTATATTAGGTTTGCATGGAAGCAATGGTGGCAGCACCAGTTGAGGATGGACAACAACAGAACTCTCCTACAAAAGTTTTTTTATGTGCTACAAAGATCCAGTTTGTTCCTGCAATGTTGGTCTTCAGTCTGCCTCCAAGAAAAGCTACACAGCAGTTTCTGCAAAGGTTCAACAACTTCAAGATGAACTACAGACTGAGAGTCAAGAAAAAGATAGACTTTGGGAAGAAGTTGAAACATTAAATGCTTACACGCAGACATCTCGGGAGACCATTAACAACTTGAAGAGGTCGATGGAAGAAAATAACAGCCTCCTTCGTCAACTATTAAGCTTCATTCGAGGCCAAGTGCCTTCATCTTAAGTCTGCTTCAATAAGATTTGAAATTGTGGGATTATTTTCTATTTTGTTTGATGTTTAATACTTTGAATTGAAGTTATATGACTTGTTTTAGATTATGTTGAATCAGTATTGTGAATTTTGAACGAATTCATTCAATATTTTGGTTGTCGTCTGATTTCATAATATTCTATGACGATATCAATTATGACGAACTTTTTCGTCACAAAGGTTTTTCCACGTCAGCTGCCATGTCACTCATCACCAGCCACGTGGCTTACCACGTCATCGTAATTATGACGAACATTTTTGTCACAAATATTTTGCCACGTCAGCTGCCAAGTCACTCGTCAGCAACCACATAGCTTGCCATGTCATCATAGTTATGACAAACATTTTCGTCACAAAGATTTTGCCACATCACTCGTCAGCGGCCACGTGGGAAGGCACATGTGTATGAATTGTGACATTTTTAAACACACTTGTGCCAAATTAGAGCGTCACAAATTTAGTGACGATTGTAGTGTGCGTATAAAATCTATGACGATTTTTTGCTGATCGTCATAGTTTTTCTTTTAGCAGACACCTTTTGTGACGATGTCCTATTCGTCACAATGGCATCACCAGAATACAAACTATGACAAAAAAATTGTACTTAGTGACATGATCATTATGTCGCAGAAGGCCTAAAAGGTTGTAGTGGTTATTATCTGAATATCATATGTGATGCACTCGTGTATGTGTGTTAAACATCATGGACATACATCTGTGTCACGCTTGGTTCATTCCCGGAACCGGGTGTCACAGTTCGACTTTTGGCATACAAAGGAGCAATGATGCATGATCAAGATCAAGTACGGGCCGAATCCAAAGAATATCAAAGAAGTCGAAGTCACGCCCTTGAAAAGGGCTAGCCTCCTCACATTCTTGAAGAATTTTTTTGAGAATGAAATGTTGTCACAACATTATCAAGCAAAAAACAAAATGATGGGAGCCACCACATAGAACATGATGGAAGAAAGAAATGAAGTCATGTATGTATTCTTCTCCAGGTTCAGACACCACATCATTGAGGTGAAGTGAAATGGAGAAAAGTATCGCTCATCGGATCTCAAAAAAATTAGTGACACCTTGCCGGTAGGTTAATTGGTAGTAATCTCATATTTTATTTTGAAATTCCAAATTTGAAATTTTTCACAATTTTTTGCTTTTGCATTATGCATGTTTGAATGGTTCACACCTGCATTATGCATGTTTGAATGGTTTACATCTCATGTTGGACAATTTTTTGCATTTGCATTATGCATGTTTAACATTCCCAGGCAATACAAAATTAAATAATTGAACTTAAGAATGATTTATATGGAAAAGAACATTGGGGGGGGGGGGGGGGTTGTGCCGAATGTGGGACTAGCGGCACACACCTTCCAAGTTGGTGGACCCTAGGTTGGCCGACTAGAAACGGGGGGCAAAAGCCTCCCATTTTTCCAACAGCTATAATGTGACTGTTTGCGACCGTTAGGAGGATATTTGCAATAAATTGGTGCCCGGAGGGAGTGTTTCCTTCACACTTCACTCCATTTCTCTCTCAAAACTCTCACATATTCTTGCTTGCAATTGGTTATTTCTCTCCAGTTAGATTTGCTCTCAAGCTCAAATTAAATGATTGGGCTTATATGCTTGCATTTGCATGTTGCTCTCAAGTTAAGCAAACAACTCGACAAGGGTGTTAACTCATTTTTGCTACAGTAACTCATTCTGGAGTTTGTTTTGGGTGTTCTTTCTTGTATTACAGCCATGAAGGTTGTTTCGGAAGATGAAGGAATCCTCATCAAGCTCAAGCTGATCACAGGGACGATTCAAGTGCGTATGTCTCCATCACGCTGATGTGAAACCCATAGTGGAGGGACAATCAAGAGGATGGCATGATGGAGGAGCAAGATAAAGCTACAAGCACGCTTCTCACCAAAAATGACCTTGACTTGGCAAGTGACACCGAATGTGGAGCCTACACCGTCCTTCGAGACTGTGCTTTCACTCGAACGAAAGCTTTCGACCCTGAACTGTTCTCTAAGACAGGCATGGACGCCAAATTTTTTATCATTTAGCATGCAATATGATGGGATAATTTTGCTTACATGCTGAAAAAGGTTCACACGTTCTATCTATTCAATTCCTACGCACTCTCACAAGAGTAAGTGATGGTTATCATTTTTCAGTTTTTGCAAAAAGAGTACTACCTTACTTCGAAGGAATTAATTGAGTACCTATGCTTCCATAAGAGTGCTTCACTAGATTTACACACCTTGTTGGGTAAATTTAATAAAAAAAGGTTTTGACGAGACATCACCAATGAGATGGTTTGTAGGAGCCCTAAGAATAGCCACATCCATAATCCTACTGTCAGAGTCTGGTTCCAACAATTCTCCCGGTACTACCGTTAGTAGCCCCGGAGCTTGTAGTTCGGTAATGGGCGCGCAAAGATTCAGAACACGATGGCAAATTGACACAAGGATTTACGTGGTTCGGGCCGCCTAAGCGTAATACCCTACTCCACGGGGTGTATGGTTGTTGTATTGAGCATCTGAGCACTTATGAGCGTGTGTCAGAGCTGAGTCTGAGAGTGTCAGGAGTCGAGAGCCAGCGAGAGAGCCCTGTGTATCGCTCGACCAGTCCTTTTATAGTACAAGGACTTGTCGTTACATCGCTAGCATGGCCCGACATGTGGCCCTGGTGGTTAATGATGCTTAACACACAATTAGTGAGGTTAATTGCCCTTAATAGTGTGGTAAGGGGCCTTCACAGTGCCGTTACTGGTATTAAGGGCCCTCCGGTCATGTTTTATTAATATGGTATTAATGACACTTAATCGGGTCTTGAAGTCTTTGATTGTCCCTTGAAGGTCCGAGCCGTTGGGGGTCCCCCAGTCTGCTTGTTGAAGTCAAAGGTCCGGTGGTTGGACACGTGGCAGCTCTGGAGCTTACCATCTGGGACGGGTAGATCCGGTTCGGTTGTACACGTGTCGGTACCGGAGCTTCCCTCTGTCGGGGGTTGGGTCCGGGGGTGCCGCGCAGGTATTTAGCCCGTAGCTTTCCCATGTGTGGGACGTAGCTCCAGTTGCAGTATACACGTGGCAGCACCGGGACTAATCTGAGATGGGAGGCAAGTCCGGTCCCGTATGACACTTGGGGCCTTCAGAGATCTTCAACTCAGACAGGTGAAGTTCCTTTGGTCTTCTTGTAGTCCCAAGGGGTATACGGTACGCAGGGTACCGACAGTGGCCCCCTGGGCCCACCTTTGGGAAAGACCTTTTGGATGAAGCCGTTCTGCCGGAGGTGTGTCCATCCTTCAGTTTTTGAGTCATGTCTTCAAGGGTCTTTGGATGTTCCATTGGCGGTAGTTCGCAGTTAAACCATCGCCGCGTGGCATATCCAGGATGCGGCAGGTGAGATCTGAGCGTGCGGATCTCACACAATTGAAGGTCGCCGGTTCCCGATACAAAAACCATATCAGTTCCGCGTGCCCTGTCAGGTCGCCGCCCTCGGGCTTCCTGCCTTTCATGATGACAACCGTTCGCCTCGGGTAAGGACCTCTACTTGATTGTCGGGTGGCCCTGGGCCCCCTTGTCATTGGCAGGGTGAAGTTTTTGAACTGTGTTGTTGGCTCCTCTGCGGTTTCCATCCAAGCGTTCTGGGGGCTTACTTAAGAAGGAAAGCACGCACAGTTTGGGGATTCTTTATGCCTTCATTTGAACTTGTGCTCGAATCCTGCAAACTTTAGCCAGCTTTTCATCTCTCGCCCCGCTGTGCTGTGATGGAGTTGGGTCTCTGCAGGAGCCGCCTTATGACCGACAGTGATATGAAGAAGGTCCGGGCCCTCATGGGGTAGTCCAGTGACTCCTTGAATCACCTGGTCCACGCCGGCAAGCTTTCATTCAATAAGGAGCACGCCGGCGACATGGTGTACTTCTCCGCGTACGCCATGGTGGGACTGATCCCACCCTTCTCCAGTTTTCTCTTGATGCTGCTAGACTTCTATGGTTTGCATCTGTACCACCTTGGCCCCCACTCCATTTTTCTGGTGTTGATCTTCGTCCACTTCTACGAGATGTGGGTGGGTATTCCCCCCTGCGTCGAGCGCTTCAGCACCTTCTTCACCATCCACACCACCGGCAAAAGTGACGAGTATCTTGGCATCTATTATTTTGTGAAGCGCAAGAAGTGCCCGTACAAGTACTTGCGGTCATTCCCTTCTGGCAAGTGGGACGATTGGAAGAAGGATTGGATTGTCATCAGGGTGGAGGAGCATGAGAAGCTGGAGCTGCCCTAGGGCCTCCCCAACGTCGACACTGAAGCTTGGAGCGAAGTTTCGGTGCTATCGGACACTTTCAACCCTCCTCTAACTAGGATCCGCCAATGTGTGGAGGGAGGGGTGACTCCTCAGGCGGTATTCTGCAACTTCCTGGTCAACAGGTGGGCTCCGCTAAAGAAGAGGGAGAAGCTCGCCTGGGCCCTCAACAGCGTGATGGACGATGACTGGATCGAGACCGGTTTGATGTCCAACCTAGAAGGCGCGGCTTTGGAGTTTCACCTCAAGAAGTTCCAGCATGTCATCGACATCGAGGGTGACGATGTGACTCCGTCGGCGGCTTTCCTCCCTGTGAACAAGGAGGTGGAGTTCAGCAGGGAGCTCCGGTGGAAGATGCCAGTGCTTGGCGACATCGGTGAAGTTGAGAGGCGTCCGACCACCGGGTTGGCGATCTCCGTAGCTTCCGAGGGTGGTCCCCCTTCCGCCCCAAGATAGAGAGCTGGAGTCGTGGGCAAGGGCAAAGAATTGGCCAAGCCCTCGAGTCGTAAGAGGAAGTTGAAGCACTCTGACGAGAGGTCCGTCAGACCTGCTTCTTCAGCAGCAGCTCCTTCTCCTCGGAAGGGAAGGTCTTCAATAGTGGCAACCACAACATCATCGGCATCTCTCGGGGATGGTAGCTATGACCATGTGGCTCTGGTACCAGGGCCTGTTGAGGGCTCCAGGTCCGGGGGTCCTTCTCAATCGAGGGGGGCCTCAACCAAGGTGACACCGACGCCAGCAGCATGTTCCGGGGAACCTTCCGGAGCTACCACGCCAGTGGCGACAGGGTCCGGCCCCGAGCATCCGGGGAAGAGGTTCCGCGCTAGCTGGAGCAGAAGCCTTCCGAGGTAAATTTGGTTTTTTACCTCAGTTGGTTGTTTTTTGTTGTAACTATGTTTTGAGTTTCTCCATCCTTCATCTACAGAGTGCCCAAGAAAGGGGCTGAAGCTCCGGTTCCTGCAGCAGCGGCTGAGGCTGTGCAAGCGGAGGCCCTGGCTCCAGTTCCAGTGCCGCCCCAAGAGGGGGCTGAGGTTGCGGCAGCCCCAGCGTCGACTGTCGTGATCTTGGACCTCGACTCATCCCCTGAAGCTCCCGTGGTAGCGCTGGACCACGGGAATGAAGATGTACCAGCGGCACCAACCCTGGAGGTTGAAGCTCCGGGTTTGGATGCTGAGATGATGGACGCTTCGGCTTCAGAGCCGGAGGTAGCTGCAGTCCCGGCCCTAGAGCTGGATCTTGTTGAAGCCCCGACAGCGGATCCGGTGGTTGATGAAGCCCCAGCAGTGGAGCCGGGTGCTGATGAAGCCCCGGCGGTTGAGCCGGTCGTCGAAGAAGTTCTGGCGCCTGAGCCGGTTGTTGCAGAAGTGCCGGCGCCCGAGCCCATGACAGTTGAAGCGCCAGCGCCTGAGCCGGCGGTGGAAGAGGCGCCAGTGTCGGAGCCGGAAGTGGCTTCAGCTCTGGCCGAACATTCGACGCCTGCCCCAAAGGTGGTGGTCCTGGAGGTGCCCGCGCATGAGCCAGGGTGCCAAGATGAAGCTACCGGTCCTCCGCCTGAGGGACCAATTGTTGATGACTCGGCGGCAGGACCTTCGGAGCCAACTCTGGAGGTTGAAACTTCTGTTGCAGGACCTTCCTCGGTGGCGGTCGAGGCTATCCCGGAGGGCGGCCGTAGTGCTGTGGAAGCTCAGGGGACCGCTCTTGTAGAGTGGGACCCAATTTTTGTTATGGAGAACTCGCTGGAACCAGCGGAGAGGACCGCGGCAGGTCCGGAGCCGATTCCTCTGTCGTTGTCTATCGACAACGCCTGCTCTAGTCTTCGTCAAGTGCAGCTGGCTTTCTACCACGACAGCAAGGCCCTCGAGGAGGAGCGCCAAACCCTTAGGAGGTGGCGCAACCGTCTCCAATTCAAGACCAAGCTGACACAAACCAGGATGGCTGACGACAGGGAGTGGGTGAAGAAGGAGAAGGCCCAGATGGAGTACTTGGGCCAGCTGTTGGACAAGAGGGAAAGCATGGTGCGATCCCTCGACAACCAGTCCCGATCCATCCATGAACAGGCCATTGCTTCTAATAATGCAGCGAATGATCGCGAAGAGAGGCTTAGCGCCATCCACGACAACCTCGTCAAGCGCCGGGAGGCTCTTGAGGAGCGGGAGAAAAAACTCGAGGATGAATAGCAAAAACTCCTGGAGTTGCGGGATGACCTCGTGAAGAGGGAGGAGGAGATCGCTTAGAGGCTGACTCTGGGTGACAAGATTCTTGCGGAGCGCACCAAGAAGCTGGAGGAGCGCTACGAGAAGGAGGAGAAGAAGGCCTGGCAGCAAGGACAGGACCTCCACAAGAGGGAGGATGGAATTGCTGCCAGGGAGAAGAAGGTGCGGGGCCGGGAGGAGGACCTGGTTGACCGCCAGAACAAGATCCACCTCATGGAGGAGGAGCTCAGTAAGCTCGAAAGGCAGGTTGCTGAAAAGATTCAGCAGAACGCCAAAGAGGTTGAGTGCCTTGCCTGGGAGAATTCGGAGCATGTAGCGACTAGAAGGTCCCTAGAAGAGATGCGAGGCTCGAGGGCTGGGGATTCCCAACAATTTTGGGACTTCTTGGGCAAAGCCAACAACGCGCTAACGCCGATGGGTTTTAGTCCCGTGCGCCCGGATGACCCGGAGCCGGAGCTGAACCTGGAGCTGGACCAGGCGTTGCAAGCATTGAGCTCGGCGAGCAACAAGCTCACCAAGATGGGCGATGTCATCGCGGACCAGCTAGAAACTGAAGAACAATCCCTGGCGAAGAACGTTGCAGAGTTCATGCTGACGTGCTACACAAGCCGTGACCTTCACTTCCCACTGGACCCGGTGCTTGAAGGCCCCATCGACGGAGAGGGAGAAGCCGCCAAAGCCAGCGTGTCGGGGTTGCCCAGAAGGTTGCCTCGTTCTTCCATAGGGTCTAGGTCTCTCTCTTTGTACTCCCGCTTGTATTCTCTCTTCTTTTTCTCCAATTTTGTAATCTCTTGTCTCCAGATGAATGAAATCCAAGTTTTTTATGAATTTCATTTTTTGTCTTCAACACCTTTGTCCCACTTGGCCCCCTAGTAGATGTAAAGAATTTGATTGTTAACATGTACCAAGAGGATGTAGCACTTTTTTGAAGACTTGCGCGCTTCGAACTTGTAGTTTGTAGGTCCGAAGTCACCGATGGTAGGGGCCCCCTGAGGTTGTCGGAGCTTAGTAGTTCCGGCAGTGACCCTTGTCAACATGCGATGCGTCGACAGCAGACCCCACTGGGGAGTCTTCCCACCATCTTTTCTTCACATTGACGGTTGGCCCCCTGGATTTGCCAGAACTTTGTAGCTCAGGTGATGTCTATTATCAATGTTTGGAACATCGACTGTAGACCACCTTAGGGGTTGTCGCAGCTTTCATAGCTCCGACTTCATCCACCATCATTATGAGATCTTTATTTTTCCTGCACATTGAGGTCAAGAAAAACAGTAAAATCCATTTCCTATCTATAACTCGTTTGCGGCTTACTATTCCTGAAAGAAATTTTTAGGTCGAACGCAATTCTAAATACAATCAAGTGCACTGGCTTGTTTTCTCAAGGTCCAATCGTTTCTGGACTCACCTTACTTCATCCTGCCGGGGTGTAGGTAGAGTGGCGTACTTAGGGTGCAGGACTAGGCTAAGTCGATAGCACACTCCGGACCTAGATTGGCTTGGCAGCATTCAGACAAGTGGACCATTAACAATGTTTAGACCCGGAAGAATTAGAAATGCAACTTGAATTATATATGAATTGGTCGAGCTAAAATTTCTTAAGAATTGCACAACTTTGTTATAGACAAGAAAGAGAAAGATAAAAAATATTGAGCTTGTACAAAATAAATGCACATGGAGTCTGTATTCACAAAGATGTCTTTCATTATAGGTTCGGGGTACAGGGGAAACAAGTACACTCTTAGGGCACAGAACCAGACTAAGTGTGTTTCATTTCTTGTTTGACCGAAGGTAGCTAGCTATACTTTTAGTTCTAAGACTGTGACAAGTGTTGCCTGAACTTTGCGGACCTTCCGGGGAAGGTTTGGCTGTTCTCCCGGAGGAGCTACCCAACTCGGTACAATGACTCTATAACATACATCACATGTAATTACAGACTCACCTCCATGATATTAAGCGTAGAACTTATGGAGGTGCTCAATGTTCCAAGGATTAGGGAGCGGTGTCCCATCCTCGGTTGCCAAGCGAACGCATCCGGGATGGGATACTTTGATCACTCGGAAGGGTCCTTCCCAGTTGGGGGAGAGTTTGTTTAACCCATCTCGAGTTTGTATTCTCCGTAGCTCCAGATCGCCTTCCTCGAGCTGTCGGCTGTGAACATGCCGTTGGTGATAGCGCCGAAGAGCATGACGGTATCGGCATTCCGAACAGCTGCTCGGCTCCTTCCCTCTTCAAGGAGGTCAAGGTCTTCACGCTGGAGCTGGTCCTGCATGGCATCATCGAAGGTCCGGATCTGGAGCGACCCCAAGGTGATTTCCGGAGGAAGGACTGCTTCAGCTCTGTACACCAGGAAGAAGGGTGTCTCTCCAATTTACTGGTTTGGAGTTGTCCTGTTGGCCACAGTGTGGGCAGAAGCTCTTCGATCCAGTTGGCTCCATGTTTTTTCAGGCGCTCATATGTGTGTGTCATGTGTCCTTTGCTTCATTTGCTCTCTCATCTTGGCCATTGCTTGTCGGGTGAGCTACAGAGGAGTAGCTGACTTGAATGCCGAGGTCTTCGCAATATCCTTGAAATGCAGAGCTTGTGAATTGGGTCCCATTATCAGTTATGTCCCCCACACAACGAAAGGCCATGTAGGAGGTATCATTTGTAGAGGCTGAGCTGGTGTGTGAATTTTCTTTGCATGGAACTGGCATGCTTCTCATTTCTTTACTAGCTCAGTTGCATCCTGGAGCGCTGTAGGCCAGTAGAAGCCATGCCGGAAGCCTTTACTGAGCAGCGTGTGGGAAGATGCGTGGTTTCCACACTCGCCTCCATGGATTTCTGCGAGGAGATCGCATCCTTCTTCCCTTTTAATGCACCGCATTAGGATGCCATTGGCACCACGCCGGTAGAGATCCCCTTCTACCAGCGTGTATCTTTTAGCCAATCTGACTATCCGGTCAGCGGATACATTATCTTCACGAAGGAAATTTTCATTCAAGTAGCTTCGGATCTCCGAGATCCATGCATCGGAGCTAACTTGAGGATTTAAGTCTTGCGTGCTGGGTTGCTCGGAGCTTCCTGCAGCACCTACGACCCTTGATGGACGCCATGGTATCAGGGCCATCGGGACCGCCAGCTTCGAGGTGCTGGTCTCGCCCCCTTCGCTCAGTTCGGCAGGTTGAGCTGCAGGTTTATTCAACCTTCGGATGAAGGTTCCGTCGGGAGCCGGAGCTTCGGTTGACGCTTTCGTCGAGAGTTTGTTAGCTTCAGCATTGTTGAGACGCTGGACATGTGAAAGATCCAGGACGTCGAAATCCTTTTGAGGCTTCTGGACTTCAAGTAGGTATGCAGCTAGTTGAGGGTTATTGTAGCAACATTCACCTTTGACTTTTTTTACAACAAGTTGTGAATCACCCTTTACCAACAACTGCTTGACACCATACGATAGTGCCATATTGAGCCCATAGATTAGTGCTTCATACTCCGTCATGTTGTTGGTCGCCTTGAAGTCAAGGTGCACCATGTATTTGACCTTCTCCCCGGTCGGAGCGAGGACAAGGACTCCAGCTCCGGCTCCCTGCTTTTGCACGGAGCCATCAAAGTAAAGAGTCCAGTGGGGCTCGGTGAAGGCTGGAGCTTTGGGTTCCAGCTTCTGCTCACTGGGGCCCCCAGGAATTGATGGAGATGGGGTCCATTCTGCCACAAAGTCCGCCAGTGCTTGACTCTTGATCGCATGTCTTGGGACGAATTCAAGATCGAACTCGGCCAGTTCCGCGGCCCACTTTGCAATGTTCCCAGTAGAGTTAGGATTATGCAAGATTGCACACAGTGGATAAGAAGTTACCACTGAAATTTTGTGAGCTTGGAAGTAGTGTTGGAGCTTCCTAGAAGCAATAAGAACTACATTAAGGAGCTTATGCACCTCCCAGTACCGAGTCTTGCCGTCATGAAGTACTTCGCTGATGAAGTACACTGGGCGTTGGACAGTCTGGACCCTCCCGAAGGGGCCCGGAGCTTCCTCCTCATTAACTCGGACCCTCCCGGAGGGGTCCGGACCATGTTCGGGGACCTCTGGGTTCTGATTGGAGCAACCCAAAGCTCCTTCTATAGCGAACCAAACTTTCCCAGAGGGGTCCGAATCTTGTTGCTCAGTAGCAGTGACTTCTCCACATGAAGGAGGTTGATCCCCTGGCATCTCGCCTTGAGGATCAGGGTCTAGGAGCTGGGACTCAGACTCGTCTTCAGGTAGCTCCGGACCCTCCCGAAGGGGTCTGGATTCCTGAACTGCAGATGGCTCTGGTCTTTCCGCAACCAGGTCCATGCTGACAACTTCGTCAGTTGCGGAAATGTAAAGCAGAAGTGCCTCACTAGGATTCGGAGCTACCAAGGTCGGTAGAGTGGTGAGGAGCTGCTTTAGCTCTTGGAATGCCTTTTCTGCTTCTTCAGACCATTGGAATGGTCCGGACTTCCTCAATAACTTGAAGAAGGGTAGCGACCGTCCGCCAGTCTTGAGATGAACCGCATGTCTTTAATAGCTTTAAGACGTCCTTGATGCGGGCTGGTGGCCGCATGTCTTTAATAGCTTTAATCTTCGCCGGATTCGCTTCTATCCCTCAATGGTTCACCAGGAATCCAAGAAGCTTTCCGGAGCTAACCCTGAAGACACACTTGTCCGGGTTCAGCTTTGTGCATGTGACTCGCAACTTGTCGAAGACAGCTTGCAAGGTGTCAAGAAATGACTTCTTGTTCTTGATCTTGACGTCGATGTCATCGACGTACACTTCCACTACGTCTCTGATAAGCTCTCCAAAAGTTTTGTACATAGCTCGTACAAATGTTGAAGCAGCGTTTTTGAGACCAAATGGCATGGCAGTATAACAATATAATCCATCTACCGTGATGAAGGAAGTATGCTCTTAATCTTCCCTAGACATTCTGTTTTGATGATACCCAGAATATGCGTCTAGAAAACATAGTAATTCGCACACGGAGGTGGAATCCACTATCTGATCTATTCTAGGTAGTGGGAATGGATCTTTTGGACACGCCTTATCCAGTATAGTGTAGTCGATACACATCCGAAGCTTCCCGCCGGCCTTAGGTACAACGACTGGATTTGCCAGCCATTTTGGGTGGAAGACTTCTCGGATGCATCCAGCTTCAAGCAACTTCTTCACTTCTTGACGTATGAAGTTTTGTCGTTCTACTGATTGCTTCCAAGGCTTCTGATGTACAGGCCGAGCGTCGGGATATATCTTTAGATTGTGCTCGATCACTTCCCTAGGGATCCTAGGCATTTGTGACGGTTGCCAGGCAAACACGTCGACATTAGCCCGGAGGAATGTGATGAGCGCGAGTTCCTATTTGTCATTTAGAACTCCCGATATATGGGTGGTCTGAGCAGCATCAGAACCGATATGGATGGTGTTGAATGGTAAGTTGATCTACGCCACGTCAAAGACGAACTTAGCAGTGCGGTAATTCTCTCGAGTCCCGAAGGTCACCGGGAGAGTAATGGCACCGAGTGGGGTTATGGCCCCCGGACCTACTCTGGAGAAAGGTCAGGAGGGGCGAAGATCCAAAGGTCGGAGCTGAAGCTTGACAAAAAGCTTTGAAGCTTATGAGGTTCAACCCCGAACCTCCGTCCACCATCACATGGTGGAGTTGGATGTTGTTGATGGTAGGAGATACCATCAGTGGAAGTTGGCCAGCTCCGATCATGTTCCGAGGGCAGTCCGAAGCATTGAAGGTGATGGCAGTGTCCATCCACTTCTGGTGCGGCTCCGCCCTGGCGGTGGGAGCTACTAAAGCCATGTCCCGCTGCATGGTCTTGAGGACGCGGCGAGAGGTGATGTACCATGAACCACCAAAGATGGTGTTCATGGTCTATCGACATTCGTTGTCGAAGACATCGAAGTCGTCGTCGATGGAGGTGTAAACAGCCTTCGGGACCTCTTTAGGGTCCTGAAAGCCTAACTCCTCTCCAGTCGAAGCTTTGTTGACTTTTTGTTTTCCTTCCCTTTGACGGAAAGGAACTTCTTCCCAGCGCTTGTTGTAGCGCTCAGCAAGGTTCTGGACCTCGCGGCAGCCTTCCAAGTTGTGGTTGTTTGTCTTGTGTGTAGGACACCACATCTTGGAATTGCCTCCGTCTTCAGACGACAGCCGAGGTCATTTCTCGAGGTGTGGCCCCTGGCCACCCGGAGCAGCAGTAGCTGCAGCAGTAGGCATGCCGGCCGATGGCTTCTTCTTGCCGTTGGACTTTTTCTTCTTCTTACCAATCCCGGAGGTAGTCGCTTCACCCTTGGAGGACTTTTTGTTGTCCTACGGAGGTGGTTGGGAGTGCATTTCACGGCCCTCCGCAGCTTTGGCGCACTTGTCTGCCAAACTCAAGAGTTCCGTGACGCTGGTGACTTCCTTGATCGCCAGCTTCTCCAGCATCTTCTTGTCTCGTACGTCCTGTCTAAATGCCACAATAACAGAGGCGCTTGAGATAGAAGGAATAGTGTTTCGTACCTGGGAGAACCTCTGGATGATGGATCGTAGGGACTCTCCCCCTTCTGCTTGACTGCAAAAAGGTCCAGTTTCGTGTCTGGTCGGGTATATGAACTCCCGAAGTTGGCAGTGAATTGTTGGCACAGTTCCGCCCAACTGTTGATGGAGTCGGGCGGGAGGCTCATGAACCAGGACTTGGTGGTCCCAGTCAAAGCCACGGGGAAGTTGTTGGCCATTACAGCCTCATTGCCTCCAGCCGCAAGGATTGCGGTGGAGTAGATTTGGAGAAACTCAGCGGGATTGACAATCTCATCAAATTTCTCCAGCAGGTGAGGCTGGAACTTCTGCGGCCATCTGACCATGCGTAGGTGCATGGCCATAGCAGAACAGCCACCTCCTACTCCCTCGGGAGCAGGACTGTATCGAGCTTGTTGCCTCTCGCGAGCGCGCTCGATATGGACACGGCCATCCCGTTGAAGGTAACGGTGATCAAGCTCCGCCCGGAGGTCGTGAGTTGAAAGTCGGGTTACCGTATGGGTACGTCGAGCCCCGGAAGGCAGCGACGTCGTCTATTGAGACGCAACCGCCTCCTGTGTTGGGAAGCGTGTGGACCAAGTCTACCCGACACGGTCTGATGCTGCGATGGGGCCCGCCCCAAGGAGGGAGGACCTTGGTTGCTGATGCGATCGGTTGATGCTGCAACCAAGTGTTCCACATCAGCCCTCCACTGCTCCATTGCACCCTGGGATGCTCCTGGAGGCGGTGGACGTTGGAGAAGAGCGCGCGCGGCATGGAGCGTGTTTTCAAGGTTGTTGTTCGCCGATGCCGTGACCGACGTAGACGCCCCATCCTGTTGTCCAGCTTGATTCCCTGGTGCGGACGGTGGCGGCGGTGGCATGACTCCTACTGGAGCCACATCACCTGCTGGTTGCTGCATGTTGGAGGGGTTGCCTCCAGTAGGTTGCGCAGCAGGGTTGCCGTTGGACGATCCAGCAACAGAGTTCACCATCCTTGAATCTTGGGCGCCCCCCTATCTGGCGCGCCAACTATCGGAGTTTGGTTCTAGCAATTCTCCCTGTACTACTGTTAGTAGCCCGCAGAGTTTGTAGTTCGTAATGGGCGCGCAGAGATTTAGAACACAATGGCAAATTGACACAAGGATTTACGTGGTTTGGGCCGCCTAAGCGTAATACCCTACTCCACAGGGTGTGTGGTTGTTGTATTGAGCGTATAAGCTCTTATGAACGTGTGTCAGAGCTGAGTCTGAGAGTGTTAGGAGTCGAGAGACAGCGAGAGAGCCCTGTGTATCGCTCGACCATTGCTTTTATAGTACAAGGACTGGTCGTTACATCGCTAGCCTGGCCCGACATGTGGCCCTGGCGGTTACTGATGCTTAATACACAATTAATGAGGTTAATTGCCCTTAATAGTGTGGTAACGGGCCTTGATAGTGTCGTTACTGGTATTAAGGGCCCTCCGATCGTGTGTCATTAATATGGTATTAATGACACTTAATTGGGTCTTGAAGTCTTTGATTGTCCCTTGAAGGTCTGAGCCGTTGGGGGTCCACCAATCTGCTTGTTGAAGTCGAAGGTCCGGTGGTTGGACACGTGGAAGCTCTAGAGCTTATCATCTGGGGCGGGTAGGTCTGGTGCAGTTGTACATGTGTTGGTACCGGAGCTTCCCTCTGTCGGGGGTTAGGTCCGGGAGTGTTGTGCAGGTATTTAGCCCGGAGCTTTCCCATGTGTGGGACGTGGCTCCGGTTGCAGTATACATGTGGCAGCATCGGGACTAACCATAGAAGGGAGGCAGGTCCGGTCCCGTATGAAACGTGGGGCCTTTGGAGGTCTTCAACTTAGACAGGTGAAGTTCCTTTGGTCTTCCTGTAGTCCCAAGGGGTATACGGTACGCAGGTACCGGAATCCACATTGCATTTCTTGGATAGATGAGTTTCTATGACTATGTTTCTTAGGGATGATGTTAGGATAGTGCGTGATTATGAGTGGAGAATCCTTTTTGACGTGGTTAAGAAATTAAAATATTTCATCTCACGGCTATGATTACACAATGTTTGATAACTTTAAGATTAAGGGTTTTGTAGATTGTACTACTTTGATAATTCAAATTGTTGTGAGAGTGGAGGCCTTAGAAAATGCACATTTTGCATATATTTCAAGCTCCCACTTTCTTATCAATGAAGAGTATCTCGTATATGTATATACTCTAAAACATGGACCCTCATGGATCTCTATTGTTATAATTCTCAGGTTATATGAATAAAATATCGTTACCTAACAGGACTTCATTTCTAAAACACTGCAAGGATTTCGGTCTATTGTGACAACTCATATTATTGCGCTAGGCCTAAAATTGTTGCAATATGTATTTGTTGCAATATGGTGGTGAAATTTTTTGGTAACTGTTGTTGTAAAGGTTGTGGTAATAAGATATTGCAATGACATAATATATGTGGTAAAATATATGGTATTGCAACAATTTGACTATGTTTCATAACAGTTAGTATAGTTGCAATAAATGTATATTACCACAATTTTAAATTGTTGCATTTATAAATAATTACCACAATACAAATTCGTAGAGTTAAAATTTTAATGCAACGATTAAGGATCTGTGGTTATAGAATACAAATGCAATATTTCATGATTTATGGTGATGGAGTGCTAATGCAACATTTTCTGAATCATGGCTATAGGTTCTAATGCAATATTTAATTATTTGTGGTGATAGCATGCTAATGCAACATTTTCTTAGTCATGATAATAGGTTTGTAATGCATATAACAACAGGAGGCTCCGGCCATGCTGTTTCTTTCTTAAAAAAAGTTGGTAATGCGACATTTAATGATTTCTAGCGATAGAGGTCTAATGCAATGTTTTTTTATTCGTGGCAATAGGTTACTAACGCAACGTTGCATGATTTGTGGTGTAGTGATAGACTGCTAATGCAACATTTGATTCATGGTAGTAGATTTGTAACGCAGCATTTAATGATTGGTGACGATAAAGTGCTAATGCAACTTTTTTCTAATTCGTTGCAATAGGTTACTAATATAACATTTAATGATTTTATGATGATAGTGTGTTAATGAAACTTTTTTTATATGTGGCAATAGATTATTAATGCACTGTTGCATGATATGTGTTGATAGAGTGCTAATGCAACATTTTCTGATTCATGACAATAGATTTGTAATGCAAAATTTAATGATTTGTGATGATAGAATGCTAAAACAATGTTTTTTAATTCGTGGCAGTAGATTACTAATGTAACATTGCATGATTTGTTGTGATGGAGTGCTAACACAGTAATGCATAATTAGTGGTAATAGAATTCTAACGCAATGTTTGGTGATCGTGTCAAAAAATACAAATGCAACGATTTTACACACCAGTACAACCATATTGCAAAAATTGTCCTTTGCTGAAAAGAATAATACAACTATCGCCACAAACAAATTATAGTTGCAATGTCATATTGCAAGAAAACAAAACTATATTAGCTAGAATTCATATTTTTATGCTACAATTCTGATATGACAGTAACATTGATACATGGAAATCGTCATATTGACATATTGAATTATATCCTCTAAATTCAAATTAATATTAAATTCTAAGGTAGTACTCCCTATATCCTAAAAGAGTATATAATTCCGACTCTTTCGAAATATACTGCTCTGGTAGATGCTCCTCCAACTGGAACTTGGTAACCTTTGATGGAAACATCTGATAATTAAATATTGCTTGTTTCAACCATGCACAAAACATGCAGCGTCACTAGATTGTCCATTGTACCATAAAAATATATAATTATGCTTGTTTGCAAGTTTCCTAACAATACGTACGTCTAACAGCTGGAAGACAACAGTGTAGTAGCACAATGTTTCACAGTAGGGACTTGAAACCTTCCGAAGCATAGCCAGTTGTTAGGAAATCAGCGGTATGCTACTCAAGCAACTCTACCGCATCACCCAGGAAACATGCGAGTATAGAGGTCATAGATCATTACCACTAGATGCGCAGTGCAACGGAACGTAGACGCACGTCGATGTAGAAGAAGCAAACGATCTCGTTCGTCTCCTCCCCATCCTCGTCACGACAGCAAGTAGACGATCACTATCGTCGTAGCCGATCAGCGCAACAGTAGCAGCAGTGCCTCTACGGAGTCCACACGTACGGGGAGGAATGTCGAGCGCCGGTGTTCTAGCACCGCGTGCGCGGCAAGGGTCTCGGCGTGATGCCCGCGAGGGGTGGCGGCTAGGGCTGTCACATGGTGGAGTCATTAGCCCCTAACCCTACCCCTCGTATTTATAGGCGTACTAATGGGCTTTTAGGTCACATGCCCATTAGTACGCTAATTAGTTATGAATCAAATATCCAACAGGCCTTACCCAAATTGTTATGAATTCCTCTTGGGCATATCACCAACAATCTCCAACTTGCTCTAGAAACAATCATCTAGCCAAGGTTTTCAAGATTCCAACGCTATAAGTGTGTGACCCGTTAGGTTCATGTGCAGTCGGTTGTGAATGGAAACCGTTTCTAACCACGAGTCAGTAGAGATATCTAGTAGGACATACTGACTTACGAATGTACATAAAGATCGTATCGGTCGAATCTAGATACATTCAACATTCTAATCCCTTTGCCTCACGATACCAGTCAAGCTCAAGGCGAGATGCGTGCCATCCTTGTGATACCTCGACCATTCACTCAATCAAATAGTGGATTCATTCCTTGACTAACTTTTTGTCATTATGATTAACCCTTAATCACTCTGGCATGACCATGCACTTTTAAATCCAACTATCTCAAGGGGCCCAGAGATATCTCTCCTGTTATTAAGGAGGGGCAAATCCCATCTTGATCCGCACACATTCCATTCTATGTTTCATTATGTACCCGAAGACTACTTTTATGACTACCCAGTTACGGAGTAGCGTTTGGTTGTGTCTTGGAGTGGGCAATCCAACACCATGTTCACTAACATGTGTTCACATTATTAATTTGATATCTCCATATCTATGATCCACGAAACGTGATCATCAATTAATACATGTGGTAGTCTGTGTGACATCATTATCTCATATATTGATATAGACTAGGGATAATTTAGAGTAACATTACTATTGACAAAGAGTTCCACGAACAAGTCACATACTTGATGATCAATGTAAATAATGACTACTCATATAACAATTTATTTAATATTACATAAACATAGCTGTGACACAAGTCTCCCACTACACACTATGATCACTGATATAAGTATCTAATACCCATAGATCTTGTGTGCACCTCATGCTTTGATTGTGGAAGAGGCTTTGTCAACGGATATGCAACATTCAAATATGTATGCAGCTTGCATGTCTTCATCACCTCGATCGATGATCTCTCGAATGAGGTGATAGCGTCGTAGTATGTGTTTGGATCTTTTCTGTGATCTAGGCTCCTTTGCCTGTGCGATGGCTCCACTATTGTCACAATAGAGATCCACAGGACTGGACACGCTAGGAACAACACCCAACTCAGAAAAATTTTTTTTTTGATCCAAACAGCTTCCTTTACAGCTTCAGAAGCTGCAATATAATCTGCCTCTATGGTTGAATCTACTACTGTATCTTGCTTGGAACTTTTCCAGCTCACCGCCCCTCCATTGAGGCAGAATACAAAACCAAAATGCGATCTAGAATCATTCTTATCAGTTTGGAAGCTGGCATCGGTGTAACCTTTTACAACGAGCTCTTCTTCATCTCCAAAAACTAAGAATGCATTATTAGTTCTTCTCAAGTACTTAAGGATGTTTTTGACAATGGTCCAATGAGCATCATCATAAACTGATTGATACCTGCTCGTGATGCTTACAGCATAAGATACATCTGGGCATGTACATAGCATGGCATACATGATGGATCCAATTGCTGAAGCATAAGGAATCACTCTCATCCTCTTCTGCTCATCAGGTGTCGAAGGACACTCACTCTTGCTTAGAGTAATGCCATGTGAAATTGGTAAGAAAACTTTCTTGGAATCTGGCATATTGAATCTATTCAATATCTTGTCAATATATGTATCTTGGCTTAATCCAATTAGCCTTTTAGATCTATCTCTATAGATCTTTATGCCCAAAATGTATGCTGCCTCTCCTAAATCCTTCATTGAGAAACTTTTTCTTAATGAGGATTTAACATCATCAAGCATTAGAATATCATTTATGATCAATAATATGTCATCTACATATAGCACCAAAAATACATGTGCGCTCCCACTAAACTTCTTGTAAATACAAGGTTCTTCTACATTCTTGATGAAACCAAACCATTTGATCACTTCATCAAAACGTAGATTCCATCTCCGAGATGCTTGCTTCAACCCATAGATGGACTTTTGAAGCTTGCATATTTAGCATTTTTAGGATCAACAAAACCCTCAGGTTGTGTCATGTACACATCCTCAGTCAGACTTCTATTAAGAAAGGTTGTTTTGACATCCATCTGCCATATTTCATAATCAAAATATGCAGCAATTGCTAAGAGAATCCGAACATACTTAAGCATTGTGACGGGTGAGAAAGTTTATAATAATCAACACCTTGAGTTTGTTTGAATTCTTTCACCACCAATCGCGCTTTATAGATGTAAACATTTTCATCCATATCGGTCTTTTTCTTGAAAATCCATTTACAGTCGATAGGTCTCACACCTTCGATTGGATTAACCAAGTCTCAAGCTTGATTTTCATTAATGGATTCAATTTCGGATTCCATGGCTCCAAGCCATTTCTCAGATTCGGGTCATGTCATTGCTTCGGTATAGGTCGTGGGCTCATTATTGTCCAACAATACCCTGTCATGCTGCTCCGCGGTTAGAAGTGTTAACTTTTCAGTTGCACGACGTACCCTCGTAGACCTTCGTGGGGCTGGTGTTTCATCAACTGGTTGCACAACATCTTGTACATCTTGTATATGATCATTGGACATCGAAACATTTTTAGGTGTTTCATGAATTTCTTCAAGATGCACGTTGCTCCCACTAACTCCTTTTAGAGAAACTCTTTCTCCAGGAAGACACCATTACGAGCGGTAAACACTTTAACCTCTGTTTTATTATAAAAATAATATCCTTTGGTTTCCCTAGGATATCCTACAAAGAAGCATTTGCCTGATTTGGGAGTGAGTTTGTCTAACGTCAAACGTTTGACATAAGCATCACACCCCCAAACTTTGAGGAAAGACAATCCGAGACGTTTCTCTGTCACAATATCATATGGTGTCTTCTCAATAGACTTAGTTTGGACCCTGTTTAGTGTAAACGCAGCAGTTTCAAGAGCATAACCCCAAAAGGATAGTGGAAGATCTGCTTGGCTCATCATTGACCTAACCATGTCTAACAAGGTTTGGTTCCTCCATTCGGACACCCCATTCCATTGAGGCATTCCACGTGGAGTCAACTGTGGAACAATTCCACATTGTTTTAAATGATCATAAAATTCATGGCTCAAATATTCACCCCCACGATCAGATCGTAGAAGTTTAATTGTCCTTTCCAATTGATTTTGTACTTCATTCTAAAATTCTTTGAACTTTTAAAAGGATTCAGACTTGTGCCTCATTAGGTAGACATAACCATATCTACTAAAGTCATCGGTAAATGTGATGAAGTACTGAAAACCACCTCTGGCAATTGAACTCATTGGTCCACATACATATGTATGTATAAGTCCCAACAAGTTAGTCGCCCACTCACTTTGACCAGTGAAGGGTGCTTTGGTCATCTTCCCAAGCAAACTAGATTCACATGTGTCAAGTGATTTAAAATCAAATGAGCTTAGTAATCCATATTTATGGAGTTTTTCAATGTGTTTCTCATTTATATGACCTAAGCGACAATGCCAAATAAAAGTAGGATTTAGATCATTTCCTCGAGCCCTTTTGGTATTAATGTTACAAACAGTTTTATCCTCAAGATCAACAACATATAATCCATTCACCAATGGACATTGAGCAAAGAAAATATTATTGTAGTAAATAGAACAACATTTGTTCTTTATTACAATCTCATAACCATCAACTTCTTCTAAACATGAAGAAGAGATAATGTTCTTCCTCAAAGTAGGAATGCAATAACAATTATTCAATTCCAAAACTAATCCTGAGGGTAATGACAAGTGGTAGGTTCCGAAAGCTATGACCGCAACCTTTGCTCCATTGTCGACACGGACATCCAACTCGTGTTTTGAAAATCTTATAGTCCCACTTAGACCATGTGATGATTTGCATGTGTGAATCATCAATCTGGTATCAAATACCCATGATTCACTAGAAGATAATGCAATGTTAATTTCTATAACATTAATACCTGAAGCGGAAGTCTCACTTCCTTTCTTCTTCTTCATGTCCTCCAAGTATTTCTTGCAGTTCCTAGACCAGTGCCCCTTACAATGATAGTGAAAGCATTCATCATCAAGAGAAGGACCAGATTTGCCCTTTGTCTTAGACTTTGAGCTTGAAGGCTCATCGGGAACCTTTCCCTTGCCTTTACCTTTTGGAATGCGTCACACGCTTTCTCTTTTTATTCTCCTTTTGCACCATCATCACATGAGTGGCGTTTTTCTTAATGCTTTCTTTGGTTGTTTTAAGCATCCCATGCAATTCAGCCAAAGTTTTCTCCATGCCATTCATTTGAAAATTCAATATGAATGGCTCGTAGCTCACTGGGAGCGACTGGAGAACAACGCCAATAGCCACATCATCATTGAGTTCAGAACCAAGTTTGCCCAAAGTTTCAATGTAACCAATCATCTTGATTACATGAGGGCTGATCGGGCTACCCACCGCCAGCTTGCATGAGAAAAAGGACTTTGAGATGTTGTATCTTTCAGCCCTTGCTTGATTCTCAAACATTCCACGCAGTCTCTCATTCATAGAATAAGCATATGTATGCTCATACTATTTTTGCAGATCAGGGGCGAGCATGAGACAGCTTAAATTAAGCGCATCGTATAAGCTCTACGCGCTGCATTAGTTGCAACAACTGGGAGGTCATCAGGGTAAGGCTGCAAAAGAACGAACTCAGTTTTCTCTTGCCTAAGAACGATTATCAGGTTGCGCTACCAATCGATAAAGTTAGCACCATTGAGCTTTTCCTTTTCAAGCACAAATCACAAATTGAAACCGAAATTGTTTTCAGCAGACATTATCTATAATAGAAAATAAATATGCAAGATTTAGCACTATGTTATTTACCAATCTTCTATTAATAGTTTAATAAAAGATATCACCACTATATGATCATCGTCTTCCCTCTAACGACATATAGTGGTTCAAGATCCATATTAAATAATTCCTAGTGAGCTTTGGCTTCACTGCTAGGAAATTAGTGACATAGGTAAACAACTATTGTTAATCATATCCCTATATGACTCTTGTTTGTTGGGTGACATCCAATGCCCCGGCTCCCATATGCTATAAAGATCAAAACCGTTTTGATAGCTTTGTTGAGTAAACCAACACTATGCATGTGAATGTTAAACGTTCACCCTATGCATTATGATAGATGATGGTACTTTACTTGGCAAGCCTACCATGCAACGATCAAAATAGCATAGTTGCAACTATTGGTAAATGGCATCAAATGCTCAACTTTTGTGAGGGAAGCTATTCTGTCATGACAAAACATCCACCATATGAAAAGCATGAAAAGAATGGTAATATGTAAACATCACAGGTATATGATCATATCACATTGTGAATAGTATGACCTTTAGAATCATAATGGTCTCCATCGCCATGGTTCCATCAAGATCTGAGCTTCCATACCTCGATTCTTGTGGTGATCTCCATCTCCACCATGCTTGAAGACATCTCCATGATAATAAAAGAAGCTAATACAACTATGATAAAACATCCACCATATGAAAAGCATGAAAAGAATAGTAATACGTAAATATCACAGGTATATCATCATATCACATTGTGAATAGTATGAGCTTTAGAATCATAATGGTCTCCATCGCCATGGTTCCATCAAGATCTAAGCTGCCATACCTCCCTTCTTGTGGTGATCTCCATCTCCACCATGCTTGAAGACGTCTCCATGATAATAAAAGAAGCTAATACAACTAATAACTACCAAATAAATTACATGAGAGATCAAGCATCACAGGTCGACACGCGGGTCGTTATATAATTATGTAAGAACCTCAACCCGGTTGTGTTAAATTTGCAACACGCAGGCTGCACGAATTTACACACAGATCATCACATCACATTAAGGCCCTACAATTCACATCATTCCCTACAAAAATGAGTTAAGCGTAGAACGATTTCTAGCGCGAAACTATATTATGTAATCGCTATAGCAGACAGCAAAACGGTTGTCCCGCTAGCAACAAACATAATTACATAGATCCCATCTATGAAATCACTATGAAAATCTCATTAGATTGATCAAATCAACCTAAATCCGAGCCATTCAGAATGCCTCAATTTTCAATGTGACCGGTTATTCATGAGTAGATCGCGACTCATGACCGTGGTCTATTGGCTCAATCTGTTAGCTATGTACGCTATTAGTCCCGATGGTGATTCTAGCCGGTAGGGGCAGGTTGCGCACACAGTACAGAAGGAGCACGAACTAACCCTTTAGTCATATACAATCACAATCTACTCTAACCAATTCTAAACCCCAAAAACCGTGCGATAAAATTCATCGTATGAACATGTCTGCAGTAGATCCCATCTACTAACAAGATCCAGACTAAAAACTACGCAAGTTGGCTGTGATGTCACTATTAAGAAATCGGCGGTACACTACTGTCGCAACTCTACCGCATCACCCAGGAAATATGCGAGTACAGAGGTTATAGATCGTTACCACTAGACGCGCAGCATAGCGGAACGTAGACGCGCATCGGTGTAGGGGAAACAGATGATCTCGTTCGTCTCCTCCTCACCTTGTCACGGTAGCAAGTAGACGATCACGATCGTCGTAGCCGATCAATGCAGCAGTAGAAGCATCGCCTCTACTGAGTCCACACGTACGGGGAGAAACGCCGCGCACCGGTGTGCTAGCACCGCATGCGCGGTAAGGGTCTTGGCGTGAGACCTGCGAGGGATGGCAGCTAGGGTTGTTACGTGGTGGAGTCATTAGCCCCTAACCCTACCCGTTGTATTTATAGGCGTACTAATGGGTTTTTAGGTCGCAGACCCATTAGTACGCTAATTGCTTATGGATCAAATATCCAACAAGTCATACCCAAATTGTTATGATTGCCTTTTAGGCATATCACCAACACTAGTCACCAACAATCAGGAGCTTAGGTTCAATAATGTGTAGTCACCAACGGTCACGAACTTAGGTACAATAATGGGTGGACAGATGAGGAATATATATATATATATATATATATATATGAACTAATAACTTAATGGACATATATAATAGAGGTCATCGCACAAAACATCGACCAGATGACTTTAACTGCAATGGTGATTGGTGAACATAAAAATTTGAGTATGGAATCTCCCATATAAAATATTATATGAAACAAGTCCTCATAGAAATTAGAACACGTATAAGGTGTGATAATTTCAATATAAAATCCAGATTTAAATGAGTAAATACTAGCCAACACATCGAAACTACATCAGATACTAGATCATGGCAAGCAATAAATTTGTAATAAGTAACACAATAGGCTTCTCAACACTTCATTTAGGGCCACATTTCTGTTTTATATCGAAGGCAATTCACAAATTAGCAGCATTATTCATGTGAGACAGAACAGACAACATTTTTGAAGTAAACAATGGAATGGAATGAATAACCATATTCCCACTTCGTTCTACTTACAACATTACATAGGAAAGGCAGTTTTGTTCGAGTCATCCGAACATCTGAAACCTGATTATTTCTTTCTGCACTAACATTTACCACCAAGAAAACATCAGGCGAGCTCAATCGAACTGGCAATCAAACATAGTTTAAACAAGTACGGAATAATGATAGAGATTTGACTCTGGTTCAGAAGGATAGAGAATGAACCTGCAATGACTCGATCAAATTGACCAGCACCATGGTCACCTCCTAGTCAGTATCCATCCACCACAAGTGTTATTTCATCTTCTGCACACATATTCTTGAGCGTGGTGTTCAGGATGGTGGCCTTAGCATCGTCGAGATCTTGATCTTGACAAAGAAGCCCATGAAGGAGACGAAATGCTCTTCCACTAGAGTCAGCAGCATCTGCCAGAGGTACGATCACACTACAGATGTACCGAACAAACATATAACACTTCTGAGTAAAAATTGAAAATCTCCCATGCGTACCTTGTTGACAAGCATATGATGCATCACTTAAATCCTATGCACAATATAAACCTGATTTTGCTCATGCTACATAGGGTAGTTCTTTCACCCAATTATAACAGCTGTGCTTCCTGCAGAACCACCAAGACCAATCAAATTTCCAGTGAATACAAGATAAACCAATGAACTGTAGCTTGTGCTTCACAGGTATAAGGGATATATCATACGATTCTTGATTTATGGTGATAGAGTTAAAATGCAACAATTTAAATATTTGTGACAATAAATTAAATCTATTGCAACGAATTATATTGAAAATACAACAAGAATAAGCTGTGGTGACAAAGTCTATTGCAACAAACCAGTATGTTATAGCAATATAATATTGCCTATTGCAATGAGCATTTTAGTAATTGCAACGAGGGAAAAAATGCGGTGATATACATAGACAGATGCAATGATTCAGATATTTGTGGCAGTAATAAATCTATTGCAACGAATCACTTTGAAAATGAACCGGTATGAATTGTAGTGACAAAGGAAGTCTGTTGCAGAGAACCAGTAAATTATAGCAATATATTAAAGTTTATTGCAATGAATATTTTAATTATTGCAACGAGAAAAATCATGGCGATATACATAGACAAATACAACGATTAAGATATTTGTGGCAATAAATGAATCTATTGCAGCAAAGACACTAAAAATGCAACGACTAGAAAGTGTGATGACAAAAGCAGGATATAGCAACAAACTAGTAAATTGTAGGAGTAACATTTTATTATTGTAGCAATTTGTTATTCATTGCAATAGACCAGAACCCCTTGTAGTGTAAGTGTAGGGAGTTAACAATTGCACTTTGTAGTCAACAAGAGGCTCGTAGGAGTAGTGTTTCTGGCAGAATGACAAGGAGAAGGTCACATAATGCAACTCTGGAGGTGCCACACACCGGCAGTGTAACACCCTGTTTATACATACATACATACATACATATATACATACGTACATACACACACACACACACACACACATATATATATATATATATACTATAGAATATATTTTATGTTCCTAGCTACAAAATAGATCATTTTGTGTCCAATCTCTTCCTGTCACTGTTGAACTGGTACCATTTGTCAGCTCCACCCTCAGGCAATTGCCGCACCCGGTTTCACCGTCGGCTATCTCTACTCGGAACTCCTCCCCGATTATTTCACTCCCAGATCTCGCGTTCGTCTTTCCAACCGTTGCTGCATGCGCATGTGCCCGCTCCCCTTTTCCTTTGCTCTGAGTAGCAGCAGTTTCGCCCCGCTCGCATTCTTTTTTGACTCGGTGAGATCCCGTCGCAAAATTTGACGATTCCTTCAATTTTAAGCTCCCCCCCTAATATCTAATCGTTTTTCGCTCCGAAACATCTCAGGGTACCTGGCTGACAAGGATTTGCAGGAGTTCGCCGTCGTTAGTGTTGGATGCGATGAAGCCCTTCATCAGCCGCCACCGTTCACCGTCGACCCACTGTTTACATCTGTTCCAGCTAGCAAAAACGGCCTTGGTGAGTTCATTGTCCGCTGCTCTTTCGATTTCTGCAGTAAACGTCGAGTTTTGCACTGTTTTTGCTGGCTGCAGTCACTCTCCGGCGAGCAGCCATGGCGCGCTGCCGTGCGGCCTGTGGTCCGCCGCCGTCTCCGGTAGGATGCGACGTGGCCGCCTGTGCTCCGTCCATTTTTTATCCCGCGTCCAATTTTAATTTATCGTACACCTTGGATTTATTCTAAACTCAGCCATTCAACATAGATTTGACGGCTATTGTTCAGTCATTTCTGTTTGCGTCAGCATTTTTGCACCCAGACCCCCGATTTAATATAAATCTCGTTTCTGAGGACTGTAAACTTCATATCCGACCCTGTACTTGTCAAAATCAATATAAGATACATATTTGCCATTTTCTTTTGCAAGTTAAACCCTATGTGAGTCTGGATACGTCATTTGATCACTGTTAAGGGCAGAAAAAACCTAATTTTAAATTTAATCTAGCATAATGTCCACCCAGTTTTATAAATATTGCTATACAACTTCAAGCTGCAGGAAGCATTTTAAATGCCCTACCTCTTATGGATTATCATTTTGGCCTAAAAACTTGTGTACGTAAGGTGTTAACTAGATTTTCCATTATTTTTTACTTTTCCACCAGTGGCTACAATAAAATTGTAATAAATAAAATAAATAAATAATATCGCTTTATGTGGCCTCGATAAATAAGAATATTATATGTGCACATCGCGAAAATGCGTAGGCCTTTATGTTTTCACAAGAAAATTCTCCTAAGCTACGTTAATTGCAGTTTTTGTCATTTGCTTTCATTAGAAATTTTTTTGAATGTTTGCATATATTTTTCTGGTCAATGTTTAGGTATGAGAACATCACTTAAAAATGTTCTAGCATTTATAATCTATGGTGAGTTTAACAATTGTTATTGAACAACTATAAGCTGCGGAAATCATGTTTGAAATGTTTTACCTCATATGCGATATATTGGTTTTATCCTTAAACACCAATGTAGTAGGAAGTTAAATAATTTTTCTTTTACGTGAATGGAACCAGTGGCTGCACTAAACTATTTGAATATTATTTTTTTAAAATTTATTATGCATAATTTTTATAAGTTGAGTATTATTTTTTTAACTTTGAATTTTTTTTTACAATATGCCTTACTTCAGTTAGTTTTTTTACTTCTAATTAAAAATATGTCCCCATTTCAATAGCAAATATTTCATCTCGTATTGGAAATCACCATCAGAATAAACATAAACGCAATACTAGCTCACATGTTCCTGATCAGGATAACGACGATGATTTTATGCCACCTACGAAGCAGCATGTTTGTGCACCTCTTTACGGCAATTTGGCTACAACCAATTTATACAAAAATATGGGTCAATCTGTTTGTTACAAGGTGAAATTTTTTTTAATGTCTTTTTTTTTCAATTATATTGACATTACCTTTTATTACTATATTACCCAATATCTTGTTATGGTATATATTTTAATTTACTGTCACATGAGGAGTAGCAAAAAAAAGTCCGTTTATGTTACTCGTGTTCAATTAGTGTATCCCGTCGCTATATCTCGCAGTCATTTATGTTACTCATGTTCATCTATTAGACTCAATATATGTAAATACAACTATGATACATTTATGTTACGCTTTTTTTCTCTTTTTTCTGCCCCACTATTGATTTTATTATTTTACGTGGTACAAGTTTCCTTCTGTACGGTGCACCCTTTCAATCTTCATCAAAGTAACTGAACAACTGAAAATGCCACAACGTCAAAAAATATGTGAGCTTGGTTTCGGTGAGCTACTTCAGTTTCCTGCTGATGGATTAGAATGTAGTGATCTCTTGGTTTTTTTTATGGACAAACAGAATCCAAAGTCCATGATTTTAGATGTTGGCAATGAAGGTGGTTTGTGTATCAATAAATTATGTGTCAAAAAGGTTTTAGGCTTTCCAAACGGAGACAAGGATCTACCAGGCTCAACTGAATCAGAAAATGCGCTTGCATTAGTGGACTTCAAGAAAACTATTAACATTGAATGCAGCAACGATGTCAAGTGCGACTATCTTGTTGACATGCTGAGGAAAATAAGGATTGATAATTCACTGGCAGTTTGGATATTCCTACTTGTAGTCTTCAACAAATCGTTATTCCCTACAGTAGAAAACAAAATAAGAGGATGGGATGCTTTTTTGACAAAGGAGATTTCTGATTTTCGAAATATTAACTAGTGCAAGTCAGTGGTCCAAGATTTACGACATGCAGCAATAGCGTGGTCCAGTGAGAGAAAGAATTCCCTACTTGGCTGTGGAATTTTCTTGATAGTGAGTCCTCCTGTTGTGCTAATTGTCTCTGTTTATAGATATACTTTTTTGCATCCTTTTACTACTAATTCTAGCGTTTTTTAATTCACATTCTATTAAGTCTAGCATTTTTTAACACCGCTGCTGTTGTATTTCTTAAATCACATTTACTACTTGCTATACTGTGATGACTTCAAGTTATAACAGCTTGTGACGTGTGGTTACTGTTCTACAAATGCACATCCCGACATGGTAATGCTGGCCCACTGAACGGAATAGCAGTTTAGACTATTGCTTTTGCATGCTCATTTTCAGTTTATTGTCTTCCTGACACGACATTGCAGTTTTATAGATGATGAATGTTTATGTTATATTGCCTTATTGTCTTGACTGTGATGTTATAAATTCTACTTGGTTGTGTTAGAAGATAGCTTTGCAAGGGTACCTATACGCTGTTATTATTCATGTTTTTTACATTTCTGCAAAAGTTTCCTAAGAATGGAACCACTACACCACTTGCTGACAAAGACTGAGTACTTTGCCAATGTTTGCTTCTTTATTGTTTACATGCACACATGCCGATATGTGCTATGTGTATGCAGATATTCTACTTAGAAAATCTTGATTCTCGAAGCTCCATTCTTCATTCTTCCACACCCCGTGCTAAGTACTTTCATAAATATATAATGGAAACCTTAATTCGAGAAGACCATCGAAGAGATATGTCTGGTACTGTGACATATGGAAATCTTCAGGTCCATGTCATTCATTTTTTTACAATTCCTTGATTTTTATTCTTTTATACCAATTTATTATTTTTTGACATATTGGAACAATTTCTTTTTTTTTGTGCAGCTTAGAAGTTGGGCTGATACTTGTTATGTTCAGATTGAACCACAATCGAATGTTTCTCCACCTGCTGCAAATTGTTCATCTTCCCCATTGTTCCCAGGTGCTGAGGAGCTTGGTGTGCTATTTAATGAATTACGTGGCACACCTTTAGGGTGTAAGGTAGCTGATGGGCTGAAATTGTTTGCTAATAAATCAAGTCAAGGCATTAATAACATTCTCACTGGTTCCAAATTGATTGTGGAAGCACATAAGTAATTCATACATACAATTCAAAATTTCATTGATGAAGAACCTGTTTCAAAGGAAACAAGTCATGAGAATCATAGGGACAAAGGCACTATCGACGAGAGTGATGGTAGATCAAATGCGGACCTGCCATTTTTGCATCATGGTGCAACTCGTTTTTATGAAGCATTAGTCCGTACTCCATCCCGCTTGACTGGTACATTTTGTTAAATTTATTTTAAATGCCAAAACATGATTACATCGTACTATTATTTTAGATATTGATCTACAGCCTCTACCTTCTGCACATGATATCACTACACTAGAACGGAGCGAAAGTCATGTGCATGACAAACAATACAACCATGTTTGCCAGCATGATGCACTGTTTAGTGACACGCGGGGTGAAGCCACCATCAAGTCGAGGTATATTATCTTTGCATATTAATCATTTATTCCTTGCAACATGATGTCATCAAAGGGGAAGGGGAAGGGGAAGGGGAAGCCAGTGAGAGGGTTTGAGCAACCACGAGACCCTTGCTCAGGGAGCTCATTCCTTTCTATCCAACATTCCCTCTTTCTGGCACACGCTCCACCCTCAGCTGTCGTGTGCTTTTAGCGGACAGAGGTAAATTTTAGTTACAATAAAGTTATTTTTGAAATTGCAGTTGTTATTAATTATTTATAATCAATCTTTTCCTTTTGTGCAGTTTGACTCAGAGACTTCTGAGTCAGAGTCAGAGTCAGAGGCTAGGGGGCCGCTACAGGAGCCCGACTCAGAGGCTAGGGGGTCACTACAAGAGCCCTCTAGCGCTAGCCTCCCTTCAGAGCTGGCTAGCGCTAGCCTCCCTGTGCAGCCGGCTACCACTAACCTTCCTAGAGACTCCGGTGGTTCCGCAGAGCCTTCAGGGTCACAGGATGTGGCAGCGTCGCAGCAGAGGCGACGGACTAGGAGGGCCCACTTCGCGGCTCCTCCTCCGGTTACTACTCAGCGGACCACGATCCGTCCTGTTGGAGACAGGTAAATATTGTATATAGTATATTAAATATTAGATGTTGTTTTACTTTACTTAATGATTTAATATATTTTGTAGATGTTAGTACGACTTTTCGTTCACGGGGGCCGAGAAGCACCACAGGAAGGTTAACAGTGTCCTGGGTGCTATCGTGAAGTTGCACTACCCCGGCGTCATTGACGGTTTTCATGCCCTGTCGTGGGATGACTACGCTCGTGTCTCTCACCCAGTCCACGGCACGGTTCAGGGAGCCGTGTGGCACGATTTTATGGTAAGTTTAACTGTTTCATTTTTTCAACTCGTTTGAATTGTTAATGCATATCACTTAAATATTTGTTTGCTTAAAGCTGAGGTACCAAGTAGAGGAACCGGGCATGGAGGACCACGCGAGACGCAAGTTCCATTACAACACTCGGAAGCTCACGATGGTGGCATTATCGTACGCCCAGATTCAGGCCGTCAACGTGTACTACAAGTGGCACCCCCGGGAGCAGGAGTAGCAAAGGGTTATATTTAGGAAGGACTCCGACTCGTACTTGACAGAGGAGCAGTACGCAGAGGTAAGTATTTAATATTGTTAAATATTTATAATATCTATGTATGTTAACTGCGTTGATGAAAAATGAAATATGTGCAGGTTAGTATTTCCTGGTTACAGGGTAACATCGAGGTATACTTAGCTCTCTATCGGTACTGGGCTAGCGGTGCTTTCATCATTAAGTTCACAAAGGCTAGACAGTGCCGCATGGGGTCCTAGGGCATGCACAACTATGGCGGCAATGGCTACTTGCTTTTGGCTAAATGCATGGTAAGTACCTTTTCAATTTATTTATGTGTTCCTAATATATTATTTATCTCACTACCACGGCTGTACAGGAGCGAGAGATAGGTCATGAGTCGACCCCGACCCAAGTTTGGAAGAGAGGTCACAAGGGAAGTGACCCTTCTCAGCCTGGACAGTGTAGTCAGGTCGCAGCCGACCGACTGGTAAGTTTTCAAAATTCATCAATTTTATTATAACTAATACTATTATTGACATGCTTACAAGATTTATTTGTTTTGTAGGCAAAGTACGCGCAGGAGGTTGCGAAGATACACGATGCGGATTACGATTGGGAAAGCCCGTCGATCGACCCTCGAGTCGTGTACGCAAGCGGAGGCGGGAAGGCCCACGGACGGTGAGTTATTTGTGTGTTTCATTTCTTTTTTAATTAATGTTCTTCTACTTAGTGTTTTCATTCTTTTGCAGGTTTGCCGTTTTTGATGGAGTTGTCGACTCGAGGTCGAAGCGACCTTTGAGAGGCTCTTCATCGTCGTAGGCTTCGTCCGCTGGGACCAGTGGTCGTCTCTCGCAGACCCAGCTGGAGCTGCAGGCCATGAGGGAGACGCTGACGCAAACCAAGGCAGAGCTGGAGAGGACGAGAGCGGAGGCAAGGGAGGAGCAGCAGAGGACGGCCTTAATGATGGCCCAGATGCAAGCAGCGATGACGGTAAGTAATTTAAAGCACCGTAGTTATATTTCACAACACTTCAATAACATATATCTTCTAATATTATTCAATGGCAGGCTCTTGCTCGACACAGCAGTTAGGATATCGAGATTCCTACGCTTCCGCCGCAACAGACACCGAAGCAGGTAATATTGTCGTATTCATTTCAATATTCCTTTACCTCCGTTAAAATAGTTTTTGTAGTAGTCAAAAAGCTTTAGCATTCTAAACTTGATGTTCAGTTCAGATTCAATTTATGGCTACAAATGTAAAAATGGATGGAAATGTCAAAATGGATAGAAATGTCTGTTTCAGTTTATGGCTAGAAATGTCAGTTTCAGTTTATGGATAGAAATGTCAGTTTCACTTTCAGTTTATGAAAATGTCAAAATGTTAGTTTCAGTTTATGGATAGAAATGTCAAAATTGATAGAAATGTCAAAAGTTCAGTTTATGGATAGAAATGTCAGTTTCAGTTTCAGTTTATCCTAATTAAAGTTCAGTTTCAGTTTATGGATAGTTCAGTTTGTGGACTGTCAAAAAGTCAAAATTAAAGTTCAGTTTCAGTTCAGTTTCAGAAACTGTCAAAATGGATAGAAACTGGAAATAGTTTATGGACTTCTAATTAGGATCAACTTGTTGTTTCGCACCATAAAGTTATACGAAGGAATGCTTTAGGTACAAGTGAATTATGGTGATTTCGTGTTGTCAATTGACTATGCTTCTTCTGCAGGGTTCGGGAACGCGCTGAGAAGATCCTGGAGGTAGTAGAGGGGCTAGCGTGTAGCCCGGTGGAACTTAATTTGCGAATTGTGTTATTGTCGATGTTTTGTATAATGTTTTATAACTGTTGTGTTGTATATCTGTTCTGGAACCTTATCTGTATTTGTCCTGTGTTCTCGCCATCGTGCGAGGTAGTCAGTTTCTATTTTTAAAAAAATTTCGAAAACTTAACTTACGTCGGCTATGACCGGGCCGACGTAAGTTAGCCCAGTTTAACTTACGTTGGTTTAACCTAGCCGACGTAAGTTATGTCACTTAAATTACATCGGTGTGGTTAAACCGACGTAAGTTACGCCACATAACTTACGTCGGCATGCTGTGGCCGACGTAAGTACTCCGGCCCAGCCCGCGGCCCATCCCAGTACGTGACTTACGTCGTCTGCTGCAGACCGACGTAATTAAGATAACTTACGTCGATGGCCAACGTAAGTTACATTAATTACGTCCAAACCGCTACGTCGGCCAACCGTCGACGTAATTCAGGAAAAACCGACGTACTTAAGTTACTTACGTCGGTTTAGTCCTTAATTATGTCGGCTTTGGCTGACGTAATTGATCGATATTCCTGTAGTGTGTGGACTGTATGATGTGTGTAACCTCTTGTAATTATTTTGCAAGTTATTCTTGTTTTATTATTGAACAGTATCATTTTTTGTTGGTGCGTTATTTAGTTATCCTTTACATTGTGTTAATGTTCGATATTATTGCCACTGATCCTCCTAATCACCAATAATTCTCTTTTCTTGTTGTCTAATGAGTACCCATAAAATTACCTGACATGAAATTTTGAATTCTTATTTTTATCTAATGGTACAATCAAATGTATATTTTAACTTTTGATTTCTATATTTGCATTTTTCCTCCTTTATTTTTGCTTTATAGATCATCTTTTTTTCCTAATGATATCCATTCACGTGCTTTAAGCATGTTAGAGGTATGTGCAGTGCAGCTGCTAGTAACAAGAAGAAGAATCTGCATCCGCTGCTACCCTTCCACTACGTATGAAACACAAATAGGAGACAAAGATGGGCGACGTGCTAAAAGAAGAACGTCTCTGATAAGCTCAAGCGAGACGAGCCTGCTTCAGCGAGGATCTGACAAGGCTAGGTTGAACGTACAAGGAGACGCGTTACAATTCAACACGTCTCAGTTAAGTAGGTATCCGAGATGCCCCCTCCTCTCTAACAAATGGGACACCCGTTTTCATTAAGAGCGACTCATATTTGTTAGGTAACTTAGACGAACTTTGGTTGCAACACGTCTCCTTTATTATGGAATAAGGCACGTCTCCTATAACCACCGGTCCGGCATGTATCCTTTAGTTGTGGAAGTGGGCCCGTCTCCCATTCCCTCTATAGAGAGACGTGCTTTATATCGGCCTGTCTCAATTTTCTGTGCCCTTCTACGACCTCTCTGTTGTGGCAGAACAAGTGGCTACCAGATCTGCCCTGTTCTTAGCCTGTTCTTTCCCTCCTTCATTTTAAAAGTCTTGTGGCGATTATAAGTACATCTTAAAATAAAGGGTTAGTCCTCTGCTGCTCTCTGTTCCTTACTATTTTCTTACCTTTAGATCTTGAATATCAGTGGCTTTAAATTTCTTTGATTTAGCTCTTCTTTTTTGTACGTAGATGTTGTCGGATCGAAGTTGGATGTATGGGCCACGCCTTTGCAATGAATATGTCCAAGGGGTAGATACATTTATCGCTTTCGCGAAGAAAGACATGTTGGACAATATTAGAGGGACTATTTGTTGTCCTGAGGGGAGGCTCACAGGAACTCCAAATTCACATTTCTTCTTCTGCACTTATTTCCACATGGTCCAACACATGTCCATGGTGTCGGAGTACCTCAATGAGCACAAGGAAGTGGTGCTTAGAGACAATCCTGGCCGCAATGAATCATGGTTAGCAAATGAACACAGGAGAAAATTCATTGGCTGGCTCCAGGATCGGATTTCTCACTCATCGGATACTCAAACAAGTGAATACCTAAAAAATTGGCTCGTGGTCCTATATTCACAGTTATTACATATCAAGCGTACGACATAAATGGATACATGTTCTGCACTGTAGAACAAGATAAGAAAAGCACGTATCAGAATAGTGGTGTCCGTATTGATGCTTATAATGCTGCGAGCAAGGACAAAGACATGTACTATGGTCAAAAACAAGAGATCTTGGAGCTTGACTTTCAAGGCTTTAAGATTCCTCTTTTCTGTTGCAACTGGGTAGATGAAACCAAATGTGTAGTACAAGACAAGTACGGTTTCACTAGCGTTGATCTTAACCGTCAAGGATATAAGTGGGAGCCTTTTGTGTTAGCAGAACACATTGCTCAAGTGTTCTATGTTGCAGACACTACAAATAAAAGACTTAAGGTGGTTATACATGGAAAACGACGAGGTCAAGGTGGACATGGTGCATGAAAATACGAAAAACCTGGAGCTCGAAGTGGCACCGGACGATACAATGCTGACTATGCAACAAGTCTTACCCAAATTGTTATGATTGCCTTTTAGACATATCACCAACACCAGTCACCAACGATCAGGAGCTTAGGTTCAATAATCTGTAGTCACCAACGATCACGAACTTAGGTTAAATAATGGGTGGACAGATGAGGAATATATATATATATATATATATATATATATATATATATATATATATATATATATATATATATATATGAACTAATAACTTAATGGACATATATAATAGAGGTCATCGCACAAAACATCGACCAGATGACTTTAGCTGTAATGGTGATTGGTGAACATTAAAATTTGAGTATGGAATCTCCCATATAAAATATTATATGAAACAAGTCCTCATAGAAATTAGAACACGTATAAGGTGTGATAATTTCAATATAAAATATCCAACAAGTCTTACCCAAATTGTTATGATTGCCTTTTAGACATATCACCAACACCAGTCACCAACGATCAGGAGCTTAGGTTCAATAATGTGTAGTCACCAACGATCACGAACTTAGGTTCAATAATGGGTGGACAGATGAGGAATATATATATATATATATATATATATATATATATATATATGAACTAATAACTTAATGGACATATATAATAGAGGTCATCGCACAAAACATCGACCAGATGACTTTAGCTGTAATGGTGATTGGTGAACATAAAAATTTGAGTATGGAATCTCCCATATAAAATATTATATGAAACAAGTCCTCATAGAAGTTAGAACACGTATAAGGTGTGATAATTTCAATATAAAATCCAGATTTAAATGAGTAAATACTAGCCAACACATCGAAACTACATCAGATACTATATCATGGCAAGCAATAAATTGGTAATAAGTAACACAATAAGCTTCTCAACACTTCATTTAGGGCCACATTTCTGTTTTATATCGAAGGCAATTCACAAATTAGCAGCATTATACATGTGAGACAGAACTGACAACGTTTTTTAAGTAAACAATGGAATGGAATGAATAACCATATTCCCACTTCGTTCTACTTACAACATTACATAGGAAAGGCAGTTTTGTTTGAGTCATCAGAACATCTGAAACCTGATTCTTTCTTTCTGCACTAACATTTACCACCAAGAAAACATCAGGCAATCTCAATCGAATCACAGGCGGATTTACTACTACAAAAAGCATTTTTAGTGGTGCCTCAATTTTTCAAATACAGGCGGTACTTAAAAATATGCGACGGTGATGACGAATGATATAATAACCGCCTGTGATGAAAGAACAACACAGGCGGATTTTAAAAAACAACCGCCTGGGTAAATACTCGATCTTCTCAGGCGGTTATTACTTAAGAACTGCCTGCAATAAAATAACATCACATGCAGATTTTAAGAAACAGCCGCCTGGGTAAATACATGATCTTCTCAAGCGGTTATAAATTAAGAACTGTCTGTAATGTAATGAACTTCACAGGCAGTTCTTAATTAACAACGGCCTGAGAAGATCATGTATTTTCACCGGCGATCATTGTGTAAGAACCGTATGTAGTTAGTCAATTATCACAAGAGGTTTTCATTGAAGAACAGCCTAGGGAAAGTCATTGTTTCCACTAATTTTGTGTCCTCGGAAATGCCAGAGTGCCCTAGATCGTGACCGTCCGTTGCAGGGATAAACAAATGCAATGACATTACAATTAACTGATTTAATAGGAATACAAGGATAAACAAACGCAAATGACATTGCAATTCAGAGGTAATTCACAACTCGATGAATTCAATAGATCATACGTTGTGTGCCCTCTAAACTAAATTCGAATGTAAACAGTATGAAGCTCGACAATTCAGAGGTAATTCACAACTCGATGAAGCTCCCATCGATCAATCTAAATTGTATCGTCCTGCTTGCTCCCGAACACGTCTCTTATATTCCGTTGGATCCTGAAAATATTGACATTAGTTAAATTAACAAATGTCGAAAGAGGAATGAATAACCTACATTGGTCACTAAGTCAAAGTGTCATCTAACCTTGATAAGTAGATTATAGCAATCATTTTCAACATCGGCACATTTGGCTGATGCAGCAAATGTTGAACTTCAAGTAGTATAGTTTTGATTGTAAAACCACTGCACCACCTCTACGAAATATAATTTAAGCAATATAATAAACCAGTTCAAGTAAGTTCGACAACAATTAAGTATGAATTACATGAGCAAAATAGGTCTATCTTCCAGTCTCTTGATCAAGAATCCCGATGCAGAGTGCTCTCGAATGATGGACATTTGGGTGGAAGAACCCACTTGGAAAGGCGCATCTTGGAGGCACCAAGGGATAGTCCTCAGAGAAGGAGGTTGTCAGGGGGTAGTAACCATCTTCCCATTCAGTCTGCAAAAGAAATTTATTAATAGGAGGTCGATGGTTAAACTCATATTGTGCTTGTTCTTCATGACTTACCCCTTCTTTACCGGGGACGATGCACTGCCACTTCAATAAATCTCCTGATTCAAGCTTCGCGGAGAAACCCTACACAGAGAAATTGAAAATACCAAAAACAAACAATGACGGAAAAACAAACTACAGTTAAGTTCATCAGTCCATTACAGATACATATGTATATACAACCATGCGACCGTGTGCCATATGGACATACATGGAGATGGTTCTTGCGCCACGCCAAGCGCTCCTCCTTCAATCTGCTACACACTCGAGACATCAATATCTAAAAGACCAAACTTCCAAATTATTGAGTCCAAACACATATGTACACAAATGCAAAAGGACACAATCCATATACCAACACACAAAACTGGCATATTATGAAAATTTACAAAGAAAAAGGTAGCATGCAATGCATAGTAAGGAAACTATGAGAATTTACATAGGTACCTCGTGGCGCGATGTGGGACTGGGCAAAGGTGTGCCTCCGAAGGGTCTTTATATAGGCGTCAGTTTTTCATAGGCTGTTTTTAAATTTTTCACAGGCAGTTGGTACTTAATAACCTCCTGAGAAGATGTTTATCTCAGGCGGGTTTTACTTACCAACCGTCTCTAATGCTGCTATGCTCCTGTCAAGCTAATCCCTGCACAGCAAGCTATTGTAGATGCAAGTAACACTCGTGGCTCATCATTTGAATTGTTGAAAGCATCAATTTGAAGCCTGACGATCCTTGGAAGGATTTTCCCATCTATTTGAATGATTTCTTTCCCTCCTGTCCAATTGAAAACTTAGGAAGATGCTCCTTTCTCAGTTTTAATGCCTAAATATATTGACTAAAAATCAGTACCCACTTTCTTAGTGCTTCACACAAGCGAGTAAGCGAACAACTTCAATCAAAAATCTTGTTTTTACACATTCATAGGGATTTAACCTTAATCTTTCAAGTATAGAATTATCAAATAAGTGAAGCTTCCTTATCACACATGTTAATGGCAGTTATAAGTGAAGGATTTGTCGAAGCTAACGAAATCTAAATCGGACTGAAGATAAAGAGATCCTGCATATGAGTGGCGATGTCTAGGTTAAACAGCGTGAAGGCTATCATCATAGCTTCATGCTGTCTAACCTGGATATTGTCACTCATATGTAGCATCTCTTTGTCTTTAGTCCCATTGTGATTTCGTTAGCTTCGACACACCCTTCACTTGTAACTGCCATTAACATGTCTGATGAAGAATCTTCAATTATTGATAAATCAATGCTTGAAAGATTAGGGTCAAATTCCTATGAAAATGGTAAAAACAAGATTTGTGATTGAAGTTGTACGTTTCGTCGCTTTTGTAAAGCACTAAGAGAGATGGTACTGATTTGTAGTCAATATATTCAGCCATTAGAACTGATAAAGTAGCATCTTCGTAAGTTATAAAAATGGAGGGAAGAGAAAGAAATCTTGCAGGGCTTGTTTGGGTGTACTCCTATCCAAAAAAGCCCTCAAATGGACAGGAAGTATTGTCAGACTTCAATTGAAGCTTTTAACAATCCAAATGATGAGTCTCGGGTGTTACTTGCATCTACAAGAGCTTGTTGTGAAAGGGATTAGCTTGACAAGAGCTCGAAACAGAAGCTAAATTTAATAATGTTTGAAACATGCTATCTAAAACTAAAATAGAACATTGTTCTAAGTTGATTTCAGAAGATACAAATATATACAATATATATATCCTCGCATGCTATATACATTTTTTCTAGCATTGACATCTTCTCGCATATAGGGTTTCAAATTCTTTTTAATGCTTCTCTCAACACGCTTGATGTTTTCTAGTTCGGTGAAAAGGTACATCTCTTCATACTGATTATATTCCTCTTCATTATCACCCAAATTCTAAACCCCAACAATATTTTGCTTTCCAGAAACAACTACGTGCATCTTCTCAGTTTCTGGATCTTGAACATAAAAAACCTGTGCAACATTATCGGCGAGAACCCACAGGTCATGTTTATAACTGAAAGTGCATCTAGGACTCCCTTGTGGGTTTTGGATGATTTATGACAAGCAATTGGGATCCTAATCCGTTTGTTGAGATGAATGCAGGAAGATGCTGGAAAATGAGTAAAATGCCAAAAAGTGGGAAATTAAGAAGGAGAATGAATTTGAGCTCAAGAAGAAGAAATTAGTAGATTAGTATGTATGGAGTGTGTTAAGGAAACACACCCAAGAGCTCAATCTCACTTTATCACACACACACAATGCACAAAACCATACAGGACCGGACTAGTCCGATATCAACCGGACTAGTCCGATATCACATTCTGCACAAGATCGGACAAGTCCGGTCCCCACCGGACTAGTCCGATATCTTTCTGTTCCACTTCGGACTAGTCCTCCCCAGTGCGGACTAGTCCTCAAAACAATGCACAAGTCACTAGATCGGACAAGTCCGGTCACTACCGGACTAGTCCGATTCCCTTTCTGATCCACTTCGGACAAGTCCGGTGACTACACGGACTAGTCCGATTTACACTCTGTTCTAAATCGGACAAGTCCTCCAAGTGCGGACTTGTCGTTCAAAACACTTAGGGTTTCACAGGTCCGGACAAGTCCGATGTCAACCGGACAAGTCCGAAGATTTCCAGCAACGAAATCGGACAAGTCCGTCTTTCAATCGGACTAGTCCGATATTCCTGGACACTTAGGGTTTGCTTCACACAGCACACCGGACTAGTCCGGTCTCCACCACGGACTAGTCCGATCTTTCTAAAACCCTAACGGTAATGTCTAGAAACCCCATATAAATAGAGGTGGATGGCCCACTTTTAATCTCTCTCGAACCCTAGCGCCGTCACACCTCCCAAGAGACTCAAAAACCATCTCTCTCCACGAAGTTGAGTGAAAAATCGATCAATCTTTTGAAGATCACTTGTGGATCATTGGAGAGGCACTTTGCACACGATTGAGCTCTTGGTTTGAATCTCTAACACACTCTTGCATCTCAATTGTATATTTCGAAGTGTGTTATTGGTGGTTTTGAAACTTGTAATCAAGGGAGCTCTCAACTTGTGAGATCGCCCCTTCAACTTGGTGATTTACCCCTGTGTGATTAGTGGAAGAGGATTGGCCTTCGTGGCGATCCGACGAGGGAAGGGTTGGTAAAGACCCGGTCCTTTTGTGGGCTCCTCAACGTGGACGTAGGCTGCCTTCGTGGTAACCGAACCACGGGATAAATCTTGTGTCTTGTTCGTTTGTGTTCATCATTCTAGTTGATCAACATTATCTAGGGTTTGATTCATTTTGTTGAATTGAAGTTAAATAGTGAACAAGAATCATACTTGCAATAAAACTTAACATACAACTATTGAACTGTCATTATAGTTTATATTTCCGCTGCAAACGACAACGAAACAATCAAATTGACCTAGCTTGATCAACCTAGCCCGTGAAATCCGGACTAGTCCGTACTTTACCGGACTAGTCCGATATATCTGGATTTAACCTTTTTGTTGAAGTGCTACAGGAACTGAAAAAATTCAAGAAGGCCTATTCACCCCCCCTCTAGGCCTACATTCAATTGATATCAGAGCAGGTTCTTCAAGAAAGAGTGCAACCACTCGAAGAGATCATGTCGGACATGAAGGAAGTCCAGAAAATCAACACCCAGGAAGAAATGAACCATGACAAGCACCAAAAGCTAGAAAGGTATCTCGAAGCCATCCAAGACTTCGATGATGATGATGAGGAGACGTTGGAGCTGAAAGCACTGCTCCGAAAGAAAGCACTTTCCAAAGGGAAAGCTAAAGTTGAAGAAAAGAAGAAGGGGAGTAGTCACACCGACTACTCCCGATATCCTTTTAATTATGACCGTTTAAATTCTAACAGCAGTCATTATCTATCTATTCCTCTCGGAAAAGCCCCACACTTCGATGGGAGTGATTACTCCATGTGGAGGCAAAACATGAAGATGCACTTGATTTCCCTTAACCCAAGTTTATGGCATATTGTGTGCACAGGAATAAACATCCCTGATGACGATGAAGAACTCACGCCAAGTCAAGAGCAAGCCATCCACAGGAATGCCCAAGCCGCAGCCGTTATCACCTCATCTCTAAGTAGAGATGAATTCACAAAGGTGGATGGATTGGAAATTGCCAAAGAAATCTGGGACACGCTACAGACAGCACATGAAGGTGACCGGCATGTGCGGGAGGCAAAGATTGAAATGATTGAAGGCGAACTAGGAAGGTTCGCGATTGAGGAAGATGAATCCCCCCAGGACATGTACAACAGACTAAAGACTCTTGTGAACAAGGTTCGATCGTATGGTAGCAAAAAATGGAATGATCACGAGGTTGTGAAGCTCATCCTTAGAGCCTTTATGCCTCGCAACGTCACAATCTGTTCTATGATCCGAGAAAGTCCTGGATACAAGAAAATGACTCCGGATGAACTGCTCGGCAAAATCATCAACTTTGAGATGATGGAGAAGCAAGCCAAGCATGTCAAAGAAATAGCTGACCTCACATCGGCCAAGAAGAAGGGAGTTGCCTTAAAATCCACACTCAAACCTCTATCCAAAGAAGCAAAAGAAGCTCAGTTTGAGGAGGACAGCGATGATGAAAGCAGCGAGCTGGACGAAGAAGATATGATTCTGTTCATGAAGAAATTCAAAAGAATTATGAAGAAAAGACAAGGAGCAAAATCAAGTGAAGGAAGATACAAGGAGAAGACAAAACCGAAGATGAGGCGGGCATGCTATAATTGTGGTGAGTACAATCACTTCATAGTTGATTGCCCATATGAGGACAACAAGAAGAAGAGTAAAGAATCCAAGCCTCAACCGAAAAAGTTCTTCAAGAAGAAGAAACAAGCTGAACAAGCACACATCGGAAAGGAGTGGGACTCAAACGATGAGTCCTCATCGTCCGATGAAGAAGAAATGGCTAGCATAGCCATTGAAAGCATGCCCAAGAAACTCACACTCTTCCCCACGCTCGGTGCAAAGAAGGCAAATGGAACTTGCCTCATGGCTAAGGAAGGTAAACGCAAGGTAAACATCAAAACTCCTTCTTCGCATTCTTACTCAAGTGATGATGATCTAGATAGTGATGATGAAGACATGCTAATTGGTTTAGATAGAAAAACTGCTGCAAAAATGAAATTCTTGCTTAACCAACTTGTTGAGAAGGAAGAGCTGATTGATCGTCAAGAAGACATGATTATCTCCCAAAAGGAGAAGCATGTCGAACTTGACAATCTTCTAGTTCTTGAAAAGGAGAAAAATCACACACTAGAGCTTGAGCTAGCTTCAAGCAAGAAAACTTGCTTGGAGTTAACCAAATCAAATGTTGCAATCAAGAATCAACTTGATGACCAAATCAAGGTCAACAAGATCCTTGAAGTGCAGGTTGAGTCACTCAAGCTTAGTGAACCTTCCTCCTCTTCAACCCCACCTTCTCAACCCACTTTAACTAATATCGCTCATGTTTGCAAATGTGATAAAACTAACATCAGGTTGAAGGAAAACCCTACCTCCACGAAGGACAAAAATCCTACCCAATGTATAATATTTGACAAGGAGAGGATCAACTATGCACGTAGTGCATATTTGGTCCAAAGACCTCCAAATGTCAAATATGGCATTGGTTACTCTTGTAATGGAAAGCAAAAAGCTGGAAATCATAAGAATGACAAGGGAAGGATCACCTTTGTGAAGGGAGGACCCTCACAACCTGGTAACTCGAAAACTAAAAATCTGAACTCTCAAGAAAATCGGACTAGTCCGGTTGTGGTCCGGACAAGTCCGGTCATCCGGACAAGTCCGGTCATACAGACTAGTCCGACCCATAATCAACAGCAACTTCTGTTTAAAACATTTGATGCATCCTATGTTTTAATGAAAAATAATGTTGGTAAAGTGTATGCTTATTATGCTGGGCCACGCCATGGGAACACAAAATCCCATGTGTGGGTGCCCAAATGTATTGTCACTAACCTCCAAGGACCCAAGCAAGCTTGGGTACCTAAAACCAAGGCGTAATTTGTTTTTGCAGGCCTACTCCTCCGGTGGATCCAAATGGGTGCTAGACAGTGGATGCACCAACCACATGACCGGAGAAAGGAAGATGTTTGTGGAGTATGAAGTGAACCAGGACCCAAACGAAGGCATCTACTTTGGGGATAACAGTCAAGGAAGGGTCCTTGGTACCGGTAAAATTGCAATATCCTCTGAACATACTCTTTCGCACGTTTTACACGTTGAATCTTTAGATTATAACCTGCTGTCCATATCTCAGTTATGTGACAAAGGTTATAATTGCCTGTTTACTAACGAGGGTGTGACCGTCTCAAGGAGAAGTGATGGTTCCATTGCATTCAAGGGTATGTTAAAGGGAAAGCTTTATCTTGTTGACTTCAACAAGGATAAAGCCGAACTCGACACATGCTTGATTGCAAAAACCAACATGGGTTGGCTGTGGCATAGACGGCTAGCACATGTTGGTATGAGGAACCTTCAAAAACTCCTCAAGGGCGATCACATCCGAGGTTTGAAAGATGTTGTGTTTGAGAAAGACAGGCCTTGTAGCGCGTGCCAAGCAGGAAAGCAAGTTGGAGCACAACATCCCGCAAAGAACATCATGACCACGACAAGACCGCTCGAACTACTTCATATGGACCTCTTCGGTCCAATTGCTTACATAAGCATAGGCGGTAACAAATACGGTTTAGTTATTATTGACGATTTTTCCCGCTTCACTTGGGTGTTCTTTTTGCATGACAAGTCAGAAACACAAGGAACACTCAAGAAATTCTTCAAGCGAGCGCAGAACGAGTTCTCACTATCAATCAAGAGTATTCGGAGCGACAATGGCACGGAGTTCAAAAACATACAAGTGGAGGAGTACCTTGATGAGGAAGGAATCAAGCACGAATTCTCAGCGCCATACTCTCCACAACAAAACGGAGTTGCCGAAAGGAAGAATCGAACGCTCATAGAGATGGCAAGAACAATGCTCGATGAATACAAGACTTCGGATCGATTTTGGGCGGAAGCAATCAACACCGCCTGCCATGCCACAAATCGACTCTATCTTCATCGACTACTAAAGAAGACCCCCTATGAGCTACTCACCGGTAACAAACCGAACATTTCATATTTTCGAGTTTTCGGTTCTCCTTGCTATATTTTGAACAAGAAGCCCAGGACCTCAAAGTTCGCTTCGAAGTCCGATGAAGGTTTCTTGCTTGGTTATGATTCGAACACTTACGCCTATCGTGTGTTCAACAAGGCCTCCGGACTTGTTGAAGTGGCACGTGACGTAGTGTTCGATGAAACTAATGGCTCCCAAAAGGAGCAAGTTGATCAATGTGAATTAGGTAATGAGGAAGCCCCCTATCAAGCAATAAAGAGGATGGCCCTAGGCGAAGTACGACCACAAGAGACATCGACACAAATACAAGAGGAAAGTGAACCACAAGAGGAGATCAACAATCAAGGGGGAGCCTCGATACAAGATCAATCACAAGAATATGAACATGATCAACAAATCATTGAGGACAACAACTCAGGGGGAGAAGAAGATGATCACCAACATACGACCCCCCAAGTGCCACACCCAAGAGTGCACCAATGCATTCAAAGGGATCATCCAATCGACAACATTATCGGCGACATCCAAAAAGGAGTAACCACTAGATCTCGTATAGCAAATTTTTGTGAACATTACTCGTTTGTCTCCTTTATGGAACCCCGCAGGACTGAGGATGCATTAAAGGATCCGGACTGGGTGGTGGCAATGCAAGAAGAGTTGAACAATTTCAAGAGAAACGAGGTTTGGGAACTTGTGGAAAGACCCAATGCAAACATTGTCGGCACAAAGTGGGTCTTCCGCAACAAACAAGATGAACACGGGGTGGTGACAAGAAACAAGGCACGACTTGTGGCCAAAGGTTACTCACAAGTCGAAGGTTTGGATTTTGATGAGACCTTTGCTCCAGTAGCTAGGCTTGAATCAATTAGAATATTACTTGCATATGCTACTCACCATGATTTCAAGCTGTACCAAATGGACGTAAAAAGCGCCTTCCTCAACGGACCGATCAAGGAAGAGGTGTACGTGGAGCAACCACCCGGATTTGAAGACGAAGAGTTCCCCGACCACGTGTATAAACTGCGTAAGGCTCTCTATGGCCTCAAACAAGCTCCTAGAGCTTGGTATGAGTGTCTTAGAGATTTTTTAATTGATAATGGCTTTCAAATTGGCAAAGTAGATTATACACTATTCACGAAAAATCTGAATAATGATCTTTTCATTTGCCAAATCTATGTTGATGATATAATTTTTGGATCAACTAATCAATCTTTCTGTGAAGAGTTTAGTAAAATTATGACAGACAGATTTGAAATGTCAATGATGGGAGAATTAAAGTACTTCTTGGGATTCCAAGTGCGGCAACAAAGGGAAGGAACGTTCATAAGCCAAACCAAGTACACGCAGGACATCCTCAAGAAGTTTGGCATGGACAAGGCAAAGCCCATTAAGACTCCCATGGCAACGAATGGTCACTTGGATCTCAATGAAGATGGACCGAGCGTCGACCAAAAGGTATATCGCTCTATGATTGGATCTTTACTTTACTTATGTGCATCTAGGCCAGACATTATGTTGAGTGTATGTTTGTGTGCAAGATTTCAAGCCAACCCTAAGGAATGTCATTTGACAGCCGTAAAGAGAATCCTAAGATATTTGGTTCATACACCCAACCTTGGTCTTTGGTACCCAAAAGGTTCAAAATTCAATCTCATTGGGTATTCCGATGCAGATTATGCCGGGTGCAAAGTTGATAGAAAAAGCACTTCTGGCACTTGCCAATTCCTAGGAAGATCCTTAGTTTCTTGGTCATCCAAGAAACAGAATTCCATTGCATTATCCACAGCCGAAGCGGAGTATGTTGCAGCCGGGAGTTGTTGTGCACAACTCCTTTGGATGCGACAAACTCTAAGGGATTACGGTTACAATATGAACCGTATTCCTCTTCTTTGTGACAATGAGAGTGCCATTAAAATAGCCCACAATCCAGTTGAGCACTCTAGAACTAAACACATTGACATAAGACACCATTTCTTGAGGGACCATTCCATGAAAGGAGACATATCCATCTCTCATGTCAACACCCAAAAACAATTAGCCGACATATTCACCAAGCCACTTGATGAAAAACGTTTTTGCGAACTCCGAAATGAGTTAAACATCCTTGATTCTCGGAGTGTGGCTTGAAAAGTTGCATACCTGTATGATTGCTTCAAAATATTGATTGAATTGTGAAAATTTTTCCTCCCCATTTTTCTCTCGAAAAACTATGTCAATTATTAGATCTTGATGAATTTTTGATCATAGTATGATTGTTGTTTGCTTACTGATCAAATTCATCAGGATTATTTGTATTGTTTTGCCTCTCTACCCTCAATTATTGGACCTTCAAATATATATGAATGGGCTATGCATTCTCTCCTGGTGACCACGGACAAGTCCGTGGTTACCCGGACTAGTCCGCCCTTGCAGACAAGTCCGCAGTGTGCCGGTTAGGCCGGACTAGTCCGACAGACCACGGACTAGTCCGATTTAGGTCTCTGGAGGACTTCGGACTAGTCCGGTCATGTCCGGACTTGTCCGATTTTTCGTGTCCATAACCCTAGCCGCCACCAAACCCTAATCTCTTCACCCCACACTCTCCTCCAAGCTTTCTCTCTCTTGCGCTCGAGCTCCCAAGGTGAATCCTTGATTCCTCCGTCGAAAAGCCTCAAACTTGGGCGGAGATTAAGCTTGAAGACTCGGGGATTGAAGTTAGCGGACAAGTCCGGCCTCCAACCCCCACATTTTCAAGTTTCCTTGGATTTCTTGGTAAATTTTTCTCAAACCCTAAGAAATCTCAAATTTCTTCTTTGCTTATCGTTTGGCCTAGCATTCTTCACTAGTTGCATGTCCAGTTGATGTACTATGTGTATGCTAGACTAGCTATCTCATTAGGGATCAATTTTTATCCAGTTTGTTAGGTTTTTGCTGATGAACACCGGACTAGTCCGGTCCAGGTACGGACAAGTCCGGTCCTCCGGACTAGTCCGTGCCTGAGCACCGGACAAGTCCGATGTTTCTGAACCAAAACCTAACTCCTTAATTCCCTATTGCCTTCCATTGCCATCTTACCTCACAAATACCTTGTATAACTTGTCTTTTCTCTTGATCACTCATTCTCAGATCATGTCGAGCTCCGACAATGAAATCTCCGATTTCGAGGCCGCGTTGGACCACGAGGTGGCACCTCGGCCCTCAACGGGTCTTGGCAAGAAACGCCAAGAGAGACCCTCCGAGCCTGCTCCCTCACCTCCTCAGGTTCGGAGGAAGGTGTGTGTCAAGAAAGCCGCCTCCAAGGCTGCTCCTTCGTCAAGTGGCCCTCGCCAAGCTAAAGGAAAAGGCAAGGGGGTTGCCACAGGGCCTGTTGGGCCTCTAAAGCTACATACTCCCAGAGAAGGGGTCCGGGACCCCAATGAGGAGAGATTCAATGGCAAGGGCAGTGATGTGGCCATGAAGCTGAGGAGTGTGGATTACTATGCAAGGCCCAAGCAAGCAGCAGATGGCAGATTTTGGTCAAACTTCCATGCTGACTTCTATAAGCTTGTCTACTTGCCGATGAAGACCCCAGTGGTGCGCAGTCAATGGATTGACTGGGCCCACCTTGAGAAGAGAAAATGTGCAGCTTTTGATGAAGTGATACAAGCTGCAGAGAGACATGGGCTGAAGGATTTGCTTGCCTTCAGATATAATTGGAATGATGAAGTGATTGCACAATTCTATGCAACGTGCTACTTCTCAGGTGAAGAGGAAGAAAGTGTGACTTGGATGACTCATGGATCCAAGTATTCCATCACTCAAGAAGAGTTTGCCCGCCTGCTGCATCTTGACTCCGAGGAAGATGACCACCTCATTATCCACAACATTGGGGTCATTGAGAGGGATGGAATGCAGTTCATGTATGAGCCCTCCTCCAAGTTTGTCCCCTCCCTCCACAAAGAACATGAAGCCTTTCTTTGTGGTCCTCAACAGAGTCCTCAGGAAGACGATTGCTCCCAAGGATGGTGATGCAGGGAGTGTGCAAGGCTACCTCCGGACCCTGATGAAGGTCATCAGCAAGAAAAGGCAATTTGATGTTGCAGACTATATCTGGAATGATATGGTCAATATCTCAAGTACCCCCAACCGATCCTGTGGCTATGCCCCTTACTTGATGTTCATGATTGAGAAGGTCACAGGGATCGAGTTTGTGAAGGATGTGGAGCACACTCCACTGAGGCCTCAGAAGCCTCAGTCCGTGAGTGTCCAGGCTGCTCCATCGCCGGCCTCAAGCCCCGAGGTGCCGGCAAGGCAAGGAGAAGCTGCTAGGGCTACTCCTCCCTCCAGGGAAGCCCCTCAGAAAGGATCCGCCAGTGGGATCCTCAAGTACTTGGCTGCAATCTTCTCCTCCTGCAAGAAAACTGAAGTGAAGCTTCACAAGCTAAATCAAAAGAGGAAGGAGGACATGAGGTACATAAAAGCAAATGTGAAGCAGCTGAGTGAGAAGCTGGAGATCAATCCAATTGGATCTCCAGCAATTTCTGAAGATTCTGATCCAAACATCACCGAGCTCAGCCCCTTGACCCCTTCCGAGCTTGCCTATTTTGGCATTGGGGGCTCGAGCAGCTCCGCTCCTCCTCCTACCTCTCAACCTCGTCAAGCCGAAAGCGATGAAGATGATGAAGACGACGAGAGGACTGACAGCGAAGAGTGAAGCCCTAGGATCTTTCTCTCTCTCTCTTTTTGGTGTCTTGATGCCAAAGGGGGAGAGATTGAGGGGGAGTCTCTAAGCTTTACCTGAATAGGATGCGAGGAGAGAGCTATCTATGTTTTTTATTGTTGTGATTGTATTTGCTTAACTCTCGTTTCATATCATGTTTGGTCCTGTGATGAATTGCTAAATTAATTTGTAAGTGTGTGATGAAATCTGAGCTTTTGCTCCTGAAGTGCCATATTCACTTGATATTAATTGGTAAATGAAAATTCTGTCATTCTTAATGCCATCATGCTCTTAGTATGCATCCCACCATAAAGAATGCACATATGAATAATTACCTTGTTGCCTGATGCATTTTTGAGTCATATGTGCATACTTTATGAAAATCTCATTTTATACCTCATTTTGTGAAATCTCAATTTGTTGTCATCAATCACCAAAAAGGGGGAGATTGAAAGTGCATCTAGGACTCCCTTGTGGGTTTTGGATGATTTATGACAAGCAATTGGGATCCTAATCCGTTTGTTGAGATGAATGCAGGAAGATGCTGGAAAATGAGTAAAATATCAAAAAGTGGGAAATTAAGAAGGAGAATGAATTTGAGCTCAAGAAGAAGAAATTAGTAGATTAGTATGTATGGAGTGTGTTAAGGAAACACACCCAAGAGCTCAATCTCACTTTATCACACACACACAATGCACAAAACCATACAGGACCGGACTAGTCCGATATCAACCGGACTAGTCCGATATCACATTCTGCACAAGATCGGACAAGTCCGGTCCCCACCGGACTAGTCCGATATCTTTCTGTTCCACTTCGGACTAGTCCTCCCCAGTGCGGACTAGTCCTCAAAACAATGCACAAGTCACTAGATCGGACAAGTCCGGTCACTACCGGACTAGTCCGATTCCCTTTCTGATCCACTTCGGACAAGTCCGGTGACTACACGGACTAGTCCGATTTACACTCTGTTCTAAATCGGACAAGTCCTCCAAGTGCGGACTTGTCGTTCAAAACACTTAGGGTTTCACAGGTCCGGACAAGTCCGATGTCAACCGGACAAGTCCGAAGATTTCCAGCAACGAAATCGGACAAGTCCGTCTTTCAATCGGACTAGTCCGATATTCCTGGACACTTAGGGTTTGCTTCACACAGCACACCGGACTAGTCCGGTCTCCACCACGGACTAGTCCGATCTTTCTAAAACCCTAACGGTAATGTCTAGAAACCCCATATAAATAGAGGTGGATGGCCCACTTTTAATCTCTCTCGAACCCTAGCGCCGTCACACCTCCCAAGAGACTCAAAAACCATCTCTCTCCACGAAGTTGAGTGAAAAATCGATCAATCTTTTGAAGATCACTTGTGGATCATTGGAGGGGCACTTTGCACACGATTGAGCTCTTGGTTTGAATCTCTAACACACTCTTGCATCTCAATTGTATATTTCGAAGTGTGTTATTGGTGGTTTTGAAACTTGTAATCAAGGGAGCTCTCAACTTGTGAGATCGCCCCTTCAACTTGGTGATTTACCCCTGTGTGATTAGTGGAAGAGGATTGGCCTTCGTGGCGATCCGACGAGGGAAGGGTTGGTAAAGACCCGGTCCTTTTGTGGGCTCCTCAACGTGGACGTAGGCTGCCTTCGTGGTAACCGAACCACGGGATAAATCTTGTGTCTTGTTCGTTTGTGTTCATCATTCTAGTTGATCAACATTATCTAGGGTTTGATTCATTTTGTTGAATTGAAGTTAAATAGTGAACAAGAATCATACTTGCAATAAAACTTAACATACAACTATTGAACTGTCATTATAGTTTATATTTCCGCTGCAAACGACAACGAAACAATCAAATTGACCTAGCTTGATCAACCTAGCCCGTGAAATCCGGACTAGTCCGTACTTTACCGGACTAGTCCGATATATCTGGATTTAACCTTTTTGTTGAAGTGCTACAGGAACTGAAAAAATTCAAGAAGGCCTATTCACCCCCCCTCTAGGCCTACATTCAATAACCCACTTTATTCAAGTCTACCAGTGTCAGCCCGTAATTGTCCACTTTCACACCATCAGGATGTTTGACCCATTCGCACTTAAATACGGGCATTACCATTCTTTCGCCATAATTGAGTTCCCATTGGCACTTAAATTGTTGCATTTATAAATAATTACCACAATACAAATTCGTAGAGTTAAAATTTTAATGCAACAATTAAGGATCTGTGGTTATAGAATACAAATGCAATATTTCATGATTTATGATGATGGAGTGCTAATGCAACATTTTCTGAATCATGGCTATAGGTTCTAATGCAATATTTAATTATTTGTGGTGATAGAATGCTAATGCAACATTTTCTTAGTCATGATAATAGGTTTGTAATGCATATAACAACGGGAGGCTCCGGCCATGCTGTTTCTTTTTTTAAAAAAAGTTGGTAATGCGAAATTTAATGATTTATAGCGATAGAGGTCTAATGCAATGTTTTTTTATTCGTGGCAATAGGTTACTAACGCAACATTGCATGATTTGTGGTGTAGTGATAGACTGCTAATGCAACATTTGATTCATGGTAGTAGATTTGTAACGCAGCATTTAATGATTGGTGATGATAGAGTGCTAATGCAACTTTTTTCTAATTCGTTGCAATAGGTTACTAATATAACATTTAATGATTTTATGATGATAGTGTGTTAATGAAACATTTTTTATATGTGGCAATAGATTATTAATGCACTGTTGCATGATATGTGTTGATAGAGTGCTAATGCAACATTTTCTGATTCATGACAATAGATTTGTAATGCAAAATTTAATGATTTGTGATGATAGAATGCTAAAACAATGTTTTTTTAATTCGTGGCAGTAGATTACTAATGTAACATTGCATGATTTGTTGTGATGGAGTGCTAACACAATAATGCATAATTAGTGGTAATAGAATTCTAACGCAATGTTTGGTGATCGTGTCAAAAAATACAAATGCAACGATTTTACACACCAGTACAACCATATTGCAAAAATTGTCCTTTGCTGAAAAGAATAATACAACTATCGCCACAAACAAATTATAGTTGCAATGTCATATTGCAAGAAAACAAAACTATATTAGCTAGAATTCATGTTTTATGCTACAATTCTGATATGACAGTAACATTGATACATGGAAATCGTCATAGTGACATATTGAATTCTATCCTCTAAATTCAAATTAATATTAAATTCTAAGGTAGTACTCCCTCTATCCTAAAAGAGTATATAATTTCGACACTTTCGAAATATACTGCTCTGGTAGATGCTCCTCCAACTGGAACTTGGTAACCTTTGATGGAAACATCTGATAATTAAATATTGCTTGTTTCAACCCTGCACAAAACATGCAGCGTCACTAGATTGTCCATTGTACCGTAAAAATATATAATTATGCTTGTTTGCAAGTTTCCTAACAATACGTCTAACAGCTGGAAGACAACCGTGTAGTAGCACAATGTTTCACAGTAGGGACTTGAAACCTTCCAAAGCATAGCCAGTTGTTAGGAAATCAGCGGTACGCTACTCAAGCAACTCTACCGCATCACCCAGGAAACATGCGAGTATAGAGGTCATAGATCATTACCACTAGATGCGCAGTGCAACGGAACGTAGACGCACGTCGATGTAGAAGAAGCAGACGATCTCGTTCGTCTCCTCCCCATCCTCGTCACGACAGCAAGTAGACGATCACGATCGTCGTAGCCGATCAGCGCAGCAGTAGCAGCAGTGCCTCTACGGAGTCCACACGTACGGGGAGGAACGTCGAGCGCCGGTGTTCTAGCACCGCGTGCATGGCAAGGGTCTCGGCGTGATGCCCGCGAGGGATGGCGGCTAGGGCTGTCACATGGTGGAGTCATTATCCCCTAACCCTACCCCTCGTATTTATAGGCGTACTAATGGGCTTTTAGGTCACAGGCCCATTAGTACGCTAATTGGTTATGAATCAAATATCCAACAGGCCTTACCCAAATTGTTATTCACCAACAATCTCCCACTTGCTCTAGAGACAATCATCTAGCCAAGATTTTCAAGATTCCAACCCTATAAGTGTGTGACCCGTTAGGTTCATGTGCAGTCGATTGTGAATGGAAACTGTTTCTAACCACAAGTCAGTAGAGATACCTAGTAGGACATATTGACTTACGAATGTACATAAAGATCGTATCGGTCGAATCTAGATGCATTCAACATTCTAATCCCTTTGCCTCACAATACCAGTCAAGCTCAAGGCGAAATGTGTGCCATCCTTGTGATAGCTCGACCATTCACTCAATCAAATAGTGGATTCATTCCTTGACTAACTTTTAGTCATTATGATTAACACTTAATCACTATGGCATGGCCATGCACTTTTAAATCCAACTATCTCAAGGGGCCTAGAGATATCTCTCCTGTTATTAAGGAGGGGCAAATCCCATCTTGATCCGCGCACATTCCATTCTATGTTTCATTATGTACCCGAAGACTACTTTTATGACTACCCAGTTACGGAGTAGCGTTTGGTAGTGTCTTGGGGTGGGTCAAACCAACACCATGTTCACTAACATGTGTTCACATTATTAATTTGATATCTCCATATCTATGATCCATGAAACGTGATCATCAATTAATACATGTGGTAGTCTGTGTGACATCATTATCTCATATAATGATATAGACTAGGGATAATTTAGAGTAACATTACTATTGACAAAGAGTTCCACGAACAAGTCACATACTTGTTGATCAATGTAAATAATGACTACTCATATAACAATTTATTTAATATTACATAAACATAGCTGTGACACAAGTCTCCCACTACACACTATGACCACTGATATAAGTATCTAATACCCATAGATCTTGTGTGCGCCTCATGCTTTGATTGTGGAAGAGGCTTTGTCAACGGATCTGCAACATTCAAATCCGTATGCACCTTGCATGTCTTCATCACCTCGATCGATGATCTCTCGAATGAGGTGATAGCGTTGTAGTATGTGTTTGGATCTTTTCTGTGATCTAGGCTCCTTTGCCTGTGTGATAGCTCCAGTATTGTCACAATAGAGATCCATAGGACTGGACGCGCTAGGAACAACACCCAACTCAGAAACAATTTTTTTTGATCCAAACAGCTTCCTTTACAGCTTCATAAGCTGCAATATAATCTGCCTCTATGGTTGAATCTGCTACTGTATCTTGCTTGGAACTTTTCCAGCACACCGCCCCTCCATTGAAGCATAATACAAAACCAAAATGCGATCTAGAATCATTCTTATCAGTTTGGAAGCTGGCATCGGTGTAACCTTTTACAACGAGCTCTTCTTCATCTCCAAAAACTAAGAATGCATCCTTAGTTCTTCTCAAGTACTTAAGGATGTTTTTGACAATGGTCCAGTGAGCATCACCATAAACTGATTGATACCTGCTCGTATGCTTACAGCATAAGATACATCTGGGCGTGTACATAGCATGGCATACATGATGGATCCAATAGCCGAAGCATAAGGAATCGCTCTCATCCTCTTCTGCTCATCAGGTGTCGAAGGACACTCACTCTTGCTTAGAGTAATGCCATGTGAAATTGGCAAGAAAACTTTCTTGGAATCTGGCATATTGAATATATTCAATATCTTGTCAATATATGTATCTTGGCTTAATCCAATTAGCCTTTTAGATCTATCTCTATAGATCTTTATGCCCAAAATGTATACTGCCTCTCCTAAATCCTTCATTGAGAAACTTTTTCTTAATGAGGATTTAACATCATCAAGCATTAGAATATCATTTATGATCAATAATAGTCATCTACATATAGCACCAGAAATACATGTGCGCTCCCACTAAACTTCTTGTAAATACAAGGTTCTTCTACATTCTTGATGAAACCAAACCATTTGATCACTTCATCAAAACGTAGATTCCATCTCCGAGATGCTTGCTTCAACCCATAGATGGACTTTTGAAGCTTGCATATTTAGCATTTTTAGGATCAACAAAACCCTCAGGTTGTGTCATGTACACATCCTCAGTCAGACTTCTATTAAGAAAGGTTGTTTTGACATCCATCTGCCATATTTCATAATCAAAATATGCAGCAATTGCTAAGAGAATCCGAACATACTTAAGCATTGTGACGAGTGAGAAAGTTTATCATAATCAACACCTTGAGTTTGTTTGAATTCTTTCACCACCAATCACGCTTTATAGATGTAAACATTTTCATCCATATCGGTCTTTTTCTTGAAAATCCATTTACAATCGATAGGTCTCACACCTTCGATTGGATTAACCAAGTCTCAAGCTTGATTTTCATTAATGGATTCAATTTCGGATTCCATGGCTCCAAGCCACTTCTCAAATTCGGGTCATGTCATTGCTTCGGTATAGGTCGTGGGCTCATTATTGTTCAACAATACCTTGTCATGCTGCTCCGCGGTTAGATGTGTTTCAGTTGCACGACGTACCCTCGTAGACCTTCGTGGGGCTGGTGTTTCATCAACTGGTTGCACAATGTCTTGTACATCTTGTATATGATCAGTGGATGTCGAAACATTTTCAGGTGTTTCTTGAATTTCTTCAAGATGCACCTTGCTCCCACTAACTCCTTTTAGAGAAACTCTTTCTCCAGGAAGACACCATTACGAGCGGTAAACACTTTAACCTCTGTTTTATTATAAAAATAATATCCTTTGGTTTCCCTAGGATATCCCACAAAGAAGCATTTGCCTGATTTGGGAGTGAGTTTGTCTAACGTCAAACGTTTGACATAAGCATCACACCCCCAAACTTTGAGGAAAGACAATCCGAGACGTTTCTCATTCCACATCTCATAAGGTGTCTTCTCAATAGACTTAGTTTGGACCCTGTTTAGTGTAAATGCAGCAGTTTCAAGAGCATAACCCCAAAAGGATAGTGGAAGATCTGCTTGGCTCATCATTGACCTAACCATGTCTAACAAGGTTTGGTTCCTCCATTCGGACACCCCATTCCATTGAGGCATTCCACGTGGAGTCAACTGTGGAACAATTCCACATTGTTTTAAATGATCATAAAATTCATGGCTCAAATATTCACCCCCACGATCAGATCGTAGAAGTTTAATTGTCCTTTCCAATTGATTTTGTACTTCATTCTAAAATTCTTTGAACTTTTAAAAGGATTCATACTTGTTAATTATTAGGTAGACATAACCATATCTACTAAAGTCATCGGTAAATGTGATGAAGTAATGAAAACCACCTCTGGCAATTGAACTCATTGGTCCACATACATCTGTATGTATAAGTCCCAACAAGTTAGTCGCCCTCTCACTTTGACTAGTGAAGGGTGCTTTGGTCATCTTCCCAAGCAAACTAGATTCGCATGTGTCAAGTGATTTAAAATGAAATGAGCTTAGTAATCCATCTTTATGGAGTTTTTCAATGTGTTTCTCATTTATATGACCTAAGCGACAATGCCAAATAAAAGTGGGATTTAGAGCATTTCCTCGAGCCCTTTTGGTATTAATGTTACAGACAGTTTTATCCTCAAGATCAACAACATATAATCCATTCACCAATGGACATTGAGCAAAGAAAATATTATTGTGGTAAATAGAACAACATTTGTTCTTTATTACAATATCATAACCATCAACTTCTTCTAAACATGAAGAAAAAATAATGTTCTTCCTCAAAGTAGGAATGCAATAACAATTATTCAATTCCAAAACTAATCCTGAGGGTAATGACAAGTGGTAGGTTCCAAAAGCTATGACCACAACCTTTGCTCCATTGTCGACACGGACATCCAACTCGTGTTTTGCAAATCTTCTAGTCTCACATAGACCATGTGATGATTTGCATGTGTGAATCATCGATCCAGTATCAAATACCTATGATTCACTAGAAGATAATGCAATGTTAATTTCTATAACATTTATACCTGAAGCGGAAGTCTCACTTCCCTTCTTCTTCTTCATATCCTCCAAGTACTTCGTGCAGTTCCTAGACCAGTGCCCCTTACCATGATAGTGAAAGCATTCATCATCAAGAGAAGGACCAGATTTGCCCTTTGTCTTAGACTTTGAGCTTGAAGGCTCATCGGGAACCTTTCCCTTGCCTTTACCTTTTGGAATGCGTCACACGATTTCTCTTTTTATTCTCCTTTTGCACCATCATCACATGAGTGGTGTTTTTCTTAATGCTTTCTTTGGCTGTTTTAAGCATCCCATGCAATTCAGCCAAAGTTTTCTCCATGCCATTTATTTGAAAATTCAATATGAATGGCTCGTAGCTCGGTGGGAGCGACTGGAGAACAACGCCAATAGCCACATCATCCTTGAGTTCAGAACCAAGTTTGCCCAAAGTTTCAATGTAACCAATCATCTTGATTACATGAGGGCTGATCGGGCTACCCACCGCCAGCTTGCATGAGAAAAAGGACTTTGAGATGTTGTATCTTTCAGCCCTTGCTTGATTCTCAAACATTCCACGCAGTCTCTCATTCATAGAATAAGCATATGTATGCTCATACTATTTTTGCAGATCAGGGGCGAGCATGAGGCAGCTTAAATTAAGCGCATCATCGCAGTGCTTCGTATAAGCTCTACGCGCTGCATTAGTTGCAACAGCTGGGAGGTCATCAGGGTAAGGCTGCAAAAGAACGTACTCAGTTTTCTCTTGCCTAAGAACGATTCTCAGGTTGCGCTACCAATCGATAAAGTTAGCACCATTAAGCTTTTCCTTTTCAAGCACAAATCACAAATTGAAACCGAAATTGTTTTTAGCAAACATTATCTATAGTAGAAAATAAATATGCAAGATTTAGCACTATGTTATGTACCAATCTTCTATTAACAGTTTAATAAAAGATATCACCACTATATGATCATCGTCTTCCCTCTAATGACATATAGTGGTTCAAGATCCATATTAAATAATTCCTAGTGAGCTTTGGCTTCACTGCTAGGAAATTAGTGACATAGGTAAACAACTATTGTTAATCATATCCCTATATGACTCTTGTTTGTTGGGTGACATCCAATGCCCCGGCTCCCATATGCTATAATGATGAAAACCGTTTTGATAGCTTTGTTGAGTAAACCAACACTATGCATGTGAATGTCAAACGTTCACCCTATGCATTATGATAGATGATGGTACTTTGCTTTGGCAAACCTACCATGCAACGATCAAAATAGCATAGTTGCAACTATTGGTAAATGGCATCAAATGCTCAACTTCTGTGAGGGAAGCTATTCTATCATGACAAAACATCCACCATATGAAAAGCATGAAAAGAATAGTAATATGTAAACATCACAGGTATATGATCATATCACATTGTGAATAGTATGACCTTTAGAATCATAATAGTCTCCATCGCCATGGTTCCACCAAGATCTGAGCTTCCATACCTCGATTCTTGTGGTGATCTCCATCTCCACCATGCTTGAAGACATCTCCATGATAATAAAAGAAGCTAATACAACTATGATAAAACATCCACCATATGAAAAGCATGAAAAGAATAGTAATACGTAAACATCACAGGTATATCATCATATCACATTGTGAATAGTATGGCCTTTAGAATCATAATGGTCTCTATCGCCATGGTTCCATCAAGATCTGAGCTGCCATACCTCCCTTCTTGTGGTGATCTCCATCTCCACCATGCTTGAAGACATCTCCATGATAATAAAAGAAGCTAATACAACTAATAACTACCAAATAAATTACATGAGAGATCAAGCATCACAGGTCGACACGCAGGTCGTTATATAATTATGTAAGAACCTCAACCCGGTTGTGTTAAATTTGCAACACGCAGGCTGCACGAATTTACACACAGATCATCACATCACATTAAGACCCTACCATTCACATCATTCCCTACAAAAATGAGTTAAGCGTAGAACGATTTCTAGCGCGAAACTATATTATGTAATCGCTATAGCAGACAGCAAAACGGTTGTCCCGCTAGCACCAAACATAATTACATAGATCTCATCTATGAAATCACTATGAAAATCTCATTGGATTGATCAAATCAACCTAAGTCCGAGCCATTCAGAATGCCTCAATTTTCAATGTGACCGGTTATTCATGAGTAGATCGAGACTCATGACCGTGGTGTATTGGCTCAATCTGTTAGCTATGTACGCGATTAGTCCCGATGGTGATTCTAGCCGATAGGGGCAGGTTGCGCACACAGTACAGAAGGAGCACGAACTAACCCTTTAGTCATATACAATCACAATCTACTCTAACCAATTCCAAACCCCAAAAACCATGCGATAAAATTCATCGTATGAACATGTTTGCAGTAGATCGCATCTACTAATAAGATCTAGACTAAAAACTACGCAAGTTGGCTGTGATGTCACTGTTAAGAAATCGGCGATACACTACTGTCGCAACTCTACCGCATCACCCAGGAAATATGCGAGTACAGAGGTCATAGATCGTTACCACTAGACGCGCAGCATAGCGGAACGTAGACGCGCATCGGTGTACGAGAAACAAACGATCTCGTTCGTCTCCTCCTCACCTTGTCACGGTAGCAAGTAGACGATCACGATCATCGTAGCCGATCAATGCAGCAGTAGAAGCATCGCCTCTACTGAGTCCACACGTACGGGGAGAAACGCCGCGCACCGGTGTGCTAGCAACGCATGCGCGGTAAGGGTCTTGGCGTGAGACCTGCGAGGGATGGCAGCTAGGGCTGTTACGTGGTGGAGTCATTAGCCCCTAACCCTACCCGTTGTATTTATAGGCGTACTAATGGGTTTTTAGGTCGCAGACCCATTAGTACGCTAATTGCTTATGGATCAAATATCCAACAAGTCAAACTCAAATTGTTATGATTGCCTTTTAGGCATATCACCAACACTAGTCACCAACAATCAGGAGCTTAGGTTCAATAATGTGTAGTCACCAACGATCACGAACTTAGGTACAATAATGGGTGGACAGATGAGGAATATATATATATATATATATATATATATATATATATATATATATATATATATATATATATATATATATATATATATATATATATATATATATGAACTAATAACTTAATGGACATATATAATAGAGGTCATCGCACAAAACATCGACCAGATGACTTTAACTGCAATGGTGATTGGTGTACATGAAAATTTGAGTATGGAATCTCCCATATAAAATATTATATGAAACAAGTCCTCATAGAAATTAGAAAACGTATAAGGTGTGATAATTTCAATATAAAATCCAGATTTAAATGAGTAAATACTAGCCAACACATCGAAACTACATCAGATACTAGATCATGGCAAGCAATAAATTTGTAATAAGTAACACAATAAGCTTCTCAACAATTCATTTAGGGCCACATTTCTGTTTTATATCGAAGGCAATTCACAAATTAGCAGCATTATTCATGTGAGACAGAACAGACAACGTTTTTGAAGTAAACAATGGAATGGAATGAATAACCATATTCCCACTTCGTTCTACTTACAACATTACATAGGAAAGGCAGTTTTGTTCGAGTCATCAGAACATCTGAAACCTGATTATTTCTTTCTGCACTAACATTTACCACCAAGAAAACATCAGGCGAGCTCAATCGAACTGGCAATCAAACATAGTTTAAACAAGTACGGAATAATAATAGAGATTTGACTCTGGTTCAGAAGGATAGAGAATGAACCTGCAATGACTCGATCAAATTGACCAGCACCATGGTCACCTCCTTGTCAGTATCCATCCACCACAAGTGTTGTTTCATCTTCTGCACACATATTCTTGAGCGTGGTGTTCAGGATGGTGGCCTTAGCATCGTCGAGATCTTGACAAAGAAGCCCATGAAGGAGACGAAATGCTCTTCCACTAGAGTCAGCAGCATCTGCCAGAGGTACGATCACACTACAGATGTACCGAACAAACATATAACACTTCTGAGTAAAAATTGAAAATCTCCCATGCGTACCTTGTTGACAAGCATATGATGCATCACTTAAATCCTATGCACAATATAAACCTGATTTTGCTCATGCTACATAGGGTAGTTCTTTAACCCAATTATAACAGCTGTGCTTCCTGCAGAACCACCAAGACCAATCAAATTTCCAGTGAATACAAGATAAACCAATGAACTGTAGCTTGTGCTTCACAGGTATAAGGGATATATCATACGATTCTTGATTTATGGTGATAGAGTTAAAATGCAACAATTTAAATATTTGTGACAATAAATTAAATCTATTGCAACGAATTATATTGAAAATACAACAAGAATAAGTTGTGGTGACAAAGTCTATTGCAACAAACCAGTATGTTATAGCAATATAATATTGCCTATTGCAATGAGCATTTTAGTAATTGCAACGAGGGAAAAAATGCGGTGATATACATAGACAGATGCAATGATTCAGATATTTGTGGCAGTAATAAATCTATTGCAACGAATCACTTTGAAAATGAACCGATATGAATTGTAGTGACAAAGGAAGTCTGTTGCAGAGAACCAGTAAATTATAGCAATATATTAAACTTTATTGCAATGAATATTTTAATTATTGCAACGAGAAAAATCATGGCGATATACATAGACAAATACAACGATTAAGATATTTGTGGCAATAAATGAATCTATTGCAGCAAAGACACTAAAAATGCAACGACTAGAAAGTGTGATGACAAAAGCAGGATATAGCAACAAACTAGTAAATTGTAGGAGTAACATTTTATTATTGTAGCAATTTGTTATTCATTGCAATAGACCGGAACCCCTTGTAGTGTAAGTGTAGGGAGTTAACAATTGCACTTTGTAGTCAATAAGAGGCTCGTAGGAGTAGTGTTTCTGGCAGAATGACAAGGAGAAGGTCACATAATGCAACTCTGGAGGTGCCACACACCGGCAGTGTAACACCCTGTTTATACATACATACATACATATATACATACATACACACACACAAACAAACACACACACACACACACACACACACACACATATATATATATATATATATACTATAGAATATATTTTATGTTCCTAGCTACAAAATAGATCATTTTGTGTCCAATCTCTTCCTGTCACTGTTGAACTGGTACCATTTGTCAGCTCCACCCTCAGGCAATTGCCGCACCCGGTTTCACCGTCGGCTATCTCTACTCGGAACTCCTCCCCGATTATTTCACTCCCAGATCTCGCGTTCGTCTTTCCAACCGTTGCTGCATGCGCATGTGCCCGCTCCCCTTTTCCTTTGCTCTGAGTCGCAGCAGTTTCGCCCCGCTCGCATTCTTTTTTGACTCGGTGAGATCCCGTCGCAAAATTTGACGATTCCTTCAATTTTAAGCTCCCCCCCCCTAATATCTAATCGTTTTTCGCTCCGAAACATCTCAAGGTACCTTGCTGACAAGGATTTGCAGGAGTTCGCCGTCGTTAGTGTTGGATGCGATGAAGCCCTTCATCAGCCGCCACCGTTCACCGTCGACCCACTGTTTAGATCTGTTCCAGCTAGCAAAAACGGCCTTGGTGAGTTCGTTGTCCGCTGCTCTTTCGATTTCTGCAGTAAACGTCGAGTTTTGCACTTATTTGCTGGCTGCAGTCACTCTCCGGCGAGCAGCCATGGCGCGCCGCCGTGCGGCCTGTGGTCCGCCGCCGTCTCCGGTAGGATGCGACGTGGCCGCCTGTGCTCCGTCCATTTTTTATCCCGCGTCCAATTTTATTTTATCGTACACCTTGGATTTATTCTAAACTCAGCCATTCAACATAGATTTGACGGCTATTGTTCAGTGATTTCTGTTTGCGTCAGCATTTTTGCACCCAGACCCCCGATTTAATATAAATCTCGTTTCTAAGGACTGTAAACTTCATATCCGACCCTGTACTTGTCAAAATCAATATAAGATACCTATTTGCAATTTTCTTTTGCAAGTTAAACCCTATGTGAGTCTGGATACGTCATTTGATCACTGTTAAGGGCAGAAAAAACCTAATTTTAAATTTAATCTAGCATAATGTCCACCCAGTTTTATAAATATTGCTATACAACTTCAAGCTGCAGGAAGCATTTTAAATGCCCTACCTCTTATGGATTATCATTTTGGCCTAAAAACTTGTGTACATAAGGTGTTAACTAGATTTTCCATTATTTTTTACTTTTCCACCAGTGGCTACAATAAAATTGTAATAAATAAAATAAATAAATGATATCGCTTTACGTGGCCTCGATATATAAGAATATTATATGTGCACGTCGCGAAAATGCGTAGGCCTTTATGTTTTCACAAGAAAATTCTCCTAAGTTACGTTAATTGCAGTTTTTGTCATTTGCTTTCATTAGAATTTTTTTTGAATGTTTGCATATATTTTTCTGGTCAATGTTTAGGTATGAGAACATCACTTAAAAATGTTCTAGCATTTATAATCTATGGTGAGTTTAAAAATTGTTATTGAACAACTATAAGCTGCGGAAATCATGTTTGAAATGTTTTACCTCATATGCGATATATTGGTTTTATCCTTAAACACCAATGTAGTAGGAAGTTAAATAATTTTTCTTTTACGTGAATGGAACCAGTGGCTGCACTAAACTATTTGAATATTATTTCTTTAAAATTTATTATGCATAATTTTTATAAGTTGAGTATTATTTTTTTAACTTTGAATTTTTTTTACAATATGCCTTACTTCAGTTAGTTTTTTTTACTTCTAATTAAAAATATGTCCTCATTTCAATAGCAAATATTTCATCTCGTATTGGAAATCACCATCAGAATAAACATAAACGCAATACTAGCTCACATGTTCCTGATCAGGATAACGACGATGATTTTATGCCACCTACGAAGCAGCATGTTTCTGCACCTCCTTACGGCAATTTGGCTACAACCAATTTATACAAAAATATGGGTCAATCTGTTTGTTACAAGGTGAAATTTTTTTTAATGTCTTTTTTTTTCAATTATATTGACATTACCTTTTATTACTATATTACCCAATATCTTGTTATGGTATATATTTTAATTTACTGTCACATGAGGAGTAGCAAAAAAAAGTCTGTTTATGTTACTCGTGTTCAATTAGTGTATCCCGTTGCTATATCTCGCAGTCATTTATGTTACTCATGTTCATCTATTAGACTCAGTATATGTAAATACAACTATGATACATTTATGTTACGCTTTTTTTCTCTTTTTTCTGCCCCACTATTGATTTCATTATTTTACGTGGTACAAGTTTCCTTCTGTACGGTGCACCCTTTCAATCTTCATCAAAGTAACTGAACAACTGAAAATGCCACAACGTCAAAAAAATATGTGAGCTTGGTTTCGGTGAGCTACTTCAGTTTTCTGCTGATGGATTAGAATGTAGTGATCTCTTGGTTTTTTTATGGACAAACAGAATCCTAAGTCCATGATTTTAGATGTTGGCAATGAAGGTGGTTTGTGTATCAATAAATTATGTGTCAAAAAGGTTTTAGGCTTTCCAAACGGAGACAAGGATCTACCAGGCTCAACTGAATCAGAAAATGCGCTTGCATTAGTGGACTTCAAGAAAACTATTAACATTGAATGCAGCAACGATGTCAAGTGCGACTATCTTGTTGACATGCTGAGGAAAATAAGGATTGATAATTCACTGGCAGTTTGGATATTCCTACTTGTAGTCTTCAACAAATCGTTATTCCCTACAGTAGAAAACAAAATAAGAGGATGGGATGCTTTTTTGACAAAGGACATTTCTGATTTTCAAAATATTAACTAGTGCAAGTCAGTGGTCCAAGATTTACGACATGCAGCAATAGCGTGGTCCAGTGAGAGAAAGAATTCTCTACATGGCTGTGGAATTTTCTTGATAGTGAGTCCTCCTGTTGTGCTAATTGTCTCTGTTTATAGATATACTTTTTTGCATCCTTTTACTACTAATTCTAGCGTTTTTTAATTCACATTCTATTAAGTCTAGCATTTTTTAACACCGCTGCTGTTGTATTTCTTAAATCACATTTACTACATGCTATACTGTGATGACTTCAAGTTATAACAGCTTGTGACGTGTGGTTACTGTTCTACAAATGCACATCCCGACATGGTAATGCTGGCCCACTGAACGGAATAGCAGTTTAGACTATTGCTTTTGCATGCTCATTTTCATTTTATTGTCTTCCTGACACGACATTGCAGTTTTATAGATGATGAATGTTTATGTTATATTGCCTTATTGTCTTGACTGTGATGTTATAAATTCTACTTGGTTGTGTTAGAAGATAGCTTTGCAAGGGTACCTATACGCTGTTATTATTCATGTTTTTTACATTTCTGCAAAAGGTTCCTAAGAATGGAACCACTACACCACTTGCTGACAAAGACTGAGTACTTTGCCAATGTTTGCTTCTTTATTGTTTACATGCACACATGCCGATATGTGCTATGTGTATGCAGATATTCTACTTAGAAAATCTTGATTTTCGAAGCTCCATTCTTCATTCTTCCACACCCCGTGCTAAGTACTTTCATAAATCTATAATGGAAACCTTAATTCGAGAAGACCATCGAAGAGATATGTCTGGTATTGTGACATATGGAAATCTTCAGGTCCATGTCATTCATTTTTTTACAATTCCTTGATTTTTATTCTTTTATACCAATTTATTATTTTTTGACATATTGGAACAATTTTTTTTTTTTTGTGCAGCTTAGAAGTTGGGCTGATACTTGTTATGTTCAGATTGAACCACAATCGAATGTTTCTCCACCTGCTGCAAATTGTTCATCTTCCCCATTGTTCCCAGGTGCTGAGGAGCTTGGTGTGCTATTTAATGAATTACGCGGCACACCTTTAGGGTGTAAGGCAGCTGATGGGCTGAAATTGTTTGCTAATAAATCATGTCGAGGCATTAATAACATTCTCACTGGTTCCAAATTGATTGTGGAAGCACATAAGGAATTCATACATACAATTCAAAATTTCATTGATGAAGAACCTGTTTCAAAGGAAACAAGTCATGAGAATCATAGGGACAAAGGCACTATCGACGAGAGTGATGGTAGATCAAATGCGGACCTGCCATTTTTGCATCATGGTGCAACTCGTTTTTATGAAGCATTAGTCCGTTCTCCATCCCGCTTGACTGGTACATTTTGTTAAATTTATTTTAAATGCCAAAACATGATTACATCGTACTATTATTTTAGATATTGATCTACAGCCTCTACCTTGTGCACATGATATCACTACACTAGAACGGAGCAAAAGTCATGTGCATGACAAACAATACAACCATGTTTGCCAGCATGATGCACTGTTTAGTGACACGCGGGGTGAAGCCACCATCAAGTCGTGGTATATTATCTTTGCATATTAATCATTTATTCCTTGCAACAGGATGTCATCAAAGGGGAAGGGGAAGGGGAAGGGGAAGCCAGTGAGAGGGTTTGAGCCACCACGAGACCCTTGCTCAGGGAGCTCATTCCTTTCTATCCAACATTCCCTCTTTCTGGCACACGCTCCACCCTCAGCTGTCGTGTGCTTTCAGCGGACAGAGGTAAATTTTAGTTACAATAAAGTAATTTTTGAAATTGCAGTTGTTATTAATTATTTATTGTCAATCTTTTCCTTTTGTGCAGTTTGACTCAGAGACTTCTGAGTCAGAGTCAGAGTCAGAGGCTAGGGGGCCGCTACAGGAGCCCGACTCAGAGGCTAGGGGGTCACTACAAGAGCCCTCTAGCGCTAGCCTCCCTTCAGAGCCGGCTAGCGCTAGCCTCCCTGTGCAGCCGGCTACCACTAACCTTCCTGGAGACTCCGGTGGTTCCGCAGAGCCTTCAGGGTCACAGGACGTGGCAGCATCGCAGCAGAGGCGACGGACTAGGAGGGCCCACTTCGCGGCTCCTCCTCCGGTTACTACTCAGCGGACCACGATCCGTCCTGTTGGGGACAGGTAAATACTGTATATAGTATATTAAATATTAGATGTTGTTTTCCTTTACTTAATGATTTAATATATTTTGTAGATGTTAGTACGACTTTTCGTTCACGGGGGCCAAGAAGCACCACAGGAAGGTTAACAGTGTCCTGGGTGCTATCGTGAAGTTGCACTACCCCGGTGTCATTGACGGTTTTCATGCCCTGTCGTGGGATGACTACGCTCGTGTCTCTCACCCAGTCCACGGCACGGTTCAGGGAGCCCTGTGGCATGATTTTATGGTAAGTTTAACTGTTTCATTTTTTCAACTCGTTTGAATTGTTAATGCATATCACTTAAATATTTGTTTGCTTAAAGCTGAGGTACCAAGTAGAGGAACCGGGCATGGAGGACCACGCGAGATGCAAGTTCCATTACAACACTCGGAAGCTCACGATGGTGGCATTATCGTACGCCCGGATTCAGGCCGTCAACGTGTACTACAAGTGGCACCCCCGGGAGCAGGAGTAGCAAAGGGTTATATTTAGGAAGGACTCCGACTCGTAATTGACAGAGGAGCAGTACGATGAGGTAAGTATTTAATATTGTTAAATATTTACAATATCTATGTATGTTAACTGCGTTGATGAAAAATGAAATATGTGCAGGTTAGTATTTCCTGGTTACAGGGTAACATCGAGGTATACTTAGCTCTCTATCGGTATTGGGCTAGCGGCGCTTTCATCATTAAGTTCACAAAGGCTACACAGTGCTGCATGGGGTCCTAGGGCATGCACAACTATGGCGGCAACGGCTACTTGCTTTTGGCTAAATGCATGGTAAGTACCTTTTCAATTTATTTATGTGTTCCTAATATATTATTTATCTCACTACCACGGCTGTACAGGAGCGAGAGATAGGTCATGAGTCGACCCCGACCCAAGTTTGGAAGAGAGGTCACAAGGGAAGTGACCCTTCTCATCCAGGATAGTGTAGTCAGGTCGCAGCCGACCGACTGGTAAGTTTTCAAAATTCATCAATTTTATTATAACTAATACTATTATTGACATGCTTACAAGATTTATTTGTTTTGTAGGCAAAGTACGCGCAGGAGGTTGCGAAGATACACGATGCGGATTACGATTGGGAAAGCGCGTCGATCGACCCCCGAGTCGTGTACGTAAGCGGGGGCGCGAAGGCTCACGGACGGTGAGTTATTTGTGTGTTTCATTTCTTTTTTAATTAATGTTCTTCTACTTAGTGTTTTCATTATTTTGCAGGTTCGCCGTTTTTGATGGAGTTGTCAACTCGAGGTCGAAGCGACCTTTGAGAGGCTCTTCATCGTCATAGGCTTCGTCCATTGGGACCAGTGGTCGTCTCTCGCAGACCCAGCTGGAGCTGCAGGCCATGAGGGAGACGCTGACGCAAACCAGGGCAGAGTTGGAGAGGACGAGAGCGGAGGCAAGGGAGGAGCAGCAGAGGACGGCCTTAATGATGGCCCAGATGCAAGCAGCGATGACGGTAAGTAATTTAAAGCACCGTAGTTAAATTTCACAACACTTCAATAACATATATCTTCTAATATTATTCAATGGCAGGCTCTTGCTCGACGCAGCAGTTAGGATATCGAGATTCCTACGCTTCCGCCGTAACAGACACCGAAGCAGGTAATATTGTCGTATTCATTTCAATATTCCTTTAGCTCCGTTAAAATAGTTTTTGTAGTAGTCAAAAAGCTTTAGCATTCTAAATTTGATGTTCAGTTCAGATTCAATTTATGGCTACAAATGTAAAAATGGATTGAAATGTCAAAATGGATAGAAATGTCTGTTTCAGTTTATGGCTAGAAATGTCAGTTTCAGTTTATGGATAGAAATGTCAGTTTCACTTTCAGTTTATGAAAATGTCAAAATGTTAGTTTCAGTTTATGGATAGAAATGTCAAAATTGATAGAAATGTCAAAAGTTCAGTTTATGGATAGAAATGTTAGTTTCAGTTTCAGTTTATCCTAATTAAAGTTCAGTTTCAGTCTATGGATAGTTCAGTTTGTGGACTGTCAAAAAGTCAAAATTCAAGTTCAGTTTCAGTTCAGTTTCAGAAACTGTCAAAATGGATAGAAACTGGAAATAGTTTATGGACTTCTAATTAGGATCAACTTGTTGTTTCGCACCATAAAGTTATACGAAGGAATGCTTTAGGTACAAGTGAATTATGGTGATTTCATGTTGTCAATTGACTATGCTTCTTCTGCAGGGTTCGGGAACGCGCTGAGAAGATCCTGGAGGTAGTAGAGGGGCTAGCGTGTAGCCCGGTGGAACTTAATTTGCAAATTGTGTTATTGTCGATGTTTTGTATAATGTTTTATAACTGTTGTGTTGTATATCTGTTCTGGAACCTTATCTGTATCTGTTCTGTGTTCTCGCCATCGTGCGAGGTAGTCAGTTTCTGTTTTTAAAAAAAAATTCAAAAACTTAACTTACGTCGGCTATGACCGGGCCGACGTAAGTTAGCCCAGTTTAACTTACGTTGGTTTAACCTAGCCGACGTAAGTTATGTCACTTAAATTACATCGGTGTGGTTAAACCGACGTAAGTTACGCCACATAACTTACGTCGGCATGCTGTGGCCGACGTAAGTACTCTGGCCCAGCCCGCGGCCCATCCCAGTACGTGACTTACGTCGTCTGCTGCAGACCGACGTAATTAAGATAACTTACATCGATGGCCAACGTAAGTTACATTAATTACGTCCAAACCGCTACGTCGGCCAACCGTCGACGTAATTCAGGAAAAACCGACGTACTTAAGTTACTTACGTCGGTTTAGGCCTTAATTATGTCGGCTTTGGCTGACGTAATTGATCGATATTCCTGTAGTGTTTGGACTGTAATGATGTGTGTTACCTCTTGTAATTATTTTGCAAGTTATTCTTGTTTTATTATTGAACAGTATCATTTTTTGTTGGTGCATTATTTAGTTATCCTTTACATTGTGTTAATGTTCGATATTATTGCCACTGATCCTCCTAATCACCAATAATTCTCTTTTCTTGTTGTCTAATGAGTACCCATAAAATTACCTGACATGAAATTTTGAATTCTTATTTTTATCTAATGGTACAATCAAATGTATATTTTAACTTTTGATTTCTATATTTGCATTTTTCCTCCTTTCTTTCTGCTTTATAGATCATCTTTTTTTCCTAATGATATCCATTCACGTGCTTTAAGCATGTTAGAGGTACATGCAGTGCAGCTGCTAGTAACAAGAAGAAGAACCTGCATCCGCTGCTACCCTTCCACTACGTATGAAACACAAATAGGAGACAAAGATGGGCGACGTGCTAAAAGAAGAACGTCTCTGATAAGCTCAAGCGAGACGAGCCTGCTTCAGCAAGGATCTGACAAGGCTAGGTTGAACGTACAAGGAGACGCGTTACAATTCAACACGTCTCAGTTAAGTAGGTATCCGAGATGCCCCCTCCTCTCTAACAAATGGGACACCCGTTTTCATTAAGAGCGACTCATATTTGTTAGGTAACTTAGACGAACTTTGATTGCAACACGTCTCCTTTATTATGGAATAAGGCACGTCTCCCATAACCACCGGTCCGGCATGTATCCTTTAGTTGTGGAAGTGGGCCCGTCTCCCATTCCCTCTATAGAGAGACGTGCTTTATATCGGCCTGTCTCAATTTTCTGTGCCCTTCTACGACCTCTCTGTTGTGGCAGAACAAGTGGCTACCAGATCTGCCCTGTTCTTAGCCTGTTCTTTCCCTCCTTCATTTTAAAAGTCTTGTGGTGATTATAAGTACATCTTAAAACAAAGGGTTAGTCCTCTGCTGCTCTCTGTTCCTTACTATGTTCTTACCTTTAGATCTTGAATATCAGTGGCTTCAAATTTCTTTGATTTAGCTCTTCTTTTTGTACGTAGATGTTGTCAGATCGAAGTTGGATGTATGGGCCACGCCTTTGCAATGAATATGTCCAAGGGGTAGATACATTTATCGCTTTCGCGAAGAAAGACATGTTGGACAATATTAGAGGGACTATTTGTTGTCCTGAGGGGAGGCTCACAGGAACTCCAAATTCACATTTGTTCTTCTGCACTTATTTCCACATGGTCCAACATATGTCCATGGTGTCGGAGTACCTCAATGAGCACAAGGAAGTGGTGCTTAGAGACAATCCTGGCCGCAATGAATCACGGTTAGCAAATGAACACAGGAGAAAATTCATTGGCTGGCTCCAGGATCGGATTTCTCACTCATCGGATACTCAAACAAGTGAATACCTACAAAATTGGCTCGTGGTCCTATATTCACAGTTATTACATATCAAGCGTACGACATAAATGGATACATGTTCTGCACTGTAGAACAAGATAAGAAAAGCACATATCAGAATAGTGGTGTCCGTGTTGATGCTTATAATGCTGCGAGCAAGGACAAAGACATGTACTATGGTCAAAAACAAATGATCTTGGAGCTTGACTTTCAAGGCTTTAAGATTCCTCTTTTCTGTTGCAACTGGGTTGATGAAACCAAATGTGTAGTACAAGACAAGTACGGTTTCACTAGCGTTGATCTTAACCGTCAAGGATATAAGTGGGAGCCTTTTGTGTTAGCAGAACACATTGCTCAAGTGTTCTATGTTCCAGACACTACAAATAAAAGACTTAAGGTGGTTATACATGGAAAACGACAAGGTCAAGGTGGACATGGTGCATGAAAATACGAAAAACCTGGAGCTCGAAGTGCCACCGGACGATACAATGCTGACTATGCAACAAGTCTTACCCAAATTGTTATGATTGCCTTTTAGACATATCACCAACACCAGTCACCAACGATCAGGAGCTTAGGTTCAATAATGTGTAGTCACCAACGATCACGAACTTAGGTTAAATAATGGGTGGACAGATGAGGAATATATATATATATATATATATATATATATATATATGAACTAATAACTTAATGGACATATATAATAGAGGTCATCGCAAAGAACATCGACCAGATGACTTTAGCTGTAATGGTGATTGGTGAACATAAAAATTTGAGTATGGAATCTCCCATATAAAATATTATATGAAACAAGTCCTCATAGAAATTAGAACACGTATAAGGTGTGATAATTTCAATATAAAATATCCAACAAGTCTTACCCAAATTGTTATGATTGCCTTTTAGTCATATCACCAACACCAGTCACCAACGATCAGGAGCTTAGGTTCAATAATGTGTAGTCACCAACGATCACGAACTTAGGTTCAATAATGGGTGGACAGATGAGGAATATATATATATATATATATATATATATATATATATATATATATATATATATATATATATATATATATATGAACTAATAACTTAATGGACATATATAATAGAGGTCATCGCACAAAACATCGACCAGATGACTTTAGCTGTAATGGTGATTGGTGAACATAAAAATTTGAGTATGGAATCTCCCATATAAAATATTATATGAAACAAGTCCTCATAGAAATTAGAACACGTATAAGGTGTGATAATTTCAATATAAAATCCAGATTTAAATGAGTAAATACTAGCCAACACATCGAAACTACATCAGATACTAGATCATGGCAAGCAATAAATTGGTAATAAGTAACACAATAAGCTTCTCAACACTTCATTTAGGGCCACATTTCTGTTTTATATCGAAGGCAATTCACAAATTAGCAGCATTATACATGTGAGACAGAACTGACAACGTTAAACAATGGAATGGAATGAATAACCATATTCCCACTTCGTTCTACTTACAACATTACATAGGAAAGGCAGTTTTGTTTGAGTCATCAGAACATCTGAAACCTGATTCTTTCTTTCTGCACTAACATTTACCACCAAGAAAACATCAGGCAAGCTCAATCGAATCACAGGCGGATTTACTACTACAAAAAGCATTTTTAGTGGTGCATCAATTTTTCAAATACAGGCGGTACTTAAAAATATGCGACGGTGATGACGAATGATATAATAACCGCCTCTGATGAAAGAACAACACAGGCGGATTTTAAAAAACAACCGCCTGGGTAAATACTCGATCTTCTCAGGCGGTTATTACTTAAGAACTGCCTGCAATAAAATAACATTACAGGCAGATTTTAAGAAACAGCCGCCTAGGTAAATACATGATCTTCTCAAGCGGTTATAAATTAAGAACTGTCTGTAATGTAATGAACTTCACAGGCAGTTCTTAATTAACAACGGCCTGAGAAGATCATGTATTTTCACCGGCGATCATTGTGTAAGAACCGTATGTAGTTAGTCAATTATCACAAGAGGTTTTCATTGAAGAACCGCCTAGGGAAAGTCATTGTTTCCACTTATTTTGTGTCCTCGGAAACGCCAGACTGCCCTAGATCGTGACCGTCCGTTGCAGGGATAAACAAATGCAATGAAATTACAATTAACTGATTTAATTGGAATACAAGGATAAACAAACGCAAATGACATTGCAATTCAGAGGTAATTCACAACTCGATGAATTCAATAGATCATACGCTGTGTGCCCTCTAAACTAAATTCGAATGTAAACAGTATGAAGCTCGACAATTCAGAGGTAATTCACAACTCGATGAAGCTCCCATCGATCAATCTAAATTGTACCGTCCTGCTTGCTCCCGAACACGTCTCTTATATTCCGCTGGATCCTGAAAATATTGACATTAGTTAAATTAACAAATGTCGAAGGAGGAATGAATAACCTTCATTGGTCATTAAGTCAAAGTGTCATCTAACCTTGATAAGTAGATTATAGCAATCATTTTCAACATCGGCACATTTGGCTGATGCAGCAAATGCTGAACTTCAAGTAGTATAGTTTTGATTGTAAAACCACTGCACCACCTCTACGAAATATAATTTAAGCAATATAATAAACCAGTTCAAATAAGTTCGACAACAATTAAGTATGAATTACATGAGCAAAATAGGTCTATCTTCCAGTCTCTTGATCAAGAATCCCGATGCAGAGTGCTCCCGAATGATGGACATTTGGGTGGAAGAACCCACTTGGAAAGGCGCATCTTGGAGGCACCAAGGGATAGTCCTCAGAGAAGGTGGTTGTCAGGGGGTAGTAACCATCTTCCCATTCAGTCTGCAAAAGAAATTTATTAATAGGAGGTCGATGGTTAAACTCATATTGTGCTTGTTCTTCATGACTTACCCCTTCTTTACCGGGGACGATGCACTGCCACTTCAATAAATCTCCCGATTCAGGCTTCGCGGAGAAACCCTACACAGAGAAATTGAAAATACCAAAAACAAACAATGACGGAAAAACAAACTACAGTTAAGTTCATCAGTCCATTACTGATACATATGTATATACAACCATGCGACCGGTGTGCCATATGGACATACATGGAGATGGTTCTTGCGCCACGCCAAGCGCTCCTCCTTCAATCTGCTACACACCCGAGACATCAATATCTAAAAGACCAAACTTCCAAATTATTGAGTCCAAACGCATATGTACACAAATGCAAAAGGACACAATCCATATACCAACACACAAAACTGGCATATTATGAAAATATACAAAGAAAAAGGTAGCATGCAATGCATAGTAAGGAAACTATGAGAATTTACATAGGTACCTCGTGGCGCGATGTGGGACTGGGCAAAGGCGTGCCTCCGAAGGGTCTTTATATAGGCGTCAGTTTTTCATAGGCTGTTTTTAAATTTTTCACAGGCAGTTGGTACTTAATAACCTCCTGAGAAGATGTTTATCTCAGGCGGGTTTTACTTACCAACCGTCTCTAATGCTGCTATGCTCCTGTCAAGCTAATCCCTGCACAGCAAGCTACTATAGATGCAAGTAACACTCGTGGCTCATCATTTGAATTGTTGAAAGCATTAATTTGAAGCCTGACGATCCTTGGAAGGATTTTCCCATCCATTTGAATGATTTCTTTCCCTCCTGTCCATTTGAAAACTTAGGAAGATGCTCCTTTCTCATTTTTAATGCCTAAATATATTGACTAAAAATCAGTACCCACTTTCTTAGTGCTTCACACAAGCGAGTAAGCGAACAACTTTGTCGGTACCCTAAAAACCATACACCCCCTGAGGTTACAAAGATCTCAAGGGAAGGACATCTACTCAAATTGAAGACCCTCGGGGGCCCACTCGTCAGACGTGACCGGACCCGCTTCTCCAACATGGTTAACCTCTAGGTTGCCACGTGTACTGTCAGACCAGAGCTATTACCCGCACGGGTGAAGCTCCGGGCCAAGTACTGAAACGGCACCTCCGGGGGTAGCCCCTGACCGAGAGAAGCTCCGGACCTGACACGTAGCAGGCCGCCCCGGAGCTTCCCGCTTCCCACGAGCAAGCTCCGGAGCTGCCACGTGTCCATACGTCGGAGCTGGCCGCTTTAAACCCCCGGGAGACGTTGTAACGGCTCCGGATCTCCAAAGGACAGCCGCGGACTTCAAGACCCGATTAATTATCATTAATTCCACATTAATGATATTTAATCAGATGATCTTAACACCTGTAACGGCACTGTTGGAGCCGTTACAGGGTTATTAACAACAATTAATCTTGTGTATCAATGCCAAAAACCGCCAGGGCCACATGTCGGGACAGGCTGACTTGTAACGGTTTGTCCTTGTACTATAAAAGGACAAACCGACGATACACGAGGGGAGGACACTCGAACACACTCAAGGTCACAAGTTAATACAACACACATACACTCCCGTGGAGTAGGGTATTACGCTCAGGCGGCCCGAACCACGTAAACTACTGAGTCACTTGAGTCCAATCGCAATTCACCTTCTTGAGTCTCCGCGCGCCCAAACCGAACCACAAACTCCTTCCACACTTTCGTAGTGTCAGGGGATCTGCCGACTCCAACAGTCGACAGTTGGCGCGCCAGGTAGGGGGCGCCTGAGATCTTCAAGAATGGTGAATTCTGCGGCTGGATCATCCAACGGGCAACCTGCTGCTCAGGCTGTCGGAGGCAATCCCTCCAACATGCAACCACCGGCAGGAGCCTCAGTTCCAGCGGGAGTCACACTCCCACCACCGCCATCTTCTCCGGCAAGACATGTCGAATGACATGATGGTGCACCGGCGTCACATTCTGCGCCGGCAAGTCGTGACAACCCAGAACACGCACTCCATGCAGCGCGTGCTCTCCTTCAGCGACCACCACCTCCGGATGCATCTCAAGGTGCCATGGAGCAATGGAGAGCTGATATTGAGCATTTGGTCGCAGCAGCGGCCGAACGCCTCAACAATCAGGGTCCACCTCCTTCAGGGCGGGCCCCGTCGCAGCGACGAACGTTGTCTGGTAGACTTGGTCCACATGTCTCCAACAACCGGAGAAGAGCTGCGTCACAGCAAGTGACGTCGTTGCCCTCTGGGGCACGACGTGCCCATACTGCATCTCGGCTTTCGACACACGACCTCCGGGCGGAGCTTGATCGCCGATACCGCCAACAGGATGGCCGTGTCCACATCGAGCGAGCTCGAGAAAGACGAGATGCTCAAGACCTTTCTACTCTGGAAGGAGTAGGAGGAGGCTGTTCCGCCCTAGCCATGTACCTGCGCATGGTTAGATGGCCACAGAAGTTCCGGCCACACTTGCCGGAAAAATTCGACGGGACTGTCAATCCCGTAGAATTCCTACAGATATACTCCACTGCGATCTTAGCAGCTGGAGGAAACGAGGCCGTAATGGCCAATTACTTTCCAGTGGCTTTAACTGGGACCGCCAGGTCCTGGTTTATGAGCCTTCCACCCAACTCTATCGACAGTTGGGAGGAGCTATGCCGCCAGTTCACCGCCAATTTCGGGAGTTCATACACCCGTCCGGGCACCGAACTGGACCTTTTTGCGGTCGTGCAAAAAGGAGGAGAATCTTTGCGGTCATTCATCCAGAGATTCTCTCAGGTACGTAACACAATCCATTCTATCTCAAGCGCTTCTGTCATTGTGGCATTCAGACAGGGTGTACGAGACAAGAAGATGTTGGAGAAGCTGGCGATCAAAGAGATCACCAGCGTCACGGAGCTCTTCAGCCTGGCTGACAAATGTGCCAGAGCTGCGGAGGGCCATGAAATGCACTCCAAACCAGCCCTGGAGGATCATAAAAAATCCTCCAAAGAAGAAGCCGCTACCTCCGGGAGTGGCAAGAAGAAAAAGAAGACCAACGGCAAGAAGAAGCCGTCGGCCGGCACATCCAACGTTGCAGCTGCTGCAACTCCTGGTGGCCGGGGGCCACGCCCCGAGAAGCGACCTCGACCGTCTTCTTAAGACGGTGGCAAATCCAAGATGTGGTGCCCCATTCACAAAACGAGCAGCCACAAACTGGAGGACTGCCGGGAGGTCCAAAACCTTGCCGAGCGCTACCACAAGCGCCGGGAAGGGTCTCCCTTCCGTCAGAGGGAGGGAAAACAAAAGGTCGATGAAGCTCCGGCTGAAGAGGAGTTAGGGTTTCAAGACCCCAAAAAGGTCTTGAAAGCCGTCTACACCTCCGTCGACGATGATTCCGACGTCTCCGATAACGAGCGTCGAAAAACCATGAACACCATCTTTGGTGGATCATGGGACATCACCTCTCGTCGCGTCATTAAGACTATGCGACGGGATATGGCTGCTGTAGCTCCTACAGCTAGACCGGAGCCACATCGAAAGTGGATGGACACACCCATCACTTTTGATGCTTCGTACTGTCCTCAAAGCATGGTCGGAGCTAGCCAGCTACCCTTGATGGTATCTCCCACCATCAACAACATCCAGCTCCATCATGTCCTGGTAGACGGAGGTTCGGGGCTTAATCTCATCAGCTTCGAAGCTTTCACTAAGCTTCAGCTTCGACCTTCGGACCTCCAGCCCTCTCGACCTTTCTCCGGAGTAGGTCCGGGGGCCATAACCCCACTCGGAGCTATTACTCTCCCTGTTACCTTCGGGACCCGGGAGAAGTATCGCACCGAAAAGTTGATCTTCGACGTCGCTCAGATCAACTTACCATTCAATGCCATTTTGGGTAGACCTGCCTTGTACAAATTCATGGCAGCTGCTCATTATGGATACCTGGTGTTGAAAATGCCAACACCAGTAGGCGTTCTCCGGATCCGTGGAGATCGCACTGCCGGAGTAACTGCTCTGGAGGAACTCCATGCACTCACCACAGCGCAAGAGGAGGACTCCAGACAGAAGCAAGCTCCACAACCTCCGAGCATTCGTCAACGAGGCTCGACCTCTGCACCCCGTGTGCAGCCAAGCGGCGACACCGACATTCCCGTCAAAGTCGTCCAAATTGGTTCCGATGTCACCCAAACTACCCGCATATCGGGTGGCTTGAACGACAAATAGGAACTCGCGCTCATCACTTTCCTCCGGGCTAACGTTGACGTGTTTGCCTGGCAACCGTCACAAATGCCTGGGATCCCCAGGGAAGTGATTGAGCACAATCTGAAGATTTATCCTGACGCTCGGCCTGTACACCAGAAACCTCGGAAGCAATCTGTAGAGCGACAGAACTTCATCCGACAAGAAGTGAAGAAGTTGCTCGAAGCCGGATTCATCCGAGAAGTCTACCATCCAAAATGGCTGGCAAACCCAGTCGTTGTGCCTAAGGCCGGCGGGAAACTTCGGATGTGCATCGACTACACCACACTGAATAAGGCATGTCCAAAAGATCCATTCCCACTACCTAGAATAGACCAGATAGTGGATTCCACCTCCGGGTGTGAGTTACTGTGTTTTCTAGACGCATATTCAGGATATCATCAAATCCGGATGTCTAGGGAAGATGAAGAACATACTTCATTCATCACAGTGGATGGATTGTATTGTTACACAGCCATGCCTTTTGGTCTCAAGAATGCAGCTTCAACTTTTGTACGAGCAATGTACAAAACTTTCGAAGAACTCATCAGAGACATAGTGGAAGTGTACGTTGATGACATCGTGGTCAAAGTCAAAAACAAGGAGTCCCTCTTGGACACCTTGCAGGCTGTCTTCGACAAGCTGCGGGCCACCTGCACGAAGCTAAACCCAGACAAGTGCGTCTTCGGGGTTAGTTCCGGAAAGCTTCTTGGTTTCCTGGTAAGTCACCGGGGTATAGAGGCTAATCCGGCGAAGATAAAAGCCATCGAAGACATGCGGCCACCAACCCGCATCAAAGACGTCCAAAAATTAACTGGATGTCTAGCAGCCCTCAGTTGGTTCATTTCAAGACTGGCGGAAAGGGCACTTCCCTTCTTCAAGTTGCTGAGGAAGTCCGGACCATTCCAATGGTCTGAAGAAGCAGAGAAGGCATTCCAGGAGCTGAAACAGTTCCTCACCACCCTACCAGTCTTGGTAGCTCCGAACCCTGGTGAGCCTTTATTGCTTTACATTTCAGCAGCTGACGAAGTCGTCAGTATGGTTCTGGTTGCGGAGAGACCGGAACTACCCAATACTCAGGAATCTAGATCCCTTCGGGAGGATCCGGAGGTTCCTGAAAGCGGGTCTGGATCCCAGCTCCCAGACTTGGGCCCACAAGAAGCCACTTCAGAGGACCTGGATCCTTCCGATAGGATCCAAGTCATTCCTGAAGAAGCTCCGGGTTCCTCCACCCAGAACCCGGAGGTCCCCGAAGATAGTCTGGACCCCTCTGACAGGGTCCGGATCAATGAAGAGGAAGTTCCGGACCCCTCCGGGAGGGTCCAGACCATTCAACGCCCAGTATACTTCATCAGTGAAGTGTTACATGATGCCAAGACTCGATACCTAGAGGTGCATAAGCTGCTCTACGCGGTTCTTATTGCCTCAAGGAAGCTTCGACATTATTTCCAAGCTCACAAAGTCTCGGTGGTAACCTCATATCCACTTCGAGCGATCCTGCATAATCCCAATTCAACTGGGAATATAGCAAAGTGGGCAGCGGAACTGGCTGAATTCGACCTCGAATTCATTCCAAGACAAGCAATCAAGAGTCAAGCGTTGGCAGATTTCGTGGCAGAATGGACTCCCTCTCCATTAAACCCTGGGGGCCCCAGCGAGCAGAAGAAGGAACCACAAGTTCCGGCCTTCACTAAGCCTCACTGGACCCTTTACTTCGACGGCTCCTTGCAGAAGCAGGGAGCCGGAGCTGGAATCCTTCTCCTCGCACCAACCGGGGAGAAGGTAAAATACATGGTGCACCTTGACTTCAAGGCAACCAACAACATGGCGGAGTACGAAGCACTCATATATGGATTGAAGGTGGCACTATCATATGGTGTCAAGCAGTTGCTGGTCAAAGGAGATTCACAACTTGTCATCAAACAGGTGAAGGGTGAATGCTCCTGCAATAATCTCCAGCTGGCTGCTTATCTCCATGAAGTCCAGAGGCTTCAGAAGGACTTCGAAGTCCTAGACCTTCACCATGTTCAGCGTGCTCACAACGCTGAAGCTGACGAACTCTCGACCAAGGCGTCAACCGGAGCTCCGGCTCCAGACGGAACCTTTGTCCGGAGGTTGTCAAAACCCACAGTTCAGCCTGCCGAGCTGAACGAAGGGGTCGAGATCAGCATCCCGAAGCTGACGGTCCCGATGGCCCTGTTACCATGGCAGCCATCAAGGGTCGTAGGTGCTGCCGGAAGCTCCGAGCAACCCAGCACGCAAGACTCAAATGCTCAAGTCAGTTCCGATGCATGGATCTCGGAGATCCGGAACTACTTGAAAGACAACATCCTTCCTGACGATGATGTATCCGCTGACCGGGTAGTCAGATTGGCTAAAAGATACACGTTGGTAGAAGGGGATCTCTACCGGCGCGGTGCCAACGGCATCCTAATGCGGTGCATCACAAGGGAAGAAGGCTGCCAGCTCCTCGCAGAAATCCATGGAGGTGAGTGTGGGAACCACGCGTCTTCCCGCACGCTGGTCGGAAAAGCCTTTCGGCACGGCTTCTACTGGCCTACAGCGCTCCAGGATGCTACTGAGCTAGTGAAGAAATGCAAAGCATGCCAATTTCATGCAAAGCAAATTCATACACCTACTCAGCCCTTACAAATGATACCTCCTACGTGGCCTTTCGCTGTGTGGGGGATGGACATCTTGGGACCCTTCCCAAGAGCCGTCGGAGGTTATAAGTTCCTGTACGTCGCCATCGACAAGTTCACCAAGTGGCCGGAAGCTACTCCTGTTGTGACGATCAACAAACAATCTGCAATCAATTTTCTACAATCTATCGTGAGCAGATTCGGAGTCCCAAACAAGATCATCACTGATAATGGGACTCAGTTCACAAGCTCCGCATTTCAAGGATATTGCGAAGACCTCGGTATACAAGTTTGCTACGCTTCCGTAGCTCATCCTGCCAGCAATGGACAAGCCGAGAGAGCAAACGCAGAGATCCTTAAAGGACTCAAAACGCGCACTTATGAGCGTTTGAAAAAGCACGGAGCTAATTGGATCGAAGAGCTTCCGCCCACTCTATGGGCTAACAGGACTTCTCCAAGTCGGGCAACTGGAGAAACACCCTTCTTCCTGGTGTACGGAGCTGAAGCGATCCTTCCTCCGGAAATCACCTTGGGTTCCCTCCGAGTCCGGACCTTCGACGAAGCCGCGCAGGACCAGCTCCGGCGTGAAGACCTAGACCTCCTTGAGGAGGGAAGGTGCCAAGCAGCTGTTCGGAATGCCCGATATCGCCAAGCTCTACGGCGCTATCATCAGCGGCATGTACACAACCGACAGCTCGAGGAAGGCGACCTGGTGCTACGGAGAATACTATCCAGAGAAGGGCAAAACAAACTCTCCCCCGGCTGGGAAGGGCCCTTCCGAGTGATCAAAGTATCCCGTCCCGGAAGCGTTCGCTTGGCTGCCGAGGATGGGACACCTCTCCCAAATCCTTGGAACATCGAGCACCTCCGTAAGTTCTACACTTAATTCCACGGAGGTGAGTCTTAAGTAACTTGAAATGTATGTTATAGAGTCATTGTACAGAGTCGGGTAGTTCCTCCGGGAGAGCAGCCGGACCTTTCCCGAAAGGTTTGGAAATCTCATGCAACACTTGATACAGTCTCCGGACTAGAAGTGTAGCTAATTACCCTGGGTTAAACGAGAAACCGAACACGCTTAGCCTGGTTCCGTACCCTAAGAGTGTACTTGTTTCCCCTGTACCCCGGACCTATAATGAAAGACATCTTCATGTGAAATAGACTCCACGTGCATTCATTTTTGCATAAGGCTCGACATTTTTATTTTTCTTGTCTATAACAGAAACGTGCAATTCTTAAGAAGTTCTAGTTTAACCGGTTTATGTACAATTTGAGTTGAATTGTCAGATTTTTTAGATTTAAATATCGTCTGTGGTCAACTCGCCTGAAAGCCGCCAAGCCATTCTAGGGCCGGAGTGCGCTATCGACTTAGCCTGGTCAAGCACCCTAAGTACGCCACTCTACCTACATCCCGGCAGGCCAAAGTAAGGTGGGTCCATGGACAATTGGATCTAAAAGAAAAGACAATTCATCCAATTATACTAAAAATAGTGTTCAACTTGAAATTCTCTTGAGAACCGTAAGCCGCGACGAAGTTATAGATAAGGAACGAATTTTACTGTTTTTCTTGGCTTAAGTGTGCAGGAAAAATAAACCCGATATTGATGGAGAAAAACCGGAGTTAACCAAGCTCCGACTCCCACCGGCGTTAACTTAAAGATGGTGAGAAGACTCTATCACTAGAGTCTGTTGCCAGCAAGCCAGGCGTGGCAAGGGTCATTGCCGGAGCTACTAAGCTCCGACAGCTTGAAGTATTAACTATCGACACTCAACGTGTTGGTAGAGGCTCCTGCCGGAGTTACTAAGCTCCGACGATGGACAGTGCCGGAGCTTCTAAGCTCCGACGACTTCAAGGGACCTTCACTATCGAAAACTTCGGACCTAAACTACACGAGTTCGAAGCAAATTTGTCTTCAACAAAACTCAACATCCTTTTGGTACATGTCCACAATCAAGTTGTGCACATCTACCAGGGGGCCAAGTGAAGACAAAGATGTTGAAGACAAAAAATGAAATTCACGAAAAATTGGGGATTTCATTTCATTTGAAGACCAGAGATTACATCTGGGGACAAAGGATTACAAAATTGAGGAAGAAGAGAAGATACAAATAAAGGCTAAGAAAGATAGTCCTAGACCCTATGGAAGAACTCAGCGACCTTCTGGGCGACCTCCGACACGCTGGCTCGGGTAGCTTCGCCTTCTCCTTCAACGGGGCCTTCAAGCACCGGGTCCAGAGGGAATCGAGGGTTCCGGCTAGTGTAGCACGTCAACACATATTCTGTGACGTTCCTAGCCAGGGATTGCCCCTCGACCTCCAACTGGTCCGCGATGACGTCGCCCACCTTGGAGAGCTTGCTGCCCGCAGCGCCCAACGCTTGCAGCGCAAGGTCCGGCTCCGGCTCCGGCTCCGGATCATCCGGAAGCACGGGGCTGAAACCCATCGGCGCTAGCGCATCGTCGGCCTTGCTCAGGAACTCCCAAATTTGCAGGGAGTCCGTCTTCCTCAGGCCCTTCATCTCTTCCAAGGACCTCCGGGCCGCCGCTAGCTCCGAATTCTCGCGGGAGAGGCGCTCAACTTCTTTGGCGTTTTGCTGAATCTTCGCAGCAACCCGCTTTTCGAGTCTTCCGAGCTCCTCCTCCCGGAGGTGGATCTTGTTCCGGCGGTCGACCAGGTCTTTCTCCCTAGCCTCTATTTTCTTCTCCCGGGCGACGAGGGCGCACTCATACTCGTAGAGCTCCTGCCCTCGCACCCAGGTCTTCTCCTCCTCCTCGAGGCAGCGCTCTTCCAATTTTTTAGCGCGCTCCTCGAGGCCCTTGTCCGCCAGAGCTGTCTTCTCGGCGAGCTCTTCTTCTCGTCGCAAGACGTCGTACCGTAGCTCCAGGAGTTTTTGCTCCTCATCCTCGAGCCGTTTTTCCCTTCCCTCAAGTGCCTCTCGGCGCTTGATGAGTGCGGTACTGATGGCCTCGAGTTGATCGAACCGAGCGTTGGCCGCATCATTAGCAGCCTTAGCTTGGTCATGGTACTCCCGGGATTGGGCGTCGAGGTTGTGAGTCATGCTCTCCCTCTCGTCCAGCATTTCACCCCAGAGCTCCAGGCGGACCTTCTCCCGCCTGATCCATTCCTTGTCCTCAGCAATCCTCGACTGCGCCAGCTTGGTCTCGAATTGGAGTCGATTACGCCACCTCCTAAGGGTTTGGCGCTCCTCTTCAAGAACCTTGCTGTCGTGGAAGAAGGCTAGTTGGACTTGGCGTAGACTGGAGCAAGCGTTGTCGATGGACATCGACAGCGAGATGGGCTCCGGACCTTCTGGGGCCTCCTCCGCCGGTTCCAGCGGATCTTCATTTACAAAAATTGGGTCCCACTCTACGAGAGCGGAACCCCGAGCTTCCAAGGCACTAGGGCACTCCTCCGGGATGGCCTCAGTCGCCACCGAAGAAGGTCCCGCCACCAAACCTTCATTCGCCCCCTCAGGCTGGGGGCCGGCGACTTCGTTCAGGCACTCTGGCTCCGCCACGGGTACCATCGACGTCGTCGCCTCCACTGGCTCCGGCCGGGACGCTTCTTCTGAGGGAGGCTCAAGCTCCCTCGTCTCTTCGACCACCGGCTCTGCAGCCGGCGCCTCCACAATCACCGGCTCTGCAGCCGGCGCTCCAATAATTACCGGCTCTGCGACCGGAGCTTCGGAAGTAACCGGCTCAATCGCCGGAACCGCTTCAACTTCCGGCTCGCACGCCGGGGCTTCAGTTACCTCCGGCTCAACCGCCGGGGCTTCAGCACTTTCCGGCTCCAAAGCCGGGACCTCTACTTCCTCCGACTCAACAGCCGGAGCATCTACTTCTGCAGCACCAGGGCCCGGAGCTTCAACCTCCGGAGCGGGTGCCGCTGGCGCATCTTCAATCCCGTGGTCCGGCGCTACCACGGGAACTTCTGGAGACGAGTCGAGGTCCATGACCACGACAGCCGGCGCCGGAGCTGTCGCAGCCTCTGCCTGGGGCGGCACTGGAGTTGGAGCAGAAGCCCTCGCAGCCTCAGACACTGTGGCTGAGGGCGGAGCTTCACTCCCCTTCTTGGGAACGCTGCAGATGAAGAATGAAGAAATTGAGCAAACAGATACTATAATTAAAAGTTAATTGAGGTAAGCAAGAAAAATTACCTTGGGAGGCTCACGCACCAGCTTGCGCGGAACCTCTTTCCCGGACGTTCCGGGCTGGCCACGGTCGGCGTAGGAGCTCCGGGAGGACTCCCAGGACTTGCCGTAGCCGCGGGCGTTTCCCGGGTCGGAGCTCTCCTAGACCGGGAGGAACTCCTAGACCTGGAGGCCCTCACCGCTTCTCGAACCGGAGTCGCCTGTCCGGAGCTGGCACCTCCGGAGGGACCCATCAAGGGAACAGCCGCACTCCGGGAGGATCCCACCGCCGGAACAGTAGCACTCCGAAAGGACCCCACCACGGGGACAGACGCTACAGCGGTGGAGGATCTTCCCTCCTGAGGACGGGGAACTGGCGGGGAAGTAGCGAGCCCAACGGACCTTCCGTCAGCATGTCGCAGCTTCCTCTTCCGGCTCTCCGGCTCCTCCGCCAGCTCCTTGCCCTTGCCGGTGACTTCAGCTCTTGGCTGAGAGACAGGGGCGGAGCCGCCTTCCGACAACCCGGGGATCGCCAACCGGGCGGTCGATCTTCTCTCGACGACGCCAAGGTCGTCAAGCGCGGGCATCTTCCGCCGGAGCTCCCTGCTGAACGCAACTTCCACGTTCAGGGGGAGGAAAGCCGGTGGTGGAGTCAAGTACTCTCCGTCTACATCAATGCCGTGCTGGAATTTCTTGAGGTGAAATTCCAAGGACTTCCCCACCATGTTGGACTTCAACCCGGTCTCAACCCGGTCTTCGTCCATCACGCTGTTGAGGGCCCAAGCGAGCTTCTCCCTCCTCTTCAGCGGCGCCCACCTGTTGGACAGGAAGATGCAGAACACTGCCTGGGGAGTCAATCCTCCCTCCACACATTGGCGGATCCTGGACAGGACGGGGTCGAAAGCTGCCGCTAGCACCGGAACTTCGCTCCACACCGACGTGTCAATGCCGGGCAGACCGTCTGGCAGCTCCAACCGCTCGTGCTCCTCCACCCGGACGACTACCCAATCTTTCTTCCAGTCATCCCACTTCCCGGAAGGGAACGACCGGAGGTACTTGAACGGGCACTTCTTGCGCTTCACAAAGTAGTAGAAGCCAAGGTACTCGTCACTTCGGCCGGTGGTTTGGACGGTGAAGAAGGTGCGGAAGAGCTCGATGCAGGGAGGGATGCCCACCCACATCTCGCAGAAGTGGACAAAGATGGACACAAGGAGGAGGGAGTGAGGGCCAAGGTGGTATAGCTGCAGACCATAGAAGTCCAGCAGCATCAAGAAGAAGGAAGAAAACGGTGGGATCAACCCCACCATGGCGTACGATGAAAAGTACACCATTTCGCCGGAGTGCTCCTTTTTAAAGGGAAGCTCCTCGACGGCGCGGACTGAACGGTTGAAGAAGTCCGACGACCACCCCATGAGGGCTCGGACCTTCTTCAGATCGCTCTCCGTCTTCAAACGACTCTCACGCAGACCCAACTCCATCGCAGCACAGCTAGGCGAGAGAAGGGAAGCAAAGCACGAGTTGGGAGTTTGAGCGCAAGAACAGATGGAAAGCGTAAAGAACTCCCGACGGTGCGCTTTCCTTCTTAAGTAAGCCCTCGCAATGCTTGGATGGAAACTGCAGGAGAGTCAAGCATACTATTCAAGAATTCAACCCAGCCGATGACAAGAGGGCCCGGGACCACCCCGACGATCAAGTCGAGGCTCTTACCCAGGCGAACAGTTGTCATCACGAGGCGGGAAACCCAAAGGCGGCGGACTGACAAGGCGCGCGGAACCGATACGGTTTTCGTATCGGGAACCGACGACCTTCAATTGCGAGAGATCCGCACGTCAAAGATCTTATCTGCCGCCTGAGGTGCGCCACGCGTCAGGACTTAACCGTAAAGCCCCGCCAAAGGCTCCTCCGAAGACCCTTGAAGACCCAGTTCAAGAGTCGCAAGTGTGGACCCACCTCCGGCGGAATGACTTCATCCCGTTAGCCTTCCCCGGAGGTAGGTCCAGGGGGCCACTGTCGGTACCCTAAAAACCATACACCCCCTGAGGTTACAAAGATCTCAAGGGAAGGACATCTACTCAAATTGAAGACCCTCGGGGGCCCACTCGCCAGACGTGACCGGACCCGCTTCTCCAACATGGTTAACCTCTAGGTTGCCACGTGTACTGTCAGACCAGAGCTATTACCCGCAAGGGTGAAGCTCCGGGCCAAGTACTGAAACGGCACCTCCGGAGGTAGCCCCTGACCGAGAGAAGCTCCGGACCTGACACGTAGCAGGCCGCCCCGGAGCTTCCCGCTTCCCACGAGCAAGCTCCGGAGCTGCCACGTGTCCATACGTCGGAGCTGGCCGCTTTAAACCCCCGGGAGACGTTGTAACGGCTCCGGATCTCCAAAGGACAGCCGCGGACTTCAAGACCCGATTAATTATCATTAATTCCACATTAATGATATTTAATCGGATGATCTTAACACCTGTAACGGCACTGTCGGAGCCGTTACAGGGTTATTAACAACAATTAATCTTGTGTATCAATGCCAAAAACCGCCAGGGCCACATGTCGGGCCAGGCTGACTTGTAACGGTTTGTCCTTGTACTATAAAAGGACAAACCGACGATACACGAGGGGAGGACACTCGAACACACTCAAGGTCACAAGTTAATACAACACACATACACTCCCGTGGAGTAGGGTATTACGCTCAGGCGGCCCGAACCACGTAAACTACTGAGTCACTTGAGTCCAATCGCAATTCACCTTCTTGAGTCTCCGCGCGCCCAAACCGAACCACAAACTCCTTCCACACTTTCGTAGTGTCAGGGGATCTGCCGACTCCAACAGTCGACAAACTTCAATCAAAAATCTTGTTTTTACACATTCATAGGGATTGAACCTTAATCTTTCAAGTATAAAATTATCAAATAAGTGAAGCTTCCTTATCACACATGTTAATGGCAGTTATAAGTGAAGGATTTGTCGAAGCTAACGAAATCTAAATCAGACTGAAGATAAAGAGATCCTGCATATGAGTGGCAATGTCTAGGTTAAACAGCGTGAAGGCTATCATCATAGCTTCATGCTGTCTAACCTGGATATTGTCACTCATATGTAGCATCTCTTTGTCTTTAGTCCCATTGTGATTTCGTTAGCTTCGACACACCCTTCACTTGTAACTGCCATTAACTTCAATTATTTCAGAAGATACAAATATATACAATATATATATCCTCGCATGCTATATACATTTTTTCTAGCATTGACATCTTCTCGCATATAGGGTTTCAAATTCTTTTTAATGCTTCTCTCAACACGCTTGATGTTTTCTAGTTCGGTGAAAAGGTACATCTCTTCATACTGATTATATTCCTCTTCATTATCACCCACATTCTCAACCCCAACAATATTTTGCTTTCCAGAAACAACTACGTGCATCTTCTCAGTTTCTGGATCTTGAACATAAAAAACTTGTGCAACATTATCGGCGAGAACCCACAGGTCATGATTATAACCCACTTTATTCAAGTCTACCAGTGTCAGCCCGTAATTGTCCACTTTCACACCATCAGGATGTTTGACCCATTGTCACTTAAATACGGGCATTACCATTCTTTCGCCATAATTGAGTTCCCATTGGCACTTAAATTGTTGCATTTATAAATAATTACCACAATACAAATTCGTAGAGTTAAAATTTTAATGCAACGATTAACGATTTGTGGTTATAGAATACAAATGCAATATTTCATGATTTATGGTGATGGAGTGCTAATGCAACATTTTCTGAATCATGGCTATAGGTTCTAATGCAATATTTAATTATTTGTGGTGATAGAATGCTAATGCAACATTTTCTTAGTCATGATAATAGGTTTGTAATGCATATAACAACAGGAGGCTCCGGCCATGCTGTTTCTTTCTTAAAAAAAAGTTGGTAATGCGACATTTAATGATTTATAGCGATAGAGGTCTAATGTAATGTTTTTTTATTCGTGGCAATAGGTTACTAACGCAACATTGCATGATTTGTGGTGTAGTGATAGACTGCTAATGCAACATTTGATTCATGGTAGTAGATTTGTAACGCAGCATTTAATGATTGGTGATGATAGAGTGCTAATGCAACTTTTTTCTAATTCGTTGCAATAGGTTACTAATATAACATTTAATGATTTTATGATGATAGTGTGTTAATGAAACTTTTTTTATATGTGGCAATAGATTATTAATGCACTGTTGCATGATATGTGTTGATAGAGTGCTAATGCAACATTTTCTGATTCATGACAATAGATTTGTAATGCAAAATTTAATGATTTGTGATGATAGAATGCTAAAACAATGTTTTTTTAATTCGTGGCAGTAGATTACTAATGTAACATTGCATGATTTGTTGTGATGGAGTGCTAACACAATAATGCATAATTAGTGGTAATAGAATTCTAACGCAATGTTTGGTGATCGTGTCAAAAAATACAAATGCAACGATTTTACACACCAGTACAACCATATTGCAAAAATTGTCCTTTGCTGAAAAGAATAATACAACTATCGCCACAAACAAATTATAGTTGCAATGTCATATTGCAAGAAAACAAAACTATATTAGCTAGAATTCATGTTTTTATGCTACAATTCTGATATGACAGTAACATTGATACATGGAAATCGTCATAGTGACATATTGAATTCTATCCTCTAAATTCAAATTAATATTAAATTCTAAGGTAGTACTCCCTCTATCCTAAAAGAGTATATAATTTCGACTCTTTCGAAATATACTGCTCTGGTAGATGCTCCTCCAACTGGAACTTGGTAACCTTTGATGGAAACATCTGATAATTAAATATTGCTTGTTTCAACCCTACACAAAACATGCAGCGTCACTAGATTGTCCATTGTACCGTAAAAATATATAATTACGCTTGTTTGCAAGTTTCATAACAATACGTCTAACAGCTGGAAGACAACCGTGTAGTAGCACAATGTTTCACAGTAGGGACTTGAAACCTTCCAAAGCATAGCCAGTTGTTAGGAAATCAGCGGTACGCTACTCAAGCAACTCTACCGCATCATCCAGGAAACATGCGAGTATAGAGGTCATAGATCATTACCACTAGATGCGCAGTGCAACGGAACGTAGACGCACGTCGATGTAGAAGAAGCAGACGATCTCGTTCGTCTCCTCCCCATCCTCGTCACGACAGCAAGTAGACGATCACGATCGTCGTAGCCGATCAGCGCAGCAGTAGCAGCAGTGCCTCTACGGAGTCCACACGTACGGGGAGGAACGTCGAGCGCCGGTGTTCTAGCACCGCGTGCGTGGCAAGGGTCTCGGCGTGATGCCCGCGAGGGGTGGCGGCTAGGGCTGTCACATGGTGGAGTCATTATCCCCTAACCCTACCCCTCGTATTTATAGGCGTACTAATGGGCTTTTAGGTCATAGGCCCATTAGTACGCTAATTGGTTATGAATCAAATATCCAACAGGCCTTACCCAAATTGTTATGAATTCCTCTTGGGCATATCACCAACAATCTCCCACTTGCTCTAGAGACAATCATCTAGCCAAGATTTTCAAGATTCCCACCCTATAAGTGTGTGACCCGTTAGGTTCATGTGCAGTCGATTGTGAATGGAAACCGTTTCTAACCACAAGTCAGTAGAGATACCTAGTAGGACATACTGACTTACGAATGTACATAAAGATCGTATCGGTCGAATCTAGATGCATTCAACATTCTAATCCCTTTGCCTCACGATATCAGTCAAGCTCAAGGCGAAATGCATGCCATCCTTGTGATAGATCGACCATTCAATCAATCAAATAGTGGATTCATTCCTTGACTAACTTTTAGTCATTATGATTAACCCTTAATCACTATGGCATGGCCATGCACTTTTAAATCCAACTATCTCAAGGGGCCTAGAGATATCTCTCCTGTTATTAAGGAGGGGCAAATCCCATCTTGATCCGCGCACATTCCATTCTATGTTTCATTATGTACCCGAAGACTACTTTTATGACTACCCAGTTACGGAGTAGCGTTTGGTAGTGTCTTGGAGTGGGTCAATCCAACACCATGTTCACTAACATGTGTTCACATTATTAATTTGATATCTCCATATCTATGATCCATGAAACGTGATCATCAATTAATACATGTGGTAGTCTGTGTGACATCATTATCTCATATAATGATATAGACTAGGGATAATTTAGAGTAACATTACTATTGACAAAGAGTTCCACGAACAAGTCACATACTTGTTGATCAATGTAAATAATGACTACTCATATAACAATTTATTTAATATTACATAAACATAGCTGTGACACAAGTCTCCCACTACACACTATGACCACTGATATAAGTATCTGATACCCATAGATCTTGTGTGCGCCTCATGCTTTGATTGTGGAAGAGGCTCTGTCAACGGATCTGCAACATTCAAATCCGTATGCACCTTGCATGTCTTCATCACCTCGATCGATGATCTCTCGAATGAGGTGATAGCGTCGTAGTATGTGTTTGGATCTTTTCTGTGATCTAGGCTCCTTTGCCTGTGTGATAGCTCCAGTATTGTCACAATAGAGATCCACAGGACTGGACGCGCTAGGAACAACACCCAACTCAGAAACAATTTTTTTGATCCAAATAGCTTCCTTTACAGCTTCATAAGCTGCAATATAATCCGCCTCTATGGTTGAATCTGCTACTGTATCTTGCTTGGAACTTTTCCAGCTCACCGCCCCTCCATTGAAGCAGAATACAAAACCAAAATGCGATCTAGAATCATTCTTATCAGTTTGGAAGCTGGCATCGGTGTAACCTTTTACAACGAGCTCTTCTTCATCTCCAAAAACTAAGAATGCATCCTTAGTTCTTCTCAAGTACTTAAGGATGTTTTTGACAATGGTCCAGTGAGCATCACCATAAACTGATTGATACCTGCTCGTATGCTTACAGCATAAGATACATCTGGGCGTGTACATAGCATGGCATACATGATGGATCCAATAGCCGAAGCATAAGGAATCGCTCTCATCCTCTTCTGCTCATCAGGTGTCGAAGGACACTCACTCTTGCTTAGAGTAATGCCATGTGAAATTGGCAAGAAAACTTTCTTGGAATCTGGCATATTGAATCTATTCAATATCTTGTCAATATATGTATCTTGGCTTAATCCAATTAGCCTTTTAGATCTATCTCTATAGATCTTTATGCCCAAAATGTATGCTGCCTCTCCTAAATCCTTCATTGAGAAACTTTTTCTTAATGAGGATTTAACATCATCAAGCATTAGAATATCATTTATGATCAATAATATGTCATCTACATATAGCACCAGAAATACATGTGCGCTCCCACTAAACTTCTTGTAAATACAAGGTTCTTCTACATTCTTGATGAAACCAAACCATTTGATCACTTCATCAAAACGTAGATTCCATCTCCGAGATGCTTGCTTCAACCCATAGATGGACTTTTGAAGCTTGCATATTTAGCATTTTTAGGATCAACAAAACCCTCAGGTTGTGTCATGTACACATCCTCAGTCAGACTTCTATTAAGAAAGGTTGTTTTGACATCCATCTGCCATATTTCATAATCAAAATATGCAGCAATTGCTAAGAGAATCTGAACATACTTAAGCATTGTGACGAGTGAGAAAGTTTATCATAATCAACACCTTGAGTTTGTTTGAATTCTTTCACCACCAATCGCGCTTTATAGATGTAAACATTTTCATCCATATCGGTCTTTTTCTTGAAAATCCATTTACAATCGATAGGTCTCACACCTTCGATTGGATTAACCAAGTCTCAAGCTTGATTTTCATTAATGGATTCAATTTCGGATTCCATGGCTCCAAGCCACTTCTCAAATTCGGGTCATGTCATTGCTTCGGTATAGGTCATGGGCTCATTATTGTCCAACAATACCTTGTCATGCTGCTCCGCGGTTAGATGTGTTTCAGTTGCACGACGTACCCTCGTAGACCTTCGTGGGGCTGGTGTTTCATCAACTGGTTGCACAACATCTTGTACATCTTGTATATGATCAGTGGATGTCGAAACATTTTCAGGTGTTTCTTGAATTTCTTCAAGATGCACCTTGCTCCCACTAACTCCTTTTAGAGAAACTCTTTCTCCAGGAAGACACCATTACGAGCGGTAAACACTTTAACCTCTGTTTTATTATAAAAATAATATCCTTTGGTTTCCCTAGGATATCCAACAAAGAAGCATTTGCCTGATTTGGGAGTGAGTTTGTCTAACGTCAAACGTTTGACATAAGCATCACGCCCCCAAACTTTGAGGAAAGACAATCCGAGACGTTTCTCAGTCCACATCTCATATGGTGTCTTCTCAATAGACTTAGTTTGGACCCTGTTTAGTGTAAATGCAGCAGTTTCAAGAGCATAACCCCAAAAGGATAGTGGAAGATCTGCTTGGCTCATCATTGACCTAACCATGTCTAACAAGGTTTGGTTCCTCCATTCGGACACCCCATTCCATTGAGGCATTCCACGTGGATTCAACTGTGGAACAATTCCACATTGTTTTAAATGATCATAAAATTCATGGCTCAAATATTCACCCCCACGATCAGATCGTAGAAGTTTAATTGTCCTTTCCAATTGATTTTGTACTTCATTCTAAAATTCTTTGAACTTTTATAAGGATTCAGACTTGTGCATTATTAGGTAGACATAACCATATCTACTAAAGTCATCGGTAAATGTGATGAAGTAATGAAAACCACCTCTGGCAATTGAACTCATTGGTCCACATACATCTGTATGTATAAGTCCCAACAAGTTAGTCGCCCTCTCACTTTGACTAGTGAAGGGTGCTTTGGTCATCTTCCCAAGCAAACTAGATTCGCATGTGTCAAGTGATTTAAAATGAAATGAGCTTAGTAATCCATCTTTATGGAGTTTTTCAATGTGTTTCTCATTTATATGACCTAAGCGACAATGCCAAATAAAAGTGGGATTTAGATCATTTCCTCGAGCCCTTTTGGTATTAATGTTACAGACAGTTTTATCCTCAAGATCAACAACATATAATCCATTCACCAATGGACATTGAGCAAAGAAAATATTATTGTGGTAAATAGAACAACATTTGTTCTTTATTACAATCTCATAACCATCAACTTCTTCTAAACATGAAGAAGAGATAATGTTCTTCCTCAAAGTAGGAATGCAATAACAATTATTCAATTCCAAAACTAATCCTGAGGGTAATGACAAGTGGTAGGTTCCAAAAGCTATGACCACAACCTTTGCTCCATTGTAGACACGGACATCCAACTCGTGTTTTGCAAATCTTCTAGTCTCACTTAGACCATGTGATGATTTGCATGTGTGAATCATCGATCCGGTATCAAATACCCATGATTCACTAGAAGATAATGCAATGTTAATTTCTATAACATTTATACCTGAAGCGGAAGTCTCACTTCCCTTCTTCTTCTTCATATCCTCCAAGTACTTCGTGAAGTTCCTAGACCAGTGCCCCTTACCATGATAGTGAAAGCATTCATCATCAAGAGAAGGACCAGATTTGCCCTTTGTCTTAGACTTTGAGCTTGAAGGCTCATCGGGAACCTTTCCCTTGCCTTTACCTTTTGGAATGCGTCACACGCTTTCTCTTTTTATTCTCCTTTTGCACCATCATCACATGAGTGGTGTTTTTCTTAATGCTTTCTTTGGTTGTTTTAAGCATCCCATGCAATTCAGCCATAGTTTTCTCCATGCCATTCATTTGAAAATTCAATATGAATGGCTCGTAGCTCGGTGGGAGCGACTGGAGAACAACGCCAATAGCCACATCATCCTTGAGTTCAGAACCAAGATTGCCCAAAGTTTCAATGTAACCAATCATCTTGATTACATGAGGGCTGATCGGGCTACCCACCACCAGCTTGCATGAGAAAAAGGACTTTGAGATGTTGTATCTTTCAGCCCTTGCTTGATTCTCAAACATTCCACACAGTCTCTCATTCATAGAATAAGCATATGTATGCTCATACTATTTTTGCAGATCAGGGGCGAGCATGAGGCAGCTTAAATTAAGTGCATCATCGCAGTGCTTCGTATAAGCTCTACGCGCTGCATTAGTTGCAACAGCTGGGAGGTCATCAGGGTAAGGCTGCAAAAGAACATACTCAGTTTTCTCTTGCCTAAGAACGATTCTCAGGTTGCGCTACCAATCGATAAAGTTAGCACCATTAAGCTTTTCCTTTTCAAGCACAAATCACAAATTGAAACCGAAATTGTTTTTAGCAGACATTATCTATAATAGAAAATAAATATGCATGATTTAGCACTATGTTATGTACCAATCTTCTATTAACAGTTTAATAAAAGATATCACCACTATATGATCATCGTCTTCCCTCTAACGACATATAGTGGTTCAAGATCCATATTAAATAATTCCTAGTGAGCTTTGGCTTCACTGCTAGGAAATTAGTGACATAGGTAAACAACTATTGTTAATCATATCCCTATATGACTCTTGTTTGTTGGGTGACATCCAATGCCCCGACTCCCATATGCTATAAAGATGAAAACCGTTTTGATAACTTTGTTGAGTAAACCAACACTATGCATGTGAATGTCAAACGTTCACCCTATGCATTATGATAGATGATGGTACTTTGCTTTGGCAAACCTACCATGCAACGATCAATATAGCATAGTTGCAACTATTGGTAAATGGCATCAAATGCTCAACTTCTGTGAGGGAAGCTATTCTATCATGACAAAACATCCACCATATGAAAAGCATGAAAAGAATAGTAATATGTAAACATCACAGGTATATGATCACATCACATTGTGAATAGTATGACCTTTAGAATCATAATGGTCTCCATCGCCATGGTTCCATCAAGATCTGAGCTTCCATACCTCGATTCTTGTGGTGATCTCCATCTCCACCATGCTTGAAGACATCTCCATGATAATAAAAGAAGCTAATACAACTATGATAAAACATCCACCATATGAAAAGCATGAAAAGAATAGTAATACGTAAACATCACAGGTATATCATCATATCACATTGTGAATAGTATGGCCTTTAGAATCATAATGGTCTCCATCGCCATGGTTCCATCAAGATCTGAGCTGTCATACCTCCCTTCTTGTGGTGATCTCCATCTCCACCATGCTTGAAGACATCTCCATGATAATAAAAGAAGCTAATACAACTAATAACTACCAAATAAATTACATGAGAGATCAAGCATCACAGGACGACACGCAGGTCGTTATATAATTATGTAAGAACCTCAACCCGGTTGTGTTAAATTTGCAACACGCAGGCTGCACGAATTTACACACAGATCATCATATCACATTAAGGCCCTACCATTCACATCATTCCCTACAAAAATGAGTTAAGCATAGAACGATTTCTAGCGCGAAACTATATTATGTAATCGCTATAGCAGACAGCAAAACGGTTGTCCCGCTAGCACCAAACATAATTACATAGATCTCATCTATGAAATCACTATGAAAATCTCATTGGATTGATCAAATCAACCTAAATCCGAGCCATTCAGAATGCCTCAATTTTCAATGTGACCGGTTATTCATGAGTAGATCGCGACTCATGACCGTGGTTTATTGGCTCAATCTGTTAGCTATGTACGCGATTAGTCCCGATGGTGATTCTAGCCGGTAGGGGCAGGTTGTGCACAGAGTACAGAAGGAGCACGAACTAACCCTTTAGTCATATACAATCACAATCTACTCTAACCAATTCCAAACCCCAAAAACCATGCGATAAAATTCATCGTATGAACATGTTTGCAGTAGATCGCATCTACTAATAAGATCTAGACTAAAAACTACGCAAGTTGGCTGTGATGTCACTGCTAAGAAATCGGCGGTACACTACTGTCGCAACTCTACTGCATCACCCAGGAAATATGCGAGTACAGAGGTCATAGATCGTTACCACTAGATGCGCAGCATAGCGGAACGTAGACGCGCATCGGTGTAGGGGAAACAGACGATCTCGTTCGTCTCCTCCTCACCTTGTCACGGTAGCAAGTAGACAATCACGATCGCCGTAGCCGATCAATGCAGTAGTAGAAGCATCGCCTCTACTGAGTCCACACGTACGGGGAGAAACGCCGCGCACCGGTGTGCTAGCACCGCATGCGCGGCAAGGGTCTTGGCATGAGACCTGCGAGGGATGGCAGCTAGGGCTGTTACGTGGTGGAGTCATTAGCCTCTAACCCTACCCGTTGTATTTATAGGCGTACTAATGGGTTTTTAGGTCACGGACCCATTAGTACGCTAATTGCTTATGGATCAAATATCCAACAAGTCATACCTAAATTGTTATGATTGCCTTTTAGGCATATCACCAACACTAGTCACCAACAATCAGGAGCTTAGGTTCAATAATGTGTAGTCACCAACGATCACGAACTTAGGTTCAATAATGGGTGGACAGATGAGGAATATATATATATATATATATATATATATATATATATATATATATATATATATGAACTAATAACTTAATGGACATATATAATAGAGGTCATCGCACAAAACATCGACCAGATGACTTTAACTGCAATGGTGATTGGTGAACATAAAAATTTGAGTATGGAATCTCCCATATAAAATATTATATGAAACAAGTCCTCATAGAAATTAGAACACGTATAAGGTGTGATAATTTCAATATAAAATCCAGATTTAAATGAGTAAATACTAGCCAACACATCGAAACTACATCAGATACTAGATCATGGCAAGCAATAAATTTGTAATAAGTAACACAATAAGCTTCTCAACACTTCATTTAGGGCCACATTTCTGTTTTATATCGAAGGCAATTCACAAATTAGCAGCATTATTCATGTGAGACAGAACAGACAACGTTTTTGAAGTAAACAAAGGAATGGAATGAATAACCATATTCCCACTTCGTTCTACTTACAACATTACATAGGAAAGGCAGTTTTGTTTGAGTCATCAGAACATCTGAAACCTGATTATTTCTTTCTGCACTAACATTTACCACCAAGAAAACATCAGGCAAGCTCAATCGAACTGGCAATCAAACATAGTTTAAACAAGTACGGAATAATGATAGAGATTTGACTCTGGTTCAGAAGGATAGAGAATGAACCTGCAATGACTCGATCAAATTGACCAGCACCATGGTCACCTCCTTGTCAGTATCCATCCACCACAAGTGTTATTTCATCTTCTGCACACATATTCTTGAGCGTGGTGTTCAGGATGGTGGCCTTAGCATCGTCGAGATCTTGACAAAGAAGCCCATGAAGGAGACGAAATGCTCTTCCACTAGAGTCAGCAGCATCTGCCAGAGGTACGATCACACTACAGATGTACCGAACAAACATATAACACTTCTGAGTAAAAATTGAAAATCTCCCATGCGTACCTTGTTGACAAGCATATGATGCATCACTTAAATCCTATGCACAATATAAACCTGATTTTGCTCATGCTACATAGGGTAGTTCTTTCACCCAATTATAACAGCTGTGCTTCCTGCAGAACCACCAAGACCAATCAAATTTCCAGTGAATACAAGATAAACCAATGAACTGTAGCTTGTGCTTCACAGGTATAAGGGATATATCATACGATTCTTGATTTATGGTGATAGAGTTAAAATGCAACAATTTAAATATTTGTGGCAATAAATTAAATCTATTGCAACGAATTATATTGAAAATACAACAAGAATAAGTTGTGGTGACAAAGTCTATTGCAACAAACCAGTATGTCATAGCAATATAATATTGCCTATTGCGATGAGCATTTTAGTAATTGCAACGAGGGAAAAAATGCGGTGATATACATAGACAGATGCAATGATTCAGATATTTGTGGCAGTAATAAATCTATTGCAACTAATCATTTTGAAAATGAACCGATATAAATTGTAGTGACAAAGGAAGTCTGTTGCAGAGAACCAGTAAATTATGGCAATATATTAAAGTTTATTGCAATGAATATTTTAATTATTGCAACGAGAAAAATCATGGCGATATACATTGACAAATACAACGATTAAGATATTTGTGGCAATAAATGAATCTATTGCAGCAAAGACACTAAAAATGCAATGACTAGAAAGTGTGATGACAAAAGCAGGATATAGAAACAAACTAGTAAATTGTAGGAGTAACATTTTATTATTGTAGCAATTTGTTATTCATTGCAATAGACCGGAACCCCTTGTAGTGTAAGTGTAGGGAGTTAACAATTGCACTTTGTAGTCAACAAGAGGCTCGTAGGAGTAGTGTTTCTGGCAGAATGACAAGGAGAAGGTCACATAATGCAACTCTGGAGGTGCCACACACCGGCAGTGTAACACCCTGTTTATACATACATACATATATACATACATACATACACACACACACACACAAACACACACACACACACACACACACAGATATATATATATATATATATATATATATATATATATATATATATATATACACACACACTATAGAATATATTTTATGTACCTAGCTACAAAATAGATCATTTTGTGTCCAATCTCTTCCTGTCACTGTTGAACTGGTACCATTTGTCAGCTCCACCCTCAGGCAATTGCCGCACCCGGTTTCACTGTCCGCTATCTCTACTTGGAACTCCTCCCCGATTATTTCACTCCCAGGTCTCGTGTTCGTCTTTCCAACCGTTGCTGCATGCGCATGTGCCCGCTCCCCTTTTCCTTTGCTCTGAGTCGCAGCAGTTTCGCCCCGCTCGCATTCTTTTTTGACTCGGTGAGATCCCGTCGCAAAATTCGACGATTCCTTCAATTTTAAGCTCCCCCCCCCCTAATATCTAATCGTTTTTCGCTCCGAAACATCTCAGGGTACCTTGCTGACAAGGATTTGCAGGAGTTTGCCATCGTTAGTGTTGGATGCGACGAAGCCCTTCATCAGCTGCCACCGTTCACCGTCGACCCGCTGTTTACATCTGTTCCAGCTAGCAAAAATGGCCTTGGTGAGTTCGTTGTCCGCTGCTCTTTCGATTTCTGCAGTAAACGTCGAGTTTTGCACTGTTTTTGCTGGCTGCAGTCACTCTCCGGCGAGCAGCCATGGCGCGCCGCCGTGCGGCCTGTGGTCCGCCGCCATCTCCGGTAGGATGCGACGTGGCCGCCTGTGCTCCGTCCATTTTTTATCCCGCATCCAATTTTAATTTATCGTACACCTTGGATTTATTCTAAACTCAGCCATTCAACATAGATTTGACGGCTATTGTTCAGTGATTTCTGTTTGCGTCAGCATTTTTGCACCCAGACCCCCCGATTTAATATAAATCTCGTTTCTGAGGACTGTAAACTTCATATCCGACTCTGTACTTGTCAAAATGAATATAAGATACCTATTTGCCATTTTCTTTTGCAAGTTAAACCCTATGTGAGTCTGGATACGTCATTTGATCACTGTTAAGGGCAGAAAAAACCTAATTTTAAATTTAATCTAGCATAATGTCCACCCAGTTTTATAAATATTGCTATACAACTTCAAGCTGCAGGAAGCATTTTAAATGCCCTACCTCTTATGGATTATCATTTTGGCCTAAAAACTTCTGTACGTAAGGTGTTAACTAGATTTTCCATTATTTTTTACTTTTCCACCAGTGGCTACAATTAAATTGTAATAAATAAAATAAATAAAAAATATCGCTTTATGTGGCCTCGATAAATAAGAATATTATATGTGCACGTCGCAAAAATGCGTAGGCTTTTATGTTTTCACAAGAAAATTCTCCTAAGCTACTTTAATTGCAGTTTTTGTCATTTGCTTTCATTAGAAATTTTTTTGAATGTTTGCATATATTTTTCTGGTCAATGTTTAGTTATGAGAACATCACTTAAAAATGTTCTAGCATTTATAATCTATGGTGAGTTTAACAATTGTTATTGAACAACTATAAGCTGCGGAAATCATGTTTGAAATGTTTTACCTCATATGCGATATATTGGTTTTATCCTTAAACACCAATGTAGTAGGAAGTTAAATAATTTTTCTTTTACGTGAATGGAACCAGTGGCTGCACTAAACTATTTGAATATTATTTTTTTTAAATTTATTATGCATAATTTTTATAAGTTGAGTATTATTTTTTCAACTTTGATTTTTTTTTACAATATGCCTTACTTCAGTTAGTTTTTTTACTGCTAATTAAAAATATGTCCCCATTTCAATAGCAAATATTTCATCTCGTATTGGAAATCACCATCAGAATAAACATAAACGCAATACTAGCTCACATGTTCCTGATCAGGATAACGATGATGATTTTATGCCACCTACGAAGCAGCATGTTTGTGCACCTCCTTACGGCAATTTGGCTACAACCAATTTACGCAAAAATATGGGTCAATTTGTTTGTTACAAGGTGAAATTTTGTTTTTAATGTCTTTTTTTTTCAATTATATTGACATTACCTTTTATTACTATATTACCCAATATCTTGTTCTGGTATATATTTTAATTTACTGTCACATGAGGAGTAGCAAAAAAAAGTCCGTTTATGTTACTCGTGTTCAATTTGTGTATCCCGTCGCTATATCTTGCAGTCATTTATGTTACTCATGTTCATCTATTAGACTCAATATATGTAAATACAACTATGATACATTTATGTTACGCTTTTTTTCTCTTTTTTCTGCCCCACTATTGATTTCATTATTTTACGTGGTACAAGTTTCCTTCTGTACGGTGCACCCTTTCAATCTTCATCAAAGTAACTGAACAACTGAACATGCCACAGCGTCAAAAAATATGTGAGCTTGGTTTCCGTGAGGTACTTCTGTTTTCTGCTGATGGATTAGAATGTAGTGATCTCTTGGTTTTTTTTTATGGACAAACAGAATCCAAAGTCCATGATTTTAGAAGTTGGCAATGAAGGTGGTTTGTGTATCAATAAATTATGTGTCAAAAAGGTTTTAGGCTTTCCAGACGGAGAAAAGGATCTACCAGGCTCAACTGAATCAGAAAATGCGCTTGCATTAGTGGACTTCAAGAAAACTATTAACATTGAATGCAGCAACGATGTTAAGTGCGACTATCTTGTTGACATGCTGAGGAAAATAAGGATTGATAATTCACTGGCAGTTTGGATATTCCTACTTGTAGTCTTCAACAAATCGTTATCCCTACAGTAGAAAACAAAATAAGAGGATGGGATGCTTTTTGGACAAAGGACATTTCTGATTTTCAAAATATTAACTAGTGCAAGTCAGTGGTCCAAGATTTACGACATGCAGCAATAGCGTGGTCCAGTGAGAGAAAGAATTCCCTACTTGGCTGTGGAATTTTCTTGATAGTGAGTCCTCCTGTTGTGCTAATTGTCTCTGTTTATAGATATACTTTTCTGCATCCTTTTACTACTAATTCTAGCGTTTTTTAATTCACATTCTATTAAGTCTAGCATTTTTTAACACCGCTGCTGTTGTATTTCTTAAATCACATTTACTACTTGCTATACTGTGATGACTTCAAGTTATAACAGCTTGTGACGTGTGGTTACTGTTCTACAAATGCACATCCCGACATGGTAATGCTGGCCCACTGAACGGAATAGCAGTTTAGACTATTGCTTTTGCATGCTCATTTTCATTTTATTGTCTTCCTGACACGACATTGCAGTTTTATAGATGATGAATGTTTATGTTATATTGCCTTATTGTCTTGACTGTGATGTTATAAATTCTACTTGGTTGTGTTAGAAGATAGCTTTGCAAGGGTACCTATACGCTGTTATTATTCATGTTTTTTACATTTCTGCAAAAGTTTCCTAAGAATGGAACCACTACACCACTTGCTGACAAAGACTGAGTACTTTGCCAATGTTTGCTTCTTTATTGTTGACATGCACACATGCCGATATGTGCTATGTGTATGCAGATATTCTACTTAGAAAATCTTGATTCTCGAAGCTCCATTCTTCATTCTTCCACACCCCGTGCTAAGTACTTTCATAAATCTATAATGGAAACCTTAATTCGAGAAGACCATCGAAGAGATATGTCTGGTACTGTGACATATGGAAATCTTCAGGTCCATGTCATTCATTTTTTTACAATTCCTTGATTTTTATTCTTTTATACCAATTTATTATTTTTTGACATATTGGAACAATTTCTTTTTTTTTTTGTGCAGCTTAGAAGTTGGGCTGATACTTGTTATGTTGAGATTGAACCACAATCGAATGTTTCTCCACCTGCTGCAAATTGTTCATCTTCCCCATTGTTCCCAGGTGCTGAGGAGCTTGGTGTGCTATTTAATGAATTACGTGGTACACCTTTAGGGTGTAAGGCAGCTGATGGGCTGAAATTGTTTGCTGATAAATCAAGTCGAGGCATTAATAACATTCTCACTGGTTCCAAATTGACTGTGGAAGCACATAAGGAATCCATACATACAATTCAAAATTTCATTGATGAAGAACCTGTTTCAAAGGAAACAAGTCATGAGAATCATAGGGACAAAGGCACTATCGACGAGAGTGATGGTAGATCAAATGCGGACCTGCCATTTTTGCATCATGGTGCAACTCGTTCTGATGAAGCATTAGTCCGTACTCCATCCCGCTTGACTGGTACGTTACGTTAAATTTATTTTAAATGCCAAAACATGATTACATCAAACTATTATTTTAGATATGGATCTACAGCCTCTACCTTCTGCACATGATATCACAACACTAGAACGGAGCGAAAGTCATGTGCATGACAAACAATACAACCATGTTTGCCAGCATGATGCACTGTTTAGTGACACGCGGGGTGAAGCCACCATCAAGTCGAGGTATATTATCTTTGCATATTAATCATTTATTCCTTGCAACAGGATGTCGTCAAAGGGGAAGTGGAAGGGGAAGCCAGTGAGAGGGTTTGAGCCACCACGAGACCCTTGCTCAGGGAGCTCATTCCTTTCTATCCAACATTCCCTCTTTCTGGCACACGCTCCACCCTCAGCTGTCCTGTGCTTTCAGCGGACAGAGGTAAACTTTAGTTACAATAAAGTTATTTTTGAAATTGCAGTTGTTATTAATTATTTATTGTCAAACTTTTCCTTTTGTGTAGTTTGACTCAGAGACTTCTGAGTCAGAGTCAGAGTCAAAGGCTAGGGGGCCGCTACAGGAGCCCGACTCAGAGGCTAGGTGGTCACTACAAGAGTCCTCTAGCGCTAGCCTCCCTTCAGAGCCGGCTAGCGCCAGCCTCCCTGTGCAGCCGGCTACCACTAACCTTCCTGGAGACTCCGGTGGTTCCGCAGAGCCTTCAGGGTCACAGGACGTTGCAGCGTCGCAGCAGAGGCGACGGAAGAGGAGGACCCACTTCGCGGCTCCTCCTCCGGTTACTACTCAGCGGACCACGATCCGTCCTGTTGGAGACAGGTAAATACTGTATATAGTATATTAAATATTAGATGTTGTTTTCCTTTACTTAATGATTTAATATATTTTGTAGATGTTAGTACGACTTTTTGTTCACGGGGGCCGAGAAGCACCACAGGCAGGTTAACAGTGTCCTGGGTGCTATCGTGAAGTTGCACTACCTCGGTGTCATTGACGGTTTTCATGACCTGTCGTGGGATGACTACGCTCGTGTCTCTCACCCAGTCCACGGCACGGTTCAGGGAGCCGTGTGGCACGATTTTATGGTAAGTTTAACTGTTTCATTTTTTCAACTCGTTTGAATTGTTAATGCATATCACTTAAATATTTGTTTGCTTAAAGCTGAGGTACCAAGTAGAGGAACCGGGCATGGAGGACCACGCGAGACGCAAGTTCCATTACAACACTCGGAAGCTCACGATGGTGGCATTATCGTACGCCCGGATTCAGGCCGTCAACGCGTACTACAAGTGGCACCCCCGGGAGCAGGAGTAGCAAAGGGTTGTATTAGGAAGGACTCCGACTCGTAGTTGACAGAGGAGTAGTACGCAGAGGTAAGTATTTAATATTGTTAAATATTTACAATATCTACGTATGTTAACTGCGTTGATGAAAAATGAAATATGTGCAGGTTAGTATTTCCTGGTTACAGGGTAACATCGAGGCGTACTTAGCTTCTGTCGGTACTGGGCTAGCGGCGCTTTCATCAATAAGTCCACAAAGGCTAGACAGTGCCGCATGGGGTCCTAGGGCATGCACAACTATGGCGGCAACAGCTACTTGCTTTTGGCTAAATGCATGGTAAGTACCTATTCAATTTATTTATATGTTCCTAATATATTATTTATCTCACTAACACGGCTGTACAGGAGCAAGAGATAGGTCATGAGTCGACCCTGACCCAAGTTTGGAAGAGAGGTCACAAGGGAAGTGACCCTTCTCAGCCAGGACATTGTAGTCAGGTCGCAGCCGACCGACTGGTAAGTTTTTGAAATTCATCAATTTCATTATAACTAATACTATTATTGACATGCTTACAAGATTTATTTGTTTTGTAGGCAAAGTACGCGCAGGAGGTTGCGAAGATGCACGATGCGGATTACGATTGGGAAAGCGCGTCGATCGACCCGCGAGCCGCGTACGCAAGCGGAGGCGGGAAGGCCCACGGACGGTGAGTTATTTGTGTGTTTCATTTCTTTTTTAATTAATGTTCTTCTACTTAGTGTTTTCATTCTTTTGCAGGTTTGCCATTTTTGATGGAGTTGTCGACTCGAGGTCGAAGCGACCTTTGAGAGGCGCTTCATCGTCGTAGGCTTCGTCCGTTGGGACCAGTGGTCGTCTCTCACAGACCCAGCTGTAGCTGCAGGCCATGAGGGAGACGCTGACGCAAACCAAGGCAGAGCTGGAGAGGACGAGAGCGGAGGCAAGGCAGGAGCAGCAGAGGACGGCCTTAATGATGGCCTAGATGCAAGCAGCGATGACAGTAAGTAATTTAAAGCACCGTAGTTAAATTTCACAACACTTCAATAACATATATCTTCTAATATTTTGCAATGGCAGGCTCTTGCTCGACACAGCAGTCAGGATATCGAGATTCCTATGCTTCCGCCGCAACAGACACCGAAGCAGGTAATATTGTCGTATTCATTTCAATATTCCTTTAGCTCCGTTAAAATAGTTTTTGTAGTAGTCAAAAAGCTTTAGCATTCTAAATTTGATGTTCAGTTCAGATTCAATTTATGGCTACAAATATAAAAATGGATGGAAATGTCAAAATGGATAGAAATGTCTGTTTCATCTTATGGCTAGAAATGTCAGTTTTAGTTTATGGATAGAAATGTCAGTTTCACTTTCAGTTTATGAAAATGTCAAAATGTTAATTTCAGTTTATGGATAGAAATGTCAAAATTGATAGAAATGTCAAAAGTTCAGTTTATGGATAGAAATGTCAGTTTCAGTTTCAGTTTATCCTAATTAAAGTTTAGTTTCAGTTTATGGATAGTTCAGTTTGTGGACTGTCAAAAAGTCAAAATTAAAGTTTAGTTTCAGTTCAGTTTCAGAAACTGTTAAAATGGATAGAAACTGGAAATAGTTTATGGACTTCTAATTAGGATCAACTAGTTGTTTCGCACCATAAAGTTATACGAAGGAATGCTTTAGGTACAAGTGAATTATGTTGATTTCGTGTTGTCAATTGACTATGCTTCTTCTGCAGGGTTCGGGAACGCGCCGAGAAGATCCCTGAGGTAGTAGAGGGGCTAGCGTGTAGCCCGGTGGAACTTAATTTGCAAATTGTGTTATTGTCGATATTTTGTATAATGTTTTATAACTGTTGTGCTGTATATCTGTTCTGGAACCTTATCTGTATCTGTTCTGTGTTCTCGCCATCGTGCGAGGTAGTCAGTTTCTGTTTTTAAAAAAATTCGAAAACTTAACTTACGTCGGCTATGACTGGGCCGACGTAAGTTGGCCCAGTTTAACTTACATCGGTTTAACCTAGCCGACATAAGTTATGTCACTTAAATTACATCGATGTGGTTAAACCGACGTAAGTTACGCCACATAACTTACGTTGGCATGCTGTGGCCGACGTAAGTACTCCGGCCTAGCCCGCGACCCATCCCAGTACGTGACTTACGTCGTCTACTGCAGACTGACGTAATTAAGATAACTTACGTCGATGGCCGACGTAAGTTACATTAATTACGTCCAAACCGCTACGTCGTCCAACCGTCGACGTAATTCAGGAAAAACCGACGTACTTAAGTTACTTACGTCGGTTTAGGCCTTAATTATGTCGACTTTGGCTGACGTAATTGATCGATATTCCTGTAGTGTGTGGACTGTAATGATGTGTGTAACCTCTTGTAATTATTTTGCAAGTTATTCTTGTTTTATTATTGAACAGTATCATTTTTTGTTGGTGCGTTATTTAGTTATCCTTTACATTGTGTTAATGTTCGATATTATTGCCACTGATCCTCCTAATCACCAATAATTCTCTTTTCTTGTTGTCTAATGAGTACCCATAAAATTACCTGACACGAAATTTTGAATTCTTATTTTTATCTAATGGTACAATCAAATGTATATTTTAACTTTTGATTTCTATATTTGCATTTTTCCTCCTTTTTTCTGCTTTATAGATCATCTTTTTTTCCTAATGATATCCATTCACGTGGTTTAAGCATGTTAGAGGTACGTGCAGTGCAGCTGCTAGTAACAAGAAGAAGAACCTGCATCCGCTGCTACCCTTCCACTACGTATGAAACACAAATAGGAGACAAAGATGGGCGACGTGCTAAAAGAAGAACGTCTCTGATAAGCTCAAGCGAGACGAGCCTGCTTCAGCGAGGATCTGACAAGGCTAGGTTGAACGTACAAGGAGACGCGTTACAATTCAACACGTCTCAGTTAAGTAGGTATCCGAGATGCCCCCTCCTCTCTAACAAATGGGACACCCGTTTTCATTAAGAGCGACTCATATTTGTTAGGTAACTTAGACGAACTTTGGTTGCAACACGTCTCCTTTATTATGGAATAAGGCATGTCTCCCATAACCACCGGTCCGGCATGTATCCTTTAGTTGTGGAAGTGGGCCCGTCTCCCATTCCCTCTATAGAGAGTCGTGCTTTATATCGGCCTGTCTCAATTTTCTGTGCCCTTCTACGACCTTCCTGTTGTGGCAGAACAAGTGGCTACCAGATATGCCCTGTTCTTAGCCTGTTCTTTCCCTCCTTCATTTTAAAAGTCTTGTGGTGATTATAAGTACATCTTAAAACAAAGGGTTAGTCCCCTGCTGCTCTCTGTTCCTTACTATTTTCTTACCTTTAGATCTTGAATATCAGTGGCTTCAAATTTCTTTGATTTAGCTCTTCTTTTTGTACGTAGATGTTGTCGGATCGAAGTTGGATGTATGGGCCATGCCTTTGCAATGAATATGTCCAAGGGGTAGATACATTTATCGCTTTCGTGAAGAAAGACATGTTGGACAATATTAGAGGGACTATTTGTTGTCCTGAGGGGAGGCTCACAGGAACTCCAAATTCACATTTGTTCTTCTGCACTTATTTCCACATTGTCCAACACATGTCCATGGTGTCGGAGTACCTCAATGAGCACAAGGAAGTGGTGCTTAGAGACAATCCTGGCCGCAATGAATCATGGTTAGCAAATGAACACAGGAGAAAATTCATTGGCTGGCTCCGGGATCGGATTTCTCACTCATCGGATACTCAAACAAGTGAATACATAAAAATTGGCTCGTGGTCCTATATCCACAGTTATTACATATCAAGCGTACGACATAAATGGATACATGTTCTACACTGTAGAACAAGATAAGAAAAGCACGTATCAGAATAGTGGTGTCCGTGTTGATGCTTATAATGCTGCGAGCAAGGACAAAGAAATGTACTATGGTCAAAAACAAGAGATCTGGGAGCTTGACTTTCAAGGCTTTAAGATTCCTCTTTTCTGTTGCAACTGGGTTGATGAAACCAAAGGTGTAGTACAAGACAAGTACGGTTTCACTAGCGTTGATCTTAACCGTCAAGGATATAAGTGGGAGCCTTTTGTGTTAGCAGAATATGTTGCTCAAGTGTTCTATGTTCCAGACACTACAAATAAAAGACTTAAGGTGGTTATACATGGAAAACGACGAGGTCAAGGTGGACATGGTGCAAGAAAATACGAAAAACCTGGAGCTCGAAGTGCCACCGGACGATACAACGCTAACTATGCGGGATGCAGTTACTAGAAGGGTTCATTGAAGACAGAGCCTTATTGTTGTTGACCCAGCAGTAGCAGCAGCTTCCGCGTCGACCGCTTCAATGTCTCCTGAGACACGTCTGCTTCTGCATCGAAATCATGAACAGATGGATCTGTCTCCAATTCTAGAGCTATCATTGCCTCTAGTTATAGAGAATGTTCCTTCAATTTTAAGCTCCCCCCCCTAATATCTAATCGTTTTTCGCTCTGAATCATCTCAGGGTACCTTGCCGACAAGGATTTTCAGGAGTTCGCCGTCGTTAGTGTTGGCTGCGACGAAGGTCTTCATCAGCCGCCACCGTTCACCGTCGACCCGCTGTTTACATCTGTTCCAGCTAGCAAAAACGGCCTTGGTGAGTTTGTTGTCCGCTGCTCTTCTGATTTCTGCAGTAAGCGTCGAGTTTTGCATTGTTTTTGCTGGCTGCAGTCACTCTCCGGTGAGCAGCCATGGCGCGCCGCCGTGCGGCCTGTGGTCCGCCGCCGTCTCCGGTAGGATGCGACGTGGCCGCCTGTGCTCCGTCCATTTTTTATCCCGCGTCCAATTTTAATTTAGCGTACACCTTGGATTTATTCTAAACTCAGCCATTCAACCTAGATTGGACGGCTATTGTTCAGTGATTTCTGTTTGCGTCAGCATTTTTGCACCCAGACCCCCGATTTAATATAAATCTCGTTTCTGAGGACTGTAAACTTCATATCTGACCCTGTGCTTGTCACAATCAATATAAGATATCTATTTGCCATTTTCTTTTGCAAGTTAAACCCTATGTGAGTCTGGATACGTAATTTGATCACTGTTAAGGGCAGAAAAAACCTAATTTTAAATTTATTCTAGCATGTCCACCCAGTTTTATAAATATTGCTATACAACTTCAAGATGCAGGAAGCATTTTAAATGCCCTACCTCTTATGGATTATCATTTTGGCCTAAAAACTTTTCTACGTAAGGTGTTAACTAGATTTTCCATTATTTTTTACTTTTCCACCAGTGGCTACAATAAAATTGTAATAAATAAAAATAACGCTTTAGGTGGCCTCGATAAATAAGAATATTATAGGTGCACGTCGCGAAAATGCGTAGGCTTTTATGTTTTCACAAGAAAATTCTCCTAAGCTACGTTAATTGCAGTTTTTGTCATTTGCTTTCATTAGAAATTTTTTTGAATGTTTGCATATATTTTTTTGGTCAATGTTTAGGTATGAAAACATCACTTAAAAATGTTTTAGCATTTACAATCTATGGTGAGTTTAACAATTGTTATTGAACAACTATAAGCTGCAGGAATCAGGTTTGAAATGTTTTACCTCATATGCGATATATTGGTTTTATCCTTAAACACCACTGTAGTAGGAAGTTAAATACTTTTTTCTTTACGTGAATGGAACCAGTGGCTGCACTAAACTATTTGAATATTACTTTTTTAAAATTTATTATGCATAATTTTTATTAGTTGAGTATTATGTTTTTATCTTAGAAATATTTTTTACAATATGCCTTACTTCAGTTAGTTTTTTTACTGCTAATTAAAAATATGTCCCCATTTCAATAGCAATATTTCATCTCGTATTCGAAATCACCATCAGAATAAACATAAACGCGGTAATAGCTCACATGTTCCTGATCAGGATAACAACGATGATCTTATGCCACCTACGAAGCAGCATGTTTGTGCACGTCCTTACGACAATTTGGGAACAACCAACTTACGAAAAAATATGGGTCAATCTGTTTGTTACAAGGTGAAATTTTGTTTTTAATGTCTTTCCTTTTTTCTATTATATTGACATTACCTTTTATTACTATATTATCCAATATCTTGTTCTGGTATATATTTTAAATTACTGTCACATGAGGAGTAGCAAAAAAAATTCCGTTTATGTTACTCGTGTTTAATTTGTGTATCCCGTCGCTATATCTCGCAGTCATTTATGTTACTCATGATCATCTATTAGACTCAATATATGTAAATGCTTGATACATTTATGTTACGCTTGTTTTCTCTTTTTTCTGCCCCACTATTGATTTAATTGTTTTGCGTGGTACAAGTTTCCTTCTGTACGGTGCACCCTTTCAACTTCATCAAAGTAACTGAACAACTGAACATGCCACAACATCAAAAAATATGTGAGCTTGGTTTCGGTGAGCTACTTCAGTTTTCTGCTGATGGATTAGAATGTAGTGATCTCTTGGTTTTTTTATGGACAAACTGAATCCAAAGTCCATGATTTTAGAAGTTGGCAATGAAGGTGGTTTGTGTATCAATGAATTATGTGTCAAAAAGGTTTTAGGCTTTCTAGACGGAGACAAGGATCTACCAGGGTCAACTGAATTTGAAAATGCGCTTGCATTAGTGGACTTCAAGAAAACTATTAACATTGAACGCAGCAACGATGTCAAGTGCAACTATCTTGTTGACATGCTGAGGAAAATAAGGATTGATAATTCACTGGCAGTTAGGATATTCGTACTTGTAGTCTTCAACAAATCGTTATTCCCTACAATAGAAAACAGAATAAGAGGACGGGATGCTTTTTTGACGAAGGACATTTCTGATTTTCAAAATATTAACAAGTGCAAGTCAGTGGTCCAAGATTTACGACATGCAGCACTAGCGTGGTCCAGTGAGAGAAAGAATTCCCTACTTGGCTGTGGAATTTTCTTGATAGTGAGTCCTCCTGTTTGTGCTAATTGTCTCTGTTTATAGATATACTTTTTTTGCATCCTTTTACCACTAATTCTAGCGTTTTTTAATTCACATTCTACTAAGTCTAGCGTTTTTTAACACCGCTGCTGTTGTATTTCTTAAATCACATTTACTACTTGCTATACTGTGATGACTTAAAGTTATAACATCTTGTGACGTGTGGTTACTGTTCTACAAATGCACATCCCGACATGGTAATGCTGGCCCACTGAATGGAATAGCAGTTTAGACCATTGCTTTTGCATGCTCATTTTCATTTTATTGTCTTCCTGACACGACATTGCAGTTTTATAGATGATGAATGTTTACGTTATATTGCCTGATTGTCTTGACTGTGATGTTATAAATTCTACTTGGTTGTGTTAGAAGATACCTTTGCAAGGGTACCTATACGCTGTTATTATTCATATTTTTTACACTTCTGCCAAAGTTTCCTAAGAAAGGAACCACTACACCACTTGCTGACAGAGACTGAGTACTTTGCCAATGTTTGCTTCTTTATTGTTTACATGCATGCATGCCGATATGTGCTATGTGTATGCAGATATTTTACTTAGAAAATCTTGATTCTCGAAGCTCCATTCTTCATTCTTCCACACCCCGTGCTAAGTACTTTCATAAATCTATAATAAAAACCTTAATTCGAGAAGACCATCGAAGAGATATGTCTGGTACTGTGACAAATGGAAATCTTGAGGTCCATGTCATTCATTTTTTTACAATTCCTTGATTTTTATTCTTTTATACCAATTTATTATTTTTTTGACATATTGGAACAATTTCTATTTTTTTTGTGCAGCTTAGAAGTTGGGCTGATACTTGTTATGTTCAGATTGAACCACAGTCGAATGTTTCTCCACCTGCTGCAAATTGTTCATCTTTGTGCTGAGGAGCTTGATGTGCTATTTAATGAATTACATGGTACACCTTTAGGGTGTAGGGCAGCTGATGGGCTGAAATTGTTTGCTGATAAATCAAGTCGAGGCATTAATAACATTCTCACTGGTTCCAAATTGATTGTGGAAGCACATAAGGAATTCATACATACAATTTAAAACTTCATTGATGAAGAAACTGTTTCAAAGGAAACAAGTCATGAGAATCATAGGGACAAAGGCACTATCAACGAGAGTGATGGTAGATCAAATGCGGACTCACCATTTTTGCATCATGGTGCAACTCGTTCTGATGAAGCATTAGTTCGTACTCCATCCCGCTTGACTGGTACGTTACGTTAAATTTATTTTAAATGCCAAAACATGATTACATCGAACTGTTATTTTAGGTATGGATCTACAACCTCTACCTTCTGCACATGATATCACTACACTAGAACGGAGCGGAAGTCATGTGCATGACGAACAATACAACCATGTTTGCCAGCATGATGCACTGTTTAGTGACACGCGGGGTGAAGCCACCATCAATGTCAAGCTCGTTAATGTGGACTGTAATGTGTGTAACCTCTTGTAATTATTTTTCAAGTTATTCTTGTTTTATTATTGAACAGTATCATTTTTTGTTGGTGCGTTATTTAGTTATCCTTTACATTGTGTTAATGTTCGACATTATCGCCACTGATCCTCCTAATCACAAATAATTCTCTTTCCTTGTTGTCTAATGAGTACCCATAAAATTACCTGACACGAAATTTTGAATTCTTATTTTTATCTAATTGTACAATCAAATGTATATTTTAACTTCTGATTTCTATATTTGCATTTTTTTCCTCCTTTCTTTCTGCTTTATAGATCATCATTTTTTTTCCTAATGATATCCACTCACGTGCTTTAATCATGTTAGAGGTACGTGCAGTGCAGCGCTAGTAACAAGAAGAAGAACCTGCGTCCACTGCTACCCTTCCACTACGTATGAAATACAAATAGGAGACAAAGATGAGCGACGTGCTAAAAGGAGAATGTCTCTGATAAGCTCAAACGAGACGAGCCTGCTTCAGCGAGGATTTGACAAGGCTAGGTTGAACGTACAAGGAGACGCGTTACAATACAACACGTCTCAGTTAAGTAGGTATCCGAGATGCCCCCTCCTCTCTAACAAATGGGAGACCCGTTTTAATTAAGAGCGACTCATATTTGTTAGGTAACTTAGACGGACTTTGGTTGTAGCACGTCTCCTTTATTATGGAATAAGGCGCGTCTCCCATAACCACTGGTCCGGCATCTCTTTTTTAGGTTGTGGAAGTGGGCCTGTCTCCCATTCCCTCTATAGAGAGACGTGCTTTATATCGGCCCGTCTCGATTTTCTGTTGCCCTTCTATGACCTCCCTCACTACAAGGATTCCGACCTGTTGCAACGATTGTACTGCAACGAATACTAAATCATTGCATTAAGCTTGGCTTTTTGCCATGATTCACTAGTTCGTGGCACTAGGATCTATCGCCATGGAACACAATCGTTGCATTAGGATCTATTGCCACGAATCACTAGTTCGTGGCATCAGGATGCTAATGCAACGGACCACAATCGTTGCATTAGGATCTATTGCCACGAAATACTGGTTCGTGGCGTTACAGCTTTATTGCCACGGAAAACAGTCGTTGCATTAGGATCTGTTGCCACCAATTACTGGTTCATGGCGTTACAGCTTTATTGCCACGGAACACAGTCGTTGCATTAGGATCTATTGACATGAAATACTGGTTCGTGGCGTTACAGCTTTATTGCCACAGAACATAGTCGTTGCATTAGGATCTATTGCCACGAATTACTGGTTACTGGCGTTACAACTTTATTGCCACAGAACACAGTCGTTGCATTAGGATCTGTTGCCACGAATCAGCAAACAATTGCATTTGGACCATAATGCAAGAAACAGAATCATTGCATTAGGATGTGTTGCCACGATACTCTGGTTCGTGGCGTTACAGCTTTAATGCCACAGAACACAATCGTTGCATTAGGATCTGTTGCCACGAATTACTGGTTCGTGGCGTTACAGCTATATTGCCATGGAACACAATTGTTGCATTACGATCCGTTGCCACGAAATATTGGTTCGTGGCGTTACAGCTTTATTGCTACAGAAAACAGTCGTTGCATTAGGATCTGTTGCCACGAATTACTAGTTCGCGGCGTTACAACTTTATTGACACGGAACACAGTGTTGCATTAGGATCTGTTGCCACGGATCAGCAACCAGTTGCATTTGGACCGTAATGCAACGAAAAGAATTGTTGCATTAGGATGTGTTGCAACGATACTCTGGTTTGTGGCGTTACAGCTTTATTGCCACGGAATACAATCGTTGCATTAGGATCTGTTGCCACGAATTACTGGTTCGTGGCTTTACAACTTTATTGCCACGGACCACAATCGTTGCATTAGGATCTGTTGCCACGAAATACTGGTTCGTGGCGTTACAGCTTTATTGCCACGGAAACAGTCGTTGCATTAGGATCTGTTGCCACGAATTACTGGTTCGTGGCGTTACAGCTTTTTTGCCACGGAACACAGTCATTGCATTAGGATCTGTTGCCAGGAAATACTGGTTCATGGCGTTACAGCTTTATTGCGACGGAACACAGTCGTTGCATTAGGATCTGTTGCCACGAATTCCTGGTTAGTGGCGTTACAACTTTATTGCCACGGAACACAGTCGTTTCATTAAGATCTGTTGCCATGAATCAGTAAATAGTTGCATTTGGACCGTAATGCAAAGAAACAGAATCGTTGCATTAGGATGTGTTGCCACGATACTCTAGTTCGTGGCGTTATAGCTTTATTGCTACAAAACACAATCGTTGCATTAGGATCTGTTGCCACGAATTACTGGTTCGTGGCGTTACAGCTTTATTGCCACGGAACACAATTGTTGCATTAGGATCTGTTGCCACGAAATACTGGTTCGTGGCATTACAGCTTTATTGCCACGGAAAATAGTCATTGCATTAGGATCTATTGCCACGAATTACTGGTTCGTGGCGTTACAGCTTTATTACCACGGAACACAGTCGTTGCATTAGGATCTGTTGCCACGGATCAAAAAACAGTTGCATTTGGACCGTAATGCAACGAAGCAGAATTGTTGCATTAGGATGTGTTGCCACGATACTCTGGTTTGTGGCGTTACAACTTTATTGCCACGGAACACAATCGTTGCATTAATCTGTTATCACGAATTACTGCTTCGTGGCGGTATAGCTTTATTGCCACGGAACACAGTTGTTGCATTAGGATCTATTGCCACGAATCAGCAAACAATTTTCGCGTTCTCCTCGGCGTAGTGCTAATCAATGATGTTCATTACTTTTTGCCTCCTGACGACTCGGTGCTGGACTAACGACGCTGATGATCCGTAACATACTCAACGATGTAAAACAATAGGTATTAATGCATCAACAAATATGAGGGGGAGAATACCAACGCACATATTTAAAAGTATGTTGTGGATCATCAGCGTCCTTAGTCCAGAAGCAGGGTAGAAGCGGCACCGTGGCCGCCGCGAACTCGAGAACGGATGAGGAGAAGGCTCATCGCCAACAGATCGAGGGGACGGAAGCTACACGACCGCTATGGGCGATGAGCCTTCCCCTCGATCCGTTCTCGAGGATTGCAGAAAATTTATTTCCGCCCGCCTAGGCCCAGAGCCGGGCCTGCCTTTAAGACCATCCGCAGTGGTTCACAGTAAAAAGGTGATGGGACGTGGAGCGGTTCCAATTGAATTCAAAGATGCGCATGCAGGATGCATAACCTCTGCAGTACTGCAGGTGCAGTAAAAGTCACTGACATGTGGCCCCATGGCCAGCCAGACCCACATGTCAGTGACTGTTACTACACCTGCAGTACCGCAGGTGATTTCAACGCATGCGCTATGCGCGTCTAAGGCGCCTCAGTGACTGGCGCGCACGTAAGCTCGGTGCGCCCGGTCGCATCAGCCGCCTATACAATAGGTTTCTCCTATATATGCATGCTCGTCTCTGATGAGTGTTGCACTTGTTGTGTTTCTCCTATGCGCGCTCGTCTTTTGTTCAGCCCCGTTTGCATCAAAAGAAACTCACGGGACAGTTTAAAGGGATGGATTCCTCCAGAAGTGAAACATGTGCTTTAAAAAATCTAGGTTCTATAAATTTTGGCTTCACTAATAATAAAGTTGTATAAATTGCTACTTCTATACAGGTTCGTAATTAAGTACAACTAGATATAAATGCAGTGATATAAACAAGGATTAAAATAAAGCATACGCATAAAATCTCTTCAACCAGCAACACAGTTATATAAACAAGGATTAAATACTAGATATAAACGTCATGATACCGTACTATTCGTCGCGGATGTGAAAACGTCGCGATACCATATTATTCGCCATGAGTGTGAAATCGTCACGATACGGTACTATTCGCCACCGATGTGAAATCGTTGCAACACCATACTATTCGCCACGAATGTAAAAACGTTGCCATACCGTACTATTCGCTACGGATGTGAAATCGTTGCAACACCGTACTATTCGCCGCGAATGTGAAAACGTCGCGATACCATACTATTCGCCACGAGTATGAAATCGTCGCGATACCATACTTATCGCCATAGATGTGAAATCGTCACAAATAATGTACTATTCGTTGCAATACGTTAAATCATCACAATATGTTAAACCATTGCAATACCATACTATTTGCCACGAACGTGGAGTTGTTGCAATACCATACTTTTGGCCACGAATGTGGCATCGTTGCAACACCGTTATTGTCGTTGCAATACGTTAAATTGTCACAATATGTTAAACCGTTGCAATACCATACTATTTGCCACGAACGTGGAGTCGTTGCAATACCATACTTTTGGCCACGAATGTGGCATGATTGCAACACCATTATTTTTTTGCCATACGTTAAATCATCGTAATAAGTTAAACCGTTGCAATACCATACTATTTGCCACGAACGTGGAGTCGTCGCAATACCATACTTTTTTGCCACGAATGTGGCATCGTTGCAACACCGTTATTTTCGTTGCAATACGTTAAATCGTCGTAATACGTTAAACTGTTGCAATACCATACTATTTGCCACGAACGTGGAATCGTTGCAATACCATACTTTTTACCACGAATGTGGCATCGTTGCAACACCGTTATTTTTGTTGTAATACATTAAATCGTCGCAATACGTTAAACTATTGCAATACCATACTATTTGCAATGAACGTGGAGTCGTTGCAGCACCATACTTTTTGCCACGAATGTGACATCATTGCAACACCGATATTTTTGTCGCAATACGTTAAATCATCGCAATACGTTAAACCGTTGCAATACCATACTATTTGCCACCAACGTGGAGTCGTCGCAATACCATACAATTTGCCACGGATGTCAAGTCGTCGCAATAACCTATTGCCGCGGCTGTTATCGCCACGAGTCGGAAAAATTATCGCGACGTTCTATTTCGTTGCGATAATAACCTATCACGACAAATTTCGACCTATTGCAACGATTTTTTTCGTCGCAACAAACCAGAATCCTGGTAGTGCTTGCTGTGGCAGCACATGTGGCTACAAGATCTGCCTTGTTCTTAGCCTGTTCTTTCCCTCCTTCATTCTAAAAGTCTTGTGGTGATTATAAGTAGATCTTAAAACAAAGGGTTAGTACTCTCCTGCTCTCTGTTCCTTACTATTTTTTACCTTTAGATCTTGAATATCAGTGGCTTCAAATTTCTTTGATTTAGCTCTTCTTTTTGTATGTAGGTGTCGTCGGATCAAAGTTAGATGTATGGGCCACGCCTTTGCAATGAATATGTCCAAGGGGTAGATGCATTTATAGCTTTCGCGAAAAAACACATGTTGGACAACATTAGAGGGACTATTTGTTGTCCTGAGGGGAGGCTCACAGGAAAAGGGACCATTGGGAAGAAGGCTATAACTTCAAATTCACATTTGTTCTTCTGCGCTTATTTCCACATGGTCCAACACATGTCCATGGTGTCGGAGTACCTCGATAAGCACAAGGAACTGGTGCTTAGAGACAATCCTGGCCGCAATGAATCATGGTTAGCAAATGAACACAGGAGAAAATTCATTGGCTGGCTCCAGGATCGGATTTCTCACTCATCGGATACTCAAACAAGTGAATACCTAAAAAATTGGCTCGTGGTCCTATATTCATAGTTATTACATATCAAGCGTACGACATAAATAGATACACGTTCTACACTGTAGAACAAGATAAGAAAATCACATATCAGAATAGTGATGTCCGTGTTGATGCTTATAATGCTGCGAGCAAGGACAAAGACATGTACTATGGTAAAAAAACAAGAGATCTGGGAGCTTGACTTTCAAGGCTTCAAGATTCCTCTTTTCTGTTGCAACTGGGTTGATGGAATCAAAGGTGTCGTACAAGACAAGTACGGTTTCACTAGCGTTGATCTTAATCGTCAAGGATATAACTGGGAGCCTTTTGTGTTAGCAGAACATGTTGCTCAAGTGTTCTATGTTCCAGACACTACAAATAAAAGACTTAAGATGGTTATACATGGAACACGACGAGGTCAAGGTGGACATGGTGCAAGAAAATACGAAAAACCTGGAGCTCGAAGTGCCACCGGACGATACAACGCTGACTATGCGGGATGCAGTTACTAGAAGGGTTCATTGGAGACAGAGCCTTATTGTTGTTGACCCAGCAGCAGCAGCAGCTTCCGCGTCGACCGCTTCAATGTCTCCTGAGGCACGTCTGCTTCTGCATCGAAATCATGAACAGATGGATCTGTCTCCAAATCTAGAGCTATCATTGCCTCTAGTTATAGAGAAGCAGCAGAAGTCTCCAATTGGAGAGCAGTTGCCTCTAGTTACAGAGAAGCGGCATCTATCTCAAACTATAGAGTTGCCACACAACTCTCCACTTGAAGAGCAGCCGCGTCGGTCTCCACCTCGCACTCCATGTGCCCTGCACCCTACACTTGATCACCCGCCAGCAAAGCCGGGGAAGAATGTACGTGCCAAGAACAAGGGTCTGTTGCAGCGGCGATTATCGTCGAAGGAAGGTTGGAAAAAACCAATGAAAGAGTCGGAACCTAACCCGAGGGCACGGAAAGCTATGATGCATGCAGACCTGAAGTATAAAAAGGAAAAGCCGATGTTAACTGCGGTAGCACTCAAACAAGTTGGTAAACCTTGTGTTACCTTCATTAATACTACATGGAAAATTACAAAAATAATGATACCATACTAGTGGCAATGAAGGATAAAAACGTTCTCTCGGGTGATGGCGCTTTTGACATCTCATGGTCAAATCTCTATGACCTTTTCAGCCTCGACGCGTTGGATGTCTCCCTAATACGCTGCTTCACATTGTAAGTCTCCTAAAAAACTAGGTTCTTCAATACAAGTGTTATATGTGACAAATTTGGCATTTTGCGTGTACGCACCAGCAATAACATGCTCATCATAATACGCAAAATGTGTCTGTAGCATATCTTGACCTGCAAGTACCAGCGAGGACATATATTCAAACGTCGAGCAGCAGAAAAAATGTTCAATATTTGTTGAGAGCAACAAAACAGTACGGTGATAAGGACCTCCTAGTCATACCGTTCAACTCGGGTAACTATTGGGTAACCATAGCAATATCTACATGGTACGACCAGGTCTGGTACTGTGACTCCTCAAGGCCGACAGATGAAAAAACTGGCGAGCGAAAGAACCAGTCATGGAACGATATCTCTTCTATTATTGACGAGTAAGTTCTTTCTTCACTTTAGTTTCCTTGCGTGATAATTTTACATTAACTGTAGATGTTTTTGTTTAGGGCTTTTAGACAAGTAAAAGGAAAACGCTGACAGCTTACACATCATACTGCATTTGACGTCCCACAACAAGCTCCGAGCAACACTTGCGGCTTCCACGTCTGCCTACACATGGCTTTATTTGGACAGCAACCTAATTGCATTGTATGTGTAAGTGCATTTATTTTACTTTATTACTAATCTTTTTCTAAATATCATTTTATCGTGCGGTAGGACTACGGGCCGCCTTCACGAACGCTGAAGGTCGTAGCCTTGAACAAGTTAGAGATGTCCTATGCATGTTTGTCATTTCTAAAATCATTAATTCAAACGGAGAATTTCATTACCCAATAGAGGATTATGTGACAGTTATTCTTCGTGTAAATTAGTTACATGTTAAGTTGGATGAACAATGGAATCTTGAGTAAATATTTACTTGGTAACAACGATTTACACTTTGTTAATATTTGATTGGTCAATGTGTGTACACTTTATTAATATTTGGTTTGTTACATGTTAATCTGGATGAACAAGAGACATTTGGCTATACATATGTTTCTATATGTGTATGTTGCTGACACAGGCAATGCGGCTGCCAAATCCTGGCTAGCTCCAGGATGCAGCCGGTAACCAGGATAATAAGGGGTGGGAGCACCTAATAGGAGAGTCTCCTGTTAGCGCCGCACTGAACCTGCCTGCAAACAATCCATGACGCGTTGTAACAGAGGATGTCTTGGATTACCTAAATAATGAAGACACAATTTCTTATAGCATGTCTCAAATCAGTCAGCATATGTGCGACGGGCAATCATAAAGCCAGTCTCGGATCAGTCAATATATATGCGACATGCTTTATTAGAGCGTGTCTCTCCTGTACAATGATGGGCGACGCGCGCCATGCATGTCTCCAATGACCTCGTAAAGCCCGTCTGGTAAGACTCAAAGAAAGGAGACACACTTTCTTTGAGCTTGTCTAGTACTTAGTTTGATCAGCGACGTGCCTGCCGCTCGTCTTTGATGACAACATAATGCGAGAGGCGACGATCGAGACGCACAGTTTGTTCGTCTCCCTTCTTCGTTCGGGCTCGTCTCGAATGATCCTTTCTTACATAGTGTTCATTTATTATTTCAGGTGATGGATCATCATTTATTCATTCATGTAATGTTACTATTGATGACCTTTCTTACACACACACACACACTTGTATCCAGGATCTTCCAAATGTGTCGATCGATACTACTATACCTGCTGCTAGAGCCGAAGGATGCTTGGATCCAAAGTCGCCTACACTTGGTCTTGTTTATGCATTTCTGAAATTTTCTTTTTTTTTCCTTAGTACCCACTTTACATCAATCTACTAACATGTATCTCTTTTAGTCAATAACTTTCATCCAACAAACGAGTCTATGGAGAAGTCATTTCAGCACTCTTCTAAGGTCGGTAGCACCCATATAATCTGCAACCAGGTGCACCCTTTATTTAAGATTTATTTTCTAATTCTGTCATCCTCATTACAAACTTCATGTATTTAATTTTTTTATGTCCTGCATTCTAAATATCCAGCATCAAATTGAAAATGGTGCTGCATCTTTGGAAACAAACACCTTGGTTGGAGCACGAAATGATTCAACAAATACCGCTGCGATAAGCATGGTAGATGACAGTGCCTTTTATTGTACTTCAATGATTGCGAAAACACAGGGCGATTCCGAATACCATATTCGTGCTTGACCTCACTTTAATAGGCTTGTCAATGTTCCTCCAAGATACAGATCTCCATTCAAATGCGTAACACCGAGGCCACCAATTGACATTATTAAAGCACAGGTTGTAAGGAGTAAAATTTGCACACAACTTAAGGATAAGAGGTATATGCCCATTGTTTTAGTTATCATCACTTTGTTGTATCACACTGTACATTAGTTATGCTTTAAAAATTTATTTTAACTTGTTCTTTGCTAGGGATTTTGTTACTCGAGGACCATCTCAATGTCTGAGATGTAACAATGTTGCAGAATCTTTCTCGGATGGAGCTGCAATGTTCAAGTCATTTATGACATATTTTGTGGACTGCATACGCGCTGAGGAAGACATATTGGGGCCCAAATGCATTGGTTATAGGGTGTTTCTTTCCGGATATCTTGGTGTATGTCCTTGTCACATGAAACTTATTTAACCTTTTACGTTCCACCACTTTTGTCTACCATCTATATATTACTCTATGAATTAATCCCATTCTTATTATCTCCTCCTAGGAAATGCTCAACCACGATGAAGAACAACAGCAGGTTATGTATCCAGACCTTGCTGCTTTTATAAAACTTCAAGCTGACATTGGTGACCTTGATATTTTCAAAGTTAAGCTTTGTAAGTCGAGTTGTTGATCTTCTCGCATTATGTGTGTTAATTAGTCTTTCTTCGACCTAATTTTTTCCCTATTACTTTCAGTTCTTTGTGCCTATTCCCTAGAACAACTACTACACAGTAAACTGCTTGAACATGGTCGATAAACGAATTGACATACTTGATTCTAGCAATCAATGTCACAAAGATTTCCGCACGGTTGTTTCAGCTAGGGTTGTGACGAGGCTTAATGAATTGCTACAGAAGCTATCAGACGGCAAGTTTAAATATTTTTCCAGATGGAAAAGACCTGTTATAAAAGTGATGTGGGGGGATGTGCCCAATGATTCCCGCTTCATTGCAATGAATGTTATGGAGATCTGGGATGGTAATAAGCTCCATACAAACGAAAATAAGGTATGATTTTATCCCATAATTTGATATTGTTGTCTAATTTTTTAGTTGAGTTACATTTCCTACTTTTTTGGTCTGCTATCTTCTCACAATACCAATTATAGATGCATCACATAGTAGTTACCAAATTCATCTTCATTACATTTCATATTCTGTCAAAAAATTTAGCTGTATTTCATAATATGCAAACGCGTTAAATGTTTGTTACTGTTAATAGTCCCCATTTACGTGTGTTAATTTATTTATTAACTCGTTATTCAGTCAAACCAATACTGTTCTGGTGATGCACTTTGTTTCAGTATATTCATTTGCTGCTAATTGTTATTGTTTCCACGATTTCATTTTCGTATGTACGAAGCTGTAAATTATTATTCAGCCTTTTATATGTTGTACCAGTAACACACAATATTGTACCTGCTGACAATGTAGATCAATGTAGCACATACTGTTGTACTACACTAAGAAATCTAATCCTATTTAACATTACAGGCAAAAATTGCTTAATTGAGGTCCGATATGTTGTATTACATGTTGTACAACTCAGTCAATCAAGTGAAGCAGCTACCTTATGGATTAGATGAATACAAGCTGTCTCAGTCAATGCATCCTGCGGACTGAATTACATATTACCTTATGTTCTAGCCTTTTTTTTTGAGACCATTAATATATGTCAGTTTATTTGTATCTTTTTTTAGATCATGAATCTATGTCAGTTTTTTTTTAGATGAATATAAGCCGTCTCAGTTTATTTTTTTTTGTTTTGAGACCATGAATCTATCTTCCTGTTCAATTGATTGTTCTTGATGACTCTTTTCAGGATCATGTAGTTAACCATTACCATCTAACTCGACTTCAGTACCTTGTGTGTTTGTCTTCTATACATGTATGCAGCCTCCATACCTGAATATGTTAATTTTTGTGATCGGATTGACTGATGCTCTGATGTGAAATTATTGTTGATACCTGTTTTGGTATCACTACTGCAGCCAGCCTTAGGCACCGATGTGCCGATCTGTTTTTTTGAGTCCTCGTGCATCTACATCTGCTAGCACAAGCAAAATAACCATAAATGGCTGAGCAGACATTCATTGTTCTCCACTAGGTACTATTTCTGCAGGCATTGTCGGGTACTACAAGCCATGAAAAATTAGATTAATTTTTTGCATTAATATCGTTCATTTTTAAAATTGGTACAACTGTATATATGCAACCCCTACAATAATTTCACTCAATTCTACACTTTGCAGAATACGTTTCAGATCAGGTCCGCTGTGTACAATGTGCGTTTCAGGCTACCATGTTGACCAATGTTTTTTTTTTGAGGAATTTAAAATTTTGGTATACCTTTCCACCATAAGTTAGAAACAGTATATCCAGAATATATTTGATATTCCATCATATATGTTTTCCATATATTCAAGTTCTGTTATGGATTTGTTTAGTTTACTCCATGCACATCTGAAATTTTTATTATACCTCAACGACAAAAATATTAAAATAAAATATCAATTATGCCTGGGTACGCTGGTTTGTTCACAAGTATTATTACGAGGACACATCACGTTAGGTTCGTACAGTGCATGGTTTAGGCTACCACGTCGATCAATGTTACTTTTTTTATAAAAATAATCATGTGGCTCCCTGTTTGACCATAAAAGTACAGCCAACGTATCAATATATTTTAGATTTTCCAACACGTATGTAAAGAATGGTTTTTCCATAATATAAAGTAGTATATGTTAATACAACAAAGTATGGGCACCCTATATGTCCCTCTATGGCTGTCACAACTGACAAACAATCAACAATTTCGGAGTCATCGATTGAAGCCCATTTCATTTTACTCATCTTCCACTGAATCCCATTCCTCATGGCATTCCTCTTTAGCAGCAGCCAGCATGAACTCCTGTTCCAATTGTCTATTTATTTGTTGTCTGCCTCTCTTTGTTCCCATGGTACCCCTTCTTTTCCTTCCTCTTGCATCCACATTTGGGTTTAATAGACATGTTGTTGAATAGTGTCCTGCGTACAAACCACAAGTACTGCACTGTCTTGTCCTTTTTCTTTTTTTTTGTCAGTGTTTGCCCCCCGTCTCTTCACAACGAATACCCGTGTTTATGCGTCTGTTTCGCTTTGTTTTAGCGCATTGTGGAGCACTCATAGATACATCACTCTCTTCAGCTACAGGTTCTGCACTATCCATATTTGGTTCCTCTCTTTCTGTTGATCCATCATGTGTCCTAATTGTAAGGGCTGAAGGACCAATGTCTGCTAGAATTGTCTCTGCCATCATGCACAACTCTTCAAATTTCTCACAACCCTTCATGAAATTTGTGCTTGACTTGCTGCATGCCTCACCGCTGCCGTAGCTAATGTCACTAGCTTCGACGTTCTAAATTGCTCAGTTGTGTAATCTGGCCCAACCGTCACAATGTCTTGCCTATCCCACATCAGTTGTTGTCTTGCGTCCTTGGTGTACCTCTTCAAAATATATTTTGCTAGAACTTTCTATGGAGACCAGATTCCCGATATTCTAGGAATCGCAATTGGGTGCTGCCATGCGATGCGGCACCCAACAGCACACAGAAAAAGATGCATCGTATTACATAAAACAACATAGTATTATACAAGCTTTGTCTTTTACAAATAATCCACATTTAAATACACTACAGCGGAAGCCTAAGCTCTCGACACTCAAGCCTAAGCTATGCAAAAGTCATTCCGTTCATCCTGTGAACGGAATCACACTAGCAACACACAAATCACATCACGGCGGCGTGCAGGGTTCCCACTCGGCCGTGTAACCCGACGGGGGCAACGTCTCACCAGCGAACCTTTCATCAAATACGCCATCATCTGCAGCAAAAACTTAAAATAGCAACCGTGAGCACGAAGGCTCGGCGAGACTTAACCATTTCCACTAAACATGGAACTCTATATGCAGGATATACGTAAGATAGCACAACAGTTTGCAATAAAAGACTCGCCTAAGTGTTAGTCTTTACTTTCAGCTTTTAGCAGCAAATTAAGGCTTCATGAATCTGAAATTTAGTGAACAATGTGATATAAACATACAAGCACCAATACATGATTATTCCATAAAGCATGATTTAATATTATTCAGCTCCAAGTAATTAACTACGTCACAACTCAGTGAACAAGTGATACTCAATAACGGCGAGGGACGGCGACTCCAATCGATATACACCAGCAGGAATACCCGAATAGCACGACACATACACCCATACTCGGAGTTGCGAAGGCACACTCCACTGATGTTGTATGTAGCAATCTTTCACTCGCTACCTACATGCCAAACCAGTCCCACCGCTACATGCAGGAGGCCCCCACACGGAGTACGACGTACCCGCTGGCAGGTTTACACCTTGCCGCTCAACCCGCACATATAAGGCGGTGGGGTTTGCCTTGACGCTAAGGTGGACAAGTTACATCGGTTTACTGGGTCCCATATATCATTCAAACTTGCTCAATAGGGCCGCACACGGATCGGTCCTTGACCGACACAGGCACAGCTGCAGCTCACTGGCCCCTATGTTTTGCTGCTCCTAATCCATGCCCGGTCTCATATTTAACCAAATGGTGAATCTCTCACTCGACCAATACCGTGTGAACCCAATTCCTGAACTCGCGAGTAGATTCCAACTACTCGACTTCTACCGAAGAAACCATAACATTAAGCATAGCATGGACACATCGAGGACTTAACCATATACCTTTCTATCATGGGTGTTCTGGTCATGCAAGTGGGATACTCCAAATGCACAATACATTGTAACCCATATAGTGTGATACAAATAAAATTTCGAAACACTGTTAAATGGAAACCAGGGCTTGTCTAGCTAATGGGAATAAATTTAGTCTCCGGATTGATGACTTCTAGTGCCTCCGGGGTCTCCTCGAGCTCGGCAACTATTCAATATGCAAAGAATAATGCAAGTCAATCAATATTGGTATTATTGCATAGTTTAAGGAAAGAAAGTTAAGTATATTAAAGGATAGCCACTGGTTCTGTAAATTTTATAGTGGACATTAGGTGATATGAGTGAGGTTCTAGCAAAAATTAGGCTAAGTTCATGGAAGTCTCTGTTGTATAAAATTCAATGTATATAAACCATTCCCAGAATTTTCATGGGAAATATGGAACTTTAACATGGCCAAAAGTTGGTGTTCTGTTTATAGGAGGTCAAGAGTCACTCAACAAAATTGGTTTCACAGTTTTCTAAGCAGTCTACTTTGATATATTGAATTTAGAAGTTTGGACAAATTGCTGAAATGTTTCTAGACATTTTGGAATTTTTAGGTATATAGAGATGGGAAACAAAACTTGTCTATTCAAATTAACTCAACTAGACCTGAAATGTTTACTGGAATGATGTGGACAAATTTGAGAATTTTTGAATGAATGGAGCACCAGTAATTAATTCCAAATACATTTTGATTCATGGAATTATTGAGGATAATTTATGGATTTTCATACAGTTCCAAGTGCACCACTTGAAAGTACAGATCATCCTGGTTCCAACAAAAAAAAATTTGGAATTTTTGGACGAGTATTCTAGGAGATATTGAATTTTAAAGTTGGAGCAAAATCTGGAATTAAATTTAAATGGGAAAGTTTGAATAATCAAGGGGGCCCATGGGTTTAAAATCGTCTAATAGGTATAAAGCCACACGGGGCCATAGAGTTAACGGACATAGCCACATGCGATTGCATAGCCGTAGCAGATCCAGGGCGCACGCATTAGGCTGACGGTCGGGCCCCACGGGCCTTCATCAACCTCGCGCCTGGGGGCGCTCTGGCGGCGCCCAATGGCGGCACCTCGCCGGCGCCTCGCCGCAGCCTGACTTGGGGCAAGCCAGCCTGCCCGACATGCCGCCCCCACCTAAAAATTGATGGGGAAGTCTATGGTGAGGCACCCGACGGCGATTGGCGGCCGGAGATGGCGGTGCGACAGTGGTGGGCGGAGCTAGGGTTTTGGCCATGTCGGCCAGGCCCTACGGTGCTCTGTTTTGTACGGGAAGACCACCAAAATGCCCCTGAAAACATAGGGAACATGGGAGAGGCTGCTAAAATGGTTCAAACTCGCTGGAATGGAGAGTCGGCGGTAGACCGACGGTGATAATTACGTCGGTTGGGGAAAACTCGGTTTTCTCAGGGTATAGTCGATAATTAGCTTTGGTTTTTCTTCGAGATGAAGCGTCTGGTCGTGTAGAACAATAAAGCTCACGTGCACAAGGAATAATCAAACGTAGAAAAGGAATTTCACGCGCAACCTAGCTCTGCTCATAATTGAAGCTCGTTGGAAGAAAAGAAAATACAGGGGCTATGGTCCATGGCATGGGATGAAATTTTACGAGCACGTTCTACAGATATTTGCGCACCTTTTTCCTTCATGGACCAAGGTGAGAAGAAGCTTGTATCGCCGGGTCGACGGTGATCAGAGAGGCAGCAAGCAGGGGAAATTTTCCGGCAGCCACGGTTTCGAGTTTAACAGCTTCGGGGGTGGCCTAGCTGCATAAGAAACTGATCATAAGGCTGCGCAAGATGTTGGCGAGTGAGGAGAGGCAAACAAAAGTGATCAACTCTGACTACCTTTGCTCCAATTCGGGTGGACAGAGAAGAAGTCGGGAGAGGAGCAGAAATGGCGCCGGAACTTCAATAGAGAAAGAGTGGTCAACTCAGGGATTTAGAGGGGGATAAGGAGGAGCCTTGGGAGTGCTTTATGCAGCTGTAGGCGAACTCAAGCAGGCAGGCAGCTCTGTGGCATTTGCATGCCTTGAGGTGTCACCCTGGGATGAAAAGAACAGAGACTCTTACATTGACAGGTGGGTCCCACTTGCTGCTTATCCACACCTTCACTGGACATTAAATCCTACAACCTAAATCAGTCCAAAATTTGCTAGATATTTGTGGGGAGTCCAAATTGAGTTGGGAGACTTTAATTCTGAAATCAAATTGTTGATTTGACCAGGTTTCAACTGAATTCAAACTTGAATTTGAATTTGATATGAATTTAATGTAGCTATTAAATTAAATAGCAAACTTGCTTCAAAAATTAAGAAAGTTGGCAGGGAGTCTACTTGAAATATTTGGAATCCAATGGTTAACTCAAATCTTCAAGTTAACTTCATTTGAACAGTAGCTATCTTTATTTTTTTGAATTCCCTCATTTGGAGTTTGAATTTATTTGTTTTTCTCATTTCCTTTTTATTGCTTTTTATTTCTTTTTGAATTCATTTTTATTTATTTTCCATCGAAAGGGAAAGTGAAGGTCGAGGACGAAAAGAAGAAGAAGGGGAGTAGTCACACCGACTACTCCTGATATCTTTCTAACTACAATCGTCTTAACTCTAACAATAACCATTACTAATCTATTCCTCTGGGAAAAGCCCCAGACTTCGATGACAATGACTACTCAATGTGGAGGCAGAACATGAAAATGCACTTAATCTCACTCAATCCTAGTTTATGTCATATTATGTTTACAGGAATAGATATTCCGAACAACGATGAAGAGCTTACACCAAATCAAGAGCAAGCAATTTATCGGAATGCTCAAGCTGAGCAGTCATTACATCCTCTCTAAGTCGGGACGAGTTCACCAAGGTGGATGGGCTCGAGATTGCAAAAGAAGTCTGGGACACTGCACTTGAAGGCGATCGTCATGTGCAATAACCGAAGATTGAAATGATCGAAGGCGAATTGGGAAGATTCGCCATAGAAGAAGATGAGTCGCCACAAGACATGTACAACAGGTTAAAGGCGCTCATCAACATGGTCCGAGCATACGGAAGCAAGAAGTGGAACGATCACAAGGTGGTGAAGCTCATCCTTAGAGCTTTCATGCCTTGCAACGTCCCCTTGTGCTCGATGATTAGAGAAAGCCCCAGGTACAAGAAATTGATCCCCGATGAGCTGCTTGGGAAAATCATCAAGTTCGGGATGATGGAAAAGCGGGAAAAGCATGTCAAGGAGATTGCCGACCTCACCTCGGCAAAGAAGAAAGGGGACGCTTTGAAGTACACTTGCAAACCCTTGTCAAAAGAAGCTCGAGAAGCTCAGCAAGATGAGGACAATGACGATGAGAGCAGCAACATAGGAGAGGAAGATATGATCCTATTGATGAAGAGATTCAAGAGAATGATGAAGAAAAGAAAAGGGGGTAAATCGAGTGAAGGAAAACACAAAGAAAAATCAAGACCAAAGTGGAGGCGGGCATGCTATAATTGTGGCGAATATGACCACTCTATAGTTGATTGCCCATACGAAGAAAACAAGAATAAAACAAAGGAAACAAAGCCTCAACCCAAGAAATTCTTCAAGAAGAAGAAGCAAGCTAGACAAGTGCACCTAGGAAAGGAGTGAGACTCAAACGATGAGTTCTCCTCCGAAAAGGAAGAGGAGATGCTAGCATAGCCATAGAGAAGACAATTAAGAAGTCCACCCTCTTCTCAACTCTCGGCGCATGGAAGGGCAACGACACTTGCCTCATGGCAAAGGAAGGTAAATGGAAGGTAACAACCAAATCCTCTTCCTTGCATTCCTATTCTAGTGATAGTGAAGTCGCTAGTGATAATGAAGACATGCTCGTTGGCTTGGATAAGAAAACAGTTGCGAAAATGAAATTTCTACTTGATCAGCTTGTTGAGAAGTAGAAGTTGATCAACCGTCAAGAAGATATGATTATCTCCCAAAAGGAGGAATATCTTGAACTTGACAAGCTTCTCGAACTTGAAAAAGAGTGAGGCAAGTCACTTGAGCTTGAGTTAGCTTCAAGAAAGGAAGCTTTCTTGAAGTTAAGTGACTCAAATACTACCATCAAGGATGAACTTGCTAACCTATCCAAGGTTAAGAAGATCCTTGAGGTACAAGTTGAGTCACTCAAACATAGTGACCCCTCATCCTCTTCAAGCTCACCTTCTGAACCCCTTAAAATTGAAGCTACTATTACTTGTTCATGTGCTAAAATTGACACTAGCTCGAAAGACAAGTCAACCTCTACCAAGGACAAGCATCCTTCTCAAAGTGGCATATTTGACAAGGAGAAGACCAAATATGCACGTAGTGCATACTTGGTCACAATACCTTCTAATGTCAAATATGGCATTGGGTATTCTTATGGTGAAAAGCAATATGCTAGAAGCCATAAAAATATCAAGGAGAACATTGCCTTTGTGAAGGGAAACCCCTCTCAAGCTAGAAAGCCTAAAGTCAACACATACGAGTATCGGACTAGTCCGGTATCCGCACGGACAAGTTCGGTCCTCCGGACAAGTCCGGTTTCCCGGACTAGTTCTGTTCATAAACAACAATAACTATTATTCAACACTTTCGATGCATCCTATGTTCTAATGAGAAGTAATTTTGGTAAAGTTTATGCTAATTATGTTGGGCCATGCCATGGGAACACCAAGTCTCATGTGTGGGTGCCCAAATCTCTTGTAACTAACCTCAAAGGACCCAATCAAGCTTGGGTACCTAAAACCAAGGCATGATTTGTTTTTCTAGGCCTATTCCTCCGGTGGATCGAAATGGGTGCTGGACAGTGGATGCACCAACCATATGACCGGAGAAAGAATGATGTTCATTGAGTACAAAGAGAATGAGGATCCAAGCGAGGGCATCTATTTTGGAGACAATAGTCAGGGAAATGTGCTCAGTACCGGTAAAATTTCTATATCGTCTCAACATACTCTTTCTTATGTGTAACATGCCGATACCTTAGATTATAAACTACCATCCATATCTCAATTAAGTGACAAAGGTTATAATCGCTTGTTCACTAATGAGGGTGTGACCGTCTCTAGAAGGGGTGATGGTTCCATTGCATTCAAGGGTGTGTTAAAGGGAAAGCTTTACCTTGTTGACTTCAACAAAAATAAAGCCGAACTTGACACATGCTTGATTGCAAAGACCAACATGGGTTGGTTGTGGCATAGACGGCTAGCGCATGTTGGTATGAGGAATATTCAAAAACTCCTCAAGGGCGATCACATCCGAGATTTGAAGGATGTTGTTTTTGAGAAAGACATGCCTTGTAGCGCGTGCCAAGCCGGGAGGCAAGTTGGAGCATCTCATCCCGCGAAGAACTTCATGACTACAACAAGACTGCTCGAGCTACTTCACATGGACCTTTTCAGTCCAATTTCTTACATAAGCATCGGCGGTAACAAATATGGCTTAGTAATTGGTTATGACTTTTCGCGCTTCAGTTGAGTTTTCTTTTTGCATGATAAGACAAAAACTAAAGGAACCCTCAAGAAGTTTCTCAAGCATGCCCAAAATGAGTTCTCATTGAAGGTCAAGAACATACGAAGCGACAACGGCACGGAGTTCAAGAACACTCAAGTTGAGGAGTACGTAGACGAAGAAGGCATAAAGCATGAATTTTCAGCACCTTATTCCCCTCAACAAAACGGATTGCCGAAAGGAAGAACTGAACCCTCATAAAGATGGCGAGAACCCTCGATTTTCCATCTTTGATGTAATCAGCGCAACCCTCAATCACTTCTTCAGTGGTGTATCCTTCCATAATTGAACCTTCTGGGTGAGCACAGTTCCGCACATAACCTTTTAATACTCCTATATATCTCTCCAACAAAAACATATGATGTAAATATAGTGGCCCCAATGTTTTTATCTGATCAATAAGATGTATGATTAGGTGTACTTGCATATCGAAAAAGGATGGTGGGAAACACATCTCAAGCTTGCACATTGTCTCGATGATGTATGTTTTCAGATAGACTAAATCTTCACGTGCTATCACCTTTTGCGATACTGCATTGAAGAAGTAACACAAACGTGTGATGACAACTTTTATATGCTCAGGTTTGATGACTCTTATTGCAATGGCAAGGAAAACTGTCATCATCATGTGAGAGTCGTGAGAATTATAACCGAATAAAGACAAGTATTTCATCAAGACTAGTTTGCGAATATTGGATGAGAAACTCGTGGGCACTTTGATCCCACGCAAGCATTCACAAATTGCTTTTTTTTTCTCTTCTAGCGTCAAGTTGTAGCTGGCTGGGGAAGGTAATGCTTCCCATTTGCCTTTTCTACTGGATGAAGCTCTGGTCTCAAATCAAGATTTACTAGGTCCATATGTGAATTTAATCCATCCTTTGTTTTCCTCGGCATGTCCAGCAAGGTCGCAATGGTGCTGTCAAATACATCCTTTGTAACGTGCATCAAATCAGTACTATGGCAAAATTCCAGATTCTTCCAATATGAAAGATACTTGAAAAAATTGATTGTTTCTTGAAATCCATGTCAGTTGTATCATCCGAAGATATACTTTTCTTTCTCTTAATTCCTTTACTATTTTTGCCCTTACCGAAAGCAATACGAATGTTCCTGACCATTTCAAACACAAGTTTTCCACTGTAAGGTTTTGGTGCGGTATCTTTTTTGATTTTGTTATCACATTGTTCTTTCATCTTCCTATACTTGTGTGTATCTGTCAAGAACTGTCAGTGTCTCGTGTACACCGTCTTTCTGAATGAAGTGAGGTATAGAAATCCAGTTCTATCCATGCACCTAACACAACCTTTCTTTCCTTTCATTTGTCCCGATAATGTAAACAGTCCAGGATAATCATGCACAGTAATGAATATCATTGCTCTTAGCGTGAAATACTCCGTATTGTACTCATCCCATGTACGTACCCCTTCATTCCACAATTTCGCCATATCTTCCATTAAAGGTTCCAACAACACGTCAATTTTGATGCCAGGTTGTTTCGGACCTTGGATAAGGACAGATAACAAGATATATTTCCTTTTGTGACACAACCACGCCGGTAGGTTGTACACTGTTAAGACCACGGGACATGTGCTGTGTATGCTCCTTTTTTTACCAAACGGATTCATTCCGTCTGTACCCAAGGCACACCTCACATTTCTGATTTCCTTCGCGAATTCTAGATACTGAATAACAAAATTTTTCCCCTGCGTTGCATCATCAGGGTGTCGTATATGTTTTTCATTCTTCTTGCATTGCTCGGAATGCCAATGCATAAGTTCAGCCTCCCAAGGGTTTGAGAACAAACGCTTCAAGCGATCAATTACCGGAAGGTACCACATCACCAAGGCAAGAATTTTTCTCTTATTCCTCCCGTCTGCATCGCCAGAAGTATCGTCATCGTCACCTTCAGGACCAATAATAAACTTCTTATTCTTCTGAGTCTTTTTTATGTTGGTAACATACTGGTGATTGTAGTCCTTCTTATATCTACTGACACCACAAATGGGGCATATAGTTGCGAGCTCATGCTCTTTGCAATACAGAATACAATGGTTCACACAAGCGTGTATTTTTGTCACACCTAGTGCCATCGGGCAAAGAAGTTTCTTCGCTTTATAAGTGCTTCTGGGCAGTTTATTTGGATTTGGAAGAATTTTTGCCAGAAGATTCAAAAGATCAGAGAAACTACAATCGGACCATCCGTGCGTAGCTTTCAACTTTAGTAGTTCTAAGAATGCACGCAATGTAGTAAACTCTTTATCACAACCGTTTGATTCATCATATAAAAGGTCCGTCGCCGCATTCCGCAATGTCTTCATTTTACTTAAACCTTTGCTTGCTCCCATAGAAGTCAATACATATGGTTCAATGTGACACAACATCTCCTCAAAATCTGTAGGATCGAAGAGTACGTGAAAAGCTACCAGAGGGGGGGTGAATGGTAGATTTAAAAGTCTTACGCAGCGGAAACAATAAAACCCCAAACACTTTCGGCAGAAAACGATTTATTACAGAAATCGTGTGTGAGACTAATATAAACGTGTTTCACCGTGACAAAAGTGATAGATATCAAAGAGAATAAAGTCACGAAGACAACACAAAAAGAACCACTCAAATCCGACGAGAAAACCTCAAGTTATGATCGAAAGATCAAACAATGGTCAATCTGTCCTACCCGAGAAAAACAGTTCTGGAACGCTGCAAAGAACCTCGTGTAGATCAGAAACCACAAATCCAATGACCTTGACATTTTGATATATGATAGATAATCAAGTTGTGAAGACAACCCAAAAAGAATCACGTCAATTGGATCTGTAAAACTCGAGTTATGATAAAACCACCGACGAAAGGTAGTGCTGTCCAGAAACTCGACGAGTAAAACTTGTCTGGAACAAGTCGGACGAACAAGGCACAAAAGTTCCTTCAAACTACAAATTTTATTCAATAGAACACAAGAGGAACAGCCCCAAAGTCGTCTACCACGAGCTCTGGGCTCCCTTGCTTATATAACCAGCCCTTAGGCCAACCCAATATCAACTAGGACTCCAATCCTACTTAGATCACGAATCATAACTTTCCATAACTGCTCAAGATTCTTCTATACGCAGATAGAAGCAATCTTAAGACTTCCAAACACATTAGAAACGTATCCCACATTCCTAAACAACTCAAATTCGTGACACACACGAAATCCTAACATAACCAACTTGATACTTTCCATACGGAGCCATAACCGACTCCGCCGCAGCCAAAGTCATCAACCGGTACGATCCGATCCTTCCAACCAGATCTTCCCATCCATAAACCATCTTCGGAACCATGTTGCCACATCATGCACCACATGCATACGTGCAAACACCTTCCTTCGACGTCCAGTAACCTTCATATGCACCGCCCTTGATTCAATCATCCTGCGCGACCTCCTGATCAGCTCAACCACAATTCCTCCTGAATTTGGTTGTTGGAACCTCATCTCCTCCCTGAGACTAGTCCAATGGATCCCGTCACCAGCCATGACTTGAACTCAAGCAACACCTGCACATGAATAAACAACCAATCCATACGAGCCCAAGTCCTCGACTTGACTCAAGTTAGTTTCGAACACAACACCCTATGTGAGAACCTCACATAAGCATGTTGCAAAACCACAGTAACACGATATCATCCATATCAACCAAAACGCACCAAAAACTTAGTAAAAGAATACTAAGCAAACTTTCCAACAATGTAAAGCAAGTACGAAACATTGCAAATGAAAAGCAGAAGCACTGCAGTCAAGTTCCGGACCTTGCCAGAGCAACCCGGAGCTTGAGCCGGAGCTAACAAAAGCTAGTAGAACCTAGCGCCGGAGCTTACCAAAACTAGAACAATGAAGCACCTGCCGGAGCTTACCAAAACTAGTGGATCCTAGCACCGGAGCTTACCAAAAACTAGTCAAAACTAGTCAACCCAAAACCGGAGATAGACAAAGTACGTCGGGGCTTAGCAAAAGCATTCCGGAGCTATCAAATATATGTCAGAGCTATCAAAGACATGCCGGAGCTAACAAAGTCATGCCGGAGCTAAAGATAAAGCTCACCGGAGCTGACCAAAGCTAGTCGGACCTTACCAAGAAGCCGGACCTAGCATCTAACGTAACTGGAGCTACCCAAAACAAGCCGGACCTACCATCGGACCTTGCTGTAGCTCAAAGCTAGAGTCGGACCTTGATAAAAAGGTGTTTTGGTGATATTTAAAACTTTTTATCATCAAAGCCAAGTGTATTCACTACAAGCCAATGTATTCAGCACACATAGGTCTTACAATCTCCCCCTTGATGAATGCATTGGCAACACCATTTAAAATCCAAACATTGGCTTATTCACATAAAAGTTTTGAAGACAATTTCTCCCCCTTTGTAAATCAAAAGTAAAATGAGAAGAAAATCCAAAAAAAGATATCCCATATTATCTCATCCCCTTTATTATCTCTCCTTATGCACATATTCTCTTTCTTTTCATGCTTATCTCTCCCCCTTTGACAATGTATTCAGCAAGTCATGAGCATGTAAACAAATTATCTCTCCCTCTTTAGTTGTTATGAGCATATTATAACATATTCATATAAACAAAGCTCGTCCAAGTCATACTATCAAGTACTTTACATTATCACATCAATGAAATACATAAAGTAGTGTAAGCCATGCTAGAGATCATATGTAATTTTCAATTTAAGCAAGTCATGATCTCACAAACTTAACTATTTCAAAACTTGAAAGCATGACACTAGTTGCTGCATTTTATTATTTTTCAAAGCATAAATTTTAGATCATATGATATTTGCAAGAGATTATATGCGCATCTGCCTTATTCTAACCAACCAATCCAAGCCTATGTCATTTGACAACAAGAAGCTTAAGGACATGGTTTTAGTCATACACAACTTCTTCCAAGTTCATATCTAAGTGCAATGACAAGCCATCTCAAAAGAAGAAGTGTGATGCATGCATATTCTCTTGATCTTTTCTCAATTTATATTTGTTCATAAAAAATCAACATGTGAGTTGATTACTTGATGAATTCTTTATGATTAAAAGCACTTGTGAACATGTAACAAGTTCAAAACAGCAAGAAAGTTCGACCATGAACAGTTTTAGTGTAAGTAATTATTCCAATTACTAGACATGGCAAAAACTACAAAATGTATAACACGAGTAATGTAGTAAGAACTTTCAACATGTAAAAAGATTCACAAAGTTGTATATGTATGAAATACTATGCTCATATTATTTTAATTTCAGATTCACACATAGACTTCCCAAGTTTCAAAAACTCCCCCTCAATTTAAGCCATGAGGATGCATAACCCCTATTTCACTCAAATGAAACAAAAACGAGTGAAATCCAAAGGTTTTGTAAAAATGTCAGCCAATTGATGTTCGGTATCTACATAGTGAAGCACAATGTTTCCTTTTTCAACGTTATCTCGGAGAAAGTGATACATAATATCAATGTGCTTAGTTCTAGAATGTTGCACGGGGTTTTTGGCAATGCAAATAGCACTAGTGTTATCACAAAACAGTGGAACACTATCTAGATCAACCCCATAGTCCTTAAGTGTTTGAACAATCCAAAGAATTTGTGAGCAAGCACTAGCAGCAGCTACATATTTAGATTCGACTGTGGATTGTGCAACTGAATTTTGTTTTCTAGAGGACCAAACAACAAGAGAATTACCAAGAAAATGATAAGCACCGGAAGTACTTTTCCTATCAATCCTACAACCCCCAAAATCAGCATCCGAAAAAGCTTTCAAAGTAAGGGTTGAGGAAGAAGGAAGAAAAATGCCAAATTCTTGGGTTCCATGTAAGTACTTGAGAATCCTTTTGACGGCTTGACGATGTGAAACACGTGGGGAAGCTTGAAACCGTGCACAAAGACATACGCTGAATTGTATGTCCAGTCTTGATGCCGTGAGGTACAAAAGTGTTTCGATCATGCTTCTATATTCTTTTTGATCCACAGATTCACCATCTTCATCAAGTTCATGTGTTGTTGCTGTTCCCATTGGTGTCCGAAGAGGCTTGCTTTTGTCCATGTTGAAGCGCCTTAGGAGATCTTTGGTATACTTCGTTTGATGCACAAAGGTACCCTCCTTGGTTTGCTTGATTTGCAGCCCCAAAAAGTAAGTGAGTTCACCCATCATACTCATTTCAAATTCGGAACTCATCATTGCTGAAAACTTGGACACAAGATCATGAGAAGCACAACCAAAGATAATATCATCCACATACACTTGAACGAATAATGAGTCATTGCCATGCTTAAGCTCAAAAAGAGTTTTATCAACCTTGCCCATGGTAAACCCCTGTTCCAGTAAGAATGTTTTTAACCTATCATACCATGCTCTAGGGGCTTGTTTGAGACCGTATAAGTCTTTGGACAGTTTGTAAACATGATTAGGAAAATCTGGATTTTCAAAACCCGGTGGTTGTTTGACATAAACCTCCTCATCTATGTAGCCATTAAGAAAAGCACTTTTAACATCCATTTAATATAGCTTAAAACCTTTAGATGTTGCAAAAGCTAACAAAATTCTTATGGCTATTAATCTAGCGACAGGAGCAAAAGTTTCATCAAAATCTAAACCTTCAACTTGAGTGAAACCTTGAGCAACCAACCTAGCCTTATTCCTAACCACAACCCCATCCTCACTTTGTTTATTTTTATATACCCATTTAGTTACAATTAAAGTGTGACCTTGAGGTGGAGGTACAAGTTTCCAAACATTATTTCTTTCAAAATTTTCTAACTCTTCTTGCATGGCAATAATCCAAGATTCATTAGTGAGTGCGTGTGATATATAAAAGAAGCAACAAAAGCAGAATGAGCATGAGAGTTTGGATCGCAAAACCTGGACCATGTGACTCGTTCGTGCAAGCTTCCAATCATCTGTTGTGGGGGATGATCTTTGTAAAACTGTGGGGGAACATATGTCTCACAAGCTTCTTCTTCATTAGGTTCATTGTAGATTGATGAGCTTGTGACTTGTGGATGGTCAGGACCAGCATAGGTGATAGCCGGAGCTTGTTCAATGTCCGGAGCTGGACACGTGTTAACTTCAGAACTACTAGGCAGTATCACCGGCTCTTCTTCATCTTCAAAAATACCCTCCCCCTGACGATACGGATCTGGTCCTGCAACACTGGAGCTAGTACCTGGGCTAGCTTCGTCAAAAGAGACTTTACAAGTCTCCACAATTTTGTTATTGTCAAGTAAAAGCACACGGTAGCCTCTAGTATGAGATGGATAACCAAGAAACATGCCATCAATGGATCTAGGATCAAATTTATCAAGATTACCATGTTTCTTAACAAAGCATTTGCAACCAAAGACCCAAAAGTGTGTAACACTAGGCCTATGTCCAAACCGGAGCTCATATGGTGTTTTACCTAGCTTAGCACGCAAGAAAACACGATTTGAGACATAACAAGCGGTTGCTAATGCATCAGCCCAAAATTTCCTAGGAGTTTGATATTCATCAAGCATAGTCCTAGCCATCGCAAGTAAGGTTCTGTTCTTTCTTTCTACAACACCGTTTTGTTGAGGTACATATGGTGAAGAGAATTGATGATCTATTCTATTTTCAGCACAAAAGTGATCAAAAGATTGATTTTTAAATTTAGTTCCATTATCACTTCTAATTGATTTTAATGATCCTGGGTGATCAATTGATAATCTAAGAAATAAAGTCCTAAAGTGACTAAAAGCTTCATTCTTAGACGCCATAAAGTAAACACAAGAGTATCTAGAATAATCATCAACAATAACAAGTGTATACCATTTACCTCCGAAGGATTGAACACGTGAAGGTCCTACGGTGTCAAGATGCAAAAGTTGACATGGTTCAGTTGTCATGATCATTGTGAGAGGAGTATGTGAACCTGCAACCATCTTAGCATGTCTACAAGAAGAGCACACAATTTCTTTGTCCCCTTTAAGCTTAGGCAGCCCATGTATGCGATCAAGAGCACTAACACGCGTTAGGTGATCAAAGCCTACGTGACCAAGTCTACGATGCCAAAAATATAAGTCCTTTGAATCATTAGCAACTAGACACCTATTCTTAGAGGAAGACATATCAAAATCAGCTTTAAAAACTCTTCCAAACCGAGACATGTTAAAAATAAGCTCACTATTTGATCTTACAACTTTGCATCAGTTTTTATTGAAAATAATTTCCAGATTTTCATCTAGCAATTGTGAAACAGAAAGCAAGTTGTATTTCAAATTTTTGACAAGTGCCACATCCTTCAAAGTGTAGTGATCATTTACTCTAACCGAACCCCTAGCGATTATAGGAGTTGAAGAATTATCGGCAAAAGTAACATTCTCTACACGTGACACAAAAGAGAGGGAGGAGAACCAATCTTTGTTATCGGTCATGTGGCGTGAGCAACCTGAATCCACAATCCAAATGTTCTCCTTCCTCAAACGTGTACCCTACATAGAAGCACAATACGTCGATGACTCAATACCGGGGTTAGTCAAAAGGCATTTAGGTATCCAGTACTGAGTCACACGACGTGCAGCAGGAAAAACACGCGAAAGCTAAGATAAAACAGCAGGTTTATGAGTCAAAGATTGAGGTTTTCTGTTCTTAACAATTGATTTAGAAGTTGTTACTTGTTTAGAGTGAAAACCAGTAGCTCCGGAGGTAAAAGCAGAAGGTCCAAAACACAAGGCTGAAGCTCCAGAAACAAAAGCTGAAGTTCCGAAGGAAACAACAGAAGGTCCGGGAGCTCTCGGAGCTATGGAACTATCGGAGCTGCTTTTGCGGATTTCTTACCAGAAGGTCCAAAAGCTACCTTTTCAAATTCCTGACTCACTAAAACAGGTTGTGTTTTTCTAATTGCATGAAAGTTATAAGATCTAGCAATTTTTCTTTCCTTTTTCTGTTATTTAGCTAGTCTATAACAAAAATCTATGACATGACCATCTCTACCACAGAAGGTACAATGAAATTTAACTTTGTGTTCATGTCTAGATGAGCAAGCAATATTTTTATTTGAAACCGAATGAGACAACACTCCTGCAGATTTGAAAACCACTCCTTTTTGTTTAGGAACTGTTTGAATGAAACCACTTCATAATGAATTTACAATTTTAGGTGGATGTGCCTTAGCATGAGCATGAGAATCAAAACCTAAACCAGTTTTATCATTGCAAGACTTGGAAGAATTCAGCAGTAAGTTTAGGTTCTTATTCCCATTACATAACAGATCTAATGTCCTATGCATGTTGTCAAGTTTATTGGACAGATCAAGGCAATTTTCACATGAAGTTTTTCCTTTTAGTTTGCAATTGGAATAAAATTTAACTCCATGAGAACGTAAAGCATTGTTCAATATAGAAATTTCATTCCTGGCATCCTGTAGTTTCTTATCAAGATCGTCACAAGTAGAACAATGCAAATCAATTGTAGAACAGCTAGCATCTTTCAAGTTTTTATCATTAAGTGCAGCAAGCTCTTTGTTCTTTTCAATTTCTAACTCAAGTTTATCAAGTGTGGAGGTGTGCGCACTTCTTAATGAGGACAATTGTTCATATATTAAATCACATGAGGAACATGCATCATCACTATGAATCAAAGTTTTTAAATGGTTGATTTCAGATTCTAGTGATTCAATTTTAGCCGCACTATCCCTAAGCTTTTTGTCCTTTTTCTTAACAATAATAGTGGCACGAGAAATAGCATCACACATTTCTTCGCAAGTAGGACATACCTCTTCATTGTCGCTATTGTGTTGTGCCTCCTCCATACTTGATCTTGACTTGCCCGCCATAAAGCACAAGTTTGCCAAGTCATCTTCATCTTCATCACTTCCAATGTCCACGTCACTTGAATTGAACTCTTGAAGTGGGTGATGAAACTATTGATCATCTTGCGTCCTATGGTACCTTTCTTCTTCTTTTTGGAATTTCCAGAGGAGGTCCGGACCTTGCTTTGTTTTTCTTCCCGGGTGGTCGGACCTGAAAGGTTAGGGCATTCTGTATGAAAGTGTCCTGTTTTACCACATTCAAAACAGCGTTGAGGTCCAGAGCTTCCTCTCCTTCTAGTTCTCACATTTTGCAATGCTTTTGAGAATCTAGTAGAGATGAGTGCCAACTCCTCTTCTGGAAATTCTTCGATCTGCTCCAGGGTTAGTGAGGACAACAAAGCAAGAGTATTGCAAGATGATAATTGGCCGGAGCTAGACATATCACGTTGTGAAACAAATGCAATAGACTTATTTGGGTTCTTACGTGCTAGGATGTCAATTTCATGAGTTTTTAGTTTAGAATAGAGTACATCTAATGTAAGAGAACTCATGACAGTAGATTCACGAATAGATGTGACTTTCATCTCCCAAATTGACATATCTAATGCACTTAGCAATTGCCTAGCATTTTCAGAATCTGAAAAATTAACATTGACACTACGCAAGTTGCTGAGAATTTTATTAAAGCGAGCAAAAAGGTCATCAATAGACTCACCGGGTTGCATCTCGAAGCACATGTATTCCTTTTTGAACATGTCTTGCCTTACCTCTTTGATCGTGTTGGATCCTTCGTGGTAGTCAAAAAGTGGTTTCCACACATCGTATGCAGATCGGAGGTGTGCAACACGGTCGAAGTCGCTTTGAGTTAATCCTTGTATGATCAAGTTCTGAGCCTTGTTTTTGTTGTCGACATCTCTCAGATTTGTAGCTGTAACTTGATCATTTGATGGCACTTCGTAAGGCTTGTATACCTCCTCCCATATTGAAAAGCCTTGTGCCTGGATGAAAGCCTCCATGCGTGCCTTCCAAACCTGAAAATCAATACCAGCAAACACACAAGATTTGGCGGAGTATTTCTCCATGATGATTAGTCAAAAACACGCACAAAGCACAAAGATTAGAGCACTGTGGCTCTGATACCAATTGTAGGATCGAAGAGCACGTGAAAATCTACCAGAGGGGGGGTGAATGGTACATTTAAAAATCTTACGCAGCGGAAACAATAAAACCCCAAACCCTTTCGGCAGAAAAACAATTTATTAAAGAAATCGTGTGTGAGACTAATCTAAACGTGTTTCACCGTGACAGAAGTGATAGATATCAGAGAGAATCAAGTCACGAAGACAACACAAAAAGAATCACTCAAATCCGACGAGAAGAACTCAAGTTATGATCAAAAGATCAATCAATGGTCAATCTGTCCTACCCGAGAAAAACAGTTCTGGAACGCTGCAAAGAACCTCGTGTAGATCAGAAACCACAAAACCAATGACCGTGAAATTTTGATATATGATAGATAATCAAGTTTTGAGGAAAATCCAAAAAGAATCACGTCAATTGGATCTGTAAAACTCGAGTTATGATAAAACCCCCAACGAAAGGTAGTGCTGTCCAGAAACTCGACGAGTAAAACTTGTCTGGAACATGTCGGACGAACAAGGCACAAAAGTTCATTCAAACTACGAATTTTAGTCAATAGAACACAAGAGGAACAGCCCCAAAGTCGTCTACCACGAGCTCTGGGCTCCCTTGCTTATATAACCAGCCCTTAGGCCAACCAAATATCAACTAGGACTCCGATCCTACTCAGATCACGAATCGTAACTTTCCATAACTGCTCAAGATTCTTCTATACGCAGATAGAAGCAATCTTAAGACTTCCAAACACCTTAGGAACGTATACCACATTCCTAAACAACTCAAATTCGTGACACACACGAAATCCTAACATAACCAACTCGATACTTTCCATACCGAGCCATAACCGACTCCGCTGCAGCCAAAGTCATCAACCGGTACGATCCGATCCTTCCAACCAGATCTTCCCATCCATAAACCATCTTCGGAACCATGTTGCCACATCATGCACCACATGCATACATGCAAATACCTTCCTTCGACGTCCAGTAACCTTCATATGCACCGCCCTTGATTCAATCATCCTGCGTGACCTCCTGATCAGCTCAACCACAATTCCTCCTGAATTTGGTTGTTGGAACCTCATCTCCTCCCTGAGACTAGTCCAATGGATCCCGTCACCAGCCATGAGTTGAACTCAAGCAACACCTGCACATGAATAAACAACCAATACATACGAGCCCAGGTCCTCGACTTTACTCAAGTTAGTTTCGAACACAACACCCTATGTGAGAACCTCACATAAGCATGTTGCAAAACCACAGTAACACAATATCATCCATATCAACCAAAACGCACCAAAAACTTAGTAAAAGAATACTAAGCAAACTTTCTAACAATGTAAACCAAGTATGAAACATTGCAAATGAAAAGCAGAAGCACTGCAGTCAAGTTCCGGACCTTGCCAGAGCAACCCGCAGCTTGAGCCGGAGCTACCAAAAGCTAGTAGAACCTAGCGCTGGAGCTTACCAAAACTAGAACAATGAAGCACCTGCCGCAGCTTACCAAAGCTAGTGGATCCTAGCACCGGAGCTTACCAAAAACTAGTCAACCCAAAACTGGAGCTAGACAAAGTACGTCGGAGCCTAGCAAAAGCATTCCGGAGCTATCAAATATATGTCGGAGCTATCAAAGACATGCCGGAGCTAACAAAGTCATGCCGGAGCTAAAGATAAAGCTCACCGGAGCTGACCAAAGCTAGTCGGACCTTACCAAGAAGCCGGACCTAGCATCTATCATAACCGGAGCTACCCAAAACAAGCCGGACCTATCATCGGACCTTGCTGTAGCTCAAAGCTAGAGTCAGACCTTGATAAAAAGGTGTTTTGGTGATATTTAAAACTTTTTATCATCAAAGCCAAGTGTATTCACTACAAGCCAATGTATTCAGCACACATAGGTCTTACACAATCAAACTCATCATCATCATCATCACCAGCTTGATTGTCACTACCATCATCGATATGAACATTATCATCTTCTGAACCTCTCTCATCATCTTTATCCACATCATGTGTATCTAACTCTCCATGCTCTGTCCATGTTGTGTAGTTTTTTTTTGAAACCTCCTTTCACCAAATGAGATTGGATTACAATAGTATCCGTCCAAGCAATCTTATTTTCGCAGTCGATACATGGACATAATATGTCATCTATCTTTTGCAACTTCGCATGTCTCTTGGATGCTTCAATAAAATTTGCAACATTATGAATGTACATAGGATCGGGTCTTGGCATGTTATACATTCATGCTCGACGGTCCATGCTTCAATAATAGAATTTTTGTCAGATTTACAAAATTTAACCACAAATATTCTCTAAAGGTCTTCTATAAAATGAATTTATAGAGACATAATAAGTATGATTAGGGTGACTAATGTAAGAGACGGGCAATATCTTGAGGCGGATGGAGTCGAAGGCGTCGGGAGCAGCAGGCGGGGGTGAAGGATTGAAGTCGTGTGGCAAACAGGCCCAGTGGCATGGGCTAGGTCTGGGTGGGATCTAGGGATGCCAATTATACCCGCGGGTATGGGTACCCGACGGGTACGGGTGGATTTTTTTACCCGTGGGTAGAACCCGTACCTGATCCGATGTGTTGCGGGTATGGGTGCGGATATTATTTCCTACCCGCGGGTACCCGTCGGGTACCCGAAATACTGTTATGATTTAGATATGGCCCATAAAAAAGCTCAGCCCAGAATAGTTAAAAATTCACGGCCCACAAGGCCAGGTAACTAGCTATTCACGGTATTCAGACGTCCACCATCCATTGCAATCAGACGAATCCCGATCCCTGGAGGCTGGAGTCTGGACCGAGCAGCGAGCAGAGGCGTAGAAAAAAAAACTAGACGTCGCTGGCCGCTTGCTGCCAGAGTGCCCGACTTTTACCGCCGCCCCCGACCTGACGCGATGGAGAGGCGTGCTGCTAGAGCATGGCACGGCTCCACTTCGCCACTTCGGTCACTACCGCCAACTTTCCACCGACCACCGCACGCTGTCGCCTGCGGCTCCGGCCATCACCTCCGTCTTTCGGTCTCGCCGCCGCCGACAGCTGGCCTTGGTGCCTCCAACATTGTTTCCGACCTTGTCGCCACCTGCAGTTGGCCCCGGTGCCGCCTTCCACCCACGGTGCCATTTCCCGATGGGTACCAGAAACCCGTTAGAAACCCGTTAGGTACGGGTACGGGTGCTATATTTTACCTGCAGGTTCAGATTCGGGTACAATCCATATATACCAACATGCAAAAGGATACAATCCATATAGCAACACACTATGACACAATCCATATACCAACACACTATGAGAATATACCAACATGCAAAAGGACACAATCCATATACCAACAAACTATGACACAATCCATATAACAACACACTATGAGAATATACCAACATGCAAAAGGACACAATCCATATACTAACACAACATGCAAAAGGAAACTATGAGAATTTATACCTCGTGGCGCGATGTGGGACTAAGAAGATCAGGGTCTGGGCGCGCGGCGCGGCAGTGCGGGCTCAAGGTGGCAGCGCGGCGGCGCGGCTGTGCGGGCTGAGCGGCGGCACGGCAGTGCAGGCTGGGTGGCGGCGCGGCAGAGCAGACGCGGCGGTGGGAAATTTCGGCAACCTTGCGGCGGTGGAAAATTCTCCAGGGTCATGTTTCAATTGTGGCGAGGGGTCTTTATATAGGCATCAGTTTTTCACAGGCGGTTTTTAAATTTTTCACAGGCGGTTCGTAATAAATAACCACCTGAGAAAAACATTATCTCAGGCGGTTATTCCTTGCAAACCGCCTGTGATAATGCCCGAGGCGGTTATTTAGATTCCAATCAAGAATATTAATTTACAACAAATTAAATATCTTCACAGGTGGTTAGTACTTAATAACCGCCTAAGAAGATGTTTATCTCAGGCGGATATTACTTACCAATCGCCAGAGATAATGCCCGATACTGTTCTTCAGTTTCCTTATCCCTTGCTTCTTTTTTATTTAGATCCCAATACAAATACTCAAACATGTTTAAATTCTGCAAATTGTGGCCAAATTCGATGATTCTTTCTTCTACATTTGTATAAAATTAACATCTACCACCTGAACAAAATATTTTAAAACTTGTATAGCTGACATTGTAATGTTTTGGTAAATATCAAATTAATTTCTACTCACATATTATTCACATTTGTGTATCTCATAAAAAAAAGATCCATCACTTAATTTTGTTTGTATGAACATAATTGTATCATTTATACATGTATGAATTTTGTAAATTTTTTTTAAAAGCATTCCAACATGTTAAACTTCAAATTATCCATCATTCTAACTAAATGCTCATATACATATGAGGCATTCATCAAATTGTGAAAACACATTGATTCAAAAAAAATTAAAAAATCTAAAAAATTCATAGAGGTTCGTATGATGAGTAAAAATGTCCACTGAAAAAATAAATGAAAAAAGCATTATATTCATCAAGATAGAAAAATGAAAAATATCATTTGTTGTATGTTTTTTATGTTCTGGCCAATTTCAAAGTATTTATGAAGTGAAATTTAATGGTAACCTTTACTTATCAATAATATTACAAGAAAGTGAAATTTTGCCTTTTTAAAGGACCCACATTTAATCAAGAATATTAATTAAGAAGAAGTAAATATCTTCACAGGCGGTTGGTACTTAATAACCGCGTGAGAAGATGTTTATATTAGGCGGGTATTACTTACCAATCGTCTGAGATAGTGCCCGATACAGTTCTTCAGTTTCCTTATCCCTTGCTTCTTTTTTATTTAGATTCCAATATAAATACTCAAACATGTTTAGATTCTGCAAATTGTGTCCAAATTCGATGATTCTTTCTTCTACATTTGTATAAAATTAACATCTACCACCTGAACAAAATATTTTAAAACTTGTATAGCTGACATTGTAATGTTTAGTAAATATCAAATTAATTTCTACTCACATATTATTCACATTTGTGTATCTCATAAAAAAAATCCTTCACTTAATTTTGTTTGTATGAACGTAATTGTATCATTTATACATGTATGAATTTTGTTAATCTTTTTTAAAGCATTCCAACATGTCAAACTTCAAATTATCCATCATTCTAACTAAATGCTCATATACATATGAGGCATTCATCAAATTATGAACACACATTGATTCAAAAAAAATTTAAATAAATCTGAAAAAATTCATAGAGGTTGGTATGATGAGTAAAAATGTCCACTGAAAAAATAAATGAAAAAAGCATTATATTCATCAAGATAGAAAAATGAAAAATAGCATTTGTTGTATGTTTTTTATGTTCTGAACAATTTCAAAGGATTTATGAAGTGAAATTTAATGGTAACCTTTACTTACCAATAATATTACGAGAAATTGAAATTTTGCCTTTTTAAAGGACCCACATTTAATCAAGAATATTAGTTAAGAAGAACTAAATATCTTCACAGGCGGTTGGTACTTAATAACCACCTGAGAAGATGTTTATCTCAGGCGGATATTACTTACCAACCGCCTGAGATAATGCCCGATACTATTCTTCAGTTTCCTTATCCCTTGCTTCTTTTTTATTTATATTTTAATATAAATACTCAAACTTGTTTAGATTCTACAAATTGTGTCCAAATTCGATGATTCTTTCTTCTACGTTTGTATAAAATTAACATCTACCACCTGAACAAAATATTTTAAAACTTGTATAGCTGACATTGTAATGTATTGGTAAATATCAAATTAATTTCTACTCACATAATATTCACATTTGTGTATCTCATAAAAAAGATCTTTCACTTAATTTTGTTTGTATGAACATAATTGTATCATTTATACATGTATGAATTTTGTTAATTTTTTATAAGCATTTCAACATGTCAAACTTAAAATTATCCATCATTCTAACTAAATGCTCATACAAATATGAGGCATTCATCAAATTATGAACACACATTGATTCAAAAAAAAATTTAAAAAATCTGAAAAAATTCATAGAGGTTGGTATGATGAGTAAAAATGTCCACTGGAAAAATAAATGAAAAAAGCATTATATTCATCAAGCTAGAAAAATGAAAAATAGCATTTGTTGTATGTTTTTTATGTTCTGACCAATTTCAAAGGATTTATGAAGTGAAATTTAATGGTAACCTTTACTTATCAATAATATTACAAGAAAGTGAAATTTTGCCTTTTTAAAGGACCCACATTTAATCAAGAATATTAATTAAGAAGAAGTAAATATCTTCACAAGCGGTTGGTACTTAATAACCGCCTGAGAAGATGTTTATCTCATGCGGGTATTACTTACCAACCACCTGAGATAATTGTATCTTCTCAGGTGGTTGGTAAGTAAAACCCGCCTGAGGTAACCATCCTCTCAGGCGGTCCATACTTAAAATCTGCCTGAGAAAATGGGAGTCTATATATACCCCTCGACAGCGTTGGAAAAACCTAACCCGGGCAAAACACTTAGACGTCGTTAGGCTGCCAAAATTTCATTTGCCGCCAAGTGTTCGCCTCCGTCGACGCCGAGCTTCGGCCTCATCACTTCCAGGTACGCCGAGTGAAGCCATTGCCGTCGCCGCCGAGCTTCAAGGTAAACCCTAAATCCTTTGACCTTCCATCCTCCTTCGCCGTGCCGCCTCCCTCCCAGCCCTCGGCGCCACCCTGCATATCCTTGGTTAGGGTTCGGGAATTGGAAAATGGTAGGCATACTTGGTTAGGGTTCAGTGGAATTCGAAAAACTGTCATGTTCGGTGGCATCTTTGGTTACGGTTCGGTGGGTAGGCAATTTGCTGGCCAACTCGTTTGTGATGCCAAGAGCATATGCTGCCGATCTCTATGATACAAGAATTTAGTTAGACCTATATAACTTCAAAAATGTGTTTTGTCTAAATTTACTTAATTAAGTCAAAATTGAGAAAATTTGTTTTAAATATGACCAAATTTAGCTAACTGAAGCATAATCAAGCAAGTTTGACTATCCAGGGCAAGATTTAGCTATATTTGGTTAAGTTGAGCAAATTTGGCTAATTTTGGCTAAGTTACATTAGATATAGCTATACTTGACTAATTTTGACTAAGTTATGCCTTGGGTTGTCAGTGCCATCATATGTGGGGTACGTAATGCCTTTCATGATGGCTGAACCTGCTGCCATGATGAGCCCATTTGGTGCGACCGGGCACACCGGGATTAGATTTTGGCGATGTTTCTAGATTTCTGATTCGTTTGAGAATGTGGGTCTTTTATCTCTTTTTACCGTGCAAATCCCATGGTTGTAGAGATGATCGCTGAAAAAGAGTGTCTCTTCTCGCCTGCAGCTACCTCGCCTCGCCTCACCTCACCATCCAAATCCAAGTGCCACACTTTGCGATTCTTGATACTAGAAAAAGGCTGGAGGATTTGCTTTTTGTCCCTTGCTTGATTAGTTATAGGTCCGGAGCTAGGCGCCGCCTAGTAAACCTCAAGAACATGGTCACCACTCTGAACGAAGCTAGCCTATTTAGAATAAGAAGATAAAATTGCCATTGCTGGAGAGCAACTTTAACATGCTTGTCACCCTCGCAATGTATAGGAACCTTTTCGTCAGTTGCCTTAAACCCTAGAATGTCTTATCAAATCCTAGAATGCTTCCATCTTTTTCTTCATGCAACACTTCATGTAGAGTTAATATTCCATTTATTAGATTTTTTGTCTTATTAGTTCTAGCATGGAAAGACCTAAGAAGACTGGTCCTGGTAGTAACAATAAAGAAGACAATATGGAGTTTACTGACTCAAGCAGTTCAGGCTCCTATCACAGTCCATCGGATCCTTTTCCGAATATAAAAATTGAAAAGACTTCAGAGGATCTAGACCCGGAATATGATCTTGCCGACGAGGTATGGATCACGAATCTTAACTTCAGCAGTTCAAGTTAATGTTGGTTGTCAAGTATACGAAGTCTTATAATTCTTTTCTACCTAGATTAATCGCGAAGACAATGAGGTGATATCGGCTCCTAAAACCGCAGAAGGTTCTCCAATGGATGAATCCTCAGGTTCACTCAAGCAGAAACGAGGACAACGAGGTCCCAATATGGGTCCATTGGACCGCATGATGTACATAACAAGGGTCGGTCCAGGTGGGCTTCCCAAAGAGCCACTGGATTCAGTTACCAAGTACCGTAATGCATGCGGTTTTCTTGTTAGGGAGGTTGTGCCGATCACAACCGAGAATTGGAGGAAACTACCCGAGCAGAACAAGAATGAGTTGTGGGAAAGGATAAAGAAACAATTCAAGTTCCCGAAAGGCACAGAAGAAGCTGTAAAGAAAGCAACATTGGTCTCTTGCGGCAAGAAGCTTCGTGGTTGGAAGAGTGAAATGAATGCTTATGTTAAGGCTGATAAGGTCCCTAGCCCGAGGAAGATGGGAAAACTCACACAAGCTCAGTGGCAAGAGTTTGTTCTTCAAAAGAGCACACCTGATGCTAAAGCTCTAAGTGCAACTAGGTCAGAGCTTGCAAAAAAGAACAAATACCATCATCGCTTGGGGTCTTCCGGATATGCCCCCAAAGTCCAGAAATGGAATAAGATATCAGATGAAATTACCAGTAAGGGCAATCCTCACCCACTAGAAGGGTGCGATGAGTGAACTTAACGGTGGGTCTTTGCTCAGTCAGGTTTGACCAACGAGGGCAAACTTGAAAAGCCCGACTCTGTGAATGAAGTAGAGGATAAAATGAAAGAAGTAATTGAAAAGCAACAGAAGGGTCTCTTCAAGCCGATGAGAGAGAATTACCAACTTACCACTATCTTAGGAAACCCTGAACACAGCGGACGGGTTCGAGCGGTCTCTTCTCAAATGTCTTGGCTAGATGGTTTCCCTAAAGATAAATACACATATAGAACGTGAGAAGTTTAAGAAAACACTTGATGAAATGACTGCTCAAAAGGTCAAAGAAAATATGCAAGAAATAATTGAAGAACTTAGACAATCGAGACAATTAGTGGCACCGAGTACAGTGATGGTTCCGGTGCAAAAGGAGCAATAAGTATCTCCAACTGCCTACCCTAGCAGCGTTGGTTCTGTGCCAGACTCAGGGTCAACCCATAAGTTCCCTGTCGATGATATTGCTAACGACAAATCTTGTCGTCTTAAGCCTCATCGTGACTTCAATGACTTCTGTTGTATTATGTTGTGGTGCAAGTTCTTCAGATCATTGATAATGATTATCAAGATTATGAAATAGACCACGTCACACCTGAGGGGATCGCGACTCTAGGGCAGGATGTCAACCAATTAATCCTATGGCACTGACGCGATATCGTGTTGGACGATGAGCCAATTTCTAGCCCCGTCGCATCTCCAAATACTGCAACCCCATCTTCTATGGCGAAAGTGCATGAAGATCCACTCCCAGTCCAGGAAGATCCACTCCCCCTATGTCTCAGCAAGGATGATATCCAAGAGCAACAAGTTGGCCAACAACTTCAAGCAGTACCAGAGCAAGCTGTTGCTAGTAAAGAGCAACTAGTTGAGCAACAGCTTGATGTAGTACTAGAGCCAGCTGCTGGGAGTAAAGAGCAATCAGTTGAACAATAGGTTCAACAACAAGCCAGTGTCCAACTTCCGACGACTACTCCTCGATCATCAATGCCTATCAAAGTTACCTTATACGAAAATAAGAAACCTTCATCAGAAGTGTCAAAATATTTGGAAACTATGAAGGAAAATATTATAAAATCGAGTGCATCTCGTTCTTCTCATGAGCCATCATTAGGAGATATTGAGGAGTGGGAAGAACACGGTGTCATGTATAATTGGCGGACGGCTTTAGTTAAACCAGGAGTTCCAATATACAAGCTTGAGGATGTTCCTCCTAAATTTGACAATGGGAAGCCGTTCATGACATCCGTACAACTTAGCAAACAACCCGTCCAGCTCAGAAGAATGCATGAGTGGTACATCCTTGCCAGCACAAAATATGGTCTTTCATGCGTCACATTTCGTATTCCAAAAGAAGCATTCTGGAGCACTGGAGAAGGTAAACGAGTCATTTTATGTGAAGAGTTGCATGCCCTTTTCCATCAGGGCAAGCTTGAAATCAACCTGCTGCTCGTCTGGTGCTTGTAAGTGCCTCTAATATTTTGTATTTACTTTTCTTACTACACGCATACGCATTTCATGAGATTATAACAATTCTGGACTTCTTCAATAGGATGCAATACATGGATAATGAAAAGTTGGAGCGCAAGACAGGTATCCTTGACCCTACTAGGATTGCAAAGGCGCTATTCGACGTCCAGGCGGATCGAAACTCAGCAATGTTCAAGCACATGAAAAAAAATTGAAAAAGCAATCGCAAAACTTAAGAAGGATAAAAGAACAGAAGTTGCAGCTTACATAGGACATGCGATGTTTAACTTTGTCGGAGACGGCAAGGACATCGTAAAGGCTCCATACCACTTCGAGTAAGTTCGACATATGACATTGAAATAGCAATTATTGTAATTGTTAACACGTGTGTTTGTATGTCTGCAGTGATCACTACATAATGATCTTCATCAAGCCAATAGAGGGAATGACAACAGTCTTGGACTCCGTCGATTTCCCACCAGATCATTACAAAGATTTCCTTTCCATTTTGAAAATGTACGTTTATTCAATAATTTTTATTTACACACATTTAGAATGTGTTGACAAGTTTTATATGACATTTCTTGTATTACAGCGCTTGGCGATTTTACGCGAAACAACTTGGCGGTGAGAGACCTTCCAATACAAATGCATTGGACATTAAAATGTATTATGCTTGTCCGAAACAGCCTGCTGGGAGTGTCTTATGCGGGTATTATGTATACGAGCATCTTCGGACCGCCGGCGTATATAGAGTGAATCGTGAGGATGTAAGTTATCCTTAATGTCGATACCTTATTTTCTTACTTTTATGTTTCATTTTAATTGTAACTAGCATAATTTAATATTTATATTCTTTGCTGTTCAATATTACCAGAAACATTATTTTCATATTTTGATTTCAACTTCAAAATTCAATTGCTCATAGTACAACTGCTCCAAAAATACCAAATAAATTCCTGTATACTCTCACTTTGATCTATACTTTGAGATTGTTCAAACCAACACATTCTAAACCTTTTTATGTGTTATATTGCAGCACATGAAGAATCTGAATGAGGAATGGTCGGTTTGTAGAAGTATTCCTAGTGGAGGAGCCGACACGATTGCTGGTGAACTCTGACGATTCATTCGTCGTGAAATTTTGCACAAAAGAGAGGACTTCTTTAATGAAGATGGTGCAGTAGCTGATGTGCAAGAACTTTGCGACTATGCCAATAGAAACAGTTTTTAGTGAAAACTTGTAAACTATGAGATGAATTGTATGTGTAACTTGTACATATGTATATTGTTTTAGTGAAATTGACTTCTGTGGTGATAATATTGTTGACTTTTGTTCTGTGATGATATTGTTGATTTTTGTTCTGTGATTATATTGAATTGACCTAGAAATTAGAAATAACAGCAGTTGTACTGCTTAGGTTATACCTTATCACAGGCGGTTATTAACCAACGGCTAGGTATGCCAGTGAAAAACAATTATCACAGGCGGCTAGATACAGATAAAGAACCATCTGTGATAACCTAATTATCACAGGCGGTTACTGTTATGGTAGAAACCGACTGCGGTAAAAGGTCATCACAGGCGGCTTGATGTAGGTCAGCATCCACCTGTGATAATACCATTATCATAGGCGGTTAGATATACTGCAAGACCCGCCTTTGATAAGACAATTATCACATGCGGATATATATGCTGCACGACCCACCTGTGATAACTTATCTTACAGGCGGCTGGCATAAGTAAAAATCGCCTGTGATAATGTTTCTTCACAGACGGTATCATTTCTCCACCTGTGAAATTAGGAATTATCACAGGCTCTTCGTTTCAGACTGTTTTAAAAACCGCGTGTGATAATAGGTTTGGAGCCGCCTGCGATAAAGCTTATCGTACGTATAAGGTGTGATAATTTCAATATAAAATCCAGATTTAAATGAGTAAACACTAGCCAACACATCGAAACTACATCAGATACTAGATCATGGCAAGCAATAAATTGGTAATAAGTAACACAATAAGCTTCTCAACACTTCATTTAGGGCCACATTTCTGTTTTATATCGAAGGCAATTCACAAATTAGCAGCATTATTCATGTGAGACAGAACTGACAACGTTTTTGAAATAAACAATGGAATGGAATGAGTAACCACATGCCCACTTGGTTCTACTTACAACGTTACATAGGAAAGGCAGTTTTGTTTGAGTCATCAGAATATCTGAAACCTGATTCTTTCTTTTTGTACTAACATTTACCACCAAGAAAACATCAGGCAAGCTCAATCGTACTGGCAATCAAACATAGTTTAAACAAGTACGGAATAATGATAGAGATTTGACTCTGGTTCAGAAGGATAGAGAATGAACCTGCAATGACTCGATCAAATTGACCAGCACCATGGTCACCTCCTTGTCAGTATCCATCCACCACAAGTGTTGTTTCATCTTCTCCACACATATTCTTGAGCGTGGTGTTCAGGATGGTGGCCTTAGCATCGTCGAGATCTTGACAAAGAAACCCATGAAGGAGACGAAATGTTCTTCCACTAGAGTCAGCAGCATCTGCCAGAGGTACGATCACACTACAGATGTACCGAACAAACATATAACACTTCTGAGTAAAAATTGAAAATCTCCCATGTGTACCTTGTTGACAAGCATATGATGCATCACTTAAATCCTATGCACAATATAAACCTGATTTTGCTCATGCTACATAGGATAGTTCTTTCACCAAATTATAATAGCTGTGCTTCCTGCAGAACCACCAAGACAAATCAAATTTCCAGTGAATACAAGATAAACCAATGAACTGTAGCTTGTGCTTCACAGGTATAAGGGATATATCATACGATTCTTGATTTATGGTGATAGAGTTAAAATGCAACAATTTAATATTTGTGACAATAAATTAAATCTATTGCAACGAATTATATTGAAAATACAACAAGAATAAGTTGTGGTGACAAAGTCTATTGCAACAAACCAGTATATGTTATAGCAATATAATATTGCCTATTGCAATGAGCATTTTAGTAATTGCAACGAGGGAAAAAATGCGGTGATATACATAGACAAATGCAATGATTCAGATATTTGTGTCAGTAATAAATCTATTGCAACGAATCACTTTGAAAATGAAACGATATAAATTGTAGTGACAAAGGAAGTCTGTTGCAGAGAACCAGTAAATTGTAGCAATATATTAAAGTTTATTGCAATGAATATTTTAATTATTGCAACGAGAAAATCATGGCGATATACATAGACAAATACAACGATTAAGATATTTGTGGCAATAAATGAATCTATTGCAGCAAAGACACTAAAAATGCAACGACTAGAAAGTGTGATGACAAAAGCAGGATATAGCAACAAACTAGTAAATTGTAGGAGTAACATTTTATTATTGTAGCAATTTGTTATTCATTGCAATAGACCGGAATCCCTTGTAGTGTAAGTGTAAGGAGTTAACAATTGCACTTTGTAGTCAACAAGAGGCTCGTAGGAGTAGTGTTTCTGGCAGAATGACAAGGAGAAGGTCACATAATGCAACTCTGGAGGTGCCACACATCGGCAGTGTAACACCCTGTTTATACATACATACATACATACATACATACATACATACATATACATATATATATATATATATATATATATATATATACTATAGAATATATTTTATGTACCTAGCTACAAAATAGATCATTTTGTGTCCAATCTCTTCCTGTCACTGTTGAACTGGTACCATTTGTCAGCTCCACCCTCAGGCAATTGCCACACCCGGTTTCACCGTCCGCTATCTCTACTCAGAACTCCTCCCTGATTATTTCACTCCCATATCTCACGTTCGTCTTTCCAACCATTGCTGCATGCGCATGTGCCCGCTCCCCTTTTCCTTTGCTCTGAGTCGCAGCAGTTTCGCAACGCTCGCATTCTTTTTGGACTCGGTGAGATCCCGTCGCAAAATTCGACGATTCCTTCAATTTTAAGCTCCCCCCCTAATATCTAATCATTTTTCGCTCTGAATCATCTCAGGGTACCTTGCCGACAAGGATTTGCAGGAGTTTGCCGTCGTTAGTGTTGGCTGCGACGAAGCTCTTCATCAGCCGCCACCGTTCGCCGTCGACCCGCTGTTTACATCTGTTCCAGCTAGCAAAAACGGCCTTGGTGAGTTTGTTGTCCGCTGCTCTTCCGATTTCTGTAGTAAACGTCGAGTTTTGCATTGTTTTTGCTGGCTGCAGTCACTCTCCGGTGAGCAGCCATGGCGCGCCGCCGTGCGGCCTGTGGTCCGCCGCCGTCTCCGGTAGGATGCGACGTGGCCGCCTGTGCTCCGTCCATTTTTTATCCCGCATCCAATTTTAATTTAGCGTACACCTTGGATTTATTCTAAACTCAGCCATTCAACCTAGATTTGACGGCTATTGTTCAGTGATTTCTGTTTGCGTCAGCATTTTTGCACCCAGACCCCCGATTTAACATAAATCTCGTTTCTGAGGACTGTAAACTTCATATCTGACCCTGTACTTGTCACAATCAATATAAGATATCTATTTGCCATTTTCTTTTGCAAGTTAAACCCTATGTGAGTCTGGATACGTAATTTGATCACTGTTAAGGGCAGAAAAAACCTAATTTTAAATTTATTCTAGCATGTGCACCCAGTTTTATAAATATTGCTATACAACTTCAAGATGCAGGAAGCATTTTAAATGCCCTACCTCTTATGGATTATCATATTGGCCTAAAAACTTCTGTACGTAAGGTGTTAACTAGATTTTCCATTATGTTTTACTTTTCCACCACTGGCTACAATAAAATTGTAATAAATAAAAATAACGCTTTACGTGGCCTCGATAAATAAGAATATTATATGTGCACGTCGCGAAAATGCGTAGGCTTTTATGTTTTCACAAGAAAATTCTCCTAAGCTACGTTAATTGCAGTTTTTGTCATTTGCTTTCATTAGAAATTTTTTTGAATGTTTGCATATATTGTTTTGGTCAATGTTTAGGTATGAGAACATCACTTAAAAATGTTTTAGGATTTATAATCTATGGTGAGTTTAACAATTGTTATTGAACAACTATAAGCTGCAGGAATCAGGTTTGAAATGTTTTACCTCATATGCGATATATTGGTTTTATCCTTAAACACCAATGTAGTAGGAAGTTAAATACTTTTTCCTTTACGTGAATGGAACCAGTGGCTGCACTAAACTATTTGAATATTACTTTTTTAAAATTTATTATGCATAATTTTTATTAGTTGAGTATTATTTTTTTATCTTTGAAATATTTTTTACAATATGCCTTACTTTAGTTAGTTTTTTTACTCCTAATTAAAAATATGTCCCCATTTCAATAGCAAATATTTCATCTCGTATTCGAAATCACCATCAGAATAAACATAAACGCAGTACTGGCTCACATGTTCCTGATCAGGATAACGACGATGATTTTATGCCACCTACGAAGCAGCATGTTTGTGCACGTCCTTACGACAATTTGGGAACAACCAACTTACGCAAAAATATGGGTCAATCTGTTTGTTACAAGGTGAAATTTTGTTTTTAATGTCTTTCCTTTTTTCAATTATATTGACATTACCTTTTATTACTATATTACCCAATATCTTGTTCTGGTATATATTTTAAATTACTGTCGCATGAGGAGTAGCAAAAAAAATTCTGTTTATGTTACTCGCGTTTAATTTGTGTATCCCGTCGCTATATCTCGCAGTCATTTATGTTACTCATGTTCATCTATTAGACTCAATATATGTAAATACTTGATATTTATGTTACGCTTGTTTTCTCTTTTTTCTGCCCCACTATTGATTTCATTGTTTTACGTGGTACAAGTTTCCTTCTGTACGGTGCACCTTTTCAACTTCATCAAAGTAACTGAACAACTGAACATGCCACAACATCAAAAAAAATGTGAGCTTGGTTTCGGTGAGCTACTTCATTTTTCTGCTGATGGATTAGAATGTAGTGATCTCTTGGTTTTTTTATGGACAAACTGAATCCAAAGTCCATGATTTTAGAAGTTGGCAATGAAGGTGGTTTGTGTATCAATGAATTATGTGTCAAAAAGGTTTTAGGCTTTCCAGACGGAGACAAGGATCTACCAGGCTCAACTGAATTTGAAAATGCGCTTCCATTAGTGGACTTCAAGAAAACTATTAACATTGAACGCAACAACGATGTCAAGTGCAACTATCTTGTTGACATGCTGAGGAAAATAAGGATTGATAATTCACTGGCAGTTAGGATATTCGTACTTGTAGTCTTCAACAAATCGTTATTCCCTACAATAGAAAATAGAATAAGAGGACGGGATGCTTTTTTGACAAAGGACATTTCTGATTTTCAAAATATTAACAAGTGCAAGTCAGTGGTCCAAGATTTACGACATGCAGCACTAGCGTGGTCCAGTGAGAGAAAGAATTCCCTACTTGGCTGTGGAATTTTCTTGATAGTGAGTCCTCCTGTTTGTGCTAATTGTCTCTGTTTATAGATATACTTTTTTTGCATCCTTTTACCACTAATTCTAGCGTTTTTTTTAATTCACATTCTACTAAGTGTAGCGTTTTTTAACACCGCTGCTGTTGTATTTCTTAAATCACATTTACTACTTGCTATACTGTGATGACTTAAAGTTATAACATCTTGTGACGTGTGGTTACTGTTCTACAAATGCACATCCCGACATGGTAATGCTGGCCCACTGAATGGAATAGCAGTTTAGACTATTGCTTTTGCATGCTCATTTTCATTTTATTGTCTTCCTGACACGACATTGCAGTTTTATAGATGATGAATGTTTATGTTATATTGCCTGATTGTCTTGACTGTGATGTTATAAATTCTACTTGGTTGTGTTAGAAGATACCTTTGCAAGGGTACCTATACGCTGTTATTATTCATGTTTTTTACACTTCTGCCAAAGTTTCCTAAGAATGGAACCACTACACCACTTGCTGACAGAGACTGAGTACTTTGCCAATGTTTGCTTCTTTATTGTTTACATGCAGGCATGCCGATATGTGCTATGTGTATGCAGATATTTTACTTAGAAAATCTTGATTCTCGAAGCTCCATTCTTCATTCTTCCACACCCCGTGCTAAGTACTTTCATAAATCTATAATCAAAACCTTAATTCGAGAAGACCATTGAAGAGATATGTCTGGTACTGTGACAAATGGAAATCTTCAGGTCCATGTCATTCATTTTTTTACAATTCCTTGATTTTTATTCTTTTATACCAATTTATTATTTTTTGACATATTGGAACAATTTCTATTTTTTTTGTGCAGCTTAGAAGTTGGGCTGATACTTGTTATGTTCAGATTGAACCACAGTTGAATGTTTCTCCACCTGCTGCAAATTGTTCATCTTTGTGCTGAGGAGCTTGATGTGCTATTTAATGAATTACATGGTACACCTTTAGGGTGTAAGGCAGCTGATGGGCTGAAATTCTTTGCTGATAAATCAAGTCGACGCATTAATAACATTCTCACTGGTTCCAAATTGATTGTGGAAGCACATAAGGAATTCATACATACAATTCAAAATTTCATTAATGAAGAAACTGTTTCAAAGGAAACAAGTCATGAGAATCATAGGGACAAAGGCACTATCAACGAGAGTGATGGTACATCAAATGCGGACTCGCCATTTTTGCATCATGGTGCAACTCGTTCTGATGAAGCATTAGTTCGTACTCCATCCCGCTTGACTGGTACGTTACGTTAAATTTATTTTAAATGCCAAAACATGATTACATCGAACTGTTATTTTAGGTATGGATCTACAACCTCTAACTTCTGCACATGATATCACTACACTAGAACGGAGCGGAAGTCATGTGCATGACGAACAATACAACCATGTTTGCCAGCATGATGCACTGTTTAGTGACACGCGGGGTGAAGCCACCATCAATGTCAAGCTCGTTAATGTGGACTGTAATGATGTGTGTAACCTCTTGTAATTATTTTGCAAGTTATTCTTGTTTTATTATTGAACAGTATCATTTTTTGTTGGTGCGTTATTTAGTTATCCTTTACATTGTGTTAATGTTCGACATTATTGCCACTGATCCTCCTAATCACAAATAATTCTCTTTCCTTGTTGTCTAATGAGTACCCATAAAATTACCTGACACGAAATTTTGAATTCTTATTTTTATCTAATGGTACAATCAAATGTATATTTTAAATTCTGATTTCTATATTTGCATTTTTTCCTCCTTTCTTTCTGCTTTATAGATCATCTTTTTTCTCCTAATGATATCCATTCATGTGCTTTAAGCATGTTAGAGGTACGTGCAGTGCAGCGCTAGTAACAAGAAGAAGAACCTGCATCCGCTGCTATCCTTCCACTACGTATGAAATACAAATAGGAGACAAAGAGGGGCTACGTGCTAAAAGGAGAATGTCTCTGATAAGCTCAAACGAGACGAGCCTGCTTCAGCGAGGATTTGACAAGGCTAGGTTGAACGTACAAGGAGACGCGTTACAATACAACACGTCTCAGTTAAGTAGATATCCGAGATGCCCCCTCCTCTCTAACAAATGGGAGACCCGTTTTCATTAAGAGCGACTCATATTTGTTAGGTAACTTAGACGGACTTTGGTAGTAGCACGTCTCCTTTATTATGGAATAAGGCGCGTCTCCCATAACCACCGGTCCAGCATCTCTTTTTTAGTTGTGGAAGTGGGCCCGTCTCCCATTCCCTCTATAGAGAGACGTGCTTTATATCGGCCCGTCTCGAATTTTTGTTGCCCTTCTATGACCTCCCTCACTACAAGGATTCCAACCTGTTGCAACGATTGTACTGCAACGAATACTAAATTGTTGCAGTACGCTTGGCTTTTTGCCATGATTCACTAGTTCGTGGCACTAGGATCTATCGCCACGGAACACAATCGTTGCATTAGGATCTGTTGCCACGAATCACTAGTTCGTGGCGTCAGGATGCTAATGCAACAGACCACAATCGTTGCATTAGGATCTGTTGCCATGAAATACTGGTTCGTGGCGTTACAGCTTTATTGCCACGGAAAACAGTCATTGCATTAGGATCTGTTGCCACCAATTACAGGTTCGTGGCGTTACAGCTTTATTGCCATAGAACACAGTCGTTGCATTAGGATCTGTTGACACGAAATACTGGTTCGTGGCGTTACAACTTTATTGCCACGGAACACAGTCGTTGCATTAGGATCTATTGCCATGAATTACTGGTTACTGGCGTTATAGCTTTATTGCCACGGAACACAGTCGTTGCATTAGGATCTGTTGCCACGAATCAGCAAACAGTTGCATTTGGACTGTAATGCAACGAAACAGAATCGTTGCATTAGGATGTGTTGCCACGATACTCTAGTTCGTGGCGTTACAGCTTTATTGCCACAGAACACAATCGTTGCATTAGGATCTGTTGCCACTAATTACTGGTTTGTGGCGTTACAGCTATATTGCCACGGAACACAATTGTTGCATTACGATCCGTTGCCACAAAATACTGGTTCGTGGCGTTACAGCTTTATTACTACGGAAAACAGTCATTGCATTAGGATCTGTTGCCACGAATTACTAGTTCGCGGCGTTACAGCTTTATTGCTACAGAACACAGTGTTGCATTAGGATCTGTTGCCACGGATCAGCAAACAGTTGCATTTGGACCGTAATGCAACGAAAAGAATCGTTGCATTAGGATGTGTTGCAACGATACTTTAGTTCGTGGCGTTACAGCTTTATTACCACGTAATACAATCGTTGCATTAGGATATGTTGCTACGAATTACTGGTTCGTGGCTTTACAACTTTATTTCCACGGACCACAATCGTTGCATTAGGATCTGTTGTCACAAAATACTGGTTCAAGGCGTTACAACTTTATTGCCACGGAAAACAGTCGTTGCATTAGGATCTGTTGCCACGAATTACTGGTTCGTGGCGTTACAGCTTTTTTGCCACGGAACACAGTCGTTGCAATAGGATCTGTTGCCAGGAAATACTGGTTCATAGCGTTACAGCTTTATTGCCACGGAACACAATCGTTGCATTAGGATTTGTTGCCATGAATTATTGGTTAGTGGCGTTACAACTTTATTGCCACGGAGCACAGTCATTGCATTAGGATCTATTGCCATGAATCAGCAAACAGTTGCATTTGGACCGTAATGTAAAGAAACAGAATCGTTGCATTAGGATGTGTTGCAACAATACTCTAGTTCGTGGCGTTACAACTTTATTGCTACAAAACACAATCATTGCATTAGGATCTGATGCCACGAATTACTGGTTCGTGGCGTTACATCTTTATTGCCACGGAACACAATTGTTGCATTAGGATCTGTTGCCACGAAATACTGGTTCGTGGCGTTACAGCTTTCTTGCCACGGAAAATAGTAATTGCATTAGGATCTATTGCCACGAATTACTGGTTCGTGGCATTACAACTTCATTGCCACAGAACACAGTTGTTGCATTAGGATCTGTTGCCACGGATCAGCAAACAGTTGCATTTGGACCGTAATGCAACAAAACAGAATTGTTGCATTAGGATGTGTTGCCACGATACTCTGGTTCGTGGCGTTACAACTTTATTGCCATGAAACACAATCGTTGCATTAATCTGTTACCACGAATTACTGGTTCGTGGCGTTATAGCTTTATTGCCACGGAACACAGTCGTTGCATTAGGATCTATTGCCACGAATCAGCAAACAATTTTCGCGTTCTCCTCGGTGCAGTGTTAATCAATGATGTTCATTACTTTTTGCCTCCTGACGACTTAGTGCCGGACTAACGACGCTGATGATCCGTAACATACTCAATGATGTAAAACAACAGGTATTAATGCATCAACAAATATGAGGGGGAGAGTACCAACGCATAGATTTAAAAGTATGTTGTGAATCATCAGCGTCCTCAGTCTAGAAGCAGGGTAGAAGCGGCGCCGTGGCCGCCGCGAACTCGAGAACAGATGAGGAGAAGGCTCATCGCCAACGGATCGAGGGGACGGAAGCTACAAGACCGCTATGGGCGATGAGCCTTCCCCTCGATCCGTTCTCGAGGATCGCAGAAAATTTATTTCCGCCCGCCTAGGCCCAGAGCCGGGCCTGCCTTTAAGACCATCCGCAGTGGTTGACGGTAAAGAGGTGATGGGACGCGGAGCGGTCCAATTGAATTCAAAGATGCGCATGCGGGATGCATAACCTCTGCAGTACTGCAGGTGCAGTAAAAGTCACTGACATGTGGCCCCATGGCCAGCTGGACCCACATGTCAGTGACTGTTACTGCACCTGCAGTACCGCAGGTGATTTCAACGCATGCGCTATGCGCGTCTAAGGCGCCTCGGTGACTGGCGCGCACGTAAGCTCGGTGCGCCCGGTCGCATCAGCCGCCTGTACAATAGGTTTCTCCTATATATGCATGCTCGTCTCTGATGAATGTTGCACTTGTTGTGTTTCTCCTATGCGCGCTCGTCTTTTGTTTAGCCCCGTTTGCATCAAACGAAACTCATGGGGCAGTTTAAAGTAATGGATTCCTCCGGAAGTGACACATGTGCTTTAAAAAATCTAGGTTCTATAAATTTTGGCTTCACAAATAATAAAGTTGTATAAATTGCTACTCCTATACAGGTTCGTAATTAAGTACTACTAGATATAAACACAGTGATATAAACAAGGATTAAAATAAAGCATACGCATAGAATCTCTTCAACTAGCAACACAGTTATATAAACAAGGATTAAATACTAGATATAAAAGTCATGATACCGTACTATTCGCCGCTGATGTGAAAACGTCGCGATACCATATTATTCGCCATGAGTGTGAAATCGTCACGATACCGTACTATTCGCCACGGATGTGAAATCGTTGCAACACCATACTATTCGCTACGAATGTAAAAACGTTGCCATACCGTACTATTCGCTACGGATGTGAAATCATTGCAACACCGTACTATTCGCCGCTAATGTGAAAACGTCGCGATACCATACTATTCGCCACGAGTATGAAATCGTTGCGATACCATACTTATCGCCATAGATGTGAAATCGTTGCAAATAACGTACTATTCATTGCAATACGTTAAATCGTCGCAATATGTTAAACCGTTGCAATACCATACTATTTGCCACGAACGTGGAGTTGTTGCAATACCATACTTTTTGCCACGAATGTGGCATCGTTGCAACACCGTTATTGTCGTTGCAATATGTTAAATCGTCGCAATATGTTAAACCGTTGCAATACCATACTATTTGCTACGAACGTGGAGTCGTTGCAATACCATACTTTTTACCACGAATGTGGCATCATTGCAACACCATTATTTTTGTTGCCATACGTTAAATCGTCGCAATAAGTTAAACCGTTGCAATACCATACTATTTGCCACGAACGTGGAGTCGTCGCAATACCATACTTTTTTGCCACGAATGTGGCATCGTTGCAACACCGTTATTTTTGTTGCAATACGTTAAATCGTCGTAATACGTTAAATTGTTGCAATACCATACTATTTGCCACGAACGTGGAGTTGTTGCAATACCATACTTTTTGCCACGAATGTGGAATCGTTGCAACACCGTTATTTTCGTTGTAATACATTAAATCATCGCAATATGTTAAACTGTTGCAATACCATACTATTTGCAATGAACATGGAGTCGTTGCAGCACCATACTTTTTGCCACGAATGTGACATCGTTGCAACACCGATATTTTCGTCGCAATACATTAAATCGTCGTAATACGTTAAACCGTTGCAATACCATACTATTTGCCCCCAACGTGGAGTCGTCGCAATACCATACTATTTGCCATGGATGTCAAGTCGTCGCAATAACCTATTGCCACGGTTGTTATCGCCACGAGTCGGAAAAACTATCGCGACGTTCTATTTCGTTGCGACAACAACCTATCACGACAAATTTCGACCTATTGCAACGATTTTTTTCGTCGCAATAAACCGGAATCCTGGTAGTGCTTGCTGTGGCAGCACATGTGGCTACAGGATCTGCCTTGTTCTTAGCCTGTTCTTTCCCTCCTTCATTCTAAAAGTCTTGTGGTGATTATAAGTAGATCATAAAACAAAGGGTTAGTACTCTCCTGCTCTCTTTTCCTTACTATTTTTTACCTTTAGATCTTGAATATCAGTGGCTTCAAATTTCTTTGATTTAGCTCTTCTTTTTGTATGTAGGTGTCGTCGGATCAAAGTTAGATGTATGGGCCACGCCTTTGCAATGAATATGTCCAAGTGGTAGATGCATTTGTAGCTTTCACGAAAAAACACATGTTGGACAACATTAGAGGGACTATTTGTTGTCCTGAGGGGAGGCTCACAGGAAAAGAGACCATTGGGAAGAAGGCTATAACTTCAAATTCACATTTGTTCTTCTGTGCTTCTTTCCACATGGTCCAACACATGTCCATGGTGTCGGAGTACCTCGATAAGCACTAGGAACTGGTGCTTAGAGACAATCCTGGCCGCAATGAATCATGGTTTGCAAATGAACACAGGAGAAAATTCATTGGCTGGCTCCAGGATCGGATTTCTCACTCATAGGATACTCAAACAAGTGAATACCTAAAAAATTGGCTCGTGGTCCTATATTCATAGTTATTACATATCAAGCGTACGACATAAATAGATACACGTTCTATACTGTAGAACAAGATAAGAAAATCACGTATCAGAATAGTGGTGTCCGTGTTGATGCTTATAATGCTGCGAGCAAGGACAAAGACATGTACTATGGTAAAAAACAAGAGATCTGGGATCTTGACTTTCAAGGCTTCAAGATTCCTCTTTTCTGTTGCAACTTGGTTGATGGAATCAAAGGTGTCGTACAAGACAAGTACGGTTTCACTAGCGTTGATCTTAACCGTCAAGGATATAACTGGGAGCCTTTCGTGTTAGCAGAACATGTTGCTCAAGTGTTCTATGTTCCAGACACTACAAATAAAAGACTTAAGGTGGTTATACAAGGAAAACGACGAGGTCAAGGTGGACATGGTGCAAGAAAATACAAAAAACCTAGAGCTCAAAGTGCCACCGGACGATACAACGCTGACTATGCGGGATGCAGTTACTAGAAGGGTTCATTGGAAACGGAGCCTTATTGTTGTTGACCCAGCAGCAGCAGTAGCTTCCGCGTCATCTGCTTCAATGTCTCCTGAGGCACGTCTGCTTCTGCATTGAAATCATGAACAGATGGATCTGTCTCCAATTCCAGCGCTATCATTGCCTCTAGTTATAGAGAAGCAGCAGAAGTCTCCAATTGGAGAGCAGTTGCCTCTAGTTACAGAGAAGCGGCATCTATCTAAAACTATAGAGTTGCCACACAACTCTCCACTTGAAGAGCAGCCGCGTCGGTCTCCACCTCGCACTCCATGTGCCTTGCACCCTACACCTGATCACCCGCCAGCAAAGCCGGGGAAGAATGTACGTGCCAAGAACAAGGGTCTGTTGCAGCGGCGATTATCGTCGAAGGAAGGTTGGAAAAAACCAATGAAAGAGTCGGAACCTAACCCGAGGGCACGGAAAGCTATGATGCATGCAAACCTGAAGTATAAAAAGGAAAAGCCGATGTTAACTGCGGCCGCACTCAAACAAGTTGGTAAACCTTGTGTTACCTTCATTAATACTACATGGAAAATTACAAAAAAATGATACCATACTAGTGGCAATGAAGGATAAATACTTTCTCTCGGGTGATGGCGCTTTTGACATCTCATGGTCAAATCTCTATGACCTTTTCAGCCTCGACGCATTGGATGTCTCCCTAATATGCTGCTTCACATTGTAAGTCTCCTAAAAAACTAGGTTCTTCAATACAAGTGTTATATGTGACAAATTTGGCATTTTGCGTGTACGCACCAGCAATAACATGCTCATCATAATACGCAAAATGTGTCCGCAGCATATCTTGACCTGCAAGTACCAGCGAGGACATATATTCAAACGTCAAGCAGCAGAAAAAATGTTCAATATTTGGTGAGAGCAACAAAATAGTACAGTGATAAGGACCTCCTAGTCATACCGTTCATCTCGGGTAACTATTGGGTAACCATAGCAATATCTAGATGGTACGACCAGGTCTGGTACTGTGACTCCTCAAGGCCGACAGATGAAAAAACTGGCGAGCGAAAGAACCAGTCATGGAACGATATCTCTTCTATTATTGACGAGTAAGTTCTTTCTTCACTTTAGTTTCCTTGCATGATAATTTTACATTAACTGTAGATGTTTTTGTTTACGGCTTTTAGACAAGTAAAAGGAAAATGCCGACAGCTTACACATCATACTGCATTTGACGTCCCACAACAAGCTCCGAGCAACACTTGCGGCTTCCACGTCTGCCTACACATGGCTTTATTTGGACAGCAACCTAATTGCATTGTACGTGTAAGTGCATTTATTTTACTTTATTACTAATCTTTTTCTAAATATCATTTTATTGTGTGGCAGGACTACGGACCGCCTTCACGAACGCTGAAGGTCGTAGCCTTGAACAAGTTAGAGATGTACTATGCATGTTTGTCAGTTCTAAAATCATTAATTCAAACAAAGAATTTCATTACCCAATAGAGGATTAGGTGACAGTTCTTCTTCGTGTAAATTAGTTACATTTTAAGTTGGATGAACAATGGAATTTTGAGTAAATAGTTACTTGGTAACCACGATTTACACTTTGTTAATATTTGATTGGTCAATGTGTGTACACTTTATTAATATTTGATTTGTTACATGTTAATCTGGATGAACAAGAGACATTTGGCTATACATATGTTTCTATATGTGTATGTTGCTGACACAGGCAATGCGGCTGCCAAATCCTGGCTAGCTCCAGGATGCAGCCGGAAACCAGGATAATAAGGGGTGGGAGCACCTAATAGGAGAGTCTCCTGTTAGCGCCGCACTGAACCTGCCTGCAAGCAATCCGTGACGCGTTGTAACAGAGGATGTCTTGGATTACCTAAATAATGAAGACACGGTTTCTTATAGCACGTCTCAAATCAGTCAACATATGTGCGACGGGCAATCATAAAGCCAGTCTCGGATCAGTCAATATATATGTGACATGCTTTATTAGAGCGTGTCTCTCGTGTACAATGATGGGCGACGCGCGCCATGCACGTCCCCAGTGACCTCGTAAAGCCCGTCTGTTATGACTCAAAGAAAGGAGACACACTTTCTATGAGCTTGTCTAGCACTTAGTTTGATCAGCGATGCGCCTGCCGCTCGTCTTTGATGACAACGTAATGCGAGAGGCGATGATCGAGACACACAGTTTGTTCATCTCCCTTCTTCGTTCGGGCTCGTCTCGAATGAGCCTTTCTTACATAGTGTTCATTTATTATTTCAGCTGATGGATCATCATTTATTCATTCATGTAATGTTACTATTGATGACCTTTCTTACACAAACACACACACTTGTATCCAGGATCTTCCAAATGTGTCGATCGATACTACTATACCTGCTGCTAGAGCCGAAGGATGCTTGGATCCAAAGCTGCCTACACTTGGTCTTGTTTATGCATTTCTGAAAAAAAAAAATTTCCTTAGTACCCACTTTACATCAATCCACTAACATGTATCTCTTTTAGTCAATAACTTTCATCCAACAAACGAGTCTATGGAGAAGTCATTTCAGCACTCTTCTAAGGTCGGTAGCACCCATACAATCTGCAACCAGGTGCACCCTTTCTTTAAGATTTATTTTCTAATTCTGTCATCCTCATTACAAACTTCATATATTTAATTTTTTATGTCCTGCATTCTAAATATCCAGCATCAAATTGAAAATGGTGCTGCATCTTTGGAAACAAACACCTTGGTTGGAGCGCGAAATGATTCAACAAATACCGCTGCGATATGCATGGTAGATGACAGTGCCTTGTATTGTACTTCAATGATTGCGGAAACACAGGGCGATTCCGAATACCATATTCGTGCTTGACCTCACTTTAATAGGCTTGTAATGTTCCTCCAAGATACAGATCTCCATTCAAATGCGTAACACCGAGGCCACCAATTGACATTATTAAAGCACAGGTTGTAAGGAGTAAAATTTGCACACAACTTAAGGATAAGAGGTATATGCCCATTGTTTTAGTTATCATCCCTTTGTTGTATCACACTGTACATTAGTTATGCTTTAACAATTTATTTTAACTTGTTCTTTGCTAGGGATTTTGTTACTCGAGGACCATCTCAATGTCTGAGATGTAACAATGTTGCAGAATCTTTCTCAGATGGAGCTGCAATGTTCAAGTCATTTATGACATATTTTGTGGACTGCATACGCGCTGAGGAAGACATATTGGGGCTCAAATGCATTGGTTTTAGGGTGTTTCTTTCCGGATATCTTGGTGTATGTCCTTGTCACATGAAACTTATTTATCCTTTTACGTTCCACCACTTTTTGTCTACCATCTATATATTACTCTATGAATTAACCCCATTCTTATTATCTCCTCCTAAGAAATGCTCAACCACGATGAAGAACGACAGCAGGTTATGTATCCAGACCTTGCTGCTTTTATAAAACTTCAAGCTGACATTGGTGACCTTGATATTTTCAAAGTTAAGCTTTGTAAGTCGAGTTGTTGATCTTCTCGCATTGCGTGTGTTAATTAGTCTTTCTTCGACCTAATTTTTTCCCTATTACTTTCAGTTCTTTGTGCCTATTCCCGAGAACAACTACTACACAGTAAACTGCTTGAACATGATCGATAAACGAATTGACATACTTGATTCTAGCAATCAATGTCACAAAGATTTCCGCACGGTTGTTTCAGCTAGGGTTGTGACGAGGCTTAATGAATTGCTACAGAAGCTATCAGACGGCAAGTTTAAATATTTTCCTAGATGGAAAAGACCTGTTATAAAAGTGATGTGGGGGGATGTGCCCAATGATTCCCGCTTCATTGCAATGAAAGTTATGGAGATCTGGGATGGTAATAAGCTCCATACAAATGAAAATAAGGTATGATTTTATCCCATAATTTGATATTGTTGTCTAGTTTTTTAGTTGAGTTACATTTCCTACATTTTTGGTCTGCTATCTGCTCACACTACCAACTTATAGATGCATCACATAGTAGTTACCAAATTCATCTTCATTACATTTCATATTCCGTCAAAAAATTTAGCTATATTTCATAATATCCAAACGCGTTAAATATTTGTTACTGTTAATAGTCCCCATTTACGTGTGTTAATTTATTTATTAAATCGTTATTCAGTCAAACCAATACTGTTCTGGTGATGCACTTTGTTTCAATATATTCATTTGCTGCTAATTCTTATTGTTTCCACGATTTCATTTTCATATGTACGAAGCTGTAAATTATTATTCAGCCTTTTATATGTTGTACCAGTAACACTCTCTCAATATTGTACCTGCTGACAATGTAGATCAATGTAGCACATACTGTTGTACCACACTAAGAAATCTAATCCTATTTAACATTACAGGCAAGAATTGCTTAATTGAGGTCCGATATGTTGTATTACATGTTGTACAACTCAGTCAATCAAGTGAAGCAGCTACCTTATGGATTAGATGAATACAAGCTGTCTCAGTCAATGCATCCTGCGGACTGAATTACATATTACCTTATGTTCTAGCCTTTTTTTTTGAGACCATTAATATATGTCAGTTTATTTGTATCTTTTTTTTAGATCATGAATCTATGTCAGTTTTTTTTAGATGAATATAAGCCGTCTCAGTTTTTTTTTTGTTTTGAGACCATGAATCTATCTCCCTGTTCAATTGATTGTTCTTGATGACTCTTTTCAGGATCATGTAGTTAACCATTACCATCTAACTCGACTTCAGTACCTTGTGTGTTTGTCTTCTATACATGTATGCAGCCTCCATACCTGAATATGTTAATTTTTGTGATCGGATTGACTGATGCTCTGATGTGAAATTATTGTTGATACCTGTTTTGGTATCACTACTGCAGCCCGCCTTAGGCACCGATGTGCCGATCTGTTTTTTTGAGTCCTCGTGCATCTACATCTGCTAGCACAAGCAAAATAACCATAAATGGCTGAGCAGACATTCATTGTTCTCCACTAGGTACTATTTCTGCAGGCATTGTCGGGTACTACAAGCCATGAAAAATTAGATTAATTTTTTGCATTAATATCGTTCATTTTTAAAATTGGTACAACTGTATATATGCAACCCCTACAATAATTTCACTCAATTCTACACTTTGCAGAATACGTTTCAGATCAGGTCCGCTGTGTACAATGTGCGTTTCAGGCTACCATGTTGACCAATGTTTTTTTTTTGAGGAATTTAAAATTTTGGTATACCTTTCCACCATAAGTTAGAAACAGTATATCCAGAATATATTTGATATTCCATCATATATGTTTTCCATATATTCAAGTTCTGTTATGGATTTGTTTAGTTTACTCCATGCACATCTGAAATTTTTATTATACCTCGACGACAAAAAATATTAAAATAAAATATCAATTATGCCTGGGTACGCTGGTTTGTTCACAAGTATTATTACGAGGACACATCATGTTAGGTTCGTACAGTGCATGGTTTAGGCTACCACGTCGATCAATGTTACTTTTTTCATAAAAATAATCATGTGGCTCCCTGTTTGACCATAAAAGTACAGCCAACGTATCAATATATTTTAGATTTTCCAACACGTATGTAAAGAATGGTTTTTCCATAATATAAAGTAGTATATGTTAATACAACAAAGTATCGGCACCCTATATGTCCCTCTATGGCTGTCACAACTGACAAACAATCAACAATTTGGGAGTCATCGATTGAAGCCCATTTCATTTTACTCATCTTCCACTGAATCCCATTCCTCATGGCATTCCTCTTTAGCAGCAGCCAGCATGAGCTCCTGTTCCAATTGTCTATTTATTTGATTTCTGCCTCTCTTTGTTCCCATGGTACCCCTTCTTTTCCTTCCTCTTGCATCCACATTTGGGTTTAATAGACATGTTGTTGAATAGTGTCCTGCGTACAAACCACAAGTACTGCACTGTCTTGTCCTTTTTTTTTGTCAGTGTTTGCCCCCGTCTCTTCACAACGAATACCCTTGTTTATGCGTCCGTTTCTCTTTGTTTTAGCGCATTGTGGAGCACTCATAGATACATCACTCTCTTCAGCTACAGGTTCTGCACTATCCATATTTGGTTCCTCTCTTTCTGTTGATCCATCATGTGTCCTAATTGTAAGGGCTGAAGGACCAATGTCTGCTAGAATTGTCTCTGCCATCATGCGCAACTCTTCAAATTTCTCACAACCCTTCATGAAATTTGTGCTTGACTTGCTGCATGCCTCACCGCTGCCATAGCCAATGTCACTAGCTTCGACGTTCTAAATTGCTCAGTTGTGTAATCAGACCCAACCGTCACAATATCTTGCCTATCCCACATCAGTTGTTGTCTTGCGTCCTTGGTGTACCTCTTCAAAATATATTTTGCTAGAACTTTCTATGGAGACCAGATTCCCGACATTCTAGGAATCACAATTAGGTGCTGCCATGCGATGCAGCACCCAACAGCACACAGAAAAAGATGCATCGTATTACATAAAACAACATAGTATTATACAAGCTTTGTCTTTTACAAATAATCCACATTTCAATACACTACAGCGGAAGCCTAATCTCTCGACACTCAAGCCTAAGCTATGCAAAAGTCATTCCGTTCATCCTGTGAACGGAATCACACTAGCATCACACAAATCGCATCACGGCGGCGTGCAGGGTTCCCACTCGGCCGTGTACTCCGACGGGGGCAACGCCTCACCGGCGAACCTTTCATCAAATAAGTCATCATCTGCAGCAAAAACTTAAAATAGCAACCGTGAGCACGAAGGCTCGGCGAGACTTAACCGTTTCCACTAAGCGTGGAACTCTATATGCAGGATATACGTAAGATAGCACAACAGTTTGCAATAAAAGACTCGCCTAAGTGTTAGTCTTTACTTTCAGCTTTTAGCAGCAAATTAAGGCTTCATGAATCTGAAATTTAGTGAACAGTGTGATATAAACATACAAGCATCAATACATAATTATTCCATAAAGCATGATTTAATATTATTCAGTTCCAAGTAATTAACTATGTCACAACTCAGTGAACAAGCGATACTCAATAACCGCGAGGGACGGCGACTCCAATCGATATACACTAGTAGGAATACCCGAATAGCACTACACATACACCCATACTCGGAGTTGCGAAGGCACACTCCACTGATGTTGTATGCGGCAATCTTTCACTCGCTACCTACATGCCAAACCAGTCCCACCGCTACATGCAGGAGGCCCCCACACGGAGTACGACGTACCCGCTGGCAGGTTTACACCTTGCCGCTCAACCCGCACCTATAAGGCGGTGGGGTTTGCCTTGACGCTAAGGTGGACAAGTTACATCGGTTTACTGGGTCCCATATATCATTCAAACTTGCTCAACAGGGCCGCACACGGATCGGTCTTTGACCGACACAGGCCCAGCTACAGCTCACTGGCCCCTATGTCCTGCTACTCCTAATCCATGCCCTATCTCATATTTAACCAAATGGTGAATCTCTCACTCGACCAATCCCGTGTGAACCCCATTCCTGAACTCGCGATTAGATTCCAACTACTCGACTTCTACCGAAGAAACCATAACATTAAGCATAGCATGGACACATCGAGGACTTAACCATATACCCTTCTATCATGGGTGTTCTGGTCATGCAAGTGGGATACTCCAAATGCACAATACATTTTAACCCATATAGTGTGATACAAATAAAATTTCAAAACACTGTTAAATGGAAACCAGGGCTTGTCTAGCTAATGGGAATAAATTTAGTCTCTGGATTGATGACTTCTAGTGGCTCCGGGGTCTCCTCGAGCTCGGCAACTATTCAATATGCAAAGAATAATGCAAGTGAATCAATATGGGTATTATTGCATAGTTTAAAGGAAAGAAAGTTAAGTATATTAAAGGATAGCCACTGGTTCTGTAAATTTTATAGTGGACATTAGGTGATATGAGTGAGGTTCTAACAAAAATTGGGCTAAGTTCATGGAAGTCTCTATTGTATAAAATTCAATGTATATAAACCATTCCCAGAATTTTCATGGGAAATATGGGACTTTAACATGGCCAAAAGTTGGTGTTCTGTTTATAGGAGGTCAAGAGTCACTCAACCAAATTGGTTTCACAATTTTCTAAGCACTCTACTGTGATATATTGAATTTAGAAGTTTGGACAAATTGCTGAAATGTTTCTAGACATTTTGGAATTTTTATGTATATAGAGATGGGAAACAAAACTTGTCTATTCAAATTAACTCAACTGGACCTGAAATGTTTACTAGAATGATGTGGACAAATTTAAGAATTTTTGAATGAATGGAGCACCAGTAATTAATTCCAAATACATTTTGATTCATGGAATTATTGAGGATAATTTATGGATTTTCATACAGTTCCAAGTGCACCACTTGAAAGTATAGATCATCCTGGTTCCAACAAAAAAAAAATTTGGAATTTTTTGACGAGTATTCTAGGAGATATTGATTTTTAAAGTTGGAGCAAAATCTGGAATTAAATTTAAATGGGAAAGTTTGAATAATCAAGGGGGCCCATGGGTTTAAAATCGTCCAATAGGTATAAAGCCACACGGGGCCATAGAGTTAATGGACGTAGCCACATGCGATTGCATAGCCGTAGCAGATCCAGGGCGCACACATTAGGCTGACGGTCGGGCCCCATGGGCCTTCGTCAACCTCGCGCCTGGCGGCGCTCTGGCGGCGCCCAACGGCGGCACCTCGCCGGCGCCTCACCGCAGCCTGACTTGGGGCAAGCCAGCCTGCCGGACTTGCCGCCCCCACCTAAAAATTGATGGGGAAGTCTATGGTGAGGCACCCGACGGCGATTGGCGGCCGGAGATGGCGGTGCGACGATGGTGGGCAGAGCTAGGGTTTTGACCATGTCGGCGAGGCCCTACGGTGCTCTATTTTGTACAGGAAGACCACCAAAATGCTCCTGAAAACATAGGGAACATGGGAGAGGTTGCTAAAATGGTTCAAACTGCTGGAATGGAGAGTCGGCGGTAGACCGACGGTGATAATTACGGCAGTTGGGGAAAACTCGGTTTTCTCAGGGTATAGTCGATAATTAGCTTTGGTTTTTCTTCGAGATGAAGCGTCTGGTCGTGTAGAAAAATAAAGCTCACGTGCACAAGGAATAATCAAACGTAGAAAAGGAATTTCACGCACAACCTGGCTCTGCTCATAATTGAAGCTCGTTGGAAGAAAAGAAAATACGGGGGCTATGGTCCATGGCACGGGCTGAAATTTTACGAGCACGTACTACAGATATTTGCGCACCTTTTTACTTCATGGACCAAGGTGAGAAGAAGCTTGTATCGCCGGGTCGACGGTGATCAGAGAGGCGGCAAACAGGGGAAATTTTCCGGCAGCCACGGTTTCGAGTTTAACAGCTTCGGGGGTGGCCTAGCTGCATAAGAAACTGATCATAAGGCTGCACAAGATGTTGGCGAGTGAGGAGAGGCAAAAAAAAGTGATCAACTCTGACTACCTTTGCTCCAATTCGGCTGGACAGAGAAGAAGTCGGGAGAGGAGCAGAAATGGCGCCGGAACTTCAACAGAGAAAGAGTGGTCAACTCAGGGATTTAGAGGGGGATAAGGAGGAGCCTTGGGAGTGCTTTATGCAGCTGGAGGCGACCTCAAGCAGGCAGGCAGCTCTGTGGCATTTGCATGCCTTGAGGTGTCACCCTGGGATGAAAAGAACAGAGACTCTTACATTGACAGGTGGGTCCCACTTGCTGCTTATCCACACCTTCACTGGACATTAAATCCTACAACCTAAATCAGTCCAAAATTTGCTAGATATTTGTGGGGAGTCCAAATTGAGTTGGGAGACTTTGATTCTGAAATCAAATTGTTGATTTGACCAGGTTTCAACTGAATTCAAACTTGAATTTGAATTTGATATGAATTCAATGTAGCTATTGAATTAAATAGCAAACTTGCTTCAAAAATTATGAAAGTTGGCAGGGAGTCTACTTGAAATATTTGGAACCCAATGGTTAACTCAAATCTTCAAGTTAACTTCATTTGAACAGTAGCTATGTTTATTTTTTTGAATTCCCTCATTTGGAGTTTGAATTTATTTGTTTTGCTCATTTCCTTTTTATTCCTTTTTATCATTCAATTTTTTGGTCCTAACTGAACTTTGAATTATTGAAATTGGGTCTTTTACATTCCCCCTCCTTAAAAGAATCTCGTCCCGAGATTACAATGAAGTGACGAAAGTAGGTGAGAAATTACCGGATATGAGACGATAAGAAATCCGCATAGTTGGAACGGAGATATTCTTTGGATTCCCATGTCGCTTCTTCAGCAGTATGGTTGCTCCATAACACTTTATAGAACCACAGTGTGCGGTTCCGTATTGTTCGAGTCTTCTCGTCGAGAATCTGAATCGGATGTTCGGAGTATGTGAGATCCGATTGCAACTCGCCGATTTCATCTGTGTGGACTGCAGACGTGAACTTGAGACATTTTTGGAGCTGAGATACGTGGAAAATGTCATGGATACCAGCGAGAGATGCCGGCAATTCCAATCTATGAGCCACAGGTCCGCACTTTTCTGTAATAGCAAACCGACCAATAAACCGGGGAGCTAGCTTTCCTTTTACTCCGAACTGGTGAATTCCTTTCATCGGAGACACGCGTAGGTATACGTTGTACCCGACATCAAGGTGCAGTGGGCGATGCTGCTTTTCCGCATAATTCTTCTGTTAAGATTGAGCCGCTCTCAAGTTCGCTTGAACGATTCGAACTTGTTCCTCGGCTTCGTTGACTAGATCAATCCCGAATGTCACTCTTTCGCCGGACTCGCACCAATTCAGTGGTGTGCGGCATTTCCGGCTGTAGAGAGCTTCATATGGTGCCATCTTGATACTCGCTTGATAACCATTGTTGTACAATAATTCCGCCAACGGTAAATGATCATCCCAATTTTTACTGTGGTGGATGGCACACGCTCGCAACATGTCCTCAAGTACTTGGTTCACCCGCTCAGTTTGTCCATTGGTCTGCGGGTGACAGGCAAAGCTTCTAACCAGTTTAGTACCCAATGAGGCATGCAGCTGCTCCCAGAAACGAGCAATGAACAGCGAGCCTCGATTTGAAATAATCGTGCAAGGAATGTCGTGTAGGCACACGATTATTGATATGTACAACTCCACATTTTTCTTGGCATTGAATCCGACATTTACCGGAATGAAGTGTACTGATTTGGTTAGTCGGTTGACTATCACCCAATTCAAATCATGCTTTCGGAATATGAGTGGCAATCCAACAATGAAATCCACACTCACATCCTCCCATTTCCATGCCAGAATATTCAGTGGTTGCAGCTGTCCTGCTTTCTTCATATGGTCGGCCTTCACTCGCCGACACGTATCACACTCGGATACGTACTTAGCAATCTCATGCTTCATCCGTGTCCTCCAAAACTTAGTCTTCAAGTCTTGATACATTTTATTACTGCCCAGATGAATGGAAATTTCGGACAAGTGAGCTTCGTCCAAAATTTTCTTTCGAAGTTCCATGTCACGGGGCACAACGATTTGATTCTTGAACCATAGAGCACCCTACTCATCTCTTCTAAAGAACTTCATCTAACCGCTGTACATTCTCTTGAGTATGTGAGACATAACCTTGTCCTTCTTTTGAGCTTCAGTAATCTCATCTCGAATTGTGGGAATGAGAGCAAGATTGTATAAAGCTCCATATGGAACCAACTATAGATTCGGTTCATTGTCTTCCATAGGTGTGATAGTCAAGTTATTGACATGATATTTGCGGCTAAGCGCATCGGCAACCACATTAGCTTTGTCGGGATGATAGTGAATCTCAATCTCATAATCCTTGATCAACTCAAGCCACCTTCATTGCCTCATGTTCAGTTCCTTCTGAGTGAAGATATATTTCAAACTTTTGTGGTCGGTGTAGAGGTGAACCAAATTTCAAAGCAAATAATGTCTCCACATTTTCAGAGCAAGCACCACGGCGGCGAGCTCCAAGTCGTGAGTAGGATAGTTCTGTTCATGATTGCAGAGCTGCCGTGAACCATAAACGACCACACGTCCTTCTTGCATAAGAACGCAGCCAAGACCGACGCCGGATGCATAGCAATAAACATCAAATGGTTTCGCCGTATCCGGTTGAGATAAAACCAGGGCTGTTGTTAGATGCTTCACCAATGTTTGAAATGTCTTGTCACAAGCTTCACTCCAAATATATTTGGTGCCTTTCTTCAACAGCTCCGTCATAGGTTTAACAATTTTTGAGAAGCTCAAAACGAACCTCCGATAATATCCAGATAAACCCAGGATGCTTCGGACTTCATGTACGGACTTTGGAGATTGCCATTTCAGCACTTGAACAATTTTACTTGGGTCCACAACGATGCCCTAAGCTGAAATAATGTGTCCCAAGAATGGCACTTGACTGATCCAAACTCCACACTTGCGAAATTTTGCATAGAGCTTATGGTCTCGCAATCGTTGGAGCATAATATGCAAGTGTTCGATGTGTTCTTCCTCCGATTCGGAATAAACCAAGATGTCGTAGATGAAGACCACGACGAACTTATCCAACTCCGGCATGAACACTGAGTTCATAAGATACATAAAGTGGGCTGGAGCGTTGGTGAGACCACAAGACATGACGAGATATTCACATAGTCCATATCGCGTCGAGAATGCAGTCTTCGATATATCTTTCGTCCGAATTTTGATTTGATGATATCCGGACCGAAGATCCATCTTGGAAAATACCTTAGAACTCACGAATTGATCGAAGAAAATTTTGATGCGAGGTAGTGGATACTTGTTCTTGGTAGTCACGGCATTTAGCGAACGATAGTCCACACATAACCGTAATGTTTCATCCTTCTTCTTAGCGAACAGCGCGGAGAAGCCCCAAGGTGATGAACTTGGGCGAATAAAACTTTTGTCCAGCAGGTTCTTTAGATGTTCCTTTATTTCAGCTAGCTCATTGGGAGCCATTCCATAAGGTCTTCGAGAAATCGGTGTGGTTCCCGGCGCAAGTTCAATCTTGAACTCGACATCACGTTCGGGCGGCATGCCTGGTAGATCATCGGGAAACACATCGGGGTATTCATGGACCACCGGAATGCCTTCCAACTTAATGGATTCAGAGTGGTACGCTGCTGCGATTTCTTGAACAGTTCGATCAAGAATGAGAGTATGTAGACTGTGTAGTGGAGAATCCAAATGAACGGTTCGAGGAACGATGTCCAAAACAGCACTGTGGTGATGTAACCATGACATACCTAAAATGAAATCGATCTTTTGGCCATCTAAATAATGAGAGTGGTTGGATATATTTTTCCACCCATGCACAGTGGTGCTTTAGGAATCATACTATGAGCTCATATTTTCGCACTCGGTGAACAAATCATGTACGGATATTTAGTAGAAAATATTTGCAGTTGGTGCTTGACACCATATGAACTACCAATGAAATTGTGGGTGGCTCCAGAATCAAAAAGTATGATAATGGGGTGATCGATGAGAGTGAACGTACCCGCGAGTACGGGTTCGCCTTCTGGTACATCCTCAATGGCGATGTGGTGGACGTTGCCGGGTTTGGGATTTGGTTTCTTGGGCTGGTTGCGGGGTTGATTGGCACTCTGATACGATGCTTGTCTGCTGGTTTGCTTGTCTGGACAGTTGTAGGAAAGATGTTCAACACACCCACAATTGTAGCACGTATATAGGGTCGGACCACCATACCAGAGGACGGAAACCCGTTGCAAGCTGCTGCTGTGGGTTGCACGAGGTATCATCCTCTGTTGCTGCTGCTGTTTCTGCTGTGGCAGGGGTGGTCGGAAACTTGGTGCGTTGAACGGGCGGCCACAGAACATCGTCGGTCGTGCCGGTGGCTGCCACCTTTGACCAGACGGTGATCGGTACACCATTCGGTATTTTTGTGGAGCTCCACCACTGCTGCCCTACGGAGCACTCCTCTTCTTCTCAGTAACCAACTCGCGTGTTGCACCCTCTTGTACAATCGCCACATTGACAAAATCATTGAACGTGCCGCGATTGAACAAAGTGAGCTTGTCCTTCATCTTTGCATTCAAGCCTCGATAGAAGCAGTCCCGTTTCCTTTCTTCAGTTTTCACATGATCTAGCGCATATTGCACCAAGTGATTGAAAGCCTTGGAGTACTCGTGAGCACTCCTCCCGCCTTGCTTGAGTTCAAGAAATTTTTGAAGCTTTCTTTTCATAATCCTGGGAGGTATGTGATAGGCGCGGAACGCCTCCCAGAATTCAGTCCATGTCACGGCGTGACCAGCCGTCAGAGACGCGACGTAATTCGCCCACCATGCGCCAGCGGAGCCGTGAATCTGATGCGCCACGAAGAGCGCCTTCTGCTTTTCAGTGCATTGGAGCAACCCGAACTTTGCTTCAGTAGTGCAGAGCGAGTTGTCCGCCTCAAGAGGTTCATCTGCCTTCGTGAAGACCGGTGGATGAGTCTCTAAGAAATCCGAGTAAGTGAAAGTGCATGTAGGCATCCCTTGTGGGTTTTGGTTGATTTATGACCACAATATTGAGATGAGCGCAGGTTTTAATAAAGAATGAAGAAAGCGCCAAAAATAAAGGAGAATGAGGACTAATTCGGAAAACAGCTCAAGAGCTGAATAGAATATATCAGTGTATGGACTGTGTTGGTGTAACACATCCCAAGAGTCAAGCACAAAAAATCCTCACACACTTCACATTTCACAGGAAAAACGGACTAGTCCGATAGACACCGGACTAGTCTGATATCCTCTATGTATAGGTTTGGACAAGTCCAGCCAGTGCGGACTTGTCCGCACCGGACTAGTCCGATAATGTTTGGACTAGTCTGTAATGCCTCTGACTAAAATCGGACAAGTCCGGAATCACCACGGACTAGTCCGATAACCTCTCTGACTAAAATCGGACAAGTCCTCTAAATACGGACTTGTCCCAATTCACTAAGGAGATCACCACAGCCGGACTTGTCCGAAAATAATCGGACTAGTCCGAACTTTTCTAGAGCCTAAATCGGACTAGTCCGCCCTAAGTCGGACAAGTTTGATCTTCCTGAGAACTTAGGGTTTCCTGCATTTTGCACAGCGGACTAGTCCGGACTCCACCACGGACTAGTCCGGACCCTCAAAACCCTAATGGTAATTTTTGGAAACACCCTATAAATAGATGTGCACGGCCCTACTTTCATAACTCTCGACACCCTGCGTCGTCACACCCTCCAAGAACATAGAAAACACATCTCTCCATGCAATCCAAGGCAAGAAAGATCAAATCTCTGAGGATTCATCTTGGATCAAAGGAGAGACACGATTCACACGTTTGAGCTCTTGGGTTTGATCTGTAACACACTCCTGTTGTTTCATTGTTCATCTTAAGAGTGTGTTCTTGGTGGTGTTTTCTTTGTAATCTTGGGGAGCCCTCAACTTGTGAGAAGGCCCCTTGAACTTGGTGATTTACCCTTGTGATAGTGGAAGAGAATTGGCCTTCGTGGCGATTCAACGAGGTTAGTGTCAGTGAAGACTCGGTCCTTTCATGGGCTCCTCAACGTGGATGTAGGTTGCCACTGTGGGAACCGAACCACGGGAAATACTCTTGTGTCAAACTTATTCTTAATTTTCATATTACATTCTAGAGTTTTGTCAATCTTGCATAACCTACGGTAAAACTTTAAACAAGAATTTGTTTGCATTATACATGGCTTCATTGACTCAATACTTGAAAGTTACATACTATATTCCGCTGTGTACTGTTCTTGTATTGAAATTATTGATCGAACTTCATCAATCTAGTCCGCACACACCGGACTAGTCTGCACTCTACCGGACTAGTCCGATATCTCGGGATTTGATCAGTTTGCTAAGTGTTGGAGGTTCCGACTAAAATTCAAAAAGGCCTATTCACCACCCCCCAGGCCACATTCAATTGGTATCAGAGCGGGATTCTTCGCAAGAGACTAATCGCTCAAAGAGAACATGTCAGACATGAAGGATGTGCACAAGAGTCTTAACCAAGAGAGAGTCAAAGACGAAAAAGCTCAAAAATAAGAGAAGCTCCTCGACGCCATCCAGGACTTTGAGGATGACGATGAAGAGACGCTTGAACTCAAGGCGCTCCTAAGGAAGAATGCTCTCTCGAAAGGGAAAGTGAAGGTTGAGGACGAGAAGAAGAAGAAGGGGAGTAGTCACACCGACTACCCCCGATATCTTATTAACTACAATTGTCTTAACTCTAACAATAACCATTACTAATCTATTCCTCTAGGAAAAGCCCCAGACTTCAACGGCAATGACTACTCAATGTGGAGGCAGAACATGAAAATGCACTTAATCTCACTCAATCCCAGTTTATGTCATATTATGTTTATAGGAATAGATATTCCGAACAACGATGAAGAGCTTACACCAAATCAAGAGCAAGAAATTCATCGGAATTCTCAAGCTGAGCAGTCATTACATCCTCTCTAAGTCGGGACGAGTTCACCAAGGTGGATGGGCTCGAGATTGCAAAAGAAGTCTGGGACACTGCACTTGAAGGCGATCGTCATGTGCAATAACCGAAGATTGAAATGATCGAAGGCGAATTGGGAAGATTCGCCATAGAAGAAGATGAGTCGCCACAAGACATGTACAACCGGTTAAAGGCGCTCATCAACAAGGTCCGAGCATACGGAAGCAAGAAGTGGAACGATCACAAGGTGGTGAAGCTCATCCTTAGAGCTTTCATGCCTTGCAACGTCACCTTGTGCTCGATGATTAGAGAAAGCCCCAGGTACAAGAAATTGATCCCCGATGAGCTGCTTGGGAAAATCATCAAGTTCGGGATGATGGAAAAGCAGGCAAAGCATGTCAAGGAGAATGCCGACCTCACCTCGGCAAAGAAGAAAGGGGACGCTTTGAAGTCCACTTGCAAACACTTGTCAAAAGAAGCTCGAGAAGCTCAGCAAGAAGAGGACAATGATGATGAGAGCAGCAACATAGGAGAGGAAGATATGATCCTATTGATGAAGAGATTCAAGAGAATGATGAAGAAAAGAAAAGGGGGTAAATCGAGTGAAGGAAAACACAAAGAAAAATCAAGACCAAAGTGGAGGCGGGCATGCTGTAATTGTGGCGAATATGACCACTCTATAGTTGATTGCCCATACGAAGAAAACAAGAATAAAACAAAGGAAACAAAGCCTCAACCCAAGAAATTCTTCAAGAAGAAGAAGCAAGCAGGACAAGTGCACCTAGGAAAGGAGTGAGACTCAAACGATGAGTTCTCCTCCAAAAAGGAAGAGGAGATGCTAGCATAGCCATAGAGAAGACAATTAAGAAGTCCACCCTCTTCTCAACTCTCGGCGTATGGAAGGGCAACGACACTTGCCTCATGGCAAAGGAAGGTAAATGGAAGGTAACAACCAAATCCTCTTCCTTGCATTCCTATTCTAGTGATAGTGAAGTCGCTAGTGATAATGAAGACATGCTCGTTGGCTTGGATAAGAAAACAGTTGCAAAAATGAAATTTCTACTTGATCAGCTTGTTGAGAAGTAGAAGTTGATCAACCGTCAAGAAGATATGATTATCTCCCAAAAGGAGGAATATCTTGAACTTGACAAGCTTCTCGAACTTGAAAAAGAGTGAGGCAAGTCACTTGAGCTTGAGTTAGCTTCAAGCAAGGAAGCTTTCTTGAAGTTAAGTGACTCAAATACTACCATCAAGGATGAACTTGCTAACCTATCCAAGGTTAACAAGATCCTTGAGGTACAAGTTGTGTCACTCAAACATAGTGACCCCTCATCCTCTTCAAGCTCACCTTCTGAACCCCTTAAAATTAAAGCTACTATTACTTGTTCATGTGCTAAAATTGACACTAGCTCGAAAGACAAGTCAACCTCTACCAAGGACAAGCATCCTTCTCAAAGTGGCATATTTGACAAGGAGAAGACCAAATATGCACGTAGTGCATACTTGGTCACAAGACCTTCTAATGTCAAATATGGCATTGGGTATTCTTATGGTGAAAAGCAATATGCTAGAAGCCATAAAAAATAACAAGGAGAGCATTGACTTTGTGAAGGGAAACCCCTCTCAAGCTAGAAAGCCTAAAGTCAACACATACGAGTATCGGACTAGTCCGGTATCCGCACGGACAAGTCCGGTTTCCCGGACTAGTTCTGTTCATAAACAACAATAACTATTATTCAGCACTTTCGATGCATCCTATGTTCTAATGAGAAGTAATTTTTTAAAGTTTATGCTAATTATGTTGGGCCACGCCATGGGAACACCAAGTCTCATGTGTGGGTGCTCAAATCTCTTGTAACTAACCTCAAAGGACCCAAGCAAGCTTGGGTACCTAAAACCAAGGCATGATTTGTTTTTCTAGGCCTATTCCTCCGGTGGATCGAAATGGGTGCTGGACAGTGGATGCACCAACCATATGACCGGAGAAAGAATGATGTTCGTTGAGTACAAAGAGAATGAGGATACAAGCGAGGGCATGTATTTTGGAGACAATAGTCAAGGAAAGGTGCTCAGTACCGGTAAAATTTCTATGTCGTCTCAACATACTCTTTCTTATGTGTAACATGCCGATACCTTAGATTATAACCTGCTGTCCATATCTCAATTAAGTGACAAAGGTTATAATTGCCTGTTCACTAATGAGGGTGTGACCGTCTCTAGAAGGGGTGATGGTTCCATTGCATTCAAGGGTGTGTTAAAGGGAAAGCTTTACCTTGTCGACTTCAACAAAGATAAAGCCGAACTTGACACATGCTTGATTGCAAAGACCAACATGAGTTGGTTGTGGCATAGACGGCTAGCGCATGTTGGTATGAGGAATCTTCAAAAACTCCTCAAGGGCGATCACATCCGAGGTTTGAAGGATGTTGTTTTTGAGAAAGACATGCCTTGTAGCGCGTGCCAAGCCGGGAAGCAAGTTGGAGCATCTCATCCCGCGAAGAACTTCATGACTACAACAAGACCGCTCGAGCTACTTCACATGGACCTTTTCAGTCCAATTGCTTACATAAGCATTGGCGGTAACAAATATGGCTTAGTAATTGGTTATGACTTTTCGCGATTCACTTGAGTTTTCTTTTTGCATGATAAGACAAAAACTCAAGGAACCCTCAAGAAGTTTCTCAAGCATGCTCAAAATGAGTTCTCATTGAAGGTCAAGAACATACGAAGCGACAACGGCACGGAGTTCAAGAACACTCAAGTTGAGGAGTACCTAGACGAAGAAGGCATAAAGCATGAATTTTCAGCACCTTATTCCCCTCAACAAAACGGATTGCCGAAAGGAAGAACTGAACCCTCATAAAGATGGCGAGAACAATGCTCGATGAATACAAGACCTCGGATCGGTTTTGGGCAGAGGCGGTTGACACCGCATGCCACGCCATAAATTGACTCTATCTTCATCGACTACTCAAGAAGACATCCTATGAGCTACTCACTGGTAACAAGCCAAATATTTCTTATTTTCAAGTTTTCAGTTCTAAATGCTATATTTTGAACAAGAATCTGGGGACTTCAAAGTTCACCTCGAAGTCTGATGAAGGTTTCTTGCTTGGCTATGATTCAAACTCCTACGCCTATCGTGGCTTCAACAAGACCTCCGGACTTGTTGAAGTAGCATGTGACGTAGTGTTCAATGAAACTAACGGCTCCAAAAAGGAGCAAGTTGATCCCAGTGTGCTAGATAGAGAAGAAGCTCCTTGTCAAGCATTGAGAAGAATGGAATTAGGCGATGTTCGACCACAAGAGCCACCTCTACATGTGCATGAGGAAGATGAACCACAAGTGGAGGCCAATGATCAAGGGGGAGCTTCCACACAAGATCAACCTTAAGAAGACGAAGATGATCAACAAGTCAATGAGGGCAACCATCTAGGGCGAGAAGAAGAAGATAATGAAGATACAAGATCGCAAGTGCCACACCCGAGAGTATACCAATGCGTCCAAAGAGATCACCCAATCGACAACATCATCGATGACATCCAAAAGGGAGTAACAATTAGATACCGCATAGCTAACTTTTGTGAGCATTACTCTTTTGTGTCCTTTTTGGAACCACGCAGGATTGAGGATGCATTGAAAGATCCAGACTGAGTGCTGGCGATGCAAGAAGAATTGGACAACTTCAAACGAAATGAGGTGTGGGAACTCGTCGAAAGACCTAACGCGAACGTCGTCGGCACCAAATGGGTTTCCACAACAAACAAGACGAACACGGGGTGGTGACATGGAACAAGGCACAACTTTTGTCCAAAGGGTATTCACAAGTCGACGGTTTGGATTTCGATGAAACCTTTGCTCCCGTAGCTAGACTTGAATCAATTAGAACATTGCTTGCATATGATACTCACCATGATTTCAAGCTCTACCAAATGGATGTGAAAAGCGCCTTCCTCAATGGTCCAATCAAGGAGGAGGTGTACGTGGAGCAACCTCCGGAGTGGAAGACAAAGAGTTCCCCGACCACGTCTTTAAACTGCGTAAGGCTCTCTATGGCCTCAAACAAGCTCCTAGAGCTTGGTATGTGTGTCTTAGAGTTTTCTTAATCGAAAATTGTTTTAAGATTGGTAAATCAAATTATACATCATTTACAAAACACTTCGACAATGATCTTTTTATTTGTCTAATCTATGTTGATGACATTATCTTTTGTTTAACTAACAAATCCTTTTGTGAAGAATTTAGTAAGATTATGACAGATAGGTTTGATATGTCTATGATGGGAGAGCTGAATTTCTTTTTGGGATTCCATGTGAGACAAAAAAACGAAGCGACATTCATAAGCCAAACCAAGTACACTCAGGACATACTCAAGAAGATTGGGATGGACAAGGCAAAGCCTATCAAGACTCCCATGGCAACTAATGGACACTTGGATCTCAATGAAGATGGACCAAGTGTGGATCAAAAGGTACATCGCTCCATGATTGGATCCTTACTTTACTTATGTGCATCTAGGCCTGATATTATGTTTAGTGTATGTTTGTGTGCGAGATTTCAGGTCAATCCTAAGGAGTGTCACTTGACAACCGTTAAAAGGATCTTCAGATATTTGGTTCATACACCCAACCTAGGCCTTTCATATCCCAAAGGTTCCAGGTTCAATCTCATTGGATACTCCGATGCAGATTATGCTGGATGCAGAATAGATAGAAAAAGTACCTCCGGCACCTTCCAATTCCTAGGTAGATCCCTAGTTTCTTGGTCCTCCAAGAAACAAAATTCCATTGCCTTATCCAAGACCGAAGCGGAGTATGTTGCAGACAGGAGTTGCTGTGCACAACTCCTTTGGATGCGACAAACTCTAAGGGATTATGGTTACAATATGAGATGCATTCCACTCCTTTTGATAATGAGAGTGGCATTAAAATTGCTCATAATCCAGTTGAACAATCTAGAACCAAACACATAGAAATCCGACATCACTTTTTTAAAGACCACTCAATAAAAGGAGACATAGCCATTTCCCATGTCAACACCGCAAAACAACTAGTCTACATATTCACCAAGCCACTTGATGAAAAACGCTTTTGCGAGCTCCGAAATGAACTCAATATCCTTGATGCTCGGAATGTGGCTTCAAAACATGCATACCTGTATGGATTCTTCAAAATATGATGATTGTGTTGTGAAAATCATCTCTCTCAGTTTTCTCCGAAAAACTATTTTCAACTACTTGATCTTGATGAATTATGGTCATTGCTTGATTGTTGTATGCTTACCGATCATATTCATCAAGATTAATTGATTGTCATGGTCCCTATTTTCTAAGTACCTTCGAATATATACGAATGGGCCAAGCATTTTTGTTCTGGTGACCACAAACTAGTCCGTGGTTACCCAGACTAGCCCACCCCAGCAGACTAGTCCGCAGAGTGTCCGGTAGTCCAGACTAGTTCGGTAGACCACGAACTAGTACGATTTTTCGACTCCATAACCCTAGCCACCGCCAAAACCTATTCTTCTTCATCCTCACACTTCTCCCCATGCTCTCTCTCTTCACTTGAGCTCCCCACGGCGATTTGGCGATTCCTCCATCAAAACTCTTCGAGTTTGGGTGGAAATCGATCTTCATGCATAGGGATTTAAGACCACGGACTTGTCCGCTCCTTCAACTCCTACATCTCCATGAATCGAGGAATTTCGGTAAAATTTCCTCCCAAACCCTAGAAATCTTGATTTCCTTCGTTGTTGATCAAATAGCTTAGTTCCTTTCACCTAGTACATGCTTCCTTGATGTATTACATTGATGTTGAGCTATTTTTGCATCGAGCAACACCATTGATCGTCTAGTTAGGGTTTGAGGTGATGAACACCGGACTAGTCCGGTCCATGTATAGACAAGTCCGGTCACCCGGACTAGTCCGTACCTGTACACCGAACAAGTCTGATTTTTGACTGAACTCAACCCTAGTTTTCCATTCCTCAATGCAATTCCTTGCCATCAATTCTCATCTATACCTTGTGTAATCCATTGTCACGACAATGTCGAGCTCCAATGACGAGATCTCTGATTTCGAGGCCAAGATGGACCAAGAAGCCTTGCTTCAGCCCTCGACGGGCCAAGGCAAGAAGCGCCAAGAGCGCCCATCCGAGCCGGCACCTTCTCCACCTCAGGCTCAGTGCAAGGTTCTTGCCAAGAAGCCTGTCTCCAAGGCTTCAGCAGGTGCTGGCCCTAGCTCGGCGGCTGTTTGCCAAGCTAAGGGCATGGGAAAGGGATTGCCACAGGCCAAATCGGCCCTCTCAAGATGGCAGCTCCAAAGCAAGGGACTCGGGATCCCTCCGAGGAAAGGTTCACTGGCAAGGGAAGCGACACGACTTCCAAATTCAGAAATGTGGACTGCTACAGCCGGTCCAAGAAGGCAGCCGATGGAAGATTCTGGAGCAACTTCCATGCAGACTTCTATAAGTCTGTGTACCTCACAATGAAGACTCCAGTGGTGCGTAGCCAAAAGATTGATTGGGCGCACTTTGAAAGGAAGAGCTGCTCAGGCTTTGATGAGGTAGTTCAAGCAGTGGAGAGGCATGGATTGAAGGATTTATTTGCATTCAGGAACAATTGGAACGACGAAGTCATTGCTTAGTTCTATGCTACATGATACTTTGCAAGTGATGAGGAAGAGCGGGTGACTTGGATGACTCATGGATCCAACTACACCATTACCTATGACGAGTTTACAAGGCTGCTACATATTGAGAACTTCAGCAGCGACAACTTGATCATTTACAACATAGGTGTCCTTGAGAAGGACAAAATGAAGTTCCTTTATGAAACCCGCTCGACTATCAACCCTCCTTCCACCAAGAATATGAAGTCATTCTTTATGGTCCTTAATAGGCTCCTGAGGAAGACTATTGCCCCAAAGGATGGGGATGCAGGGAGTGTCTAAGGCTATCTCAGGACACTAATGAAGGTGATAAGCAAAGACAGGAAGTTTGATGTCTTTGACTACATATGGAATGACATGGTCAACATCTCTTGCACTCCTAACAGATCCTGTGGCTACGCACCTTACTTGATGTTCATGATTGAGAAGGTCACAGGGATCGAGTTTGTGAAGGATGTGGAGCTCACTCCATTGAGGCCCCAGAAGCCTCCCCAAGTCTCTGTCCAAGCTGCCCCTTCTCTTGCATCCAGTGAAGAAGCTCTGAGGAGATCTAGAGGAGATGCAAGGGCTGATCCCTCCACTAGGACCCCTTCCCAAAAAGGGTCTCCTAGTGGAATCCTGAAGTACTTGGAAGCAATCTTTGCCTCATGCAAGAAGGCCGAAGTGAACACCCACAAGCTGAACAAGGCGAGGAAGGCTGATATGCGGTATGTCAAAGAAAATGTCAAACACATTTGCCAGAAGCTAGAGATCGAGCCTATTGGATCCCCAGTCATCTCTGATGATTTAGCATCTGATCTCACTGAGCTCGGGCCTTTGACTCCCTCCGAGCTTGCCTACTTTGGCGTTGGGGGCACCTCGAGTGGATCCATTCCTCTTCCTCCTCCTCGGTCCGAGAATGAAGATGAAGATGATGAGAGGACCAACGGCGAGGATTGATGATCTTAGATCCCTCCTCTCCTTCTTTTTGGTGTCTTGATGCCAAAGGGGGAGAGATCGAGGGGGAGTCACTAGGTCTTAGCTGTAGGTTGAGAGATGAGAGCTTCATTTATGCATCTTTTTGTCTCTTTTGGGTTGTAAGACTTCATATTATGCTCTTTTGATATGTTTGGTATTGTGATGCAATACTATGAACTATTTATGCTCATATTTATGAAATATGTGATTTTGTTCTGAAATTTACATATATGCTTGTTGCTGATATATTGATGTCAATTATTTTAGTGTCATCATGATTATTGCTCACATTCACTTAGTTTTGCATCCCACCATAAAGAGTGCACATATGTCTTTTGTTGTCATTGCTAAATGAGTTTCAAGCTCACATGTGCACACTTTATGAAAATCTTAAATTTTATCATACCTTGTGAAATCTCAATTGGTTGTCATCAATCACCAAAAAGGGGGAGATTGAAAGTTCATCTAGGCATCCGTTGTGGGTTTTGGTTGATTTATGACAAACAAATGAGATCCTAACCACATTATTGACATGAGCGCAGGTTTTAATGAAAGAATGAAGAAAGCGCCAAAAAGAAAGGAGAATGAGGATCAATTCGGACAAGAGCTTAAGAGCTGAATAGAATATATCATTGTGTATGCAGTGTGTTGGTGTAACGCATCACAAGAGCTCAAGCACAAAAAATCCTCACACACTTCACATTTCAGAGCAAAAACGGACTAGTCTGATAGACACCGGACTAGTCCGATATCCCCTCTGTATAGGTTCGGACAAGTCCAGCCAGTGCGGACTTGTCCGCACTGGACTAGTCCGATAATGTCTGGACTAGTCCGATAATTCCTATGACTAAAATCGGACAAGTCTGAAATCACCACGGACTAGTCTGATAACCTCTCTGACTAAAATCGGACAAGTCCTGTAAATGCGGACTTGTCCCAATTCACTAAGGAGATCACCACAGCCAGATTGTTCCGAAAATAATTGGACTAGTCCAAACTTTTCCAGAGCCTAAATCAGACTAGTCCGCCCTAAGTTGGACAAGTCCGATCTTCTTGAGAACTTAGGGTTTTCTGCACGCCGCACACTAGACTAGTCCGGACTCCACCACGGACTAGTCCGGACCCTCGAAACCCTAACGGTAACTTTTGTAAACACCCTATAAATATATGTGCATGGCCCTACTTTCATAACTCTCGACACCCTGCACCGTCACAACCTCCAAGAGCTTAGAAAACACATCTCTCCACGCAATCCAACCCAAGAAAGATCAAATCCTTGAGGATTCATATTGGATCAAAGGAGAGACACGATTCACTCGTTTGAGCTCTTGGGTTTGATCTCTCCTGTTGTTTCATTGTTCATCTTAACAGTGTGTTCTTGATGGTGTTTGCTTTGTAATCTTGAGGAGCCCTCAACTTGTGAGAAGGCCCCTTGAACTTGTTGATTTACCCTTGTGATAGTGGAACAGAATTGGCCTTTGTGGCAATTCGACGAGGTTAGGGTCAGTGAAGACCCGGTCCTTTTGTGGGCTCCTCAACGTGGATGTAAGTTGCCTCTGTGGGAGCCGAACCACGGGATAAACTCTTGTGTCAAACTTGTTCTTACTTTTCATATTGCATTCTATGATTTTGTCAATCTTGCATAACCTACGTTAGAACTTTGTAACGAGAATTGGTTTGCATTATACTTGGCTTCATTGACTTAATACTTGCAAGTTACATACTATATTCCACTATGTATTGTGTGTGTATTGAAATCATTGATCGAACTTGATCAATCTAGTCCGCATGCACCAGACTCGTCCGCACTCTACCGGACTAGTCCGATATCTCGGGATTTGATCAGTTTGCTAAGTGTTGCAGGTTCCGACTAAAATTCAAAAAGGCCTATTCACCCCCCCTCCTCTAGGCCACATTCGGTAAGTGCTTTGTTGAGGCTGATGATTGCCTCCGTCTGGATGTCCACGCTGACGGGACGTATTCTGCACGAGGGCTCGCAGCATCTCGGTCTGCTCATCACGTGAACCCACCATAGCTGCTGTTGAAGCGTACTGATGGCACTTCCCCCGGTACTACTAGATTGTAGCCCGCGGATGCTCTTGTATCGGTTTGGGCGCGCGGAGATCTTAGACAAGACGATGACACGGGTCTTTACGTGGTTCGGGCCGCCTGAGCGTAATACCCTACTCCATGGAGTGTGTGTTGTTGTATTAGGAATTTTCTCGTGCTTGTGTGCATATGAGCTTGCCTCTGTATCGTGCAGCACAATCCCTTTTTATAGACCAAAAGATGGTTGTTACATCAATTGTCTAGCTCGACATGTGGCCCTTGCGGTTATTATTGCCTCATACACAATTTAAGTGTGATTAAGCACCCTAATAGTGTGATGATGCGCCTTAATTGCGACGTTACCAATATTAAGGATCCTCTAATCAGGCGCCATTAATATTGTATTAACGGTACATAATCAGACCTTGTAACGGTAGCGATAAGTGCCCCTTGAATGCTTATGCCGTTCGAGATCTGTTTGTATTCCCATTGGTAGCTTAGGTCCGGAGGCTCGACACATGGCGGATCTAGAGCTTTCCATCACGGGGAGGTAGGTTCGAAGCTTCTACACACGTGGAGGCACCAGATCTTACTTCTACTGAGGGTTAGGTCCGGGGTGACTTAACATGTGTTAGACGCAGAGCTTCTCTATGTTGGGAGTTTAGCTCCGGTCTTATACTACACGTTGTAGTGCCGGAGCTACCCATATGAAGGAAGCGGGTCCAGTTGAAAGCATCTAGGCCCCCCCATGAAGTACGGTTTCGGTGATTAATGACAACCATTGAACTTTACTAATGAATTAGTGAATGCAAGGTCCCCATAATCACTCAATAAAATGAAATGAATATGTCATTGGAGACCCATATACAATAAACTTTTGAGATCAAATCAATGAGATAAAGACAAGAAGTGAAAGCTCTCATGTCTAAGTCACTCAACCATAAGTTGACAACATACAATGCTTGAAGATCATCAGAGAGGCTTATGAAACAAATGTCTAAGAGGTCATATGAGCAAGACACAAAATATTCACTCAAAACAACTCGAAGCAAACAAAATCTACTCACCGAATCAACCGATGATTTCAGAAATGTACACATCGGTCGAGTTGGTTCAACTGAAGAAGAAGACCTCAGAACAATGTACTCACCGGATCATCCGATGTGAATTGCTCAGTGACATTGGTCCATCAGTACAGTTTGCAATACCATTGGACCAAGTGTAGCACCGGATCATCCGATGTACAGACTTACACACATCGGTCAATCACTCCAGTAAGCATCAAGATTAAGCAAATTCTGGAGGAAGAGCCACCGGATCATCCGATGAGAAGACAGGAGCAACATCGGTCTAACAACGGTCATATCTGACACAATGACGTTAGCCAAAGTAATTAGACCGATGATAAGTAAATGGGAGACATCGGATCATCTGGTGTTCACTGTAAAGTTCTGTCAGCCTACTTTTCCAACGGCTATTTCGGCGAGGCTGGCTATAAATACCCCCTAACCCTGTCATTTCGTCAAGTCTTGATAACCAGAAGCTACCAACACATCCACAAGTGTTCAAGGCCAAGAGCAATCACTTCCACACCATTTCGATCATCTCTACACCAAGGTTTAGGCTAGAACTAGCTAGAGAGAGAGCTTGTGTGCCACCATTCTGGGTGAGTGGACTCTCTAGGATAGTGTGAGAGCCTCAAGGGTGTGCCCTTGGTGTTGTAATCGTGAAGAGACTTCCAAAGCTTTCCAAGGCGTTTGTGGAAGCCCGGAAGGTCGAAGTTGTACAAGGCTTGAGCTCCACCTTGCCAAGGAGGCGAACGAAGAGGAATAGTGAAGACCCCTCGTCTCGGTGACTTGGGTATGGCAAAACCCTTTGGTGGGTGCCACAACATGGATGTAGGAAGATCTTCACGATCTTGCCGAACCACGGGATAAATCCTTGTCTCCTCGGTAGTTTGCATCCTTCTCCTTCCCTTTCTTTTATGCATTTTATATTCCGCAAAGTTTCTATCTACTAGAATGCATAGATAGTCGCGTAGGGAATTGGGCTTTAGAAATTAAGTTTCATTGCTTAGAATTTTTTGAAGAAAGCCCAATTCACCCCCCCTCTTGGGCATTCGGTCCTTACAATTGGTATCAGAGCAAGGTTGCTCATAGGATCATTCTAGCTTCACCGCTAGAGAGCTAAAATGGCCAAGGTTGGGGTTTGGTTCCTATCTTCGAGGGCAAGAACCTTGCCTATTGGAAAGCACGCATGCGCGCTTACCGTGAGGCTATTGCCCCCGAAGTATGGGAAGCGACCCACGCGGGGTTTGGAGAACATAATTATGTTGGTGATCAACTTAAATGGGATGCTAAAGCTAGGAATGCAATCTATGAATGTATTAGTCAAGATGTGTTTTCTAGGATTGCTAGCAAGGAAAAGGCTTGTGAAATTTGGGCTTCCTTAATAGAGATTCATGAGGGCTCTTCTCGTGTCAAGGAATTAAAATATCACATGCTTAAAGCCAAATATGATGAATTTAAAATGCTTCCTCATGAAAATGTCAATGAAATGTTCTCTCGCTTGAATGTGCTTATTGAAGAAATCAATGCTCTTGACATTGCTTCTCTTGGCAAGGGACTCATCAACCGCAAGATCCTCATGCTCCTCCCCAAGCCAAAGTACAACATCATCAACTCCATGCTCCAAAAAGAGTCACTTGACCACATTGAAGTTTCGGAGCTCATTGGAGAAATACACGCTCATGAGATGAGTGTACTTGGGATGATGGAGCAATCATCATCAAAGACAATTGCTCTAAAGGCCTCCACCAAGAAAACAAGCCACAAGAAGAAGAAGGTGGTTGAGCCTAGCTCAAGTGAAGAAGAACAAGCATCAAGTGAAGATGATGATGATGAGCTTGCGTTGATGATGAGAAAGTTCTCACGCTTGAACTCCAAGATCACTAAGAAGGGATACACATTGGATCCTAAGAAGAGAGCATTTCTACCAAGGAGAGATGATCACAAGACTTGCTACAATTGTGGTGATCAAGGCCACATCTCCTATGATTGTCCAAGACCGGACAAACGAAGAGAGAACCACAAGAGCAAGCATCGCAAGCTTGAAGGAAGTGATGATGATGAAGAAGAAGCCAAACCAAAGCCAAGGTCCTTTGGGAAGAAGAAACATGACAAGGTCAAGAAGGCAAGGCTCTTCCCAAAGAAGAGAAATGGCCCACAAAAGGTGTTCATGTGTGAGGCAAATGAATGGGTCACCGACGAAGAAACAAGCGATGAAGAGAGTGAAGAGGAAGAAGAAAGCTTGGCCGGCCTCGCCATCGCCAACAATGATGATGCACCTCTTCATCCACCGCCCATGTGCCTCATGGCGAAAGGTAACACCAAGGTATGTGATGACTCTAGCGATGATGAGCTTTCCCCCGATGATTTAACTTCTTTGATAAATGAATATCATGCTATCATTAAGAGGGAAAAGAGTAAGGTTAAAGTGCTTGAAGAAACTCGTGCTAAACTTGAGAGTGCTAACCTTGATTTGCTTGACAAGTATGAAAGCATACTCAAAGAGCATGACACGCTCAAATCCCATGTCAAGCAAATTGAGGAAGAAAAGGCTAAAATTAAGATAGATAATCATGAACTTGACTTAGCACACCAAACACTCTTGGAAGAGCACAACAAGTTAATACAAGAACATCAAACACTTAACCTTGCTCATGACATGCTTGATCAAGAGTTGAAAAATATGAAGAAGCAAACCCTTAATGATAAGACTTCCATTACTTCTCATGCCACTAATGCTTTGCACAAGTCTTTGCCTTTGAAAGCTAATGCTAGGGAGAAGGACTTGTTGGAAGAAATTGAGAGTCTCCGCACTAGTGTGGCTAGACTTTCAAAAGGAGAAGTCAAGCACAAGGAAATTCTCTTCCAACAAGCACAGGCCTTCAACAAGAGAGGACTTGGATCCTTCCCGGTGCCTAACAAAGGAAAGGTACCCTCACCGGAGCTAAGAACAAGCTTCACCAAGGAAGTTGGTTCTTATTGCCAACATTGTGAGGTCACCGGTCACCACACAAGGGAGTGTCCTCTTCCTAACCGACCTTCTCCAAAATTGCCTACTAACTATAAATATAATTTCAATGATAATTATTATCTCTTGAGTAAAGTACAAGGCAAGGTGAAGGCAAGATTCATTGGCAAAGACATGAAGGGCATGAAGGGGAAGCTCCCCAAGCATCTTTGGGTCCCAAAAACACTTGTATCACACATACAAGGACCTAAGTTGGCTTGGTTGCCTAAAGTCAAAAATTGAATTCATGTGTGTAGGTGAACTACAAAGTCGGAGGAAAGCATTGGGTACTCGATAGCAGGTGCACTCAACATATGACCGGCAATGATGGTATGTTCACCACCATAGAAAACCCCGGCAATCATGAACAAGTCACCTTTGGTGATAACTCTAAGGGAAAGGTAATTGGGTTAGGTAAAATTGCTATTTCAAATGACTTGTCTATTTCTAATGTTTTGTATGTTAAGTCACTTAGTTTCAATTTACTTTCTATTGCACAACTATGTGATCTTTGACTAACGTGCACATTTAGCAAAAATGATGTTGTTGCAAGTAGTGAAACAAGCCAAGACATAGTCTTCAAAGGATTCCGGCATGGACATCTCTACCTAGTGGACTTCGCCAACAAGAATGCTAGCTTGACCACTTGTCTTTTCACTAAGACAAGCTTGGGATGGCTATGGCACCGATGCATAGCGCACATTGGAATGAGCAAACTCAAGAAGTCATTCAAGCTTGGGATGGTGACCGGCGTGAAGGATGTCACATTTGAGAAGAACAAGCTTTGTAGCGCTTGTCAAGCCGGGAAGCAAGTTGCTTCACACCATCCAATGAAGACAATAGTGTCAACCTCCAAGCCACTTGAACTAATCCACATGGACCTCTTCGGACCATCCACATATCAAAGCCTTGGCGGTTAACTCTATTGTCTCCTTATTGTTGATGACTATTCTCGCTATGCTTGGACTCTATTTCTAGGTGACAAGAGTGAAACTCCGGAAGTGTTCAAGACCTTCGCCAACCGCGCTCAAAGGGAATTTCAACTTCCCATCATCAAGGTCCGGAGTGACAACGGCACCGAATTCAAGAACTACAACATTGGGAAGTGGTGTGACCGAGAAGGCGTGAAACATGAGTTTTCGGCCACCTACACTCCTCAACAAAACGGTGTCGTTGAAAGGAAGAACAAGACACTCATCACTCTTGCAAGAGCAATGATTGATGACTACGGCACGTCGGAGAAGTTTTGGGCCGAAGCAATCAACACGGCGTGCCATGCTGCAAATAGGGTCTATCTCCATCGACTACTTCAAAAGACCCCGTACAAGATTCTCATTGGGAGAAAGCCCAACATCTCCTACTTTCGAGTCTTTGGATGCAAGTGCTACATCTACCGCAAGAAAAGGCTCGGTAAGTTTGAAATAAGATGTGATGTTGGTATATTTCTTGGCTATGCATCAAACTCAAAAGCATATCGAGTATTCAACCAAACCTCCGGTTTAGTTGAAGAAAGTTGTGATGTTGAGTTTGATGAGACTAATGGCTCCCAAGAGGAGAGTTTTGGTCATGATGAAATAGATGATGAGCCTCTACGAGAAGCCATGAAGAACATGACCATTGGAGAAATCAAGCCCGAAGTTGAGGAGAGCCATGATCAAGGGGGAGCTTCAAGTTCCAACAACAACACCTCTATGGCGCCTCAAGTTGACGAAGAAGAAAAGGATGATCCATTGCCAACTCAAGACTCACAAGCACAACAACATCAAGAGGAAGAAGAAGTCCATGATCATGTCCAACCACAAGAGGAGCAACACGCATCACCTTCGCCATGTGCTTCACAACCACTTATGAGGCATGGACGCATCTCCAAAGCGCATCCAATGGACCAAATCATTGGAAGTCCGTCAAGGGGTGTAAGTACACGTTCTCGCCACTTTGCTTCGTTTTGTGAGCACTACTCATTTGTTTCGTGTGTAGAATCCACTCACATTGAGGAAGCACTCCAAGACCCAAATTGGGTGATGGCCATGCAAGAAGAACTCAACAACTTCATCCGCAATGAAGTTTGGGTGTTGGAGGAGCGACCCAAGGTCAAGAACGTCATCGGAACAAAGTGGGTGTACCGAAACAAACAAGACGAGAATGGCGTTGTGGTCCGCAACAAGGCAAGACTTGTGGCCAAAGGGTTCTCGCAAGTTGAAGGACTGGATTTTGGGGAGACATTTGCCCCGGTCGCCCGGCTAGAAGCCTTCCGTATACTTCTTGCCTTTGCATCACATCATAGTATTAGACTTTATCAAATGGATGTGAAAAGTGCATTTCTTAATGGTTACATTAACAAGCTTGTTTATGTTGAACAACCTCCCGGGTTTGAAGATCCGAGGAATCCTAATCATGTGTATAGGTTGGACAAGGCGCTCTACGGGCTCAAGCAAGCACCTAGGGCGTGGTACGAACGACTACGGGATTTCCTCATCATGCAAGGATTCAAGATCGGGAGGGTGGACACTACACTCTTCACCAAGGACATTAACGGAGATTTGTTCATTTGTCAAATTTATGTTGATGATATTATTTTTGGTTCAACTAACGAAGCTTTTAGCCATGAGTTTGGCAAAATGATGTCTAGGGAATTCGAGATGTCAATGATTGGAGAGCTCAACTTCTTCCTTGGATTTCAAATCAAGCAACTTCAAGAGGGGACTTTCGTCTATCAAGAGAAGTACACCAAGGACCTCTTGAAGAAATTTGAGATGGGAGATTGTAGCTCAAGAAGCACTCCAATCGCAACCAATTGTCATCTCGACGCAGATAAGGATGGTAAACCTATTGATCAATCTAACTACCGTTCTATGATTGGTTCATTGCTTTATCTTACCGCATCTAGGCCCGATATCATGTTTAGTGTATGCTTTTGTGCTCGCTTTCAAGCGGCACCTAAACAATCGCATAGGAAGGCGGTCTTTAGGATACTTAGGTATCTTAAGCATACCCCTAGTGTGGGCTTGTGGTACCCTAAAGGTGCAAAATTCCATCTTGTGGGATACTCGGATTCGGACTTTGCCGGATGCCGCGTGGATCGCAAGAGTACCTCCGGTAGGTGCCACTTTCTTGGGCATTCCCTAGTATCTTGGTCAAGCAAAAAGCAAAATTCCGTCGCTTTGTCCACGGCGGAAGCGGAGTATATTGCGGCCGGTGCATGTTGTGCCCAAATTCTTTATATGAAACAAACCCTTTTGGACTTTGGTATTAAACTTGATTGTGTGCCTCTCCTTTGTGACAATGAAAGTGTGGTTAAGATAGCTAAAAACCTCGTTCAACACTCCCGCACTAAGCACATTGATATTCGCCGTCACTTCTTAAGGGACCATGAAGCTAAGGGAGACATCTCATTGCGAGGTGTTAGGTCCGAAGAACAATTGGCGGATATCTTCACTAAACCACTTGATGAGAAAACTTTTTGTAGACTAAGAAGTGAATTAAATGTGCTAGATGCAACAAACGTCATGTAAGAATGCACTTCATATAGGTCTTGCCTAACTCTCAAAGGATAGGGGTGAGCAAGGGTTAGCTTGGGGTGGTGGTTCTTTTGGGTTTCCCAAGGCTTGGAGAGTAGCTCTCCCTGAAGAAGCCTTTGAAAGGTTCAAACTTGGCAAGATAGATTTATTTTATGCCTTGCATGATGCCTGCCATATAGACTTACAATTTCTTGCATTATAAAATGTTTGACATTGCATACGGTAGATTGTCACAAAGGGGAACCCACCTCATGAGAAAGAGACTTGTTTGAAATACAATATCTCAACTTATATAAGGTGGAAAGAACAAAATGTTAGGTGCGTTAATACCTAGAGGAACATGCTCTAAAGAGATAGAAGTCTTCATACTCTACCTCACAAAGCATGGGCCTTACATTTTATTTGGATGATTTCCTCCTATTTTTTTCTCGATGTTCTATTTGCCTTAAGGCCTAGCCAAGTTATTGGCATATTAGTATCTTTGAGGGGTAACGGGTTGCCCAAAAAGTCCTAAGACATGTGTTTCTCTTTGCTTGTTTGTTTGGTCAAAGGACATATATGGGATGTTATTGTTCTGTAGTCATCGGATTATCCGATGCCTAGGTCAATCCCTCATCGGATCAATTGGTGTTCAATCTCCAAGGGCAAGTTCAGTCAGAATCTCTAATCGACCGACGCGTTCATTCTGGAAAACATCGGTCGATCCGGTGTTCTCTCTTCTGGAACTGTGCCAAATTCCACTGATGCTACCTCTTCCATCGTCGGACCATCCGGTGTCAACATTCCTCTTTTGAATACCCTTACTGTACCATTCGACCGATGATCAAAACCCTCAACATCGGTCCATCCGATGTCAACAGTATCTTTTTGAATATCCTTACTGTGGCGTTCGACCGATGTATATCCCATCTAACATCGGTACATCCAGAGTTAAAAAGTCGGCTAGGGTTTGGGACCCACTATTTAAACTGGTCCTACACTTCCCTTTTTCTCTCTCCCGATCCCGACGCCTCCACCGCCTTCCTCTCGCTGCGCCACCTCCACCGCCGCCGGACGCTGCAGCCGCCCACAGGCCGCCGCCGTCGTCTCCGGCTGCCGCCATCACCACAGCGCCGCTGCCGTGCTCCCGCCGCGGCGCCACCTCCATCCACGCGCCGCACACCAGCGCCGCCGCCACTCGCCTCCACCACAGCGCCGCCGCCGCTCGCCTCCACCAAGCTGTCGCCGCTGCTCTCCCCATCACCACAGCGCCGCCGCCGCCCCTCGCGCACATCTTGCCATCGCAGTGCAATCTATCGCCGCTAGGGTTTCGCAACCCCGTTGATCTCCACGTCCCGTCGTCAACTCCATTCAATCGAGCGATTGCAATGGCTCGCGACAAGAAGAACAAGGGGAAGGCTATCGCGGAGCCAGCCGCGAAGAAGCAAAAGTTGTCGAAGGAGGAGAAGAAGGCCTTGATGGCCGGTCGCGCCGCCGAAGAGCGTGAGCGTGGCCGAGGGGGATCCCTAAGGATCCGTGAGGCTCGTCCAAGGTAGCCTCTGGTGATTGACGACTCCGAGGCCGAGGAAGAGCCGGTTGAGCCTCTAGTCCGCCGGTGCTCAGCCCAGAGCCATGGGGGTCACACCGAGGCAGCACCACGTCCGAGACCGACGGCTACCGACCGTCGTGAGGACAGGGAGGCCCAGCGAGCGATCTACGAGATGGACACCACTGTCCATGTTGCCGAAGGAGTCCGGTTGACCAACTACCGGAAGATGAAGGCCAAGCAGCTTCGCAAGCTCAGGTGGAATGTGCTGCTTGAGGAGTGGTACCCGCAGCCAAAAGAGGCTCTGGTGGATAGTCACTTCTGGACTGTCACCCAGGCATCGCTCTATGAGACCTACATGCGTCGAGGTCACAAGCTGTTTCAACACAACTATCTGGATTGGGGTCAGCTAGCTTTGGTAGCAGAGACAGAGATCTATCCTTATTTTGAGAGGTACCGAGGTTTGGTGCAGCTGATGTCATATGAGCGGAGTGACTATGTGGAAGATTGGGTCCGCGTCTTCTACGCCACCCTCTATGTCTCTGAGAGCAGAAGATCAATTGATTTCGTGTTCATGGGTCAACACTATCACCTAACGAGGCAGACGCTGGGACAGCTGCTGGGAGTGGACTTGCACGACACCTGCGTGATTGAGAGGGTCTACGGTCAGGTAGATCCACCGAGGAGGCTGCTCACTGGAGGAGTGGCACCACCACTGGAGGAGATCCGTTCCTTGTTCGGTCCTACTTTCTCTCCTGACCAGCCGAGAGTACCAGCCTTTTTGACTCCAGCTGCGCGCACAGTGCATCTCGCCTTGCACCGCACGCTCCTGCCGAGGTCTGGCTACTTGGAGGGGTTCACCAGCTTACAGCAGACTCTCCTGTTCTACATCATGAACGGGATGGAGTTCGACACCGTGGACGTCCTCATATGCGAGATGGAGGATGTGATCACAGATGGAGTGGGCATGATGAGGCAGCTTGTATATGGGCACTGGATCAGCTACCTGCTCACTATGATGGTTCCTGTGGGGTCCGCCGTGCACGACCGTCTCACTGATGAGAGTGTGACACGGTTTCGTCATTACCGTGCCCCGGCTCCTGGAGACCGCCGCCTTGGCCATCCAGTCGAGCATTAGGTCAGGGATCGCCTTTCTGAGGAGGACTGATCTGACTTAGAGAAGGAGGATGAGAGGCTTGCCGAGGCTGAGGCACAGGGGGAGGACTTGCAGCATATCTGGTCAGAGAGTGACACCAACGACAGTGTCGAGGAGTACTTCCCTCCTCCTCCCTCACCCAGGCAGCACGACACGGAGGATGGAGGCTCTACAGTGCCACCACCTACTCCACCTCCCATCACTGAGGCACAGGTCACGCAGCCGTCAGAGCTGACGTCGCTCCTCCAGCAGATGGTTGAGCAGCAGCGTCTGGACAGGCTGGCAGCCGAGCAGGCCCGAGCAGAGCAGGCTGCCCGTCTCCTTGAGCTCCAGCAGCAGTAGCAAGAGATACAGCGTCAGATCGCCCGTGAGAGGCGTGAAGACACTAACAGGCTGACGGGGCTTATCGACCAGATGCACCAGCGCACTCTTGACCAGCAGCAGCAGACGCAGCAGGCGATGATGGGCATCCTGGGGTTGATCACCAACCTCTACACCTAGGCCGGGATTGCCCTCCCGTCGCAGCTGCCAGGAGTCGCTCCACCACCTCCAGTCTTGGCTACAGCTGCCGCTCCAGTGGCACCAGTACCTTCTACACCGATTCTCTCCTTTAGCATGTCTCCTCTTCTGGCTCCTAGTGCTCCGATCCACTCCCTGCTGCCGGCCACGACTCAGTTCCAGCACTCGCCGGCCTCCGTCATCAGTGCCCCTGCTCCAGCAGCTCCTCCACAGCAGGCACCGACGGTGGCTCCTACGGCTCCGGCAGCTCCCTCCACCGCTACTCCAGCCAGCAGCTCCGAGGACAGCGACGGTGACCAGTTCGTCATCGCACCCAGTACTCAGGGTCCTTAGGCGCTCGGATCCCTTTTTGGTGTCTTGATGCCAAAGGGGGAGAAGAGTTAGAGGAGTCAGGGGGAGCATCTTAGTGTCACGGGGAGTCTCTTTTATCATTTATCGTTTATCATTCTTGTAATTCAGTGTGTTTGCTACATTTGGTGTGTTTGCTACTCATTTGCTACTTTTGAGCTCTAATGAACTTATTTCCAAGAGTTATTAATATTTGGTGTTTATCTATGTTTATGATCACTTTCTATTCACACTTGTGTTATTAATTGATGCTTAAGCTTCAAGTGTGACATCCTGTATTCATTGCATATTCTTTTAAGTTTCATTCTATCAAATTCATTACTATTGCGCTTGGATTATTGTGTTGTCATCAATCACCAAAAAGGGGGAGATTGAAAGCATCTAGGCCCCCCATGAAGTACGGTTTCGGTGATTAATGACAACCATTGAACTTTACTAATGAATTTGTGAATGCAATGTCCCCATAATCACTCAATAAAATGAAATGAATATGTCATTGGAGACCCATATACAATCAACTTTTGAGATCAAATCAATGAGATAAAGACAAGAAGTGAAAGCTCTCATGTCTAAGTCACTCAACCATAAGTTGACAACATACAATGCTTGAAGATCATCAGAGAGGCTTATGAAACAAATGTCTAAGAGGTCATCTGAGCAAGACACAAAAGATTCACTCAAAACAACTCGAAGCAAACAAAATCAACTCACCAGATCAACCGATGATTTCAGAAATGTACACATCGGTCGAGTTGGTTCAACTGAAGAAGAAGACCTCAGAACAATGTACTCACCGGATCATCCGATGTGAATTTCTTAGTGACATCGGTCCATCAGTACAGTTTGCAATACCATTGGACAAAGTGTAGCACCGGATCATCCGATGTACAGACTTACACACATCGGTCAATCACTCCAGTAAGCATCAAGATTAAGCAAATTCTGGAGGAAGAGCCACCAGATCATCCGATGAGAAGACATGAGCAACATCGGTCTAACAACGGTCATATCTGACACAATGACGTCAGCAAAAGTAATTAGACCGATGATAACTAAAGGGGAGACATCGGATCATCTGGTGTTCACTGTAAAGTTCTGTCAGCCTACTTTTCCAACGGCTATTTCGGGGAGGCTGGCTATAAATACCCCCTAACCCTGTCATTTCGTCAAGTCTTGATCACTAGAAGCTACCAACACATCCACAAGTGTTCAAGGCCAAGAGCAATCACTTCCACACCATTTCGATCATCTCTACACCAAGGTTTAGGCTAGAACTAGCTAGAGAGAGAGCTTGTGTGCCACCATTCTAGGTGAGTGGACTCTCTAGGATAGTGTGAGAGCCTCAAGGGTGTGCCCTTGGTGTTATAATCGTGAAGAGACTTCCGGAGCTTTCCAAGGCATTTGTGGAAGCCCGGAAGGTCGAAGTTGTACAAGGCTTGAGCTCCACCTTGCCAAGGAGGCAAACGGAGAGGAATAGTGAAGACCCCTCGTCTCGGTGACTTGGGTGTGGCAAAACCCTTTGGTGGGTGCCACAACGTGGATGTAGGAAGATCTTCACGATCTTGCCGAACCACGGGATAAATCCTTGTTTCCTCGGGAGTTTGCATCCTTCTCCTTCCCTTTCTTTTATGCATTTTATATTCCGCAAAGTTTGTATCTACTAGAATGCATAGATAGTCGCGTAGGGAATTGGTCTTTAGAAATTAAGTTTCATTATATAGAATTTTCGAAGAAAGCCCAATTCACCCCCCCTCTGGGCATTCGGTCCTTACACCAGTACCGTGTGGCATGTGGGGCCTTCGGAGGTCTTCAGCTCTGACAAGTGGAACTCCCTTGCACTTCTTGCAGTATCATGGGGTAGCCGGTACGTAGGGTAACGACAGTGGCCCCCAAGTCCACACCTGGGAGAAACCCTTTGGGTTATGTTATTCTACCGGAGGTGGGGCCATCCTCGATTCCCACGCTGCAACTTCAAAGGTTTCCTGATGTACCATTGGGGTGATGGTCAGGGGTTATACTATCGCCGTGTGGCTTGTTTTGGGTCCGGATGTCACAAAATTGAAGGTCGCCGGTTCCCAATATGAAAATTGTATCGGTTCCTAGTGCATTGTTAGGAAGCTGCCCTCGGGCTTTCTGCCGCCCATCATGAGAACGGTTTGCCTGAGGTAATAACCTCGACTCCTTCGTCGAAGTGGCCCCTAGCCCATTCGTCACTAATGGGGTAGATTTTTTGTAATGTAGCCTTGCTCTCGCTGTGGTTTCCATCCAAGTGTGGTGGAGGCATACTTAAGAAGGAAAGTTCGCACGGTTTTAGGACTCCTTACGCTTTCGATCAAACTTTCGCTCAGAGCCTCCCAATCATTGCCTAGCTTTCTCTTCTTTCGCTCCACTTTGCCACGATGGAGTTAGGTCTTCCCAAAAGCCGCATCCAGAGCAAGGATAATCTGATGAAGGTCCGGAACTTCATGGGATGGTCCAGCGACTCCAACCACTTGGTTCGTGCCGACAAGATCCCCTTAAAGAAGGAGTGTCATGGCGAGATGGTGTACTTCTCGGCGTACGCCATGGTGGGACTGATCCCACCTTTTTCAAGTTTCATCCTGATGCTGCTGGACTTCTATGTCCTTCAACTGCATCATCTCGCCCCCCACTCCCTCCTGTTGGTGTCGATTTTCGTCCACTTCTACAAGATGTGGGTGGGCACACCTCCCTGCGTTGAACTGTTCCAGACCTTCTTCATGGCACAAGAACTGCCCCTTCAAGTACTTGAAGTCATTACCCTCCAGCAAGGGGACAAATTTGATTGGCTTCTATTACTTCGTGAAGCGCAAGAACTGCCCCTTCAAGTACTTGAAGTCGTTACCCTCCGGCAAATGGGATGACTGGAAGAAGAATTGGATCGTCATTGCAGTGGAGGAGCACGATAGTTTGGAGCTGCCCCAATGACTCCCCAATGTTGACATCGATGCCTGGAACATAGTTCCGAAGCTATCAGATGCATTCAAGCCTGTCCTGACCAGAATCCAAGAATGTGTGTAGGGTGGAGTGACCGCCCAGATGGTCTTCGGAAATTTCTTGGTGAACAGGTGGGCTCCGCTAAGGAGAAGGGAGAAGCTCGCCTGGGCCTTCAATAGTGTGATAGATGATGACCGGATTGAAACCAGTTTGAAATCCAACTCAGATGATGAAGCTTAGGAGCTCCATCTCAAGAAACTTCACCACTGGTCTATCGTTGATGATGCCTTGGCTCCGCCGGCTGCTTTCCTACCTCTGAATATGACTCCAGAGTTCAGTGGGGAGCTTCGGAGGAGAATGCCAGCGCTGGATGACCTGGGTGAAGTGGAGAAGCGCAGGGTCTCTAGGTTTGTAATAACCGGAGCTTCAGAGGGGGCGGACCACCCCTGCTCCGAGCCAGAGGATTGATGACATCGGCAAGAGTATGGGAAAGGAGCCAGCCGAATCTTCCAGCTGGAAAAGGAAGCTGAGGCACGTTGATGGGAGCTCCGTCCAGTCTGCTCTGTCTACAATTGCCCCTTCTCCCCGTCGAGGAAGGTCTTCGGTGGTGACACCTCCTCCAGTACATCCATCCTCAAGAAGTGCTAGTTCCAGATAGTCGACACTGATCCCAGTACCGGCTTTGGGCTCTAGGTTCGGAAGTCCTTCGCAACTAAGGAAGGCCTCGGCTGGGGCAACACCGGCAACGGCACAGGCTCCTGGCATCATTCTGAAGCTCTCACTGTACCAACAACGGTAGGTTCCGACTCTGAGCATCTGGCGAAGAGGTTCCACGCCAATTGGAGTGGTAGCTTCCCAAGGTAAGATTTACTTTTTCACCTTGATTTGCCATTCTTATTTTTGTCATGTTTTGAATATTCCAATCTTTTGACTGCAGGGCATCAAAGACAGGGTCTGAAGCTCTGACCTCTGTTGCAGTGGCCGAAATAGTGCGGGCAGAAGCTCCAGCTCCAACCCCTGCGCCTCCTCAAGTGGTGGCTAAGGTCACGGCAGCTCCGGTGCCAGCTGTCGTTGATCTAGATCCAGAGTCGACGCCAGAGACTCCCAAGGGAGCACCGAACCACTGGGGAGACATACATGAAGATGCTCCAGTAGCGGCGGCACCAGCAACTGAAGCTCCAGCGCCGGATGCGAAGATGGTGGAAGCTCCGACTTTGGGGCCGGAGGTGATCGAGGCTCCATTTGTTGTGCCAGAAGTTTTTGCTGAGCCGGTAGGTGAGTCGTTGGTGCTAGAAGCTCTGGCCCTTGAGCTGGAGGTCGTTGATGCCTCGACAACCGAGTCATTGGGACTTGAAGTTTTGGCCCTCGAGCCGGAAGTTGTTGAAGTTCCAGCTGCCAAGCCGGAGATAGTTGATTTACCGGCGCCCGAGCCGGTGGTGGAAGTGGCTTCGGGTGAAGATCCAACGACCGCCCCGGAAGTAACATCTCTGGAGGTGCCCATGCCCAAGGCGGAACACCATGAACAGGCAGCTCTAGGCTCTCCACCCGTGGAACCAGCAATTGAAGTTCCTGCGGCAGGACCTTCGGCGTCGGCCCTGGAGGTAGAAGTCCCCCCAGTGGGATCTTCCTCATCGGCTGCCGAAGAGCTCTCGCAGGGTGGCCCCAGTGCCGTAGAATCTCAAGGAACCACGCTTGTGGCATGGGGCCCTATTTTTGTTGTTGAAGACCCCTTGGAACCAGCGGAGGTGACCCCGGCAGGTTTGGAGCCCATTCCTTTGGCGTTGTCTATTGACAATGCCTAATCGAGCCTCCGATAGGTCCAGCTCGCATTTGACCACGATAGTAAGGTTCTTGAAGAAGAGCGCCACACCTTGAGGCATTGTTGCAAATGGCTTCACTTCGAGACCAAGCTGGCGCAGACAAGGCTTGCAGACCAAAAGGAATGGGTTGAGAAGGAAAAGGCCCGGCTGGAATATTGGGGCAAATTGTTGGAGGAGAAGGAAGCCGCCATCAGGGCCGTCGACGCTAATTATCGGGAGATTCTCGAGGATGCCAAGGAAAAGAGTGATGCTGCTGATGAGCATCTCAACAACCTTAATGAATTAAAGGAGGTTCTCATGAAGCGTCGAGCAGACCTTGATACATGGGAAGAGAAGCTCTTGGAACAGCAGGAGGATGTTTTAAAAAGGGAGGAAGAGCTCGACCAGAAGCTGACTTTAGCTGAGCAAAATTTTGCAAATCGTACTATGAAGTTTGATCTGTGGAGTAAGGAAGAGGAGGAAAAGTACTAGAAACATGGGTAGGAGCTCTCAAAAAGAGAAGCTCATGTTGCCACAGAGAAGGAAAAGTAAGAGGCAGGGAGAAGGACCTGGCCGAACGGCGGAACCGCATCCACCTCTTGGAAACGGAGCTAGCCGACCGCGAAGAGCAAGTAGATGATAGTATGCAGCAAAATGGCAAAGCGGTTGAGTGCCTCGCTCAGGAAGGTTCGGAGCTAGCGACCTCCAGGAGGTCACTGGAGGAGCTGCGGAGCTCGAGGGCAACTGAATCCCTGCTGGTATGGGATTTTCTGGGGCGTGCAGACAGAGCTCTGGTGCCTCTTGGCTTCAGCCCACTACGTCCGGAGAACCCAACACCGGAGTTGGACAAGACGCTAGTGGCACTTGGCTCTACTGGCAGCAAACTCGACACAATGGGTGATGTCAACACCGACCAGCTAGAGACAGAGGGAAAATCTCTGGTTAAGAACGTCACCGAGTATGTATTGGCGTGTTACAAAAGCTGAGACCCTCAATTTGATCTCGATCCGGTCTTCGAAGGACTTATTGCCGAAGAGGAGGATGCCGCCAGGGCTAGCGTCCAAGATGCTGCTGAGAAGGTCGCCTCGCTTTTCTGCAGGACTTAGATCCTCTAGTACCTGGGACCTTTTCGTTTTTCCTTTTGTTCTACCCCTAATTTTGTAATCCAGTACATTGAATGAATAAAATCCATTGTTTTTGCAATGAATTCCATTTTGTTCTCCGTGTCTTCAATACATTATTCTTTATCGTGTTTGCCCCTGGTAGATGCAGACAATTTGATTGCAAACATGTACCAAAAGGATTTGACGATGTGTTGATGACTTGGACACTTCGAACTTGTAGCTTTTAGGTCTGAAGTTTATTTCCAACTTCTCCAGGGAGCTTTTGTAGCACCGACGGTGGGCACCCTGGGGTTCTCAGAGCTTGATAGGTCACTGTCAACGCATAGAACATCGACGGCGGCCACTCTGGGGTTGTTGAAACTTGATAGGTCCGATGAAACCCACCATCAATCATAGAAAACGTCGACGGTGGGCCCCCTGGGGTTGTTGGAGCTTGGTAGGTCCGACGGCACCCACTATCAACACGTAGAACATCGACGGTGGGCCCCCTGGGGTTGTCGGAACTTGATAGGTCCGACGACACCCACCATAAATCGTAGAAAATGTTGATGGCGATCCCCTCGGGTTGTTATGCCATCTTCACTTGAATTATACTTCACGTCAACGGCCTACCCCCATGGGAGTTGCTGAAGCTTGTTAGCTCTGGCGGTGCCCATTTTCAATGTCTGAAAACATCGATGGCGGGCCCCCTTGAAGGTTGTCAGAGCTTAATGGCTCCGCATCGTCCACCATCACCATGAGTTTTCATTTTTCCTGTGCATCAAAGAAAATAGAAAAAAACCATAAAATTCATCCTCTCATCTATAACTATTTTGCGACTTACTGTTCTCACTTGAATTTTAGATCCAAAGAAAGTCGATATGATGACAAGCAAATTGAAATATTCTTTTGCAGATCTGAATGCTTTTTGGACCCGCCCTACTGAGGCCTACCAGAATGTAGGTAGAGTGGCGTACTTAGGGTGCGGGACCAGGCTATGTCGATAGCACACTCCAGACCTGTGTTGGCTTGGCGTTTAGGCGAGTTGACCATGCAGCAATGTTAGTATCCGAAAAGACCACCAGTATAACTTGTACAACATATAAATGTCTTGGACTAAAAATCAAAAAGAATTCCGCAACTTGTTATAGACAAGAAGGAGAAGGATAAATAAAAGAGAATGAGCTTGTACAAAATTAATGAACTTGGAGTCTACTGTTACACAACAATGTCTTTTATTATAGGTCCGGATTACAGGGGAGACAAGGACACACTTAGGGTACGGAACAAGGCTAAGTGTGTTACACATCTTGTACTAACCCAGGGCAGGTAGCTACACTTTTAGTGTCGCGACTGTGTCATCTTGAACTTCTCGGACCCTCCCGAAGGGGTCCAGATGTACTCCCGGAGGTCCTACCTGACTCTATTTATAGACTCTATAATTTACATTGCATATAATTATAGACTCACCTCTATGACTCTAAGCATAAAACATACAGAGGTGCTCGATGTTCTAAGGATTAGGAAGCGGAGTCCCATCCTCAGTTGCCAAGCGAACGCATCCGGGACGGGATACTTTGATTACTCGGAAGGGACCTTCCCAGCAGGGGGAAATTTTGTTCATCCCTTCGTGAGTTATTATTTTCCGCAGCACCAGATCACCTTCTTTGATCTGTCGGTTACACACATGCTTTTGATGATAGAGTCGGAGTGCTTGGCGATATCGTGCATTCCGAACAGCTGCTTGGCACCTTCCCTCGTCGACGAGGTCAAGGTCTTCACGCCGGAGCTGGTCATTTGTGGCTTTGTCGAAGGTTCGAACCTGGAGCAACCCTGTGGTGATCTCTGGAGGAAGGACTGCTTCAGCTTCCTTCACCAGGAAGAAGGGTGTCTCTCCAGTTGACCGGTTAGGTGTTGTCCTGTTAGCCCACGATGTAGACGAAAGCTCTTCAATCCAGTTGGCTCTGTGCTTTTTTAAGTGCTCATATGTGCGCGTCTTGATTCCTTTTAGGATTTTTGCATTTGCTCTCTCAGCTTGTCCATTGCTTGCTAGATGAGATACTGATGCATAGCTATCTTTAATGTCGAGGTCTTCGCAATACTCTTGAAATGCAGCACTTGTAAATTGGGTTTCGTTGTCAGTGATTACTTTGTTTGGAACATCAAATCTGGAGATTATGGACTTCAAGAACTTGATTGTTGACTGTTTGTTGATACTCACAACTGGAGTAGCTTCCGGCCACTTGCTGAACTTGTCAATGGCGACATACAGGAACTTGTATCCTCCGACGGCTTTTGGGAAAGGTCACAAAATATCCATGCCCCACACAGCGAATGGCCATGTAGGAGGAATCATTTGCAGTGATTGAGCCGGTGTGTGAATTTGTTTTGCGTGTTACTGACACGCTTCACACTTTTTCATGAACTCCACTTCTTCTTGGAGTGTTGTAGGCCAGTAGAAGCCGTGCCGAAAGGCTTTGACAACCAACGTGAAGGAAGACGCGTGGTTCCCACACTCGCCTCCATGGATCTCCAGGAGGATATCGCGACCTTCTTCCCTTTCAATACACCGCATTAGGACACCGTTGGCACTACGCCGATAGTGATCACCTTCTCTTAGCGTGTATCTTTTAGCCAATCTGACGATTTGGTCAGTAGATACACTGTCTTCAGGAAGGATGTTGTCCTTCAAGTAGCTACAGATCTCCGAGATCCATGCATCGGAGCTAACTTGAGCTGTTGAGTCTTGCGTGCGGGGTTGCTTGGAGCTTCCGACAGTACTATGACTCTTGGTAGACACCATGGTAACAAGGCTACCGGGACTTCTAGCTTTGGGGTACTGGTCTCACCCTCTTTGCTCAGTTCGGCAGACTGAGCTGTCAGTCTTGACAACCTCTGAATGAAGGTTCCGTCAGGAGCCAGAGCTCCGGTTGAAGCCTTCGTCGAGAGTTCATCAGCTTCAGTGTTGTAGAGACGCTGAACATGGTGGAGATCCAAGACTTCGAAGTCCTTCTAGAGCCTCTGGACTTCAAGGAAATATGCAGCTAGTTGGGGGTTGTTGCAGCATCATTCACCTCTAAATTGATTTATGATTAGCTGCAAATCACCCTTCACCAAGAGCTGCTTGACACCATAGGATAGTGCCACCTTGAGACCATAGATAAGAGCTTCAAGCTCTGCCATGTTGTTGGTCGCCTTAAAGTCAAGGTGAACCATATATTTGACCTTCTCCCCGGTTGGAGCGAGGAGGAGGATTCCAGCTCCGACCCCCTGCCTCTACACGGAACCGTCAAAGTAGAGAGTCCAGTGAGGCTCAGTGAAGAACTAGACCTTGAGTTCCGGCTTTTGCTTGCTGGGGCCCCATGGATTTGATGGAGAGGGAATCCACTCCGCCACAAAATCAGCCAAAGCCTGACTCTTGATTGCTTGTCGCAGCATGAATTCAAGATCGAAATCGGCCAGCTCCGTTGCTCACTTTGCGATGTTCTTAGTAGAATTAGGGTTATGCAATATAGCACGCAGTGGATAGAAAGTTATCACTGATATCTTGTGGGCTTGGAAATAATGGAAAAGCTTCCTTGAGGCAATAAGAACTGCATAAAGCAGCTTATGCACCTCGATGTATCTGGTCTTGGTATCATGGAGTACTTCATTGATGAAGTACATTGGGTGCTGGACGATCCGGACCCTCTCTGAGGGGCCCGAAGCTTCCCCTCCATCGACTGAGACCCTCCAGATAGGTCCGGACCTTCTTGTTGAGCTTCCCGGACCCTACCGGAGGGGCCCGAAACTTCTTATTGTTCAACCTAGAACCTCCCTGAGGGGTCTGGATCTTCTTGAATAGCCGTGAGAATTCCCTCAGATGAGAGAGGTTGATCTTCTATCATTTTGACTTGAAGATCCATGCCTCGGGGCTGGTACCCAGACTCGCCTTCAAGTAGCTCCGGACCCTTTCGAAGGGATCCAGGCTCCTGAATTTTATGTGGTTCTGGTCTTTCCGTGACTAGGACCATGCTGACAACTTCTGTAGTTACAGAAATGTAAAGCAGTAGAGGCTCACCAGGGTTTAGAGCTATTAGGATTGGTAGGATGGTGTGGAGCTGCTTGAGCTCTTGGAACGCCTGTTTTTGCTTCTTCGGACCAATGAAATGGCCCTAACTTCCTCAAAATCTTGAAGATGGGAAGTGCTCGCTCTGCCAGTCTTGAGATGAATCGGCTGAGCACAGCTAGACATCTAGTTAGCTTCTGGATGTCCTTAATGCGAGCTGGAGACCACATATCTTCTATTGCCTTGATCTTCGCCATGTTTGCCTCAATTCCTCGGTGGGTCACCAAGAAACCAAGGAGCTTCCCAGAGCTAACCCCAAAAATGTTGTCTGGGTTAAGATTGGTGCGCGTGATGCGCAGCTTGTCCAAGATGAATTGCAAGTTGTCAAGGAGTGACTCCTTGTTCTTGATCTTCACAACTGTGTCGTCGACATACACTTCCACCAAGTATCTGATGAGTTCTCCAAAATTTTTGTACATAGCTCGCACAAAGGTTGAAGCAGCATTTTTGAGACCAAAGGGCATGGCAGTATAACAATACAATCCATCTATTGTTATGAAGGCAGTATGCTCTTCATCTTCCCTAGACATTTGGATTTGATGATATCCAAAATATGCATCTAGGAAACACAATAGCTCACACCCGGAGGTAGAGTCCAGTATCTGATCTATTCTAGGTAGTGGAAATGGATCTTTTGGACATGCCTTTTTTAAGGTGGTGTACTCGATACACATCCGAAGCTTCCCACCGGCCTTGGGTACAATGACTTTGTTTGCCAGCCATTTTGGATGAAAAATTTCCTGGATAAAACCAGCTTGAAGCAGCTTCTTGATCTCCTGTCAGATGAAGTTTTGCCACTTGAATGATTTCTTTCGGGGCTTTTGGTGTATAGGGTGTGCGTCGGTATAAATCTTTAGATTGTGCTCAATCACCTCCCTAAGGATCCCAAGCATTCGTGATGGTTGCCAGGCAAAAACGTCAACATTCTCCCAGAGGAAAGTGATAAGCGCGAGTTCCTATTTGTTGTTCAAACCTCCAGATATATGTGTGGTCTGAGACCCATCAGAACTGATTTGGACGACTTGGATGGGAACGTCGATGTCGCCACTTGGTTGCACATGTGGTGCAGAGGTTGAGCCTAGATGACGAGTGCTTAGGGGTTGAGCAATGAGCTCTTTGCCGGGGGTTTCTTCGTGCGCCGTGGCAAGCGCATGGAGTTCTTCTAGCGCGGTGACTCCTGCAGTGCGGTCTCCACGGACTCGGAGAACGCCTGAAGGTGTTGGCATCTTCAATACCCGATAGCCGTAATGAGCTGCGGCCATGAACCTGTACAAGGCAGGCCTGCCCAGGATGGCGTTGAAGGGTAGAGTGATGTGAGCGACATCGAAAACCAGCTTCTCAGTCCTGTATTTATTGCGAGTCCCGAAGGTCACCGGGAGAGTGATGGATCCGAGGGGGCTGATGGCCCCCAAACCTACACCGAAGAAAGGTCTTGAGAGGCGAAGGTCCGAGAGTTGCAGCTAGATCTTCATGAACGCTTCAAAACTCAGGAGATTGAGCGCTGCACCTTCGTCTACGAGAACGTGGTAGAGCTGAACATTATTGATGGTCGGAGATACCATTAGCGGCAGTTGGCCAGCTTCGACCATGTTTTTGGGGCCATCTATTGCATCAAAAGTGATGGGCTTATCCATCCACTTCCAATGTGGTTCCGCCGTGGCAGAAGGAGCTACGGCAGTCGTTTCCCGCCGCATTGTCTTGAGCACGCAGCGAGAGGTGATGTCCCAGGACCCTCCATAGATGGTGTTGAGAGTCTTCAAATGCTCATTGTTAGAGACATCAGAGTCATCATCAACTGTGTTTTACACAGCCTTTAGGACCTTCTTGGGGTCCTGGAAGCCTAGCTTCGTCTCGGTCGGGGCTTCATCAACGTTTTGCTTTCCTTCCCGCTGACGGAAAGGAGCTTCTACTCGGCGCTTGTTGTAGCGCTCGACAAGGTTTTGAACCTCTCGGTCGTCCTCCAGACTGTGCTTGTCTGTCTTATGGATCGGACACCAAATTTTGGAGCTGCTTCCGTCTTTTAACGAAGGACGAGGTCATTTTTTGGGGTGTGGCCCCCGACCACCCGGAGCTGCAGCAGCAGGTGCGCCGGTCGACGGCTTCTTCCTGCCGTTGGACTTCTTTTTCTTTTTGCCACCACCGGAGTTAGCGGCTTCAGCTTTGGAGGACTTTTTGTTAGCCTCCGGAGCTGGCTTTGAGTGCATTTCCCGACCCTTTGCGGCCTGGACACACTTGTCAGCCAGGCTAAACAACTCCGTAACGCTGGTGACTTCTTTCATCGCTAGCTTCTCCAGGATTTTCTTGTCTCGGACACCCTGTCGGGATGCGACGATAAATGAAACGTTCGAGATATAAGGGATGGTATTACGTACCTGAGAAAATTGTTGGATAAAGGATCGTAGCGATTCCCCCGTTGTTTGCTTCACGGCACACAAGTCTAGTTATGTACCTGGTCAGGTGTAAGAGCTCCCGAAGTTGGTAGTGAACTGTTGGCATAGCTTCGCCCAACTGTAGATAGAGTCGGGGCGGAAGACTCATGAACCAGGACCTAGCGGTCCTAGTCAGAGCCACTCGGAAATAATTGGCCATCACAACCTCATTGCCCCCCACCGCAAGTATAGCGGTGGAGTAGATTTGAAGGAATTCGGTGGGGTTGACAGTCCCATCGAATTTCTCCGGCAAATGACGTCGGAACTTCTGAGGCCAACTAACCAGGCACAAATGCATAGCCAGGGCAGAACAACCTCCTCCTACTCCCACTGGAGCAGGGTTGTCCCGAGCCTCTCGCCTCTCGCGAGCACGCTCAATGTGGACACGGCCGTCTTGTTGTCTGTTGTGGTGGTCAAGCTCTGATCGTAAATCGTGCGTCGAGAGTCTCGACACGGTATGGGTGCGACGCGCCCCGGAAGGCAGTGATGTCATTTGTTGAGATACAGCACGCCTCCGATGCTGTGATACACGAGGACCAAGTCTTCCAGATAGGGTCCTACATTGAGTTGGTGCTTGCCCCGAAGGTGGAGGACCATGGTTTCTAATGGCATCGGCTGCTGCCGTAACCAGATGTTGCAGATTAGCACGCCGATGCTCCATCGCACCCTGAGGTGCTCCAGGCGCTGGTGGGCGCTCAAGCAGAGTACGCGCAACAATCAACATGTTATCAGGGTTGTTGTTACCCGATGTTGTGACCGACGCGAGTACCCCATCCAATTGTCCAGCATTGTTTTCCGGAGCAGATGGTGGTGGTCGTGGCATGACATCCGCTGGAATAACGGCAACTGCTGGTTGTTGAATGTTGGAAGGATTCCCTCCACCAGGCTACGCAGCGTTATTGCCGTTAGATGATCCTGCGGCTGAGTTCTCCATCTTGTGATCTCAGGCGCCCCTACCTAGCGTGACAAATGTCAAAGCATAAGAATGGCACTTCCCCCAGTACTACTAGATTGTAGCCCGCGGAGGTTCTTGTATCGGTTTGGGCGAGCGGAGATCTTAGACAAGACGATGACACGAGTGTTTACATGGTTCGGGCCGCTTGAGCATAATACCCTACTCCACGGAGTGTGTGTTGTTGTATTAGGAATTTGCTCATGCTTGTGTGCGTATGAGCTTGCCTCTGTATCATGCGGCACAATCCCTTTTATAGACCAAGGCATAATTGTAATACAAATTACAAGGATTCCATAAATCTCTTGCACGGTCCTGTTCGATTTTTCTAGTGTGAGATATGGTCAAAACAGTAAGGAGTCCAGAGAGCATTCCAGTTTCTGTCCAGTTTGGCAGATCTTGGAACTTTGAAATTTTGAACAGGTTAGAGGGGAATTCAGTTCTGGAGTTGCACATATCAGTTTTAAAGGATTTCCTAAAATTTCCATCCATATATGATACACCTTCATTGGAGTTTTCTACTGGGAGATATGGTTTCTCAAAGACAGGTATTTTTCAGGCAGAAAACATAATACTCTGTTTTTGAATTGGTGACTTCAAAACCTACTCCAGTTTTGAAAACTTAGTTCAAAATCAGAGTTCGATAGCTAATATAAGTACTTTTACATCTTCTCAGTTCCATTTTACAGCAAGGTGGTCAATGCATCAATGGAATACATGTCGGTACTACGTGCCTCACAAAGGAAAAATTCTAAGCCTGCATTCCGGCATACGTCTCAACGGTGGACTTAATGACGTTCACACACAAATGATTTCTAAGCGCAATACAATCATGTGGTCAGTGTACCTGCATAAGACATACAAATTACAAAACACTCATTATGGTGCCTGAAAGTGCATCTAGGCATCCCTTGTGGGTTTTGGTTGATTTATGACAAACAAATGAGATCCTAACCAAATTGTTGAGATGAGTGCAGGTTTTAATCAAATTATGAAGAAAGCGCAAAAAGAAAGAAGAATGAGGATCTATAAGGAAAAGAGCTCAAGAGATGAATGGATTAGATCATTGTGTATGGAGTGTGTTGGAGAAACACACCCTAAGAGCTCAAGCACATGAAAACTCAATCACTGCACAGTTTTACATAGGTCCGGACTAGTCTGATATACCCCGGACTAGTCCAATAATCCCTCTGTTCAAAATTGGACGAGTCCTCCCAGTGCAGACTTGTCTGCACAATCCAGGTTTACACAGACTGGACTAGTCCGATATCACCATGGACTAGTCCTTCCCAATGCGGACTAGTCCTCAACACTTCACAACTTTGCACGAAATCGTACAAGTCCAATAATATTCAGACTAGTCCGATAACCTCTCTGACTAAAATCGGACAAGTCCTCCAAGTACGGGCTTGTCCCAATTCACTGAGGGGTTCACCACAGCCGAACTAGTCTGATCGAACTTCTCCAGAACCTAAATCAGACTAGTACGCCCAAGGCCAGACAAGTCCGGTGTTCCTGAGAACTAAAGGTTTCCTACACGCCGCACACCGGACTAGTCCGGACTCTCGAAACCCTAACGGTAACCTTTGGAAACCTCCATATAAATAGATGTGCACGACCCTACTTTCAACTCTCTCGACTCCCAGCATCGTCACACCCTCCAAGACCCTAGAAAACACATCTCTCCACACAATCCATCGCAGGAAAGATCAAATCCTTGAGGATTAACTTTGGCTCAAAGGAGATATACGATTCTCACGTCTTGAGCTCTTGGGTTTGATTCTCTAACACACTCCTGTTGTTTTATTGTGGATATTACGAGTGAGTTCTTGGTGGTGTTTGATTTGTAATCTTGGGGATCCCTCAACTTGTTAGAAGGCCCCTTGAACTTGGTGATTTACCCTTTGTGATTAGTGGAAGAGAATCAACCTCCGTGGTGATTCAATGAGGTTAGGGTTGGAGAGGACCCGGTTCTTTTGTGGTCTCCTCAACGTGGACGTAGGTTGCCTCTGTGGGAACCGAACCACGGGATAAACTCTTGTGTCAATCTTGTTCTTAGTTTTTCATATCACATTCTAGGGTTTACTTGATCTTGCATATCTTACGTCAAAATATTTAAACCAAAGTAAGTTTGTGCTACATTTAATTTCATTGACTCAATACCTTCAAGTTACATACTATATTCCACTGCGTACTGTGCTGGTATTGAGATCATTGATCTAACTAGATCAATCTAGTCCGCACGCACCGGACTAGTCCGCACTCTACTGTACTAGTCCGATTTCCTGGTATCTGATCAAGATGCTAAGTGTTGCAGGTTCCGACTAAAAATCAAAAAGGCCTATTCACCCCCACCCTCTAGGCCACATTAAATTGGTATCAGAGCAAGGCTCTTCTAGAGGAGACTAATCGCTCGAAGAGAAAATGTCGGACATGAAGGATGTGCACAAGAGCCTCAACCTAGAGAAGGTTGAAGATGAAAAGGCACAAAAGTTGGAGAAGCTCTTCGACGCCATTCAGGACTTCGAGGATGACGATGAGGAGACGCTCGAACTCAAGGCGCTCCTAGGGAAGAAAGATCTCTCCATGAGAAAATAAAGATCAAGGACGAGAAGAAGAAGGGGAGTAGTCACACCGACTACTCCTGATATCCTTTTAACTACGATCGTCTAAATTCTAACAATAGCCATTATTTGTCTATTCCTCTAGGAAAAGCCCCACACTTTGATGGCAATGATTACTCAATGTGGACGCAAATCATGAAAATGCATTTAATATCACTTAACCCCAGCTTGTGGCATATTGTGTGCACAGGTATAGATATCCCAGACTACGATGAAGAGCTTACACCAAGCCAAGAGCAAGCAATTCATCGGAATGCTCAAGATGCAGCGGTCATCACATCATCACAAAGTCAGGACAAGTTCAACAAGGTGGATGTACTCGAGATTGCAAAGGAAATATGGGACACATTGCAAACTGCACATGAAGGTGATCGTCATGTGCGAGAGGCGAAGATCGAAATGATCAAAGGCGAATTGGGAAGATTCACCATAGAAGAAGATGAGTCGCCGCAAGACATGTACAACCGGTTGAAGACTCTCATCAACAAGGTTTGAGCATATGGAAGTAAAAAGTGGAACGATCACGAGGTGGTGAAGCTCATCCTTAGAGCTTTCATGCCTCGCAATGTTACCCTGTGCTCGATGATTAGAGAGAGTCCCGGGTACAAGAAAATGACCCCAAATGAACTGCTTGGAAAGATCATCAACTTCGAAATGATGGAGAAGCAAGCTAAACACGTCAAGGAGATTGCCGACCTCACCTCAGCAAAGAAGAAAGGGGTCGCCTTAAAATCCACTTGCAAGCCCTTGTCAAAAGAAGCTCGAGAGGCTCAAGATGAAGATTACAGTGATGATGAGAGCAGCGACATAGATGAGGAAGACATGATCCTCTTCATGAAGAAATTCAAGAGAATGATGAAGAGAAAAGAAGAGGGAAAATCAAGTGAAGGAAAACTCAAAGAAAATTCAAGATCAAAGTTGAGGCGGGCGTGCTATAACTGTGGTGAATATGAACATTTTATAGTTGATTTCCCCTATGAAGAAAAGAAGAAGAAGACCAAGGAAACAAAGCCTCAACCTAAGAAGTTCTTCAAGAAGAAAAAGCAAGCTGGACAGGCGCACCTAGGAAAGGAGTGGGACTCAAATGATGAGTCCTCATCCGAAGAGGAAGAGACCAATAAATCGACCCTCTTCCCCAACATTGGAGCAAGAAAGGATTATGACACATGCCTCATGGCGAGGGAAGGTAAAAGAAAGGTAACATCTAAATCCTCCTCCTCGCATTCTTACTCTAGTGATAGTGATGCCTATAGTGATAATGAAGATATGCTTGTTGGCCTAGATAAGAAAACTTCCACAAGAATGAAATTCTTAATGGATAAACTTATTGATAAGGAGGAGCTTGTTGATCGACAAGAAGATATGATCATCCTTCAAAAGGAGAAGTATCTTAAGATCAAAAAGCTTCATGAACTTGAAAAGGAGCGAAGCAAGTCACTTGAACTTGAGCTAGCTTCAAGCAAGGAAGCTTGCTTGAAGTTAAGTGACTCAAATGCTATCATCAAGGATGAACTTGCTAATTTAATCAAAGTTAACAAGATCCTTGAGGTACAGGTTGAGTCACTCAAGAAAAGTGAACCTTCGTCCTCTTCAAGCTCCCCTTCTCAACCCCTTAAAACTGAACCTACTACTACTTGTGCATGTGCATGTGTTAAAATTGATACTAGCTTGAAGGACAAGTCAACCTCCACCAAGGACAAACATCCTTCCCGTAGTGGCATATTTGACAAGGATTAGGTCAAGTATGCACGCAGTGCATACTTGGCCACAAGACCTCCTAATGTCAAATATGGCATTGGGTATTCCTATGGTGAAAAGAAAAATGCTAGAAACCATAAGAATAACAAGGAGTGCATTGCCTTTGTGAAGGGAAACTCCCCTCAAGCTATAAAGGCCAATATTGTTGACAAGTCCAAACATGTTAATTCATATGTTCTTATGAAAAACCTTTTTGGTAAAGTGCATGCCAAATATGTTGGGCCACGCCATGGGAACAACAAGTCCCATGTGTGGGTGCCCAAATCTCTTGTGACTAACCTCGAAGGACCCAAGCAAGCTTGGGTACCTAAAACCAAGACATAATTTGTTTTTGTAGTCCTACTCCTCCGGTGGAGCAAAATGGGTGCTAGACAGTGGATGCACCAACCATATGACCGGAGAAAGGAGAATGTTTGTAGAATATGAAGAAGGGGAGTAGTCACACCGACTACTCCCGATATCTTTTTAACTACGATCGTCTTAACTCTAACAATAACCATTACTTATCTATTCCTCTAGGAAAAGCCCCAGACTTCGACGGCAATGACTACTCAATGTGGAGGCAGAACATGAAAATGCACTTAATCTCACTCAATCCCAGTTTATGTCATATTGTGTTTACAGGAATAGATATTCCGAACAACGATGAAGAGCTTACACCAAATCAAGAGCAAGCAATTCATCGGAATGCTCAAGCTGAGCAGTCGGGACGAGTTCACCAAGGTGGATGGGCTCGAGATTGCGAAAGAAGTCTGGGACACTGCACTTGAAGGCGATCGTCATGTGTGATAACCGAAGATTGAAATGATCGAAGGTGAATTGGGAAGATTCGCCATAGAAGAAGATGAGTCACCACAAGACATGTACAACCGGTTAAAGGCGCTCATCAACAAGGTCCGAGCATACGGAAGCAAGAAGTGGAACGATCACAAGGTGGTGAAGCTCATCCTTAGAGCTTTCATGCCTCGCAATGTCACCTTGTGCTCGATGATTAGAGAAAGCCCCAGGTACAAGAAATTGATCCCCGATGAGCTGCTTGGGAAAATCATCAAGTTCGGGATGATGGAAAAGCAGACAAAGCATGTCAAGGAGATTGCCGACCTCACCTCGTCAAGGAAGAAAGGGGACGCTTTGAAGTCCACTTGCAAACCCTTGTCAAAAGAAGCTCGAGAAGCACAGCAACAATAGGACAATGATGATGAGAGCAGCAACATAGGAGAGGAAGATATGATCCTACTGATGAAGAGATTCAAGAGAATGATGAAGAAAATAAAAGGGGGTAAATCGAGTGAAGGAAAACACAAAGAAAAATCAAGACCAAAGTGGAGGCGGGCATGCTATAATTGTGGCGAATATGACCACTCTATAGTTGATTACCCATACGAAGAAAACAAGAAGAAAACAAAGGAAACAAAGCCTCAACCCAAGAAATTCTTCAAGAAGAAGAAGCAAGCTGGACAAGTGCACCTAGGAAAGGAGTGAGACTCAAACGATGAGTTCTCCTTCGAAAAGGAAGAGGAGATGCTAGCATAGCCATAGAGAAGACAATTAAGAAGTCCACCCTCTTCTCAACTCTCGGCGCATGGAAGGGCAACGACACTTGCCTCATGGCAAAGGAAGGTAAATGGAAGGTAACAACCAAATCCTCTTCCTTGCATTCCTATTCTAGTGATAGTGAAGTCGCTAGTGATAATGAAGACATGCTCGTTGGCTTGGATAAGAAAATAGTTGCGAAAATGAAATTTCTGCTTGATCAGCTTGTTGAGATGTAGAAGTTGATCAACCGTCAAGAAGATATGATTATCTCCCAAAAGGAGGAATATCTTGAACTTGAAAAGCTTCTCAAACTTCAAAAAGAGTGAGGCAAGTCACTTGAGCTTGAGTTAGCTTCAAGCAAGGAAGCTTTCTTGAAGTTAAGTGACTCAAATACTACCATCAAGGATGAACTTGCTAACCTATCCAAGGTTAACAAGATCCTTGAGGTACAAGTTGAGTCACTCAAACATAGTGACCCCTCATACTCTTCAAGCTCACCTTTTGAACCCCTTAAAATTGAAGCTACTATTACTTGTTCATGTGCTAAAATTGACACTAGCTCAAAAGACAAGTCAACCTCTACCAAGGACAAGCATCCTTCTCAAAGTGGCATATTGGACAAGGAGAAGACCAAATATGCACGTTGTGCATACTTGGTCACAAGACCTTCTAATGTCAAATATGGCATTGGGTATTCTTATGGTGAAAAGCAATATGCTAGAAGCCATAAAAATAACAAGGAGAACATTGCCTTTGTGAAGGGAAACCCCTCTCAAGCTAGAAAGCCTAAAGTCAACACATAAGAGTATCGGACTAGTCCGGTATCCGCACGGACAAGTCCGGTCCTCCGGACAAGTCCGGTTTCCCGGACTAGTTCTGTTCATAAACAACAATAACTTTTATTCAGCACTTTCGATGCATCCTATGTTCTAATGAGAAGTAATTTTGGTAAAGTTTATGCTAATTATGTTGGGCCACGCCATGGGAACACCAAGTCTCATGTGTGGGTGCCCAAATCTCTTGTAACTAACCTCAAAGGACCCAAGCAAGCTTGGGTACCTAAAACCAAGGCATGATTTGTTTTTCTAGGCCTATTCCTCCGGTGGATCGAAATGGGTGCTGGACAGTCGATGCACCAACCATATGACCGGAGAAAGAATGATGTTCGTTGAGTACAAAGAGAATGAGGATCCAAGCGAGGGCATCTATTTTGGAGACAATAGTCAAGGAAAGGTGCTCAGTACCGGTAAAATTTCTATATCGTCTCAACATACTCTTTGTTATGTGTTACATGCCGATACCTTAGATTATAACCTGCTGTCCATATCTCAAATAAGTGACAAAGGTTATAATTGCTTGTTCACTAATGAGGGTGTGGCCGTCTCTAGAAGGGGTGATGGTTCCATTGCATTCAAGGGTGTGTTAAAGGGAAAGCTTTACCTTGTTGACCTCAACAAAGATAAAGCTGAACTTGACACATGCTTGATTGCAAAGACCAACATGGGTTTGTTGTGGCATAGACGTCTAGCGCATGTTGGTATGAGGAATCTTCAAAAACTCCTCAAGGGCGATCACATCCGAGGTTTGAAAGATGTTGTTTTTGAGAAAGACATGCCTTGTAGCGCGTGCCAAGCCGGGAAGCAAGTTGGGGCATCTCATCCCGCGAAGAACTTCATGACTACAACAAGACCGCTCGAGCTACTTCACATGGACCTTTTCAGTCCAATTGCTTACATAAGCATCGGCGGTAACAAATATGGCTTAGTAATTGGGTATGACTTTTCGCGCTTCACTTGAGTTTTCTTTTTGCATGATAAGACAAAAACTCAAGGAACCCTCAAGAAGTTTCTCAAGCATGCCCAAAATGAGTTCTCATTGAAGGTCAAGAACATACGAAGCGACAAAGGCACGGAGTTCAAGAACACTCAAGTTGAGGAGTACCTAGACGAAGAAGGCATAAAGCATGAATTTTCAGCACCTTATTCCCCTCAAAAAAACGGATTGCCGAAAGGAAGAACTGAACCCCCATAAAGATGGCGAGAACAATGCTCGATGAATACAAGACCTCGGATCGGTTTTTGGTAGAGGCGGTTAACACCGCATGCCACGCCATAAATCGACTCTATCTTCATCGACTACTCAAGAAGACATCCTATGAGCTACTCACTGGTAACAAGCCAAATATTTCTTATTTTCAAGTTTTCGGTTCTAAATGCTATATTTTGAACAAGAATCTGGGGACTTCAAAGTTCGCCTCGAAGTCTGATGAAGGTTTCTTGCTTGGCTATGATTCAAACTCCTAATCCTATCGTGGCTTCAACAAGACCTCCGGACTTGTTGAAGTAGCATGTGACGTAGGCCCCGTTTGGTACGGTTCCAGATTCATACAGAATCAGAAACGTTTCAGTTCCAATGCAGAAACGGTTTCAGACTCTGAAATAGAATCACTTTAGAAACCGTTTGACTAGCATGTCTATTTCAGTTTCAGGAGAGAGGAGAGAAATGTTAAATTGACCCATTTAACCCTGTCTGGTTTGTAGTTATTCTTCATTTATATTTGTGATTATTAATGACGTTGACAATACAAAAAAATAGCCTCCGGTAGTAATGTTGACCACTAGTGAGAATGTTGTAACATTCATGTAAGTTTTATTTTATTTATATTATCACATTTACAAGTTAAAAAAACGAAAATAAAAAATTTAAGCCACTGATCCGAAGCATTCTAAAGTGGTGGCAAATCAGCGTAATTTTTCTAGAACTCGAACCCGAGTTACGATTGACCAAAGCGTTCCAAGGTGTGGAACACCTTTTCAGGTGTTTCACCTCCACAGTTCAAAAAAGTGAATCACTTCAGAGTGTTTCTCCCTTGAAACGTTTCTCTTTTTTGCCGTTTGGATCAGTTTCAAGTGATTCTACCCAGAATCAGAAATGTTTCATCCATCCAAACGGGCTAGTAGTGTTCAATGAAACTAACGGCTCCAAAAAGGAGCAAGTTGATCCCAGTGTGATAGATAGAGAAGAAGCTCCTTGTCAAGCATTGAGAAGAATGGCATTAGGCGATGTTCGACCACAAGAGCCACCTCTACATGTGCATGAGGAAGATGAACCACAAGTGGAGGCCAATGATCAAGGGGGAGCTTCCACACAAGATCAACCTTAAGAAGACGAAAATGATCAACAAGTCAATGAGGGCAACCATCTAGGGCGAGAAGAAGAAGATAATGAAGATACAAGACCGCAAGTGCCACACCCGAGAGTATACCAATGCGTCCAAAGAGATCACCCAATCGACAACATCATCGATGACATCCAAACGGGAGTAACAATTAGATACCGCATAGCTAACTTTTGTGAGCATTACTCTTTTGTGTCCTTTTTGGAACCACGTAGGATTGAGGATGCATTGAAAGATCCAGACTGGGTGGTGGCGATGCAAGAAGAACTGGACAACTTCAAACGAAACGAGGTGTGGGAACTCGTCGAAAGACCTAACGCGAACGTCGTCGGCACCAAATTGGTTTCCACAACAAACAAGATGAACATGGGGTGGTGACAAGGAACAAGGCATGACCAAAGGGTATTCACAAGTCGATGGTTTGGATTTCGATGAAACCTTTGCTCCCGTAGCTAGACTTGAATCAATTAGAACATTGCTTGCATATGCTACTCACCATGATTTCAAGCTCTACCAAATGGATGTGAAAAGCGCCTTCCTCAATGGTCCAATCAAGGAGGAGGTGTACGTGGAGCAACCTCCGAAGTTGAAGACAAAGAGTTCCCCGACCACGTCTTTAAACTGTGTAAGGCTCTCTATGGCCTCAAACAAGCTCCTAGAGCTTGGTATGAGTGTCTTAGAGATTTCTTAATCAAAAATGGTTTTAAGATTGGAAAATCAAATTATACATCATTTACAAAACACTTCGACAATGATCTTTTTATTTGTCTAATCTATGTTGATGACATTATCTTTGGTTTAACTAACAAATCCTTTTGTGCAGAATTTAGTAAGATTATGACAGATAGGTTTGAGATGTCTATGATGGGAGAGATGAAGTTCTTCTTGGGATTCCAAGTGAGACAAAAAAAGGAAGGGACATTCATAAGCCAAACCAAGTACACTCAAGACATACTCAAGAAGTTTGGGATGGACAAGGCGAAGCCTATCAAGACTCCCATGGCAACTAATGGACACTTGGACCTCAATGAAGATGGACCAAGTGTGGATCAAAAGGTATATCGCTCCATGATTGGATCCTTACTTTACTTATGTGCATCTAGGCCTGATATTATGTTGAGTGTAAGTTTGTGTGCGAGATTTCAGGTCAATCCTAAGGAGTGTCACTTGACAGCTGTTAAAAGGATCTTGAGATATTTGGTTCATACACCCAACCTAGGCCTTTCATATCCCAAAGGTTCCAGGTTCAATCTCATTGGATACTCCGATGCAGATTATGCTGGACGCAAAATAGATAGAAAAAGTACCTCCGGCACCTGCCAATTCCTAGGTAGATCCCTAGTTTCTTGGTCCTCCAAGAAACAAAATTCCACTGCCTTATCCAAGACCGAAGCGGAGTATGTTGCAGACGGGAGTTGTTGTGCACAACTCCTTTGGATGCGACAAACTCTAAGGGATTATGGTTACAATATGAGATGTATTCCACTCCTTTTGATAATGAGAGTGGCATTAAAATTGCTCATAATCCAGTTGAACAATCTAGAACCAAACACATAGAAATCCGACATCACTTTTTTAAAGACCACTCAATAAAAGGAGACATAGCCATTTCCCATGTCAACACCGCAAAACAACTAGTCGACATATTCACCAAGCCACTTGATGAAAAACGCTTTTGCGAGCTCTGAAATGAACTCAATATCCTTGATGCTCAGAATGTGGCTTGAAAACTTGCATACCTGTATGGATTCTTCAAAATATGATGATTGTGTTGTGAAAATCATCTCTCTCAGTTTTCCCCGAAAAACTATTTTCAACTACTTGATCTTGATGAATTATGGTCATTGCTTGATTGTTGTATGCTTACCGATCATATTCATCAAGATTAATTGATTGTCATGGTCCCTATTTTCTTAATAAGTACCTTCGAATATATACAAATGGGCTAAGAATTTTTGTTCTGGTGACCACAAACTATTCCGTGGTTACCCGGACTAGCCCGCCCCAGTAGACTAGTCCGCAGAGTGTCCGGTAGTCCAGACTAGTTCGGTAGACCACGAACTAGTACGATTTTTCAACTCCATAACCCTAGCTGCCGCCAAAACCTAATCTTCTTCATCCTCACACTTTTCCCCATGCTCTCTCTCTTCACTCGAGCTCCCCACGGCGATTTGGCGATTCCTCCATCAAAACTCTTCGAGTTTGGGTGGAAATCGATCTCCATTGCATAGGGATTTAAGACCACGGACTTGTCCGCTCCTTCAACTCCTACATCTCCATGAATCGAGGAATTTCGGTAAAATTTCCTCCCAAACCCTAGAAATCTTGATTTCCCTTGTTGTGGATCAAATAGCTTAGTTCCTTTCACCTAATACATGCTTCCTTGATGTAATACATTGATGTTGAGCTATTTTTGCATCGAGCAACACCATTGATCGTCTACTTAGGGTTTGAGGTGATGAACATCGGACTAGTCCGGTCCATGTATAGACATGTTCGTACCTGTACACCGAACAAGTCCGATTTTTGACTGAACTCAACCCTAGTTTTCCATTCCTCAATGCAATTCCTTGCCATCAATTCTCATCTATAACTTGTGTAATCCATTCTCGAGACAATGTCGAGCTCCAATGACGAGATCTCTGATTTCGAGGCCAAGATGGACCAAGAAGCCTTGCTTCAGCCCTCGACGGGCCAAGGCAAGAAGCGCCAAGAGCGCCCATCTGAGCCGGCACCTTCTCCACCTCAGGCTCAGCGTAAGGTTCTTGCCAAGAAGCCTGTCTCCAAGGCTTCAGCAGGTGCTGGCCCTAGCTCAGCGGCTGTTCGCCAAGCTAAGGGCATGGGAAAGGGATTGCCACGGGCCAAATCGGCCATCTCAAGATGACAGCTCCAAAGCAAGGGACTCGGGATCCCTCCGAGGAAAGGTTCACTGGCAAGGGAAGCGACACAGCTTCCAAATTCAGAAATGTGGAATGCTACAGCCAGTCCAAGAAGGCAACCGATGGAAGATTCTGGAGCAACTTCCATGCGGACTTCTATAAGTCTGTGTACCTCACAATGAAGACTCAAGTGGTGCATAGCCAAAAGATTGATTGGGCGCACTTTGAAAGGAAGAGCTGCTCAGGCTTTGATGAGGTAGTTCAAGCAGTGGAGAGGCATTGATTGAAGGATTTGTTTTCATTCAGGAACAATTGGAACGACGAAGTCATTGCTCCATTCTATGCTACATGCTACTTTGCATGTGATGAGGAAGAGCGGGTGACTTGGATGACTCATGGATCCAACTACACCATTACCTATGACGATTTTAGAAGGCTGCTACATATTGAGAACTCCAGCAGCGACAACTTGATCATTCACAACATAGGTGTCCTTGAGAAGGACAAAATGAAGTTCCTTTATGAAACCCGCTCGACTTTCAACCCTCCTTCCACCAAGAATATGAAGTCATTCTTTATGGTCCTCAATAGGCTCCTGAGGAAGACTATTGCCCCAAAGGATGGGGATGCAGGGAGTGTCCAAGGCTATCTTACGACACTAATGAAGGTGATAAGCAAAGACAGGAAGTTTGATGTCTTTGACTACATATGGAATGACATGGTCAACATCTCCTGCACTCCTAACAGATCCTGTGGCTACGCACCTTACTTGATGTTCATGATGTAGAATGTCACAGGGATCGAGTTTGTGAAAGATGTGGAGCTCACTCCATTGAGGCCCCAGAAGCCTCCCCAAGTCTCTATCCAAGCTGCCCCTTCTCTTGCATCCAGTGAAGAAGCTCTGAGGAGAGCTAGAGGAGATGCAAGGGCTGATCCCTCCACTAGGACCCCTCCCCAAAAAGGGTCTCCTAGTGGAATCCTGAAGTACATGGAAGCAATCTTTGCCTCATGCAAGAAGGCCGAAGTGAACACCCACAAGCTGAACAAGGCGAGGAAGGCTGATATGCGGTATGTCAAAGAAAATGTCAAACACATTTGCCAGAAGCTAGAGATCAAGCCTATTGGATCCCCAGTCATCTCTGATGATTTAGCATCTGATTTCACTAAGCTCGGGCCTTTGACTCCCTCCGAGCTTGCCTACTTTGGCGTTGGGGGCACCTCAAGTGGATCCATTCCTCTTCCTCCTCCTCAGTCCGAGAATGAAGATGAAGATGATGAGAGGACCGACGGCGAGGATTGATGATCTTAGATCCCTCCTCTCCTTCTTTTTGGTGTCTTGATGCCAAAGGGGGAGAGATCGAGGGGGAGTCACTAGGTCTTAGCTGTAGGTTGAGAGATGAGAGCTTCATTTATGCATCTTTTTGTCTCTTTTGGGTTGTAAGACTTCATATTATGCTCTTTTGATACTTTTGGTCTTGTGATGCAATACTATGAACTATTTATGCTCATATTTATGAAATATGTGATTTTGTTCTGAAATATACATATATGCTTGTTGTTGATATATTGATGTCAATTATTTCAGTGTCATCATGATTATTGCTCACACTCACTTAGTTTTGCATCCCACCATAAAGAGTGCACATATGTCTTTTGTTGTCATTGCTAAATCAGTTTCAAGCTCATATGTGCACACATTATTAAAATCTCAAATTTTATCATACTTTGTGAAAGCTCAATTGGTTGTCATCAATCACCAAAAGGGGGGAGATTGAAAGTTCATCTAGGCATCTGTTGTGGGTTTTGGTTGATTTATGACAAACAAATGAGATCTTAACCACATTATTGACATGAGCAAAGGTTTTAATGAAAGAATGAAGAAAGCGCCAAAAAGAAAGGAGAATGAGGATCAATTCGGACAAGAGCTCAAGAGATGAATAGAATATATCATTGTGTATGGAGTGTGTTGGTGTAACACATCACAAGAGCTCAAGCACAAAAAATCCTCACACACTTCACATTTCAGAGCAAAAACGGACTAGTCTGATAGACACCGGACTAGTCCGATATCCCCTCTGTATAGGTTCAGACAAGTCCAGCCAGTGCGGACTTGTCCGCACTGGACTAGTCCGATAATGTCTGGACTAGTCCGATAATGCCTATGACTAAAATCGAATAAGTCTGAAGTCACCACGGACTAGTCCGATAACCTCTCTGACTAAAATCGGATAAGTCCTGTAAATGCGGACTTGTCCCAATTCACTAAGGAGATCACCACAGCCAGACTGGTCCAAAAATAATTGGACTAGTCCAAACTTTTCCAGAGCCTAAATCGGACTAGTCCGCCCTAAGTCGGACAAGTCCGATCTTCTTGAGAACTTAGGGTTTCCTGCACGCCGCACACTAGACTAGTCCGTACTCCACCACGGACTAGTACGGACCCTCGAAACCCTAACGGTAACTTTTGTAAACACCCTATAAATAGTTGTGCATGGCCCTACTTTCATAACTCTCGACACCCTGCGCCGTCACAACCTCCAAGAGCTTAGAAAACACATCTCTCCACGCAATCCAACCCAAGAAAGATCATATCCTTGAGGATTCATCTTGGATCAAAGGAGAGACACGATTCACACGTTTGAGCTCTTGGGTTTGATCTCTCCTGTTGTTTCATTGTTCATCTTAACAGTGTGTTCTTGATGGTGTTTGCTTTGTAATCTTGAGGAGCCCTCAACTTGTGAGAAGGCCCCTTGAACTTGGTGATTTACCCTTGTGATAGTGGAACAGAATTGGCCTTTGTGGCAATTCGACGAGGTTAGGGTCAGTGAAGACCCGGTCCTTTTGTGGGCTCCTCAACGTGGATGTAAGTTTCCTCTGTGGGAGCCGAACCACGGCATAAACTCTTGTGTCAAACTTGTTCTTAATTTTCATATTGCATTCTATGATTTTGTCAATCTTGCATAACCTACATTAAAACTTTGTAACGAGAATTGGTTTGCATTATACTTGGCTTCATTGACTCAATACTTGCTAGTTACATACTATATTCCACTATGTATTGTGCTTGTATTGAAATCATTGATCGAACTTGATCAATCTAGTCCGCACGCACCGGACTCGTCCGCACTCTATCAGACTAGTCTGATATCTCAGGATTTGATCAGTTTGCTAAGTGTTGCAGGTTCCGACTAAAATTCAAAAAGGCCTATTCACCCCCCCCCCCTCTAGGCCACATTCAGTAAGTGCTTTGTTGAGGCTGATGATTGCCTCCGTCTGGATGTCCACGCTGACGAGACATATTCTGCACGAGGGCTCGCAGCATCTCGGTCTGCTCATCACGCGAACCCACCATAGCTGATGTCAAAGCGTACTGATGGCACTTCCCCCGGTACTACTAAATTGTAGCCCGCGGAGGCTCTTGTATCGGTTTGGGCGCGCGGAGATCTTAGACAAGACGATGACACGGGTGTTTACGTGGTTCGGGCCGCCTGAGCGTAATACCCTACTCCATGGAGTGTGTGTTGTTGTATTAGGAATTTTCTCGTGCTTGTGTGCATATGAGCTTGCCTCTGTATCGTGCAGCACATTCCCTTTTTATAGACCAAGGGATGGCTGTTACCTCAATTATATGGCCCGACATGTGGCCCTGGCTGTTATTATTGCCTCATACACAATTTATGTGTGATTAAGCACCCTAATAGTGTGATTATGCGCCTTAATTGCGACGTTACTAGTATTAAGGATCCTCTAATTGTGCGCCATTAATATTGTATTAACGGTACATAATCAGACCTTGTAACGGTAGCGATAAGTGCCCCTTGAATGCTTATGCCGTCCGAGATCTATTTGTATTCCCGTTGGTAGCATAGGTTCGGAGGCTCGACATATGGTGGCTCTAGAGCTTTCCATTACGGGGAGGTAGGTCCGAAGCTTCTATACACGTGGAGGCACCGGACCTTACTTCTACTGAGGGTTAGGTCCGGGTCACTTAACATGTGTTAGACGCGGAGCTTCTCTATGTTGGGAGTTTAGCTCCGGTCTTATACTACACGTTGTAGTGTCGGAGCTACCCATATGACAGTGGCCCCGGAGTCCACACCTGGGAGAAACCCTTTGGGTTATGTTATTCTACCGGAGGTGGGGCCATCCTCGATTCCCACACTGCAACTTCAAAGGTTTCCTGATGTACCATTGCGGTGATGGTCAGGGGTTAAACTATCGTCGTGTGGCTTGTTTTGAATGCGGATGTCACAAAATTGAAGGTCGCCGGTTCCCAATACAAAAATTGTATCGGTTCCGAGCGCCTTGTTAGGAAGCTGCCCTCGGGCTTCCCGCCGTCCATCATGACAACGGTTTGCCTGAGGTAATAACCTCGACTCCTTTGTCGAAGTGGCCCCTAGCCCATTCGTCACTAATGGGGTAGATTTTTTGTAATGTAGCCTTGCTCTCGCTGTGGTTTCCATCCAAGCGTGGTGGAGGCTTACTTAAGAAGGAAAGTTCGCACGGTTTTAGGACTCTTTACGCTTTCGATCAAACTTTCGCTCAGAGCCTCCCAATCATTGCCTAGTTTTCTCTTCTTTCGCTCCACTTTGCCACGATGGAGTTAGGTCTTCCCAAAAGCCGCATCCACAGCAAGGATAATCTGATGAAGGTCCGGACCTTCATGGGATGGTCCAGCGACTCCAACCACTTGGTTCGTGCCGACAAGATCCCCTTAAAGAAGGAGTGTCATGGCGAGATGGTGTACTTCTCGGCGTACGCCATGGTGGGACTGATCCCACCTTTTTCAAGTTTCATCCTGATGCTGCTGGACTTCTATGTCCTTCAACTGCATCATCTCGGCCCCCACTCCTTCCTATTAGTGTCGAATTTCGTCCACTTCTACAAGATGTGGGTGGGCACACCTCCCTACGTTGAACTGTTCCAGACCTTCTTCATGGCGCAAGAATTGCCCCTTCAAGTACTTGAAGTCGTTACCCTCCAGCAAGGGGACAAATTTGATTGGCTTCTATTACTTCGTGAAGCGCAAGAACTGCCCCTTCAAGTACTTGAAGTCGTTACACTCCGGCAAATGGGATGATTGGAAGAAGAATTGGATTGTCATTGCAGTGGAGGAGCACAATAGTTTGGAGCTGCCCCAATGACTCCCCAATGTTGACATCGATGCCCGGAACATAGTTCCGAAGCTATCGGATGCATTCAAGCCTGTCCTGGCCAGAATCCAAGAATGTGTGGAGGGTGGAGTGACCCCCCAGATGGTCTTCGGAAATTTCTTGGTGCACAGGTGGGCTCCGCTAAGGAGAAGGGAGAAGCTCGTCTGGGCCTTCAATAGTGTGATAGATGATGACCGGATTGAAACCAGTTTGAAATCCAACTCAGATGATGAAGCTTTGGAGCTCCATCTCAAGAAACTTCACCACGGGTCTATCGTTGATGATGCCTTGGCTCCGCCGGCTGCTTTCCTACCTCTGAATATGACTCCAGAGTTCAGCGGGGAGCTTCGGAGGAGAATGCCAGCGTTGGATGACCTGGGTGAAGTGGAGAAGCGCATGGTCTCTAGGTTTGTAATAATCGGAGCTTCTGAGGGGGCGACCACCCCTGCTCCGAGCCAGAGGATTGATGACATCGGCAAGATTAAGGGAAAGGAGCCAGCCGAATCTTCCAGCTGGAAAAGGAAGCTGAGGCACGTTGATGGGAGCTCCGTCCAGTCTGCTCTGTCTACAATTGCCCCTTCTCCCCGTCGAGGAAGGTCTTCGGCGGTGACACCTCCTCCAGTACATCCATCCTAAAGAAGTGCTAGTTCCAGAGAGTCGACACTGATCCCAATACCAGCTTTGGGCTCTAGGTCCGGAAGTCCTTCTCAACTAAGGAAGGCCTCGGCTGGGGCAACACCGGCAACGGCGGTAGGCTCCGGGCATCATTCCGAAGCTCTCACTGTGCCAACCACGGTAGGTTCTGACTCTGAGCATCTGGCGAAGAGGTTCCACACCAATTGGAGTGGTAGCTTCCCGAGGTAAGCTTTACTTTTTCACCTTGATTTGCCATTCTTATTTTTGTCATGTTTTGAATCTTCCAATCTTTTGACTGCAGGGCATCAAAGACAGGGTCTGAAGCTCTGACCTCTGTTGCATTGGCTGAAATAGTGCGGGCAGAAGCTCCAGCTCCAACCCCTGCGCCTCCTCAAGTGGTGGTTAAGGTCACGGCAGCTCCGGCGCCAGCTGTCGTGGATCTAGATCCAGAGTCGACGCCAGAGACCCCCAAGGGAGCACCGAACCACTGGGGAGACATACATGAAGATGCTCCAGTAGCGGCGGCGCCAGCAACTGAAGCTCTAGCGCCGGATGCGAAGATGGTGGAAGCTCCGACTTCGGGGCCGGAGGTGATCGAGGCTCCATTTGTTGTGCTAGAAGTTTTTGCTGAGCCGGTAGGTGAGTCGTTGGTGATAGAAGCTCTGGCCCTTGAGCTGGAGGTCGTTGATGCCTTGACAACCGAGTCATTGGGACTTGAAGTTTTGGCCCTCAAGCCGGAAGTTATTGAAGTTCCGGCTGCCAAGCCGGAGATAGTTGATTTACCGGCGCCCGAGCCGGTAGTGGAAGTGGCTTCGGGTGAAGATCCAACGACCGGCCCGGAAGTAACATCTCTGGAGGTGCCCAGGCCCGAGGCGGAACACCATGAAGAGGCGGCTGCAGGCTCTCCACCCGTGGAACCAGCAATTGGAGCCAGCAATTGAAGTTCTTGCGGCAGGACCTTCGGCGTCGGCCCTGGAGGTAGAAGTCCCCCCAGTGGGATCTTCCTCAGCTGCTGCCGAAGAGCTCTCGGAGGGTGGCCCCAGTGCTGTAGAATCTCAAGGAACCACGCTTGTGGCGTGGGGCCCTATTTTTGTTGTTGAAGACCCCTTGGAACCAGCGGAGGTGACCCCGGCAGGTCCGAAGCCCATTCCTTTGGCGTTGTCTATTAACAATGCCTAATCGAGCCTCCGATAGGTCCAGCTCGCATTTGACCATGATAGTAAGGTTCTTGAAGAAGAGCGCCACACCTTGAGGCATTGTTGCAAATGGCTTCACTTCGAGACCAAGCTGGCACAGACAAGGCTTGCAGACCAAAAGGAATGGGTCGAGAAGGAAAAGGCCCAGCTAGAATATTGGGGCAAATTGTTGGAGGAGAAGGAAGCCGCCATCAGGGCCGTCGACGCTAATTATCAGGAGATTCTCGAGCATGCCAAGGAAAAGAGTGATGCTACTGATGAGCATCTCCACAACCTTAATGAATTAAACGAGGTTCTCATGAAGCGTCGAGCAGACCTTGATACGTGGGAAGAGAAGCTCTTGGAACAGTAGGAGGATGTTTTAAAAAGGGAGGAAGAGCTTGACCTGAAGCTGACTTTAGCTGAGCAAAATTTTGCAAATCGTACTATGAAGTTTGATCTGTTGAGTAAGGAAGAGGAGGAAAAGTACTAGAAACATGGGCAGGAGCTCTCGAAAAGAGAAGCTCATGTTGCCACCAGAGAAGGAAAAGTAAGAGGCAGGGAGAAGGACCTGGCCGAATGGCGGAACCGCATCCACCTCTAGGAGACGGAGCTAGCCGACCTCGAAGAGCAAGTAGATGATAGTATGCAGCAAAATGGCAAAGTGGTTGAGCGTCTCGCTCAGGAAGGTTCAGAGCTAGCAACCTCCAGGAGGTCACTGGAGGAGCTGCGGAGCTCGAGGGCAACTGAATCCCTGCTGGTATGGGATTTTCTGGGGCATGCAGACAGAGCTCTGGTGCCTCTTGGCTTCAGTCCAGTACGTCCGGAGAACCCAACACCGGAGTTGGACAAGACGCTAGTTACACTTGGCTCTACTAGCAGCAAACTCGACACAATGGGTGATGTCAACACCGACCATCTAGAGACAGAGGGAAAATCTCTGGTTAAGAACGTCACCGAGTATGTATTGGCGTGTTACAAAAGCTGAGACCCTCAATTTGATCTCGATCCGGTCTTCGAAGGACTCATTGCCGAAGAGGAGGATGCCGCCAGGGCTAGCGTCCAAGATGCCGCTGAGAATGTTGCCTCGCTTTTCCGCAGTTCTTAGATCCTCTAGTACATGGGACCTTTTCGTTTTGCCTTTTGTTCTACCCCTAATTTTGTAATCCAGTACTATGAATGAATAAAATCCATTGTTTTTGCAAGGAATTCCATTTTGTTGTCCGTGTCTTCAATACATTGCTCTTTATCGTGTTTGCCCCTGGTAGATGCAGACAATTTGATTGCAAACATGTACCAAAAGGATTTGACGATGTGTTGATGACTTGGACACTTCAAACTTGTAGCTTTTAGGTCTAAAGTTTATTTCCAACTTCTCGAGGGAGCTTTTGTAGCACAAACGGCGGGCCCCCTGGGGTTGTCGGAGCTTCATAGGTCACTGTCAACGCATAGAACATCGACGGCGGCCACCCTGGGGTTGTCGAAACTTGATAGGTCCAATGAAACCCACCATCAATCGTAGAAAACGTCGACGGTGGGCCCCCTGGGGTTGTTGGAGCTTGGTAGGTCCTACGGCACCCACTGTCAACACGTAGAACATCGACGGTGGGCCCCCTGGGGTTGTCGGAACTTGATAGGTCTGACGACACTCACCATAAATCATAGAAAATGTTGATGGCGATCCCCTCGGGTTGTTATGCCATCTTCACTTGAATTATACTTCACATCAATGGCCGGCCCCCATGGGAGTTGCTGAAGCTTGTTAGCTCTGGCGGTGCCCATTTTCAATGTCCGAAAATGTTGATGGCGGGCCCCCTTGAAGGTTGTCGGAGCTTAATGGCTCCGCATCGTCCACCATCACCATGAGTTTTCATTTTTCCTGTGCATAAAAGACAAGAGAAAAAAAACCATAAAATTCATCCTCTCATCTATAACTATTTTGCGACTTACTGTTCTCACTTGAATTTTAGATCCAAAGAAAGTCGATATGATGACAAGCAAATTGAAATATTCTTTTGCAGATCTGAATGCTTTTTGGACCTGCCCTACTGAGGCCTACCATAATGTAGGTAGAGTGGCGTACTTAGGGTGCGGGACCAGGCTATGTCGATAGCACACTCGAGACCTGTGTTGGCTTGGCGTTCAGGCGAGTTGACCATGCAGCAATGTTAGGATCCGAATAGACCACCAGTATAACTTGTACAACATGTAAATATCTTGGACTAAAACTCAAAAAGAATTCCGCAACTTGTTATAGACAAGAAGGAGAAGGATAAATAAAAGAGAATGAGCTTGTACAAAATTAATGAACTTGGAGTCTGCTGTTACACAACAATGTCTTTTATTATAGGTCCGGATTACAGGGGAGACAAGGACACACTTAGGGTACGGAACAAGGCTAAGTGTGTTACACATCTTGTACTAACCCAGGGCAGGTAGCTACACTTTTAGTGCTGCAACTGTGTCAGCTTGAACTTCTCGGACCCTCCCGAAGGGTTCCAGATGTACTCCCGGAGGTCCTACCCAACTCTATTAATAGACTCTATAATTTACATTGCATATAATTACAGACTCACCTCCGTGACTCTAAGCATAAAACATACAGAGGTGCTCGATGTTCCAAGGATTAGGAAGCGGAGTCCCATCCTCAGTTGCCAAGCAAACACATCCGGGACGGGATACTTTGATTACTCGGAAGGGACCTTCCCAGCTGGGGGAAATTTTGTTCATCCCTTCGCGAGTTAGTATTTTCCGCAGCACCAGATCGCGTTCTTCGAGCTGTCGGTTACACACATGCTTTTGATGATAGAGTCGGAGCGCTTGGCGATATCGTGCATTCCGAACAGCTGCTTGGCACCTTCCCTCAACGACGAGGTCAAGGTCTTCACGCCGAAGCTGGTCATTTGTGGCTTTGTCGAAGGTTCGAACCTGGAGCGACCCCGTGGTGATCTCCGGAGGAAGGACTGCTTAAGCTTCCTTCACCAGGAAGAAGGGTGTCTCTCCAGTTGACCGGTTAGGTGTTGTCCTGTTAGCCCACGATGTAGACGAAAGCTCTTCAATCTAGTTGGCTCTGTGCTTTTTTAAGTGCTCATATGTGCGCGTCTTGAGTCCTTTTAGGATTTCTGCATTTGCTCTCTCAGCATGGCCATTGCTTGCTGGATGAGATACTGATGCGTAGCTATCTTGAATGTAGAGGTCTTCGCAATACTCTTGAAATGCAGCACTTGTAAATTGGGTTTTGTTGTCAGTGATGACTTTGTTTGGAACTTCAAATATGGAGATTATGGACTTCAAGAACTTGATTGTTGACTGTTTGTTGATACTCACAACTGGAGTAGCTTCTGGCCACTTGCTGAACTTGCCAATGGCGACATACAGGAACTTGTATCCTCCGACGGCTTTTGGGAAAGGTCCCAAAATATCCATGCCCCACACAGCGAATGGCCATGTAGGAGGAATCATTTGCAGTGATTGAGCCAGTGTGTGAATTTCTTTTGTGTGGAACTGACACGCTTCACACTTTTTCATGAACTCCACTTCTTCCTGGAGTGTTGTAGGCCAGTAGAAGCCGTGCCGAAAGGCTTTGCCAACCAATGTGAAGGAAGACGCGTGGTTCCCACACTCGCCTCCATGGATCTCCAGGAGGATATCGCGGCCTTCTTCCCTTGCAATACACCGCATTAGGACACCGTTGGCACCGCGCCGATAGTGATCACCTTCTATTAGCGTGTATCTTTTAGGCAATCTGACGATCCGGTCAGCAGATACACTGTCTTCAGGAAGGATGTTGTCCTTCAAGTAGCTACGGATCTCCGAGATCCATGCATCAGAGCTAACATGAGCTGTTGAGTCTTGCGTGCGGGGTTGCTTGGAGCTTCCGACAGTACTATGACCCTTGGTAGACGCCATGGTAACAAGGCTACCGGGACTTCTAGCTTTGGGGTACTGGTCTCACCCTCTTCGCTCAGTTCGGCAGACTGAGCTGTCAGTCTTGACAACCTCCAAATAAAGGTTCCGTCAGGAGCCGGAACTCCGGTTGAAGCCTTCGTCGAGAGTTCATCAGCTTCAGTGTTGTAGAGACGTTGAACATGGTGGAGATCCAAGACTTCGAGGTCCTTCTAGATCCTCTAGACTTCAAGGAAATATGCAGCTAGTTGGGGGTTGTTGTAGCATCATTCACCTCTAACTTGCTTTATGATTAGCTGCAAATCACCCTTCACCAAGAGCTGCTTGACACCATAGGATAGTGCCACCTTGAGACCATAGATAAGAGCTTCAAGCTCTTCCATGTTGTTGGTCGCCTTAAAGTCAAGGTGAACCATATATTTGACCTTCTCCCAGGTTGGAGCGAGGAGGAGGATTCCAGCTCCGGCCCCCTGCCTCTACACGGAACCGTCAAAGTAGAGAGTCCAGTGAGGCTCGGTGAAGAACGGGACCTTGAGTTCCGGCTTTTGCTTGCTGGGGCCCCCAGGATTTGATGGAGAGGGAATCCACTCCGCCACAAAATCAGCCAAAGCCTGACTATTGATTGCTTGTCGCGACATGAATTCAAGATCGAAATCGGCCAGCTCTGTTGCCCACTTTGCGATGTTCTTAGTAGAATTACGGATGCAATATAGCACGCAGTGGATAGAAAGTTATCACTGATATCTTGTGGGCTTGGAAATAATGGAAAAGATTCCTTGAGGCAATAAGAACTGCATAAAGCAGCTTATGCACCTCGATGTATCTGGTCTTGGTATCATGGAGTACTTCATTGATGAAGTACATTGGGTGTTGGACGATTCGGACCCTCTCGGAGGGGCCCGAAGCTTCCCCTCCATCGACCCACACCGTCCAGATGGGTCCAGACCTTCTTGTTGAGCTTCCCGGACCCTATCGGAGGGGCCCGAAACTTCTTATTGTTCAACCCAGAACCTCCCTGAGGGGTCTGGATCTTCTTGAACAGCCGTGAGAATTCCCTCAGATGAGAGAGGTTGATCTTCTATCATTTTGACTTGAAGATCCATGCCTGGGGGCTGGTACCTAGACTCGCCTTCAAGTAGCTCCGAACCCTTTCGAAGGGGTCCAGGCTCTTGAATTTGATGTGGTCCCGGTCTTTCTGTGACTAGGACCATGCTGACAACTTCTGTAGTTATAGAAATGTAAAGCAGTAGAGGCTCACCAGGGTTTAGAGCTACTAAGAATTGTAGGATGGTGTGGAGCTGCTTGAGCTCTTGGAACGCCTGTTTTTGCTTCATCGGACCAATGAAATGGCCCGAACTTCCTCAAAAGCTTGAATATGGGAAGTGCTCGCTCTACCAGTCTTGAGATGAATCGGCTAAGTGCAGCTAGACATCTAGTTAGCTTTTGGACGTCCTTAATGCGAGCTGGAGACCACATATCTTCTATTGCCTTGATCTTCGTCATGTTTGCCTCAATTCCTCGGCGGGTCACCAAGAAACCAAGGAGCTTCCCAGAGCTAACCCCGAAAATGTTGTCTGGGTTTAGCTTGGTGCGCGTGATGCGCAGCTTGTCGAACATGGCTTGCATGTTGTCAAGGAGTGACTCCTTGTTCTTGATCTTCACAACTATGTCATCGACATACACTTCCACCAAGTCTCTGATGAGTTCTCCAAAAGTTTTGTACATAGCTCGCACAAAGGTTGAAGCAGCATTTTTGAGACCAAAGGGCATGGCAGTATAACAATACAATCCATCTATTGTTATGAAGGCAGTATGCTCTTCATCTTCCCTAGACATTTGGATTTGATGATATCCAAAATATGCATCTAGGAAACACAATAGCTCACACCCGGAGGTAGAGTCCACTATCTGATCTATTCTAGGTAGTGGAAATGGATCTTTTGGACATGCCTTATTTAAGGTGGTGTACTCGATACACATCCGAAGCTTCCCACCGGCCTTGGGTACAATGACTTTGTTTGCCAGCCATTTTGGATGAAAAACTTCCTGGATAAAACCAGCTTGAAGCAGCTTCTTGATCTCCTGTCAGATGAAGTTTTGCCACTCGAATGATTGCTTTCGGGGCTTTTGGTGTATAGGGTGTGCGTCGGTATAAATCTTTAGATTGTGCTCAATCACCTCCCTAGGGATCCCAAGCATTCGTGATGGTTGCCAGGCAAAAACGTCAACATTCTCCCAGAGGAAAGTGATGAGCGCGAGTTCCTATTTGCTGTTCCAACCTCCCAATATATGGGTGGTCTGAGACCCATCAGAACTGATTTGGACGACTTGGATGGGAACGTCGATGTCGCCGCTTGGTTGCACATGTGGTGCAGAGGTTGAGCCTAGATGACGAGTGCTCAGGGGTCGACCAATGAGCTCTTTGCCGGGGGTTTCTTTGTGCGCCGTGGCAAGCACATGGAGTTCTTCTAGCGCGGTGACTCCTGCAGTGCGATCTCCACGGACTCGGAGAACGCCTGAAGGTGTTGGCATCTTCAATACCCGATAGCCATAATGAGCTGCGGCCATGAACCTGTACAAGGCAGGCCTGCCCAGGATGGCGTAGAAGGGTAGAGTGATGTGAGCGACATCGAAAACCAGCTTCTCAGTCCTGTATTTATTGCGAGTCCCGAAGGTCACCGGGAGAGTGATGGATCCGAGGGGGCTGATGGCCCCCAAACCTACCCCGAAGAAAGGTCTTTAGAGGCGAAGGTCCGAGAGTTGCAGCTAGATCTTCATGAACCCTTCAAAACTCAGGAGATTGAGCGCTGCACCTTCGTCTACCAGAACGTGGTAGAGCTGAACATTATTGATGGTCGGAGAAACCATTAGCGGCAGTTGGCCAGCTTTGACCATGTTTTTGGGGCAATCTATTGCATCAAAAGTGATGGGCGTATCCATCCACTTCCAATGTGGTTCCACCGTGGCAGCAGGAGCTACGGTAGTCATTTCCCGCCGCATTGTCTTGAGGACACAACGAGAGGTGATGTCCCAGGACCCTCCATAGATGGTGTTGAGAGTCTTCCAATGCTCATTGTTAGAGACATCAGAGTCATCATCAACTGTGTTGTACACAGCCTTTAGGACCTTCTTGGGGTCCTGGAAGCCTAGCTTCGTCTCAGTCGGGGCTTCATCAACATTTTGCTTTCCTTCCCGCTGACGGAAAGGAGCTTCTACTCGACGCTTGTTGTAGCGCTCGACAAGGTTTTGAACCTCTCGGTCGTCCTCCAGACTGTGCTTGTCCGTCTTATGGATCGGACACCAAATTTTGGAGCTGCTTCCATCTTTTGACGAAGGACGAGGTCATTTTTTGCGGCGTGGCCCCCGACCACCCGGAGCTGCAGCAGCAGGTGCGCCGGTCGATGGCTTCTTCCTGCCGTTGGACTTCTTTTTCTTTTTGCCACCACCGGAGATAGCGGCTTCAGCTTTGGAGGACTTTTTGTTAGCCTCCGGAGCTGGCTTTGAGTGCATTTCCCGACTCTTTGCGGCCTGGACACACTTGTCAGCCAGGCTGAACAACTCCGTAACGCTGGTGACTTCTTTCATAGCTAGCTTCTCCAGGATTTTCTTGTCTCGGACACCCTGTCGGAATGCGACGATAAATGAAACGTTCAAGTTATAAGGGATGGTATTACGTACCTGAGAAAATTGTTGGATAAAGGATCGTAGCGATTCCCCTGTTGTTTGCTTCACGGCACACAAGTCTAGTTCGGTACCTGGTCAGGTGTAAGAGCTCCCGAAGTTGGTAGTGAACTGTTGGCATAGCTCCGCCCAACTGTTGATAGAGTCGGGGCGGAAGACTCATGAACCAGGACCTAGCGGTCCTAGTCAGAGCCACTGGGAAATAATTGGCCATCACAACCTCATTGCCCCCCGCCGCAAGTATAGCGGCGGAGTAGATTTGAAGGAATTCGGTGGGGTTGACAGTCCCATCGAATTTCTCCGGCAAATGAGGCTGGAACTTCTGAGGCCAACTAACCAGGCGCAAATGCATAGCCAGGGCAGAACAACCTCCTCCCACTCCCACTGGAGCAGGGTTGTCCCGAGCCTCTCGCCTCTCGCGAGCACGCTCAATGTGGACACGGTCGTATTGTTGTCTGTTGTGGTGGTCAAGATCTGATCGTAAATCGTGCGATGAGAGTCTCGACACGGTATGGGTGCGATGCGCCCCGGAAGGTAGTGATGTCATCTATTGAGATACAGCACGCCTCCGATGCTGTGATACACGAGGACCAAGTCTTCCAGACAGGGTCCTATATTGAGTCGGTGCCTGCCCCGAAGGAGGAGGACCTTGGTTGCTGATGGCATCGGCTGCTGCCGCAACCAGATGTTGCAGATCAGCACGCCGATGCTCCATCGCACCCTGAGGTGCTCTGGGCGCTGGTGGGCGCTCAAGCAGAGTACGCGCAACAATCAACACGTTATCAGGGTTGTTGTTACCCGATGTTGTGACCGACGCGAGTACCCCATCCAGTTGTCCAGCATTGTTTTCCGGAGCAGATGGTGGTGGTCGTGTCATGACATCCGCCGGAATAACGGCAACTGCTGGTTGTTGAATGTTGGAAGGATTCCCTCCACCAGGCTACGCTGCATTATTGCCGTTAGATGATCCTACGGCTGAGTTCTCCATCTTGTGATCTCAGGCGCCCCTACCTAGCGTGACAAATGTCAAAGCATAAGCATGACACTTCCCCCAGTACTACTAGATTGTATCCCGCGGAGGTTCTTGTATCGGTTTGGGCGAGCGGAGATCTTAGACAAGACGATGACACGGGTGTTTACGTGGTTCGGGCCGCTTGAGCATAATACCCTACTCCACAGAGTGTGTGTTGTTGTATTAGGAATTTGCTCATGCTTGTGTGCGTATGAGTTTGCCTCAGTATCGTGCGGCACAATCCCTTTTATAGACCAATGTATAATTGTAATACAAATTACAAGGATTCCATAAATCTCTTGCACAGTCCTGTTCGATTTTTCTAGTGTGAGATATTGTCAAAACAGTAAGGAGTCCAGAGAGCATTCCAGTTTCTGTCCAGTTTGGCAGATCTTGGAACTTTGAAATTTTGAGCAGGTTAGAGGGGAATTCAGTTCTGGAGTTGCACATATCAGTTTTAAAGGATTTCCTAAAATTTCCATCCATATATGATACACCTTCATTGGAGTTTTCTACTGGGAGATATGGTTTCTCAAAGTCAGGTATTTTTAAGGCAGAAAACAGAATACTCTGTTTTTGAATTGGTGACTTCAAAACCTACTCCAGTTTTGAAAACTTAGTTGAAAATCAGAGTTTGATAGCTAATATAAGTACTTTTACATCTTCTCAGTTCCATTTTACAGCAAGGTGGTAAATGCATCAATGGAATACATGTCGGTACTACGTGCCTCACAAAGGAAAAATTCTAAGTCTTTATTCCGGCATATGTCTCAACGGTGGACTTAATGACGTTCACACACAAATGATTTCTAAGCGCAATACAATCATGTGGTCAGTGTAGCTGCATAAGACATACAAATTACAAAACACTCATTATGGTGCCTGAAAGTGCATCTAGGCATCCCTTGTGGGTTTTGGTTGATTTATGACAAACAAATGAGATCCTAACCAAATTGTTGAGATGAGTGCTGGTTTTAATCAAATTATGAAGAAAGTGCAAAAAGAAAGAAGAATGAGGATCTATAAGGAAAAGAGCTCAAGAGATGAATAGATTAGATCAGTGTGTATGGAGTGTGTTGGAGAAACACACCCCAAGAGCTCAAGCACAAGAAAACTCATTCACTGCACATTTTTACATAGGTCCGGACTAGTCTGATATACCCCGAACTGGTCCAATAATCCCTCTGTTCAAAATTGGACGAGTCCTCCCAGTGCAGACTTGTCTGCACAGTCCAGGTTTACACAGACTGGACTAGTCTGATATCACCATGGACTAGTCCTTCCCAATATGGACTAGTCCTCAAAACATCACAACTTTGCAAGAAATCGTACAAGTCCAATAATATTCAGACTAGTCCGATAACCTCTCTGACTAAAATCGGACAAGTCCTCCAAGTACGGACTTGTCCCAATTCACTGAGGGGTTCACCACAGCCGGACTAGTCTGATCGAACTTCTCCAGAACCTAAATCGGACTAGTACGCCCAAGGCTGGACAAGTCCGGCGTTCCTGAGAACTTAAGGTTTCCTACACGCCGCACACCGGACTAGTCCGGACTCTCGAAACCCTAACGGTAACCTTTGGAAACCTCCATATAAATAGATGTGCACGGCCCTACTTTCAACTCTCTCGACTGCCAGCGTCGTCACACCCTCCAAGAGCCTATAAAACACATCTCTCCACACAATCCATCGCAAGAAAGATCAAATTCTTGAGGATTAACTTTGGCTCAAAGGAGATACACGATTCTCACGTCTTAAGCTCTTGGGTTTGATTCTCTAACACAATCCTGTTGTTTTATTGTGGATCTTACGAGTGTGTTCTTGGTGGTGTTTGATTTGTAATCTTGGGGATCCCTCAACTTGTTAGAAGGCCCCTTGAACTTGGTGATTTACCCTTTGTGATTAGTGGAAGAGAATCAACCTCCGTGCTGAATCAATGAGGTTAGGATTGGAGAAGACCCGGTTCTTTCGTGGGCTCCTCAACGTGGACGTAGGTTGCCTCTGTGGGAACTGAACCACGGGATAAACTCTTGTGTCAATCTTGTTCTTAGTTTTTCATATCACATTCTAGGGTTTACTTGATCTTTCATATCTTACGTCAAAATATTTAAACCAAAGTAAGTTTGTGCTACATTTAATTTCATTGACTCAATACCTTCAAGTTACATACTATATTCCACTGCGTACTGTGCTGGTATTGAGATCATTGATCTAACTAGAACAATCTAGTCCGCACGCACCGGACTAGTCCGCACTCTACTGGACTAGTCCGATTTCCTGGTATCTGATCAAGTTGCTAAGTGTTGCAGGTTCCGACTAAAAATCAAAAAGGCCTATTCACCCCCCCCCCACCCTCTAGGCCACATTCAATTGGTGTTAGAGCAAGGCTCTTCTAGAGGAGACTAATCGCTCGAAGAGAAAATGTCGGACATGAAGGATGTGCACAAGAGCCTCAACTAAGAGAAGGTTGAAGATGAAAAGGCACAAAAGTTGGAGAAGCTCCTCGATGCCATTCAGGACTTCGAGGATGACGATGAGGAGACGCTCGAACTAAAGGCGCTCCTAGGGAAGAAAGCTCTCTCCAAAGGGAAAATAAAGATCAAGGACGAGAAGAAGAAGAAGGGGAGTAGTCACACCGACTACTCCCGATATCCTTTCAACTATGATCGTCTAAATTCTAACAATAGCCATTATTTGTCTATTCCTCTAGGAAAAGCCCCACACTTTGATGGCAATGATTACTCAATGTGGAGGCAATCATGAAAATGCATTTAATCTCACTTAACCCCAGCTTGTGGCATATTGTGTGCACAGGTATAGATATCCGAGACGACGATGAAGAGCTTACACCAAGCCAAGAGCAAGCAATTCATTGGAATGCTCAAGCTACATCGGTCATCACATCATCACAAAGTCAGGACAAGTTCAACAAGGTGGATGGACTCGAGATTGCAAAGGAAATATGGGACACATTGCAAACTGCACATGAAGGTGATCGTCATGTGCGAGAGGTAAAGATCGAAATGATCGAAGGCGAATTGGGAAGATTCACCATAGAAGAAGATGAGTCGCCGTAAGACATGTACAACCGGTTGAAGACTCTCATCAACAAGGTTTGAGCATATGGAAGTAAAAAGTGGAACGATCATGAGGTGGTGAAGCTCATCCTTAGAGCTTTCATGCCTCGCAATGTTACCCTGTGCTCGATGATTAGAGAGAGTCCAGGGTACAAGAAAATGACCCCAGACGAACTGCTTGGAAAGATCATCAACTTCGAAATTATGGAGAAGCAAGCTAAACACGTCAAGGCAATTGCCGACCTCACCTCAGCAAAGAAGAAAGGGGTCGCCTTAAAATCCACTTGCAAGCCCTTGTCAAAAGAAGCTCGAGAGGCTCAAGATGAAGACTACAGTGATGATAAGAGCAGCGACATAAATGAGGAAGACATGATCCTCTTCATGAAGAAATTCAAGAGAATGATGAAGAGAAAAGAAGAGGAAAAATCAAGTGAAGGAAAACTCAAAGAAAATTCAAGATCAAAGTTGAGGCGGGCCTGCTATAACTGTGGTGAATATGACCATTTTATAGTTGATTGCCCCTATGAAGAAAAGAGGAAGAAGACCAAGGAAACAAAGCCTCAACCTAAGAAGTTCTTCAAGAAGAAAAAGCAAGCTGGACAGGCGCACCTAGGGAAGGAGTGGGACTCAAATGATGAGTCCTCGTCCGAAGAGGAAGAGGAGATGGCTAGCATAGCCATCAACAAGACAACCAATAAATCGACCCTCTTCCCCAACATTGGCGCAAGAAAGGATTATGACACATGCCTCATGGCGAGGGAAGGTAAAAGAAAGGTAACATCTAAATCCTCCTCCTCGCATTCTTACTCTAGTGATAGTGATGCCTATAGTGGTAATGAAGATATGCTTGTTGGCCTAGATAAGAAAACTGCCACAAGAATGAAATTCTTAATGGATAAACTTATTGATAAGGAGGAGCTTGTTGATCGACAAGAAGATATGATCATCCTTCAAAAGGAGAAGTATCTTAAGATCAAAAAGCTTCTTGATCTTGAAAAGGAGTGAAGCAAGTCACTTGAACTTGAGCTAGCTTCAAGCAAGGAAGCTTGCTTGAAGTTAAGTGACTCAAATGCTATCATCAAGGATGAACTTGCTAATTTAATCAAAGTTAACAAGATCCTTGAGGTACAGGTTGAGTCACTCAAGAAATGTGAACCTTCGTCCTCTTCAAGCTCCCCTTCTCAACCCCTTAAAACTGAACCTACTACTACTTGTGCATGTGCATGTGTTAAAATTGATACTAGCTTGAAGGACAAGTCAACCTCCACCAAGGACAAACATCCTTCCCATAGTGGCATATTTGACAAGGAGAAGGTCAAGTACGAACGCAGTGCATACTTGGCCACAAGACCTCCTAATGTCAAATATGGCATTGGGTATTCCTATGGTGAAAAGAAAAATGCTAGAAACCATAAGAATAACAAGGAGTGCATTGCCTTTGTGAAGGGAAACTCCCCTCAAGCTAGAAAGGACAATAATGTTGACAAGTCCAAATATGTTAATTCATATGTTCTTATGTTCTTATGAAAAACCCTTTTGGTAAAGTGCATGCCAAATATGTTGGGCCACGCCATGGGAACAACAAGTCCCATGTGTGGGTGCCCAAATCTCTTGTGACTAACCTCGAAGGACCCAAGCAAGCTTGGGTACCTAAAACCAAGACATAATTTGTTTTTGCAGTCCTACTCCTCCGGTGGAGCAAAATGGGTGCTAGACAGTGGATGCACCAACCATATGACCAGAGAAAGGAGAATGTTTGTAGAATATGAAGAAAATGCGGATCCAAGCGAGGGCTTCTATTTTGGACACAACAGTCATGGAACGGTGCTCGGTAATGATAAAATTGCAATATCATCTCAACACATGCTTTCTCATGTTTTGCATGTTGACTCCTTAGATTATAACCTTCTGTCCATATTTCAATTATGTGACAAGGGTTATAATTGCTTGTTCACTAATGATGGTGTGACCGTCTCTAGAAGGAGTGATGACTCAGTTGCATTCAAGGGTGTGTTAAACGGAAAACCTTATCTTGTTGACTTCAACAAAGATAAAGCCGAACTTGACACATGCTTGATTGCAAAGACCAACATGGGTTGCCTGTGGCATAGACGGCTAGCACATGTTGGTATGAGGCATCTTCAAAAACTCCTCAAGGGCGATCACATCCGAGGTTTGAAGGATGTTGTTTTTTAGAAAGACGGGCCTTGTAGCGTGTGCCAAGCCGGGAAGCTAGTAGGAGCACCCCATCCCGCGAAGAACGTCATGACAATGACAAGATCGCTCATACTTCACATGGACCTATTCGGTCTAATCACTTACATAAGCATCGACAGTAACAAATATGGCTTATTAATTGTTGATGACTTTTCGCGCTTCATGTGGGTTTTCTTTTTGCATGATAAGACAAAAACTCAAGGAACCCTCAAGAAGTTTCTCAAGCATGCCTAAAATGAGTTCTCATTGAATTTCAAGAACATACGAAGCAACAATGACACAAAGTTCAAGAACACTCAAGTTGAGGAGTACCTAGACGAAGAGGGCATCAAACATGAATTTTCAGCACCGTACTCACCTCAACAAAATGGATTAGCCGAAAAGAAGAACCGAACCCTCATAGAGATGGCGAGAACAATGCTTGATGAGTACAAGACATCAGATCAGTTTTGGGCTGAAGCAGTCAACACCGCTTGTCACGCCATAAACTGACTTTATCTTCATCGCTTACTCAAGAAGACATCATATGAGCTACTCACGGGTAACAAACCTAATATTTCCTATTTTCGTGTTTTCGGTTCTAAATGCTATATAATGAACAAGAAGCCTAGGACTTCAAAGTTCACTTCGAAGTCCAATGAAGGTTTGTTGCTTAGCTATGATTTGAACACTTACGACTATCGTGTCTTCAACAAAGTCTACGGACTTATTGAAGTCGCACGTGACGTAGTGTTCGATGAAACTAACGACTCTCAAGAAGAGCAAGTTGATCAATGTGTGCTAGATAGAGAAGAAGCTCCATGACAGGCGTTAAGAAGAATGGTGGTGGGCGGTGTTCAACCACAAGCGCCACCTCCAAATCAAAATGAAGAAGATGAACCACAAGTGGAAGTAATGGATCTAGGGGGAGCTTCTACACTAGATCAAACTCAAGAGGACGAAGATGATCAACACACAAATGAGGGAAACCATCTAGGGGGAGTAGAACATGACCATGAAGACTCAAGACCACAAGTGCCACACCCAAGAGTACACCAATGCGTCCAAAGAGACCACCCCATCGACAACATAATCGGGGACATCAAAAAGGAAGTAACTACTAGATCTCGAGTTGCAAATTTTTGTGAACGTTACTCTTTTGTATCCTTTTTGGAACCGCGTAGGATTGAGGATGCATTGAAAGATCAGGATTGGGTGGTGGCAATGCAAGAGGAACTCAACAACTTCAAACGGAATAAGGTGTGGGAACTAGTTGAAAGACCCAAGTTCAATGTCATCGGCACCAAATGGGTCTTCCGCAACAAGCAAGACGAACACGGGGTGGTGACAAGGAACAAGGCACGACTTGTGGCCAAAGGGTATTCACTAGTCAAATGTTTGGATTTTGACGAAACCTTTGCTCCCGTAGATAGGCTTGAATCTATTAGAATATTACTTGCATATGCTACTCACCATGATTTCAAGCTCTATCGAATGGATGTGAAAAACACCTTCCTTAGCGGACCAATCAAGGAGGAGGTGTACGTGGAGCAACCCCCTAGATTCAAAGAACAAGAGTTCCCCGACCTCGTGTTTAAACTGTGTAAGGCTCTCTATGGCCTCAAACAAGCTCCTAGAGCTTGGTACGAGTGCCTTAGAGATTTCTTGATTGAAAATGGTTTTAAAATTGGCAAAGCTGATTATACATTATTCACGAAGCACTTTGACAATGATATCTTTGTTTTCCAAATTTATGTTGATGATATCTTTTTTGGTTCAACTAACAAATATTTCTGTGATGAATTTAGTAAGATTATGACAGATAGGTTTGAAATGTCTATGATGGGAGAGCTGAAATACTTCCTGGGATTCCATGTGAGGCAACAAAAGGAGGGGACGTTCATAAGACAAACAAAGTATACTCAATACATACTCAAGACGTCTGGAATGGACAAGGCGAAGCCTATAAAGACTCCCATGTTAACAAATGGACACTTGGATCTCAATGAAAATGGACCAAGCGTGGATCAAAAGGTATTTCGCTCCATGATTGGATCCCTACTTTACTTATGTGCATTTAGGCCTAATATTATGTTGAGGTTGTGCTTGTGTGCAATATTTCAAGCCAATCCTAAGGAGTGTCATTTGACAGCCGTAAAGAGAATCTTGCGGTATTTAGTTCATACACCCAACGTAGGCCTTTGGTATCCTAAAGGTTCCAAATTCAATCTTATTGGATACTTTGATGCAGATTACGCCGAATGCAAAGTAGATAGAAAAAGTACCTTCGGTACATGCCAATTTCTAGGTACATCCCTAGTTTCTTGGTCCTCCAAGAAACAAAACTTCATTGCCTTATCCACGGCTGAAGCGGAGTATGTTGCAGCCGGGAGTTGTTGTGCACAACTCCTTTGGATGCGACAAACTCTAAGGGATTATGGTTACAATATGAGCCGTATTCCACTCCTTTGTGATAATGAGAGTGCCATTAAAATTGCCCATAATCCCGTTGAGCACTCTAGGACCAAACACATTGACATCTAGCATCACTTTTTGAGAGACCACTCAATGAAAGGAGACATAGCCATTTCCCATGTCAACACCGAAAAACAACTAGCCGATATATATACCAAGCCACTTGATGAAAAACATTTTTGCGAGCTCCGAAATGAACTAAATATCCTTGATGCTCGGAATGTGGCTTGAAAACTTGCATACCAGTATGGCTTCTTCAAAATATGTTTATCGTGTTGCAAAAATCATCTCTCTCAATTTTCTCCGAAAAACTATTTCAACTACTTGATCTTGATGAATTATGGCCATTGCTTGATTGTTGTATGTTTACTAATCATATTCATCAAGATTACTTGATTGTTTTGGCCCCTATTTTTTCTATAAGAACCTTCGAATATATACAAATGGGCTAGTTATATCTATTCTAGTGACCACGGACTAGTCCGTGTTTATCCGGACTAGTCCGCACACTGCAGACTAGTCCGCAAAGGTCCGGTAGTTCGGACTAGTCCAGTTGACAATGGACTAGACCGATTTTTCAACTCCATAACCCTAGGCGCCGCCAAAACCTAATCTCCTTCACCCTCACAACTCACTTCACATTCTCTCTCTTCACTCGAGAGCCCCCAAGGTGATTTGGCGATCTCTCCATCAAATCCCCTCAAGTTTGGGTGGAAATCGATCTCCATTGCTAGGGGATTGAAGACCATGGACTTGTCCGCACCTCCAACTCCTCCTTCGTCCAGAATTGAAGAATTTTGGTAAATTTCCCTCAAACCCTAGAAACCTCGATTTCTTCCGTTTTGGATCAAATAGCTTAGTTCCTTTCAGTTAATACACGCTTACTTGATGTATTACATCTATGTTAAGCTATTTTAGCATTGAGCAACATCATTTGTCTCATAGTTAGGGTTAAAGGTGTTAAACACCGGACTAGTCCGGTCCCTGTACGGACAAGTCTGGTCCCCCGGACTAGTCCGTACCTGAACACCGGACAAGTCAGATTTTCAACTGCATTCAACCCTAATTTCAAACTACTCAATGCACTTCCTTGCCATCAATTCTCATCCACACATTGTGTAATCCCTTCTCATGACAATGTCGAGCTCCAATGATGAAATTTCTGATTATGAGGCCGAGATGGACCAAGACTCCTTGCTTAGGTCCTCGACAGGCCAAGGGAAGAAGCGCCAAGAGCGCCCCTCCGAGCCGGCACCTTCTCCACCTCAAGTGAGGCGCAAGGTTCTAGCCAAGAAGCATGCGTCCAAGGCCAAGGATGCAGCTGGCCCTAGCTCGGTAGCTTCTTGCCAAGCAAAGGGCAAAGGAAAGGGAATTGCCTTAGGCCCAATCGGCCCTCTCAAGATGGCAGCTCCGAGGCAAGGGAATAGAGATCCCTCCGAGGAGAAGTTTAATGGCAAGGGAAGCGATACAGCTTCCAAACATAGATTTGAGGACTGTTATAGCTGGTGAAAGAAGGCAGCCAATGCCAGATTTTGGAGTAACTTCCATGCATATTTCTATAGCTCTGTGCACCTCACCATGAACACTCCAGTTGTCCGCATCCAGTGGATTGATTGGAATCATTTTGAAAGGAAGAGTTGTGGTGCCTTTGATCAAGTGGTGGAGGCTGCAGCTAGGCATGGACTAAAGGACCTGTTTGCCTTCAGATATTACTGGAATGATGAGATTATTGCTTAGTTCTATGCCACATGCTTCTTTGCTAGTGATGAGGAGGAGAGAGTGACTTGGATGACACATGGATACAAGTACACTATTACCTATGATGATTTTGTGAGACTCCTTCACCTAGAAGACACCGGCAACAATGAGCTGACTATCCACGACATTGGTGTCTTGGGGAAGAATAAGATAGACTTCCATTATAATACTAGCCTGAAGTTCAACCCTCAATTGACCAATAACATGAAGCCCTTCTTCTTGGTTCTTAATAGGGTGCTGAGAAAGACAATAGCTCCAAAGGACGGAGATGCGGAAGTGTGCAAGGGTACTTGAGGACCCTAATGAAGGTTATTAGCAAGAACCGGAAGGTTGATATCTTTGACTATATTTGGAATGACATGGTTAATATCTCCTTCGCGCCGAAGCGATCTTCTGGCTATGCACCATACTTGATGTTCATGATTGAGAAAGTCAAGGGGATCAAGTTCGTGAAGGATGTGGAGCACATTCCTTTGAGACCTCAGAAGCCTCCCCAAGCCACTGTCCAAGCTACTCCATCTCCGGTGTCCAGTGAAGAGACTCCAAGGAGAGCTCGAGGAGATGAGAGGACTGCTCCCGCCTAGAGCCCTTCCTCAAAAAGGGTCCCCCAGTGGCATTTTGAAGTACTTGGCAGCCATTTTTGGCTCATGCAAGAAGGCTGAGGTAAAGCTTCACAAGCTAAACAAGGCAAGGAGGGTCGACATGAGGTATGTCAAGGAAAATGTCAAGCATATCTGCCAGAAGCTGGAGATCGAGCCTATTGGATCCCCTGTTATCTCTGAAGATTCAACCTCTAATTTCATTGAGCTTGGACCTTTGACTCCCTCCGAGCTTGCTTACTTTAGCATTGGGGGCACTTCGAGTGGATCCGCTCCTCCTCCTCCACAGCCTGAAGATGAAGATGAGGAGAGGACTGGCAGCGAGGAATGAAGGCACTAGATCCCTCCTCTCCTTCTTTTTGGTGTCTTGATGCCAAAGGGGGAGAGATTGAGGGGGAGTCACTAGGTCCAAGCTGTAGGTTGAGAGATGAGAGCTTCATTTGTGTATCTTTTTGTGTCTCTTTTGGGTTGTAAAACTTTAATTCTGTTATCTCTACCTTTAGTATTGTGGTTTGATGGAATGACTATGTTTATGCTTATGTTATGAATTTGTGATGATGATTTGAGATAATTTGTGATTTTGCTTTGGAATTGACATATATGCTTGATATTGGTATTTCCACGTCAATCATTTCATTCTCATCACGATTATTGCTCACACTCATGTAGTTTTGCACCCCACCATAAATAGTGCACATAGGTCTTACGTTTTGTTTGCTCAATTTGTTCCAAGTTCATATGTGCACACTTTATGAAAATTCTGTATTTTTATCATATTTTGTGAAATCTCAATTGGTTGTCATCAATCACCAAAAAGGGGAGATTGAAAGTGCATCTAGGCATCCCTTGTGGGTTTTGGTTGATTTATGACAAAAAAATGAGATCCTAATCAAATTGTTGAGATGAGCGCAAGTTTTAATGAAATTATGAAGAAAGCGCAAAAAGAAAGGAGAATGAGGATCTATATGGAAAAGAGCTCAAGAGCTGAATATATTAGATTAGTGTGTATGGTGTGTGTTGGAGAAACACACCTCAAGAGCTCAAGAACAAGAAACTCATTCACTGCACAATTTTACACAGGTCTGGACTAGTCTGATATACCGCGGACTAGTCCAATAATCCCTCTGTTCAAAATCGGACGAGTCCTCCCAGTGCAGACTTGTCTGCACAGTCCAGGTTTACAAAGACCGGACTAGTCCGATATCACCACGGACTAGTCCGATATCTTTCTAACTAAGATCGGACTAGTCCTTCCAAATGCGGACTAGTCCTCAACACTTCACAGCTTTGCACGAAATCGTACAAGTCCGATAATATTCGGATCAGTCCGATAACCTCTCTGACTAAAATCGAACAAGTCCTCCAAGTACGGACTTGTCCCAAATTCACTGAGTGGTTCACCACAGTCGGACTAGTCCGATAATGACCGGACTAGTTCGGACTTCTATAGAACCTAAATCGGACTAGTCCGCCTAAGGCCGGACAAGTCCGATGTTCCTAAGAAGTTAGGGTTTCCTACACGTCGCACACAGGACTAGTCCGGACTCTACCACGGACTAACCCTAATGGTAACCTTTGGAAACCTCCATATAAATAGATGTGCACGGCCCTACTTTCAACTCTCTTGACTCCCAACGCCGTCACACCCTCGAAGAGCCTAGAAAACACATCTCTCCACACAATTCATCCCAAGAAAGATCAAATCCTTGAGGATTAACTTTGGATCAAAGGAGAGACACGATTCTCACGTCTTGAGCTCTTGGGTTTGATTCTCTAACACACTCCTGTTGTTTTATTGTGGATCTTACAAGTGTGTTCATGGCGGTGTTTGATTTGAAATCTTGGGGAGCCCTCAACTTGTGAGAAGGCCCCTTGAACTTGGTGATTTACCCTTTGTGATTAGTGAAAGAGAATCGGCCTCCATGGCGATTCAATGAGGGTTGGGTTGCAGAAGACCCGGCCCTTTCGTGGGCTCCTCAACGTAGACGTAGGTTGCCTCTGTGGGAATCGAACCACGGGATAAACTCTTGTGTCAATCTTGTTCTTAGTTTTTCATATCACATTCTAGGGTTTACTTGATCTTGCATATCTTATGTTAAAATATTGAAACCAAAGTTAGTTTGTGCATTATTTAATTTCATTGACCCAATACCTTCAAGTACATACTATATTCCGAACCGTACAGTGATGGTATTGAGATCATTGATCTAACTAGATCAATCTAGTCCGCACGCACCTGACTAGTCCGCACTCTACCGGACTAGGCCAATTTCCTAGTATTTGATCAAGTTGCTAAGTGTTGCAGGTTCCGACTAAAAATAAAAAGGGCCTATTCACCCCCCCTCTAGGCCACATTTAGTGTCGTACGGCACAGCCCGCACGAGTGATCATTTTAGGCAGTCACAATAATATATATGAAAGTAAAAATAGTCGTCCATTATCATTCCATATGGGCCACCCCAAGCTGTAAAAGCCCTAAATTACAAAGGCAAAGTTCAGATGGGAGATATTGAAATTTGGAGGGGAAAAAGAAATTTAACTAGAATCTGAAAAATTCAAAACAATTTAAACCTCAATTGAGAGAATTCAAAAATTCAAATTTAACTTATGTTCAAACTTTGCCAAGATAAAAATCTGAGTTCACCATTTAATTGCAAATATTCCAAATAGCACCTCTGCAAATTTTCATAATATTTGGAGCACTAATTGTATTTAATTCAATGGGTACATTGAATTCTAGTCAAATTCAAATTTGAATATGAATTTCACATGAAACATATCCAAACTTGAAATCCAATTTCAGAATCAGATCCTAGATATTTGTTTGAGCCTATCTACCAAGTTTCATGAATTTTGGACACAAGTTGGTGGGATATTTCTTTGTACAGAAAAGGTTTGAGTGGAGGGGGTTGTGGGACCCACTTGTCATACAGATATGGAGCTCAGCTGAACGTGTTTCACTTCTCTGCTTCTCCCATGGCGACACCACTCCATTTGCATGTGTCACCTCCTCTCAACAGCCTGTCCACAGCTGCCCTTGCCCTTATAAAACCAAGTTGGGTGCTATTTCTTCATTCTCCTCCCTCTAGTCGGCATTTCTTCCCTGTTCTTTGTCCGCCCGCCCGGACAGCACCACCTCGCCATCGATCAAGCTTGCCAGCCAAATGAAGCAGTGTTGCACCATGCTCCAAGGAGAGAAAAGTAACCCAACTCGTTGCTCTATCATCTCCACCATTTGGTCTATCGTTTTGCTCAGTGTATTGCCCGTATTTTGAAGTTCCACGGACCGCCGGTGAACTCCCCTGTTCTGCCACCTCTGCTCCCTCGTTCCACGGACCGCCGGTGAACTCCCCTGTTCTGCCACCTCTGCTCCCTCGACGCCCCGACGATACAAGCGTCTTCACGCTTCGATCCTTTAAGGAAAAAGGTTTGCAAACACGTCTATTTCATGCTCGTACAGTTTCAGCCCATGCCATGCTTCCTAGCCCCCGTATTTCCAGTTCTTCCGACGATCTTCGATTATGAGTATAGTCTGTTCGCACGCGAAATTCCTTTTGTACGGTTGTTTATTCATTGTGCCCTGTTCGATGTTATTCTATATGGCCAGGCGCATCACCTCGAACAAGAGTCATTGAGTTTCATCGGGTATCCCCACCGGAATCCCATTTTTCCCCAACCGCGGATTTTTCCTTCCTCAGTCCGTAGTCGCCACCAGTTTCCAAGCCTTTTCCCTCCCTCTTATGGCCATATTCTCGTTCCCCATGCTTCCATGAATCTTCCCGAGGTCTTCCCGATCTCTTTCACCCACCGTAAGGCTCGGCCAACATGGCTAGAACCCTAATCGCCGCCGTCGCGCAAGCCTTTCCGGCCATCGCCGGCGTGCGCTGACCCCACCGGCTTGCTCAGCACCTCAAAATAGAGTTGGGCGGCGAGCTTGGCGAGGGGATGTGCCGTGGATTGACGGGCGGCGAGAGCTCCGGCGAGGCGCCGCCGCGGTCGCGCGCCTGGCGGGAGGTAGACGACGATCCCATGGGGCCCAGTCGTCAGAGAGTGTAACGCATGCGCTCGGATCTGGTGCAGCAGTGGATCGCGTGTGGCTACATCCCGGAACCCTGTGGCCCGGTGTTGCTTCATCCCTATCGGCCCAATTTAAATCCAGTGGGCCCAGTCATTATTCAAACCTTTTTCCAATTGAAATTTAAATTCCAGATTTAGTTCCCATTTCAAAAACCCATATCTCCTAGTAGAGTTGTCCAAAATTCCCAAATAAAATTTGTTAGAACCACCATGAAGAATAATTTCCAGTGGTGCGCTTGGAATTGTATGAAAGTCCATAGAAATTTCTCCATAATTCAAATAATAAAAATTCTTATAGAATTGATTCCTATAGTTCTGCTCTTTGGATAATTTCCAAATTTTTCCATAACTTATATTTGAATATACTTGAACTCCAGTAAAACTCTCAGGGTCATTAGACTTCATTTACATGGTCAAATCACCTGTGTATTCTCTATCTACATAAAAATAGTCAAATTCATTTATAATATGTACAGAAACTTGTGCAAACTTCTAAACTGAATATCTCTCAGTATAAAGCTTCAAAATTTTCCAAACCAACTTCATTGGTTTGATATTTATACACACTAACCATAACTACAATCTAATCTTCATGAAAACCCTTAGTTTTTCCTGTAGAGCCTTTCAAAGAAAAATAATGTTTGATTTTTATCTGATGATTCACTTCATACAAAAATCTGAACTTTTGCCAAAATATTCTTTACTAAGTTTCTGAAGTCCTGTAAAAGTTGCAGCTTCATTGGACTTTATTAACCTAGTTCAATCTGAAGATTTTCCTAACTGGTCACATAATGCCCAAAAACAACAGAAACAATTCAGTAAAATATCCCCACTTGTAAATTCAATATCTCACAATCTAATGCTTAGAAAATTATGAACGAAATTTTCTTAGAACCAGTGAGATCCCCTATGTATGATACAACCACTGGTAGCCATGATAGACCTCCTGAAGTACATTGAAAATTCAGATAAGGCTAAACACTTAAGAAATTTTGTAGACCAATATATTCAATTGTTGTACCTGAAACTTACCTGGTTATTCCTACATGACCACATGAACTACCTGTAATTTTCTCAGGCTCAGGTAATCTGTTGAATCTGTATAAATTAAGATCGCATCCCTATGTACAAAAAAATATCTATTTCACCTCATATGTCCATTGCCTAAATTCATCTTGTTTCCTTTCTGTTGCTGTCCATTGTAGCAACAGAACTTCAAGTCATAACTAATATAAATCCTTCTTGAGTTATAATCAACTTCAATTTTCATAATAATTAATTGCAATTTCTTCATAGCATATCATTTCGATAGTGTTCACGACAAAGGTGGCCAATGAGAAGCACAACCTGGAGGAGTGGAATTATCTATTGGATCTGCTGTGGCGTGAATTCTCGACAAAGTCGACTAACTGATCGTCACTGACTTTTTTCGCAACCAAAAGGCAAGCCCCGGTTTGCATTTAAGTGCCTTTTTAAAGTTTTGCTTTTATATCCACTGTATGGAATAGACTTGATATGTGCATTAGGTCTATGTTTATTGAATACCCCACATGCATGACCAAGTAATCCTTGAAGTGGATGCGTAGTATAAGACTCCCTCGAGTTATATTGCTATGCTTAATGTTTTGTTAGAAGATCAGTAGAAGTCGAGTATGTTGGATACTACTTGCAAGATTGGTCACATTTTATTGGTCGCAAGTCAAGTAGTTGAATTCTACTTGTGAGAGAAGTTGAGCGAGGGAAACCTACTCACGAGTTGTTACTATAACATTGACACTTTAATATGAGACTTGGACGAGGATTTGTGTAGGTTGGTTTGCTCACATCATGCCTGGGTCGGTAATGATGAGGTAGGTGTTGGGAGATGGATTGGTAGCCCCGTCTATGTCGGTTAAGGCCCATCTCCTGCTTGGCCCTGTTGGGCAAGTTTGAACTTTACCGGGTGCATACTGGCTATATATATGGAACCCAGGAAACCGATGTACCTTCAGGATCCTATGTTAGAACCTTTTCAATCGTCTTAAGCTGTCGGCTGTTAGTATAGTGGGAGGTAACTCACTCATGAACATCTCACAGCAGAGGTGCATCTTGAGGGGAGCTCACTGTCCGGGTCGATCGGACTGTTTCGATGTGGTTGAATTTGGGGAAAGGTGGCTGCGTGTGACATCAGTGGAGTGTGCCGATGCAACTCCAAATATGGGCGTACGTGTCGTGCAGTCCGGGTGTTATGATTCGAATCACCATCGCTCGCGGTTATGGATTGAGCATACTTGGACACTGAGTCTTGACGTAGTAAGAAAGAGAAATGGAAAGATGATGAATATGCTGTTATGAATAATTCTTTGTATTGAAATCTTGGCTGCTATAGAGATAGCATAATCAAATTTACAATTTAAAAACATTTAACTTGGATAAGGCTTATGCAACCTTGAGCAAGTATCATCGTGGATGAAGCGTTTCTTGTTTGATTGTGAAATTCACAATGATGCTATGCCCATGGATCGCATATGCTACATTAAAACTGACCACTAAGGATTTACTTTCGGTAAGTCCATTCCTGCAAATTAAGCTTCCCAGTCTTTAAAGTTTCCAGCATGTAGAGTTTCATGTTTAGGTGAGAAGGTTAAGTCTTGTTGAGCCTTGTGCTCACGGTTGCTATATTGTGGTTTTTGCAGGTATTTTAGCTTATGCTTATGTTATGGTTGTCCGTGAGACCTTGAGCTTGCCGAGATGTATCTCTCACAGAAACCTTGCCGCTGCTCTCTGTTTCGTGTTGCTAGTGAGAAGCGTCCGTGGGCATGGACAACTTCTCTTGCGCATAGCTAGTTGAGAGTATGAGTATGTATTTTCCGATGCGTTGTATATTATGTTGTATAAGAGGATCATCTTGTGAAATAAAATATTTGTGTTGGTTATTTTGTAAGACTTTTCTTGTGTGCTGTTGGGTGTCGCATCGCACGGCACCACCCAATGCGATTCCGGGAATGTGTGGACTCTGATCCCCACAGACTTGGTATCAGAGCCGTATTGGGAATAGCACGCTTGAAAAGCACCTATTTTTGAAAACTACGGAGTAGTCGAGTGAGGATTAGTTATATGCCCACATAAGGTCTATTATAGTATTAGTTACTTAAGGTGGTAAGGCTAACATATGTGTTATTATATTCTGTAACGACGCTCCGACATCAGGTAAGAGGTAAGGTACGCCACCGCAAGCGGATCAATTGCGGTAAGCTCACCATCCGAGAGGTAGCATGTGATTATTTATGTGGCTTGGCACGGAAATGTCAATATGAGTCTCTGGAACATTCCATGTTTCTGAGAACATATAACAGGCGGTACCCCAGCGTGCTTCAAAGTTAGTGGGAGCCCCCGTCAGGTGGGACATAACCCGATGCGCCTCCTACTGGTGCAGCATTATGCAAAGACGTAGGACCCCGTCGGGTGGTAGAAAACCTGGTCATGTACCTCGAGACGTGGCTTAACTCTAGGCGGCCCATATGGAATGATACGGGATGAATATTTTTACTTTCATAAATATTATTGTGAACTGTTTGCCCGTGCGGGCACCGTACGGTACCATATGATTGATCAGTAGTTTGGGTGTTACACTAACCGCGTTATTCGTAGGTCGAGTAGAAAACGTTTGCGAGTGAACGTCATTACTGCCACCATTGAGACGTATGCCGGAATACTGGCTTAAGATTTTTATTTGGTGAGGACATAGTACCGGCATTGCATTCGGGTTACATCGGCACATCGACGGTTAAAATCCGTGCCAAAGGTGTAGATTGCCACAAAAGTGTCAAGTTAATATCCAAAGCAGATTCCTATCTTGAAATGATAAAAATGAAATTTGAACCAAAACTGTCAACCTCAGTTCTTCCCTGTATTATTCTGGCAGAAACTTAGCTCCAGTTTGAAAAATCATATCTCCTGATAGAATTATCCCATGAATGTGTTCCATACATGGTTGGAAATGTATGCAAGTCTTATAAATAATTTCTGTTCATCACCAGAACAGTCCCCCTGGATCATAGCTAAAATTTGAAAAATTTCAAAACCTGTCAAAACTGGACAGAAACTGAAACTGTTTCTGTACTTCTCACCAATTTGATCATAACTCTCAGTAGAAACATTGAATGAGGGCATATGATATAATTATGGAAACTAGATGAGATATGTGACAATGTTGTAAATTACAGTTTTGACAAATTTGGATATTTTGTATATCAATAACTGTGGGCAAAACAGCCATATACAAAGGAGGTGCTATCAAAATTTCTCAGAAAATCTGGGAACATTGTCAACTTTGGAAATTCATATCTCATTAACCAGAATTTATATTGAAGCAAACAAATACATTCCGGAAAGTCCAGGAAGTGACCCACAATTTTGTTGTTCACCTCAAAGCATGATTATGTTTCTAACTGGATGAAATTCTCAAATTGCTCCAGACTGGTCATTTCTGGCAGAACAGTTCATCATTGAAGCATAAGTTTGAAAATTTGCATGAACATGAATATTGTAATACTTTTACAAAGTTCTTGACATGTTCATGTTTTCCTTATCTTCACTTATTGCTGAGATCGAACTTTGACTCATCCCAAATTCATTGTGCAGTATGGTTCGTACTCGCTCATCGAGTAAGGTCGGAAGTTCTCGTCAAGACGGTGATGATTCGGATCCACCGCAGGCACCACCATCAACGGTATTGGTGGATGTCATGTAAAAAATGTTCGAGTCTCACCAAGAGAACACTAAGTTACTTCAAGCTTTGGTGCAGCAAGGCCTAATTCATCAAACGCAGCAAGTTATTCCACCTCGAAACAGTTATTTGGACTTCTTGGCAACACAACCGCCAATCTTCACGGAAGCAACTGAACCATTAGAATCAGATCATTGGCTTCGTGTAATGGAATCCAAATTCAGTGTGTTTCCCTGTGACGATTATCAGAAGACATTGTTCGCTGCTCAACAACTCCATGGAGCTGTCGGAGCTTGGTGGGCAGAATATAGTGTGACTCGCCCTAAAGGTCATCGGATAGCATGGATTGAGTTCCGTGAGGCTTTCCGTGCTCGTCATATTCTGACAGGAATTATAAGGACCGAGTATGAGGAATTCGTTGAACTCAAGCAAGGAGACATGAGTGTCCATGAGTATTTTAAGGAGTTCAACCATTTGGCACAATACGCGCCCGACTATGTGAATACGGAAAGGTTAAGATGTGATCACTTCTTCAGAGGGCCGAGGGTCAAACTTCGAGATAGGTTGGCGTTGTTCAATCACGGCAAGTACAATGAATTAGTCAATGCAGCTATCCTACAAGAAAAGGCAGATCTTTGTCTCCAAGCAGAGAAGAGAAAGCGGAGTATTCCGCAAGACAACACTAGTGTGGTTGCTCAAAAATATTGGTTGGTATATCGTTCGCCATCCGGTCAAGAATGGCAGCCATCTGTCCGACCATCATATCAAGGTCGCCCGCTGCTTGCATCAAGTTTCGAATCACCCCCGCAGCAGCAGCACATAAGTTCTTATCCATTTTCACCGCAGCCAGAGATACCCAGTTCTCATCCACAAGTCAGCACTGAACCGATTAAATATTTGTGCTTCACTTGTGGTCTTATGGGTCACTTTACTAGATATTGTCCAAAGAGAAATCAAAGCTGCAGCCAGTCATCATTTCAACATTCAAGTCAGTTTCCCAATCAGCAGCAAAAGAAACCAAAGCTTGGCAGTGTCCACTATACAACCATTGAGGGTGTACCGGAAGGAGAACCTGTGTTAACGGGGATGTTCACTCTCAACCATATACCTACATTGATTCTCTTTGATTCCGGTGCTACATATAATTTCATAAGTCAATCCTTTCTGTTCAAGCACCAGCTTCCAACCACTACCACAAAACATCGCTATCTTATATCTTCACCCAGAGGTAATATTACCGCAAGTGATGTTATCTCCTGAGCACAATTATGTCTGGGTGGTAGAATATATCCCACTACTCTTATCATCCGTGAAGGTCAAAAGATTGATGTAATCTTGGGAATTTCGTGGTTAAGCAACCACGAAGCTGTTCTAAACATCATTCCTCGCACCGTTGAGCTCAACTCTTCAACTCACGACCACCACACCTTAATTCTTGAGAATACGGTTCAAGAAGGTGCAGCGGTGTATCATTCTGAAACAAGTAAGTTGGAAGACATTCCAGTGGTCTGTGATTTCCCGGATGTATTTCCTGACGATCTGTCGGGTATGCCGCCCGACCGAGATGTGGAATTCAAGATTGAATTAATATCGGGAACTACAACTATCTCTCGACGACCATATAAAATGGCACCTAAGGAGTTAGCCGAATTAAAGGAGCAGCTGAATGACTTATTGAGTAAAGGTTTCATTCGTCCAAGCTCGTCACCTTGGGGATGCTCGGCTCTCTTTGTCAAAAAGAAGGACAAAACATTATGACTATGTGTGGATTACCATCCGCTTAATGCCGTGACTATCAAAAACAAATATCCACTACCACGTATTGATCTGCTCTTCGATCAACTAGTGCATGCTAGGGTATTCTCCAGAATGGATCTTCGGTCTGGTTATCATCAGATTAAGATACGACCAGAAGATATACCGAAGACAGCATTCTCAACTAGATATGGACTTTATGAGTATTTGGTTATGTCTTTTGGTCTCACAAATGCCCCAGCGCATTTCATGTATTTGATGAATTCAATATTCATGCCAGAGTTAGACATGTTCGTCGTGGTGTTCATCGACGATATTTTGGTCTACTCCAAGTCAGAAGAGGAAACATACTGAACATCTCAAGATCGTGCTTCAACGACTGCGTGATCACAAGCTATATGCCAAATTTAGTAAATGTGAATTCTGGATTAATCAAGTTCCATTCCTTGGTCATATTATTTCAGCGGAAGGCATGGCTGTGGATCCGTGTAAAGTGGTACAAGTGCTGAAATGGCAATCTCCCACCTCCGTACATGAAGTTCGTAGTTTCTTGGGTTTAGCAGACTATTATCGGAGATTTGTTCCAAGTTTCTCTAAAATTGCAAAGCCTATGACGGACTTATTAAAGAAGGGCAGCAAGTATGTATGGAGTGAATTATGTGAGGAAGCCTTCAAAACTCTAGTCAAGCATCTCACAACAGCCCCGATCCTGGCTCAACCCGATACGACGAAATCTTTTGATGTTTATTGTGATGCATCCGGCATCGAATTGGGCTGCGTACTTATGCAAGATGGAAGAGTAATTGCATATGGATCAAGACAACTCCGAAATCATGAACAAAATTATCTGACACATGATTTAGAGTTGGTAGCAGTAGTTCTTGCACTGAAGATGTGGAGGCACTACTTAATGGGAAATCTAGTGCATCTCTACACGGATCATAAAAGTTTGAAGTACATATTCACTCGGAAAGAATTAAATATGAGACAAGAGAGATGGTTAGAGTTAATCAAAGACTATGAACTTGAGATTCCTTATCATCCTGGCAAAGCCAATGTGGTTGCCGATGCACTTAGTCGAAAGTCTCACGTTCATAATTTGACCATCGGTCCTATGGAAGAAGATGAACCAAGTCTACGTGTGATTCCTTATGGAGCTCTGTATAACCTTGCTCTCATACCTACAATCAGAGAGGAGATTGTACAGGCACAGAAGAAAGACATGGACCTACGGAAAAAGATTTTGGATGAGGCTCACTTGTCCAAATATTCCATCCACCCAGGAAGCAATAAAATGTACCAAGATCTCCGTACTAAATTTTGGTGGACACATATGAAGAGAGAAATAGCAAAGTATGTGTCCGAGTGTGTGTCGATACCCTGTGTACCGTATACCCCTTGGACTACAAGAAGACTAAAGGAACTTCACCTATCTGAGTTGAAGACCTCTGAAGGCCCCACGTGTCATACGGGACCGGACCTGCCTCCCTTCTATGGTTAGTCCTGGTGCTGCCACGTGTATACTGCAACTGGAGCTACGTCCCACACATGGGAAAGCTCTGGCTAAATACCTGCACGGCACACTTGGACCTAACCCCCGACAGAGGGAAGCTCCGGTACAGACAAATGTACAACCGAACCGGACCTACCCGTCCCAGATGGTAAGCTCGAGAGCTGCCACGTGTCCAACCACCGGACCTTCGACTTCAACAAGCAGACTGGTGGACCCCCAACGGCTCGGACCTTCAAGGGACAATCAAAGACTTCAAGACACGATTAAGTGTCATTAATACCATATTAATGACACACGATTGGAGGGCCCTTAATACAAGTAACGGTGCTGCCAAGGCCCGTTACCACACTATTAAGGGCAATTAACCTCATTAATTGTGTATTAAGCATCGGTAACAGCCAGGGCCACATGTCGGGACAGGCTAGCGATGTAACGACCAGTCCTTGTACTATAAAAGGACTGGTCGAGCGATACACAGGGCTTGCTGGCTCTCGACTCTTGGACACTCTGAGACTCGGCTCTGACACACACTCACAGGTGCTCAGACGCTCAATACAACAACTACACACCCCGTGGAGTAGGGTATTACGCTTAGGCGGCCCGAACCACGTAAATCCTCTTGTCTATTTGCCATCGTGTTATGAATCTCTGCGCGCCCATTATCAAACTACAAACTCTGTGGACTACCAACACTAGTACCGGGAGAATTGCTGGAACCAGACTCCGGCAGTTGGCGCGCCGGGTAGGGGGCGCCCGAGATTCAAGGATGGTGAACTCTACTGCTGGATCGTCCAACGGCAACCCTGCTGCACAACCTACTGGAGGCAACCCCTCCAACATGCAGTAGCCAGCAGGTGTTGTGGCTCCAGCAAGAGTGATGCACCGCCGCCACCGTCCGCACCAGCGAATCAATCTGGACAACAGGATGGGGCGTCTGCATCGGTCACGGCATCGGCGAACGACAATCCTGAACACGCTCTCCATGCCGCGCGTGCTCTTCTTCAATTTCCACCGCCTCCAGGAGCATCCCAGGGTGCAATGGAGCAGTGGAGGACTGATGTGAAACACTTGTTTGTAGCCGTAGCCGATCGCATCAACAACCAAGGTCCTCCCCCCTCGGGGCGGGCCCCAACGCAGCATCGGACCGTGTTGGGCAGACTTGGTTCGCACGCTTCCCAACACAGGAGGCGAGTTGCATCTCAACAGGCGATGTTGCTGCCTTTCGAGGCGTGATGTACCCATACGGTAACCAGGCTTTCAACTCACGACCTCCAGGTGGAGCTTGATCGCTGTTACTATCAACAGGATGGCCGCGTCCATATCGAGTGTTCTCGCGAGAGACGAGAGGCTCAAGACAGTCTTGCTCCTGAGGGAGTAGGAGGAGGTTGTTCTGCCCTGGCTATGCACCTACGCATGGTCAGATGGCTGCAGAAGTTCCGGCCTCATCTGCCGGAGAAATTTGATAGGACTGTCAATCCTGCTGAGTTTCTCCAAATCTACTCCACCGTAATCCTTGCGGCTGGAGGCAATGAGGCCGTGGTGGCCAACTAATTCCCCGTGGCTTTAACTGGGACCGCCAGGTCCTGGTTCATTAGCCTTCCGCCCGACTCCATCAACAGTTCGGCAGAACTGTGCCAATAGTTCACTGCCAACTTTGGGAGTTCATACACCCGACCAGGCACCAAACTGGACCTTTTTGCTGTCAAGCAGAAGGGGGGAGAGTCCCTGCGATCCTTCATCCAGAGGTTCTCCCAGGTACGAAACATTATTCCTTCTATCTCAAGCGCCTCTGTTATTGTGGCATTTAGACAGGGCGTATGAGACAAGAAGATTCTGGAGAACCTGGCAACCAAGGAAGTCACCAGCGTCACGGAACTCTTCAGCTTGGTAGACAAGTGCGCCAAGGCTGCAAAGGGCCATGAAATGCACTCCCAACCACCATCGGAAGACAACAAAAAGTCCTCCAAGGGTGAATCCACTACCTCCTGGAGTGGTAAGAAGAAGAAAAAGTCCAACGGCAAGAAGAAGCAGTCGGCCGGCACGCCTACTGCTGCAGCTGTTGCAGCTCCGGGTGGCCGGGGGCCTTGCCCCGAGAAACGACCTCGGCCGTCGTCTGAAGACGGAGGCAATTCCAAGATGTGGTGTCCTATACACAAGACAAACAACCACAACTTGGAAGGCTGCCGCGAGGTCCAGAACCTTGTTGAGCGCTACAACAAGCGTCGGGAAGAAGTTCCTTTTCGTCAAGGGGAAGGAAAAAAAAAAGTCGACGAAGCTCCGACTGAAGAGGAGTTAGGCTTTCAGGACCCTAAAAAGGTCCTGAAAGCTGTTTACACCTCCGTCGACGACGACTCTGACATCTCCGACAACGAACGTCGGAACACCATGAACACCATCTTTGGTGGTTCGTGGGACATCACCTCCCGCCGCGTCCTCAAGACCCTGCAGCGGGACATGGCTTCACTAGCTCCCACCACCAGGGCGGAGCCGCACCGGAAGTGGATGGAATCTGCCATCACCTTCGATGCTTCGGACTGCCCTCGGAACATGATTGGAGCTGGCCAACTTCCACTGATGGTATCTCCTACCATCAACAACATCCAACTCCACCATGTGATGGTGGACGGAGGTTCGGGGTTGAACTCATAAGCTTTGAAGCTTTTGTCAAGCTTCAACATCGACCTTTGAATCTTTGCCCCTCTCGACCTTTCTCCAGAGTAGGTCCGGGGGCCATAACCCTGCTCGGTGCCATTACTCTCCCAGTGAGCTTTGGGACCCAGGAGAATTACTGCACAGAGAAGTTGGTCTTCGACGTGGCACAGATCAACTTACCATTCAACGCCATCTTGGGCAGGCCAGCCTTGTACAAATGCATGGTTTCCACCATTATGGCTACTTGATGTTGAAGATGCCAACACCAGCTGGTGTTCTCTGGATCCGCGGGGATCGCACCGCCGGAGTGACTGCTCTGGAAGAACTCCATGCACTTGCTACAGCGCAGGAAGAAGAATCCGGAAAGGAGCAAGCTTTGAAACCCCCGAGCATTCGTCATCGAGGCTCAACCTCCGCACATCGTGTGCAACCAAGCGACGACACCGACATTCCCGTCAAAGTTGTCCAAATCGGTTCTGATGCTGCTCAGACCACCCGTATATTGGGAGGTCTGAATGACAAATAGGAACTCGCGCTCGTCACTTTCCTGGGGGCTAATGTCGACGTGTTTGCCTGGCAACCGTCACAAATGCCTGGGATCCCTAGGGAAGTGATCGAGCACAATCTAAAGATTTATACCGACGCTCGGCCTGTACATTAGAAGGCTCGGAAGCAATCAGTAGAGCGATAGAACTTCATACGTCAAGAAGTGAAGAAGTTGCTCGAAGCTGGATTCATCCGAGAAGCCTTACCCAAAATGGCTGGCAAACCCAGTTCTTGTACCCAAGGCCGGCGGGAATCTTCGGATGTGTATCGACTACACTACACTGAATAAGGCATGTCCAAAAGATCCATTCCCACTACCTAGAATAGATCAGATAGTGGATTCCACCTCCGGGTGCGAATTACTGTGTTTCTTAGACGCATATTCTGGGTATCACCAAATCAGAATGTCTAGGGAAGATGAAGAACATACCTCCTTCATCATAGTAGATGAATTATATTGTTATACTGCCATGCCATTCGGTCTCAAAAATGCTGCTTCAACATTTCTACGAGCTATGTACAAAACTTTTGGAGAGCTTACCAGAGATGTAGTGGAAGTGCACGTCGATGACATCACCGTAAAGATCCAGAACAAGGAGTCATTCCTTGACACCTTGCAAGCTGTGTTCGACAAGTTGCGAGTCACACGCACAAAGCTGAACCCGGACAAGTGTGTATTCAGGGTTAGCTCCGGAAAGCTTCTTGGATTCCTGGTGAACCACCGAGGGATAGAAGCGAATCCGGCGAAGATTAAAGCTATTGAAGACATGCGGCCACCAGCCCGCATCAAGGACGTCCAGAAGTTGGCTGGATGTCTAGCTGCCCTCAGCAGGTTCATCTCAATACTGGCGGAATGGGCGCTACCCTTCTTCAATTTATTGAGGAAGTCCGGACCATTCCAATGGTCTGAAGAAGCAGAAAAGGCATTCCAGGAGCTGAAGCAGCTCCTCACCACTCTACCAACCTTGGTAGTTCCGAATTCTGGTGAGCCACTTCTGCTTTACATTTCGGCAACTAAAGAAGTTGTCAGCATGGTCCTGGTTGCGGAAAGACCAGAACCTTCTCCAGTTCAGGAATCCAGACCCCTTCGGGAGGGTTCGGAGCTACCTGAAGACGATTCTGGGTCCCAGCTCCCAGACCCTGATCCTCAAGGCGAGATTCCAGAGGATCAACCTCCTTCAAGTCACTACTGCTGAGCAACAAGATCTGGACCCCTCCGGGAAAGTCTGGGTCGCTGCAGAAGAAGCTCTGGGTTCCTCCAGTAGGAACCCAGAGGTCGCCGAACAAGGTTCGGACCCCTCCAGGAGGGTCTTGGTTAATGAGGAGGAAGCTCTGGGCCCCTTCGGGAGGGTCCGGACAGTCCAACGCCCAGTGTACTTCATCAGCAAAGTACTTCATGATGCCAAGACTCAGTACCTGGAGGTGCATAAGATGCTTTATGCAGTTCTTATTGCTTCTAGGAAGCTCCAACACTATTTCCAAGCTCACAAGATTTCAGTGGTAACTTCTTATCCACTGCGTGCAATCTTGCATAATCCCAACTCTACTGGGAACATTGCAAAGTGGGCGGTGGAACTGGCTGAGTTCGATCTTGAATTCATCCCAAGACAAGCGATCAAGAGTCAAGCATTGGCGGACTTCGTGACGGAATGGACCCCCTCTCCATCAAATCCTGGGGGCCCCAGTGAGCAGAAGCAGGAACCCAAAGCTCCGGCCTTCGCCAAGCCCCACTGGACTCTCTACTTTGATGGCTCCGTGCAAAAGCAGGGAACCGGAACTGGAGTCCTTCTCCTCGCTTCGACCGGGGAGAAGGTTAAATACATGGTTCACCTTGACTTCAAGGCGACCAACAACATGGCGGAGTATGAAGCACTAATTTATGGGCTCAAGGTGGAACTATCGTATGGTGTCAAGCAGCTACTGGTAAAGGGTGATTCACATCTTCTTGTAAAACAAGTCAAATGTGAATGTTGCTGCAATAACCCTCCACTAGCTGCATACCTACTTGAAGTCCAGAAGCTTCAGAAGGACTTCGACCTCCTGGATCTTTTCCATGTCCAGCATCTCAACAACGTTGAAGCCGACGAACTCTCAACGAAAGCTTCAACCAGAGCCCCGGCTCGTGACGGAACCTTCGTTCGGAGATTGTCAAGACCAATAACTCAGCCTGCCGAACTGAGTGAAGGGGGCGAGACCAGCACCTTGAAGCTGGCGGTCCCGATGCCCCTGTTACCATGGCATCCATCAAGGGTCCTAGGTGCTGCAGAAGCTCCGAGCAACCTAGCATGCAAGACTCAAATCCTCAAGCTAGCTCCGATGCATGGATCTCGGAGATCCGGAGCTACTTGAAAGACAATTTCCTTCCTGAAGATAATGTATCCGCTGACCGGATAGTCAGGTTGGCTAAAATATACACACTGGTAGAAGGGGATCTCTACTGACGTGGTTCCAACGGCGTCCTAATGCGGTGCATTACAAGGGAAGAAGGTTGCGAGCTCCTCGCAGAAATCCATGGAGGCAAGTGTGGGAACCACGCGGCTTCCCGCATGCTGGTCAGTAAAGCCTTTCGGCATGGCTTCTACTGGCCTACAGTGCTCCAGGATGCGACTGAGCTAGTGAAGAAATGTCAAGCATGCCAGTTCCATGCAATGCAAATCCACACACCAGCTTAGCCTCTACAAATGATACCTCCTACATGGCCCTTCGCTGTGTGGGGGATGGATATCTTGGGACCTTTCCCAAGAGCTGTCAGAGGTTACAAGTTCCTGTAGTTGCCCTTGACAAGTTCACCAAATGGCCAGAAGCAACTCCAGTTGTGACAATAAACAAGCAATCAACTATCAACTTCTTGCAGTCCATCGTATGCAGATTTGGAGTCCCAAACAAGATCATAACTGATAATGGGACCCAATTCACAAGCTCTACATTTCAAGGATATTGCAAAGACCTCAGCATTCAAGTCAGCTACGCCTCAGTAGCTCACCCGGCAAGCAATGGCCAAGCTGAGAGAGCAAATGTAGAAATCCTAAAAGGACTCAAGACGTGCACATATGAGCGCCTGAAAAAACATGGAGCCAACTGGATCGAAGAGCTTCCGCCCACCTTATGGGCCAATAGGACAACTCCAAACCGGTCAACTGGAGAGACACTCTTCCTCCTGGTGTACGGAGCTGAATTAGTCCTTCCTCCGAAAATCACCTTGGGGTCCCTCTCGGTCTAGACCTTTGACGATGCCACACAGGACCAGCTCCGGCGTGAAGACCTAGACCTCATTGAAGAGGGAAGGTGCTGAGCAGCTGTTCGAAATGCCTGATACCGTCAAGCTCTTCCGCGCTATCACCAACGGCATGTTCACAGACAATAGCTCGAGGAAGGCGATCTGGTTCTACGGAGAATACAAACTCGAGAAGGGTTAAGCAAACTCTCCCCCAGCATGGAAGGACCCTTCCGAGTGATCAAAGTATCCCGTCCCGGATGCGTTCGCTTGGAAACCAAGGATGGGACACCTCTCCCTAATCCTTGGAACATTGAGCACCTCCGTAAGTTCTACGCTTAACATCACGGAGGTGAGTCTGTAGTTACATGTGATGTATGTTATAGAGTCATTGTACAGAGTCGGGTAGCTCCTTCGGGAGAACAGCCGGACCTTTCTCGGAAGGTCCGCAAAGTTCAGGCAACACTGCACAGTCTCAGAACTAAAAGTGTAGCTAGCTACCTTGGGTCAAACGAGAAACGCAACACACTTAGCCTGGTTCCGTACCCTAAGAGTATACTTGTTTCCCCTGTACCCCGGACCTATAATGAAAGACATCATTGTGAATACAGACTCCACGTGCATTTATTTTGTACATGCTCAATATTTTTTATTTTTCTCTTTCTTGTCTATAACAAAGTTGTACAATTCTTAAGAAATTTTAGGTCAACCAATTCATGTATAATTCAAGTTGCATTATCAATTCTTCCAGGTCTAAACATTGTTAATGGTATACTCGTCTGAATGCCGCCAAGCCAATCTAGGGTCGGAGTGTGCTATCGACTTAGCCTGGCCCTGCACCCTAAGTACACCACTCTGCCTACACCCCGGCTGGCCGAAGTAAGGCGAGTCCAAAAACGATCGGATCTAGAGAAAACAAGCCAGTGCACTTGATTGTATTTATAATTTTGTTCGACCTAAAAATTTCTCTAGAATAGTGAGTTGCAATTGAGTTATAGATAGGGAATGGATTTTACTATTTTTCTTGAATTCAGTGTGCAGGAAAAATAAAGATCTCATGATGATGGTGGATGAAACCGGAGCTATCAAAGCTCCGACACCCCCTGAGGTGGTCTACTGTCGATGTTTCAAACATTTATAATAGACATCGCCGGAGCTACAAAGTTCTGGCAAATACAGGGGGCCAGCCGTCAACGTGAAGAAAAGATGGTGGAAGACTCCCCAGTGGGGTCTGCTATCAACGCACCGCGTGTTGACAGTGGTCGCTGTCGGAGCTACCAAGCTCCGACAACTCCTGAGGACTAACCGTCAATGCTCTACGTGTTTTTACAAGGGTCACTGCCGGAGCTACTAAGGTCTGACAACCTCAGAAGGCCCCTACTATCGGCGACTTCGGACCTACAAACTACAAGTTCGAAGCGCGCAAGTCTTCAACAAAGTGCTACATCCTCTTGGTACATGTTCACAATCAAATTTTGTACATCTACCAGGGGGCCAAGTGGGACAAAGGTGTTGAAGACAAAAAATGAAATTCATAAAAAACTTGGATTTCATTCATCTAAAGACAAGAGATTACAAAATTGCAGAAAAAGAAGAGATAATACATGCAGGAGCTACAAGGAAAGAGTCCTGGACCCTATGGAAGAATGAGGCAACCTTCTGGGCAACCTCCGACACGCTAGCTTTGGCGGCTTCTCCCTCTCCGTCGATGGGGCCTTCAAGCACCGGGTCCAGTGGGAAGTGAGGGTCCCGGCTTGTGTAGCACGTCAGCATGAACTCTGCAACGTTCTTTGCGAGGGATTGTCCCTCGGTTTCCAGCTTGTCTGCGATGACATCACCCATCTTGGTGAGCTTGTTTCCTGCCGAACTCAACGTCTGCAACGTCTGGTCCAGCTCCGGCTCCAGGTCATCCGGGCGCACGGGACTAAAACCCATCAGCGTCAGCGCGTCGTTGGCTTTGCCCAAGAATTCCCAAACTTGTTGGGACTCCGCAGACCTCGAGCCTCGCATCTCTTCCAGGGATCCTTTGGTCGCCGCAAGCTCTGAATTCTCCCGGGCAAGGCGCGGAACCTCTTTGGCGTTCTGCTGAATCTTTTCAGCAACCTACCTTTCGAGCTTACTGAGCTCGTCCTCCTGGAGGTGGATCTTGTTCTGGCGGTCGACCAGGTCCTTCTCCCAGCCCTGCACCTTCTTCTCCCTGGCAGCAATTTCATCCTCCCTCTTCTGGAGGTCCTTTCTTTGCTGCCAGGCCTTCTTCTCCTCCTTCTCGCAGCGCTCCTCCAGCTTCTTGGTGCGCTCCGCGATACTCTTGTCACCCAGAGTCAGCCTCTGAGTGAGCTCCTCCTCCCTCTTCACGAGGTCATCCCGCAGCTCCAGTAGTTTTTGCTCTTCATCCTCGAGCTTTTTCTCCCGCTCCTCAAGAGTCTCCCGGCGCTTGACGAGGCTGTCGTGGATGGTGTTGAGCCTCTCTTCGTGATCCTTCGCTACATCATTAGCAGCTACGGCCTGTTCGTGGATGGCCCGGGACTGGTTGTCGAGGGATCGCACCATGCTTTCCCTCTCTTCCAGTAGCTGGCCCTAGTACTACATCCGGGCCTTCTCCTTCTTCACCCACTCCCTGTCGTCAGCCAGCCTGGTATGTGCCAACTTGGTCTGGAATTAGATATGGTTGCGCCACCTCCTAAGTGTTTGGCGCTCCTCCTCGAGGGCCTTGCTATCGTGGTAGAAAGCCAGTTGCACTTGACGACGATTGGAGCAAGCATTGCCGATAGACAACGACAGAGGGATTGGCTCCGGACCTGCCGGGGTCCTCTCTGCTGGTTCCAGCGGGTTCTCCATAATAAAAATTGGGTCCCACTCTACAAGAGCAGTCCCCTGAGCTTCCACGGCACTAGGGCCACCCTCCAGGATAGACTCGGCCACCGCCGAGGAAGGTCCTGCAATAGAAGTTTTGACCTCCGGAGTTGGCTCCGAAGGTCCCACCACCGGGTCATCAACAATTGGTCCCTCATGCGCAGGATCGGCAGCTTCATCTTGGCACCCTGGCTCAGGCACGGGCACCTCCAGGACCACCACTTCCGGCTCCGACGTTGGCGCCTCTTCCACCGCCGGCTCAGGTGCTGGCGCTTCGACTGTCATGGGCTCAGGCGCCGGCAATTCTGCAGCAACCAGCTCACGCGCCAGAACTTCTTCGACGATCGGCTCTACCGCCAGGGCTTCATCAACACCCGGCTCCACCGTTGGGGCTTCATCAACCACCGGCTCCTCTGCCGGGGCTTCAACAACATCCGGCTCTAAGGCCGGGACTACAGCTACCTGCGGCTCTGAAACCGAAGCGTCCATCATCTCAGCATCCAAACCTGGAGATTCAACCTCCGGGGCTGGTGCGACTGGTACATCTTCATTCCTGTGGTCCGGCGCTACCACAGGAGCCTCAGGGGATGAGTCGAGGTCCAGGACCACGACAGCTGGCGCTGGTGCTGCCACGACCTCAGCCACCTCTTGGGGCGGCACTGGAACTGGAGCCAGAGCCTCCGCTTGCACATCCTCAGCCACTGCTGCAGGAACCGGAGCTTCAACCCCTTTATTGGGCACTCTGTGGATGAAGGATGGAGAAACTCAAAACATAGTTACAACAAAAAACAACCAACTGAGGTAAAAAACCAAATTTACCTTGGAAGGCTTCCGCTCCAGCTAGCCCTTGCCCACGACTTCGACTCTCTGTCTCGTGGCGGAAGGGGGGCCACCCTCGGAAGCTCCAGGGATCGCCAACCCAGTGGTTGAACGCCTCTCAACTTCACCGAGGTCGTCAAGCATCGGCATCTTCTACCGGAGCTCCCTGCTGAACTCCGCCTCCATGTTCAGAGGGAGGAAAGCCGCCGATAGAGTCAAGTTGTCACCATCGACGTAGATGCCGTGCTGGAACTTCTTGAGTTGAAACTCCAAAGTTGCACCTTCCAGGTTGGACTTCAAACCGGTCTTGATCCGGTCGTCGTCCATCACGCTGTTGAGGGCCCAGGCGAGCTTCTCCCTCTTCTTTAGCGGAGCCCACCTGTTGACGAGGAAGTTGCAGAATACCACCTGAGGAGTCATCCCTCCCTCCACACATTGGCAGATCCTAGTCAGAGCAGGGTTGAAGGCGTCCGATAGCACCAGAACTTCACTCCAAGCTTTAGTGTCGGCCTTGGGGAGGCCTTTGGGCAGCTCCAGCTTCTCATGCTCCTCCACCCTGATGACAATCCAATCCTTCTTCCAATCGTCCCACTTGCCAGAAGGGAACGACCGCAAGTACTTTTACGGGTACTTCTTGTGCTTCACAAAATAATAGAAGCCAAGATACTCGTCACTTTTGCCTGTGGTGTGGATGGTGAAGAAGGTGCGGAAGAGCTCGACGCAGGGGGGAATACCCACCCACATCTCGCGGAAGTGGACAAAGATCGACACCAGAAGAATGGAGTGGGGGCCAAGGTGGTACAGCTGCAGACCATAGAAGTCTAGCAACATCAAGAGAAAAGTGGAGAAGGGTGGGATCGGTCCCACCATGGCATACGCGGAGAAGTACACCATGTCGCCGACGTACTCCTTCTTGAATGGAAGCTTGCCGGCGTGGACCAGGTGATTGAAGGAGTCACTATACCACCCCATGAGGGCCCGAACCTTCTTCAGATCACCGTCGGTCTTAAGGCGGCTCTTGCGGAGACCCAACTCCATCGCAGCACAACGGGGCGAGAGATGAAAAGCTGGCTAAAGTTTGGAGGATTTGAGTGCATGTTCAAATGAAGGAATAAAGAATACCCAAACGGTGCACGCTTTCCTTCTTAAGTAAGCCCCCGCAACGCTTGGATGGAAACCGTAGAGGAGCCGATGACACAGTTCAAAAACTTTACCCTGCTAATGACAAGGGGGCCCGGGGCCACCCCGACAATCAAGTCGAGGTCCTTACCCCATGCGAACGGTTGTCATCATGAAAGGCAGGAAGCCAGAGGGCAGCGGCCTGACAGGGCACGCAGAATCGATACAGTTTTTGTATCGCGAACCGATGACCTTCAATTGCGTGAGATCCGCACACTCAGATCTCACCTGCCGCATCCTGGATATGCCATGCGATGATGGTTTAACTGCGAACTATTGCCAACGGCACATCCGAAGACCCTTGAAGACATGACTCAAAAACTGAAGGATGGACCCACCTCCGGCAGAACGACTTCATCCAAAAGGTCTCTCCCGGAGGTGGGCCCAGGGGGCCACTATCGGTACCCTGCGTACCATATACCCCTTCGGACTACATGAAGATCAAAGGAAATTCACCTGTCTGATTTGAAGACCTCCTAAGGCCCCATGTGTCATACGGGACCGGACCTGCCTCCCTTCTATGGTTAGTCCCGGTGCTGCCACATGTATACTGCAACCGGAGCTACGTCCCACACATGGGAAAGCTATAGGCTAAATACCTGTGCGGCACCCCTGGACCTAACCCCCAATAGAGGGAAGCTCCAGTACCGACACGTGTACAACCGCACCGGACCTACACGTCCCAGATGGTAAGCTCCAGAGCTGCCACGTGTCCAACCACCAGACCTTTGACTTCAACAAGTAGACAGGTGAACCCCCAATGGCTCGGACCTTCAAGGGACAATCAAAGACTTCAAGACCCGATTAAGTGCCATTAATACCAAATTAATAACACACGATCGGAGGTCCCTTAATACTAGTAACAGCACTGTCAAGGCCCGTTACCACACTATTAAGGGCAATTAACCTCATTAATTGTGTATTAAGCATCAATAACCGCCAGGGTCACATGTTGGGCCAGGCTAGCGATGTAACGACCTGTCCTTGTACTATAAAAGGACTGGTCGAGCGATACATAGGGCTTGCTGGCTCTCGACTCTTGGACACTCTGAGACTCAGCTCTGACACACACTAACAAGTGCTCAGACGCTCAATAAAACAACTACACACCCTGTGGAGTAGGGTATTACGCTTAGGTGGCCCAAACCACGTAAATCCTCGTGTCTATTTGCCATCGTGTTCTGAATCTATGTGCGCCCATTACTGAACTACAAACTTTGCGGGCTACCAACAGTAGTACCAGGAGAATCGCCGGAACCAGACTCCGGCAGTGTGACACATGTCGGAGAGTGAAAGCTGACCACATGAGGAAAAGCGAACTGCTACAACCATTGAAAATACCATCATGGAAATGGGAGGATCTGAGTATGGATTTCATTGTTGGATTGCCTCTCACCTTTCATAAGCACGATTCCATTTGGGTGATCGTTGACCAGTTAACTAAGTCAACACATTTTATTCCAGTGCATATTGCTTACAATGCGAAGAAATATGCGGAGTTATACATAGCAAGAATTATGTGCTTACATGGAGTTCCCCGCTCCATTGTATCGGATAGAGGATCGTTGTTTGTTGCTCATTTCTAGGAGCAGCTACATGAATCATTGGGGACGAAGTTACTTCATAGTTCCGCATATCACCCTCAGACTGATGGACAAACAGAGAGGGTAAATCAGATACTTGAGGATATGTTACGAGCATGTGCCATACACCACGGTAAAAATTGGGATGATCAATTACTGTTGGCAGAATTCTCGTATAACAACGAATATCAATCTAGTATCAAAATGGCACCCTATGATGCTCTCTACGGCAGAAAGTGTTGAACACCACTCAACTGGTGCGAATCTGGTGAACGAGTGGTATATGGAATTGAGTTAGTAAATGAAGCTGAAGAGCAAGTAAAAGTTATGCAAGCTAATCTCAAAGCCGCTCAGTCTCGATAGAAGAGTTATGCGGAAAAAAGGCGTCGTCCTTTAATTTTTAACATCGGAGACCACGTGTATCTCCGTGTCTCTCCGGTGAAAGGAATTCATCGGTTTGGAGTAAAAGGAAAGTTGGCTCCGCGATTTATCGGTCCGTTTGCCATCACTAAAAGATGTGGTCCTGTTGCGTACAGATTGGAGTTACCAATAAATCTAGCTAGTGTTCATGACATTTTCCACATATCCCAATTACATAAATGTCTCAAACCATCAACCGACATCCGTATTGATGAATTGGAGGAATTGAAACCGGATCTCTCCTACGTCGAGCATCCAATCTAGATTATCGATGAAAAGTCTCGTGTCACAAGGAATCGAACGGTGTACTTTCATAAAGTTCTATGGAGTAACCACACCATCGAGGAAGCAACATGGGAGAGTGAAGATTATCTCCGCACAAAGTATCCGGACATGATATCGTCATATCTCCGGTAATCTTTTACCTCTGTCTCTTTTGTTTGTAATCTCGGGACGAGATTCTTTTAAGGGGGGAGAAATGTAAAAAACCTAAATTACAAAGGCAAAGTTCAGACGGGAGATATTGAAATTTGGAGAGGAAAAAGAAATGTAACTAGAATCTGAAAAATTCAAACCAATTTAAACCTCAATAGAGAGAATTCAAAAATTCAAAGTTAACTCATGTTCAAACTTTGCCAAGATAAAAATCTGAGTTCACCATTTAATTGCAAATATTCCAAATAGCACCCCTGCAAATTTTCATAATATTTGGAGCACTAATTGTATTTAATTCAATGGGTACATTGAATTCTAGTCAAATTCAAATTTGAATTTGAATTTCACATGAAACATATCCAAACTTGAAATCCAATTTCAGAATCAGATCCTAGATATTTGTTTGAGCCTATCTACCAAGTTTCATGAATTTTGGACACAAGTTGGTGGGATATTTCTTTGTACAGAGAAGGTTTGAGTGGAGGGGGCTGTGGGACCCACTTGTCATACAGAGATGGAGCTCAGCTGAACGTGTTTTACTTCTCTGCTTCTCCCATGGCGACACCACTCCATTTGCATGTGCCACCTCCTCTCAACAGCCTGTACACATCTGCCCTTGCCCTTATAAAACCAAGCTGGGTGCTATTTCTTCATTCTCCTCCCTCCGGTCGGCATTTCTTCCCTATTCTTCGTCCGCCCGCCCGGACAGCACCACCTCGCCGTCGATCAAGCTTGCCAGCCAAAACAAGCAGTGTTGCGCCATGCTCCAAGGAGAGAAAAGTAACCCAGGTCGTTACTCTATCATCTCCACCATTTGGTCTATCGTTTTGCTCAGTATATTGCCCGTATTTTGAAGTTCCGTGGACCGCCGGTGAACTCCCCTATTCTGCCGCCTCTGCTCCCACGGCGCCCCGGCGATACAAGCATCTTCGCGCTTTGATCCTTTAAGGAAAAAGGTTCGCAAACACATCTATTTCATGCTCGTACAGTTTCAGCGCATGCCATGCTTCCTAGCCCCCGTATTTCCAGTTCTTCCGACGATCTTCGATTATGAGTATAGTCTGTTCGCGCACGAAATTCTTTTTGCACGGTTGTTTATTCCTTGTGCACCTGTGCTATGTTGTTCTATATGGCCAGGCGCATCACCTCGAACAAGAGTCATCGAGTTTCATCGGGTATCCCCACCGAATCCCATTTTTCCCCAACCGCGGATTTTCCCCTGCTCGGTCCATAGTCGCCACCAGTTTCCAAGCCTTTTCCCTCCCTCTTATGGCCATATTCTCATTCCCCATGCTTCCATGAATCTCCCCGAGGTCTTCCCGATCTGTTTCACCCACCGTAAGGCTTGGCCAACATGGCCGGAACACTAATCGCCACCGCCGCCGTCGCGCAAGCCTTTCCGGCCATCGCCGGCGTGCGCTGACCCCACCGGCTTGCTCAGCACCTCAAAATAGGGTTGGGAGGCGAGCTTGGCGAGTGTAGGATCAAAGAGCATGTGAAATGATACCAGAGGGGGGTGAATGGTAGATTTAAAAATCTTATGCAGCGGAAACAGTTAAACCCCAATCCATTCGGCAGAAAAACGATCTGTTAAAGAAATTGTATGTGAGACTAATATAAACATGTTTCACCGTGACAAAAGTGATAGATATCAGAGAGAATCAAGTCACGAAGACAACACAACAAGAATCACTCAAATCCGTCGAGAAAACTCAAGTTATGATCAAAAGATCAAACAAAGGTCAATCTGCTCTACCTGAGAAAAAAAACAGTTCTAGAATGCTGCAAAGAAACTTGTGTAGATCATAAACCAAAAATCCAATGACCGTGAAATTTTTACAGATGATAGATAATCAAGTTGTGAAGACAACCCAAAAAGAATCACATCAATTGGATCTGTAAAACTCGAGTGATGATAAAACCACCAATGAAAGGTAGTGCTGTCCAGAAACTCAACGAGTAAAACTTGTCTGGAACAAGTCGGACGAACAAGGCACAAAAGTTCCTTCAAACTACAAATTTTATTCAATAGAACACAAGAGGAACAGCCCCAAAGTCATCCACCACGAGCTCTGGGCTCCCTTGCTTATATAACCAGCTCGAAAGCCAACTCAACTCAGATCAGAAACCTAATCCTACTCTGTTCACGAATCGTAACTTTCCATAACTGCTTAGGATTCTTCTATACGCAGATAGAAGCAATATTAAGACTTCCAAACACCTTAGGAACGTATCCCACATTCCTAAAAAACTCAAATTCGTGACCCTCACGAAATCCTATCATAACCAACTCAAATCTTTCCATATTTGAGTCAAACCTGACTCAGCCGCAGTCTGAGTCCATAACCTTGTCGGTTGGACCTTTCCGACCAACTCTTTACGTCCACATCTCTTAATCACGTCTCGGAACCATGTATCCATGTCCATGAACTCCTAGCACACATGCAAACATCTTCCAATGACGTCCACGATACCTTCACATGCATTGTTCTTGATTCAATCATGTTGCGCAACCTCCTCATCAGCTCAACCACAATTCCTCCTGAATTTGGTTGTTGGAACCTCATCTCCTCCCTGAGACAAGTACAATGGACCCCAGCATCAGCCATGTCCTGAACTCAATCAACACCTGCACATGAATAAACAACCAATCCATACGAGCCCAAGTCCTCGACTTGACTCAAGTCAGTTCCAAACACAACACCTTACGTGAGAACCTCATATAAGCATGTTGCAAAACCACAGTAACACGATATCATCCATATCAACCAAAACGAACCAAAAACTTAGCAAATGAATACAAAGCAATCTTTCCAACAATGTAAAGCAAGTACGAAACATTGCAAATGAAAAGCAGAAGCACTGTAGTCAAGTTCCAGACCTTGATAAAAAGGTGTTTTGGTGATATTCAAAACTTTTATCATCAAAGCCAAGTGTATTCACTACAAGCCAATGTATTAAGAACACATAGGTCTTACAATACCCCCCTTGATGAATGCATTGGCAACACCATTTAAAATCTGAACATTGGCTTATTCACATAAAGTTTTGAAGGCAATTTCTCCCCCTTTGTAAATCAAAAGTAAAATGAGAAGAAAATCCAAAAAATATCCCATATTATCTCTCCCTCTTTATTATCTCTCCTTATGCACATATTCTCTTTCTCTTCATGCTTATCTCTCCCCCTTTGACAATGTATTCAGCAAGTCATGAGCATATAAACAAATTATCTCTCCCCCTTTAGTTGTTATGAGCATATTATAACATATACATATAAACAAAGCTCATCCAAGTCATACTATCAAGTACCTTACATTATCACATCAATGAAATACATAAAGTAGTGTAAGCCATGCTAGAGATCAAATGTAATTTTCAATTTAAGCAAGTCATGATCTCACAAACTTAACTATTTCAAAACCTGAAAGCATGACACTAGTTGCTGCATTTATTATTTTTCAAAGTATAAATTTAGATCATATGATATTTGCAAGAGATTATATGCGCATCTGCCTTATTCTAACCAACCAAGCCAAGCATATGTCATTTGACAATCAGAAGCTTAAGGACATGGTTTTAGTCATACACAACTTCTTCCAAGTTCATATCTAAGTGCAATGATATGCCATCTCAAAAGAAGAAGTACGATGCATGCATATTCTCTTGATATTTTCTCAATTTATATTCGTTCATAAAAACTCAACATGTGAGTTGATTACTTGATTAATTCTTAATGATTAAAAGCACTTGTGAACATGTAACAAGTTCAAAACAGCAAGAAAGTTTGACCATGACCAGTTTTAGTGTAAGTAATTATTCCAATTGCTAGACATGGCAAAAACTACAAAATGTATAACACAAGTAATGTAGTAAGAACTTTCAGCATGTAAAAGGAATCACAAAGTCATATATGTATGAAATACTATGCTCATATTATTTTAATTTCAGATTCACACATAGACTTCCCAAGTTTCAAAACTCCCCCTCAATTTAAGCCATGAGGATGCATAACCCCTATTTCACTACGAATGTAACAAAAACCAGTGAAATCCAAAGGTTTTGTAAAAATATCAGCCAATTGTTGTTTGGTATCTACATGGTGAAGTACAATGTTTCCTTTTTCAACATTTTCTCGAAGAAAGTGATACCTAATGTCAATGTGCTTAGTTCTAGAATGTTGCACAGGGTTTTTAGCAATGCAAATGGCACTAGTGTTATCACAGAACAGTGGAACACTATCTAGATCAACTCCATAGTCCTTAAGTGTTTGAACAGTCAAAAGAATTTGTGAGCAAGCACTAGCAGCAGCTACATATTCAGATTCGGCTTGTTTGAGCCCGTACAAGGCTTTGGACAGTTTGTAAACATGATTAGGAAAATCTGGATTTTCAAAACCCGGTGGTTGTTTCACATGAACCTCCTCGTCTATGTAGCCATTAAGAAAAGCACTTTTAACATCCATTTGATATAGCTTAAAACCAATAGATGCAGCAAAAGCTAACAAAATTCTTATGGCTTCTAATCTAGCAACAGAAGCAAAAGTTTCATCAAAATCTAGACCTTCAACTTGAGTGACACCTTGAGCAACCAACATAGCCTTATTCCTAACCACAACCACATCCTCACGTTTTTTATTTTTAAATACCCATTTAGTTCCAATTAAAGTGTGACCTTGAGGTGGAGGTACAAGTTTCCAAACATTATTTCTTTCAAAATTTTCTAACTCTTCTTGCATGGCAATAATCCAAGATTCATTAGTGAGTGCGTGTGATATATCTTTGGGTTCAAAAGAAACAACAGAAGCAGAATGAGCATAAGAGTTTGGATCGCAAAACCTGGACCGTGTGACTAGTTCGTGCAAGCTTCCATTCATCTGTTGTGGGGGATGATCTTTGTAAAACCATAGAGGAACAGATGTCTCACAAGCTTCTTCTTCTTCATGTTCAACACAAATCGATGAGCTTGTTACTTGAGGATGATTTGAATCAGCATTGATGGTTGTCGGTGCTGGTTGAGAATTAATATCCGGAGCTGAACCAAATTCTTTAGCTGCTGAATTTTCGGGCAGCAACTCCAATTCTTCCTCATCTTCAACGAAAATGCTCCTCCCCTGCGGATATGGATGTGAACCTGCAGTTGAGCTAGTACCTGGGCTAGCTTCATCAAAAGACACTTCACAAGTCTCCACAATTTCGTCAGTGTCAAGTAAAAGCACACGGTAGCCTCTAGTATGAGATGGATAACCAAGAAACATGCCATCAATGGATCTAGGTTCAAATTTATCAAGATTACCATGTTTTGTAACAAAGCATTTGCAACCAAAGACCAGAAAGTGTGTAACACTAGGCCTATGTCCAAACCAGAGCTCATATGGTGTTTTACCTAGCTTAGCACGCAAGAAAACATGATTTGAGACATAACAAGCGGTTGCTAACGCATCAGCCTAAAATTTCCTAGGAGTTTGATATTCATCAAGCATAGTCCTAGCCATCTCAACTAAGGTTCTCTTCTTTCTTTCTACAACACCGTTTTGTTGAGGTACATATGGTGAAGAAAATTGATGATCTATTCTATTTTCAGCACAAAAGTGATCAAAAGATTGATTTTTAAATTCAGTTCCATTATCACTTCTAATTGCTTTTAAAGATCCTGGGTAATCAATTGATAATCTAAGAAATAAAGTTCTAAAGTGACTAAAAACTTCATTATTAGACACCATAAAGTAAACCCAAGAGTATCTAGAATAATCATCAACAATTACAAGTACATACCATTTACCTCCGAAGGATTGAACACGTGAAGGTCCTACGGTGTCAAGATGCAAAAGTTGACATGGTTCAGTTGTCATGATCATTGTGAGAGGAGTATGTGAACCTGCAACCATCTTAGCATGTCTACAAGAAGAGAACACAATTTCTTTGTCCCCTTTAAGCTTAGGCAGCCCACGTATGCGATCAAGAGCACTAACACGCGTTAGGTGGTCAAAGCCTACATGACCAAGTCTATGATGCCAAAAATATTGGTCCTTTGAATCATTAGCAACTAGACACCTATGCTTAGAGGAAGACATATCAAAATCAGCTTTAAAAACTCTTCCAAACCGAGACATGTTAAAAATAAGCTCACTATTTGAACTTACAACTTTGCAGCAGTTTTTATTGAAAATAATTTCTTGATTTTCATCTAGCAACTGTGAAACAGAAAGCAAGTTGTATTTCAAATTTTTGACAAGTGCCATATCCTTCAAAGTGTAGTGATCATTTACTCTAACCGAACCCTTAGCAATTATAGGAGTTGAAGAATTATCAGCAAAAGTAACATTCTCTACAAATGACACAAAAGAGAGGGAGGAGAACCAATCTTTGTTACTGGTCATGTGGCGTGAGCAACATGAATCCACAATCCAAATATTCTCCTTACTCAAACTTATAACCTACATAGAAGCACAATACGTCGATGACTCAATACTGGGATTAGTCAAAGGGCATTTAGGAATCCAGTACTGAGTCATGCAACGTGCAGTAGGAAAAACACGCGAAAGCTGAGACAAAACAGCAGGTTTATGAGTCAAAGTTTGAGATTTTTTATTCTTAACTACTGACCTACAAGGTGTTACTTGTGTAGCACAAAAATCAGTAGCTCCGGAGGCAAACTTTGAATGTTTTTGACTCAAAACAGCATGTTGTACATTCGGTTCAATATGTGCAGCAAATTTTGCATGAAAGTTATGAGATCTAGCAACCATTCTTTCCCTTTTCTGTTGTTTAGCTAGTCTATAACAAAAATTTATGACATGACCATCTCTACCACAGTAGGTACAATGAAATTTAACTTTGTGTTCATGTCTAAATGAGCAAACAATATTTTTATTTGAAATCGAATGAGACAATACTCCTGCAGATTTGAAAACCACTTCTTTTTGTTTAGGAACTATTTGAATCAAACCACTTCCTAATGACTTTACACTTTTAGGTGGATGTTCCTTAGCATGAGCATGAGAATCAAAACCTAAACCAGTTTTATCATTGCAAGACTTGGATGACTTCAGTAGCAAGTTTAGGTTCTTATTCCCATTACAAAACCGATCAAATGTCTTATGCATGTTATCAAGTTTATTGGACAGATCAAGTCAATTTTCACATGAAGTTTTTCCTTATAATTTGCAATTGGAACAATATTTAACTTCATTACAACGTAAAGCATTATTCAATATAGAGATTTCATTCATAGCATCTTGCAGTTTCTTATCAAGATCATCACAACTAGAACAATGCAAATCAATTGTAGAACAAGAAGCATCTTTTAAGTTTCCAATATTAAGTGCAGCAAGCTTTTTGTTCTTTTCAATTTCAAGTTCAAGTTTATCAAGTGTGGAGGTATGTGCACTTCTTAGGGAGGACAATTGTTCATATATTAAGTCACATGAGGAACAAGAATCATCACTAGGAATCAAGGATTTCAAACGATTAATTTCAGATTCTAGTGACTCAATTTTAACAGCATTGTCCCTAAGCTTTTTGTCCTTTTTCTTAACAATAACAATGGCACGAGAAATAGCATCACACATTCCTTCGCAAGTAGGGCATACCTCTTCATTGTCGCTGTTGTGTTCTGCCTCCTCCATACTTGATCTTTACTTGCCCGCCATGAAGCACAAGTTTGCCAAATCATCTTCATCTTCATCACTTCCAATGTCCACATCGCTTGAGCCAAGTTCCTGGAGTGCTGAGATAAAACTGCTCACCAATTGACGTTCTGTAAAACCCTTCTTTTTCTTCGTATCTTTTGCAGAGGAGTGCTTCGTTCTTGTTTTCTTTTCATCCCGGGAAGTAGGACCTAAAAGGTTAGGGAAATCTGAACGAAAATGTCCTGTCTTACCACATTCAAAGCATCATTGAGGTTAGGAGCTTCCTCTCCTTCTAGTTCTCACATTTTGCAATGCTTTTGAGAACTGGGTAGAGATGAGCGCTAGCTCCTCCTCTGGAAACTCCTCAATCTGTTCAAGGGTTAGGGAGGATAGCAAAGCAAGTGTACCACAAGATGATGTTTGACCGGAACTAGGCATGTCATGTTGAGAAACAAAAGCAATAGACTTGTTGGGGTTCTTACGTGAGATTATGTCAATTTCATGAGTTTTTAACTTGGAATATAGCACATCTAAAGTAAGTGAACTCATGACAGTAGATTCACGAATAGATGTGACTTTCATCTCCCAAATTGACATATCTAATGCACTTAGCAATTGCCTAGCATTTTCAGCATCTGAAAAATTAACATTGACACTACGCAAGTTGCTGAGAATCTTATTAAAGCAAGCAAAAAGGTCATCAATAGACTCACCGGGTTGCATCTTGAAGCGCATGTATTCTTTCATGAACATATCTTGACTTACCTCTTTGATCATGTTGGATCCTTCGTGGTAGTCACAAAGTGCTTTGCACACATCGTATGCAGATCGGAGGTGTGCAACATGGTCGATGTCGCTTTGTGTTAATCCTTGTATGATCAAGTTCCGAGCCTTGTTGTTGTTGTCGTCGACATCTCTCAGATTTGTAGCTGTAACTTGATCATTTGATGGCACTTCATAAGGCTTGTATACCTTCTTCCATATTGCAAAGCCTTGTGCCTGGATGAAATCCTCCATGCGTACCTTCCAAACCTGAAAATCAATACCAGCGAAGACACAAGGTTTGGCAGAGTACTTCTCTATGATGATTAGTCAAAAACACGCGCAAATCACAAAGATTATAGCACCGTGGCTCTGATACCAATTGTAGGATTGAAGAGCATGTGAAAAGATACCAGAAGGGGGGGTGAATGGTAGATTTAAAAATCTTACGCAGCGGAAACAATTAAACCCCAATCCCTTCGGCAGAAAAATGATCTGTTAAATAAATCGTGTGTGAGACTAATCTAAACGTGTTTCACCATGACAAATGTAATAGATATCAGAGAGAATCAAGTCACGAAGACAACACAACAAGAATCACTCAAATCCGTCGAGAAAAACTCAAGTTAAGATCAAAAGATCAAACAAAGGTCAATCTGTCCTACCCGAGAAAAACAGTTATGGAACGCTGCAAAGAAACTCGTGTAGATCATAGACCACACATCCAATGACCGTGAAATTTTTACATATGATAGATAATCAAGTTGTGAAGACAACCAAAAAGAATCACGTCAATTTGATCTGTAAAACTAGAGTTATGATAAAACCACCGACAAAAGGTAGTGTTGTCTAGAAACTTGACGAGTAAAATTTGTCTGGAACAAGTCGGACGAACAAGGCACAAAAGTTCCTTCAAACTACGAATTTTATTCAATATAACACAAGAGGAACAGCTCCAAAGTCGTCCACCACGAGCTCTAGGCTCCCTTGCTTATATAACCAGCTCGAAAGCCAACTCAACTCAGATCAGGAACCTAATCCTACTATGTTCACGAATCGTAACTTTCCATAACTACTTAGGATTCTTCTATAAACAAATAGAAGCAATCTTAAGACTTCCAAACACCTTAGGAACGTATCCCACATTCCTAAACAACTCAAATTCGTGACCCACACGAAATTATATCATAACCAACTCAAATCTTTCCATATTTGAGTCAAACCTGACTCAGCCGCAGCCTGAGTCCATAACCTAGTCGATTGGACCTTTTCGACCAACTCTGTACGTCCACATCTCTTCATCATGTCTCGGAACCATGTAGACACGTCCATGCACTCCTTGCACACGTGCAAACATCTTCCAATGACGTCCATGATACCTTCACATGCATTGTTCTTGATTCAATCATGTTGCGCAATCTCCTGATCTGCTCAACCACAATTCCTCCTAAATTTGGTTGTTGGAACCTCATATCCTCCCTGAAACTAGTCCAATGGATCCTGTCACCAGCCATGTCTTGAACTCAAGCAACACCTACACATGAATAAACAACCAATCCATACGAGCCCAAGTCCTCGACTTGACTCAAGTCAGTTCCAAACGCAACACCTTACGTGAGAATCTCACATAAGCATGTTGCAAAACCACGGTAACGATATAATACATATCAACCAAAACGCACCAAAAACATAGCAAATGAATACTAAGCAATCTTTCCAACAATGTAAAGCAAGTACGAAACATTGCAAATGTAAAGCAGAAGCACTGCGGTCAAGTTCCGGACCTTGATAAAAGGTGTTTTGGTGATATTCAAAACTTTTATCATCAAAGCCAAGTGTATTCATTACAAGCCAATGTATTCAGCACACATAGGTCTTACAGCGAGGGGACGTGCCGTGGATCGATGGGCGGCGAGAGCTCCGGCGAGGCGCCGCCACGGTCGCTCGACTGGCGGGAGGTCGACGACGACCCTGTGGGGCCCAGTCGTCAGAGAGTGTAATGCACGCGCTTGGATCTGGTGCGGCAGTGGATCGCATGTGGCTACATCCCGGAACCATGTGGCCCGGTGTTGCTTAATCCCGATTGGCCCAATTTAAATCTTGTGGGCCCAGCCATTATTCAAACCTTTTATCAATTGAAATTTAAATTCCAGATTTAGTTCCCACTTCAAAAACCCATATCTCCAGGTAGAGTTTCTCCTAGTAAAACTCTCAGGGTCATTAGACTTCATTTACATGGTCAAATCACTTGTGTATTCTCTATCTACATAAAAATAGTCAAATTCATTTATAATATGTACAGAAACTTGTGCAACTTCTAAATTGAATATCTCTCAGTATAAAGCTTCAAAATTTGTCAAAAAACCTTTATTGGTTTGATATTTATCCACACTAACCATAAATACAACCCAATCTTCATGAAAACCCTTAGTTTTTCTTGTAGAGCCCTTCAAAGCAAAATCATGTTTGATTTTTATCTGATGATTCACTTCATACAAAAATATGAAATTTTGCCAAAATATTCTTTACTAAGTTTCTAAAGTCCTGTAAAAATTTCAGCTTCATTGGACTTTATTAACCTAGTTCAATCTGAAGATTTTCCTAATTGGTCACATAATGCCCAAAAACAACAGAAACAATTCAGTAAAATATCCCCACTTGTAAATTCAATATCTCACAATATAATGCTTAGAAAATGATGAAACAAATTTTCATTGAACCAGTGAGACCCCCTATGTATTATAAAACCACTGGTAGCCATGATAGACCTCCAGAAGTACAATGAAAATTCAGATAAGGCTAAACACTTATGAAATTTTGTAGACCAATATATTCAATTGTTATACCTGAAACTTACCTGGTTACTCCTACATGACAATGTGAACTCCCTGTAATTTTCTCAGGCTCAGGGAACCCATTGAATCTGTATAAATTGAGATCACATCCCTATGTACAAAACAATATCTATTTCATCTCATATGTCCATTGCATAAATTCATCTTGTTTCCTTTCTGTTGTTGTCCAGTCTAGCAACAGAACTTCAAGTCCTAACTAATATAAATCCTTCTTGAGTTATAATCAACTTCAATTTTCATAATAAGTAATTGCAATCTCTTCATTGCATAACATTTTGATAGTGTTCACGACGAAGGTGGCCACCGAGAAGCACAACCTGGAGGAGTGGAATTCTCTATTGGATCTGTTGTGGCATGAATTCTTGGTGAAGGCTACTAACTGATCGTCGCTGACTTTTAACGCAACCGAAAGTCAAGCCCCGGTTTGCATTTAAGTGCCTTTTTAAAGTTTTGCTTTTAAATCCACTGTATTGAATAGACTTGATATGTGCATTAGGTCTATGTTGATTGAATACCCCACATGCATGACCAAATAATCCTTGAAGTGGGTGCGTAGTATAAGACTACCTCGAGTTATATTGCTATGCTTAATGTTTTGTTAGAAGATCGGTAGAAGTCGAGTATGTTAGATACTACTCGCGAGATTGGTCACATTTTATTGGTCGCAAGTCAAGTAGTTGAATTCTACTTGCGAGAGAAGTCGAGTGAGGGAAACCTACTCCCGAGTTGTTACCATAACATTCACTCTTTAATATGAGATGTGGACGGGGATTTGTGTAGGTTAGATTGCTCACATCGTGCCTGGATCGGTAATGATGAGGCAGGTGTTGGGAGATGGATTGGTAGCCCCGTCTGTGTCGGTTAAGGCCCGTCTCGTGCTTGGCCCTGTTGGACAAATTTGAACTGTACCGGGTGCATACTGGCTATATAGAACCCAGGAAACCGATGTACCTTCAGGATCCTATGTTGGAACCTTTTCAATCGGCTTAAGCTGTCGGCTCTTAGTACAGTGGGAGGTAACTCACTCATGAACATCTCACAGCAAGGGTGCACCTTGAGGTGAGCTCACTGTTTGGGTCGATCGAACTGTTTCGATGTGGTTGAATTTGGGGACAGGTGGCTGTGTGCGACATCAGTGGAGTGTGCCGATGCAACTCCAAGTATGGGCGTACGTGTCGTCCAGTCCGGGTGTTATGATTCGAATCACTGTCGCTCGCGGTTATGGATGGAGCATACTCGGATACTGAGTCTTGACGTAGTAAGAAAGAGAAATGGAAAGATGATTGTGGGGACCGGAGTCCGCATGTTCCAGGAATCGCATTGGGTGGTGCCGTGCGATGCAGCACCCAACAGCACACAAGAAAAGTGTTAAAAAATAACCAACACAAATATTTTATTTTACAAGATAATCCTCTTTTACAACATAATATACAACGCAACGGAAAATACATACTCATACACTCAACTACCTATGCACAAGAGAAGTCGTCCATGCCCATGGACGCTTCTCACTAGCAACACGAAACAGAAAGCAGCGTCAAGGTTTCCGTGAGAGATACATCTCGACATGCTCGAGATCTCACGGACAACCACAACATAAGTGTAAGATAATAATACCTGCAAAAACAACAATATAGCAACCGTGAGCACAAGGCTCAGCAAGACTTAACCGTCTCACCTAAACATGAAACTCTACATGCTGGAAACTTTAAAGACTGGAATGCTTAATTTGCAGGAATGGACTCGCCGAAAGTAAATCCTTAGTGGTCGGTTTTAAAGTAGCATACGCGATCCATGGGCATAGCATCATTGTGAATTCCACAATCAAACAAGAAATGCTTCACCCACGATGATACTTGCTCAAGGTTGCATAAGCCTTACCCAAGTTAAATGATTGGAAATTGTAATTTTGATTATGCTATCTCTATAGCAGCCAAGATTTCAATACAAAGAATTATTCATAGCAGCATATTCATAATCTTTCCATTTCTCTTTCTTACTACATCAAGACTCAATGTCCAAGTATGCTCAATCCATAACCGCGAGCGACGGTTATTGCAACCAGTAGACACTCTGACTGCACGACACGTACGCCCATACTCGGAGTTGCCTCGGCATACTCCACTGATGTCGCACGCAGCCACCTTTCCCCAAATTCAACCACATCGAAACAGTTCGATCGACCCGAACTGTGAGCTCGCCTAAAGGTGCACCTCCGCTGTGAGATGTTCATGAGTGAGTTACCTCCCACTGTACTAACAGCCGACAGCTTAAGCCGATTGAAAAGGTTCCAACATAGGATCCTCAAGGTACATCAGTTTCCTGGGTTCCATATAGCCAGTATGCACCCAGTACAGTTCAAACTTGTCCCACAGGGCCAAGCATGAGACGGGCCTTAACCGACACAGACGTGGCTACCAATCAATCTCCCAACACCTGCCTCGTCATTACCGACCCAGGCACGATGTGAGCAAACCAACCTACACAAATCCCCGTCCACGTCTCATATTAAAGAGTTAACGTTATGGTAACAACTCGCGAGTAGGTTTCCCTCACTCAACTTCTCTCGCAAGTAGAATTCAACTACTTGACTTGTGATCAATAAAATGTGACCAATCTCGCGAGTAGTATCCAACATACCCGACTTCTACCGATCTTCTAACTAAATATTAAGCATAGCAATATAACTCGAGGGAGTCTTATACTACCCATCTACTCCAAGGATTATTTGGTCATGCATGTAGAGTATTCAATCAACATAGACCTAATGCACATATCAAGTCTATTCAATACAGTGTGTATAAAAGCAAAATTTTAAAAGACACTTAAATGCAAACCGGGGCTTGCCTTTCGGTTGCGATAAAAGTCAGCGACGATCAGTTAGTAGCCTTTGCCGAGAAGTCACGCCACAGCAGATCCAATAGAGAATTCCACTCCTACAGGTTGTGCTTCTCGTTGGCCATCTTCGTCGCGAACACAATTGAATTTGATTATAACTCAAGAAGGATTTATATTAGTTAGGACTTGAAGTTCTGTTGCTAGACTGGACAGCAACATAAAGGAAACAAGATGAATTTAGGCAATGGATATATAAGGTGAAATAGATATTGTTTTGTACATAGGGATGTGATCTCAATTTATACAGATTCAAAAGATTACCTGAGCCTGAGAAAACTACAGAGAGTTCACATGGTCATGTAGGAATAACCAGGTAAGTTTCAGGTACAGAAAATGAATATATTGGCCTACAAAATTTCAGAAGTGTTTATCTTTATCTGAATTTTGAATGTAATTCTGTAAGTGTATCATGGCTATCAGTGGTTGTATCATACAGAGGGGGTCTCACTGGTTCTATGAAAATTTGTTTCATAATTTTCTAAGCATTATATTGTGAGATATTTAATTTACAAGTGGGGATATTTTAGTGAATTGTTTCTGTTGTTTTTGGGCGTTATGTGACCAGTTAGGAAAATCTTCAGATTGAACCAGGCTAATTAAGTCCAATGAAGCTGAAATTTTTACAGGAATTCTGAAACTTACTAAATAACATTTTGGCAAAATTTCAGGTTTTTCTATGAAGGGAATCATCAGATCAAAATCAAACATTATTTTGCTTTAAAGGGCTCTACAGGAAAATCAAGAGATTTTCATGAAGATTGGATTGTAGTTCTGGTTAGTGTGGATAAATATCAACCCAATAAAGTTGGTTTGACAAATTTATACTGAGTGATATTCAATTTAGAAGTTTGCACAAGTTTCTGTACAAATTCTAAATGAATTTGACTATTTTTATGTGGATAGAGAATACATAGGTGATTTGACCATGTAAATTAAGTCTAATGACCCTGAGAGTTTTACTGGAGTTCAAGGATATTCAAATGAAAGTTCTGTAGAAATTTGGAAATTCTCCAAAGAGCAGAACTATAGGAATCAATTCTATAAGCATTTTGCTTATTTGAATTATGGAGAAATTTCTATGGACTTTCATACAATTCCAAGTGCACCAATAGAAACTATTCCTCATGCTGGTTCTATCAGAATTTATTTGGGAATTTTTGGACAATACTGCTAGGAGATATGGATTTTTGAAGTGGGAACTAAATCTCGAATTGAAATTTCAATTGGAAAAGGTTTGAATAATGGCTGGGCCCACAGGATTTAAATTGGGCCAATCGGGATTAAGCAACACCGGGCCACAGGGCTCACGGATGCAGCCACATGGGATCCTTGTCCGCACCAGATCCAGGCGCGCATTGGTTAGACTGACGACCGGGGCCCACCCGAGTCGTCTTCAACCTCGCGCTGGCCCCTCGCCGCAGATTGCTCCAAGGCATGGCGGCATTCCCCTATCACCGCCCCCACCTAAAATCAGGTGAGGAAATCGATGGTGATCCTCCCGACGGCGATGGATGGCCAGAAAAGCTCGCGCGATGGCGGCGGCGGCGATTAGGGTTTTGGTCAACACGAAATCGCCTCGGCAAGGGCTAAAACCACTCCAAAATTGATCGGAGAGCATCCTGGGATCACGAGGATGACCAAAATGAACTCCTATCGAGGTGGCAATGGATGCATATACATGTTCGATGGCGACCCATGGCTTTTCATCCGGCAGCCGTAAGAACTTCGATTCCTATGTGTATGGTCGATAACTTTTGGGCGTTTTTGGCTAGGGTGTGCGCGAGAATGTTTAGAAGCTACTGGCTAAGCAATTAGAATAATTATTGCACGTGTAAATTGAATTTGGGTAAAGATCCAAGGCGGGCAAAAGAACTAAGCGTCGGTTCTTTGAGGAAAACCCGAGCTACAAGCCATGACAAAAGTTGAAACTTTGCAAGCATGAACTAGGAGTGATTGCGAACCTTTTTCCTTAATGGATTGAAGCACGAAGATGCTTGTATCGCTGGGGCATCGAGGGAGCAGAGGCGGCAGAACAAGGGAGTTCACCGGCGGTCCGCAGAACTTCAAAATACGGGAAGCACACTGAGCAAAACGATAGACTAAATGGTGCTGATGATAGAGCAACGAGTTGGGTTACTTTTCTCTTCTTGGAGCACGGCTCAACACTGCTTCTTTTGGCCGGCAAAAGCTTGAACGACGGCGAGGTGGTGCAGTGCGGGCGGGAGGACGAAGAACAGGGAAGAAATGCCGACCAGAGGCAATGGAATGAAGAAAAGGGCACCCAGCTCGGTTTATAAAGGCAAGGGCAGCTGTGGACAGGCTGTGGAGGAGAGGTGGCACATGCAGAAGGAGTGGTGTCGCCATGGGAGAAGCAGAGAAGTGAAATACGTTCAGCTTAGCTCCATGTCTGTATGACAAGTGGGTCCCACAGCCCCACCACTCAAATCTTCTCTATACAAAGAAATATCCCACCAACTTGTGTCCAAAGTTCATGAAACTTTGTAGATAGGCTCAAACAAATATCTAGGATCTGATTTTGAAATTGGATTTCAAGTTTGGATATGTTTCATGTGAAATTCAAATTCAAATTTGAATTTGAATGGAATTCAATGTACCCATTGAATTAAATACAATTAGCGCTCCAAATATTATGAAAATTTGCAGAGATGTTAATTGGAATATTTGAAATTAAATGGTGAGCTCAGATTTTTATCTTGGCAAAGTATGAACATGAGCTAAATTTGAATTTTTGAATTCTATCAATTGATGTTTAAATTGGTTTGAATTTTTCAGATTCTAGTTAAATTTATTTTTCCCCTCTAAATTTCAACATCTCCCATTTGAACTTTGCCTTCGTAATTTAGGGCTTTTACAATGATGAATATGCTGTTATGAATAATTCTTTGTATTGAAATCTTGGCTGCTATAGAGATAGCATAATCAAATTTACAATTTCCAAACATTTAACTTGGATAAGACTTATGCAACCTTGAGCAAGTATCATCGTAGATGAAGCGTTTCTTGTTTGATTGTGGAATTCACAGTGATGCTATGCCCATGGATCGCATGTGCTACATTAAATCTAGCCACTAAGGATTTACTTTCGGTGAGTCCATTCCTGCAAATTAAGCTTCTCAGTCTTTAAAGTTTCCAGCATGTAGAGTTTCATGTTTAGGTGAGACGGTTAAGTCTTGCTGAGCCTTGTGCTCACGGTTGCTATATTGTGGTTTTTGTAGGTATTTTAGCTTATGCTTATGTTATGGTTGTCCGTGAGACCTCGAGCTTGCTGAGATGTATCTCTCACGGAAACCTTGCCGCTGCTCTTTGTTTTGTGTTGCTAGTGAGAAGCGTCCTTGGGCATGGATGACTTCTCTTGTGCATAGCTAGTTGAAAGTATGAGTATGTATTTTCTGCTGCGTTGTATATTATGTTGTAAAAGAGGATCATCTTGTGAAATAAAATATTTGTGTTGTTTATTTTGTAAGACTTTTCTTGTGTGTTGTTGGGTGCCGCATCGCACGGCACCACCCAATGCGATTCCTGGAATGTGTGGACTCTGGTCCCCACACGAGCTAAGCCACGTCTCGAGGTACATGACCGGGTTTTCTACCACCCAACAGGATCCCACGTCTTTTCATAATTCTACACCAGTAGGAGGCGCATTGGGTTATGTACCACCCGACGAGGACTGCCACTAATTTTGAAGCACGCTGGAGTACCGCGTGTCATATGTTCTGAGAAACATGAAGAGTTTCAGAGACTCATATTGACTTTCCGTGCTAAGCCACAGAAACCATCCCATGCTACCTCTCGCATGGTGAGCTTACTACAATTGATCCGCTTGCAGTGGCGTACCTTACCTCTTACCTGACGTCGGAGCGTCATTATAGAATATAATTACACATAAATTAGCTTTGCCACCTTAAGTAATTATGCTAATAATAGTCCTTATGTGGGCTACTATTGATTCCTCACCGTAAACCTAAATTTTCTTGTAATATGATCCTTTTTAAGTGTGCTATTCCCAATGCTGCTCTTATACCAGGTTGTAGGGACCGGAGTCCTGACATTCCAGAAATCAAAATTGGGTGGTGTCGTGTGATGCGGCACCCAACATCACAAAGAAAAAGATGCATCATATTACATAAAACAATATAGTATTATACAAGCTTTGTCTTTTACAAATAATATACATTTAAATACACTACAGCGGAAGATAAGTTCATAACTCTTGACACTCAAGCCTAAGCTACGCAAAAGTCATTCTATTCAGCCAGCGAACGGAATCACACTAGTAACACACAAATCACATCACAGCGGCGTGCAAGGTTCCCACTCGGCCGTGTACCCCGACGGGGGCAACGCCTCACCGGTGAACCTTTCATCAAATACGTCATCATCTGTAGCAAAAACTTAAAATAAAAACCGTGAGCACGACGGCTCAGCAAGACTTAACAGTCTCCACTAAGCATGGAACACTATATGCAGGATATACGTAAGATAGCACAACAGTTTGCAATAAAAAACTCACCCAAATGTTAGTCCTTACTTTCAGCTTTTAGCAACAAGTTAAGGCTTCATGAATCTGAAATTTAGTGAACAATCTGATCTAAACATACAAGCATCAATACATAATTATTCCATAAAGCATGATTCAATAATATTCAGCTCCAAATAATTAACTACGTCACGACTCAGTGAACAAGCGGTACTCAATAACCACGAGGGACGGTGAATTGAATCGATATACACCTGCAGGGATACCCAAATAGCATGACACATCCACCCATACTCGGAGTTGTGAAGGCACACTGCACTGATGTTGTATGTGGCAACCTTTCACTCGCAACCTACACACCAAACTGGTCCCACCACTACGAGCATGACGCCCCCACACAGAGTACGACATACCCGCTGGCAGGTTTACACCTTGCTGCTCTCAACCCGCACCTATAAGGCGGTGGGGTATGCCTCGATGCTAGGGTGGACAAGTTACATCAGTTTACTGGGTCCCATATATCCAGTATGCCTTCGGTACATTCAAACTTGCTCAACAGGGCTGCACACAGATCAGTCCTTGACTGACACAGGCACAGCTACAGCTCACAGGCCCCTATGTCCTGCTGCTCCTAATACATGCCCGGTCTCATATTGAACTAAATGGTGAATCTCTAACTTGACCAATCCTGTGTGAACTTAATTCCTGAACTGGCGAGTAGATTCCAACTACTTGACTTCTACCGAAGCAACTATAACATTAAGCATAGCATGGATACATCAAGGACTTAACCATCTACCCTGCTCTCATGGGTGTTCTAGTCATGCAAGTGGGATACTCCAAGAAAACCTAGACCAAATGCACAATACATTATAACCCATATAGTATGATACAAATAAAATTTCAAAACGTTGTTAAATGCAAACCGGGGCTTTCTTGCAAGCGAGACAGGAATAAAGTTAGTCTCCGGATTGATGACTTATAGTGGCTCCGGTGTCTCCTCGAGCCCGGCAACTATTCAATATGCAAAGAATAATGCAAGTGAATCAATATTGGTATTATTGCATAGCTTAAAGGAAAGACAGTTAAGTATATTAAAGGATGGCCACTTGTTCTGTAAATTTTACAGTGGACATTAGGTGACATGAGTGACGTTCTAGCCAAAATTGGGCTAAGTTCACGGAAGTCTTCGTTGTATAAAATTCAATGTATATAAACCCTTCCCAGAATTTTAATGGGAAATCTTGGACTTTAACATGGCCAAAAGTTGGTGTTATGTTTATAGTAGGTCAGGAGTGACTCAACAAAATTGGTTTCACAATTTTCTAAGCACTCCACTGTGATATATTAAATTTAGAAGTTTGGACAAATTGCTGAAATGTTTCTGGACATTTTAGAATTTTTAGGTACATAGAGATGGGAAACACAACTTGGCTATTCAAATTAACTAAACTGGACATGAAATTTTTACTGAAACTCATGGAAATTATTTGGAATGATGTGGACAAAGTCGAGAATTTTTGAATGAATGGAGCACCAGTAATCAATTCCAAAGACATTTTGTTTCATGGAATTATTAAGGATAATTTATGGATTTTCATACAGATCCAAGTGCACCACCTGAAATTATAGATCATCCTGGTTCCAACAAAATTTATTTGGGAATTTTTGGACAAGTATTCCAGTAGATATTGATTTTTAATGTTGGAGCAAAATCTGGAAAAAAATTTAAATGGGAAAGTTTGAATAATCAAGGGGGCTCACGGGTTTAAAATCATCCAATAGGAATCAAGCCACACGGGGCCATAGAGTTAACGGATGTAGCCACATGCAATTGCATAGCCGTAGCAGATCCAGGGCGCGCGCGCATTAGGCTGACGGTCGGGCCCCACAGGCCTTCGTCAACCTCGCGCCTAGCGGCGCTCTGGCGGCGCCCGACGGCGGCCTCTCGCCGGCGCCTCGCCACAGCCCGACCTGGGGCAAGTCGGCTTCCCGGACTCGCCGCCCCCACCTAAAAATTGATGGGGAAGTCGATGGTGAGGTACCCGATGGCGATTGGCAGCCGGAGATGGCGGTGCGACGGCGGCGGGCGGAGCTAGGGTTTCGGCCATGTCGGCCAGGCCCTACGGTGCTCTATTTTGTACGGGAAGACCACCAAAATGCTCCTGAGAACATAGGGAATGTGGAGAGGCTGCCAAAATGGTTCGAACTCGCCGGAATGGAGAGTCGGCAGTAGACCGACGGTGAGAATTACGGTGGTTGGGGAAAACTCGGTTTTCTCAGGGTATAGTCGATGATTTGCTTTGGTTTTTCTTCGAGATGAAGCGTCTGGTCATGTAGAACAACAAAGCTCACTTGCACAAGGAATAATCAAACATAGAAAAGGAATTTCGCACGCAACCTAGCTCTGCTCATAACCGAAGCACGTCGGAAGAAAAGGAAATACGGGGGCTATGGTACATGGCATGGGCTGAAATTTTACGACCACATTCTACAGATATTTGCACTCCTTTTTCCTTCAAGGACTGAGGTGAGAAGAAGCTTTTATCTCCAGGTCAACGGTGATCAGAGAGGCAGCAAACAGGGGAAATTTTCCGGCGGCCACGGTTTCGAGTTTAGCAGCTTCGGGGGTGGCCTAGCTGCGCAAGAAATAGATCATAAGGCTGCGCAAGATGTTGGGGAGTGAGGAGAGGCAAAGAAAAATTATCAACACTGAGTACCTTTGCTCCAATTCGGCTGGACAGAGAAGAAGTCGGGAGAGGAGCAGAAATGGCGCTGGAACTTCAACAGAGAAAGAGTGGTTGACTCAGGGATTTGGAGGGGGATAAGGAGGAGCCTTGGGAGTGCTTTATGCAGCTGGAGGCGACCTCAAGCAAGCAGTCAGCTCTGTGGCATTTGCATGCCTTGAAGTGTCACCCTGGGATGAAAAGAACAGAGACTCTTACATTGACAGGTGGGTCCCACTTGCTGCTTATCCACACCTTCACTGGACATTAAATCCTACCAGCTAAATCGGTCCAAAATTTGCTAGATATTTGTGGGGAGTCCAAATTGAATGGGGAGACTTTGATTCTGAAATCAAATTGTTTATTTGACCAAGTTTCAATTGAATTCAAACTTGAATTTGAATTTGATATGAATTCAATGTAGCTATTGAATTAAATACAAACTTGCTTCAAAAATTATGAAAGTTGGCAGGGAGGCTATTTGAAATGTTTAAAATCCAATGGTCAACTCAAATCTTCAAGTTATCTTTATTTGAACAGTTGCTAAGTTTATATTTTTGAATTTCCTCATTTGGAGTTTGAATTTATTTGTTTTGCTCATTTCCTTTTTATTGCTTTTTATCATTCAAAATTTTTTTGTCATAACTGAACTTTGAATTATTGAAATTAGGGCTTTTACACTTTCTTTATTTGTAGGTGTGTAAATGCTTTTATTAGATGCTCACAAAAAAGTCCTGCACACATTTAATTAATAGTATTATTGTACTCATGAATAAGAAATGAGGCTTGATTTGAATTAGCAGTAAAAAGAACTAACTGATGTATGACATGTTCATTATCGTGTAGAATATAAAGAATATATTCTAGTGGCTGTTCCGACATATTTTTTGCTAAGAAACGAGACTTGATTTTTAACTAAAGTATGACATAACTGAAGTATGAAATGTTCACAACTGAGCAATTAAGAAATGAGACTTGATTTTTTCGCTGGTGAACATGACATGTTCATTATCGTGTACGAGATCATTTGACATAGATGCATTAGTTTGAATCACATTTAAAATTTTGATATATTTAAGACATTCGTACATTTGTGCTCCCAGGTGCGACACTCGCACTCAAATGACTCAGCTGAAACATTTGCAAAATCTTTAAATGAATGTTGGTACCATGCATATTTCCTGGACTCATTAGTGTGGGCGACCAGGTAATCGTTCTCTCGATCTCTGTCGACTTCAATGTGGAATGCAATACTTCTCATATATGTTACTTTGTATTTTTTGTATACTGCTGTTGTATGCAATAGACTTAACTGCGTATCACACGACTGCAAAGTCGCCCTAATGACTTTTGCCTGTATTCATTTTTTAAAATAAATAGTAAGCAACAATTATTATAGTTCCAAATTAAATACCATCAATATAAAAAATAAATCCAGAAGCGATTACCTGTGACCAATGTGTTTCTCCGGCAGCATTGTGATTGGTATGTTGTATAAACTGTAGTAGCTTCCGCACAAATTTATTTATAGATGTCATATTTGTCGCAAAGCCACTACCTTTCACCAACTTGTTCACACTTTCGCTTATTTGCGTCGAAGTCATCATACCACAATAGTTTTCTTTGAAGTACGCTGAAATCCACAATTCTCTTCGGTTCCAGAGGCCATCTATGGCTAAATTCTTCTGTATCTGATATTCATCCACCAACGTTTTCCACGCACTCTCGAATTCTTCAGGTGTTAGCGGGTGGTTGATTACAGTTTGAAACTTTTCTCTCAATCCTTCATGAGTGGAGTACAATTTCTTTAGCTCCTCATACTTTTTCAACATGTCCACCTGCATAGGCGATGAATAGTCTTCAAGAATATCTTCTTGATTGTTGCTGCTATAGAGCTATCCTGATCTGTTCAAACATGTTTTCTGATTTACATGTATCCAAAATGAGTAATTATATTATCAAATGCATGAAAAGAATTTATAGTTATGTAATAGTAATGCTATAAATATTTATTTTTTAGTAGGATATACTCTTACCAGTAAGGATGCATTTGCGTTCCTTCTCAGGTTTCATCCAGTTTTTGAATGTATTAAACAACCATTCAAATGTGTCTATTTGCTCGTTGTGAAGCAGTGTCTGCCCGAAAATAACATTCTTGAGTTGATGGTTAGAACCTACAAATATTGCAAGTGGCATGCTATATATATTTGTTCGATAAGTGGTGTCGAAGGTTACTACATCCCCAAAGTCCACATACTCAGCACGTTGACTCGCATGGCTCCCGAACACATTTTGTATGACATTGTTCTCGCCCACTTGAATGTCGTAATAGAAGCATTCATTTTGTGCTATCATTTCCTTGAAGAACTCTAGCAGTTTTGGAATATCATTTTTCTCTCATCTCTCGCTGCTGCAGCCCTCCTGAAAAATGTGTACACTTGATTTTAGAAAACCTAATCATGCAGCTATTTTCGGTTCAGCAATAATTTTTAATATTCAGAATGTTACCTATTTTTTAGGTCCATCCCGGTGAAACTAATATTATGCCGCCCACCGTACATATCTGACAGCAAGTTAACTGTACAATCTGGAGGAACGTTGTTTTGGTGTCACTGATCAACCATCTCCATGATCACCGGATCCTTTTTCTTATGTGCTCTCATGTACTGCACTGACACATCGGATGGTGTCAATAGATGATTGTGCTCCAATCTTATCCTATCGAAAAACTAGTATCCCTTTGTCGGTACCCTAAAAACCGTACACCCCCTGAGATTACAAAGATCTCAAGGGAAGGACGACTACGCGAGTTGAATACCCTCGGAGGCCAACTTGTCAGACATGACCGGACCAGCTTTTCCAACATGGTTAATCCCTAGGTCGCCACGTGTACTACCGAACCGGAGCTACCGCCCACAAGGGGGAAGCACCGAACTGAGTACCGAAATGACACCTCCGGACCTAACCCCTGACCGAGAGAAGCTCCGGACCTGACACGTGTCAAGTAGTCCCGGAGCTTCCTGCTTCCCGCAGCAAGCTCCGGAGCTGCCACATGTCTAAACATCGGAGCAAGCCGCCTCTAACCTCCGAGAGACCTTGTAACTGCTCGGGATCTTCAAAGGAGAGCCAAGGATTTCAAGACCTGTTTAAATGTCATTAATGCCATAGTAATGACACTTAAACGGACGATCTTAACGCCTGTAACGGCACTGTCGAAGCCCGTTATAGGATCATTAACAACAATTAATCGTGTATCAATACTAGTAACCGCCAGGGCCACATGTCGGGCCAGGTAGCTTGTAACGGCATGTCTTTGTACTATAAAAGGACAAGCCGACGATACACAGGAGGAGGGGGACACGGACGGTAGATCATACGTGATAAGCCAATACAACATCAACATCCCCGTGGAGTAGGGTGTTACGCTCAGGCGGCCCGAACCACGTAAATCCTAGTGTCTCCAGTGTTAAACCGCAATTCACCTTCTTGAGTCACCGCGCGCCCACACCGAACTACGAACTCCTTCGACACTTTAGCTGTGTCAGGAGATCTGCTGACTCCAACAGTCGACAGTTGGCGCGCCAGGAAGGGGGGCTCCTCAGATTTTCGAGAATGGTGAACTCCGCGGCTGGATCATCCAATGGCCAACCTGCTGTTCAAGCTGTTGAGGGCAATCCCTCCAACAGGCAGCCACCAGCAGGAGCCACTCTCCCACCACCACCGTCTTCTCCGGCGAATCGTGCTGGACAACGTGATGGTGCTCCGGCGTCACTGACTGCGTCAGCAAGTCATGACAACCCGGAACATGCGCTCCATGCAGCGCATGCTCTTCTCCAACGACCACCACCTCCGGACGCATCTCGAGATGCAATGGAGCAGTGGAGGGCCGATGTGGAGCATTTGGTCGCAGCAGCAGCCGAACGCCTCAACAACCAAGGACCTCCTCCTTCCGGACGAGCCCGTCGCAGCGGCGGACTTTGTCTGGGAGACTTGGTCTGCACGTCTCCAGCAATAGGAGACGTTCTGCGTCACAGCAGGTGACATCGTTGCCCTCCGGGGCACGACGTACCCATACGGTATCTAGGCTTTCAACTCATGACCTCCAGGCGGAGTTGGATCGCCGATACCGCCAACAGGATGGTTGTGTCCACATCGAGCGTGCTCGTGAAAGACGGGAAGCTCAGGACCTTTCTACTCTGGAAGGAGTAGGAGGAGGCTGTTCAGCCCTAGCCATGCACCTGCGCATGGTTAGATGGCCACAGAAGTTCCGGCCACACCTGCCGGAAAAATTCGACGGGACTGTCAATCCCGCTGAATTCCTTCACATATACTCCACTGCAATCTTGGCAGCTGGAGGAAACGAGGCTGTAATGGCCAACTACTTTCCAGTGGCCTTAACCGGGACTGCCAGGTCCTGGTTTATGAGCCTTCCACCCAACTCTATCAACAGTTGGGAAGAGTTGTGCCGTCAGTTCACTGCCAACTTCGGGAGTTCATACACCCGACCAGGCACTGAACTGGATCTTTTTGCGGTCGTGCAAAAAGGGGGAGAATCTTTGCGGTCCTTCATCCAGAGGTTCTCTCAGGTACGCAACACAATCCCTTCTATCTCAAGCGCTTCTGTCATTGTGGCATTCAGACAGGGCGTACGGGACAAGAAGATGTTGGAGAAGCTGGCGATCAAAGAGATCACCAGCATCACGGAACTCTTCAGCCTGGCAGACAAATGTGCCAGAGCTGCGGAGGGCCGTGAAATGCACTCCAAACCAGCCTCGGAGGATCACAAGAAATCCTCTAAAGAAGAAGTTGCTACCTCCAAGGGTGGCAAGAAGAAAAAGAAGACCCACGGCAAGAAGAAGCCGTCGGCCGGCACATCCAACGTTGCAGCTACTGCAACTCCTGGTGGCCGGGGGCCACGCCCCGAGAAGCGACCTCGACCGTCTCCCGAAGATGGTGGCAAACCCAAAGTGTGGTGTCCCATTCACAAAACGGGCAGCCACGGTTTGGAAGAATGCCGGGAGGTCCAAAACCTTGCTGAGCGCTACAGCAAGCGCCGGGAAGGATCTCCTTTCCGACAGAGGGAAGGAAAACAGAAGGTCGACGAAGCTCCGGCTGAAGAGGAGTTAGGGTTTAAGGATCCCAAAAAGGTCCTGAAGGCCGTCTATACCTCCGTCGACAACGACTCTGACGTCTCTGACAACGAGCGTCGGAAAACCATGAACACCATTTTTGGTGGGTCATGGGACATCACCTCCCGTCGCGTCATTAAGACTATGCGGCGGGATATGGCCGCTGTAGCTCCTACAGCTAGACCGGAGCCACATCGAAAGTGGATGGACATATCCATCACTTTTGATGCTTCGGACTGTCCTCGAAGCATGGTCGGAGCTGGACAGTTACCTTTGATGGTATCTCCTACCATTAATAACATCCAGCTCCATCATGTTATGGTGGACGGAGGTTCGGGGCTGAACCTCATAAGCTTTGAAGCTTTTACCAAGCTTCAGCTCCGACCTTCGGATCTCCAGCCCTCTCGACCTTTCTCCGGAGTAGGTCCGGGGGCCATTACTCCACTCGGAGCTATAACTCTCCCCGTTACCTTCGGGACACGGGAGAAGTATCGCACCGAGAAGTTGGTCTTCGACGTCGCTCAGATCAACTTACCATTCAACGCCATCTTGGGTAGACCTGCCTTATACAAATTTATGGCAGCTGCTCATTATGGATACTTGGTGTTGAAGATGCCAACACTAGTAGGCGTTCTCCGGATCCGCGGAGATCGCACCGCCGGGGTAACTGCTCTGGAGGAGCTCCATGCATTAACCACGGCGCAAGAGGAGGACTCCAGACAGGAGCAAGCTCCAAAACCCACGAGCATTCGTCAACGGGGCTCAACCTCTGCACCACGTGTGCAGCCAAGCGGCGACACCGACATTCCTGTCAAGGTCGTCCAAATTGGTTCCGATGCCGCTCAAACCACCCGCATATCGGGAGGGTTGAACGACAAATAGGAACTCGCGCTCATCACTTTCCTCTGGGCTAATGTTGACGTGTTTGCCTGGCAACCGTCACAAATGCCTGGGATCCCTAGGGAAGTGATTGAGCACAATCTGAAGATTTACCCCGATGCTCGGCCTGTGCATCAGAAGCCTCGGAAGCAATCCGTAGAGTGACAGAACTTCATCTGACAAGAAGTGAAGAAGTTGCTCGAAGCCGGATTCATCCGAGAAGTCTTCCATCCAAAATGGCTGGCAAACCCAGTCGTTGTGCCCAAGGCCGGCGGGAAGCTTTGGATGTGCATCGACTACAGCACACTGAATAAGGCATGTCCAAAAGATCCATTTCCACTACCTAGAATAGATCAGATAGTGGATTCCACCTCTGGGTGTGAGTTAATGTGTTTCCTAGACGCATATTCTGGGTATCATCAAATCAGGATGTCTAGGGAGGATGAAGAGCATACTTCCTTCATCACAGTAGATGGATTGTATTGTTACACAGCCATGCCATTTGGTCTCAACAATGCAGCTTCAACTTTTGTACGAGCTATGTACAAAACTTTTGAAGAACTCATCAGAGATATAGTGGAAGTGTACGTCGATGACATCGTGGTCAAGGTCAAGAATAAGGAGTCCCTCTTGGACACCTTGCAGGCTGTCTTCGACAAGCTGCGGGCCACCCGCACGAAGCTAAACCCAGACAAGTGTGTCTTCGGGGTTAGCTCCGGAAAACTTCTGGGGTTCCTGGTAAGTCACCGGGGCATAGAAGCTAATCCGGCGAAGATAAAAGCCATTGAAGAGATGCGGCCACCAACCCGCATCAAAGACGTCCAAAAGTTAACTGGGTGTCTAGCTGCCCTCAGTCGGTTCATATCAAGACTGGCGGAACGGGCGCTCCCCTTCTTCAAGTTGTTGAGAAAGTCTGGACCATTCCAATGGTCCGAAGAAGCAGAGAAGGCATTCCAGGAGCTGAAACAGTTCCTCACTACCCTACCAATTCTGGTAGCTCCAAACCCTGGTGAGCCCTTGCTACTTTACATTTCAGCTACTGACGAGGTTGTCAGTATGGTTCTGGTTGCGGAGAGACCAGAACTATCCCATAATCAGGAATCTAGACCCCTTCGGGAGGGTCCGGGGGTCCCTGAAAGTGAGTCTGGGTCCCAGCTCCCAGACTCAAATCCACAAGAAGTCACTTCAGAAGACTCAGACCCCTCCGAGAGGGTCCAAGTCATTTCTGAAGAAGCTCCAGGTTCCTCCAGCCAGAACCCGGAGGTCCCTGAAGAGAATCTGGACTCCTCCGACAGGATCCGGATCAATAGAGAGGAAGCTCCGGACCCCTCCGGGAGGGTCCGGACCATTCAACGTCTGGTATACTTCATTAGTGAAGTATTACATGATGCCAAGACTCGATACCTAGAGGTGCATAAGCTGCTTTATGCAGTTCTTATTGCCTCTAGGAAGCTCCGACACTACTTCCAAGCTCACAAAGTCTCGGTGGTGACCTCTTATCCACTTCGAGCGATCCTGCATAATCCCAATTCAACTGGGAATATTGCAAAGTGGGCAGCGGAATTGGCTGAATTCGATCTCGAATTTATTTCAAGACAAGCAATCAAGAGTCAAGCGTTGGCAGATTTCGTGGCGGAATGGACTCCCTCTCCATCAAACCCTGGGGGCCCCAGCAAGCAGAAGACGGAACATCAAGTTCCAACCTTCACCGAGCCTCATTGGACTCTTTACTTCGATGGCTCCATGCAGAAGCAGGGGGCCGGTGCTGGAATCCTTCTCCTTGCACCGACTGGGGAGAAGGTAAAATACATGGTACACCTTGACTTCAAGGCAACCAACAACATGGCGGAGTATGAAGCACTCATCTGCGGGCTAAAGGTGGCACTGTCATACGGTGTCAAGCAACTGCTGGTCAAAGGAGATTCACAGCTCATCATCAAGCAGGTGAAGGGTGAATGCTCCTGCAATAATCTCCAGCTAGCTGCTTACCTCCTTGAAGTCTAGAGGCTTCAGAAGGACTTTGAAGTCCTAGACCTCAACCATGTTCAGCATGCCCACAACGCTGAAGCTGACGAACTCTCGACCAAAGCGTCAACCGGAGCTCCAGCTCCTGACGGAATCTTTGTCCGGAGGTTGTCAAAACCCACAGTTCAGCCTGCCGAACTGAACGAAGGGGGCGAGATCAGCATCCCGAAGCTGACGGTCCCGATGGCCCTATTACCATGGCATCCATCAAGGGTCGTAGGTGCTGCCGGAAGCTCCGAGCAACCCAGCACACAAGACTCAAATGCTCAAGTCAGTTCCGATGCATGGATCTCGGAGATCCGGAACTACTTGAAAGACAACATCCTTCCTGACGATGATGTATCTGCTGACCGAGTAGTCAGATTGGCTAAAAGATACACACTGGTAGAAGGGGATCTCTACCGACGCGGTGCCAACGGCATCCTAATGCGGTGCATCACAAGGGAAGAAGGCTGCGAGCTTCTCGCAGAAATCCATGGAGGCGAGTGTGGGAACCACGCATCTTCCCGCACGCTGGTCGGAAAAGCCTTCCGGCATGGCTTCTACTGGCCTACTGCGCTCCAGGATGCCACTGAGCTGGTAAAGAAATGCGAAGCATGCCAATTTCATGCAAGGCAAATTCATACACCCGCTCAGCCCTTACAAATGATACCTCCTACATGGCCCTTCGCTGTGTGGGGGATGGACATCTTGGGACCCTTCCCAAGAGCCGTCGGAGGTTACAAGTTCCTGTACGTCGCCATCGACAAGTTCACCAAGTGGCCGGAAGCAACTCCAGTTGTGACGATCAACAAGCAATCTGCTATCAACTTTCTGCAATCCATTGTAAGCAGATTTGGAGTCCCAAACAAGATCATCACTAATAATGGGACTCAATTCACAAGCTCCACATTCCAAGGTTATTGCAAAGACCTCGGCATACAGGTTTGCTACGCTTCCGTAGCTCATCCCGCCAGCAATGGCCAAGCTGAGAGAGCAAATGCAGAAATCCTTAAAGGACTCAAAACGCGCACCTATGAGCATTTGAAAAAGCACGGAGCCAATTGGATCGAAGAGCTTCCGCCCACTCTATGGGCCAACAGGACTTCTCCAAACCGGTTAACCGGAGAAACACCCTTCTTTCTGGTGTACGGAGCTGAAGTAATCCTTCCTCCGGAAATCACCATGGGTTCGCTCCGAGTCCGGACCTTCGACGAAGCTGCACAGGACCAGCTCCAGCGTGAAGACCTAGACCTCCTCGAGGAGGGAAGGTGCCATGCAGCTGTTCCGAATGCCAGATATCGTCAGGCTCTACGGCGTTATCACCAGCGGCATGTACACAACCGACAGCTCGAGGAAGGCGATCTGGTGCTACGGAGAATACTATCCAGAGAAGGGCTAAACAAACTTTCCCCCAGATGGGAGGGGCCCTTCCGAGTGATCAAAGTATCCCGTCCCGGAAGCGTTCGCTTGGCTACTGAGGATGGGACACCTCTCCCAAATCCTTGGAACATCGAGCACCTCCGTAAGTTCTACACTTAATTCCACGGAGGTGTGTCTTGAGTAACTTGAGATGTATGTTATAGAGTCATTGTACAGAGTCGGGTAGTTCCTCTGGGAGAGCAGCCGGACCTTTTCCGAAAGGTCTGTAAAGCTCAAGCAGCACTTGTTACAGTCCCCGGACTAAAAGCGTGGCTAACTACCCTGGGTCAAACGAGAAACCAAGCACACTTGGCCTGGTCCCGTACCCTAAGAATGTACTTGTTTCCCCTGTACCCCGGACCTATAATGAAAGACATCTTCATGTGAAATAGACTCCACGTGCATTCATTTTGTGCAGGCTCGATATTTTTATTTTTCTCTTTCTTGTCTATAACAAAAACGTGTAATTCTTAAGAAATTTTAGTTTGATCGGTTTATATACGACTCGAGTTGAATTGTCAGAACTCTTGGATTTAAATATCGTTTATGGCCAACTCGCCTGAAAGCCGCCAAGCCAATCTAGGGCCGGAGTGTGCTATCGACTTAGCCTGGTCAAGCACCCTAAGTACGCCACTCTACCTACACCCCGGCAGGCCAAAGTAAGGCGGGTCCGTGGACAGTTGGATCTAAGAGAAAAGACAACGCTTCCAGTTGTATTTAAAATCGCGTTCAACTTAAAATTTACTTTAGAATCGTAAGCCGCGATGAAATTATAGACAAGGAACAAATTTTATCGTTTTTCTTGGCTTAAGTGTGCAGGAAAAACAAAATATACGTTGATGGAGAAAAGCCGGAGCTAACCAAGCTCCGACCCCCTTAAGGGGGTCTACCATCGGCGCTGAGTAAAAGATGGTGAGAAGACCCCGTACATGGAGTCCGTTGCCAACTTACCAAGTGTTGCTAAAGGTCATTGCCGAAGCTACTAAGCTCCGACACCTTGGAGTACTAACTATCGACGCCCTACGTGTTGATAGAAGCTATTGTTGGAGCTACTAACCTCTAGCGATGGACAGTACCGGAGCTTCTAAGCTCCGACAACTTCAAGGGACCTTCACTATCAAAGACTTCGGAACCAAATTCTACAAGTTCGAAGCAAATTCGTCTTAAACAAAACTCAGTATCCTTTTGGTACATGTTCACAATCAAATTGTGTACATCTACCAGGGGGCCAAGAGAAGATAAAGATGTTGAAGACAAAAAATGAAATTCGCAAAAAATTGGGGATTTCATTTATCTGGAGATAGGAGATTACATCTGGAGACAAGGGAGTACAAAATTGAGGAAGAAGAGAAAATACAAGAGGGAGCTAAAGAGATGATCCTAGACCCTATGGAAGAACTCGGCGACCTTCTGGGCGACCTCCGATACGCTGGCTCGGGTAGCTTCGCCTTCTCCTTCGACGGGGCCTTCAAGCACCAGGTCCAGAGGAAATTGAGTGTTCCGGCTGGTGTAGCACGTCAACACGTATTCTGTGACGTTCCTCGCCAGGGATTGCCCCTCGACCTCCAGTTGGTCCGCGATGACGTCGCCCACCTTGGAGAGCTTGCTGCCTGCTGCGCTCAACGCTTGCAGCGCGAGGTCCGGCTCCGGCTCCGGATCATCCGGGCGCACGGGGCTGAAACCCATCGGCGTCAGCGCATCGTTGGCCTTACCCAGGAACTCCCAAATCTGCAGGGAGTCCACTTTCCTCAGTCTCTTCACTTCTTCCAAGGATCTCTTGGCCGCCGTCAGTTCGGAATTCTCACGGGCGAGGCGCTCAACTTCTTTGGTGTTTTGCTGAATCTTTGCAGCAACCCGCCTCTCAAGTCTTCCGAGCTCCTCCTCTCGGAGGTGGATCTTGTTCCGACAGTCGACCAGGTCTTTCTCCCTAGCCTCCACTTTCTTCTCCCGGGCAACAAGGGCACACTCGTATTCGTAGAGTTCCTGCCCTCGCACCCAGGTCTTCTCCTCTTCCTCGAGGCAGCGCTCTTCCAACTTCTTAGTGCGCTCCTCGAGACCCTTGTTCGCCAGAGCTGTTTTCTCGGCGAGCTCCTCTTCCCTTCTCAGGATGTCATCCCGCAGCTCCAAGAGTTTTTGCTCTTCGTCTTCGAGCCGTCTCTCCCTCCCTTCGAGTGCCTCTCGGCGCTTGATGAGAGCTGCGTTGATGGCTTCAAGCTGCTCGAACCGAGCATTGGCCGCGTCATTGGCAGCCTTGGCCTGATCATGGAACTCTCGAGAATGAGCGTCGAGGGCATGGGTCATGTTCTCCCTCTCATCCAGCAGCTTCTCCCAACACTCCAGGCGGATCTTCTCCCACTTGATCCACTCCTTGTCATCTGCATGCCTCGACTGCGCCAGCTTAGTCTCGAAGTGGAGCCGATTACGCCACCGCCTAAGGGTTTGGCGCTCCTCTTCAAGAGCCTTGCAGTCGTGGAAGAAGGCCAGTTGGACCTGATGTAGACTGGAGCAGGCGTTGTCGATAGACATCGACAGCGGGATGGGCTCCGGACCTGCTGGGGTCTCCTCCGCTGGTTCCAGCGGGTCTTCACGTACAAAAATTGGGTCCCACTCTACGAGAGCGGAACCCTGAGCTTCCAAAGCGCTAGGGCCTTCCTCCGGGATGGCCTCAGTCGCCATCGAAGAAGGCCCCGCCGCCAAGTCTTCATTCGCCCCCTCAGGCAGGGGGCCGGCGACTTCGTTTAGGCACTCTGGATCTGCCACAGGTACCATCGATGTCGTCGCCCTCGGAGCAGGAGCTACTGTTGGCTCCGATCGTGGCACCTCTTCTGAGGGAGACCCGAGCTCCCTCGCCTCTTCAACCGCCGGCTCTGCGACCGGTGCTCCAACAACAACCGGCTCAGCGACCGGTGCATCGGAGGTAACCGACTCAACTGTCAGAACTACCTCAACTTCCGGCTCGCACGCCGGAGCTTCAATCACCTCCGGTTCAATCGCCGGGGCTTCAACGAGTTCCGGCTCTGAGACCGGGACTATCACTTCTTCCGGCTCTGCAGCCGGAGCTTCCATTACTGCAGCACAAGGACCCGGAGCTTCAATCTCCGAGACAAGTGCCGCCGGCATGTCTTCACTCCTGTGGTCCGGTGCTACCACAGGAAGTTCTGGGGACGAGTCAAGGTTCATGACCACGACAGCCGGCGCCGGAGCTGTCGCAGCCTCAGCCACCATTTGGGGCGGAGCCGGGACAGGAGCGGAAGCTCCCACGGCCTCAGAAACCGTGGCCGAGGGTGGAGCTTCACCCCCTTTCTTAGGGACGCTGCAGAGGATGGATAAAGAGAATTAAAAAACAATCACTACAACTAAAAAGTTAACTAGGGTAAACATCAAAAATTACCTTGGAAGGCTCCCGCACCAGCTTGCGCGGAACCTTTTTCCCGGACATTCCGGGCTGGCCAGGGTCGGCGTAGGAGCTCTAGGAGGCCCCCCAAAACTCGCCGCAGCCACGGGAGATTCCCGAGTTGAGTCTCTCCTCGATCGGGAGGAACCCCTGGACCTGGAGACTCCAACCGCCCCGGGGGCCGGAGTCGTACACCCGGAGCTAGCACCACCGGAGGGCTCTACCACTGAGGCGGAAGCGCTTCGGGAGGATCCCACTGCAGGAACAGTCTCGTTCCGGGAGGACCCCACCACGGGGACAGTCGCCACGGCACCAGAAGATCTTCCCCCTTGTGGAGAAGGAGCCAAGGTAGAAGCAGCGGGCATGACGGACCTTCCGTCGACATGCCGCAGCTTCCTCTTCCGACTCTCCGGCTCCTCCGCCAGCTCCTTGCCCTTGCCGATGACTTCAACCCTCGGCTGTGGAGCAGGGACTGAGCCATCTTCGGGCACCCCAGGGATCGCCACCCGGGTGGTTGGTCTCCTCTCGACGACGCCAAGGTCGTCAAGCGCAGTCATCTTCCGCCGGAGCTCTCTGCTGAACTCCACTTCCACGTTCAGAGGGAGAAAGGCCGGCGGCAGAGTCAAGTAATCTCCGTCGACGTCGATGTCGTGCTGGAATTTCTTGAGGTGGAACTCCAGGGTCTTCCCCACCATGTCGGACTTCAACCCGGTTTCAACCCGGTCCTCATCCATCACGCTGGTTAGGGCCCAGGCGAGCTTCTCCCTCCTCTTCAGCGGCGCCCACCTGTTGGTCAGGAAGTTGCAGAACACCGCCTAGGGAGTCAATCCTCCCTCCACACATCGGCGGATCCTGGTCAGGACAGGGTCGAAAACTTCCGCCAGCACCGAGACTTCACTCCATATCGACGTGTCGATGCCGGGCAGACTGTCTGGCAGTTCCAACCGCTCATGCTCTTCCACCCTGACGACAATCCAATCTTTCTTCCAGTCATCCCACTTCTCGGAAGGGAACGACCGGAGGTACTTGAACGGGCACTTCTTGCGCTTCACGAAGTAGTAGAAGCCAAGATACTCGTTGCTCCGGCCGGTGGTGTGAACGGTGAAGAAGGTTCGAAAGAGCTCGATGCAGGGGGGGATGCCCACCCACATCTCGCAGAAGTGGACAAAGATGGACACAAGGAGAATGGAGTGGGGACCAAGGTGGTATAGCTGCAGACCATAGAAGTCTAGCAGCATCAAGAAGAAAGAAGAAAATGGTGGGATCAGTCCCACCATGGCGTACGAAGAAAAGTACACCATCTTGCCAGCGCGCTCCTTCTCAAAGGGGAGCTCTCCGCCGGCACGGACCGAGCGGCTGAAGAAGTCCGAGGACCACCCCATAAGGGCCCGGACCTTCTTCAAATCGTTGTCGGTCTTCAGGCGACTCTCGCGCAGACCCAACTCCATCGCAGCACAGCTAGGCAAGAGAGGAAGAGCAAAGTACGAGTCGGGAGTTTGAGAGCAAGATCAGATGGGAGGTGTAAAGAACTCCCGACGGTACGCCCTTTCCTTCTTAAGTAAGCCCTCGCAACGCTTGGATGGAAATCGCAGGGGAGTCGAAAATACTACTCAAGAGTTCAATTCAGTCGATGACAAGGGGGCCCGGGACCACCCCGACGATCAAGTCGGGATTCTCACCCAGGCGAACGGTTGTCATCACGAGGCGGGAAACCCAAAGGCGGCGGCCTAACAAGGCGCGCGGAACCGATACGGTTTTCGTATCGGAAACCGGCGACCTTCAATTGCGTGAGATCCGCACGCCAAAGATCTTATCTGCCGCCTGAGGTGTGCCACGCGTTGGGATTTAACTGTAAAATCCTGTCAACGGCACCTCCGAAGACCTTTGAAGACCCAGTTCAAGAGTCGCAAATGTGGACCCACCTCTGATAGAACGACTTCACCCCGGTGACCTTCCTCGGAGGTAGGTCCAGGGGTTCACTGTCGGTACCCTAAAAACCGTACACCCCCTGAGATTACAAAGATCTCAGGGGAAGGACGACTACTCGAGTTGAATACCCTCGGTGGCCCACTTGTCAGACATGACCGGACCAGCTTTTCCAACATGGTTAATCCCTAGGTCGCCACGTGTACTACCGAACCGGAGCTACCGCCCACAAGGGGGAAGCACCGGACTGAGTACCGAAACGACACCTCCGGACCTAACCCCTGACCGAGAGAAGCTCCGGACCTGACATGTGTCAAGTAGCCCCGAAGCTTCCTGCTTCCCGCAGCAAGCTCCGGAGCTGCCACATGTCTAAACATCGATGCAAGCCGCCTCTAACCTCCGGGAGACCTTGTAACTGCTCCGGATCTTCAAAGGAGAGCCAAGGATTTCAAGACCTGTTTAAATGTCATTAATGCCATATTAATGACACTTAAACGGACGATCTTAACGCCTGTAACGGCACTGTCGAAGCCCGTTACAGGATCATTAACAACAATTAATCGTGTATCAATACTAGTAACCGCCAGGGCCACATGTCGGGCCAGGTAGCTTGTAACGGCATGTCTTTGTACTATAAAAGGACAGGCCGATGATACACAGGAGGAGGGGGACACGGACGGTAGATCATACGTGATAAGCCAATACAACATCAACATCCCCGTGGAGTAGGGTGTTACGCTCAGGCGGCCCGAACCACGTAAATCCTAGTGTCTCCAGTGTTAAATCGCAATTCACCTTCTTGAGTCTCCGCGCGCCCACACCGAACTAAGAACTCCTTCGACACTTTAGCTGTGTCAGGAGATCTGCCGACTCCAACAGTCGACACCCTTATTTTTCATCCATTTAGCCTTAACAAACGCCGTGCAATTATTCCTCTTTAATGTATTTTCCATTTTCCTTTCTTTCCCTTGTAGTACTCCCATTTGCCTTGCTTGTTGCATGAAAACACTTTGATCGTTGGATGTGACTTTGTTATACGTACATCAAGTCTGGCCATTCTTGCGTAGAAGTTGTAGAAACTATTTGCTTCTTCATTGGTCTCAAATCTTTGTTCTCCACTAGGTACTATTTCTGCATGCATTGTCGGATCCTATAAGCCATGAAAAAATATATTAGTTTCTTTCATTACTATTAGTTTCAGTTCAGAACAGAGGTACAGTGCAAGCTTAACCAGATTGGCTCATTCACGAATTAACGTTCGCTAATGGTGAGGGCAGTAGTAATATCTTTCGCATTTCTAGATTCAGAGCCCCCCTAACTCAAAGCTTAATCAACAACAGCTAAACTACCATATTACAAACCGGAATTGTATAAGGAAGGATAGCTACTTTCCTCAGGTGATCTGATGAATCTGTTAATCCAGATCAAATAATTTATAGGTCGTCTAGTGATTGCAGAGCTGAATCAGTAAATTTTGAGTCCAATATCGTGCTATCTAAAAGGCATCCCTTGTTCTTTCCATCTTGTCTATCTCGAATGAAATATTTGCTATATAAAATTAGGTTAGTTTCTTGCATTACTATCTTACATTTTTAAAATTGGTACAACTGTATATATCCAACCCCTAATATAATTTCACTCAATTCTAGTATAAGTTTCACTTTGCAGAATAACAAAATTAAGTAGTTTGTGTTCTTTCGTGATAGTATTTTCTTTCTGGATCTGGTGTCAACACGGCAGTAGGTGATATTGTTGTCGGGGTGTCATTGTGTACCGTATTAGCGTTCCTTCTGCGCTTTCATTTCCACTTGATCCCGTAGCTGTACGAATGATTGAATTTGATGGTACAGTGATGAGAACTATGCCCATTCTTGATGATTCCACACTTGATGTTATCATTGTTGTTGGCATCGAGAACACTAATGGAGTTGTTATTTGGATCTGCATAACAGATGCATCTTTCCATTTTCCCGTGCTTTCTATGTTGTCGTCCCTTGATTCTGTCGCCATGTCTGCAACACAACACTATGTGTTAATTATTTCCCATGTTTACTGAATACCAGATAGTAATAACCCAAATGGAATCATACAATGCCTTTCCTCTTATATACAAATTTATCCCTACGCAGATGTATTAATTCTTCCCATATCATATGGTTTTCGTCAATTACAGAAGCAATTTATAATCTAATCAGTGAATAACAAAACCTTTACATGATCCAGCATGCAAAATACAAAACTATACCAATACGTGCTAACTAATGTGCTACTTTATCACAAATAAAAAACAGAAATAAAATATTAGTTGTGCCTGGCTACGGTGGTTTCTACTCAAGCATTTGTACGACAACACATCACGTCCGGTTTGTACAAGTATTTATATTATCGGTACTTGATTTGTTTTCGTGTCGGTAAACTTCTACATATCAACCCAAAGACAATTCTTACTACCCATATTGTCGTAAATGAATTTTTTTCCACATCTTACTCTACTGCAGAACTTAATCATTTATATATAATTTTCTACTAAACCAATATAAGGCAGAACGATTAATAACGGACTAGTATCAGAATATAATGGTGTGCCGTGATATATGCCTGTTTTTGATGATACACCACCGTATGTTTCCTTTGTTGTTGGCGCGTAGAACATCGATGGAGTTCATATTACAATCTGCATAACAGATGCATCCTTCCATTTGCCCATGTCTTCACTGTTGTCATTCCTTGACTCATTTGTTGCCATAACTGCAACATAACAAATTTTGTCCCGCTTACCAATTAATATTGCATATCAGATAGTAATATCTCAATTAATTTATACAATGGCTTTCAACTTATAAACAATTTTATGCTTCAGCAGATGTATTAAATCTTCCTATAATTTTTGGTTCCCATCAAAGATAGCAGTATTATTAACTGCTGTTTCTAATAAGAACCAACAGCAACACTTTAATAAGAACCAACATCAAAAGTAATCCTCATTAGGTCTACATTTTCAACTACTGCTTTTGGTTCATTAATGCAAGCACTTATCAACGTATACCTTGCACTTACAGCGTTCACTGTCATTTTCTCTTGACTTGAATGATCCGCTATTATGTGACACCATCTCCTTATTTAAAAAACAGAAGCAGAAACTTTTGTTCAACATATCGCACAGAAAATGCCAACCAAACTTCATAGCACACAAAACATAATATTTACTTGTATTGTCCTTAACAAGAACTATTAATCAATTGCATTAATTGTCAAACTTCAGATATCATTACAGTATCATATTTAATCATAACGAGAATGAAATACTCCTAGACATGTGTACCCTATTATTAGCAGGCAAATCATCAGATCCTATTCTCAAGTGCAGGAGGTACCGGATGGAATATAATAATCACATATGAACTGGCAGGAGTTTTACGGGTGACAGGTGGGGCACGAACTCACCTGGGGATGGATGGCGGGGCGTCCGTCGGGGTCGTAGACATTTGTCGCGTCTGGGATGCCAGGCAGCGGGGTTGCCAGAGGCTGGCTCGCCGTAGTCGTCTATGGCATCGTAGAGACTGTAGATTTTTTGTTCGTTAGCTTCAGCAGTTGATAGCCGACTCGTCGTTCGCCCGATCGGTCCTGTAGTCGATCTTCCCTGTTGCCGCGCGCCCGAGGAACAGGATGAAGTCGATCGTACCTCGCTGCCGTGTTGGCTTTGCCCCTATGGTTGGATCTCGTCCCTACGACGTTCTGTGCGGCTGCGGTTGTTTGAGTGCTAGCACCCGGTTCGGCTTTGGTGGTTGCTCCTTCGAAGACGTGCAAGGTTGTTCATTTGAAGACGTGCGTCCGCTCGCGCCTTTCTGTTCGTCCCGGCTGCAGAGCCGTCCGATGCTGCTTGTACGGATACATACCAGCCCTTGGATCTGGCCACAGAATCATTATTCTAAAGTTTGCTACAAAATATACCTGCCCACCAGCCCTTGGATCTGGCCACAGAATCATTATTCTACAGTTAGCTACAAAATATACCTGCCCTTGGGCAGGTATATTTTGTAGCAAACTTTAGAATAATGATTATGTGGCCAGATCCAAGGGCTGGTATGTATCCGTACAAGCAGCATCGGACGGCTCTGCAGCCGGGACGAACAGAAAGGCGCGAGCGGACGCACGTCTTCAAATGAACAACCTTGCACGTCTTCGAAGGAGCAACCACCAAAGCCGAACCAAACAGGCATATATCACGGCACACCATTATATTCTGATACTAGTCCGTTATTAATCGTTCTGCCTTATATTGGTTTAGTAGAAAATTATATATAAATGATTAAGTTCTGCAGTAGAGTAAGATGTGGAAAAAAAATCATTTACGACAATATGGGTAGTAAGAATTGTCTTTGGGTTGATATGTAGAAGTTTACCGACACGAAAACAAATCAAGTACCGATAATATAAATACTTGTACAAACCGGACGTGATGTGTTGTCGTACAAATGCTTGAGTAGAAACCACCGTAGCCAGGCACAACTAATATTTTATTTCTGTTTTTTATTTGTGATAAAGTAGCACATTAGTTAGCACGTATTGGTATAGTTTTGTATTTTGCATGCTGGATCATGTAAAGGTTTTGTTATTCACTGATTAGATTATAAATTGCTTCTGTAATTGACGAAAACCATATGATATGGGAAGAATTAATACATCTGCGTAGGGATAAATTTGTATATAAGAGGAAAGGCATTGTATGATTCCATTTGGGTTATTACTATCTGGTATTCAGTAAACATGGGAAATAATTAACACATAGTGTTGTGTTGCAGACATGGCGACAGAATCAAGGGACGACAACATAGAAAGCACGGGAAAATGGAAAGATGCATCTGTTATGCAGATCCAAATAACAACTCCATTAGTGTTCTCGATGCCAACAACAATGATAACATCAAGTGTGGAATCATCAAGAATGGGCATAGTTCTCATCACTGTACCATCAAATTCAATCATTCGTACAGCTACGGGATCAAGTGGAAATGAAAGCGCAGAAGGAACGCTAATACGGTACACAATGACACCCCGACAACAATATCACCTACTGCCGTGTTGACACCAGATCCAGAAAGAAAATACTATCACGAAAGAACACAAACTACTTAATTTTGTTATTCTGCAAAGTGAAACTTATACTAGAATTGAGTGAAATTATATTAGGGGTTGGATATATACAGTTGTACCAATTTTAAAAATGTAAGATAGTAATGCAAGAAACTAACCTAATTTTATATAGCAAATATTTCATTCGAGATAGACAAGATGGAAAGAACAAGGGATGCCTTTTAGATAGCACGATATTGGACTCAAAATTTACTGATTCAGCTCTGCAATCACTAGACGACCTATAAATTATTTGATCTGGATTAACAGATTCATCAGATCACCTGAGGAAAGTAGCTATCCATCCTTATACAATTCCGGTTTGTAATATGGTAGTTTAGCTGTTGTTGATTAAGCTTTGAGTTAGGGGGGCTCTGAATCTAGAAATGCGAAAGATATTACTACTGCCCTCACCATTAGCGAACGTTAATTCGTGAATGAGCCAATCTGGTTAAGCTTGCACTGTACCTCTGTTCTGAACTGAAACTAATAGTAATAAAAGAAACTAATATATTTTTTCATGGCTTATAGGATCCGACAATGCATGCAGAAATAGTACCTAGTGGAGAACAAAGATTTGAGACCAATGAAGAAGCAAATAGTTTCTACAACTTCTACGCAAGAATGGCCAGACTTGATGTACGTATAACAAAGTCACATCCAACGATCAAAGTGTTTTCATGCAACAAGCAAGGCAAATGGGAGTACTACAAGGGAAAGAAAGGAAAATGGAAAATACATTAAAGAGGAATAATTGCACGGCGTTTGTTAAGGCTAAATGGATGAAAAATAAGGGTGTCGACTGTTGGAGTCGGCAGATCTCCTGACACAGCTAAAGTGTCGAAGGAGTTCTTAGTTCGGTGTGGGCGCGCGGAGACTCAAGAAGGTGAATTGCGATTTAACACTGGAGACACTAGGATTTACGTGGTTCGGGCCGCCTAAGCATAACACCCTACTCCACGGGGATGTTGATGTTGTATTGGCTTATCACGTATGATCTACCGTCCGTGTCCCCCTCCTCCTGTGTATCATCGGCCTGTCCTTTTATAGTACAAAGACATGCCGTTACAAGCTACCTGGCCCGACATGTGGCCCTGGCGGTTACTAGTATTGATACACGATTAATTGTTGTTAATGATCCTGTAACGGGCTTCGACAGTGCCGTTACAGGCGTTAAGATCGTCCGTTTAAGTGTCATTAATATGGCATTAATGACATTTAAACAGGTCTTGAAATCCTTGGCTCTCCTTTGAAGATCCGGAGCAGTTACAAGGTCTCCCGGAGGTTAGAGGCGGCTTGCTTCGTTGTTTAGACATGTGGCAGCTCCGGAGCTTGCTGCGGGAAGCAGGAAGCTCCGGGGCTACTTGACACATGTCAGGTCCGGAGCTTCTCTCGGTCAGGGGTTAGGTCCGGAGGTGTCGCTTCGGTACTCAGTCCGGTGCTTCCCCCTTGTGGGCGGTAGCTCCAGTTCGGTAGTACACGTGGCGACCTAGGGATTAACCATGTTGGAAAAGCTGGTCCGGTCATGTCTGACAAGTGGGCCACCGAGGGTATTCAACTCGAGTAGTCGTCCTTCCCCTGAGATCTTTGTAATCTCAGGGGGTGTACAGTTTTTAGGGTACCGACAGTGGACCTCTGGACCTACCTCCGAGGAAGGTCACCGGGGTAAAGTCGTTCTATCAGAGGTGGGTCCACATTTGCGACTCTTGAACTGGGTCTTCAAAGGTCTTCGGAGGTGCCGTTGACAGGATTTTACAGTTAAATCCCAACGCGTGGCACACCTCAGGCGGTAGATAAGATCTTTGGCGTGCGGATCTCACGCAATTGAAGGTCGCCGGTTTCCGATACGAAAACCGTATCGGTTCCGCGCGCCTTGTTAGGTCGCCGCCTTTGGGTTTCCCGCCTCGTGATGGCAACCGTTCGCCTGGTTGAGAATCCTGACTTGATCGTCGGGGTGGTCCCGGGCCCCCTTGTCATCGACTGAATTGAACTCTTGAGTAGTATTTTCGACTCCCCTGCGATTTCCATCCAAGCGTTGCGAGGGCTTACTTAAGAAGGAAAGGGCGTACCGTCGGGAGTTCTTTACACCTCCCATCTGATCTTGCTCTCAAACTCCCGACTCGTACTTTGCTCTTCCTCTCTTGCCTAGCTGTGCTGCGATGGAGTTGGGTCTGCGTGAGAGTCGCCTGAAGACCGACAACGATTTGAAGAAGGTCCGGGCCCTTATGGGGTGGTCCTCGGACTTCTTCAGCCGCTCGGTCCGTGCCGGCGGAGAGCTCCCCTTTGAGAAGGAGCGCGCTGGCAAGATGGTGTACTTTTCTTCGTACGCCATGGTGGGACTGATCCCACCATTTTCTTCTTTCTTCTTGATGCTGCTAGACTTCTATGGTCTGCAGCTATACCACCTTGGTCCCCACTCCATTCTCCTTGTGTCCATCTTTGTCCACTTCTGCGAGATGTGGGTGGGCATCCCCCCCTGCATCGAGCTCTTTCGAACCTTCTTCACCGTTCACACCACCGGCCGGAGCAACGAGTATCTTGGCTTCTACTACTTCGTGAAGCGCAAGAAGTGCCCGTTCAAGTACCTCCGGTCGTTCCCTTCCGGGAAGTGGGATGACTGGAAGAAAGATTGGATTGTCGTCAGGGTGGAAGAGCATGAGCGGTTGGAACTGCCAGACAGTCTGCCCGGCATCGACACGTCGATATAGAGTGAAGTCTCGGTGCTGGCGGAAGTTTTCGACCCTGTCCTGACCAGGATCCGCCGATGTGTGGAGGGAGGATTGACTCCCTAGGCGGTGTTCTGCAACTTCCTGACCAACAGGTGGGCGCCGCTGAAGAGGAGGGAGAAGCTCGCCTGGGCCCTAACCAGCGTGATGGATGAGGACCGGGTTGAAACTGGGTTGAAGTCCGACATGGTGGGGAAGACCCTGGAGTTCCACCTCAAGAAATTCCAGCACGACATCGACGTCGACGGAGATTACTTGACTCTGCCGCCGGCCTTTCTCCCTCTGAACGTGGAAGTGGAGTTCAGCAGAGAGCTCCGGCGGAAGATGCCTGCGCTTGACGACCTTGGCGTCGTCGAGAGGAGACCAACCACCCGGGTGGCGATCCCTGGGGTGCCCGAAGATGGCTCAGTCCCTGCTCTACAGCCGAGGTTTGAAGTCATCGGCAAGGGCAAGGAGCTGGCGGAGGAGCCGGAGAGTCGGAAGAGGAAGTTGCGGCATGTCGACGGAAGGTCCGTCATGCCCGCTGCTTCTACGTTGGCTCCTTCTCCACAAGGGGGAAGATCTTCTGGTGCCGTGGCGACTGTCCCCGTGGTGGGGTCCTCCCGGAACGAGACTGTTCCTGCAGTGGGATCCTCCCGAAGCGCTTCCGCCTCAGTGGTAGAGCCCTCCGGTGGTGCTAACTCCGGGTGTACGACTCCGGCCCCCGGGGCGGTTGGAGTCTCCAGGTCCAGGGGTTCCTCCCGATCGAGGAGAGCCTCAACTCGGGAATCTCCCGTGGCTGCGGCGAGTTCTGGGGGGCCTTCTAGAGCTCCTACGCCGACCCTGGCCAGCCCGGAACGTCCGGGAAAAAGGTTCTGCGCAAGCTGGTGCGGGAGCCTTCCAAGGTAATTTTTGATGTTTACCCTAGTTAACTTTTTAGTTGTAGTGATTGTTTGTTAATTCTCTTTATCCATCCTCTGCAGCGTCCCTAAGAAAGGGGGTGAAGCTCCACCCTCGGCCACGGTTTCTGAGGCCGTGGGAGCTTCCGCTCCTGTCCCGGCTCCGCCCCAAACACTACAGGAAGAACGGTCACTTACGTCGGCCAAAGCCGACGTAAGTAAGGCTTAAACCGACGTAAGTAACTTAATTACGTCGGTTTTCCCTTAATTACGTCGGCTTTCAGCCGACGTAGGCATTTGGACGTAATTAAGGTGACTTACGTCGGCCACCGACGTAAGTTACCTTAATTACGTCGGTCTGCGGAAGCCGACGTAAGTTAAGTGTCGAGATGGGCCTTGGGCTGGGCCTGAGGACTTACGTCGGCTTGGGCAGGCCGACGTAAGTAAAGTGCTGTAACTTACGTCGGCCTGGGCAAACCGACGTAAGTTTAGTGGTTTAACTTACGTCGGTATGGCCTGACCGACGTAAGTTAACCTGGGCTAACTTACGTCGGCATGCCCGTAGCCGACGTAAGTTAAGTTTTCGATTTTTTTTTAAAAACAGAAACTGACTACCTCGCTCGATGGCGAGAACACAGAACAAACAAATAATATCATACACAACATAACAGTTTCAATATATAGTTCAAAACATCAACAACAACACAATTTGCAACAATCAACATCAACAACCACCGGGCTACACGCTAGCCCCTCCATTACCTCCGGGATCTTCTTGGCACGTTGCGGATCCCTGCAAAAGAAACATAATCACTAGTAAGCATCAATGTCAACTCAGTGATAACATAAGAGGCCAAGAACATCAGTGACAAAAGAAGGAAGCATGATGTAGTTTCAAATGAAGTAATGTACTATATCACTAGTTAAATGGAAGCACTAGCCCTTTGTTAACTCAGTGAACATCAGTTTCGACATAAGAAGGAAACATCAGCGATAATCACTAGCCCTTTTGTTAAATGGAAGCACTGACAACTTATTCACTATATACTAATCATTTCTACCATGGCCAAAAACTACTAAAGCTTGATTAGATACACTTAAAGAGAGTTTCTCACCTGCTCCAGTGTCTACACGCTACCCCCTCCACTGCCTCCGGGATCTCGACGCGTTCTGGAACCCTGCAAAAGAATCATAATTAGGATTAAATGTGATGCAAATAACTTTTTAACATAATGAAAAGGGAATCAAACTCCTAGGTATAGACAATATTACCTGCTCCGGTGTCTGCTGTGGCGGAAGCGTAGGAATCTGGATGTCCTGACCGCTTTGTCGAGCAAGAGCCTGCCATTGCAAGATATTAGCAGATATATGTTATTAAGTGCTGTGAAATTTAACTACGGTACTTTAAATTACTTACCGCCATCGTTGCTTGCATCTGGGCCATCATTAAGGCCGTCCTCTGCTGCTCCTCCCTCGTCCTCTCCAGCTCTGCCTGAGTTTGAGTCAGCGACTCCCTCATGGCCTGGAGCTCCAGCTGCGTCTGCGAGAGACGACCACTGGTCCCAGCGGTCGAAGCCTGCGACGATGAAGCGCCTCTCAAAGGTCGCGTCGACCTCGAGTCGACAACTCCATCGAAAATGGCAAACCTGCAAAAGAATGAAAACACTAAGTAGAAGAAGATTAATTGAAAAAGAAATGAAACACACGAAGAACTCACCGTCCGTGGGCCTTCCCGCCTCCGCTTGCGTACGCGGCTTGGGGGTCGATCGGCGCGCTTTCCCAATCGTAATCCGCACCGTGTATCTTTGCGACCTCCTGTGCGTACTTTGTCTACAAAACAAATAAATCTTGTAAGTATGTCAATAATAGTATTAGTTATAATGAAATTGATGAATTTCGAAAACTTACCAGTCGGTCGGCTACGACCTGACTACACTGCCCTGGCTGAGAAGGGTCACTTCCCTTGTGACCTCTCTTCCAAACCTGGGTCGGGGTCGGCTCATGACCCAGCTCTCGCTCCTGTACATCCGTGTTAGTGAGATAAATAATATATTAAGAACACATAAATAAAATAAAAAGGTACTTACCATGCGTTTAGCCAAACGCAAGTAACCGTCACCGCCATAGTTGTGCTTGCCCTCGGACCCCATGCGGCACTGTCTAGCCTTCGTGGACTTGTTGATAAAAGCGTCGCTAGCCCAGTACCGACAGAGAGCTAAGTACGCCTCGATGTTACCCTGTAACCAGGAAATACTAACCTGCACATATTTCATTTTCATCAACGCGGTTAACATACGTAGATATTGTAAATATTTAACAATATTAAAAACTTACCTCCGCGTACTGCTCCTCTGTCAAGTAGGAGTCCGAGTCCTTCCTAAAGACACCCCTTTGCTGCTCCTGCTCCTGCTCCCGGGGGTGCCGCTTGTAGTAAGCGTTGACGGCCTGAATCCGGGCGTATGACAACGCCGCCGTCGTGAGCTTCCGAGCGTTGTAATGGAACACGCGTCTCGCGTGGTCCTCCATGCCCGGCTCCTCTACTTGGTACCTCAACTTTAAGCAAACAAATATTTTAGTGATATGCAATTAAGAATTCAAAGGAGTTGAAAAAACGAAACAGTTAAACTTACCATAAAATCATGCCACACGGCTCCCTGAACCGTGCCGTGCACCGGGTGAGAGACCCGAGCGTAGTCATCCCACGACAGGGCAGGAAAACCGTTAATTACACCGGGGTAGTGCAACTTGACGATAGCACCGAGGACACTGTTAACCTGCATGTGGTGCTTCTCGGCCCCCGTGAACGAGAAGTCGTACCAACATCTACAAAATATATTAAATCATTAAGTAAAGAAAAACAACATCTAATATTTAGTATACTATTTACAGTTTTTATACCTGTCTCCAACGGGACGGATCGTGGTCCGCTGAGTAGTAACCGGAGGAGGAGCCGCAAAGTGGGTCCTCCTCGTCCGTCGCCTCTGCTGCGACGCTGCCGCGTCCTGTGACCCTGAAGGCTCTGCAGACCCCCCGGAGCCTCCAGGAAGGCTAGTGGTAGAGGGCTGCCCAGGGAGGCTAGCGCTAGCCGGCTCCGAAGGGAGGCTAGCGCTAGAGGGCCCCCTAGCCTCTGAGTCGGGCTCCTGTAGCGGCCCCCTAGCCTCAGACTCTGACTCAGACTCAGAAGTCTCTGAGCCAGACTGCACAAAAGGAATGACTTTATTAATAATTAATAACAATTGCAATTTCAAAAATAACTTTATAGTAACTAAAGTTTACCTCTCTCCGCTGAAAGCACACGACAGCTGAGGGTGGAGCGTGTGCCAGAAAGAGCTCACGTCGACTAGAACGGAACGAGCTCCCTGAGCAAGGGTCTGCTGGCGGCTCAAACCCTCTCACTGGCTTCCCCTTCCCCTTCCCCTTTGACGACATCCTATTGCAAGGAATAGATGATTAATATACAAAGATAATATACAAAATTAATGTTAGATTAGTGAATAAAACGTTACTTCAAAATTCATCAACATCACGATCATGCACCCTACTCCTTAAACCAGCCCATCGATCTTCTTGTTGCGCATATCGTTTTCGTTTGCGCAAATCAGCAGGTTCGACTATGTCATCGATATCTTCAGATTCTGATTCTGATTCTGTTTCCGCTTCCGTGCCAGCCTCGATATCTTGAGCGTCTCCAACTAAGTTATCGAGTCCTACACCGGGCTCGACTGAGAAGGAGTCTGGCAACTCTTCCTCTTGGTAGACACAATCAACCTTAGCTTCGTCGTGATAATCATCATCTCCTGGAGCGTATAACCGCTCACGAGGATTCACCTTATGTACCACCCACCAAGCTTTGAATTTATTGCATGGATAAGGTAGATAGTACACTTGCTCTACTTGGTGTGCAAGAACTAATGAATCGAATCCTTTCAACCGTTCCTTGTGTTTTACTTCGACCATGCCAAATTCGTTTACTCGAATTCCACGAATGGAATCAAACCATTCGCAGTCAAAGAATACCGCTCGAATTGGCTTGTTTGCGACAAAAGTGAATTCAAGGATTTTTTTAATAATCCCGTAGTACTGCGTTTCATGATCTTGCGAATCGATTGCCCTCATCACAACTCCGGTATTACATGTTGCCGCGAGAGGACGAAGAGATTCAAATTGAGTTGTACGGAATCGATAGCTGTTGACGTCATATCGACCATAGCTTCTAACATTAACCACTCCACGGGATAGTTGTCGCAAATCTTCATGGACGTTGGCATCTTTTTGGCACTGTCCAAGATATGGAATTATTAGAAAACATAAGCATTCTTAAGTTATAAGAAAACATTGTTAACATTGATTAGTTATCGAGAAAACGTTACATGATCTCGAAACCAGGAGAGAAAATTAGATCCCCCGTTTATTCCTTCCCGTCGAATATGTTCTATTTGCTTGCTCGTGGGTTGATGTCTATGTCTCCAATTTTGCTTGTCGAACATACTACACGACAAAGAGAACCTATTAGAATACATGTGTCGGAAAAGATGGTGAAAAGCATAAGTGTAGGAGAAACACTTACTTGAAATATTCATTCATTTCTTCCATATTAGCGTACATGTAGAAGAATGCAGCACGCCTTTCTTTTTCGCTAACATCATACGAAGTGTAACTACCAACAGTAGTGCCTCTTGTTGCAAAAATGGAGAGATCGCTACAAGGAGGTTTCTCATCTATATTGTATCGCATTACCGAAGTATTAACATTGTTTTCCTCTGCAAAGTAAACACTTGAGAAGTATCCTACTTCCTTAAGAGTAAAAGCTTCGGCGATGCAACCTTCAACCCTTGCCCTATTACCAACCATTGGTTTCAGATATCTAAGTGATCTTTCAATATGATACATCCACCTATATTGCACGGGACCGCCCACTTTCGCTTCAAATGGAAGATGAATTAAGAGATGTTGCATTGGATTGAAAAATCCCGGAGGAAAATTTTTTTCCATCTTACACAAAAGTACCGGAACCTCCTTTTCCAATTTAGTCATCATCTCTGGCGTGATTTCTTTAGCACAGAGTTGCCTATAGAAGTGGCTAAGCTCGGCTAACACCTTCCACACTGCATCGTCAAAATAGCCTCGAAACATAACAGGCAGAAGTCTTTCCATGATTATGTGATAATCATGACACTTCAACCCAATGAGCTTTCCCGTTTTCACATTCATGGCTCGTCTCAGACTAGCTGCGTAACCATCTGGGAATTTCAACCTTTGCAACCATTCGAGAACTTCTTTTTTCTCTTTAGGTCGAAGACAGAAAGGAGCGCGTGGTTTACCACCATTTTCGGAGAGCTCAAGAGTTTGACGGTTACAAAGCTCGGCAAGATCCTTTCGAGCCTTTAAATTGTCTTTTGTTTTGCCCGTCATGTCCATGCATGTGCTTATGATACATTCGGCCATGTTACGCTCTTGATGCATAACATCAATGTTGTGCCTTAGAATCAACGACTTCACATACGGTAACTCCCAAAGTCCACATATGTGAGTCCAATTGTGTTTGTCTCCGTAACCTTCGAAATATCCAGGACGACCTTCATCTGGCACCAATTTGTCCAACATATCAGATATTTCTGACCCGTCAAGACGTTTCGGTGGTCCTTTAGTGACAACGGTGTTCTTTCTGAAGACATTCCTCTGTTGTCTAAACAAGTGATTCGGAGGTAGCCAACGTCTATGACAATCGAAGTAAGATATCTTGCCTCCATGGGTAAGTCGAAAGCAATCGGTGTCCGAGGCACATATCGGACACGTCAACCGACCATGAGTGCTCCATCCAGAAAACATGCCGTATGCCGGAAAATCATGAACGGACCACAAATAAGCAACTCGGAGGTTGAATTTCTGTTTCTTGTAACAGTCGTACGCTTCGACTCCTGTCCACAACATTTTCAACTCTTCGATCAACGGTTTCAACATCACGTTGAGACGTGACCCAGGATGATCTGGCCCAGGTACAATGAGGCTAAGAAACATAAACTCATTCTTCATGCAAAAGGTCGGCGGAAGATTGTACGGAATGACAAAGACGGGCCAACAGGAGTATGGTGCGGCGTTTGTGCTGAACGGCGTGAACCCATCTGTCGCCAACCCGATGCGAACATTTCTCGCTTCACGAGCAAATTCTGGGTCGAACCGGTCCAGAGCCTTCCATGCCTCACCATCGGACGGGTGCGTCATGACTCCATTGTTCTCACGCTCACCTTCTTTGTGCCATCTCATGTGTCTGGCCTTTTTTTTTGAAAGGAACAGCCGCTTCAACCTCGGTGTCACAGGTAAGTAACGAAGCTGCTTACGTGCGACTTCCATCGTCACTATATTACCATCGTTATTAACAACTTCGACAAACCTCGGTTGACCACATTTCAAACATTTGTTCTCATTGGCATGCTCTCTCCAGAAAAGCATGCAGTTGTCCGGACACACATCAATCTTTTCGTGCTTCATCCCGAGACCAGAAAGAATTTTCTTCGAGTTGTACATATCCTTAGGCACTTTGTTGGGTTGTGGAAGAGCATCTTTGAACAAATCGATGAGCATGTTGTAACAATTGTTAGTAAAGAAGAACTTAGACTTAATTGCCATAAGTCTAGTCACAAAATTGAGGATTGACATTTTAGTGTGTTCATGCAGAGCCTCTTCTGAATCTTTGAGACGTTTGAAGAACTCTTTAACCTCTGCTGTTTGAGTATCTTCTGTAAGCTCTGGTCGTATAGCTTCCAGCATCTCATCCATCATATCAACCTCTTGAGCATCATCATTGTCAGCTTCCACTTCTTGTACAGCTTGAGAAGCTGTCTCGCCGTGGAAGTTCCACAACTCATAATGTGACACGTAACCGTTTCGACACAAGTGCAACGTAAGTTCCACTTTGTCCAAAAACGTTCCGTTTCGGCATTTCGTACATGGGCACCGCGCCTTATCGCTATTTGACAACGAAAAAGCTCGTTCCACAAAAGCTTCTGTCTTGGCGTACCACTCATCTGAGTGACCACCAGTTCTGCTCTTCCAACCAGTGTACATCCAACTACGGTCTTCGCCCATGTTTGACTCTGCAGTTTAACGCGAAAGAAATTGTCGTTAATGTATTGTTATGTTATGTGTCACGGCCCTACAACCTAGGCAGATAGATCCTAAACCCACCCAAGAGTGACCGAGCGGAGCGTGCTCATGACGAGACGCGTGATCCGGATTCGAACGAAATTTCGGCAGCATAACCCCGCTGTTCTCCACTGCACGCCCAAAAATGGTGCAGCAGAGAACAACAGGGTTACGCCACCGAAATCTCGTCCAAATCTGGACCCGCGTCTCGTCACAAGCCACGCCCCCTCGGTCACTCCGAGGCTGTCCAAAAAGGGACAATTCCGAACCTGCACGTCTCACATGCCAATGGCATGTGAGACGTGCCGATCCGAAACGGGTAACACATTGCTATAGGTTACGTTGCTCATTTTCATTTTGAGGTCATTTAAGAGAGAGGAAAGAACTAGAGAAAGACTGAGAGGAAAGTTGGTCTTAGAGAAGGAGGCAGAGGACTAAGCCATCGGGGGAGGCGGAGGACTGAGGCGAGTGAGCCGTCAGATAATATCCGACAGTCCACACTTCAGATCGGCCACATAAAAGTCCTCCCCGACCTAACCCTACTCATTTTCCTTTCTCTTCTCCAGAGTCCAGATACGGCAGCCGCGACGATCCCCTTCTCTCCTCGATACCCCTACTCCAGCGACGGTCCTCCAGGTGCTTGCCATCCTCACCGTCGTCGTTCGCATACTTTACCTTACCACTAAATGGGCCTTGTCGGGCCTTGTCAAGCCTGTCCGAAGCCCATTTATGTATATATAGTACTAGAACACTCAAGCAATCAAAATTAAAATTGTAACCATAATTTAAGCAATTTAAGCATAATTTAACATAATTAAATACACCACCTAAGCGTAATTAAGCAAATTAAGCAAAAATAAGGAAATTAAGCATAATTATGCATAATTAAGCAAATTAATCATAATAAAATAAACCACTTAAGCATATTTAAGCAAATTAAGCAAAAATAAGGAAATTAAGCATAATTATGCATAACTAAGCAAATTAATCATAATAAAATAAACCACTAATGCATATTTAAGCAAATTAAGGAAAAATAAGGAAATTAAGCATAATGAAGCAAATTAATCATAATAAAATAAACCACTCATGCATATTTAAGTAAATTAAGCAAAAATAAGCAAATTAAGCTCCGGGGCCGGCCGGGAATGGCGGGGCGGCGCTCCGGGTCCGGGCCGGCGGTCAGGGAGGGTGAGGGGGAGGGGGTCGGGGAGGGTTGGGGAGGGGAGGGGAAGGGGGGCGGAGCTCGCCGTGGAGGGGAGGGGGAGGGGGAGGCAGCGGTGCGGTGGTGGCGTCGGCCGGGAAGGGCTGCAAGATATCTATGTCATGTCATCTAGTCGTCTACGTTGCTGAGTGAGACGATCGGCGCCGGGCCGGCGGTCAGGAAGGGTGAGGGCCAGGGGAGGGGGTCGGGGAGGGGAGGGGAAGGGGCCGGGGCGGCGCTCGCCGTGGAGGGGAGGGGGAGGGGGAGGCGGCGGTGCCGTCGGCCGGGAAGCCGTGGCGGCGCTCCTCGGGGTCGGGCCGCCGGCGGTGAGGGCCGGGGGAGCTAGGGGGAGGGGGTCGGGGAGGAGGGGAGGCCGGGTCGGGGAGCTAGGGGAGGAGGGGACGGTCGGGGAGTAGGGGAGGGGAAGGGGCCGGGGCGGCGCTCGCCGTGGAGGGGAGTCGGCGGTGGCGTCGGCCGGGAAGCGGCGGCGGTGGAGAGAAGGGGCTCGGGAATCGATGGATGCTATCTAACGGTTCACATTAACTGGATCCTATTGGGCCGAGTCTAACCTGGCCCGCCAATCCCGCCGCCGGCGCGCGCCTATGCTCCTCCCCTGCCGACTGGTCTGGGGTCTGGGGTAGAAACTGCGAGGACAGAATGGCACCTTTGTGTGTAAGGTTTTGGCCCGATAGTGAAAGCAGACCATTTATCTTTTCATGAAAAGAGGATAGTTCTGGAACAGCAGCTTGTGTGTAAGGCTTTGAAGAGAACAATTACAGTATAGGTTTTCATGCACATGGCACAGCAGCTTAAGGATTCAGAACCAATGTACTGATAGGACATGGCATTTTACGATACAATATTACTTTCAAATAAAATTTGAAACATGCAGTGGAGTGTATTTTGTTTTTACCGGCACATGATTAACGGAAAATGTACTGATAGAACATGGCATTTTAAGGTACAATATAAATTTCAAATAAAATTTGAAACAGTAATGGATAGTATTTGGTCTCCTCTCCTCTGGAAGACACGTGTGGCCAGGTATGAAAAGAGGAGGTCGAGAGAAGCAAGCAGGGATAGTTCTGGGATTCTTCAGGAGCGAAAAATAAATTCGATATCACTATCACTAAGCTAAAAAATTGGGGTATTTACTAAAGCATGCATCAGTTGCTGTGGCTGACCCTAAAAAGACTTGACATGGTAATATAGTATGCTTAACACCGAAATTGAGGTCAGTTGTAACCGAGGTGTCTTTCCACTTGAATACATATAATGGTCAAGGTTTTATGAACTTTCTCTTCCAATATCATTTGGCATTCTTCTTCACCAAAGTTGAAACAAAATCAACAAAAGAAGGGAGAGAGATTAACTATTGACTGTTGATCCATTTCAGTTTAATTAGTTCAGATTAACTATCTACTTTCAAATAAGGAAGGGGAGAGAAGGGGCTCGGGATGGGAGGGGAGGGGAAGGGGGGCGCTCGGCCGTGGAGGGGAGGTCGACGGGGAGGGCGGCGTCGGGATGGGGAGGTGGACGGCGGCGGCAGGGCGGCGGCGGCGGCAGGGCGGCGGCGGCCCGTGGGGTGGGGGGTCGGGGAGGAGAGGAGGGAGGGGAGGGGAGGGATTACCTGGCGGCCGGGCGGCGACGGCGACGGCGGGGCGGCCGGGCGGCATCGGGCGGCCGGGCGGAGACGGCGGGGCGGCGACGGGGCGGCGGCGGCAGGGCGGCGGCGGCGTCGGTTGGGAGAAGAGAGCGCGCGTGAAATGAGAGCGCGCACCGCTCGCGCGGTTAGGTTAAACAACTACTTACGTCGGCCCGACTTACTTACGTCGGCCGAAGTCAGAGCCGACGTAAGTTAGGCTTAACTTACGTCGGCCAGTTAACTTACGTCGGCTATGGGCCGAGGCCGACGTGGGTAATTTTTATTACTGTCGGTCCATGTACTTACGTCGGCAGACCGACGTAATTTATTTAACTTACGTCGGCTACCAGGGACCGACGTAAGTTACTTACTTACGTCGGCCAGCCGACGTAAGTTGATCTGGCCGACGTAAGTGATCGATATTCCTGTAGTGAAGCTGGCGAAGTCGAGGCATGCAGATGACAAGGAGTGGATCAAGCGGGAGAAGATCCGCCTGGAGTGTTGGGAGAAGCTGCTGGATGAGAGGGAGAACATGACCCATGCCCTCGACGCTCATTCTCGAGAGTTCCATGATCAGGCCAAGGCTGCCAATGACGCGGCCAATGCTCGGTTCGAGCAGCTTGAAGCCATCAACGCAGCTCTCATCAAGCGCCGAGAGGCACTCGAAGGGAGGGAGAGATGGCTCAATGATGAAGAGCAAAAACTCCTGGAGCTGCGGGATGACATCCTGAGAAGGGAAGAGGAGCTCGCCGAGAAAACAGCTCTGGCAAACAAGGGTCTCGAGGAGCGCACTAAGAAGTTGGAAGAGCGCTGCCTCGAGGAAGAGGAGAAGACCTGGGTGCGAGGGCAGGAACTCTACGAATACGAGTGTGCCCTTGTTGCCCGGGAGAAGAAAGTGGAGGCTAGGGAGAAAGACCTGGTCGACTGTCGGAACAAGATCCACCTCCGAGAGGAGGAGCTCGGAAGACTTGAGAGGCGGGTTGCTGCAAAGATTCAGCAAAACGCCAAAGAAGTTGAGCGCCTCGCCCGTGAGAATTCTGAACTGACGGCGGCCAAGAGATCCTTGGAAGAAGTGAAGAGCCTGAGGACAGTGGACTCCCTGCAGATTTGGGAGTTCCTGGGTAAGGCCAACGATGCGCTGACGCCGATGGGTTTCAGCCCCGTGCGCCCGGATGATCCGGAGCCGGAGCCGGACCTCGCGCTGCAAGCATTGAGCGCAGCAGGCAGCAAGCTCTCCAAGGTGGGCGACGTCATCGCGGACCAACTGGAGGTCGAGGGGCAATCCCTGGCGAGGAACGTCACAGAATACGTGTTGACGTGCTACACCAGCCGGAACCCTCAATTTCCTCTGGACCTGGTGCTTGAAGGCCCCGTCGAAGGAGAAGGCGAAGCTACCCGAGCCAGCGTATCGGAGGTCGCCCAGAAGGTCGCCGAGTTCTTCCATAGGGTCTAGGATCATCTCTTTAGCTCCCGCTTGTATTTTCTCTTCTCCCTCAATTTTGTACTCCCTTGTCTCCAGATGTAATCTCCTATCTCCAGATAAATGAAATCCCCAAATTTTTGCGAATTTCATTTTTTGTCTTCAACATCTTTATCTTCTCTTGGCCCCCTGGTAGATGTACACAATTTGATTGTGAACATGTACCAAAAGGATACTGAGTTTTGTTGAAGACGAATTTGCTTCGAACTTGTAGAATTTGGTTCCGAAGTCTTTGATAGTGAAGGTCCCCTGAAGTTGTCGGAGCTTAGAAGCTCTGGTACTGTCCATCGCTGGAGGTTAGTAGCTCCGACAATAGCTTCTATCAACACGTAGGGCGTCGATAGTTAGTACTCCAAGGTGTCGGAGCTTAGTAGCTTCGGCAATGACCTTTAGCAACACTTGGTAAGTTGGCAACGGACTCCATGTACGTGGTCTTCTCACCATCTTTTACTCAGCGCTGATGGTAGACCCCCTTGAGGGGGTCGGAGCTTGGTTAGCTCCGGCTTTTCTCCATCAACGTATATTTTGTTTTTCCTGCACACTTAAGCCAAGAAAAACGATAAAATTTGTTCCTTGTCTATAATTTCATCGCGGCTTACGATTCTCAAGTAAATTTTAAGTTGAACGCGATTTTAAATACAACTGGAAGCGTTGTCTTTTCTCTTAGATCCAACTGTCCATGGACCCGCCTTACTTTGGCCTGCCGGGGTGTAGGTAGAGTGGCGTACTTAGGGTGCTTGACCAGGCTAAGTCGATAGCATACTCCGGCCCTAGATTGGCTTGGCGGCTTTCAGGCGAGTTGGCCATAAACGATATTTAAATCCAAGAGTTCTGACAATTCAACTCGAGTCGTATATAAACCGGTCAAACTAAAATTTCTTAAGAATTACACGTTTTTGTTATAGACAAGAAAGAGAAAAATAAAAATATCGAGCCTGCACAAAATGAATGCACGTGGAGTCTATTTCACATGAAGATGTCTTTCATTATAGGTCCGGGGTACAGGGGAAACAAGTACATTCTTAGAGTACGGGACCAGGCCAAGTGTGCTTGGTTTCTCGTTTGACCCAGGGTAGTTAGCCACGCTTTTAGTCCGGGGACTGTAACAAGTGCTGCTTGAGCTTTACAGACCTTTCGGAAAAGGTCCGGCTGCTCTCCCAAAGGAACTACCCGACTATGTACAATGACTCTATAACATACATCTCAAGTTACTCAAGACTCACCTCTGTGGAATTAAGTGTAGAACTTACGGAGGTGCTCGATGTTCCAAGGATTTGGGAGAGGTGTCCCATCCTCAGTAGCCAAGCGAACGCTTCCGGGACGGGATACTTTGATCACTCGGAAGGGCCCCTCCCATCTGGGGGAAAGTTTGTTTAGCCCTTCTCTGGATATTCTCCGTAGCACCAGATCGCCTTCCTCGAGCTGTCGGTTGTGTACATGCCGCTGGTGATAACGCCGTAGAGCCTGGCGATATCTGGCATTCCGAACAGCTGCTTGGCACCTTCCCTCCTCGAGGAGGTCTAGGTCTTCACGCTGGAGCTGGTCCTGTGCAGCTTCGTCGAAGGTCCGGACTCGGAGCGAACCCATGGTGATTTCCGGAGAAAGGATTACTTCAGCTCCGTACACCAGAAAGAAGGGTGTTTCTCCGGTTAACCGGTTTGGAGAAGTCCTGTTGGCCCATAGAGTGGGCGGAAGCTCTTCGATCCAATTGGCTCCGTGCTTTTTCAAACGCTCATAGCTGCGCGTTTTGAGTCCTTTAAGGATTTCTGCATTTGCTCTCTCAGCTTGGCCATTGCTGGCGGGATGAGCTACGGAAGCGTAGCAAACCTGTATGCCGAGGTCTTTGCAATAACCTTGGAATGCGGAGCTTGTGAATTGAGTCCCATTATCAGTGATGATCTTGTTTGGGACTCCAAATCTGCTTACAATGGATTGCAGAAAGTTGATAGCAGATTGCTTGTTGATCGTCACAACTGGAGTTGCTTCCGGCCACTTGGTGAACTTGTCGATGGCGACGTACAGGAACTTGTAACCTCCGACGGCTCTTGGGAAGGGTCCCAAGATGTCCATCCCCCACACAGCGAAGGGCCATGTAGGAGGTATCATTTGTAAGGGCTGAGCGGGTGTATGAATTTGCCTTGCATGAAATTGGTATGCTTCGCATTTCTTTACCAGCTCAGTGGCATCCTGGAGCGCTGTAGGCCAGTAGAAGCCATGCCGGAAGGCTTTTCCGACCAGCGTGCGGGAAGATGCGTGGTTCCCACACTCGCCTCCATGGATTTCTGCGAGAAGCTCGCAGCCTTCTTCCCTTGTGATGCACCGCATTAGGATGCCGTTGGCACCGCGCCGGTAGAGATCCACTTCTACCAGTGTGTATCTTTTAGCCAATCTGACTACCCGGTCAGCAGATACATCATCGTCAGGAAGGATGTTGTCTTTCAAGTAGTTCCGGATCTCCGAGATCCATGCATCGGAACTGACTTGAGCATTTGAGTCTTGCGTGCTGGGTTGCTCGGAGCTTCCGGCAGCACCTACGACCCTTGATGGATGCCATGGTAACAGGGCCATCGGGACCGTCAGCTTCGGGATGCTGATCTCGCCCCCTTCGTTCAGTTCGGCAGGCTGAACTGTGGGTTTTGACAACCTCCGGACAAAGATTCCGTCAGGAGCTGGAGCTCCGGTTGACGCTTTGGTCGAGAGTTCGTCAGCTTCAGCGTTGTGGGCACGCTGAACATGGTTGAGGTCTAGGACTTCAAAGTCCTTCTGAAGCCTCTAGACTTCAAGGAGGTAAGCAGCTAGCTGGAGATTATTGCAGGAGCATTCACCCTTCACCTGCTTGATGATGAGCTGTGAATCTCCTTTGACCAGCAGTTGCTTGACACCGTATGACAGTGCCACCTTTAGCCCGCAGATGAGTGCTTCATACTCCGCCATGTTGTTGGTTGCCTTGAAGTCAAGGTGTACCATGTATTTTACCTTCTCCCCAGTCGGTGCAAGGAGAAGGATTCCAGCACCGGCCCCCTGCTTCTGCATGGAGCCATCGAAGTAAAGAGTCCAATGAGGCTCGGTGAAGGTTGGAACTTGATGTTCCGTCTTCTGCTTGCTGGGGCCCCCAGGGTTTGATGGAGAGGGATTCCATTCCGCCACGAAATCTGCCAACGCTTGACTCTTGATTGCTTGTCTTGAAATAAATTCGAGATCGAATTCAGCCAATTTCGCTGCCCACTTTGCAATATTCCCAGTTGAATTGGGATTATGCAGGATCGCTCGAAGTGGATAAGAGGTCACCACCGAGACTTTGTGAGCTTGGAAGTAGTGTCGGAGCTTCCTAGAGGCAATAAGAACTGCATAAAGCAGCTTATGCACCTCTAGGTATCGAGTCTTGGCATCATGTAATACTTCACTAATGAAGTATACCGGACGTTGAATGGTCCGGACCCTCCCGGAGGGGTCCGGAGCTTCCTCTCTATTGATCCGGATCCTGTCGGAGGAGTCCAGATTCTCTTCAGGGACCTCCGGGTTCTGGCTGGAGGAACCTGGAGCTTCTTCAGAAATGACTTGGACCCTCTCGGAGGGGTCTGAGTCTTCTGAAGTGACTTCTTGTGGATTTGAGTCTGGGAGCTGGGACCCAGACTCACTTTCAGGGACCTCCGGACCCTCCCGAAGGGGTCTGGATTCCTGATTATGGGATAGTTCTGGTCTCTCCGCAACCAGAACCATACTGATAACCTCGTCAGTAGCTGAAATGTAAAGTAGCAAGGGCTCACCAGGGTTTGGAGCTACCAGAATTGGTAGGGTAGTGAGGAACTGTTTCAGCTCCTGGAATGCCTTCTCTGCTTCTTCGGGCCATTGGAATGGTCCAGACTTTCTCAACAACTTGAAGAAGGGGAGCGCCCGTTCCGCCAGTCTTGATATGAACCGACTGAGGGCAGCTAGACACCCAGTTAACTTTTGGACGTCTTTGATGCGGGTTGGTGGCCGCATCTCTTCAATGGCTTTTATCTTCACCGGATTAGCTTCTATGCCCCGGTGACTTACCAGGAACCCTAGAAGTTTTCCGGAGCTAACCCCGAAGACACACTTGTCTGGGTTTAGCTTCGTGCGGGTGGCCCGCAGCTTGTCGAAGACAGCCTGCAAGGTGTCCAAGAGGGACTCCTTATTCTTGACCTTGACCACGATGTCATCGACGTACACTTCCACTATATCTCTGATGAGTTCTTCAAAAGTTTTGTACATAGCTCGTACAAAAGTTGAAGTTGCATTGTTGAGACCAAATGGCATGGCTGTGTAACAATACAATCCATCTACTGTGATGAAGGAAGTATGCTCTTCATCCTCCCTAGACATCCTGATTTGATGATACCCAGAATATGCGTCTAGGAAACACATTAACTCACACCCAGAGGTGGAATCCACTATCTGATCTATTCTAGGTAGTGGAAATGGATCTTTTGGACATGCCTTATTCAGTGTGGTGTAGTCGATGCACATCCAAAGCATCCCGCCGGCCTTGGGCACAACGACTGGGTTTGCCAGCCATTTTGGATGGAAGACTTCTCGGATGAATCCGGCTTCGAGCAACTTCTTCACTTCTTGTCAGATGAAGTTCTGTCGCTCTACGGATTGCTTCCGAGGCTTCTGATGCACAGGCCGAGCATCGGGGTAAATCTTCATATTGTGCTCAATCACTTCCCTAGGGATCCTAGGCATTTGTGACGGTTGCCAGGCAAACACGTCAACATTAGCCCGGAGGAAAGTGATGAGCGCGAGTTCCTATTTGTCGTTCAACCCTCCCGATATGCGGGTGGTTTGAGCGGCATCGGAACCAATTTGGACGACCTTGACAGGAATGTCGGTGTCGCCGCTTGGCTGCACACGTGGTGCAGAGGTTGAGCCCCGTTGACGAATGCTCGGGGGTTTTGGAGCTTGCTCCTGTCTGGAGTCCTCCTCTTGCGCCGTGGTTAATGCATGGAGCTCCTCCAGAGCAGTTACCCCGGCGGTGCGATCTCCGCGGATCCGGAGAACGCCTACTAGTGTTGGCATCTTCAACACCAAGTATCCATAATGAGCAGCTGCCATAAATTTGTATAAGGCAGGTCTACCCAAGATGGCGTTGAATGGTAAGTTGATCTGAGCGATGTCGAAGACCAACTTCTCGGTGCGATACTTCTCCCGTGTCCCGAAGGTAACGGGGAGAGTTATAGCTCCGAGTGGAGTAATGGCCCCCGGACCTACTCCGGAGAAAGGTCGAGAGGGCTGGAGATCCGAAGGTCGGAGCTGAAGCTTGGTAAAAGCTTCAAAGCTTATGAGGTTCAGCCCCGAACCTCCGTCCACCATAACATGATGGAGCTGGATGTTATTAATGGTAGGAGATACCATCAAAGGTAACTGTCCAGCTCCGACCATGCTTCGAGGACAGTCCGAAGCATCAAAAGTGATGGATATGTCCATCCACTTTCGATGTGGCTCCGGTCTAGCTGTAGGAGCTACAGCGGCCATATCCCGCCGCATAGTCTTAATGACGCGACGGGAGGTGATGTCCCATGACCCACCAAAAATGGTGTTCATGGTTTTCCGACGCTCGTTGTCAGAGACGTCAGAGTCGTTGTCGACGGAGGTATAGACGGCCTTCAGGACCTTTTTGGGATCCTGAAACCCTAACTCCTCTTCAGCCGGAGCTTCGTCGACCTTCTGTTTTCCTTCCCTCTGTGGGAAAGGAGATCCTTCCCGGCGCTTGCTGTAGCGCTCGGCAAGGTTTTGGACCTCCTGGCAGTCTTCCAAACCGTGGCTGCCCGTTTTGTGAATGGGACACCACACTTTGGGTTTGCCACCATCTTCGGGAGACGGTCGAGGTCGCTTCTCGGGGCGTGGCCCCCGGCCACCAGGAGTTGCAGTAGCTGCAACGTTGGATGTGCCGGCCGACGGCTTCTTCTTGCCGTGGGTCTTCTTTTTCTTCTTGCCACCCTTGGAGGTAGCAACTTCTTCTTTAGAGGATTTCTTGTGATCCTCCGAGGCTGGTTTGGAGTGCATTTCACGGCCCTCCGCAGCTCTGGCACATTTGTCTGCCAGGCTGAAGAGTTCCGTGACGCTGGTGATCTCTTTGATCGCCAGCTTCTCCAACATCTTCTTGTCCCGTACGCCCTGTCTGAATGCCACAATGACAGAAGCGCTTGAGATAGAAGGGATTGTGTTGCGTACCTGAGAGAACCTCTGGATGAAGGACCGCAAAGATTCTCCCCCTTTTTGCACGACCGCAAAAAGATCCAGTTCAGTGCCTGGTCGGGTGTATGAACTCCCGAAGTTGGCAGTGAACTGACGGCATAACTCTTCCCAACTGTTGATAGAGTTGGGTGGAAGGCTCATAAACCAGGACCTGGCAGTCCCGGTTAAGGCCACTGGAAAGTAGTTGGCCATTACAGCCTCGTTTCCTCCAGCTGCCAAGATTGCAGTGGAGTATATCTGAAGGAATTCAGCGGGATTGACAGTCCCGTCGAATTTTTCCGGCAGGTGTGGCCGGAACTTCTGTGGCCATCTAACCATGCGCAGGTGCATGGCTAGGGCTGAACAGCCTCCTCCTACTCCTTCCAGAGTAGAAAGGTCCTGAGCTTCCCGTCTTTCACGAGCACGCTCGATGTGGACACGGCCATCCTGTTGGCGGTATCGGCGATCCAACTCCGCCCGGAGGTCATGAGTTGAAAGCCTAGATACCGTATGGGTACATCGTGCCCCGGAGGGCAACGATGTCACCTGCTGTGACGCAGAACGTCTCCTATTGCTGGAGACGTGCGGACCAAGTCTCCCAGACAAAGTCCGCCGCTGCGACGGGCTCGTCCGGAAGGAGGAGGTCCTTGGTTGTTGAGGCGTTCGGCCGCTGCTGCGACCAAATGCTCCACATCGGCCCTCCACTGCTCCATTGCATCTCGAGATGCGTCCGGAGGTGGTGGTCGTTGGAGAAGAGCACGCGCTGCATGGAGCGCATGTTCCGGGTTGTCATGACTTGCTGACGCAGTCAGTGACGCCGGAGCACCATCACGTTGTCCAGCACGATTCGCCGGAGAAGACGGTGGTGGTGGGAGAGTGGCTCCTGCTGGTGGCTGCCTGTTGGAGGGATTGCCCTCAACAGCTTGAACAACAGGTTGGCCATTGGATGATCTAGCCGCGGAGTTCACCATTCTCTAAAATCGAAGGCGCCCCCCTTCCTGGCGCGCCAACTGTCGACTGTTGGAGTCGGCAGATCTCCTGACACAGCTAAAGCGTCGAAGGAGTTCGTAGTTCGGTGTGGGCGCGCGGTGACTCAAGAAGGTGAATTGCGGTTTAACACTGGAGACACTAGGATTTACGTGGTTCGGGCCGCCTGAGCGTAACACCCTACTCCACGGGGATGTTGATGTTGTATTGGCTTATCACGTATGATCTACCGTCCGTGTCCCCCTCCTCCTGTGTATCGTCGGCTTGTCCTTTTATAGTACAAAGACAGGCCGTTACAAGCTACCTGGCCCGACATGTGGCCCTGGCGGTTACTAGTATTGATACACGATTAATTGTTGTTAATGATCCTGTAACGGGCTTCGACAGTGCCGTTACAGGCGTTAAGATCGTCCGTTTAAGTGTCATTACTATGGCATTAATGACATTTAAACAGGTCTTGAAATCCTTGGCTCTCCTTTGAAGATCCCGAGCAGTTACAAGGTCTCTCGGAGGTTAGAGGCGGCTTGCTCCGATGTTTAGACATGTGGCAGCTCCGGAGCTTGCTGCGGGAAGCAGGAAGCTCCGGGGCTACTTGACACGTGTCAGGTCCGGAGCTTCTCTCGGTCAGGGGTTAGGTCCGGAGGTGTCGTTTCGGTACTCAGTCCGGTGCTTCCCCCTTGTGGGCGGTAGCTCCGGTTCGGTAGTACACGTGGCGACCTAGGGATTAACCATGTTGGAAAAGCTGGTCCGGTCATGTCTGACAAATGGGCCTCCGAGGGTATTCAACTCGAGTAGTCGTCCTTCCCCTGAGATCTTTGTAATCTCAGGGGGTGTACGGTTTTTAGGGTACCGACAAAGGGATACTAGTTTTTCGATAGGATAAGATTGGAGCACAATCATCTATTGACACCATCCGATGAGTCAGTGCAGTACATGAGAGCACATAAGAAAAAGGATCCGGTGATCATGGAGATGGTTGATCAGTGACACCAAAACAACGTTCCTCCAGATTGTACAGTTAACTTGCTGTCAGATATGTACGGTGGGCGGCATAATATTAGTTTCACCGGGATGGACCTAAAAAATAGGTAACATTCTGAATATTAAAAATTATTTCTGAACCGAAAATAGCTGCATGATTAGGTTTTCTAAAATCAAGTGTACACATTTTTCAGGAGGGCTGCAGCAGCGAGAGATGAGAGAAAAATGATATTCCAAAACTGCTAGAGTTCTTCAAGGAAATGATAGCACAAAATGAATGCTTTTATTACGACATTCAAGTGGGCGAGAACAATGTCATACAAAATGTGTTCGGGAGCCATGCGAGTCAACGTGCTGAGTATGTGGACTTTGGGGATGTAGTAACCTTCGACACCACTTATCGAACAAATATATATAGCATGCCACTTGCAATATTTGTAGGTTCTAACCATCAACTCAAGAATGTTATTTTCGGGCAGACACTGCTTCACAACGAGCAAATAGACACATTTGAATGGTTGTTTAATACATTCAAAAACTGCATGAAACCTGAGAAGGAACGCAAATGCATCCTTACTGGTAAGAGTATATCCTACTAAAAAATAAATATTTATAGCATTACTATTACATAACTATAAATTCTTTTCATGCATTTGATAATATAATTACTCATTTTGGATACATGTAAATCAGAAAACATGTTTGAACAGATCAGGATAGCTCTATAGCAGCAACAATCAAGAAGATATTCTTGAAGACTATTCATCGCCTATGCAGGTGGACATGTTGAAAAAGTATGAGGAGCTAAAGAAATTGTACTCCACTCATGAAGGATTGAGAGAAAAGTTTCAAACTGTAATCAACCACCCGCTAACACCTGAAGAATTCGAGAGTGCGTGGAAAACGTTGGTGGATGAATATCAGATACAGGAGAATTTAGCCATAGATGGCCTCTGGAACCGAAGAGAATTGTGGATTTCAGCGTACTTCAAAGAAAACTATTGTGGTATGATGACTTCGACGCAAATAAGCGAAAGTGTGAACAAGTTGGTGAAAGGTAGTGGCTTTGCGACAAATATGACATCTATAAATAAATTTGTGCGGAAGCTACTACAGTTTATACAACATACCAATCACAATGCTGCCGGAGAAACACATTGGTCACAGGTAATCGCTTCTGGATTTATTTTTTATATTGATGGTATTTAATTTGGAACTATAATAATTGTTGCTTACTATTTATTTTAAAAAATGAATAGAGGCAAAAGTCATTAGGGCGACTTTGCAGTCGTGTGATACGCAGTTAAGTCTATTGCATACAACAGCAGTATACAAAAAATACAAAGTAACATATATGAGAAGCATTGCATTCCACAATGAAGTCGACAGAGATCGAGAGAACGATTACCTGGTCGCCCACACTAATGAGTCCAGGAAATATGCATGGTACCAACATTCATTTAAAGATTTTGCAAATGTTTCAGCTGAGTCATTTGAGTGCGAGTGTCGCACCTGGGAGCACAAATGTACGAATGTCTTAAATATATCAAAATTTTAAATGTGATTCAAACTAATGCATCTATGTCAAATGATCTCGTACACGATAATGAACATGTCATGTTCACCAGCGAAAAAATCAAGTCTCATTTCTTAATTGCTCAGTTGTGAACATTTCATACTTCAGTTATGTCATACTTTAGTTAAAAATCAAGTCTCGTTTCTTAGAAAAAAATATGTCGGAACAGCCACTAGAATATATTCTTTATATTCTACACGATAATGAACATGTCATACATCAGTTAGTTCTTTTTACTGCTAATTCAAATCAAGCCTCATTTCTTATTCATGAGTACAATAATACTATTAATTAAATGTGTGCAGGACTTTTTTGTGAGCATCTGATAAAAGCATTTACACACCTACAAATAAAGAAAGTGTAAAAGCCCTAATTTCAATAATTCAAAGTTCAGTTATGACAAAAAAAATTTGAATGATAAAAAGCAATAAAAAGGAAATGAGCAAAACAAATAAATTCAAACTCCAAATGAGGAAATTCAAAAATATAAACTTAGCTACTGTTCAAATAAAGATAACTTGAAGATTTGAGTTGACCATTGGATTTCAAACATTTCAAATAGCCTCCCTGCCAACTTTCATAATTTTTGAAGCAAGTTTGTATTTAATTCAATAGCTACATTGAATTCATATCAAATTCAAATTCAAGTTTGAATTCAATTGAAACTTGGTCAAATAAACAATTTGATTTCAGAATCAAAGTCTCCCCATTCAATTTGGACTCCCCACAAATATCTAGCAAATTTTGGACCGATTTAGCTGGTAGGATTTAATGTCCAGTGAAGGTGTGGATAAGCAGCAAGTGGGACCCACCTGTCAATGTAAGAGTCTCTGTTCTTTTCATCCCAGGGTGACACTTCAAGGCATGCAAATGCCACAGAGCTGACTGCTTGCTTGAGGTCGCCTCCAGCTGCATAAAGAACTCCCAAGGCTCCTCCTTATCCCCCTCCAAATCCCTGAGTCAACCACTCTTTCTCTGTTGAAGTTCCAGCGCCATTTCTGCTCCTCTCCCGACTTCTTCTCTGTCCAGCCGAATTGGAGCAAAGGTACTCAGTGTTGATAATTTTTCTTTGCCTCTCCTCACTCCCCAACATCTTGCGCAGCCTTATGATCTATTTCATGCGCAGCTAGGCCACCCCCGAAGCTGCTAAACTCGAAACCGTGGCCGCCGGAAAATTTCCCCTGTTTGCTGCCTCTCTGATCACCGTTGACCTGGAGATAAAAGCTTCTTCTCACCTCAGTCCTTGAAGGAAAAAGGAGTGCAAATATCTGTAGAATGTGGTCGTAAAATTTCAGCCCATGCCATGTACCATAGCCCCCGTATTTCCTTTTCTTCCGACGAGCTTCGGTTATGAGCAGAGCTAGGTTGCGTGCAAAATTCCTTTTCTATGTTTGATTATTCCTTGTGCACGTGAGCTTTGTTGTTCTACATGACCAGATGCTTCATCTCGAAGAAAAACCAAAGCAAATCATCGACTATACCCTGAGAAAACAGAGTTTTCCCCAACCACCGTAATTCTCACCGTCGGTCTACTGCCGACTCTCCATTCCGGCGAGTTCGAACCATTTTGGCAGCCTCTCCCACATTCCCTATGTTCTCAGGAGCATTTTGGTGGTCTTCCCGTACAAAATAGAGCACCGTAGGGCCTGGCCGACATGGCCGAAACCCTAGCTCCGCCCGCCGCCGTCGCACCGACATCTCCGGCTGCCAATCGCCATCGGGTACCTCACCATCGACTTCCCCATCAATTTTTAGGTGGGGGCGGTGAGTCCGGGAAGCCGGCTTGCCCCAGGTCGGGCTGTGGCGAGGCGCCGGCGAGAGGCCGCCGTCGGGCGCCGCCAGAGCGCCGCTAGGCGCGAGGTTGACGAAGGCCTGTGGGGCCCGACCGTCAGCCTAATGCGCGCGCGCCCTGGATCTGCTACGGCTATGCAATTGCATGTGGCTACATCCGTTAACTCTATGGCCCCGTGTGGCTTGATTCCTATTGGATGATTTTAAACCCGTGAGCCCCCTTGATTATTCAAACTTTCCCATTTAAATTTTTTTCCAGATTTTGCTCCAACATTAAAAATCAATATCTACTGGAATACTTGTCCAAAAATTCCCAAATAAATTTTGTTGGAACCAGGATGATCTATAATTTCAGGTGGTGCACTTGGATCTGTATGAGAATCCATAAATTATCCTTAATAATTCCATGAAACAAAATGTCTTTGGAATTGATTACTGGTGCTCCATTCATTCAAAAATTCTCGACTTTGTCCACATCATTCCAAATAATTCCCATGAGTTTCAGTAAAAATTTCATGTCCAGTTTAGTTAATTTGAATCGCCAAGTTGTGTTTCCCATCTCTATGTACCTAAAAATTCTAAAATGTCCAGAAACATTTCAGCAATTTGTCCAAACTTCTAAATTTAATATATCACAGTGGAGTGCTTAGAAAATTGTGAAACCAATTTTGTTGAGTCACTCCTGACCTACTATAAACATAACACCAACTTTTGGCCATGTTAAAGTCCAAGATTTCCCATTAAAATTCTGGGAAGGGTTTATATACATTGAATTTTATACAACAAAGACTTCCGTGAACTTAGCCCAATTTTGGCTAGAACGTCACTCATGTCACCTAAAGTCCACTGTAAAATTTACAGAACCAGTGGCCATCCTTTAATATACTTAACTGTCTTTCCTTTAAGCTATGCAATAATACCAATATTGATTCACTTGCATTATTCTTTGCATATTGAATAGTTGCCGGGCTCGAGGAGACACCGGAGCCACTATAAGTCATCAATCCGGAGACTAACTTTATTCCTGTCTCGCAGCCAAGAAAGCCCCGGTTTGCATTTAACAACGTTTTGAAATTTTATTTGTATCACACTATATGGGTTATAATGTATTGTGCATTTGGTCTAGGTTTTCTTGGAGTATCCCACTTGCATGACTAGAACACCCATGAGAGCAGGGTAGATGGTTAAGTCCTTGATGTATCCATGCTATGCTTAATGTTATAGTTGCTTCGGTAGAAGTCAAGTAGTTGGAATCTACTCGCCAGTTCAGGAATTAAGTTCACACAGGATTGGTCAAGTTAGAGATTCACCATTTAGTTCAATATGAGACCGGGCATGTATTAGGAGCAGCAGGACATAGGGGCCTGTGAGCTGTAGCTGTGCCTGTGTCAGTCAAGGACTGATCTGTGTGCGGCCCTGTTGAGCAAGTTTGAATGTACCGAAGGCATACTGGATATATGGGACCCAGTAAACTGATGTAACTTGTCCACCCTAGCATCGAGGCATACCCCACCGCCTTATAGGTGCGGGTTGAGAGCAGCAAGGTGTAAACCTGCCAGCGGGTATGTCGTACTCTGTGTGGGGGCATCATGCTCGTAGTGGTGGGACCAGTTTGGTGTGTAGGTTGCGAGTGAAAGGTTGCCACATACAACATCAGTGCAGTGTGCCTTCGCAACTCCGAGTATGGGTGGATGTGTCATGCTATTTGGGTATCCCTGCAGGTGTATATCGATTCAATTCACCGTCCCTCGCAGTTATTGAGTACCGCTTGTTCACTGAGTCGTGACGTAGTTAATTATTTGGAGCTGAATATTATTGAATCATGCTTTATGGAATAATTATGTATTGATGCTTGTATGTTTAGATCAGATTGTTCACTAAATTTCAGATTCATGAAGCCTTAACTTGTTGCTAAAAGCTGAAAGTAAGGACTAACATTTGGGTGAGTTTTTTATTGCAAACTGTTGTGCTATCTTACGTATATCCTGCATATAGTGTTCCATGCTTAGTGGAGACTGTTAAGTCTTGCTGAGCCGTCGTGCTCACGGTTTTTATTTTAAGTTTTTGCTACAGATGATGACGTATTTGATGAAAGGTTCACCGGTGAGGCGTTGCCCCCGTCGGGGTACACGGCCGAGTGGGAACCTTGCACGCCGTTGTGATGTGATTTGTGTGTTACTAGTGTGATTCCGTTCGCGGGCTGAATAGAATGATTTTTGCGTAGCTTAGGCTTGAGTGTCAAGAGTTATGAACTTATCTTCCGCTGTAGTGTATTTAAATGTATATTATTTGTAAAAGACAAAGCTTGTATAATACTATATTGTTTTATGTAATATGATGCATCTTTTTCTTTGTGATGTTGGGTGCCGCATCACACGACACCACCCAATTTTGATTTCTGGAATGTCAGGACTCTGGTCCCTACAACCTGGTATCAGAGCAGCATTGGGAATAGCACACTTAAAAAGGATCATATTACAAGAAAATTTAGGTTTACGGTGAGGAATCAATAGTAGCCCACATAAGGACTATTATTAGCATAATTACTTAAGGTGGCAAAGCTAATTTATGTGTAATATTCTATAATGACGCTCCGACGTCAGGTAAGAGGTAAGGTACGCCACTGCAAGCGGATCAATTGTAGTAAGCTCACCATGCGAGAGGTAGCATGGGATGGTTTCTGTGGCTTAGCACGGAAAGTCAATATGAGTCTCTGAAACTCTTCATGTTTCTCAGAACATATGACACGCGGTACTCCAGCGTGCTTCAAAATTAGTGGCAGTCCTCGTCGGGTGGGACATAACCCAATGCACCTCCTACTGGTGTAGCATTATGAAAAGACGTAGGATCCTGTTGGGTGGTAGAAAACCCGGTCATGTACCTCGAGACGTGGCTTAGCTCGTGTGGGGACCAGAGTCCACACATTCCAGAAATCGCATTGGGTGGTGCCGTGCGATGCGGCACCCAACAACACACAAGAAAAGTCTTACAAAATAAACAACACAAATATTTTATTTCACAAGATGATCCTCTTTTACAACATAATATACAACGCAGCAGAAAATACATACTCATACTTTCAACTAGCTATGCACAAGAGAAGTCGTCCATGCCCAAGGACGCTTCTCACTAGCAACACAAAACAAAGAGCAGCGGCAAGGTTTCCGTGAGAGATACATCTCAGCAAGCTCGAGGTCTCACGGACAACCATAACATAAGCATAAGCTAAAATACCTACAAAAACCAATATATAGCAACCGTGAGCACAAAGCTCAGCAAGACTTAACCGTCTCACCTAAACATGAAACTCTACATGCTGGAAACTTTAAAGACTGAGAAGCTTAATTTGCAGGAATGGACTCACCGAAAGTAAATCCTTAGTGGCTAGATTTAATGTAGCACATGCGATCCATGGGCATAGCATCACTGTGAATTCCACAATCAAACAAGAAACGTTTCATCTACGATGATACTTGCTCAAGGTTGCATAAGTCTTATCCAAGTTAAATGTTTGGAAATTGTAAATTTGATTATGCTATCTCTATAGCAGCCAAGATTTCCATACAAAGAATTATTCATAACAGCATATTCATCATTGTAAAAGCCCTAAATTACGAAGGCAAAGTTCAAATGGGAGATGTTGAAATTTAGAGGGGAAAAATAAATTTAACTAGAATCTGAAAAATTCAAACCAATTTAAACATCAATTGATAGAATTCAAAAATTCAAATTTAGCTCATGTTCATACTTTGCCAAGATAAAAATCTGAGCTCACCATTTAATTGCAAATATTCCAATTAACATCTCTGCAAATTTTCATAATATTTGGAGCGCTAATTGTATTTAATTCAATGGGTACATTGAATTCCATTCAAATTCAAACTTGAATTTGAATTTCACATGAAACATATCCAAACTTGAAATCCAATTTCAAAATCAGATCCTAGATATTTGTTTGAGCCTATCTACAAAGTTTCATGAATTTTGGACACAAGTTCGTGGGATATTTCTTTGTATAGAGAAGATTTGAGTGGAGGGGCTGTGGGACCCACTTGTCATACAGACATGGAGCTAAGCTGAACGTATTTCACTTCTCTGCTTCTCCCATGGCGACACCACTCCTTCTGCATGTGCCACCTCTCCTCCACAGCCTGTCCACAGCTGCCCTTGCCTTTATAAACCGAGTTGGGTGCCCTTTTCTTCATTCCATTGCCTCTGGTCGGCATTTCTTCCCTGTTCTTCGTCCTCCCGCCCGCACTGCACCACCTCGCCGTCGTTCAAGCTTTTGCCGGCCAAAAGAAGCAGTGTTGAGCCGTGCTACAAGAAGAGAAAAGTAACCCAACTCGTTGCTCTATCATCAGCACCATTTAGTCTATCGTTTTGCTCAGTGTGCTTCCCGTATTTTGAAGTTCTGCGGACCGCCGGTGAACTCCCTTGTTCTGCCGCCTCTGCTCCCTCGATGCCCCAGCGATACAAGCATCTTCGTGCTTCAATCCTTTAAGGAAAAAGGTTCGCAATCACTCCTAGTTCATGCTTGCAAAGTTTCAACTTTTGTCATGGCTTGTAGCTCGGGTTTTCCTCAAAGAACCGACACTTAGTTCTTTTGCCCGCCTTGGATCTTTACCCAAATTCAATTTACATGTGCAATAATTATTCTAATTGCTTAGCCAGTAGCTTCTAAACATTCTCGCGCACACCCTAGCCAAAAACGCCCAAAAGTTATCGACCATACACATAGGAATCGAAGTTCCTACGGCTGCCGGATGAAAAGCCATGGGTCGCCATCGAACATGTATATGCATCCATTGCCACCTCGATAGGAGTTCATTTTGGTCATCCTCGTGATCCCAGGATGCTCTCCGATCAATTTCGGAGTGGTTTTAGCCCTTGCCGAGGCGATTTCGTGTTGACCAAAACCCTAATCGCCGCCGCCGCCATCGCGCGAGCTTTTCTGGCCATCCATCGCCGTCGGGAGGATCACCATCGATTTCCTCACCTGATTTTAGGTGGGGGCGGTGATAGGGGAATGCCGCCATGCCTTGGAGCAATCTGCGGCGAGGGGCCAGCGCGAGGTTGAAGACGACTCGGGTGGGCCCCGGTCGTCAGTCTAACCAATGCGCGCCTGGATGTGGTGCGGACAAGGATCCCATGTGGCTGCATCCGTGAGCCCTGTGGCCCGGTGTTGCTTAATCCCGATTGGCCCAATTTAAATCCTGTGGGCCCAGCCATTATTCAAACCTTTTCCAATTGAAATTTCAATTCGAGATTTAGTTCCCACTTCAAAAATCCATATCTCCTAGCAGTATTGTCCAAAAATTCCCAAATAAATTCTGTGAAAGCATCTAGGCCCCCACGAGGTACGGTTTCGGTGATTAATGACAACCGTTATTTACTACTAATGAGTTTGTGGATGCGAGGTTTCATGTACAATGAATCAAACGTCGATCAATCAATCATAAATGTCATCTACTGCTCATTGGATGCAAAAGGAGACCCCTCAACGAACTTACCTAAGGGGTTAATCGGAAACAAATGAGGAACTCGTACAACGACGCAACCTTATCAAAATTGGCAACACAAGAAGCTTCATATCCATCAGAAGAGCCATACAAACAAGTGTTCAAGAGGTCACAAGTCCAAAATCCAAAAGATCAGTCCAACTCAACTCGAAGGAAACAAATTGTACACACCGGATCATCCGGTGATCTGAAGAATGACTGCATCGGTCGATTTGGACTCAACAGAAGAAGAAGACCTCAGAATGAAGTACACACCGGATCATCCGATGTGTATCAAGTGAACATCGGATGAATACAACAGTAAGCAAATTTTCTGAAGTGTTCTGAAGGACTGAACACCGGATCATCCGATGTTGAAGGCGGATGCACATCGGTCGATTACAACAGAAGCAAATTATCAACTCAACCAGACTGAAGATCTATTCATCGGATCCTCCGATGATGAAGGAGGTGAAGCATCGGTCTAATAACGGTCATTTCTGACAGAATGACGTCAGCCAATCTAATTAGACCGATGCTCATAAAAGGGGGTCATCGGATCATCCGATGTACACAGAAAAAGTAATCAGCCCACTTTTCCAACGGCTAATTCGGTTGGGCTGAGTATTTAACCCCCTCCCACCAGTCATTTCGGTGAGGCTGGACAACAAGAGCACCACTACACATTCCCCAAGTGTCCAAGACTTAGAATACTCATTTTCACACTCTTGTAACCCTTTCACACCTCAAGATATAGGCTAGTTCCTCTTAGAGTTAAGCTTGTGTGCGTCCTCTCTGGGTGAGTGGAGACTCTAGAGTAGGGAGAGCCGTGAGAAAGTGCATTCTTGGTGATTGCACTCAACTTGTATCAAGAGGAAAGTGAAGAGATCGCTCCGGAGCTTGCCGAGACCATTGTGGAAGCCCGGAGGATCGAAGTTGTACAAGGCTTGAGCTCCACCTTGCCAAGGATGGCAAACGGAGGAAGTTAGTGGATTCCCTCGTCTCGGTGACTTGGGAGTGGCGATACCCTTAGGTGGGTGCCACAACGTGGACGTAGGTGGATCCTAGTGATCTCACCGAACCACGGGAAAAATCGACGTGTCCCCGTGTCTTCGAGCGTTTGCATTCCTCCTCCCTACTCCTTTACGATTACGCAATTCTCAATTCCGCACTTAATTCTCTTAATTGCACTGTTGGCTTGCTTAGAGAATTAGATTTCACTTAAGCTTTAAATTGACTTAAAATTTGAAGTAGCCCAATTCACCCCCCCCCCTCTTGGGCATTCGATCCCTACAATTGGTATCAGAGCAAGGTTGCTCATTGGATCATTCTAGCTTCACCGCTAGAGAGCAAAAATGGCCAAGAATGGGGGTTCGGTTCCTACCTTCGAGGGCAAGAATTTTGCTTATTGGAAAGCACGCATGCGCGCTTACCTTGAGGCAATTTCTCCCGAAGTGTGGGAAGCGACCCATGCGGGGTTTGGCAACCATGAATATATTGGTGATCAACTAAAATGGGATGCTAAGGCTAGGAATGCTATTTATGAGTGCATTAGTCAAGATGTATTTGCTAGAATTGCTAGTAAGGAGAAAGCTTGTGAAATTTGGGCTTGCTTGATTGAGATCCATGAGGGTTCCTCTCGTGTCAAAGAGCTCAAATATCACTTGCTTAAATCCAAGTATGATGATTTTAAAATGCTTCCTCATGAGAATGTTAATCAAATGTTTTCTCGCTTAAATGTACTCATTGAGGAAATTAATGCTCTTGACATTGCTTCTCTTGGCAAGGGACTCATCAACCGCAAGATCCTCATGCTACTTCCCAAGCCCAAGTACAACATCATCAACTCAATGCTCCAAAAGGAGTCACTTGACAACATTGAGGTTTCGGAGCTCATTGGAGAGATACATGCTCATGAGATGAGTGTGCTTGGAATGATGGAGGAGTCATCATCATCAAAGACCATTGCTCTCAAGGCCTCAACCAAGAAGACACATACCAAGAAGAAGAAAGTGGTTGAGCCTAGCTCAAGTGAGGAAGAACAAGCTACGAGTGAAGATGATGATGATGATGAGCTTGCATTGATGATGAGGAAGTTTTCACGTCTCAACTCAAAGATTGCCAAGAAGGGATACTCGTTTGATCCCAAGAAGAAAGCCTTCTTGCCAAGGAGAGATGAAAACAAGACGTGCTACAATTGTGGCGATCAAGGCCACATATCATATGATTGTCCAAGACCGGACAAGAGGAAGGACAAGGGCAAGCATCGCAAGCTAGAAGAGAGTGATGATGATGAAGATGCAAAGCCCAAGCGCACCTTTGGAAAGAAGAAACTTGACAAAGGCAAGAAGACCAAGCTCTTTCCAAAGAAGAGAAGAGGACCTCAAAAGGTCTTCATGTGCGAAGCAAATGAGTGGGTCACCGATGAAGAAACAAGTGATGATAGTGAAGATGAGGAAGAAAACTTGGCAAGCCTCGCTATCGTCAACAAGGATGACTCACCCCTTCCTCCACCGCCTATGTGCCTCATGGCGAAAGGTAACACAAAGGTATGTGATGACTCAAGTGATGATGAACTTTCTCCCGATGAACTAGCATCTATGATTAATGAATATCATGCCATTATCAAAAGGGAAAAGGCTAAGGTTAAGGCACTTGAGCTAACTCGCGCTAAGCTAGAGGGTGCCAACCTCGATTTGCAAGACAAGTATGTCACCATACTTAATGAGCATGAAACGCTCAAGTCACATGTCAAGCAAATCGAAGAGGAGAAGGCTCAAATCAAGCTTGAGTTCCATGAGCTTGACTTAGCTAACTCGGCACTATTGGCTAAGCATAACGAGTTAGTTCAAGAGCATGAGACACTTAGTCTTTCCTATGAAGCAATGGAACTAAAATTGAATAACTTGAAGAAAGAAACTCTTGATGGCAAAACACCTGCTAGTTCACATGCCACTAACAATTTGCATGAGTCTTTGCCATTGAAAGCTAATAGGGAGAAGGAGCTAATGGACGAGATCGAAAGTCTCCGCACTAGTGTGGCTAGACTTTCCAAGGGAGAGGACAAGCACAAGGAGATCCTCTTCCAACAAGCTAAAGGCTTCAACAAGAGGGGACTTGGGACCTTCCCTACGCCCAACAAATGGAAGGTGCCCTCACCGGAGCTTAGGACAAGCTTCATCAAGGAAGTGGGATCCTATTGCCAACATTGTGAGGTCACCGGACATCACACTAGGGAGTGCCCTCTTCCCACTCGTCCTTCTCCAAAATTACCTCCTAACTATTCATCTACTTTCAATGATTGTCACTATCTATTGAGCAAAGTAGGTGGAAAGGTGAAGGCGAAGTTCATTGGCAAAAACATCAAGGGCATGAAGGGGAAGCTCCCCAAGCAACTTTGGGTCCCAAAATCACTTGTATCACACATACAAGGACCTAAGTTGGCTTGGGTTCCTAAACTCAAAAACTAACTTCATGTGTGTAGGTGAACTACAAAGCCGGAGGAAAACATTGGGTACTCGATAGTGGGTGCACTCAACACATGACCGGCAATGATGGTATGTTCACCTCCATAGAAGACCCCGGCAATCATGAACAAGTCACCTTTGGTGATAACTCAAAGGGGAAGGTAATTGGTTTAGGTAAAATTGCAATTTCTAATGACTTGTCCATTTCAAATGTGCTTTACGTTAAGTCTCTTAGCTTCAATTTGCTCTCTATTGCTCAACTTTGTGATCTTGGACTAACGTGCACATTTGACAAAGATGGTGTTGTGGTGTCTAGTGTAGCTAGCAAAGAGCTAATATTCAAGGGCTTTAGGCATGGTCATCTCTATTTGGTGGACTTCTCCAACAAGAGCGCAAGCCTAACCACTTGTCTTTTCACCAAGACAAGTTTGGGGTGGCTATGGCATCGGAGGATTGCTCACATAGGAATGAGCAAGCTCAAGAAGTCCTTCAAGCTAGGGATGGTGACCGGCGTAAAGGACGTGACGTTTGAAAAGAACAAGCTATGTAGCGCATGTCAAGCCGGGAAGCAAGTGGCTTCGCACCATCCGATGAAGACAATGGTGTCTACCTCCAAGCCGCTCGAACTACTTCACATGGACCTCTTCGGATCGTCCACCTACCAAAGCCTTGGCGGTAATCTCTATTGTCTCGTTATTGTTGATGATTACTCTCGCTATGCTTGGACTTTGTTTTTAAGTGACAAGGGTGAAACCCCGGAAGTCTTCAAGACCTTTGCAAAACGAGCTCAACGGGAATTCCAACTTCCCATCATCAAGGTCCGGAGTGACAACGGCACCGAGTTCAAGAACTACAATATTGGGGAGTGGTGTGACCGTGAAGGAGTCAAGCACGAATTTTCGGCTACATACACCCCTCAACAAAACGGTGTTGTTGAGAGAAAGAACAAGACACTAATCACCCTCGCGAGAGCCATGCTTGATGATTATGGGACGTCGGAGAAGTTTTTGGCGGAAGCGATCAACACGGCATGCCATGCCGCAAATAGAGTCTACCTTCATCGACTTCTCCAAAAGACTCCCTACGAGCTCCTCATTGGGAGAAAGCCCAACATCTCCTACTTCCGGGTCTTCGGATGCAAGTGCTACATCTACCGCAAGAAAAGACTTGGTAAGTTTGAAAGAAGGTGCGATGTTGGTATTTTCCTTGGTTATGCGTCAAACTCAAAGGCATATCGAGTATTCAACCAAACCTCCGGGTTAGTTGAAGAAAGTTGTGACGTTGAGTTTGATGAGACTAATGGCTCCCAAGAGGAGAGTTTTGGTCATGATGATATAGATGATGAGCCTCTACGAGAAGCTATGAAGAACATGACCATAGGAGACATCAAGCCCGAAGTTGAGGAGAGCCATGATCAAGGGGGAGCTTCAAGTCCGAACATCAACACCTCCATGGCGCCTCAAGTGGATGAAGAAGAAGACAAAGATGATCCATTGCCTATGCAAGACCAACAAGCCACACAACACCAAGAAGAAGATGAAGTCCAAGATGAAGTCCAACCACAAGACGAGCAAGATGCTTCACCACCACCAAGTGACTCACAACCGTTGATGAGACATGGGCGCATCTCCAAGGCACATCCAATGGATCAAATCATTGGAAGTCCTTCACGGGGAGTAAGTACTCGTTCACGTCATGTTGCATCTTTTTGTGAGCACTACTCTTTTGTGTCGTGTGTAGAACCCAAAAGCATTGAGGAAGCTCTCCAAGACTCCAATTGGGTGATGGCTATGCAAGAGGAACTCAACAACTTCACCCGCAATGAAGTTTGGGTGTTGGAGGAGCGACCCAAGGACAAGAATGTGATTGGAACGAAGTGGGTCTACCGCAACAAGCAAGATGAGAATGGCGTGGTGGTCCGCAACAAAGCTAGGCTTGTGGCGAAGGGATTTGCTCAAGTTGAAGGTTTGGATTTTGGGGAGACATTCGCCCCGGTAGCACGGTTAGAAGCTATCCGCATACTCCTTGCTTTTGCTTCTCATCATAATATCATGCTTTATCAAATGGATGTTAAGAGTGCTTTTCTCAATGGCTATATTAATGAACTTGTGTTTGTTGAGCAACCTCCCGGGTTTGAGGACCCAAGAAACCCTAACCATGTCTATAGGCTAAACAAAGCACTCTATGGACTCAAGCAAGCTCCAAGGGCATGGTACGAGCGCTTAAGGGACTTCCTCGTCATGCAAGGTTTCAAGATTGGGAGGGTGGACACTACACTCTTCACCAAGGACATCGACGGAGACTTATTTCTTTGTCAAATTTATGTCGATTATGTTATTTTTGGCTCAACTAACAAAGCTCTTAGCCATGAGTTTGGCAAAATGATGTCTAGGGAATTCGAGATGTCAATGATTGGAGAGCTCAACTTCTTCCTAGGATTTCAAATCAAGCAACTTCAAGAGGGGACCTTCATCCATCAAGAGAAGTACACTAAGGACCTCTTGAAGAAATTTGAGATGGGAGATTGTAGCTCAAGAAGCACTCCAATGGCGACAAATTGTCATCTCGACGCGGACATGGACGGTAAATCTATTGATCAATCTCATTACCGTTCCATGATTGGTTCATTGCTATATCTTACCGCATCTAGGCCCGATATTATGTTTAGTGTGTGCTTGTGTGCTCGCTTTCAAGCGGCACCTAAAGAATCGCACAAGAAGGCGGTCTTTAGGATACTTCGGTATCTCAAGCATACCCCAAGTGTAGGTTTGTGGTACCCTAAGAACGCTAGTTTTCATCTCTTAGGTTACTCGGATTCGGACTTTGCCGGATGCCGTGTAGACCGCAAGAGTACATCCGGGGGTTGCCACTTACTTGGGCGTTCCCTAGTTTCTTGGTCGAGCAAGAAGCAAAATTCCGTGGCTTTGTCCACCGCGGAGGCGGAGTATATAGCGGCCGGTGCATGTTGTGCCCAAATTCTATATATGAAGCAAACCCTCTTGGACTTTGGAATTAAGTTTGGTTGTGTGCCTCTCCTTTGTGACAATGAAAGTGCGGTTAAGATAGCTAGAAACCCCGTTCAACACTCCCGCACTAAGCACATTGATATTCGCCATCACTTCTTGCGGGACCATGAGGCTAAGGGAGAAATCTCTTTGCAAGGTGTTAGGTCCGAAGAACAATTGGCGGATATCTTCACCAAACCACTTGATGAGAAAACTTTTTCTAGGCTTAGAAGTGAGTTAAATGTGCTAGATGCATCTAACGTCATGTAAATTGCCATGTTCATGTAAGGTTGCATGTCATATAGGTCTTGCCTAACTCCCAAAGGATAGGGGCGAGCTAGAAATAGTTTTCCCTGAGTAAGCCTTTGGCAGGTTTAAACTTGGCAAGATAGATTTATTTTATGCCTTGCATGATTCCTGTCATATAGACTTGCATTCATCTAATATTTTGCATTATCTTGTTTGACATTGCATACGGTAGATTGTCACAAAGGGGAACCCACATCATGAGAAGGAGACTTGTTTGAAATGCAATATCTCAACTCATATGATGTGGAAAGAGCAAAATTCTAAAGGAACATGCTTTAATGAGATAGAAGTTTCCATACTCTAGCTCACAAAGCATGGGCCTACATTTTCGTGGTTTTTCCCTCCTAATTCTCTTTGTGTGCTCTTTTTGCTTAAGGGCTTAGCCGATATGTGGCACTATATCGAAAAGCCTTATTAGGGTTAGGAGGTGCCCAAAAAGTCCTAAGACTCGTTTTATCTTTGTGTGTTTAAAGTCCAAGGACATATATGGGCAGTCTTAGGTTTTCTGTAGTCATCGGATTATCCGATGCTAAGGCCAGAACAGTCATCGGATCAGTTGATGCTTCAGTTCAGAGTTCAGTTCAGCCAGCATCCAGAAATCGACCGATGAGTTCATTTCAGGAAACATCGGAGCATCCGATGTTCAATCCTCTGTTACCCTGCAGAATTCGACCGATGATCGACGTAGCAACGTCGGATCATCCGGTGTGCAAAGAGAGTTTTTGGACCAACTCTCTGTTGAACTCGACCGATGATCCCCCCAATGCGCATCGGTCGATCCGGTGTTCGCGTAACGGCTAGGTCATCGGGTTCCTATTAAAAATCGTACGGCCGGCGCTTCTTCACTCCCCGCCTCCTCACCTCCCGTGCCGCCGCACCTCCGGCTCCTCCCGCTCCAGCACCAGCTCCGGCGACGTCTACCTCGAGCAGCTCCGACACCGCCGACGTCGACCGCTTCACCGTCGCCCCGAGAGCTCCGGAGTCCTAGGTACTCCTCTTCCCTTTTTGGTGTCTTGATGCCAAAGGGGGAGAAGAGTTAGAGTTAGGGGGAGTGTCTTGGGCTTAGGGGGAGTGCTAGTTATCTTTTTGCTTTCAAACTTGTTATTTGCTTCTATTTGAGACTTGATTGTTATCATTTGCTACTATTTGTAATTCAGTATGCTACTTCACTCTTATGATTTATATTTGATCACTGTTTGAGCCTTCGAGCTCCTTGTGTTGCATGTTGTTTCGATTACATTTCTTTATGAGCATTGCGTTTGCGTTTCAAATTCCATTACTTTTATGCTCTACTCGTTGTGTTGTCATCAATCACCAAAAAGGGGGAGATTGAAAGCATCTAGGCCCCCACGAGGTACGGTTTCGGTGATTAATGACAACCGTTATTTACTACTAATGAGTTTGTGGATGCGAGGTTTCATGTACAATGAATCAAACGTCGATCAATCAATCATAAATGTCATCTACTGCTCATTGGATGCAAAAGGAGACCCCTCAACGAACTTACCTAAGGGGTTAATCGGAAACAAATGAGGAACTCGTACAACGACGGAACCTTATCAAAATTGGCAACACAAGAAGCTTCATATCCATCAGAAGAGCCATACAAACAAGTGTTCAAGAGGTCACAAGTCCAAAATCCAAAAGATCAGTCCAACTCAACTCGAAGGAAACAAATTGTACACACCGGATCATCCGGTGATCTGAAGAATGACTGCATCGGTCGATTTGGACTCAACAGAAGAAGAAGACCTCAGAATGAAGTACACACCGGATCATCCGATGTGTATCAAGTGAACATCGGATGAATACAACAGTAAGCAAATTTTCTGAAGTGTTCTGAAGGACTGAACACCGGATCATCCGATGTTGAAGGCGGATGCACATCGGTCGATTACAACAGAAGCAAATTATCAACTCAACCAGACTGAAGATCTATTCATCGGATCCTCCGATGATGAAGGAGGTGAAGCATCGGTCTAATAACGGTCATTTCTGACAGAATGACGTCAGCCAATCTAATTAGACCGATGCTCATAAAAGGGGGTCATCGGATCATCCGATGTACACAGAAAAAGTAATCAGCCCACTTTTCCAACGGCTAATTCGGTTGGGCTGAGTATTTAACCCCCTCCCACCAGTCATTTCGGTGAGGCTGGACAACAAGAGCACCACTACACATTCCCCAAGTGTCCAAGACTTAGAATACTCATTTTCACACTCTTGTAACCCTTTCACACCTCAAGATATAGGCTAGTTCCTCTTAGAGTTAAGCTTGTGTGCGTCCTCTCTGGGTGAGTGGAGACTCTAGAGTAGGGAGAGCCGTGAGAAAGTGCATTCTTGGTGATTGCACTCAACTTGTATCAAGAGGAAAGTGAAGAGATCGCTCCGGAGCTTGCCGAGACCATTGTGGAAGCCCGGAGGATCGAAGTTGTACAAGGCTTGAGCTCCACCTTGCCAAGGATGGCAAACGGAGGAAGTTAGTGGATTCCCTCGTCTCGGTGACTTGGGAGTGGCGATACCCTTAGGTGGGTGCCACAACGTGGACGTAGGTGGATCCTAGTGATCTCACCGAACCACGGGAAAAATCGACGTGTCCCCGTGTCTTCGAGCGTTTGCATTCCTCCTCCCTACTCCTTTACGATTACGCAATTCTCAATTCCGCACTTAATTCTCTTAATTGCACTGTTGGCTTGCTTAGAGAATTAGATTTCACTTAAGCTTTAAATTGACTTAAAATTTGAAGTAGCCCAATTCACCCCCCCCCCTCTTGGGCATTCGATCCCTACATTCTGATAGAACCAGCATGAGGAATAGTTTCTATTGGTGCACTTGGAATTGTATGAAAGTCCATAGAAATTTCTCCATAATTCAAATAAGCAAAATGCTTATAGAATTGATTCCTATAGTTCTGCTCTTTGGAGAATTTCCAAATTTCTACAGAACTTTCATTTGAATATCCTTGAACTCCAGTAAAACTCTCAGGGTCATTAGACTTCATTTACATGGTCAAATCACCTATGTATTCTCTATCCACATAAAAATAGTCAAATTCATTTAGAATTTGTACAGAAACTTGTGCAAACTTCTAAACTGAATATCACTCAGTATAAATTTGTCAAACCAACTTTATTGGGTTGATATTTATCCACACTAACCAGAACTACAATCCAATCTTCATGAAAATCTCTTGATTTTCCTGTAGAGCCCTTTAAAGCAAAATCATGTTTGATTTTGATCTGATGATTCCCTTCATAGAAAAACCTGAAATTTTGCCAAAATGTTATTTAGTAAGTTTCAGAATTCCTGTAAAAATTTCAGCTTCATTGGACTTAATTAGCCTGGTTCAATCTGAAGATTTTCCTAACTGGTCACATAACGCCCAAAAACAACAGAAACAATTCACTAAAATATCCCCACTTGTAAATTAAATATCTCACAATATAATGCTTAGAAAATTATGAAACAAATTTTCATAGAACCAGTGAGACCCCCTCTGTATGATACAACCACTGATAGCCATGATACACTTACAGAATTACATTCAAAATTCAGATAAAGATAAACACTTCTGAAATTTTGTAGGCCAATATATTCATTTTCTGTACCTGAAACTTACCTGGTTATTCCTACATGACCATGTGAACTCTCTGTAATTTTCTCAGGCTCAGGTAATCTTTTGAATCTGTATAAATTGAGATCACATCCCTATGTACAAAACAATATCTATTTCACCTTATATATCCATTGCCTAAATTCATCTTGTTTCCTTTATGTTGCTGTCCAGTCTAGCAACAGAACTTCAAGTCCTAACTAATCATTTTTCTGCCGAAGGGATTGGGGTTTAATTGTTTCCGCTGCGTAAGATTTTTAAATCTACCATTCACCCCCCCTTCTGGTATCTTTTCACATGCTCTTCAATCCTACAATTGGTATCAGAGCCACGGTGCTATAATCTTTGTGATTTGCGCGTGTTTTTGACTAATCATCATAGAGAAGTACTCTGCCAAACCTTGTGTCTTCGCTGGTATTGATTTTCAGGTTTGGAAGGCACGCATGGAGGATTTCATCCAGGCACAAGGCTTTGCAATGTGGAAGAAGGTATACAAGCCTTATGAAGTGCCATCAAATGATCAAGTTACAGCTACAAATCTGAGAGATGTCGACGACAACAACAACAAGGCTCAGAACTTGATGATACAAGGATTAACACAAAGCGACTTCGACCATGTTGCACACCTCCGATCTGCATACGATGTGTGCAAAGCACTTTGTGACTACCACGAAGGATCCAACATGATCAAAGAGGTAAGTCAAGACATGTTCAAGAAAGAATACATGCGCTTCAAGATGCAACCCGGTGAGTCTATTGATGACCTTTTTGCTTGCTTTAATAAGATTCTCAGCAACTTGCGTAGTGTCAATGTTAATTTTTCAGATGCTGAAAATGCTAGGCAATTGCTAAGTGCATTAGATATGTCAATTTGGGAGATGAAAGTCACATCTATTCGTGAATCTACTGTCATGAGTTCACTTACTTTAGATGTGCTATATTCCTAGTTAAAAACTCATGAAATTGACATAATCTCACGTAAGAACCCCAACAAGTCTATTGCTTTTGTTTCTCAACGTGACATGCCTAGTTCCGGTCAAACATCATCTTGTGGTACACTTGCTTTGCTATCCTCCCTAACCCTTGAACAGATTGAGGAGTTTCCAGAGGAGGAGCTAGCGCTCATCTCTACCCAGTTCTCAAAAGCATTGCAAAATGTGAGAACTAGAAGGAGAGGAAGCTCCTAACCTCAATGATGCTTTGAATGTGGTAAGACAGGACATTTTCGTTCAGATTTCCCTAACCTTTTAGGTCCTACTTCCCGGGATGAAAAGAAAACAAGAACGAAGCACTCCTCTGCAAAAGATACGAAGAAAAAGAAGGGTTTTACAGAACGTCAATTGGTGAGCAGTTTTATCTCAGCACTCCAGGAACTTGGCTCAAGCGATGTGGACATTGGAAGTGATGAAGATGAAGATGATTTGGCAAACTTGTGCTTCATGGCGGGCAAGTAAAGATCAAGTATGGAGGAGGCAGAACACAACAGCGACAATGAAGAGGTATGCCCTACTTGCGAAGGAATGTGTGATGCTATTTCTCGTGCCATTGTTATTGTTAAGAAAAAGGACAAAAAGCTTAGGGACAATGCTGTTAAAATTGAGTCACTAGAATCTGAAATTAATCGTTTGAAATCCTTGATTCCTAGTGATGATTCTTGTTCCTCATGTGACTTAATATATGAACAATTGTCCTCCCTAAGAAGTGCACATACCTCCACACTTGATAAACTTGAACTTGAAATTGAAAAGAACAAAAAGCTTGCTGCACTTAATATTGGAAACTTAAAAGATGCTTCTTGTTCTACAATTGATTTGCATTGTTCTAGTTGTGATGATCTTGATAAGAAACTGCAAGATGCTATGAATGAAATCTCTATATTGAATAATGCTTTACGTTGTAATGAAGTTAAATATTGTTCCAATTGCAAATTATAAGGAAAAACTTCATGTGAAAATTGACTTGATCTGTCCAATAAACTTGATAACATGCATAAGACATTTGATCGGTTTTGTAATGGGAATAAGAACCTAAACTTGCTACTGAAGTCATCCAAGTCTTGCAATGATAAAACTGGTTTAGGTTTTGATTCTCATGCTCATGCTAAAGAACATCCACCTAAAAGTGTAAAGTCATTAGGAAGTGGTTTGATTCAAATAGTTCCTAAACAAAAAGAAGTGGTTTTCAAATCTGCAGGAGTATTGTCTCATTCGATTTCAAATAAAAATATTGTTTGCTCATTTAGACATGAACACAAAGTTAAATTTCATTGTACCTACTGTGGTAGAGATGGTCATGTCATAAATTTTTGTTATAGACTAGCTAAACAACAGAAAAGGGAAAGAATGGTTGCTAGATCTCATAACTTTCATGCAAAATTTGCTGCACATATTGAACCGAATGTACAACATGCTGTTTTGAGTCAAAAACATTCAAAGTTTGCCTCCGGAGCTACTGATTTTTGTGCTACACAAGTAACACCTTATAGGTCAGTAGTTAAGAATAAAAAATCTCAAACTTTGACTCATAAACTTGCTGTTTTGTCTCAGCTTTCGCGTGTTTTTCCTACTGCACGTTGCATGACTCAGTACTGGATTCCTAAATGCCCTTTGACTAATCCCAGTATTGAGTCATCGACGTATTGTGCTTCTATGTAGGTTATACGTTTGAGTAAGGAGAATATTTGTATTGTGGATTCATGTTGCTCACGCCACATGACCGGTAACAAAGATTGGTTCTCCTCCCTCTCTTTTGTGTCATTTGTAGAGAATGTTACTTTTGCTGATAATTCTTCAACTCCTATAATTGCTAAGGGTTCGGTTAGAGTAAATGATCACTACACTTTGAAGGATATGGCACTTGTCAAAAATTTGAAATACAACTTGCTTTCTATTTCACAGTTGCTAGATGAAAATCAAGAAATTATTTTCAATAAAAACTGCTGCAAAGTTGTAAGTTCAAATAGTGAGCTTATTTTTAACATGTCTCGGTTTGGAAGAGTTTTAAAGCTGATTTTGATGTCTTCCTCTAAGCATAGGTGTCTAGTTGCTAATGATTCAAAGGACCAATATTTTTGGCATCATAGACTTGGTCATGTAGGCTTTGACCACCTAACGCGTGTTAGTGCTCTTGATCGCATACGTGGGCTGCCTAAGCTTAAAGGGGACAAAGAAATTGTGTTCTCTTCTTGTAGACATGCTAAGATGGTTGCAGGTTCACATACTCCTCTCACAATGATCATGACAACTGAACCATGTCAACTTTTGCATCTTGACACCGTAGGACCTTCACGTGTTCAATCCTTCGGAGGTAAATGGTATGTACTTGTAATTGTTGATGATTATTCTAGATACTCTTGGGTTTACTTTATGGTGTCTAAGAATGAAGTTTTTAGTCACTTTAGAACTTTATTTCTTAGATTATCAATTGATTACCCAGGATCTTTAAAAGCAATTAGAAGTGATAATGGAACTGAATTTAAAAATCAATCTTTTGATCACTTTTGTGCTGAAAATAGAATAGATCATCAATTTTCTTCACCATATGTACCTCAACAAAACGGTGTTGTAGAAAGAAAGAAGAGAACCTTAGTTGAGATGGCTAGGACTATGCTTGATGAATATCAAACTCCTAGGAAATTTTAGGCTGATGCGTTAGCAACCGCTTGTTATGTCTCAAATCATGTTTTCTTGCGTGCTAAGCTAGGTAAAACACCATATGAGCTCTGGTTTGGACATAGGCCTAGTGTTACACACTTTCTGGTCTTTGGTTGCAAATGCTTTGTTACAAAACATGGTAATCTTGATAAATTTGAACCTAGATCCATTGATGGCATGTTTCTTGGTTATCCATCTCATACTAGAGGCTACCGTGTGCTTTTACTTGACACTGACGAAATTGTGGAGACTTGTGAAGTGTCTTTTGATGAAGCTAGCCCAGGTACTAGCTCAAACATTGCAGGTTCAGATCCATATCCGTAGGGGAGGAGCATTTTCGTTGAAGATGAGGAAGAATTGGAGTTGCTGCCCGAAAATTCAGCAGCTAAAGAATTTGGTTCAGCTCCGGATATTAATTCTCAACCAGCACCGACAACCATCAATGCTGATTCAAATCATCCTCAAGTAACAAGCTCATCGATTTGTGATGAACATGAAGAAGAAGAAGCTTGTGAGACATCTGTTCCTCTATGGTTTTACAAAGATCATCCCCCACAACAGATGAATGGAAGCTTGCACGAACTAGTCACACGGTCCAGGTTTTGCGATCCAAACTCTTATGCTCATTCTGCTTCTGTTGTTTCTTTTGAACCCAAAGATATATCACACGCACTCACTAATGAATCTTGGATTATTGCCATGCAAGAAGAGTTAGAAAATTTTGAAAGAAATAATGTTTGGAAACTTGTACCTCCACCTCAAGGTCACACTTTAATTGGAACTAAATGGGTATTTAAAAATAAAAAAAGTGAGGATGGGGTTGTGGTTAGGAATAAGGCTATGTTGGTTGCTCAAGGTGTCACTCAAGTTGAAGGTCTAGATTTTGATGAAACTTTTGCTTCTGTTGCTAGATTAGAAGCCATAAGAATTTTGTTAGCTTTTGCTGCATCTATTGGTTTTAAGCTATATCAAATGGATGTTAAAAGTGCTTTTCTTAATGGCTACATAGACGAGGAGGTTCATGTGAAACAACGACCGGGTTTTGAAAATCCAGATTTTCCTAATCATGTTTACAAACTGTCCAAAGCCTTGTACGGGCTCAAACAAGCCGAATCTGAATATGTAGCTGCTGCTAGTGCTTGCTCACAAATTCTTTGGACTGTTCAAACACTTAAGGACTATGGAGTTGATCTAGATAGTGTTCCACTGTTCTGTGATAACACTAGTGCCATTTGCATTGCTAAAAACCCCGTGCAACATTCTAGAACTAAGCACATTGACATTAGGTATCACTTTCTTCGAGAAAATGTTGAAAAAGGAAACATTGTACTTCACCATGTAGATACCAAACAACAATTGGCTGATATTTTTACAAAACCTTTGGATTTCACTGGTTTTTGTTACATTCGTAGTGAAATAGGGGTTATGCATCCTCATGGCTTAAATTGAGGGGGAGTTTTGAAACTTGGGAAGTCTATGTGTGAATCTGAAATTAAAATAATATGAGCATAGTATTTCATACATATATGACTTTGTGATTCCTTTTACATGCTGAAAGTTCTTACTACATTACTCGTGTTATACATTTTGTAGTTTTTGCCATGTCTAGCAATTGGAATAATTACTTACACTAAAACTGGTCATGGTCAAACTTTCTTGCTGTTTTGAACTTGTTACATGTTCACAAGTGCTTTTAATCATTAAGAATTAATCAAGTAATCAACTCACATGTTGAGTTTTTATGAACGAATATAAATTGAGAAAATATCAAGAGAATATGCATGCATCGTACTTCTTCTTTTGAGATGGCATATCATTGCACTTAGATATGAACTTGGAAGAAGTTGTGTATGACTAAAACCATGTCCTTAAGCTTCTGATTGTCAAATGACATATGCTTGGCTTGGTTGGTTAGAATAAGGCAGATGCGCATATAATCTCTTGCAAATATCATATGATCTAAATTTATACTTTGAAAAATAATAAATGCAGCAACTAGTGTCATGCTTTCAGGTTTTGAAATAGTTAAGTTTGTGAGATCATGACTTGCTTAAATTGAAAATTACATTTGATCTCTAGCATGGCTTACACTACTTTATGTATTTCATTGATGTGATAATGTAAGGTACTTGATAGTATGACTTGGATGAGCTTTGTTTATATGTATATGTTATAATATGCTCATAACAACTAAAGGGGGAGAGATAATTTGTTTATATGCTCATGACTTGCTGAATACATTGTCAAAGGGGGAGAGATAAGCATGAAGAGAAAGAGAATATGTGCATAAGGAGAGATAATAAAGAGGGAGAGATAATATGGGATATTTTTTGGATTTTCTTCTCATTTTACTTTTGATTTACAAAGGGGGAGAAATTGCCTTCAAAACTTTATGTGAATAAGCCAATGTTCAGATTTTAAATGGTGTTGCCAATGCATTCATCAAGGGGGGGATTGTAAGACCTATGTGTGCTTAATACATTGGCTTGTAGTGAATACACTTGGCTTTGATGATAAAAGTTTTGAATATCACCAAAACACCTTTTTATCAAGGTCTGGAACTTGACTACAGTGCTTCTGCTTTTCATTTGCAATGTTTCGTACTTGCTTTACATTGTTGGAAAGATTGCTTTGTATTCATTTGCTATGTTTTTGGTGCGTTTTGGTTGATATGGATGATATCGTGTTACTATGGTTTTGCAACATGCTTATATGAGGTTCTCACGTAAGGTGTTGTGTTTGGAACTGACTTGAGTCAAGTCGAGGACTTGGGCTCGTATGGATTGGTTGTTTATTCATGTGCAGGTGTTGATTGAGTTTAGGACATGGCTGATGATGGGGTCCATTGAACTTGTCTCAGGGAGGAGATGAGGTTCCAACAACCAAATTCAGGAGGAATTGTGGTTGAGCTGATGAGGAGGTTGCGCAACATGATTGAATCAAGAACAATGCATGTGAAGGTATCGTGGACATCATTGGAAGATGTTTGCATGTGTGCAAGGAGTGAATGGACATGGCTACATGGTTCCGAGACGTGATTAAGAGATGTGGACGTAAAGAGTTGGTCGGAAAGGTCCAACCGACTAGGTTATGGACTCAGGCTGAGGCTGAGTCAGGTTTGACTCAAATATGGAAAGATTTGAGTTGGTTATGATAGGATTTCGTGAGGGTCACGAATTTGAGTTGTTTAGGAATGTGGGATACGTTCCTAAGGTGTTTGGAAGTCTTAATATTGCTTCTATCTGCGTATAGAAGAATCCTAAGCAGTTATGGAAAGTTACGATTCGTGAACAGAGTAGGATTAGGTTTCTGATCTGAGTTGAGTTGGCTTTCGAGCTGGTTATATAAGCAAGGGAGCCCAGAGCTCGTGGTGGACGACTTTGGGGCTGTTCCTCTTGTGTTCTATTGAATAAAATTTGTAGTTTGAAGGAACTTTTGTGCCTTGTTCGTCCGACTTGTTCCAGACAAGTTTTACTCGTTGAGTTTCTGGACAGCACTACCTTTCATTGGTGGTTTTATCATCACTCGAGTTTTACAGATCCAATTGACGTGATTCTTTTTGGGTTGTCTTCACAACTTGATTATCTATCATCTGTAAAAATTTCACGGTCATTGGATTTTTGGTTTATGATCTACACAAGTTTCTTTGCAGCATTCTAGAACTGTTTTTTTTCTCAGGTAGGGCAGATTGACCTTTGTTGGATCTTTTGATCATAACTTGAGTTTCCTCGACGGATTTGAGTGATTCTTGTTGTGTTGTCTTCGTGACTTGATTCTCTCTGATATCTATCACTTTTGTCATGGTGAAACATGTTTATATTAGTCTCACACACAATTTCTTTAACAGATCGTTTTTCTGCCGAAGGGATTGGGGTTTAACTGTTTCCGCTGCGTAAGATTTTTAAATCTACCATTCACCCCCCTCTGGTATCATTTCACATGCTCTTTTATCCTACACTCGCCAAGCTCGCCTCCCAACCCTATTTTGAGGTGCTGAGCAAGCCGGTGGGGTCAGCGCACGCCGGCGATGGCCGGAAAGGCTTGCGCGACGGCGGCGGTGGCGATTAGTGTTCCGGCCATGTTGGCCAAGCCTTACGGTGGGTGAAACAGATCGGGAAGACCTCGGGAAGATTCATGGAAGCATGGGGAATGAGAATATGGCCATAAGAGGGAGGGAAAAGGCTTGGAAACTGGTGGCGACTATGGACCGAGGAGGGGAAAATCCGCGGTTGGGGAAAAATGGGATTCGGTGGGGATACCCGATGAAACTCGATGACTCTTGTTCGAGGTGATGCGCCTGGCCATATAGAACAACATAGCACAGGTGCACAAGGAATAAACAACCGTGCAAAAAGAATTTCGTGCGCGAACAGACTATACTCATAATCGAAGATCGTCGGAAGAACTGGAAATACGGGGGCTAGGAAGCATGGCATGCGCTGAAACTGTACAAGCATGAAATAGATGTGTTTGCAAACCTTTTTCCTTAAAGGATCAAAGCGCGAAGATGCTTGTATCGCCGGGGCGCCGTGGGAGCAGAGGCGGCAGAATAGGGGAGTTCACCGGCGGTCCACGGAACTTCAAAATACGGGCAATATACTGAGCAAAACGATAGACCAAATGGTGGAGATGATAGAGTAACGACCTGGGTTACTTTTCTCTCCTTGGAGCATGGCGCAACACTGCTTCTTTTGGCTGGCAAGCTTGATCGACGGCGAGGTGGTGCTGTCCGGGCGGGCGGACGAAGAATAGGGAAGAAATGCCGACCGGAGGGAGGAGAATGAAGAAATAGCACCCAGCTTGGTTTTATAAGGGCAAGGGCAGATGTGTACAGGCTGTTGAGAGGAGGTGGCACATGCAAATGGAGTGGTGTCGCCATGGGAGAAGCAGAGAAGTAAAACACGTTCAGCTGAGCTCCATCTCTGTATGACAAGTGGGTCCCACGGCCCCCTCCACTCAAACCTTCTCTGTACAAAGAAATATCCCACCAACTTGTGTCCAAAATTCATGAAACTTGGTAGATAGGCTCAAACAAATATCTAGGATCTGATTCTGAAATTGGATTTCAAGTTTGGATATGTTTCATGTGAAATTCAAATTCATATTTGAATTTGACTAGAATTCAATGTACCCATTGAATTAAATACAATTAGTGCTCCAAATATTATGAAAATTTGCAGGGGTGCTATTTGGAATATTTGCAATTAAATGGTGAACTCAGATTTTTATCTTGGCAAAGTTTGAACATGAGTTAACTTTGAATTTTTGAATTCTCTCAATTGAGGTTTAAATTGGTTTGAATTTTTCAGATTCTGGTTAAATTTCTTTTTCCTCTCCAAATTTCAATATCTCCCGTCTGAACTTTGCCTTTGTAATTTAGGTTTTTTACATTTCTCCCCCCTTAAAAGAATCTCGTCCCGAGATTACAAACAAAAGAGACAGAGGTAAAAGATTACCGGAGATATGACGATATCATGTCCGGATACTTTGTGCGGAGATAATCTTCACTCTCCCATGTTGCTTCCTCGATGGTGTGGTTACTCCATAGAACTTTATGAAAGTACACCGTTCGATTCCTTGTGACACGAGACTTTTCATCGATAATCTAGATTGGATGCTCGACGTAGGAGAGATCCGGTTTCAATTCCTCCAATTCATCAATACGGATGTCGGTTGATGGTTTGAGACATTTCTGTAATTGGGATATGTGGAAAATGTCATGAACACTAGCTAGATTTATTGGTAACTCCAATCTGTACGCAACAGGACCACATCTTTTAGTGATGGCAAACGGACCGATAAATCGCGGAGCCAACTTTCCTTTTACTCCAAACCGATGAATTCCTTTCACCGGAGAGACACGGAGATACACGTGGTCTCCGATGTTAAAAATTAAAGGACGACACCTTTTTTCCGCATAACTCTTCTATCGAGACTGAGCGGCTTTGAGATTAGCTTGCATAACTTTTACTTGCTCTTCAGCTTCATTTACTAACTCAATTCCATATACCACTCGTTCACCAGATTCGCACCAGTTGAGTGGTGTTCGACACTTTCTGCCGTAGAGAGCATCATAGGGTGCCATTTTGATACTAGATTGATATTCGTTGTTATACGAGAATTCTGCCAACAGTAATTGATCATCCCAATTTTTACCGTGGTGTATGGCACATGCTCTTAACATATCCTCAAGTATCTGATTTACCCTCTCTGTTTGTCCATCAGTCTGAGGGTTATATGCGGAACTATGAATTAACTTCGTCCCCAATGATTCATGTAGCTGCTCCTAGAAATGAGCAACAAACAACGATCCTCTATCCGATACAATGGAGCGGGGAACTCCATGTAAGCAGATAATTCTTGCTATGTATAACTCCGCATATTTCTTCGCATTGTAAGCAATATGCACTGGAATAAAATGTGTTGACTTAGTTAACTGGTCAATGATCACCCAAATGGAATCGTGCTTATGAAAGGTGAGAGGCAATCCAACAATGAAATCCATACTCAGATCCTCCCATTTCCATGATGGTATTTTCAATGGTTGTAGCAGTTCGCTTTTCCTCATGTGGTCAGCTTTCACTCTCCGACATGTGTCACACTGCCGGAGTCTGGTTCCGGCGATTCTCCTGGTACTACTGTTGGTAGCCCGCAAAGTTTGCAGTTCAGTAATGGGTGCACATAGATTCAGAACACGATGGCAAATAGACACGAGGATTTACGTGGTTTGGGCAACCTAAGCGTAATACCCTACTCCACGGGGTGTGTAGTTGTTTTATTGAGCGTCTGAGCACTTGTTAGTGTGTGTCAGAGCTGATTCTCAGAGTGTCCAAGAGTCGAGAGCCAGCAAGCCCTATGTATCGCTCGACCAGTCCTTTTATAGTACAAGGACTGGTCGTTACATCGCTAGCCTGGCCCAACATGTGACCCTGGCGGTTACTGATGCTTAATACACAATTAATGAGGTTAATTGCCCTTAATAGTGTGGTAACGGGCCTTGATAGTGCCGTTACTAGTATTAAGGGACCTCCGATCGTGTGTTATTAATTTGGTATTAATGGCACTTAATCGGGTCTTGAAGTCTTTGATTGTCCCTTGAAGGTCCGAGCCATTGGGGGTTCACCTGTCTACTTGTTGAGGTCAAAGGTCTGGTGGTTGGACACGTGGCAGCTCTGGAGCTTACCATCTGGGACGTGTAGGTCCGGTGCGGTTGTACACGTGTCGGTACTGGAGCTTCCCTCTATCGGGGGTTAGGTCCAGGGGTGCCGCACAGGTATTTAGCCTATAGCTTTGCCATGTGTGGGATGTAGCTCCGGTTGCAGTATACACGTGGCAGCACCGGGACTAACCATAGAAGGGAGGCAGGTCCGGTCCCGTATGACACGTGGGGCCTTAGGAGGTCTTCAACTCAGACAGGTGAATTTCCATTGATCTTCATGTAGTCCGAAGGGGTATACGGTACGCAGGGTACCGATAGTGGCCCCCTGGGCCCACCTCCGGGAGAGACCTTTTGGATGAAGTCGTTCTGCCGGAGGTGGGTCCATCCTTCGGTTTTTGAGTCATGTCTTCAAGGGTCTTCGGATGTGCCGTTGGCAATAGTTCGCAGTTAAACCATCGTCGCGTGGCATATCCAGGATGCGGCAGGTGAGATCTGAGTGTGCGGATCTCACGCAATTGAAGGTCATCGGTTCGCGATACAAAAACTGTATCGATTCTGCGTGCCCTGTCAGGCCGCTGCCCTCTGGCTTCCTGCCTTTCATGATGACAACCGTTCGCATGGGGTAAGGACCTTGACTTGATTGTCGGGGTGGCCCCGGGCCCCCTTGTCATTAGCAGGGTAATGTTTTTGAACTGTGTCATCAGCTCCTCTACGGTTTCCATCCAAGCATTGCGGGGGCTTACTTAAGAAGGAAAGCGTGCACCGTTTGGGTATTCTTTATTCCTTCATTTGAACTTGCACTCAAATCCTCCAAACTTTAGCCAGCTTTTCATCTCTCGCCCCGTTGTGCTGCGATGGAGTTGGGTCTCCGCAAGAGCCGCCTTAAGACCGACGGTGATCTGAAGAAGGTTCGGGCCCTCATGGGGTGGTATAGTGACTCCTTCAATCACCTGGTCCACGCCGGCAAGCTTCCATTCAAGAAGGAGTACGTCGGCGACATGGTGTACTTCTCCGCGTATGCCATGGTGGGACCGATCCCACCCTTCTCCACTTTTCTCTTGATGCTGCTAGACTTCTATGGTCTGCAGCTGTACCACCTTGGCCCCCACTCCATTCTTCTGGTGTCGATCTTTGTCCACTTCCGCGAGATGTGGGTGGGTATTCCCCCCTGCGTCGAGCTCTTCCGCACCTTCTTCACCATCCACACCACCGGCAAAAGTGACGAGTATCTTGGCTTGTATTATTTTGTGAAGCACAAGAAGTACCCGTAAAAGTACTTGCGGTCGTTCCCTTCTGGCAAGTGGGACGATTGGAAGAAGGATTGGATTGTCATCAGGGTGGAGGAGCATGAGAAGCTGGAGCTGCCCAAAGGCCTCCCCAAGGTCGACACTAAAGCTTGGAGTGAAGTTCTGGTGCTATCGGACGCCTTCAACCCTGCTCTGACTAGGATCTGCCAATGTGTGGAGGGAGGGATGACTCCTCAGGTGGTATTCTGCAACTTCCTCGTCAACAGGTGGGCTCCGCTAAAGAAGAGGGAGAAGCTCGCCTGGGCCCTCAACAGCGTGATGGACGACGACCGGATCAAGACCGGTTTGAAGTCCAACCTGGAAGGTGCAACTTTGGAGTTTCAACTCAAGAAGTTCCAGCACGGCATCAACGTCGATGGTGACAACTTGACTCTACCGGCGGCTTTCCTCCCTCTGAACATGGAGGCGGAGTTCAGCAGGGAGCTCCGGCAGAAGATGTCGATGCTTGACGACCTCGGTGAAGTTGAGAGGCGTTCAACCACTGGGTTGGCGATCCCTGGAGCTTCCGAGGGTGGCCCCCCTTCCGCCACGAGACAGAGAGTCGAAGTCGTGGGCAAGGGCTAGCTGGAGCGGAAGCCTTCCAAGGTAAATTTGGTTTTTTACCTCAGTTGGTTGTTTTTTGTTGTAACTATGTTTTGAGTTTCTCCATCCTTCATCCACAGAGTGCCCAAGAAAGGGGTTGAAGCTCCGGTTCCTGCAGCAGTGGCTGAGGATGTGCAAGCGGAGGCTCTGGCTCCAGTTCCAGTGCCGCCCCAAGAGGTGGCTGAGGTCGCGGCAGCACCAGCGCCAGCTGTCGTGGTCCTGGACCTCGACTCATCCCCTGAGGCTCCTGTGGTAGCGCCAGACCACAGGAATGAAGATGTACCAGTGGCACCAGCCCCGGAGGTTGAAGCTTCGGGTTTGGATGCTGAGATGATGGACGCTTCGGTTTCAGAGCCGCAGGTAGCTGTAGTCCCGGCCTTAGAGCCGGATGTTGTTGAAGCCCCGGCAGAGGAGCCGGTGGTTGATGAAGCCCCAACGGTGGAGCCGGGTGTTGATGAAGCCCTGGCGGTAGAGCCGGTCGTCGAAGAAGTTCTGGCGCGTGAGCTGGTTGCTGCAGAATTGCCGGCGCCTGAGCCCATGACAGTCGAAGCGCCAGCACCTGAGCCGGCGGTGGAAGAGGCGCCAACGTCGGAGCCGGAAGTGGTGGTCCTGGAGGTGCCCGCGCCTGAGCCAGGGTGCCAAGATGAAGCTGCCGATCCTGCGCATGAGGGACCAATTGTTGATGACCCGGTGGTGGGACCTTCGGAGCCAACTCTGGAGGTCAAAACTTCTATTGCAGGACCTTCCTCGGCGGTGGCCGAGGCTATCCTGGAGGGTGGCCCTAGTGCCGTGGAAGCTCAGGGGACTGCTCTTGTAGAGTGGGACCCAATTTTTATTATGGAGAACCCGCTGGAACCAGCAGAGAGGACCCCGGCAGGTCCGGAGCCAATCCCTCTGTCGTTGTCTATCGACAATGCTTGCTCCAATCGTCGTCAAGTGCAACTGGCTTTCTACCACGATAGCAAGGCCCTCGAGGAGGAGCGCCAAACACTTACGAGGTGGCGCAACCATATCTAATTCCAGACCAAGTTGGCACAAACCAGGCTGGCTGACGATAGGGAGTGGGTGAAGAAGGAGAAGGCCCGGATGTAGTACTAGGGCCAGCTACTGGAAGAGAGGGAAAGCATGGTGCGATCCCTCGACAACTAGTCCCGGGCCATCCACGAACAGGCCGTAGCTGCTAATAATGTAGCGAAGGATCACGAAGAGAGGCTCAACACCATCCACGACAGCCTCGTCAAGCGCCGGGAGACTCTTGAGGAGCTGGAGAAAAAGCTCGAGGATGAAGAGCAAAAACTACTGGAGCTGCAGGATGACCTCGTGAAGAGGGAGGAGGAGCTCACTCAGAGGCTGACTCTGGGTGACAAGAGTATCGCGGAGCGCACCAAGAAGCTGGAGGAGCGCTGCGAGAAGGAGGAGAAGAAGGCCTGGCAGCAAAGAAAGGACCTCCAGAAGAGGGAGGATGAAATTGCTGCCAGGGAGAAGAAGGTGCAGGGCTGGGAGAAGGACCTGGTCGACCGCCAGAACAAGATCCACCTCCAGGAGGACGAGCTCAGTAAGCTCGAAAGGTAGGTTGCTGAAAAGATTCAGCAGAACGCCAAAGAGGTTCCTCACCTTGCCCGGGAGAATTCAGAGCTTGCGGCGACCAAAGGATCCCTGGAAGAGATGCGAGGCTCGAGGTCTGCGGAGTCCCAACAAGTTTGGGAATTCTTGGGCAAAGCCAACGACGCGCTGACGCTGATGGGTTTTAGTCCCGTGCGCCCGGATGACCTGGAGCCGGAGCTGGACCAGACGTTGCAGGCGTTGAGTTCGGCAGGAAACAAGCTCACCAAGATGGGTGATGTCATCGCAGACAAGCTGGAAACCGAGGGACAATCCCTCGCGAAGAACGTTGCAGAGTTCATGCTGACGTGCTACACAAGCCGGGACCCTCACTTCCCACTGGACCCGGTGCTTGAAGGCCCCATCGACGGAGAGGGAGAAGCCGCCAAAGCTAGCGTGTCGGAGGTTGCCCAGAAGGTTGCCTCGTTCTTCCATAGGGTCCAGGACTCTTTCCTTGTAGCTCCTGCATGTATTATCTCTTCTTTTTCTGCAATTTTGTAATCTCTTGTCTCTAGATGAATGAAATCCAAGTTTTTTATGAATTTCATTTTTTGTCTTCAACACCTTTGTCCCACTTGGCCCCCTGGTAGATGTACAAAATTTGATTGTGAACATGTACCAAGAGGATGTAGCACTTTGTTGAAGACTTGCGCGCTTCGAACTTGTAGTTTGTAGGTCCGAAGTCGCCGATAGTAGGGGCCTTCTGAGGTTGTCAGACCTTAGTAGCTCCGGCAGTGACCCTTGTAAAAACACGTAGAGCATTGACGGTTAGTCCTCAGGAGTTGTCGGAGCTTGGTAGCTCCGACAGCGACCACTGTCAACACGCGGTGCGTTGATAGCAGACCCCACTGGGGAGTCTTCCACCATCTGTTCTTCACGTTGACGGCTGGCCCCCTGTATTTGCCAGAACTTTGTAGCTCTGGCGATGTCTATTATCAATGTTTGAAACATCGACAGTAGACCACCTTAGGGGGTGTCGGAGCTTTGATAGCTCCGGTTTCATCCACCATCATCATGAGATCTTTATTTTTCCTGCACACTGAATTCAAGAAAAATAGTAAAATCCATTCCCTATCTATAACTCAATTGCAACTCACTATTCTAGAGAAATTTTTAGGTCGATCAAAATTATAAATACAATCAAGTGCACTGGCTTGTTTTCTCCAGATCCGATCGTTTTTGGACTCGCCTTACTTCGGCCAGCCAGGGTGTAGGCAGAGTGATGTACTTAGGGTGCAGGGCCAGGCTAAGTCGATAGCACACTCCGACCCTAGATTGGCTTGGCGGCATTCAGACGAGTATACCATTAACAATGTTTAGACCTGGAAGAATTGATAATGCAACTTGAATTATACATGAATTGGTTGACCTAAAATTTCTTAAGAATTGTACAACTTTGTTATAGACAAGAAAGAGAAAAATAAAAAATATTGAGCATGTACAAAATAAATGCACGTGGAGTCTGTATTCACAATGATGTCTTTCATTATAGGTCCGGGGTACAGGGGAAACAAGTATACTCTTAGGGTACGGAACCAGGCTAAGTGTGTTGCGTTTCTCGTTTGACCCAAGGTAGCTAGCTACACTTTTAGTTCTGAGACTGTGCAGTGTTGCCTGAACTTTGCGGACCTTCCGAGAAAGGTCCGGCTGTTCTCCCGAAGGAGCTACCCGACTCTGTACAATGACTCTATAACATACATCACATGTAACTACAGACTCACCTCCGTGATGTTAAGCGTAGAACTTACGGAGGTGCTCAATGTTCCAAGGATTAGGGAGAGGTGTCCCATCCTTGGTTTCCAAGCGAACGCATCCGGGACGGGATACTTTGATCACTCGGAAGGGTCCTTCCATGCTGGGGGAGAGTTTGCTTAACCCTTCTCGAGTTTGTATTCTCCGTAGAACCAGATCGCCTTCCTCGAGCTATTGTTTGTGAACATGCCGTTGGTGATAGCGCGGAAGAGCTTGGCGGTATCAGGCATTCCGAACAGCTGCTCAGCACCTTCCCTCTTCAATGAGGTCTAGGTCTTCACGCCGGAGCTGGTCCTGTGTGGCATCGTCAAAGGTCTAGACCGAGAGGGACCCCAAGGTGATTTTCGGAGGAAGGACTAATTCAGCTCCGTACACCAGGAGGAAGAGTGTCTCTCCAGTTGACCAGTTTGGAGTTGTCCTATTGGCCCATAAGGTGGGCGGAAGCTCTTCGATCCAGTTGGCTCCATGTTTTTTCAGGCGCTCATATGTGCGCGTCTTGAGTCCTTTTAGGATTTCTACATTTGCTCTCTCAGCTTGGCCATTGCTTGCCGGGTGAGCTACTGAGGCGTAGCTGACTTGAATGCTGAGGTCTTCGCAATATCCTTGAAATGTAGAGCTTGTGAATTGGGTCCCATTATCAGTTATGATCTTGTTTGGGACTCCAAATCTGCATACGATGGACTGCAAGAAGTTGATAGCTGATTGCTTGTTTATTGTCACAACTGGAGTTGCTTCTGGCCATTTGGTGAACTTGTCAAGGGCAACTACAGGAACTTGTAACCTCCGACAGCTCTTGGGAAAGGTCCCAAGATATCCATCCCCCACACAGCGAAGGGACATGTAGGAGGTATCATTTGTAGAGGCTAAGCTGGTGTGTGGATTTGCTTTGCATGGAACTGGCATGCTTGACATTTCTTCACTAGCTCAGTCGCATCCTGGAGCACTGTAGGCCAGTAGAAGCCATGCCGAAAGGCTTTACTGACCAGCATGCGGGAAGCCGCGTGGTTCCCACACTTGCCTCCATGGATTTCTGCGAGGATCTCGCAACCTTCTTCCCTTGTAATGCACCGCATTAGGATGCCGTTGGAACCACGTCGGTAGAGATCCCCTTCTACCAGTGTGTATCTTTTAGCCAACCTGACTATCCGGTCAGCGGATACATTATCTTCAGGAAGGAAATTGTCTTTCAAGTAGCTCCGAATCTCCGAGATCCATGCATCGGAGCTAGCTTGAGGATTTGAGTCTTGCGTGCTAGGTTGCTCGGAGCTTCTGCAGCACCTAGGACCCTTGATGGATGCCATGGTAACAGGGGCATTGGGACCGCCAGCTTCGAGGTGCTAGTCTTGCCCCCTTCGCTCAGTTCGGCAGGTTGAGTTATTGGTCTTGACAATCTCCGAACGAAGGTTTCGTCACGAGCCGGGGCTCTGGTTGAAGCTTTCATCGAGAGTTCGTCGGCTTCAACGTTGTTGAGATGCTGGACATGGAAAAGATCCAGGAGGTCGAAGTCCTTCTGAAGCTTCTGGACTTCAAGTAGGTATGCAGCTAGTGGAGGGTTATTGCAGCAACATTCACATTTGACTTGTTTTACAACAAGATGTGAATCACCCTTTACCAGTAGCTGCTTGACACCATACGATAGTGCCACCTTGAGCCCATAAATTAGTGCTTCATACTCCGCCATGTTGTTGGTCGCCTTGAAGTCAAGGTGAACCATGTATTTAACCTTCTCCCCGGTCGGAGCGAGGAGAAGGACTCCAGTTCCGGTTCCCTGCTTTTGCACGGAGCCATCGAAGTAGAGAGTCCAGTGGGGCTTGGTGAAGGCCGGAGCTTTGGGTTCCAGCTTCTGCTCACTGGGGCCCCCAGGATTTGATGGAGAGGGGGTCCATTCCGTCACGAAGTCCGCCAATGCTTGACTCTTGATCGCTTGTCTTGGGACGAATTCAAGATCGAACTCAGCCAGTTCCACCGCCCACTTTGCAATGTTCCCAGTAGAGTTGGGATTATGCAAGATTGCACGCAGTGGATAAGAAGTTACCACTGAAATCTTGTGAGCTTGGAAATAGTGTTGGAGCTTCCTAGAAGCAATAAGAACTGCATAAAGCATCTTATGCACCTCCAGGTACTGAGTCTTGGCATCATGAAGTACTTTGCTGATGAAGTACACTGGGCGTTGGACTGTCCGGACCCTCCCGAAGGGGCCCAGAGCTTCCTCCTCATTAACCAAGACCCCCTGGAGGGGTCCGAACCTTGTTCGGCGACCTCTGGGTTCCTACTGGAGGAACCCAGAGCTTCTTCTGCAGCGACCCAGACTTTCCCGGAGGGGTCCAGATCTTGTTGCTCAGCAGTAGTGACTTGAAGGAGGTTGATCCTCTGGAATCTCGCCTTGAGGATCAGGGTCTGGGAGCTGGGACCCAGAATCGTCTTCAGGTAGCTCCGAACCCTCCCGAAGGGGTCTGGATTCCTGAACTGGAGAAGGTTCTGGTCTTTCCGCAACCAGGACCATGCTGACAACTTCGTCAGTTGCCGAAATGTAAAGCAGAAGTGGCTCACCAGAATTCGGAACTACCAAGGTTGGTAGAGTGGTGAGGAGCTGCTTCAGCTCCTGGAATGCCTTTTCTGCTTCTTCAGACCATTGGAATGGTCCGGACTTCCTCAATAAATTGAAGAAGAGTAGCGCCCATTCCGCCAGTATTGAGATGAACCGGCTGAGGGCAGCTAGACATCCAGCCAACTTCTGGACGTCCTTGATGCGGGCTGGTGGCCGCATGTCTTCAATAGCTTTAATCTTCGCCGGATTCGCTTGTATCCCTCAGTGGTTCACCAGGAATCCAAGAAGCTTTCCGGAGCTAACCCTGAAGACACACTTGTCCGGGTTCAGCTTTGTGCGTGTGACTCGCAACTTGTCGAACACAGCTTGCAAGGTGTCAAGGAATGACTCCTTGTTCTGGATCTTTACGGTGATGTCATCGACGTACACATCCACTACATCTCTGGTAAGCTCTCCAAAAGTTTTGTACATAGCTCGTAGAAATGTTGAAGCAGCATTTTTGAGACCGAATGGCATGGCAGTATAACAATATAATTCATCTACTATGATGAAGGAGGTATGTTCTTCATCTTCCCTAGACATACTGATTTGGTGATACCCAGAATATGCGTCTAAGAAACACAGTAATTCGCACCCGGAGGTGGAATCCACTATCTGATCTATTCTAGGTAGTGGGAATGGATCTTTTGGACATGCCTTATTCAGTGTAGTGTAGTCGATACACATCCGAAGATTCCCGCCGGCCTTGGGTACAAGAACTGGGTTTGCCAGCCATTTTGGGTAAGGCTTCTCGGATGAATCCAGCTTCGAGCAACTTCTTCACTTCTTGACGTATGAAGTTCTATCGCTCTACTGATTGCTTCCGAGGCTTCTAATGTACAGGCCGAGCGTCGGTATAAATCTTTAGATTGTGCTCGATCACTTCCCAAGGGATCCCAAGCATTTGTGACGGTTGCCAGGCAAACACGTCGACATTAGCCCCCAGGAAAGTGAAGAGCGCGAGTTCCTATTTGTCATTCAGACCTCCCAATATACGGGTGGTCTGAGCAGCATCAGAACCGATTTGGACAACTTTGACGGGAATGTCGGTGTCGCCGCTTGGTTGCACACGATGTGCGGAGGTTGAGCCTCGATGACGAATGCTCGGGGGTTTCAAAGCTTGCTCCTTTCCGGATTCTTCTTCCTGCGCTGTAGCAAGTGCATGGAGTTCTTCCAGAGCAGTCACTCCAGCGGTGCGATCCCCACGGATCCAGAGAACACCAGCTGGTGTTGGCATCTTCAACACCAAGTAGCCATAATGGCGGAAACCATGCATTTGTACAAGGCTGGCCTGCCCAAGATGGCGTTGAATGGTAAGTTGATCTGTGCCACGTCGAAGACCAACTTCTCTGTGCAGTAATTCTCCCGGGTCCCAAAGCTCACCGGGAGAGTAATGGCACCGAGCGGGGTTATGGCCCCCGGACCTACTCCGGAGAAAGGTCGAGAGGGGCAAAGATTCGAAGGTCGATGTTGAAGCTTGACAAAAGCTTCAAAGCTTATGAGTTCAACCCCGAACCTCCGTCCACCATCACATGGTGGAGTTGGATGTTGTTGATGGTAGGAGATACCATCAGTGGAAGTTGGCCAGCTCCAATCATGTTCCGAGGGCAGTCCGAAGCATCGAAGGTGATGGCAGTGTCCATCCACTTCCGGTGCGGCTCCGCCCTGGTGGTGGGAGCTACTGAAGCCATGTCCCACCGCAGGGTCTTGAGGACGCGGCGGGAGGTGATGTCCCACGAACCACCAAAGATGGTGTTCATGGTGTTCCGACGTTCGTTGTCGGAGATGTCAGAGTCGTCGTCGACGGAGGTGTAAACAGCTTTCAGGACCTTTTTAGGGTCCTGAAAGCCTAACTCCTCGTCAGTCGGAGCTTCGTCGACTTTTTTTTTCCCTTCCCTTTGACGTAATGGAACTTCTTCCCGACGCTTGTTGTAGCGCTCAACAAGGTTCTGGACCTCGCGGCAGCCTTCCAAGTTGTGGTTGTTTGTCTTGTGTATAGGACACCACATCTTGGAATTGCCTCCGTCTTCAGACGACGGCCGAGGTCGTTTCTCGGGGCAAGGCCCCCAGCCACCCGGAGCTGCAACAGCTGCAGCAGTAGGCGTGCCGGCCGACTGCTTCTTCTTGCCGTTGGACTTTTTCTTCTTCTTACCACTCCAGGAGGTAGTGGATTCACCCATGGAGGACTTTTTGTTGTCTTCCGAAGGTGTTTGGGAGTGCATTTCATGGCCCTTTGCAGCTTTGGCGCACTTTTCTACCAAGCTGAAGAGTTCCGTGACGCTGGTGACTTCCTTGGTTGCCAAGTTCTCCAGAATCTTCTTGTCTCATACGCCCTGTCTAAATGCCACAATAACAGAGGCGCTTGAGATAGAAGGAATAATGTTTCGTACTTGGGAGAACCTCTGGATGAAGGATCGCAGGGACTCTCCCCCCTTCTGCTTGACAGCAAAAAGGTCCAGTTTGGTGCCTGGTCGGGTGTATGAACTCCCAAAGTTGGCAGTGAACTATTGGCACAGTTCTGCCGAACTGTTGATGGAGTCGGGCGGAAGGCTAATGAACCAGGACCTGGCGGTCCCAGTTAAAGCCACGGGGAATTAGTTGGCCATCACGGCCTCATTGCCTCCAGCCGCAAGGATTACGGTGGAGTAGATTTGGAGAAACTCAGCAGGATTGACAGTCCTGTCAAATTTCTCCTGCAGATGAGGCCGGAACTTCTGCAGCCATCTGACCATGCGTAGGTGCATAGCCAGGGCAGAACAACCTCCTCCTACTCCCTCAGGAGCAAGACTGTCTTGAGCCTCTCGTCTCTCGCGAGAACACTCGATATGGACGCGACCATCCTGTTGATAGTAACAGCGATCAAGCTCCACCTGGAGGTCGTGAGTTGAAAGCCTGGTTACCGTATGGGTACGTCACGCCTCGAAAGGCAGCGACATCGCCTGTTGAGATGCAACTCGCCTCCTGTGTTGGGAAGCGTGCGAACCAAGTCTGCCCGACACGGTCCGATGCTGCGATGGGGCCCGCCCCAAGGGGGGAGGACCTTGGTTGTTGATGCGATCGGCTGTGGCTACAACCAAGTGTTTCACATCAGTCCTCCACTGCTCCATTGCACCCTGGGATGCTCCTGGAGGCGGTGGACATTGAAGAAGAGCACGCGCGGCATGGAGAGCGTGTTCAGGATTGTCGTTCGCCGATGCCGTGACCGATGCAGACACCCCATCCTGTTGTCCAGATTGATTCGCTGGTGCGGACGGTGGCGGCGGTGCATCACTCTTGCTGGAGCCACAACACCTGCTGGCTACTGCATGTTGGAGGGGTTGCCTCCAGTAGGTTGTGCAGCAGGGTTGCCGTTGGACGATCCAGCAGTATAGTTCACCATCCTTGAATCTCGGGCGCCCCCTACCCGGCGCGCCAACTGTCGGAGTCTGGTTCCAGCAATTCTCCCGGTACTAGTGTTGGTAGTCCGCAGAGTTTGTAGTTTGATAATGGGCGCGCAGAAATTCATATCACGATGGCAAATAGACAAGAGGATTTACGTGGTTCGGGCCGCCTAAGCGTAATACCCTACTCCACGGGGTGTGTAGTTGTTGTATTGAGCGTCTGAGCACTTGTGAGTGTGTGTCAGAGCCGAGTCTCAGAGTGTCCAAGAGTCGAGAGCCAGCAAGCCCTGTGTATCGCTCGACCAGTCCTTTTATAGTACAAGGACTGGTCGTTACATCGCTAGCCTGTCCCGACATGTGGCCCTGGCTGTTACTGATGCTTAATACACAATTAATGAGGTTAATTGCCCTTAATAGTGTGGTAACGGGCCTTGGCAGCACCGTTACTGGTATTAAGGGCCCTCCAATCGTGTGTCATTAATATGGCATTAATGACACTTAATCGTGTCTTGAAGTCTTTGATTGTCCCTTGAAGGTCCGAGCCGTTGGGGGTCCACCAGTCTGCTTGTTGAAGTCGAAGGTCCGGTGGTTGGACACGTGGCAGCTCTCGAGCTTACCATCTGGGACGGGTAGGTCCGGTGCGGTTGTACACGTGTCGGTACCGGAGCTTCCCTCTGTCGGGGGTTAGGTCCAAGTGTGCCGCGCAGGTATTTAGCCGGAGCTTTCCCATGTGTGGGACATAGCTCCAGTTGCAGTATACACGTGGCAGCACCAGGACTAACCATAGAAGGGAGGCAGGTCCGGTCCCGTATGACACGTGGGGCCTTCAGAGGTCTTCAACTCAGATAGGTGAAGTTCCTTTAGTCTTCTTGTAGTCCAAGGGGTATACGGTACGCAGGGTACCGACACACACTCGGACACATACTTTGCTATTTCTCTCTTCATATGTGTCCACCAAAATTTAGTACGGAGATCTTGGTACATTTTATTGCTTCCTGGGTGGATGGAATATTTGGACAAGTGAGCCTCATCCAAAATCTTTTTCCGTAGGTCCATGTCTTTCTTCTGTGCCTCTACAATCTCCTCTCTGATTGTAGGTATGAGAGCAAGGTTATACAGAGCTCCATAAGGAATCACACGTAGACTTGGTTCATCTTCTTCCATAGGACCGATGGTCAAATTATCAACGTGAGACTTTCGACTAAGTGCATCGGCAACCACATTGGCCTTGCCAGGATGATAAGGAATCTCAAGTTCATAGTCTTTGATTAACTCTAACCATCTCTCTTGTCTCATATTTAATTCTTTCCGAGCGAATATGTACTTCAAACTTTTATGATCCGTGTAGAGATGCACTAGATTTCCCATTAAGTAGTGCCTCCACATCTTCAGTGCAAGAACTACTGCTACCAACTCTAAATCATGTGTCAGATAATTGTGTTCATGATTTCGGAGTTGTCTTGATCCATATGCAATTACTCTTCCATCTTGCATAAGTACGCAGCCCAATTCGATGCCGGATGCATCACAATAAACATCAAAAGATTTCGTCGTATCGGGTTGAGCCAGGATCGGGGCTGTTGTGAGATGCTTGACTAGAGTTTTGAAGGCTTCCTCACATAATTCACTCCATACATACTTGCTGCCCTTCTTTAATAAGTCCGTCATAGGCTTTGCAATTTTAGAGAAACTTGGAACAAATCTCCGATAATAGTCTGCTAAACCCAAGAAACTACGGACTTCATGTACGGAGGTGGGAGATTGCCATTTCAGCACTTGTACCACTTTACACGGATCCACAGCTATGCCTTCCGCTGAAATAATATGACCAAGGAATGGAACTTGATTAATCCAGAATTCACATTTACAAAATTTGGCATATAGCTTGTGATCACGCAGTCGTTGAAGCACGATCTTGAGATGTTCAGTATGTTCCTCTTCTGACTTGGAGTAGACCAAAATATCGTCGATGAACACCACGACGAACATGTCTAACTCTGGCATGAATATTGAATTCATCAAATACATGAAATGCGCTGGGGCATTTGTGAGACCAAAAGACATAACCAAATACTCATAAAGTCCATATCTAGTTGAGAATGCCGTCTTCGGTATATCTTCTGGTCGTATCTTAATCTGATGATAACCAGACCGAAGATCCATTCTGGAGAATACCCTAGCATGCACTAGTTGATCGAAGAGCAGATCAATACGTGGTAGTGGATATTTGTTTTTGATAGTCACGGCATTAAGCGGATGGTAATCCACACATAGTCATAATGTTTTGTCCTTCTTTTTGACAAAGAGAGCCGAGCATCCCCAAGGTGACGAGCTTGGACGAATGAAACCTTTACTCAATAAGTCATTCAGCTGCTCCTTTAATTCGGCTAACTCCTTAGGTGCCATTTTATATGGTCGTCGAGAGATAGGTGTAGTTCCCGGTATTAATTCAATCTTGAATTCCACATCTCGGTCGGGCGGCATACCCGACAGATCGTCAGGAAATACATCCGGGAAATCACAGACCACTGGAATGTCTTCCAACTTACTTGTTTCAGAATGATACACCGCTGCACCTTCTTGAACCGTATTCTCAAGAATTAAGGTGTGGTGGTCGTGAGTTGAAGAGTTGAGCTCAACGGTGCGAGGAATGATGTTTAGAACAGCTTCGTGGTTGCTTAACCACGAAATTCCCAAGATTACATCAATCTTTTGACCTTCACGGATGATAAGAGTAGTGGGATATATTCTACCACCCAGACATAATTGTGCTCAGGAGATAACATCACTTGCGGTAATATTACCTCTGGGTGAAGATATAAGATAGCGATGTTTTGTGGTAGTGGTTGGAAGTTGGTGCTTGAACAGAAAGGATTGACTTATGAAATTATGTGTAGCACCGGAATCAAAGAGAATCAATGTAGGTATATGGTTGAGAGTGAACATCCCCGTTAACACAGGTTCTCCTTCCGGTACACCCTCAATGGTAGTATAGTGGACACTGCCAAGCTTTGGTTTCTTTTGCTGCTGATTGGGAAACTGACTTGAATGTTGAAATGATGACTGGCTGCAGCTTTGATTTCTCTTTGGACAATATCTAGTAAAGTGACCCATAAGACCACAAGTGAAGCACAAATATTTAATCGGTTCAGTGCTGACTTGTGGATGAGAACTGGGTATCTCTGGCTGCGGTGAAAATGGATAAGAACTTATGTGCTGCTGCTGCGGGGGTGATTCGAAACTTGATGCAAGCAGCGGGCGACCTTGATATGATGGTCGGACAGATGGCTGCCATTCTTGACCGGATGGCGAACGATATACCAACCAATATTTTTGAGCAACCACACTAGTGTTGTCTTGCGGAATACTCCGCTTTCTCTTCTCTGCTTGGAGACAAAGATCTGTCTTTTCTTGTAGGATAGCTGCATTGACTAATTCATTGTACTTGCCGTGATTGAACAACGCCAACCTATCTCGAAGTTTGACCCTCAGCCCTCTGAAGAAGTGATCACATCTTAACCTTTCCGTATTCACATAGTCGGGCGCGTATTGTGCCAAATGGTTGAACTCCTTAAAATACTCATGGACACTCATGTCTCCTTGCTTGAGTTCAACGAATTCCTCATACTTGGTCTTTATAATTCCTGTCAGAATATGACGAGCACGGAAAGCCTCACGGAACTCAATCCATGCTATCCGATGACCTTTAGGGCGAGTCACACTATATTCTGCCCACCAAGCTCCGACAGCTCCATGGAGTTGTTGAGCAGCGAACAATGTCTTCTGATAATCGTCACAGGGAAACACACTGAATTTGGATTCCATTACATGAAGCCAATGATCTGATTCTAATGGTTCAGTTGCTTCCGTGAAGATTGGTGGTTGTGTTGCCAAGAAGTCCAAATAACTGTTTCGAGGTGGAATAACTTGCTGCGTTTGATGAATTAGGCCTTGCTGCACCAAAGCCTGAAGTAACTTAGTGTTCTCTTGGTGAGACTCGAACATTTTTTACATGACATCCACCAATACCGTTGATGGTGGTGCCTGCGGTGGATCCGAATCATCACCGTCTTGACGAGAACTTCCGACCTTACTCGATGAGCGAGTACGAACCATACTGCACAATGAATTTGGGATGAGTCAAAGTTCGATCTCAGCAATAAGTGAAGATAAGGAAAACATGAACATGTCAAGAACTTTGTAAAAGTATTACAATATTCATGTTCATGCAAATTTTCAAACTTATGCTTCAATGATGAACTGTTCTGCCAGAAATGACCAGTCTGGAGCAATTTGAGAATTTCATCCAGTTAGAAACATAATCATGCTTTGAGGTGAACAACAAAATTGTGGGTCACTTCCTGGACTTTCCGGAATGTATTTGTTTGCTTCAATATAAATTCTGGTTAATGAGATATGAATTTCCAAAATTGACAATGTTCCCAGATTTTCTGAGAAATTTTGATAGCACCTCCTTTGTATATGGCTGTTTTGCCCACAGTTATTGATATACAAAATATCCAAATTTGTCAAAACTGTAATTTACAACATTGTCACATATCTCATCTAGTTTCCAGAATTATATCATATGCCCTCATTCAATGTTTCTACTGAGAGTTATGATCAAATTGGTGAGAAGTACAGAAACAGTTTCAGTTTCTGTCCAGTTTTGACAGGTTTTGAAATTTTTCAAATTTTAGCTATGATCCAGGGGGACTGTTCTGGTGATGAACAGAAATTATTTATAAGACTTGCATACATTTCCAACCATGTATGGAACACATTCATGGGATAATTCTATCAGGAGATATGATTTTTCAAACTGGAGCTAAGTTTCTGCCAGAATAATACAGGGAAGAACTGAGGTTGACAGTTTTGGTTCAAATTTCATTTTTATCATTTCAAGATAGGAATCTGCTTTGGATATTAACTTGATACTTTTGTGGCAATCTACACCTTTGGCACGGATTTTAACCGTCGATGTGCCGATGTAACCCGAATGCAATGCCGGTACTATGTCCTCACCAAATAAAAATCTTAAGCCAGTATTCTGGCATATGTCTCAATGGTGGCAGTAATGACGTTCACTCGCAAACGTTTTCTACTCGACCTACGAATAACGCGGTTAGTGTAACACCCAAACTACTGATCAATCATATGGTACCGTACGGTGCCCGCACGGGCAAATAGTTCACAATAATATTTATGAAAGTAAAAATATTCATCCCGTATCATTCCATATGGGCCGCCTAGAGTTAAGCCACGTCTCGAGGTACATGACCAGGTTTTCTACCACCCGACGGGGTCCTACGTCTTTGCATAATGCTGCACCAGTAGGAGGCGCATCGGGTTATGTCCCACCTGACGGGGGCTCCCACTAACTTTGAAGCACGCTGGGGTACCGCCTGTTATATGTTCTCAGAAACATGGAATGTTCCAGAGACTCATATTGACATTTCCGTGCCAAGCCACATAAATAATCACATGCTACCTCTCGGATGGTGAGCTTACCGCAATTGATCCGCTTGCGGTGGCGTACCTTACCTCTTACCTGATGTTGGAGCCTCGTTACAGAATATAATAACACATATGTTAGCCTTACCACCTTAAGTAACTAATACTATAATAGACCTTATGTGGGCATATAACTAATCCTCACTCGACTACTCCGTAGTTTTCAAAAATAGGTGCTTTTCAAGCGTGCTATTCCCAATACGGCTCTGATACCAAGTCTGTGGGGACCGGAGTCCACACATTCCAGGAATCGCATTGGGTGGTGCCGTGCGATGCGACACCCAACAGCACACAAGAAAAGTCTTACAAAATAACCAACACAAATATTTTATTTCACAAGATGATCCTCTTATACAACATAATATACAACGCATCGGAAAATACATACTCATACTCTCAACTAGCTATGCGCAAGAGAAGTTGTCCATGCCCACGGACGCTTCTCACTAGCAACACGAAACAGAGAGCAGCGGCAAGGTTTCTGTGAGAGATACATCTCGGCAAGCTCGAGGTCTCACGGACAACCATAACATAAGCATAAGCTAAAATACCTGCAAAAACCACAATATAGCAACCGTGAGCACAAGGCTCAACAAGACTTAACCTTCTCACCTAAATATGAAACTCTACATGCTGGAAACTTTAAAGACTGGGAAGCTTAATTTGCAGGAATGGACTTACCGAAAGTAAATCCTTAGTGGTCAGTTTTAATGTAGCATATGCGATCCATGGGCATAGCATCATTGTGAATTTCACAATCAAACAAGAAAAGCTTCATCCACGATGATACTTGCTCAAGGTTGCATAAGCCTTATCCAAGTTAAATGTTTTTAAATTGTAAATTTGATTATGCTATCTCTATAGCAGCCAAGATTTCAATACAAAGAATTATTCATAACAGCATATTCATCATCTTTCCTTTTCTCTTTCTTACTACGTCAAGACTCAGTGTCCAAGTATGCTCAATCCATAACCGCGAGCGATGGTGATTCGAATCATAACACCCGGACTGCACGACACGTACGCCCATACTTGGAGTTGCATCGGCACACTCCACTGATGTCACACGCAGCCACCTTTCCCCAAATTCAACCACATCGAAACAGTCCGTTCGACCCGGACAGTGAGCTCCCCTCAAGATGCACCTCTGCTGTGAGATGTTGATGAGTGAGTTACCTCCCACTATACTAACAGCCGACAGCTTAAGACGATTGAAAAGGTTCTAACATAAGATCCTGAAGGTACATCGGTTTCCTGGGTTCCATATATATAGCCAGTATGCACCCGGTAAAGTTCAAACTTGCCCAACAGGGCCAAGCAGGAGACGGGCCTTAACCGACATAGACGGGGCTACCAATCCATCTCCCAACACCTACATCATCATTACCGACCCAGGCATGATGTGAGCAAACCAACCTACACAAATCCCCGTCCAAGTCTCATATTAAAGTGTCAATGTTATAGTAACAACTCGTGAGTAGGTTTCCCTCGCTCGACTTCTCTCACAAGTAGAATTCAACTACTTGACTTGCGACCAATAAAATGTGACCAATCTTGCAAGTAGTATCCAACATACTCGACTTCTACTGATCTTCTAACAAAACATTAAGCATAGCAATATAACTCGAGGGAGTCTTATACTACGCATCCACTTCAAGGATTACTTGGTCATGCATGTGGGGTATTCAATAAACATAGACCTAATGCACATATCAAGTCTATTCCATACAGTGGATATAAAAGCAAAACTTTAAAAAGGCACTTAAATGCAAACCGGGGCTTGCCTTTCGGTTGCGAAAAAAGTCAGCGATGATCAGTTAGTAGACTTTGTCGAGAATTCACGCCACAGCAGATCCAATAGATAATTCCACTCCTCCAGGTTGTGCTTCTCATTGGCCACCTTTGTCGTGAACACTATCGAAATGATATGCTATGAAGAAATTGCAATTAATTATTATGAAAATTGAAGTTGATTATAACTCAAGAAGGATTTATATTAGTTAGGACTTGAAGTTATGTTGCTACAATGGACAGCAACAGAAAGGAAACAAGATGAATTTAGGCAATGGACATATGAGGTGAAATAGATATTTTTTTGTACATAGGGATGCGATCTTAATTTATACAGATTCAACAGATTACCTGAGCCTGAGAAAATTACAGGTAGTTCATGTGGTCATGTAGGAATAACCAGGTAAGTTTCAGGTACAACAATTGAATATATTGGTCTACAAAATTTCTTAAGTGTTTAGCCTTATCTGAATTTTCATTGTACTTCAGGAGGTCTATCATGGCTACCAGTGGTTGTATCATACATAGGGGATCTCACTGGTTCTAAGAAAATTTCGTTCATAATTTTCTAAGCATTAGATTGTGAGATATTGAATTTACAAGTGGGGATATTTTACTGAATTGTTTCTGTTGTTTTTGGGCATTATGTGACCAGTTAGGAAAATCTTCAGATTGAACTAGGTTAATAAAGTCCAATGAAGCTGCAACTTTTACAGGACTTCAGAAACTTAGTAAAGAATATTTTGGCAAAAGTTCAGATTTTTGTATGAAGTGAATCATCAGATAAAAATCAAACATTATTTTTCTTTGAAAGGCTCTACAGGAAAAACTAAGGGTTTTCATGAAGATTAGATTGTAGTTATGGTTAGTGTGTATAAATATCAAACCAATGAAGTTGGTTTGGAAAATTTTGAAGCTTTATACTGAGAGATATTCAGTTTAGAAGTTTGCACAAGTTTCTGTACATATTATAAATGAATTTGACTATTTTTATGTAGATAGAGAATACACAGGTGATTTGACAATGTAAATGAAGTCTAATGACCCTGAGAGTTTTACTGGAGTTCAAGTATATTCAAATATAAGTTATGGAAAAATTTGGAAATTATCCAAAGAGCAGAACTATAGGAATCAATTCTATAAGAATTTTTATTATTTGAATTATGGAGAAATTTCTATGGACTTTCATACAATTCCAAGCGCACCACTGGAAATTATTCTTCATGGTGGTTCTAACAAATTTTATTTGGGAATTTTGGACAACTCTACTAGGAGATATGGGTTTTTGAAATGGGAACTAAATCTGGAATTTAAATTTCAATTGGAAAAAGGTTTGAATAATGACTGGGCCCACTGGATTTAAATTGGGCCGATAGGGATGAAGCAACACCGGGCCACAGGGTTCCGGGATGTAGCCACACGCAATCCACTGCTGCACCAGATCCGAGCGCATGCGTTACACTCTCTGACGACTGGGCCCCATGGGATCGTCGTCTACCTCCCGCCAGGCGCGCGACCGCGGCGGCGCCTCGCCGGAGCTCTCGCCGCCCGTCAATCCGCGGCACATCCCCTCGCCAAGCTCGCCGCCCAACTCTATTTTGAGGTGCTGAGCAAGCCGGTGGGGTCAGCGCACGCCGGCGATGGCCGGAAAGGCTTGCGCGACGGCGGCGATTAGGGTTCTAGCCATGTTGGCCGAGCCTTACGGTGGGTGAAACAGATCAGGAAGACCTCGGGAAGATTCATGGAAGCATGGGGAACGAGAATATGGCCATAAGAGGGAGGGAAAAGGCTTGGAAACTGGTGGCGAGTACGGACTGAGGAAGGAAAAATCCGCGGTTGGGGAAAAATGGGATTCCGGTGGGGATACCCGATGAAACTCGATGACTCTTGTTCGAGGTGATGCGCCTGGCCATATAGAATAACATCGCACAGGGCACAAGGAATAAACAACCGTACAAAAGGAATTTCGCGCGCGAACAGACTATACTCATAATCGAAGATCGTCGGAAGAACTGGAAATACGGGGGCTAGGAAGCATGGCATGGGCTGAAACTGTACGAGCATGAAATAGACGTGTTTGCGAACCTTTTTCCTTAAAGGATCGAAGCGTTAAGACGCTTGTATCGTCGGGGCGTCGAGGGAGCAGAGGTGGCAGAACAGGGGAGTTCACCGGCGGTCCGTGGAACGAGGGAGCAGAGGTGGCAGAACAGGGGAGTTCACCGGCGGTCCGTGGAACTTCAAAATACGGGCAATACACTGAGCAAAACGATAGACCAAATGGTGGAGATGATAGAGCAACGAGTTGGGTTACTTTTCTCTCATTGGAGCATGGTGGAACACTGCTTCATTTGGCCGGCAAGCTTGATCGATGGCGAGGTGGTGCTGTCCGGGCGGGCGGACAAAGAACAGGGAAGAAATGCCGACTAGAGGGAGGAGAATGAAGAAATAGCACCCAACTTGGTTTTATAAGGGCAAGGGCAGCTGTGGACAGGCTGTTGAGAGGAGGTGACACATGCAAATGGAGTGGTGTTGCCATGGGAGAAGCAGAGAAGTGAAACACGTTCAGCTGAGCTCCATCTCTGTATGACAAGTGGGTCCCACAACCCCCTCCACTCAAACCTTTTCTGTACAAAGAAATATCCCACCAACTTGTGTCCAAAATTCATGAAACTTGGTAGATAGGCTCAAACAAATATCTAGGATCTGATTCTGAAATTGGATTTCAAGTTTGGATATGTTTCATGTGAAATTCATATTCAAATTTGAATTTGACTAGAATTCAATGTACCCATTGAATTAAATACAATTAGTGCTCCAAATATTATGAAAATTTGCAGAGGTGCTATTTGGAATATTTGCAATTAAATGGTGAACTCAGATTTTTATCTTGGCAAAGTTTGAACATAAGTTAAATTTGAATTTTTGAATTCTCTCAATTGAGGTTTAAATTGTTTTGAATTTTTCAGATTCTAGTTAAATTTCTTTTTCCCCTCCAAATTTCAATATCTCCCGTCTGAACTTTGCCTTTGTAATTTAGGGCTTTTACAGCTTGGGGTGGCCCATATGGAATGATAATGGACGACTGTTTTACTTTCATATATATTATTGTGACTGCCTAAAATGATCACTCGTGCGGGCTGTGCCGTACGACACTAAATGTGGCCTAGAGGGGGGGGGTGAATAGGCCCTTTTTATTTTTAGTCGGAACCTGCAACACTTAGCAACTTGATCAAATACTAGGAAATTGGCCTAGTCCGGTAGAGTGCGGACTAGTCCGGTGCGTGCGGACTAGATTGATCTAGTTAGATCAATGATCTCAATACCATCACTGTACGGTTCGGAATATAGTATGTACTTGAAGGTATTGGGTCAATGAAATTAAATAATGCACAAACTAACTTTGGTTTCGATATTTTAACATAAGATATGCAAGATCAAGTAAACCCTAGAATGTGATATGAAAAACTAAGAACAAGATTGACACAAGAGTTTATCCCGTGGTTCGATTCCCACAGAGGCAACCTACGTCTACGTTGAGGAGCCCACGAAAGGGCCGGGTCTTCTGCAACCCAACCCTCATTGAATCGCCACGGAGGCCGACTCTCTTTCACTAATCACAAAGGGTAAATCACCAAGTTCAAGGGGCCTTCTCACAAGTTGAGGGCTCCCCAAGATTTCAAATCAAACACCACCAAGAACACACTTGTAAGATCCACAATAAAACAACAGGAGTGTGTTAGAGAATCAAACCCAAGAGCTCAAGGCGTGAGAATCGTGTCTCTCCTTTGATCCAAAGTTAATCCTCAAGGATTTGATCTTTCTTGGGATGAATTGTGTGGAGAGATGTGTTTTCTAGGCTCTTTGAGGGTGTGACGGCGTTGGGAGTCGAGAGAGTTGAAAGTAGGGTCGTGCACATCTATTTATATGGAGGTTTCCAAAGGTTACCGTTAGGGTTAGTCTGTGGTAGAGTCCGGACTAGTCCTGTGTGCGACGTGTAGGAAACCCTAACTTCTTAGGAACATCGGACTTGTCCGGCCTTAGGCGGACTAGTCCGATTTAGGTTCTATAGAAGTCCGAACTAGTCCGGTCATTATCGGACTAGTCCGACTGTGGTGAACCACTCAGTGAATTGGGGACAAGTCCGTACTTGGAGGACTTGTTCGATTTTAGTCAGAGAGGTTATCGGACTGATCTGAATATTATCGGACTTGTACGATTTCGTGCAAAGCTGTGAAGTGTTGAGGACTAGTCCGCATTTGGAAGGACTAGTCAGACCTTAGTTAGAAAGATATCGGACTAGTCCGTGGTGATATCGGACTAGTCCGGTCTTTGTAAACCTGTACTGTGCAGACAGGTCTGCACTGGGAGGACTCGTCCGATTTTGAACAGAGGGATTATTGGACTAGTCCGCGGTATATCAGACTAGTCCAGACCTGTGTAAAATTGTGCAGTGAATGAGTTTTCTTGTTCTTGAGCTCTTGAGGTGTGTTTCTCCAACACACACCATACACACTAATCTAATATATTCAGCTCTTGAGCTCTTTTCCATATAGATCCTCATTCTCCTTTCTTTTTGCGCTTTCTTCATAATTTCATTAAAACTTGCGCTCATCTCAACAATTTGATTAGGATCTCATTTTTTTGTCATAAATCAACCAAAACCGACAAGGGATGCCTAGATGCACTTTCAATCTCCCCCTTTTTGGTGATTGATGACAACCAATTGAGATTTCACAAAATATGATAAAAATACAGAATTTTCATAAAGTGTGCACATATGAACTTGGAACAAATTGAGCAAACAAAACGTAAGACCTATGTGCACTATTTATGGTGGGGTGCAAAACTACATGAGTGTGAGCAATAATCGTGATGAGAATGAAATGATTGACGTGGAAATACCAATATCAAGCATATATGTCAATTCCAAAGCAAAATCACAAATTATCTCAAATCATCATCACAAATTCATAACATAAGCATAAACATAGTCATTCCATCAAACCACAATACTAAAGGTAGAGATAACAGAATTAAAGTTTTACAACCCAAAAGAGACACAAAAAGATACACAAATGAAGCTCTCATCTCTCAACCTACATCTTGGACCTAGTGACTCCCCCTCAATCTCTCCCCCTTTGGCATCAAGACACCAAAAAGAAGGAGAGGAGGGATCTAGTGCCTTCATTCCTCGCTGCCAGTCCTCTCCTCATCTTCATCTTCAGGCTGTGGAGGAGGAGGAGCGGATCCACTCGAAGTGCCCCCAATGCTAAAGTAAGCAAGCTCGGAGGGAGTCAAAGGTCCAAGCTCAATGAAATTAGAGGTTGAATCTTCAGAGATAACAGGGGATCCAATAGGCTCGATCTCCAGCTTCTGGCAGATATGCTTGACATTTTCCTTGACATACCTCATGTCGACCCTCCTTGCCTTGTTTAGCTTGTGAAGCTTTACCTCAGGCTTCTTGCATGAGCCAAAAATGGCTGCCAAGTACTTCAAAATGCCACTGGGGGACCCTTTTTGAGGAAGGGCTCTAGGCGGAGCAGTCCTCTCATCTCCTCGAGCTCTCCTTGGAGTCTCTTCACTGGACACCGGAGATGGAGCAGCTTGGACACTGGCTTGGGGAGGCTTCTGAGGTCTCAAAGGAATGTGCTCCACATCCTTCACGAACTTGATCCCCTTGACTTTCTCAATCATGAACATCAAGTATGGTGCATAGCCAGAAGATCGGTTCGGCGTGAAGGAGAAATTAACCATGTCATTCCAAATATAGTCAAAGATATCAACCTTCCGGTTCTTGCTAATCACCTTCATTAGGGTCCTCAAGTACCCTTGCACACTTCCGCATCTCCGTCCTTTGGAGCTATTGTCTTTCTCAGCACCCTATTAAGAAACAAGAAGAAGGGCTTCATGTTATTGGTCAATTGAGGGTTGAACTTCAGGCTAGTATTATAATGGAAGTCTATCTTATTCTTCCCCAAGACACCAATGTCGTGGATAGTCAGCTCATTGTTGCCGGTGTCTTCTAGGTGAAGGAGTCTCACAAAATCATCATAGGTAATAGTGTACTTGTATCCATGTGTCATCCAAGTCACTCTCTCCTCCTCATCACTAGCAAAGAAGCATGTGGCATAGAACTAAGCAATAATCTCATCATTCCAGTAATATCTGAAGGCAAACAGGTCCTTTAGTCCATGCCTAGCTGCAGCCTCCACCACTTGATCAAAGGCACCACAACTCTTCCTTTCAAAATGATTCCAATCAATCCACTGGCTGCGGACAACTGGAGTCTTCATGGTGAGGTGCACAGAGCTATAGAAATATGCATGGAAGTTACTCCAAAATCTGGCATTGGCTGCCTTCTTTCACCAGCTATAACAGTCCTCAAATCTAAGTTTGGAAGCTGTATCGCTTCCCTTGCCATTAAACTTCTCCTCGGAGGGATCTCTATTCCCTTGCCTCGGAGCTGCCATCTTGAGAGGGCCGATTGGGCCTAAGGCAATTCCCTTTCCTTTGCCCTTTGCTTGGCAAGAAGCTACCGAGCTAGGGCCAGCTGCATCCTTGGCCTTGGACGCATGCTTCTTGGCTAGAACCTTGCGCCTCACTTGAGGTGGAGAAGGTGCCGGCTCGGAGGGGCGCTCTTGGCGCTTCTTCCCTTGGCCTGTCGAGGACCTAAGCAAGGAGTCTTGGTCCATCTCGGCCTCATAATCAGAGATTTCATCATTGGAGCTCGAAATTGTCATGAGAAGGGATTACACAATGTGTGGATGAGAATTGATGGCAAGGAAGTGCATTGAGTAGTTTGAAATTAGGGTTGAATGCAGTTGAAAATCTGACTTGTCCGGTGTTCAGGTACGGACTAGTCCGGGGGACCAGACTTGTCCGTACAGGGACCGGACTAGTCCGGTGTTTAACACCTTTAACCCTAACTATGAGACAAATGATGTTGCTCAATGCTAAAATAGCTTAACATAGATGTAATACAGCAAGTAAGCGTGTATTAACTGAAAGGAACTAAGCTATTTGATCCAAAACGGAAGAAATCGAGGTTTCTAGGGTTTGAGGGAAATTTACCAAAATTCTTCAATTCTGGACGAAGGAGGAGTTGGAGGTGCGGACAAGTCCATGGTCTTCAATCCCCTAGCAATGGAGATCGATTTCTACCCAAACTTGAGAGGATTTGATGGAGAGATCGCCAAATCACCTTGGGGGCTCTCGAGTGAAGAGAGAGAATGTGAAGTGAGTTGTGAGGGTGAAGGAGATTAGGTTTTGGCGGCGCCTAGGGTTATGGAGTTGAAAAATCGGTCTAGTCCATTGTCAACTGGACTAGTCCGAACTACCGGACCTTTGCGGACTGCAGTGTGCGGACTAGTCCGGATAAACACGGACTAGACCGTGGTCACTAGAATAGATATAACTAGCCCATTTGTATATATTCGAAGGTTCTTATAGAAAAAATAGGAGCCAAAACAATCAAGTAATCTTGATGAATATGATTAGTAAACATACAACAATCAAGCAATGGCCATAATTCATCAAGATCAAGTAGTTGAAATAGTTTTTTGGAGAAAATTGAGAGAGATGATTTTTGCAACACGATCAACATATTTTGAAGAAGCCATACTGGTATGCAAGTTTTCAAGCCACATTCCGAGCATCAAGGATATTTAGTTCATTTCGGAGCTCGCAAAAACGTTTTTCATCAAGTGGCTTGGTATATATATCGGCTAGTTGTTTTTCGGTGTTGACATGGGAAATGGCTATGTCTCCTTTCATTGAGTGGTCTCTCAAAAAGTGATGCTAGATGTCAATGTGTTTGGTCCTAGAGTTCTCAACAGGATTATGGGCAATTTTAATGGCACTCTCATTATCACAAAGGAGTGGAATACGGCTCATATTGTAACCATAATCCCTTAGAGTTTGTCGCATCCAAAGGAGTTGTGCACAACAACTCCCGGCTGCAACATACTCCGCTTCAGCCGTGGATAAGGCAATGAATTTTTGTTTCTTGGAGGACCAAGAAACTAGGGATCTACCTAGAAATTGGCATGTACCGAAGGTACTTTTTCTATCTACTTTGCATTCGGCGTAATCTGCATCAAAGTATCCAATAAGATTGAATTTGGAACCTTTAGGATACCAAAGGCCTACGTTGGGTGTATGAACTAAATACCGCAAGATTCTCTTTACGGCTGTCAAATGACACTCCTTAGGATTGGCTTGAAATATTGCACACAAGCACAACCTCAACATAATATTAGGCCTAGATGCACATAAGTAAAGTAGGGATCCAATCATGGAGCGAAATAGCTTTTGATCCATGCTTGGTCCATTTTCATTGAGATCCAAGTGTCCATTTGTTAACATGGGAGTCTTTATAGGCTTCGCCTTGTCCATTCCAGACGTCTTGAGTATGTATTGAGTATACTTTGTTTGTCTTATGAACGTCCCCTCCTTTTGTTGCCTCACATGGAATCCCAGGAAGTATTTCAGCTCTCCCATCATAGACATTTCAAACCTATCTGTCATAATCTTACTAAATTCATCACAAAAATATTTGTTAGTTGAACAAAAAAAGATATCATCAACATAAATTTGGCAAACAAAGATATCATTGTCAAAGTGCTTCGTGAATAATGTATAATCAACTTTGCCAATTTTAAAACCATTTTCAATCAAGAAATCTCTAAGGCACTCGTACCAAGCTCTAGGAGCTTGTTTGAGGCCATAGAGAGCCTTACACAGTTTAAACACGAGGTCGGGGAACTCTTGTTCTTTGAATCTAGGGGGTTGCTCCACGTACACCTCCTCCTTGATTGGTCCGCTAAGGAAGGTGTTTTTCACATCCATTCGATAGAGCTTGAAATCATGGTGAGTAGCATATGCAAGTAATATTCTAATAGATTCAAGCCTATCTACGGGAGCAAAGGTTTCGTCAAAATCCAAACCTTCGACTAGTGAATACCCTTTGGCCACAAGTCGTGCCTTGTTCCTTGTCACCACCCCGTGTTCGTCTTGCTTGTTGCGGAAGACCCATTTGGTGCCGATGACATTGAACTTGGGTCTTTCAACTAGTTCCCACACCTTATTCCGTTTGAAGTTGTTGAGTTCCTCTTGCATTGCCACCACCCAATCCCGATCTTTCAATGCATCCTCAATCCTACGCGGTTCCAAAAAGGATACAAAAGAGTAACGTTCACAAAAATTTGCAACTCGAGATCTAGTAGTTACTTCCTTTTTGATGTCCCCGATTATGTTGTCGATGGGGTGGTCTCTTTGGACGCATTGGTGTACTCTTGGGTGTGGCACTTGTGGTCTTGAGTCTTCATGGTCATGTTCTACTCCCCCTAGATGGTCTCCCTCATTTGTGTGTTGATCATCTTCGTCCTCTTGAGTTCGATCTAGTGTAGAAGCTCCCCCTAGATCCATTAGTTCCACTTGTGGTTCATCTTCTTCATTTTGATTTGGAGGTGGCGCTTGTGGTTGAACACCGCCCACCACCATTCTTCTTCACGCCTGTTATGGAGCTTCTTCTCTATCTAGCACACATTGATCAACTTGCTCTTCTTGAGAGTCTTTAGTTTCATCGAACACTACGTCACGTGCGACTTCAACAAGTCCGTAGACTTTGTTGAAGACACGATAGGCGTAAGTGTTCAAATCATAGCTGAGCAACAAACCTTCATTGGACTTCGAAGCGAACTTTGAAGTCCTAGGCTTCTTGTTCATTATATAGCATTTAGAACCGAAAACACGAAAATAGGAAATATTAGGTTTGTTACCCGTGAGTAGCTCATATGATGTCTTCTTGAGTAAGCGATGAAGATAAAGTCAGTTTATGGCGTGACAAGCGGTGTTGACTGCTTCAGCCCAAAACTGATCTGATGTCTTGTACTCATCAAGCATTGTTCTCGCCATCTCTATGAGGGTTCGGTTCTTCCTTTCGGCTAATCCATTTTGTTGAGGTGAGTACGGTGCTGAAAATTCATGTTTGATGCCCTCTTCGTCTAGGTACTCCTCAACTTGAGTGTTCTTGAACTTTGTGTCATTGTTGCTTCGTATGTTCTTGAAATTTAATGAGAACTCATTTTAGGCATGCTTGAGAAACTTCTTGAGGGTTCCTTGAGTTTTTGTCTTATCATGCAAAAAGAAAACCCACATGAAGCGCGAAAAGTCATCAATAATTAATAAGCCATATTTGTTACTGTCGATGCTTATGTAAGTGATTAGACCGAATAGGTCCATGTGAAGTATGAGCGATCTTGTCGTTGTCATGACGTTCTTCGCGGGATGGGGTGCTCCTACTAGCTTCCCGGCTTGGCACACGCTACAAGGCCCGTCTTTCTCAAAAACAACATCTTTTTCTTCTTGAAGAACTTCTTAGGTTGAGGCTTTGTTTCCTTGGTCTTCTTCCTCTTTTCTTCATAGGGGCAATCAACTATAAAATGGTCATATTCACCACAGTTATAGCAGGCCCGCCTCAACTTTGATCTTGAATTTTCTTTGAGTTTTCCTTCACTTGATTTTTCCTCTTCTTTTCTCTTCATCATTCTCTTGAATTTCTTCATGAAGAGGATCATGTCTTCCTCATTTATGTCGCTACTCTCATCATCACTGTAGTCTTCATCTTGAGCCTCTCGAGCTTCTTTTGACAAGGGCTTGCAAGTGGATTTTAAGGCGACCCCTTTCTTCTTTGCTGAGGTGAGGTCGGCAATCTCCTTGACGTGTTTAGCTTGCTTCTCCATCATTTCGAAGTTGATGATCTTTCCAAGCAGTTCGTCTGGGGTCATTTTCTTGTACCCTGGACTCTCTCTAATCATCGAGCACAGGGTAACATTGCGAGGCATGAAAGCTCTAAGGATGAGCTTCACCACCTCATGATCGTTCCAATTTTTACTTCCATATGCTCAAACCTTGTTGATGAGAGTCTTCAACCGGTTGTACATGTCTTACGGCGACTCATCTTCTTCTATGGTGAATCTTCCCAATTCGCCTTCGATCATTTCGATCTTTACCTCTCGCACATGACGATCACCTTCATGTGCAGTTTGCAATGTGTCCCATATTTCCTTTGCAATCTCGAGTCCATCCACCTTGTTGAACTTGTCCTGACTTTGTGATGATGTGATGACCGCTGTAGCTTGAGCATTCCAATGAATTGCTTGCTCTTGGCTTGGTGTAAGCTCTTCATCGTCGTCTCGGATATCTATACCTGTGCACAAAATATGCCACAAGCTGGGGTTAAGTGAGATTAAATGCATTTTCATGATTGCCTCCACATTGAGTAATCATTGCCATCAAAGTGTGGGGCTTTTCCTAGAGGAATAGACAAATAATGGCTATTGTTAGAATTTAGACGATCGTAGTTGAAAGGATATCGGGAGTAGTCGGTGTGACTACTCCCCTTCTTCTTCTTCTCGTCCTTGATCTTTATTTTCCCTTTGGAGAGAGCTTTCTTCCCTAGGAGCGCCTTGAGTTCGAGCGTCTCCTCATCGTCATCCTCGAAGTCCTGAATGGCATCGAGGAGCTTCTCCAACTTTTGTGCCTTTTCATCTTCAACCTTCTCTTTGTTGAGGATCTTGTGCACATCCTTCATGTCCGACATTTTCTCTTCGAGCGATTAGTCTCCTCTAGAAGAGCCTTGCTCTAATACCAATTGAATGTGGCCTAGAGGGTGGGGGGGGGGGGTGAATAGGCCTTTTTGATTTTTAGTCGGAACCTGCAACACTTAGCAACTTGATCAGATACCAGGAAATTGGACTAGTCCAGTAGAGTGCGGACTAGTCCGGTGCGTGCGGACTAGATTGTTCTAGTTAGATCAATGATCTCAATACCAGCAGAGTACGCAGTGGAATATAGTATGTAACTTGAAGGTATTGAGTCAATGAAATTAAATGTAGCACAAACTTACTTTGGTTTAAATATTTTGACGTAAGATATGCAAGATCAAGTAAACCCTAGAATGTGATATGAAAAACTAAGAACAAGATTGACACAAGAGTTTATCCCGTGGTTCGGTTCCCACAGAGGCAACCTACGTCCACGTTGAGGAGCCCACGAAAGAACCGGGTCTTCTCCAATCCTAACCTCATTGATTCGCCACGGAGGTTGATTCTCTTCCACTAATCACAAAGGGTAAATCACCAAGTTCAAGGGGCCTTCTAACAAGTTGAGGGATCCCCAAGATTACAAATCAAACACCACCAAGAACACACTCGTAAGATCCACAATAAAACAACAGGAGTGTGTTAGAGAATCAAACCCAAGAGCTTAAGACGTGAGAATCGTGTATCTCCTTTGAGCCAAAGTTAATCCTCAAGAATTTGATCTTTCTTGCGATGGATTGTGTGGAGAGATGTGTTTTATAGGCTCTTGGAGGGTGTGACGATGCTGGCAGTCGAGAGAGTTGAAAGTAGGGCCGTGCACATCTATTTATATGGAGGTTTCCAAAGGTTACCGTTAGGGTTTTGAGAGTCCGGACTAGTCCGGTGTGCGGCGTGTAGGACACCTTAAGTTCTCAGGAACGCCGGACTTGTCCGGCCTTGGGCGTACTAGTCCGATTTAGGTTCTGGAGAAGTTCGATCAGACTAGTCCGGCTGTGGTGAACCCCTCAGTGAATTGGGACAAGCCCGTACTTGGAGGACTTGTCCGATTTTAGTCAGAGAGGTTATCGGACTAGTCTGAATATTATTGGACTTGTACGATTTCTTGCAAAGTTGTGAAGTGTTGAGGACTAGTCCATATTGGGAAGGACTAGTCCATGGTGATATCAGACTAGTCCAGTCTGTGTAAACCTGGACTGTGCAGACAAGTTTGCACTGGGAGGACTCGTCCAATTTTGAACAGAGGGATTATTGGACCAGTCCGGGGTATATCAGACTAGTCCGGACCTATGTAAAACTGTGCAGTGAATGAGTTTTCTTGTGCTTGAGCTCTTGGGGTGTGTTTCTCCAACACACTCCATACACACTGATCTAATCTATTCATCTCTTGAGCTCTTTTCCTTATAGATCCTCATTCTTCTTTCTTTTTGCGCTTTCTTCATAATTTGATTAAAACCTGCACTCATCTCAACAATTTGGTTAGGATCTCAATTGTTTGTCATAAATCAACCAAAACCCACAAGGGATGCCTAGATGCACTTTCAGGCACCATAATGAGTGTTTTGTAATTTGTATGTCTTATGCAGCTACACTGACCACATGATTGTATTGCGCTTAGAAATCATTTGTGTGTGAACGTCATTAAGTCCACCGTTGAGACATATGCCGGAATACAGACTTATAATTTTTCCTTTGTGAGGCACGTAGTACCGACATGTATTCCATTGATGCATTTACCACCTTGCTGTAAAATGGAACTGAGAAGATGTAAAAGTACTTATATTAGCTATCAAACTCTAATTTTCAACTAAGTTTTCAAAACTGGAGTAGGTTTTGAAGTCACCAATTCAAAAACAGAGTATTCTGTTTTCTGCCTTAAAAATACCTGACTTTGAGAAACCATATCTCCCAGTAGAAAACTCCAATGAAGGTGTATCATATATGGATGGAAATTTTAGGAAATCCTTTAAAACTGATATGTGCAACTCCAGAACTGAATTCCCCTCTAACCTGCTCAAAATTTCAAAGTTCCAAGATCTGCCAAACTGGACAGAAACTGGAATGCTCTCTGGACTCCTTACTGTTTTGACAATATCTCACACTAGAAAAATCGAACAGGACTGTGCAAGAGATTTATGGAATCCTTGTAATTTGTATTACAATTATACATTGGTCTATAAAAGGGATTGTGCCGCACGATACTGAGGCAAACTCATACGCACACAAGCATGAGCAAATTCCTAATACAACAACACACACTCTGTGGAGTAGGGTATTATGCTCAAGCGGCCCGAACCACGTAAACAACCGTGTCATCGTCTTGTCTAAGATCTCCGCTCGCCCAAACCGATACAAGAACCTCCGCGGGATACAATCTAGTAGTACTGGGGGAAGTGTCATGCTTATGCTTTGACATTTGTCACGCTAGGTAGGGGCGCCTGAGATCACAAGATGGAGAACTCAGCCGCAGGATCATCTAACGGCAATAATGCAGCGTAGCCTGGTGGAGAGAATCCTTCCAACATTCAACAACCAGCAGTTGCCGTTATTCCGGCGGATGTCATGACACGACCACCACCATCTGCTCCGGAAAACAATGCTGGACAACTGGATGGGGTACTCGCGTCGGTCACAACATCGGGTAACAACAACCCTGATAACGTGTTGATTGTTGCGCGTACTCTGCTTGAGCGCCCACCAGCGCCCGGAGCACCTCAGGGTGCGATGGAGCATCGGCGTGCTGATCTGCAACATCTGGTTGCGGCAGCAGCCGATGCCATCAGCAACCAAGGTCCTCCTCCTTCGGGGCAGGCACCGACTCAATATAGGACCCTGTCTGGAAGACTTGGTCCTCGTGTATCACAGCATCGGAGGCGTGCTGTATCTCAATAGATGACATCACTACCTTCCGGGGCGCGTCGCACCCATACCGTGTCGAGACTCGTCGCACGATTTACGATCAGATCTTGACCACCACAACAAACAACAATACGACCATGTCCACATTGAGTGTGCTCGCGAGACACGAGAGGCTCAGGACAACCCTGCTCCAGTGGGAGTAGGAGGAGGTTGTTCTGCCCTGGCTATGCATTTGCGCCTGGTTAGTTGGCCTCAGAAGTTCCAACCTCATTTGCCGGAGAAATTCGATGGGACTGTCAACCCCACCGAATTCCTTCAAATCTACTCCGCCGCTATACTTGCGGCAGGGGGCAATGAGGTTGTGATGGCCAATTATTTCCCAGTGGCTCTGACTAGGACCGCTAGGTCCTGGTTCATGAGTCTTCCGCCCCGACTCTATCAACAGTTGGGCGGAGCTATGCCAACAGTTCACTACCAACTTCGGGAGCTCTTACACCCGACCTGGTACCGAACTAGACTTGTGTGCCGTGAAGCAAACAACAGGGGAATCGCTACGATCCTTTATCCAACAATTTTCTCAGGTACGTAATACCATCCCTTATAACTCGAACGTTTCATTTATCGTCGCATTCCGACAGGGTGTCCGAGACAAGAAAATCCTGGAGAAGCTAGCGATGAAAGAAGTCAGCAGCGTTACGGAGTTGTTCAGCCTGGCTGACAAGTGTGTCCAGGCCGCAAAGGGTCGGGAAATGCACTCAAAGCCAGCTCCGAAGGCTAACAAAAAGTCCTCCAAAGCTGAAGCCACTACCTCCGGTGGTGGCAAAAAGAAAAAGAAGTCCAACGGCAGGAAGAAGCCGTCGACCGGCGCACCTGCTGCTGCAGCTCCGGGTGGTCGGGGGCCACGCCGCAAAAAATGACCTCGTCCTTCGTCAAAAGATGGAAGCAGCTCCAAAATTTGGTGTCCGATCCATAAGACGGACAAGCACAGTATGGAGGACGACCGAGAGGTTCAAAACCTTGTCGAGCGCTACAACAAGCGTCGAGTAGAAGCTCCTTTCCGTCAGCGGGAAGGGAAGCAAAACGTTGATGAAGCCCCGACTGAGACGAAGCTAGGCTTCCAGGACCCCAAGAAGGTCCTAAAGGCTGTGTACAACACAGTTGATGATGACTCTGATGTCTCTAACAATGAGCATTGGAAGACTCTCAACACCATCTACGGAGGGTCCTGGGACATCACCTCTCGTTGCGTCCTCAAGACAATGCGGCGGGAAATGACTACCGTAGCTCCTGCTGCCACAGCAGAACCACATTGGAAGTGGATGGATACGCCCATCACTTTTGATGCAATAGATTGCCCCAAAAACATGGTCAAAGCTGGCCAACTGCCGCTAATGGTATCTCCGACCATCAATAATGTTCAGCTCTACCACGTTCTGGTAGACGAAGGTGCAGCGCTCAATCTCCTGAGTTTTGAAGCGTTCATGAAGATCTAGCTGCAACTCTCGGACCTTCGCCTCTCAAGACCTTTCTTCGGGGTAGGTTTGGGGGCCATCAGCCCCCTCGGATCCATCACTCTCCCGGTGACCTTCGGGACTCGCAATAAATACAGGACTGAGAAGCTGGTTTTCGATGTCGCTCACATCACTCTACCCTTCTACGCCATCCTGGGCAGGCCTGCCTTGTACAGGTTCATGGCCGCAGCTCATTATGGCTATCGGGTATTGAAGATGCCAACACCTTCAGGCGTTCTCCGAGTCCGTGGAGATCGCACTGCAGGAGTCACCGCGCTAGAAGAACTCCATGCGCTTGCCACGGCGCACGAAGAAACCCCCGGCAAAGAGCTCATTGGTCGACCCCTGAGCACTCATCATCTAGGCTCAACCTCTGCACCACATGTGCAACCAAGCGGCGACATCGACGTTCCCATCCAAGTCGTCCAAATCAGTTCTGATGGGTCTCAGACCACCCATATATTGGGAGGTTTGAACAACAAATAGGAACTCGCGCTCATCACTTTCCTCTGGGAGAATGTTGACGTTTTTGCCTGGCAACCATCACGAATGCTTGGGATCCCTAGGGAGGTGATTGAGCACAATCTAAAGATTTATACCGACGCACACCCTATACACCAAAAGCCCCGAAAGCAATCATTCGAGTGGCAAAACTTCATCTGACAGGAGATCAAGAAGCTGCTTCAAGCTGGTTTTATCCAAGAAGTTTTTCATCCAAAATGGCTGGCAAACAAAGTCATTGTACCCAAGGCCGGTGGGAAGCTTCGGATGTGTATTGAGTACACCACCTTAAATAAGGCATGTCCAAAAGATCCATTTCCACTACCTAGAATAGATCAGATAGTGGACTCTACCTCCGTGTGTGAGCTATTGTGTTTCCTAGATGCATATTTTGGATAACATCAAATCCAAATGTCTAGGGAAGATGAAGAGCATACTGCCTTCATAACAATAGATGGATTGTATTGTTATACTGCCATGCCCTTTGGTCTCAAAAATGCTGCTTCAACCTTTGTGCGAGCTATGTACAAAACTTTTGGAGAACTCATCAGAGACTTGGTGGAAGTGTATGTCGATGACATAGTTGTGAAGATCAAGAACAAGGAGTCACTCCTTGACAACATGCAAGCCATGTTCGACAAGCTGCGCATCACGCGCACCAAGCTAAACCCAGACAACATTTTCGGGGTTAGCTCTGGGAAGCTCCTTGGTTTCTTGGTGACCCGCCGAGGAATTGAGGCAAACTTGACGAAGATCAAGGCAATAGAAGATATGTGGTCTCCAGCTCGCATTAAGGACGTCCAGAAGCTAACTAGATGTCTAGCTGCGCTTAGCCGATTCGTCTCAAGACTGGTAGAGCGAGCACTTCCCATATTCAAGCTTTTGAGGAAGTTCGGGCCATTTCATTGGTCCGAAGAAGCAAAAGCAGGCGTTCCAAGAGCTCAAGCAGCTCCACACCATCCTACAATTCTTAGTAGCTCTAAACCCTGGTGAGCCTCTACTGCTTTACATTTCTATAACTACAGAAGTTGTCAGCATGGTCCTAGTCACAGAAAGACCGGAACCACATCAAATTCAGGAGCCTGGACCCCTTCGAAAGGGTTCGGAGCTACTTGAAGGCGAGTCTAGGTACCAGCCCCCAGGCATGGATCTTCAAGTCAAAATGATAGAAGATCAACCTCTCTCATCTGAGGGAATTCTCACGGCTGTTCAAGAAGATCCAGACCCCTCAGGGAGGTTCCGGGTTGAACAATAAGAAGTTTCGGGCCCCTCCGATAGGGTCCGGGAAGCTCAACAAGAAGGTCTGGACCCATCTGGAGGGTGTGGGTCGATGGAGGGGAAGCTTCGGGCCCCTCCGAGAGGGTCCGAATCGTCCAACACCCAATGTACTTCATCAATGAAGTACTCCATGATACCAAGACCAGATACATCGAGGTGCATAAGCTGCTTTATGCAGTTCTTATTGCCTCAAGGAAGCTTTTCCATTATTTCCAAGCCCACAAGATATCAGTGATAACTTTCTATCCACTGCGTGCTATATTGCATCCGTAATTCTACTAAGAACATCGCAAAGTGGGCAACAGAGCTGGCCGATTTTGATCTTGAATTCATGCCGCGACAAGCAATCAATAGTCAGGCTTTGGCTGATTTTGTGGCGGAGTGGATTCCCTCTCCATCAAATCCTGGGGGCCCCAGCAAGCAAAAGCCGGAACTCAAGGTCCCGTTCTTCACCGAGCCTCACTGGACTCTCTACCTTGACAGTTCCGTGTAGAGGCAGGGGGCCGGAGCTGGAATCCTCCTCCTCGCTCCAACCGGGGAGAAGGTCAAATATATGGTTCACCTTGACTTTAAGGCGACCAACAACATGGCAGAGCTTGAAGCTCTTATCTATGGTCTCAAGGTGGCACTATCCTATGGTGTCAAGCAGCTCTTGGTGAAGGGTGATTTGCAGCTAATCATAAAGCAAAATTAGAGGTGAATGATGCTACAACAACCCCCAACTAGCTGCATATTTCCTTGAAGTCTAGAGGATCTAGAAGGACTTTGAAGTCTTGGATCTCCACCATGTTCAGTGTCTCTACAACACTGAAGCTGATGAACTCTCGACGAAGGCTTCAACCGGAGTTCCGGCTCCTGACGGAACCTTTATTCGGAGGTTGTCAAGACTGACAGCTCAGTCTGCCGAACTGAGCGAAGAGGGTGAGACCAGTACCCCAAAGCTAGAAGTCCCGGTAGCCTTGTTACCATGGCGTCTACCAAGGGTCATAGTACTGTCGGAAGCTCCAAGCAACCCCGCACGCAAGACTCAACAGCTCAAGTTAGCTCTGATGCATGGATCTCGGAGATCCGTAGCTACTTGAAGGACAACATCCTTCCTGAAGACAGTGTATCTGCTGATCGGAACGTCAGATTGCGTAAAAGATACACGCTAATAGAAGGTGATCACTATCGGCGCGGTGCCAACGGTGTCCTAATGCGGTGTATTGCAAGGGAAGAAGGCCGCGATATCCTCCTGGAGATCCATGGAGGCGAGTGTGGGAACCACGCGTCTTCCTTCACATTGGTTGGCAAAGCCTTTCGGCACGGCTTCTACTGGCCTACAACACTCCAGGAAGAAGTGGAGTTCATGAAAAGTGTGAAGCGTGTCAGTTCCACACAAAACAAATTCACACACTGGCTCAATCACTGCAAATGATTCCTCCTACATGGCCATTCGCTGTGTGGGGCATGGATATTTTGGGACCTTTCCCAAAAGCCGTCGGAGGATACAAGTTCCTGTATGTCGCCATTGGCAAGTTCAGCAAGTGGCCAGAAGCTACTCCAGTTGTGAGTATCAACAAACAGTCAACAATCAAGTTCTTGAAGTCCATAATCTCCATATTTGAAGTTCCAAACAAAGTCATCACTGACAACAAAACCCAATTTACAAGTGCTGCATTTCAAGAGTATTGCGAAGACCTCTACATTCAAGATAGCTACGCATAAGTATCTCATCCAGCAAGCAATGGCCAAGCTGAGAGAGCAAATGCAGAAATCCTAAAAGGACTCAAGACGCGCACATATGAGCACTTAAAAAAGCACAGAGCCAACTAGATTGAAGAGCTTTCGTCTACATCGTGGGCTAACAGGACAACACCTAACCGGTCAACTGGAGAGACACCCTTCTTCCTGGTGAAGGAAGCTTAAGCAGTCCTTCCTCCGGAGATCACCACGGGGTCGCTCCAGGTTCGAACCTTCGACATAGCCACAAATGACCAGCTCCGGCGTGAAGACCTTGACCTCTTCGATGAGGGAAGGTGCCAAGCAGCTGTTCGGAATGCACGATATCGCCAAGCGCTCCGACTGTATCATCAAAAGCATGTGTGTAACCGACAGCTCGAAGAAGGCGATCTGGTGCTGCGGAAAATACTAACTCGCGAAGGGATGAACAAAATTTCCCCCAGCTAGGAAGGTCCGTTCCGAGTAATCAAAGTATCCCGTCCCGGATGCGTTTGCTTGGCAACTGAGGATGGGACTCCGCTTCCTAATCCTTGGAACATCGAGCACCTCTGTATGTTTTATGCTTAGAGTCACGGAGGTGAGTCTGTAATTATATGCAATGTAAATTATAGAGTCTATTAATAGAGTTGGGTAGGACCTCCGGGAGTACATCTGGAACCCTTCGGGAGGGTCCGAGAAGTTCAAGCTGACACAGTCGCAGCACTAAAAGTGTAGCTACCTGCCCTGGGTTAGTACAAGATGTGTAACACACTTAGCCTTGTTCCGTACCCTAAGTGTGTCCTTGTCTCCCCTGTAATCCGGACCTATAATAAAAGACATTGTTGTGTAACAGCAGACTCCAAGTTCATTAATTTTGTACAAGCTCATTCTCTTTTATTTATCCTTCTCCTTCTTGTCTATAACAAGTTGCGGAATTCTTTTTGAGTTTTAGTCCAAGATATTTACATGTTGTAGAAGTTATACTGGTGGTCTTTTCGGATCCTAACATTGCTGCATGGTCAACTCGCCTGAACGCCAAGCCAACACAGGTCTCGAGTGTGCTATCGACATAGCCTGGTCCCGCACCCTAAGTACGCCACTCTACCTACATTATGGTAGGCCTCAGTAGGGCAGGTCCAAAAAGCATTCAGATCTGCAAAAGAATATTTCAATTTGCTTGTCATCATATCGACTTTCTTTGGATCTAAAATTCAAGTGAGAACAGTAAGTCGCAAAATAGTTATAGATGAGAGGATGAATTTTATGGTTTTTTTTCTCTTGTCTTTGATGCACAGGAAAAATGAAAACTCATGGTGATGGTGGACGATGCGGAGCCATTAAGCTCCGACAACCTTCAAGGGGGCCCGCCATCGACATTTTCGGACATTGAAAATGGGCACCGCCAGAGCTAACAAGCTTCAGCAACTCCCATGGGGGCCGGCCATTGATGTGAAGTATAATTCAAGTGAAGATGGCATAACAACCCGAGGGGATCGCCATCAACATTTTCTATGATTTATGGTGGGTGTCGTCAGACCTATCAAGTTCCGACAACCCCAGGGGGCCCACCGTCGATGTTCTACGTGTTGACAGTGGGTGCCGTAGGACCTACCAAGCTCCAACAACCCCAGGGGGCCCACCGTCGACGTTTTCTACGATTGATGGTGGGTTTCATTGGACCTATCAAGTTTCGACAACCCCAGGGTGGCCGCCGTCGATGTTCTATGCGTTGACAGTGACCTATGAAGCTCTGACAACCCCAGGGGGCCCGCCGTCGGTGCTACAAAAGCTCCCTCGAGAAGTTGGAAATAAACTTCAGACCTAAAAGCTACAAGTTTGAAGTGTCCAAGTCATCAACACATCGTCAAATCCTTTTGGTACATGTTTGCAATCAAATTGTCTGCATCTACCAGGGGCAAACACGATAAAGAACAATGTATTGAAGACACGGACAACAAAATGGAATTCCTTGCAAAAACAATGGATTTTATTCATTCAAAGTACTGGATTACAAAATTAGGTGTAGAACAAAAGGCAAAACGAAAAGGTCCCATGTACTAGAGGATCTAAGAACTGCGGAAAAGCGAGGCAACATTCTCAGCGGCATCTTGGACGCTAGCCCTGGCGTCATCCTCCTCTTCGGCAATGAGTCCTTCGAAGACCGGATCGAGATCAAATTGAGGGTCTCAGCTTTTGTAACACGCCAATACATACTCGGTGACGTTCTTAACCAGAGATTTTCCCTCTGTCTCTAGATGGTCGGTGTTGACATCACCCATTGTGTCGAGTTTGCTGCTAGTAGAGCCAAGTGCCACTAGCGTCTTGTCCAACTCTGGTGTTGGGTTCTCCGGACGTACTGGACTGAAGCCAAGAGGCACCAGAGCTCTGTCTGCATGCCCCAGAAAATCCCATACCAGCAGGGATTCAGTTGCCCTCGAGCTCCGCAGCTCCTCCAGTGACCTCCTGGAGGTTGCTAGCTCTGAACCTTCCTGAGCGAGATGCTCAACCACTTTGCCATTTTGCTGCATACTATCATCTACTTGCTCTTCGAGGTCGGCTAGCTCCGTCTCCTAGAGGTGGATGCGGTTCCGCCGTTCGGCCAGGTCCTTCTCCCTGCCTCTTACTTTTCCTTCTCTGGTGGCAACATGAGCTTCTCTTTTCGAGAGCTCCTGCCCATGTTTCTAGTACTTTTCCTCCTCTTCCTTACTCAACAGATCAAACTTCATAGTACGATTTGCAAAATTTTGCTCAGCTAAAGTCAGCTTCAGGTCAAGCTCTTCCTCCCTTTTTAAAACATCCTCCTACTGTTCCAAGAGCTTCTTTTCCCACGTATCAAGGTCTGCTCGACGCTTCATGAGAACCTCGTTTAATTCATTAAGGTTGTTGAGATGCTCATCAGTAGCATCACTCTTTTCCTTGGCATGCTCGAGAATCTCCCGATAATTAGCGTCGACGGCCCTGATGGCGGCTTCCTTCTCCTCCAACAATTTGCCCCAATATTCTAGCTGGGCCTTTTCCTTCTCGACCCATTCCTTTTGGTCTGCAAGCCTTGTCTGTGCCAGCTTGGTCTCGAAGTGAAGCCATTTGCAACAATGCCTCAAGGTGTGGCGCTCTTCTTCAAGAACCTTACTATCATGGTCAAATGCGAGCTGGACCTATCGGAGGCTCGATTAGGCATTGTTAATAGACAACGCCAAAGGAATGGGCTCCGGACCTGCCGGGGTCACCTCCGCTGGTTCCAAGGGGTCTTCAACAACAAAAATAGGGCCCCACGCCACAAGCGTGGTTCCTTGAGATTCTACAGCACTGGGGCCACCCTCCGAGAGCTCTTCGGCAGCAGCTGAGGAAGATCCCACTGGGGGGACTTCTACCTCCAGGGCCGACGCCGAAGGTCCTGCCGCAAGAACTTCAATTGCTGGCTCCAATTGCTGGTTCCACGGGTGGAGAGCCTGCAGCCGCCTCTTCATGGTGTTCCGCCTCGGGCCTGGGCACCTCCGGAGATGTTACTTCCGGGGCGGTCGTTGGATCTTCACCCGAAGCCACTTCCACTACCGGCTCGGGCGTCGGGAAATCAACTATCTCCGGCTTGGCAGCCGGAACTTCAATAACTTCCGGCTTGAGGGCCAAAACTTCAAGTCCCAATGACTCGGTTGTCAAGGCATCAACGACCTCCAGCTCAAGGGCCAGAGCTTCTAGCACCAACGACTCACCTACCGGCTCAGCAAAAACTTCTAGCACAACAAATGGAGCCTCGATCACCTCCGGCCCCGAAGCCGGAGCTTCCACCATCTTTGCATCCGGCGCTAGAGCTTCAGTTGCTGGCGCCGCCGCTACTGGAGCATCTTCATGTATGTCTCCCCAGTGGTTCGGTGCTCCCTTGGGAGTCTCTGGCGTCGACTCTGGATCTAGATCCACGACAGCTGGCGCCGAAGCTGCCGTGACCTTAACCACCACTTGAGGAGGCACAGGGGTTGGAGCTGGAGCTTCTGCCCGCACTATTTCAGCCAATGCAACAGAGGTCAGAGCTTCAGACCCTGTCTTTGATGCCCTGCAGTCAAAATATATGAAGATTCAAAACATGACAAAAATAAGAATGGCAAATCAAGGTGAAAAAGTAAAGCTTACCTTGGGAAGCTACCACTCCAATTGGTGTGGAACCTCTTCGCCAGATGCTCAGAGTCAGAACCTACCGTGGTTGGCACAGTGAGAGCTTCGGAATGATGCCCGGAGCCTGCCGCCGTTGCCGGTGTTGCCCCAGCCGAGGCCTTCCTTAGTTGAGAAGGACTTCCGGACCTAGAGCCCAAAGCTGGTACTGGGATCAGTGTCGAATATCTGGAACTAGCACTTCTTTAGGATGGATGTACTGGAGGAGGTGTCACCGCCGAAGACCTTCCTCGACGGGGAGAAGGGGCAATTGTAGACAGAGCAGACTGGACGGAGCTCCCATCAACGTGCCTTAGCTTCCTTTTCCAGCTGGAAGATTCGGTAGCTCCTTTCCCTTACTCTTGCCGATGTCATCAATCCTCTGGCTTGGAGCAGGGGTGGTCGCCCCCTCAGAAGCTCCGATTATTACAAACCTAGAGACCATGCGCTTCTCCACATCACCCAGGTCATCCAACGCTGGCATTCTCCTCCGAAGCTCCCCGCTGAACTCTGGAGTCATATTCAGAGGTAGGAAAGCAGCCGGCGGAGCCAAGGCATCATCAACGATAGACCCGTGGTGAAGTTTCTTGAGATGGAGCTCCAAAGCTTCATCATCTGAGTTGGATTTCAAACTGGTTTCAATCCGGTCATCATCTATCACACTATTGAAGGCCCAGACGAGCTTCTCCCTTCTCCTTAGCGGAGCCCACCTGTGCACCAAGAAATTTCCGAAGACCATCTGGGGGGTCACTCCACCCTCCACACATTCTTGGATTCTGGCCAGGACAGGCTTGAATGCATCCGATAGCTTCGGAACTATGTTCCAGGCATCGATGTCAACATTGGGGAGTCATTGGGGCAGCTCCAAACTATTGTGCTCCTCCACTGCAATGACAATCCAATTCTTCTTCCAATCATCCCATTTGCCGGAGTGTAACGACTTCAAGTACTTGAAGGGGCAGTTCTTGCGCTTCACAAAGTAATAGAAGCCAATCAAATTTGTCCCCTTGCTGGAGGGTAACGACTTCAAGTACTTGAAGGGGCAATTCTTGCGCCATGAAGAAGGTCTGGAACAGTTCAACGTAGGGAGGTGTGCCCACCCACATCTTGTAGAAGTGGACGAAATTCGACACTAACAGGAAGGAGTGGGGGCCGAGATGATGCAGTTGAAGGACATAGAAGTCCAACAGCATCAGGATGAAACTTGAAAAAGGTGGGATCAGTCCCACCATGGCGTACGCCGAGAAGTACACCATCTCGCCACGACACTCCTTCTTTAAGGGGATCTTGTCGGCACGAACCAAGTGGTTGGAGTCGCTGGACCATCCCATGAAGGTCCGGACCTTCATCAGATTATCCTTGCTGTGGATGCGGCTTTTGGGAAGACCTAACTCCATCGTGGCAAAGTGGAGCGAAAGAAGAGAAAGCTAGGCAATGATTGGGAGGCTCTGAGCGAAAGTTTGATCGAAAGCGTAAAGAGTCCTAAAACCGTGCGAACTTTCCTTCTTAAGTAAGCCTCCACCACGCTTGGATGGAAACCACAGCGAGAGCAATGCTACATTACAAAAAATCTACCCCATTAGTGACGAATGGGCTAGGGGCCACTTCGACAAAGGAGTCGAGGTTATTACCTCAGGCAAACCGTTGTCATGATGGACGGCGGGAAGCCCGAGGGTAGCTTCCTAACAAGGCGCTCGGAACCGATACAATTTTTGTATTGGGAACCGGCGACCTTCAATTTTTGACATCCGCATTCAAAACAAGCCACACGACGATAGTTTAACCCCTGACCATCACCGCAATGGTACATCAGGAAACCTTTGAAGTTGCAGTGTGGGAATCGAGGATGGCCCCACCTCCGGTAGAATAACATAACCCAAAGGGTTTCTCCCAGGTGTGGACTCCGGGGCCACTGTCATTACCCTACGTACCGGCTACCCCATGATACCGCAAGAAGTGCAAGGGAGTTCCACTTGTCAGAGCTGAAGACCTCCGAAGGCCCCACGTGCCACATGGTACTGGACCTGCTTCCTTCATATGGGTAGCTCCGACACTACAACGTGTAGTATAAGACCGGAGCTAAACTCCCAACATAGAGAAGCTCCGCGTCTAACACATGTTAAGTGACCCGGACCTAACCCTCAGTAGAAGTAAGGTCCGGTGCCTCCACGTGTATAGAAGCTTCGGACCTACCTCTCCGTGATGGAAAGCTCTAGAGCCACCATATGTCGAGCCTCCGAACCTATGCTACCAACGGGAATACAAATAGATCTCGGACGGCATAAGCATTCAAGGGGCACTTATCGCTACTGTTACAAGGTCTGATTATGTACCGTTAATACAATATTAATGGCGCACAATTAGAGGATCCTTAATACTAGTAACGTTGCAATTAAGGCGCATAATCACACTATTAGGGTGCTTAATCACACTTAAATTGTTTATGAGGCAATAATAACCGCCAGGGCCACATGTCGGGCCATATAATTGAGGTAACAGCCATCCCTTGGTCTATAAAAAGGGAATGTGCTGCACGATACAGAGGCAAGCTCATATGCACACAAGCACGAGAAAATTCCTAATACAACAACACACACTCCATGGAGTAGGGTATTACGCTCAGGCGGCCCGAACCACGTAAACACCCGTGTCATCGTCTTGTCTAAGATCTCTGCGCGCCCAAACCGATACAAGAGCCTCCGTGGGCTACAATCTAGTAGTACCGGGGGAAGTGCCATCAGTACGCTTTGACATCAGCTATGGTGGGTTCGCGTGATGAGCAGACCGAGATGCTGCGAGCCCTCGTGCAGAATACGTCCCGTCAGCATGGACATCCAGACGGAGGCAATCATCAGCCTCAACAAAGCACTTACTGAATGTGGCCTAGAGGGGGGGGGGGTGAATAGGCCTTTTTGAATTTTAGTCGGAACCTGCAACACTTAGCAAACTGATCAAATCCTGAGATATCAGACTAGTCCGGTAGAGTGCGGACGAGTCCGGTGCGTGCGGACTAGATTGATCAAGTTCGATCAATGATTTCAATACAAGCACAATACATAGTGGAATATAGTATGTAACTAGCAAGTATTGAGTCAATGAAGCCAAGTATAATGCAAACCAATTCTCGTTACAAAGTTTTAATGTAGGTTATGCAAGATTGACAAAATCATAGAATGCAATATGAAAATTAAGAACAAGTTTGACACAAGAGTTTATCCCGTGGTTCGGCTCCCACAGAGGAAACTTACATCCACGTTGAGGAGCCCACAAAAGGACCAGGTCTTCACTGACCCTAACCTCGTCGAATTGCCACAAAGGCCAATTCTGTTCCACTATCACAAGGGTAAATCACCAAGTTCAAGGGGCCTTCTCACAAGTTGAGGGCTCCTCAAGATTACAAAGCAAACACCATCAAGAACACACTGTTAAGATGAACAATGAAACAACAGGAGAGATCAAACCCAAGAGCTCAAACGTGTGAATCGTGTCTCTCCTTTGATCCAAGATGAATCCTCAAGGATTTGATCTTTCTTGGGTTGGATTGCGTGGAGAGATGTGTTTTCTAAGCTCTTGGAGGTTGTGACGGCGCAGGGTGTCGAGAGTTATGAAAGTAGGGCCATGCACATCTATTTATAGGGTGTTTACAAAAGTTACCGTTAGGGTTTCGAGGGTCCGGACTAGTCCGTGGTGGAGTACGGACTAGTCTAGTGTGCGGCGTGCAGGAAACCCTAAGTTCTCAAGAAGATCGGACTTGTCCGACTTAGGGCGGACTAGTCCGATTTAGGCTCTGGAAAAGTTTGGACTAGTCCAATTATTTTCGGACCAGTCTGGCTGTGGTGATCTCCTTAGTGAATTGGGACAAGTCCGCATTTACAGGACTTATCCGATTTTAGTCAGAGAGGTTATCGGACTAGTCCGTGGTGATTTCAGACTTGTCCGATTTTAGTCATAGGCATTATCGGACTAGTCCAGACATTATCGGACTAGTCCAGTGCGGACAAGTCCGCACTGGCTGGACTTGTCCGAACCTATACAGAGGGGATATCGGACTAGTCCGGTGTCTATCAGACTAGTCCGTTTTTGCTCTGAAATGTGAAGTGTGTGAGGATTTTTTGTGCTTGAGCTCTTGTGATGTGTTACACCAACACACTCCATACACAATGATATATTCTATTCATCTCTTGAGCTCTTGTCCGAATTGATCCTCATTCTCCTTTCTTTTTGGCGCTTTCTTCATTCTTTCATTAAAACCTGTGCTCATGTCAATAATGTGGTTAAGATCTCATTTGTTTGTCATAAATCAACCAAAACCCACAACAGATGCCTAGATGAACTTTCAATCTCCCCCTTTTGGTGATTGATGACAACCAATTGAGATTTCACAAAGTATGATAAAATTTGAGATTTTAATAATGTGTGCACATATGAGCTTGAAACTCATTTAGCAATGACAACAAAAGACATATGTGCACTCTTTATGGTGGGATGCAAAACTAAGTGAGTGTGAGCAATAATCATGATGACACTGAAATAATTGACATCAATATATCAACAACAAGCATATATGTATATTTCAGAACAAAATCACATATTTCATAAATATGAGCATAAATAGTTCATAGTATTGCATCACAAGACCAAAAGTATCAAAAGAGCATAATATGAAGTCTTACAACCCAAAAGAGACAAAAAGATGCATAAATGAAGCTCTCATCTCTCAACCTACAGCTAAGACCTAGTGACTCCCCCTCGATCTCTCCCCCTTTGGCATCAAGACACCAAAAAGAAGGAGAGGAGGGATCTAAGATCATCAATCCTCGCCGTCGGTCCTCTCATCATCTTCATCTTCATTCTCGGACTGAGGAGGAGGAAGAGTAATGGATCCACTCGAGGTGCCCCCAACGCCAAAGTAGGCAAGCTCGGAGGGAGTCAAAGGCCCGAGCTCAGTGAAATCAGATGCTAAATCATCAGAGATGACTGGGGATCCAATATGCTTGATCTCTAGCTTCTGGCAAATGTGTTTGACATTTTCTTTGACATACAGCATATCAGCCTTCCTCGCCTTGTTCAGCTTGTGGGTGTTCACTTCGGCCTTCTTGCATGAGGCTAAGATTGCTTCCAAGTACTTCAGGATTCCACTAGGAGACCCTTTTTGGGGAGGGGTCCTAGTGGAGGGATCAGCCCTTGCATCTCCTCTAGCTCTCCTCAGAGCTTCTTCACTGGATGCAAGAGAAGGGGCAGCTTGGATAGAGACTTGGGGAGGCTTCTGGGGCCTCAATGGAGTGAGCTCCACATCTTTCACAAACTCGATCCATGTGACATTCTACATCATGAACATCAAGTAAGGTGCGTAGCCACAGGATCTATTAGGAGTGCAGGAGATGTTGACCATGTCATTCCATATGTAGTCAAAGACATCAAACTTCCTGTCTTTGCTTATCACCTTCATTAGTGTCGTAAGATTGCCTTGGACACTCCCTGCATCCCCATCCTTTGGGGCAATAGTCTTCCTCAGGAGCCTATTGAGGACCATAAAGAATGACTTCATATTCTTGGTGGAAGGAGGGTTGAAAGTCGAGCGGGTTTCATAAAGGAACTTCATTTTGTCCTTCTCAAGGACACCTATGTTGTGAATGATCAAGTTGTCGCTGCTGGAGTTCTCAATATGTAGCAGCCTTCTAAAATCGTCATAGGTAATGGTGTAGTTGGATCCATGAGTCATCCAAGTCACCCGCTCTTCCTCATCACATGCAAAGTAGCATGTAGCATAGAACGGAGCAATGACTTCGTCGTTCCAATTGTTCCTGAATGAAAACAAATCCTTCAATCAATGCCTCTCCACTGCTTGAACTACCTCATCAAAGCCTGAGCAGCTCTTCCTTTCAAAGTGCGCCCAATCAATCTTTTGGCTATGCACCACTTGAGTCTTCATTGTGAGGTACACAGACTTATAGAAGTCCGCATGGAAGTTGCTCCAGAATCTTCCATCGGTTGCCTTCTTGGACTGGCTGTAGCATTCCACATTTCTGAATTTGGAAGCTGTGTCGCTTCCCTTGCCAGTGAACCTTTCCTCGGAGGGATCCCGAGTCCCTTGCTTTGGAGCTGTCATCTTGAGATGGCCGATTTGGCCCGTGGCAATCCCTTTCCCATGCCCTTAGCTTGGCGAACAGCCGCTGAGCTAGGGCCAGCACCTGCTGAAGCCTTGGAGACAGGCTTCTTGGCAAGAACCTTACGCTGAGCCTGAGGTGGAGAAGGTGCCGGCTCAGATGGGCGCTCTTGGCGCTTCTTGCCTTGGCCCGTCGAGGGCTGAAGCAAGGCTTCTTGGTCCATCTTGGCCTCGAAATCAGAGATCTCGTCATTGGAGCTCGACATTGTCCTGAGAATGGATTACACAAGATATAGATGAGAATTGATGGCAAGGAATTGCATTGGGGAATGGAAAACTAGGGTTGAGTTCAGTCAAAAATCGGACTTGTTCGGTGTACAGGTACGGACATGTCTATACATGGACCGGACTAGTCCAGTGTTCATCACCTCAAACCCTAACTAGACGATCAATGGTGTTGCTCGATGCAAAAATAGCTCAACATCAATGTAATACATCAAGGAAGCATGTATTAGGTGAAAGGAACTAAGCTATTTGATCAACAACAAGGGAAATCAAGATTTCTAGGGTTTGGGAGGAAATTTTACCGAAATTCCTCGATTCATGGAGATGTAGGAGTTGAAGGAGCGGACAAGTCCGTGGTCTTAAATCCCTATGCAATGGAGATCGATTTCCACCCAAACTCGAAGAGTTTTGATGGAGGAATCGCCAAATCGCCGTGGGGAGCTCGAGTGAAGAGAGAGAGCATGGGGAAAAGTGTGAGGATGAAGAAGATTAGGTTTTGGCGGCAGCTGGTTATGGAGTTGAAAAATCGTACTAGTTCGTGGTCTACCGAACTAGTCTGGACTACCGAACACTCTGCGGACTAGTCTGCTGGGGCGGGCTAGTCCGGGTAACCACGGAATAGTTTGTGGTCACCAGAACAAAAATTCTTAGCCCATTTGTATATATTCGAAGGTACTTATTAAGAAAATAGGGACCATGACAATCAATTAATCTTGATGAATATGATCGGTAAGCATACAACAATCAAGCAATGACCATAATTCATCAAGATCAAGTAGTTGAAAATAGTTTTTCGGGGAAAACTGAGAGAGATGATTTTCACAACACAATCATCATATTTTGAAGAATCCATACAGGTATGCAAGTTTTTAAGCCACATTCCGAGCATCAAGGATATTGAGTTCATTTCGGAGCTCGCAAAAGCGTTTTTCATCAAGTGGCTTGGTGAATATGTAGACTAGTTGTTTTGCGGTGTTGACATGGGAAATGGCTATGTCTCCTTTTATTGAGTGGTCTTTAAAAAAGTGATGTCGGATTTCTATGTGTTTGGTTCTAGATTGTTCAACTGGATTATGAGCAATTTTAATGCCACTCTCATTATCAAAAGGAGTGGAATACATCTCATATTGTAACCATAATCCCTTAGAGTTTGTCGCATCCAAAGGAGTTGTGCACAACAACTCCCGTCTGCAACATACTCCGCTTCGGTCTTGGATAAGGCAGTGGAATTTTGTTTCTTGGAGGACCAAGAAACTAGGGATCTACCTAGGAATTGGCAGGTGCCGAAGGTACTTTTTCTATCTATTTTGCGTCCAGCATAATCTGCATCGGAGTATCCAATGAGATTGAACCTGGAACCTTTGGGATATGAAAGGCCTAGGTTGGGTGTATGAACCAAATATCTCAAGATCCTTTTAACAGCTGTCAAGTGACACTCCTTAGGATTGACCTGAAATCTCGCACACAAACTTACACTCAACATAATATCAGGCCTAGATGCACATAAGTAAAGTAAGGATCCAATCATGGAGCGATATACCTTTTGATCCACACTTGGTCCATCTTCATTGAGGTCCAAGTGTCCATTAGTTGCCATGGGAGTCTTGATAGGCTTCGCCTTGTCCATCCCAAACTTCTTGAGTATGTCTTGAGTGTACTTGGTTTGGCTTATGAATGTCCCTTCCTTTTTTGTCTCACTTGGAATCCCAAGAAGAACTTCATCTCTCCCATCATAGACATCTCAAACCTATCTGTCATAATCTTACTAAATTCTTCACAAAAGGATTTGTTAGTTAAACCAAAGATAATGTCATCAACATAGATTAGACAAATAAAAAGATCATTGTCGAAGTGTTTTGTAAATGATGTATAATTTGATTTTCCAATCTTAAAACCATTTTTGATTAAGAAATCTCTTAGACACTCATACCAAGCTCTAGGAGCTTGTTTGAGGCCATAGAGAGCCTTACACAGTTTAAAGACGTGGTCGGGGAACTCTTTGTCTTCCACTTCAGAGGTTGCTCCACGTACACCTCCTCCTTGATTGGACCATTGAGGAAGGCGCTTTTCACATCCATTTGGTAGAGCTTGAAATCATGGTGAGTAGCATATGCAAGCAATGTTCTAATTGATTCAAGTCTAGCTACGGGAGCAAAGGTTTCATCGAAATCCAAACCATCGACTTGTGAATACCCTTTGGTCATGCCTTGTTCCTTGTCACCACCCCATGTTCGTCTTGTTTGTTGTGGAAACCCATTTGGTGCCGACGACGTTCGCGTTAGGTCTTTCGACGAGTTCCCACACCTCGTTTCGTTTGAAGTTGTCCAGTTCTTCTTGCATCGCCACCACCCAGTCTGGATCTTTCAATGCATCCTCAATCCTACGTGGTTCCAAAAAGGACACAAAAGAGTAATGCGCACAAAAGTTAGCTATGCGGTATCTAATTGTTAATCCCTTTTGGATGTCATCGATGATGTTGTCGATTGGGTGATCTCTTTGGACGCATTGGTATACTCTCGGGTGTGGCACTTGCGGTATTGTATCTTCATTATCTTCTTCTTCTCGCCCTAGATGGTTGCCCTCATTGACTTGTTGATCATCTTCGTCTTCTTAAGGTTGATCTTGTGTGGAAGCTCCCCCTTGATCATTGGCCTCCACTTGTGGTTCATCTTCCTCATGCACATGTAGAGGTGGCTCTTGTGGTCGAACATCGCCTAATGCCATTCTTCTCAATGCTTGACAAGGAGCTTCTTCTCTATCTAGCACACTGGGATCAACTTGCTCCTTTTTGGAGCCGTTAGTTTCATTGAACACTACGTCACATGCTACTTCAACAAGTCTGGAGGTCTTGTTGAAGCCACGATAGGATTAGGAGTTTGAATCATAGCCAAGCAAGAAACCTTCTTCAGACTTCGAGGCGAACTTTGAAGTCCCCAGATTCTTGTTCAAAATATAGCATTTAGAACCGAAAACTTGAAAATAAGAAATATTTGGCTTGTTACCAGTGAGTAGCTCATAGGATGTCTTCTTGAGTAGTCGATGAAGATAGAGTCGATTTATGGCGTGGCATGCGGTGTTAACCGCCTCTACCAAAAACCGATCCGAGGTCTTGTATTCATCGAGCATTGTTCTCGCCATCTTTATGGGGGTTCAGTTCTTCCTTTCGGCAATCCGTTTTTTTGAGGGGAATAAGGTGCTGAAAATTCATGCTTTATGCCTTCTTCGTCTAGGTACTCCTCAACTTGAGTGTTCTTGAACTCCGTGCCGTTGTCGCTTCGTATGTTCTTGACCTTCAATGAGAACTCATTTTGGGCATGCTTGAGAAACTTCTTGAGGGTTCCTTGAGTTTTTGTCTTATCATGCAAAAAGAAAACTCAAGTGAAGCGCGAAAAGTCATACCCAATTACTAAGCCATATTTATTACCGCCGATGCTTATGTAAGCAATTGGACTGAAAAGGTCCATGTGAAGTAGCTCGAGCGGTCTTGTTGTAGTCATGAAGTTCTTCGTGGGATGAGATGCTCCAACTTGCTTCCCGGCTTGGCACGTGCTACAAGGCATGTCTTTCTCAAAAACAACATCTTTCAAACCTCGGATGTGATCGCCCTTGAGGAGTTTTTGAAGATTCCTCATACCAACATGCGCTAGACGTCTATGCCACAACAAACCCATGTTGGTCTTTGCAATCAAGCATGTGTCAAGTTCAGCTTTATCTTTGTTGAAGTCAACAAGGTAAAGCTTTCCCTTTAACACACCCTTGAATGCAATGGAACCATCACCCCTTCTAGAGACGGCCACACCCTCATTAGTGAACAAGCAATTATAACCTTTGTCACTTTTTTGAGATATGGACAGCAGGTTATAATCTAAGGTATCGGCATGTAACACATAACAAAGAGTATGTTGAGACGATATAGAAATTTTACCGGTACTGAGCACCTTTCCTTGACTATTGTCTCCAAAATAGATGCCCTCGCTTGGATCCTCATTGTCTTTGTACTCAACGAACATCATTATTTCTCCGGTCATATGGTTGGTGCATCGACTGTCCAGCACCCATTTCGATCCACCGGAGGAATAGGCCTAGAAAAACAAATCATGCCTTGGTTTTAGGTACCCAAGCTTGCTTGGGTCCTTTGAGGTTAGTTACAAGAGATTTGGGCACCTACACATGAGACTTGGTGTTCCCATGGTGTGGCCCAACATAATTAGCATAAACTTTACCAAAATTACTTCTCATTAGAACATAGGATGCATCGAAAGTGCTGAATAAAAGTTATTGTTGTTTATGAACAGAACTAGTCCGGGAAACCGGACTTGTCCGGAGGACCGGACTTGTCCGTGGGGATACCGGACTAGTCCGATACTCGTATGTGTTGACTTTAGGCTTTCTAGCTTGAGAGGGGTTTCCCTTCACAATGGCAATGTTCTCCTTGTTATTTTTATGGCTTCTAGCATATTGCTTTTCACCATAAGAATACCCAATGCCATATTTGACATTAGAAGGTCTTGTGACCAAGTATGCACAACGTGCATATTTGGTCTTCTCCTTGTCCAATATGCCACTTTGAGAAGGATGCTTGTCCTTGGTAGAGGTTGACTTGTCTTTTGAGCTAGTGTCAATTTTAGCACATGAACAAGTAATAGTAGCTTCAATTTTAAGGGGTTCAAAAGGTGAGCTTGAAGAGGATGAGGGGTCACTATGTTTGAGTGACTCAACTTGTACCTCAAGGATCTTGTTAACCTTGGATAGGTTAGCAAGTTCATCCTTGATGGTAGTATTTGAGTCACTTAACTTCAAGAAAGCTTCCTTGCTTGAAGCTAACTCAAGCTCAAGTGACTTGCCTCACTCTTTTTGAAGTTCGAGAAGCTTTTCAAGTTCAAGATATTCCTCCTTTTGGGAGATAATCATATCTTCTTGACGGTTGATCAACTTCTACATCTCAACAAGCTGATCAAGCAGAAATTTCATTTTCGCAACTGTTTTCTTATCCAAGCCAACGAGCATGTCTTCATTATCACTAGCGACTTCACTATCACTAGAATAGGAATGCAAGGAAGAGGATTTGGTTGTTACCTTCCATTTACCTTCCTTTGCCATGAGGCAAGTGTCGTTGCCCTTCCATGCGCCGAGAGTTGAGAAGAGGGTGGACTTCTTAATTGTCTTCTCTATGGCTATGCTAGCATCTCCTCTTCCTTTTCGAAGGAGAACTCATCGTTTGAGTCTCACTCCTTTCCTAGGTGCACTTGTCCAGCTTGCTTCTTCTTCTTGAAGAATTTCTTGGGTTGAGGCTTTGTTTCCTTTGTTTTCTTCTTGTTTTCTTCGTATGGGTAATCAACTATAGAGTGGTCATATTCGCCACAATTATAGCATGCCCGCCTCCACTTTGGTCTTGATTTTTCTTTGTGTTTTCCTTCACTCGATTTACCCCCTTTTCTCTTCTTCATCATTCTCTTGAATCTCTTCATCAGTAGGATCATATCTTCCTCTCCTATGTTGCTGCTCTCATCATCATTGTCCTGTTGTTGCTGAGCTTCTCGAGCTTCTTTTGACAAGGGTTTGCAAGTGGACTTCAAAGCGTCCCCTTTCTTCTTTGACGAGGTGAGGTCGGCAATCTCCTTGACATGCTTTGCCTGCTTTTCCATCATCCCGAATTTGATGATTTTCCCAAGCAGCTCATCGGGGATCAATTTCTTGTACCTGGGGCTTTCTCTAATCATCGAGCACAAGGTGACATTGCGAGGCATGAAAGCTCTAAGGATGAGCTTCACCACCTTGTGATCGTTCCACTTCTTGCTTCCGTATGCTCGGACCTTGTTGATGAGCGCCTTTAACCGGTTGTACATGTCTTGTGGCGACTCATCTTCTTCTATGGAGAATCTTCCCAATTCACCTTCGATCATTTCAATCTTCGGTTATCACACATGACGATCGCCTTCAAGTGCAATGTCCCAGACTTCTTTCGCAATCTCGAGCCCATCCACCTTGGTGAACTCGTCCCGACTTAGAGAGGATGTAATGACTGCTCAGCTTGAGCATTCTGATGAATTGCTTGCTCTTGATTTGGTGTAAGCTCTTCATCGTTGTTCGGAATATCTATTCCTGTAAACACAATATGACATAAACTGGGATTGAGTGAGATTAAGTGAATTTTCATGTTCTGCCTCCACATTGAGTAGTCATTGCCGTCGAAGTCTGGGGCTTTTCCTAGAGGAATAGATAAGTAATGGTTATTGTTAGAGTTAAGACGATCGTAGTTAAAAAGATATCGGGAGTAGTCGGTGTGACTACTCCCCTTCTTCATATTCTACAAACATTCTCCTTTCTCCGGTCATATGGTTGGTGCATCCACTGTCTAGCACCCATTTCGCTCCACCGGAGGAGTAGGACTACAAAAACAAATTATGTCTTGGTTTTAGGTACCCAAGCTTGCTTGGGTCCTTCGAGGTTAGTCACATGAGATTTGGGCACCCACACATGGGACTTGTTGTTCCCATGGCGTGGCCCAACATATTTGGCATGCACTTTACCAAAAAGGTTTTTCATAAGAACATATGAATTAACATGTTTGGACTTGTCAACAATATTGGCCTTTATAGCTTGAGGGGAGTTTCCCTTCACAAAGGCAATGCACTCCTTGTTATTCTTATGGTTTCTAGCATTTTTCTTTTCACCATAGGAATACCCAATGCCATATTTGACATTAGGAGGTCTTGTGGCCAAGTATGCACTGCGTGCCTACTTGACGTAATCCTTGTCAAATATGCCACTACGGGAAGGATGTTTGTCCTTGGTGGAGGTTGACTTGTCCTTCAAGCTAGTATCAATTTTAACACATGCACATGCACAAGTAGTAGTAGGTTCAGTTTTAAGGGGTTGAGAAGGGGAGCTTGAAGAGGACGAAGGTTCACTTTTCTTGAGTGACTCAACCTGTACCTCAAGGATCTTGTTAACTTTGATTAAATTAGCAAGTTCATCCTTGATGATAGCATTTGAGTCACTTAACTTCAAGCAAGCTTCCTTGCTTGAAGCTAGCTCAAGTTCAAGTGACTTGCTTCGCTCCTATTCAAGTTCAAGAAGCTTTTTGATCTTAAGATACTTCTCCTTTTGAAGGATGATCATATCTTCTTGTCGATCAACAAGCTCCTCCTTATCAATAAGTTTATCCATTAAGAATTTCATTCTTGTGGAAGTTTTCTTATCTAGGCCAACAAGCATATCTTCATTATCACTATAGGCATCACTATCACTAGAGTAAGAATGTGAGGAGGAGGATTTAGATGTTACCTTTCTTTTACCTTCCCTCGCCATGAGGCATGTGTCATAATCCTTTCTTGCGCCAATGTTGGGGAAGAGGGTCGATTTATTGGTTGTCTTGTTGATGGCTATGCTAGCCATCTCCTCTTCCTCTTCGGATGAGGACTCATCATTTGAGTCCCACTCCTTTCCTAGGTGCGCCTGTCCAGCTTGCTTTTTCTTCTTGAAGAACTTCTTAGGTTGAGGCTTTGTTTCCTTGGTCTTCTTCTTCTTTTCTTCATAGGGGAAATCAACTATAAAATGGTCATATTCACCACAGTTATAGCACGCCTGCCTCGACTTTGATCTTGAATTTTCTTTGAGTTTTCCTTCAATTGATTTTCCATCTTCTTTTCTCTTCATCATTCTCTTGAATTTCTTCATGAAGAGGATCATGTCTTCCTCATCTATGTCGCTGCTCTCATCATCACTGTAATCTTCATCTTGAGCCTCTCGAGCTTCTTTTGACAAGGGCTTGCAAGTGGATTTTAAGGCGACCCCTTTCTTCTTTGCTGAGGTGAGGTCGGCAATCTCCTTGACGTGTTTAGCTTGCTTCTCCATCATTTCGAAGTTGATGATCTTTCCAAGCAGTTCGTTTGGGGTCATTTTCTTGTACCCGGGACTCTCTCTAATCATCGAGCACAGGGTAACATTGCGAGGCATGAAAGCTCTAAGGATGAGCTTCACCACCTCGTGATCGTTCCACTTTTTACTTCCATATGCTCAAACCTTGTTGATGAGAGTCTTCAACCGGTTGTACATGTCTTGCGGCGACTCATCTTCTTCTATGGTGAATCTTCCCAATTCGCCTTTGATCATTTCGATCTTCGCCTCTCGCACATGACGATCACCTTCATGTGCAGTTTGCAATGTGTCCCATATTTCCTTTGCAATCTCGAGTACATCCACCTTGTTGAACTTGTCCTGACTTTGTGATGATGTGATGACCGCTGCAGCTTGAGCATTCCGATGAATTGCTTGCTCTTGGCTTGGTGTAAGCTCTTCATCGTAGTCTGGGATATCTATACCTGTGCACACAATATGCCACAAGCTGGGGTTAAGTGATATTAAATGCATTTTCATGATTTGCGTCCACATTGAGTAATCATTGCCATCAAAGTGTGGGGCTTTTCCTAGAAGAATAGACAAATAATGGCTATTGTTAGAATTTAGACGATCGCAGTTAAAAGGATATCAGGAGTAGTCAGTGTGACTACTCCCCTTCTTCTTCTCGTCCTTGATCTTTATTTTCCCATGGAGAGATCTTTCTTCCCTAGGAGCGCCTTGAGTTCGAGCGTCTCCTCATCATCATCCTCGAAGTCCTGAATGGCGTCGAAGAGCTTCTCCAACTTTTGTGCCTTTTCATCTTCAACCTTCTCTAGGTTGAGGCTCTTGTGCACATCCTTCATGTCCGACATTTTCTCTTCGAGCGATTAGTCTCCTCTAGAAGAGCCTTGCTCTGATACCAATTTAATGTGGCCTAGAGGGTGGGGGTGAATAGGCCTTTTTGATTTTTAGTCGGAACCTACAACACTTAGCATCTTGATCAGATACCAGGAAATCGGACTAGTACAGTAGAGTGCGGACTAGTCCGGTGCGTGCGGACTAGATTGATCTAGTTAGATCAATGATCTCAATACCAGCATAGTACGCAGTGGAATATAGTATGTAACTTGAAGGTATCGAGTCAATGAAATTAAATGTAGCAAAAACTTACTTTGGTTTAAATATTTTGACGTAAGATATGCAAGATCAAGTAAACCCTAGAATGTGATATGAAAAACTAAGAACAAGATTGACACAAGAGTTTATCCCGTGGTTCGGTTCCCACAGAGGCAACCTACGTCCACGTTGAGGAGACCACAAAAGAACCGGATCCTCTCCAATCCTAACCTCATTGAATCGCCACGGAGGTTGATTCTCTTCCACTAATCACAAAGGGTAAATCACCAAGTTCAAGGGGCCTTCTAACAAGTTGAGGGATCCCCAAGATTATAAATCAAACACCACCAAGAACACACTCGTAATATCCACAATAAAACAACAGGAGTGTGTTAGAGAATCAAACCCAAGAGCTCAAGACGTGAGAATCGTATATCTCCTTTGAGCCAAAGTTAATCCTCAAGGATTTGATCTTTCTTGCGATGGATTGTGTGGAGAGATGTGTTTTCTAGGGTCTTGGAGGGTGTGACGATGCTGGGAGTCGAGAGAGTTGAAAGTAGGGTCGTGCACATCTATTTATATGGAGGTTTCCAAAGGTTACCGTTAGGGTTTCGAGAGTCCGGACTAGTCCGGTGTGCGGCGTGTAGGAAACCTTTAGTTCTCAGGAACACCGGACTTGTCTGGCCTTGGGCGTACTAGTCTGATTTAGGTTCTGGAGAAGTTCGATCAGACTAGTTCGGCTGTGGTGAACCCCTCAGTGAATTGGGACAAGCCCGTACTTGGAGGACTTGTCCGATTTTAGTCAGAGAGGTTATCGGACTAGTCTGAATATTATTGGACTTGTACGATTTCGTGCAAAGTTGTGAAGTGTTGAGGACTAGTCCGCATTGGGAAGGACTAGTCCATGGTGAGATCGGACTAGTCCAGTCTGTGTAAACCTGGATTGTGCAGACAAGTCTGCACTGGGAGGACTCGTCCAATTTTGAACAGAGGGATTATTGGACTAGTCCGGGGTATATCAGACTAGTCCGAACCTATGTAAAACTGTGCAGTGAATGAGTTTTCATGTGCTTGAGCTCTTAGGGTGTGTTTCTCCGACACACTCCATACACAATGATCTAATCTATTCATCTCTTGAGCTCTTTTCCTTATAGATCCTCATTCTTCTTTCTTTTTGCGCTTTCTTCATAATTTGATTAAAACCTGCACTCATCTCAACAATTTGGTTAGGATCTCATTTGTTTGTCATAAATCAACCAAAACCCACAAGGGATGCCTAGATGCACTTTCAGGCACCATAATGAGTGTTTTGTAATTTGTATGTCTTATGCAGGTACACTGACCACATGATTGTATTGCGCTTAGAAATCATTTGTGTGTGAACGTCATTAAGTCCACCGTTGAGACGTATGCCGGAATGCAGGCTTAGAATTTTTCCTTTGTGAGGCACGTAGTACCGACATGTATTCCATTGATGCGTTGACCACCTTGCTGTAAAATGGAACTGAGAAGATGTAAAAGTACTTATATTAGCTATCGAACTCTGATTTTGAAATAAGTTTTCAAAACTGGAGTAGGTTTTGAAGTCACCAATTCAAAAACAGAGTATTATGTTTTCTGCCTGAAAAATACCTGTCTTTGAGAAACCATATCTCCCAGTAGAAAACTCCAATGAAGGTGTATCATATATGGATGGAAATTTTAGGAAATCCTTTAAAACTGATATGTGCAACTCCAGAACTGAATTCCCCTCTAACCTGTTCAAAATTTCAAAGTTCCAAGATCTGCCAAACTGGACAGAAACTGGAATGCTCTCTGGACTCCTTACTGTTTTGACCATATCTCACACTAGAGAAATCGAACAGGACCGTGCAAGAGATTTATGGAATCCTTGTAATTTGTATTACAATTATGCCTTGGTCTATAAAAGGGATTGTGCCGCATTATACAGAGGCAAGCTCATACGCACACAAGCATGAGCAAATTCCTAATACAACAACACACACTCTGTGGAGTAGGGTATTATGCTCAAGCGGCCCGAACCACGTAAACACTCGTGTCATCGTCTTGTCTAAGATCTCCGCTCGCCCAAACCGATACAAGAACCTCCGCAGGCTACAATCTAGTAGTACTGGGGGAAGTGTCATTCTTATGCTTTGACATTTGTCACGCTAGGTAGGGGCGCCTGAGATCACAAGATGGAGAACTCAGCCGCAGGATCATCTAACGGCAATAACGCTGCGTAGCCTGGTGGAGGGAATCCTTCCAACATTCAACAACCAGCAGTTGCCGTTATTCCAGCGGATGTCATGCCACGACCACCACCATCTGCTCCGGAAAACAATGCTGGACAATTGGATGGGGTACTCGCGTCGGTCACAACATCGGGTAACAACAACCCTGATAACATGTTGATTGTTGCGCGTACTCTGCTTGAGCGCCCACCAGCGCGTGGAGCACCTCAGGGTGCGATGGAGCATCGGCGTGCTAATCTGCAACATCTGGTTACGGCAGCAGTCGATGCCATTAGAAACCATGGTCCTCCACCTTCGGGGCAAGCACCAACTCAATGTAGGACCCTGTCTGGAAGACTTGGTACTCGTGTATCACAGCATCGGAGGCATGCTGTATCTCAACATATGACATCACTGCCTTCCGGGGCGCGTCGCACCCATACCGTGTCGAGACTCTCGACGCACGATTTACGATCAGAGCTTGACCACCACAACAGACAACAAGACGGTCGTGTCCACATTGAGCGTGCTCGCGAGAGGCGAGAGGCTCGGGACAACCCTGCTCCAGTGTGAGTAGGAGGAGGTTGTTCTGCCCTGGCTATGCATTTGTGCCTGGTTAGTTGGCCTCAGAAGTTCCGGCCTCATTTGCCGGAGAAATTCGATGGGACTGTCAACCCCACCGAATTCCTTCAAATCTACTCCACCGCTATACTTGCGGCGGGGGGCAATGAGGTTGTGATGGCCAATTATTTCCCAGTGGCTCTGACTAGGACCGCTAGGTCCTGGTTCATGAGTCTTCCGCCCCGACTCTATCAACAGTTGGGCGAAGCTATGCCAACAGTTCACTACCAACTTCGGGAGCTCTTCCTGACGAGGTACAGAAATAGACTTGTGTGCCGTGAAGCAAACAACGGGGGAATCGCTACGATCCTTTATCCAACAATTTTCTCAGGTACGTAATACCATCCCTTATATCTCGAACGTTTCATTTATCTTCGCATTCTGACAGGGTGTCCGAGACAAGATAATCCTGGAGAAGCTAGCGATGAAAGAAGTCACCAGCGTTACGGAGTTGTTCAGCCTGGCTGACAAGTGTGTCCAGGCCGCAAAGGGTCGGGAAATGCACTCAAAGCCAGCTCCGGAGGCTAACAAAAAGTCCTCCAAAGCTGAAGCCGCTAACTCCGGTGGTGGCAAAAAGAAAAAGAAGTCCAACGGCAGGAAGAAGCCGTCGCCCGGCGCACCTGCTGCTGCAGCTCCGGGTGGTCGGGGGCCACACCCCAAAAAATGACCTCGTCCTTCGTTAAAAGACGGAAGCAGCTCCAAAATTTGGTGTCCGATCCATAAGACGGACAAGCACAGTCTGGAGGACGACCGAGAGGTTCAAAACCTTGTCGAGCGCTACAACAAGCGCCGAGTAGAAGCTCCTTTCCGTCAGCGGGAAGGAAAGCAAAACGTTGATGAAGCCCCGACCGAGACGAAGCTAGGCTTCCAGGACCCCAAGAAGGTCCTAAAGGCTGTGTAAAACACAGTTGATGATGACTCTGATGTCTCTAACAATGAGCATTGGAAGACTCTCAACACCATCTATGGAGGGTCCTGGGACATCACCTCTCGCTGCGTGCTCAAGACAATGCGGCGGGAAACGACTGCCGTAGCTCCTGCTGCCACGGCGGAACCACATTGGAAGTGGATGGATACGCCCATCACTTTTGATGCAATAGATTGCCCCAAAAACATGTTCGAAGCTGGCCAACTGCCGCTAATGGTATCTCCGACCATCAATAATGTTCAGCTCTACCACGTTCTCGTAGACGAAGGTGCAGCGCTCAATCTCCTGAGTTTTGAAGCGTTCATGAAGATCTAGCTGCAACTCTCGGACCTTCGCCTCTCAAGACCTTTCTTCGGTGTAGGTTTGGGGGCCATCAGCCCCCTCGGATCCATCACTCTCCCGGTGACCTTCAGGACTCGCAATAAATACAGGACTGAGAAGCTGGTTTTCGATGTCGCTCACATCACTCTACCCTTCAACGCCATCCTGGGCAGGCCTGCCTTGTACAGGTTCATGGCCGCAGCTCATTACGGCTATCGGGTATTGAAGATGCCAACACCTTCAGGCGTTCTCCGAGTCCGTGGAGACCGCACTGCAGGAGTCACCGCGCTAGAAGAACTCCATGCGCTTGCCACGGCGCACGAAGAAACCCCCGGCAAAGAGCTCATTGCTCAACCCCTAAGCACTCGTCATCTAGGCTCAACCTCTGCACCACATGTGCAACCAAGCGGCGACATCGACGTTCCCATCCAAGTCGTCCAAATCAGTTCTGATGGGTCTCAGACCACCCATATATCTGGAGGTTTGAACAACAAATAGGAACTCGCGCTTATCACTTTCCTCTGGGAGAATGTTGACGTTTTTGCCTGGCAACCATCACGAATGCTTGGGATCCTTAGGGAGGTGATTGAGCACAATCTAAAGATTTATACCGACGCACACCCTATACACCAAAAGCCCCGAAAGCAATCATTCAAGTGGCAAAACTTCATCTGACAGGAGATCAAGAAGCTGCTTCAAGCTGGTTTTATCCAGGAAATTTTTCATCCAAAATGGCTGGCAAACAAAGTCATTGTACCCAAGGCCGGTGGGAAGCTTCGGATGTGTATCGAGTACACCACCTTAAAAAAGGCATGTCCAAAAGATCCATTTCCACTACCTAGAATAGATCAGATAGTGGACTCTACCTCCGGGTGTGAGCTATTGTGTTTCCTAGATGCATATTTTGGATATCATCAAATCCAAATGTCTAGGGAAGATGAAGAGCATACTGCCTTCATAACAATAGATGGATTGTATTGTTATACTGCCATGCCCTTTGGTCTCAAAAATGCTGCTTCAACCTTTGTGCGAGCTATGTACAAAAATTTTGGAGAACTCATCAGATACTTGGTGGAAGTGTATGTCGACGACATAGTTGTGAAGATCAAGAACAAGGAGTCACTCCTTGACAACTTGCAATTCATCTTCGACAAGCTGCGCATCACGCGCACCAAGCTTAACCCAGACAACATTTTTGGGGTTAGCTCTGGGAAGCTCCTTGGTTTCTTGGTGACCCACCGAGGAATTGAGGCAAACATGGCGAAGATCAAGGCAATAGAAGATATGTGGTCTCCAGCTCGCATTAAGGACATCCAGAAGCTAACTAGATGTCTAGCTGTGCTCAGCCGATTCATCTCAAGACTGGCAGAGCGAGCACTTCCCATCTTCAAGCTTTTGAGGAAGTTCGGGCCATTTCATTGGTCCGAAGAAGCAAAAACAGGCGTTCCAAGAGCTCAAGCAGCTCCACACCATCCTACCAATCCTAATAGCTCTAAACCCTGGTGAGCCTCGACTGCTTTACATTTCTGTAACTACAGAAGTTGTCAGCATGGTCCTAGTCACGGAAAGACCGGAACCACATAAAATTCAGGAGCCTGGACCCCTTCGAAAGGGTCCGGAGCTACTTGAAGGCGAGTCTGGGTACCAGCCCCGAGGCATGGATCTTCAAGTCAAAATGATAGAAGATCAAACTCTCTCATCTGAGGGAATTCTCACGGCTATTCAAGAAGATCCAGACCCCTCAGGGAGGTTCTAGGTTGAACAATAAGAAGTTTCGGGCCCCTCCGGTAGGGTCCGGGAAGCTCAACAAGAAGGTCTGGACCTATCTGGAGGGTCTCAGTCGATGGAGGGGAAGCTTCGGGCCCCTCAGAGAGGGTCCGGATCGTCCAGCACCCAATGTACTTCATCAATGAAGTACTCCATGATACCAAGACCAGATACATCGAGGTGCATAAGCTGCTTTATGCAGTTCTTATTGCCTCAAGGAAGCTTTTCTTATTTCCAAGCCCACAAGATATCAGTGATAACTTTCTATCCACTGCGTGCTATATTGCATAACCCTAATTCTACTAAGAACATCGCAAAGTGAGCAACGGAGCTGGCCGATTTCGATCTTGAATTCATGCTGCGACAAGCAATCAAGAGTCAGGCTTTGGCTGATTTTGTGGCGGAGTGGATTCCCTCTCCATCAAATCCATGGGGCCCCAGCAAGCAAAAGCCGGAACTCAAGGTCTAGTTCTTCACCGAGCCTCACTGGACTCTCTACTTTGACGGTTCCGTGTAGAGGCAGGGGGCCGGAGCTGGAATCCTCCTCCTCGCTCCAACCGGGGAGAAGGTCAAATATATGGTTCACCTTGACTTTAAGGCGACCAACAACATGGCAGAGCTTGAAGCTCTTATCTATGGTCTCAAGGTGGCACTATCCTATGGTGTCAAGCAGCTCTTGGTGAAGGGTGATTTGCAGCTAATCATAAATCAATTTAGAGGTGAATGATGCTGCAACAACCCCCAACTAGCTGCATATTTCCTTGAAGTCCAGAGGCTCTAGAAGGACTTCGAAGTCTTGGATCTCCACCATGTTCAGCGTCTCTACAACACTGAAGCTGATGAACTCTCGACGAAGGCTTCAACCGGAGCTCTGGCTCCTGACGGAACCTTCATTCAGAGGTTGTCAAGACTGACAGCTCAGTCTGCCGAACTGAGCGAAGAGGGTGAGACCAGTACCCCAAAGCTAGAAGTCCCGGTAGCCTTGTTACCATGGTGTCTACCAAGAGTCATAGTACTGTCGGAAGCTCCAAGCAACCCCGCACGCAAGACTCAACAGCTCAAGTTAGCTCCGATGCATGGATCTCGGAGATCTGTAGCTACTTGAAGGACAACATCCTTCCTGAAGACAGTGTATCTACTGACCGGATCGTCAGATTGGCTAAAAGATACACGCTAAGAGAAGGTGATCACTATCGGCGCAGTGCCAACGGTGTCCTAATGCGGTGTATTGAAAGGGAAGAAGGTCGCGATATCCTCCTGGAGATCCACGGAGGCGAGTGTGGGAACCATGCGTCTTCCTTCACGTTGGTTGTCAAAGCCTTTCGGCATGGCTTCTACTGGCCTACAACACTCCAAGAAGAAGTGGAGTTCATGAAAAAGTGTGAAGCGTGTCAGTTCCACGCAAAACAAATTCACACACCGGCTCAATCACTGCAAATGATTCCTCCTACATGGCCATTCGCTGTGTGGGGCATGGATATTTTGTGACCTTTCCCAAAAGCCGTCGGAGGATACAAGTTCCTGTATGTCGCCATTGACAAGTTCAGCAAGTGGCCGGAAGCTACTCCAGTTGTGAGTATCAACAAACAGTCAACAATCAAGTTCTTGAAGTCCATAATCTCCAGATTTGATGTTCCAAACAAAGTAATCACTGACAACGAAACCCAATTTACAAGTGCTGCATTTCAAGAGTATTGCGAAGACCTCGACATTCAAGATAGCTATGCATCAGTATCTCATCTAGCAAGCAATGGACAAGCTGAGAGAGCAAATGCAGAAATCCTAAAAGGAATCAAGACGCGCACATATGAGCACTTAAAAAAGCACAGAGCCAACTGGATTGAAGAGCTTTCGTCTACATCGTGGGCTAACAGGACAACACCTAACCGGTCAACTGGAGAGACACCCTTCTTCCTGGTGAAGGAAGCTGAAGCAGTCCTTCCTCCAGAGATCACCACAGGGTTGCTCCAGGTTCGAACCTTCGACAAAGCCACAAATGACCAGCTCCGGCGTGAAGACCTTGACCTCGTCGACGAGGGAAGGTGCCAAGCAGCTGTTCGGAATGCACGATATCGCCAAGCACTCCGACTCTATCATCAAAAGCATGTGTGTAACCGACAGCTCAAAGAAGGTGATCTGGTGCTGCGGAAAATAATAACTCACGAAGGGATGAACAAAATTTCCCCCTGCTGGGAAGGTCCCTTCCGAGTAATCAAAGTATCCCGTCCCGGATGCGTTCGCTTGGCAACTGAGGATGGGACTCCGCTTCCTAATCCTTAGAACATCGAGCACCTCTGTATGTTTTATGCTTAGAGTCATAGAGGTGAGTCTATAATTATATGCAATGTAAATTATAGAGTCTATAAATAGAGTCAGGTAGGACCTCCGGGAGTACATCTGGACCCCTTCGGGAGGGTCCGAGAAGTTCAAGCTGACACAGTCGCAGCACTAAAAGTGTAGCTACCTGCCCTGGGTTAGTACAAGATGTGTAACACACTTAGCCTTGTTCCGTACCCTAAGTGTGTCCTTGTCTCCCCTGTAATCCGGACCTATAATAAAAGACATTGTTGTGTAACAGTAGACTCCAAGTTCATTAATTTTGTACAAGCTCATTCTCTTTTATTTATCCTTCTCCTTCTTGTTTATAACAAGTTGCGGAATTCTTTTTGATTTTTAGTCCAAGACATTTATATGTTGTACAAGTTATACTGGTGGTCTTTTCGGATACTAACATTGCTGCATGGTCAACTCGCCTAAAAGCCAAGCCAACACAGGTCTGGAGTGTGCTATCGACATAGCCTGGTCCCGCACCCTAAGTACGCCACTCTACCTACATTCTGGTAGGCCTCAGTAGGGCGGGTCCAAAAAGCATTCAGATCTGCAAAAGAATATTTCAATTTGCTTGTCATCATATCGACTTTCTTTGGATCTAAAATTCAAGTGAGAACAGTAAGTCGCAAAATAGTTATAGATGAGAGGATGAATTTTATGGTTTTTTTCTATTGTCTTTGATGCACAGGAAAAATGAAAACTCATGGTGATGGTGGACGATGCGGAGCCATTAAGCTCTGACAACCTTCAAGGGGGCCCGCCATCGATGTTTTCAGACATTGAAAATGGGCACCGCCAGAGCTAACAAGCTTCAGCAACTCCCATGGGGGTCGGCCGTTGACGTGAAGTATAATTCAAGTGAAGATGGCATAACAACCCGAGGGGATCGCCATCAACATTTTCTACGATTTATGGTGGGTGTCGTCGGACCTATCAAGTTCCGACAACCCCAGGGGGCCCACCGTCGATGTTCTACGTGTTGACAGTGGGTGCCGTCGGACCTACCAAGCTCCAACAACCCCAGGGGGCCCACCGTCGACGTTTTCTATGATTGATGGTGGGTTTCATCGGACCTATCAAGTTTCAACGACCCCAAAGTGGCCGCCGTCGATGTTCTATGCGTCGACAGTGACCTATCAAGCTCTGAGAACCCCAGGGTGCCCACCGTCGGTGCTACAAAAGCTCCCTGGAGAAGTTGGAAATAAACTTCAGACCTAAAAGCTACAAGTTCGAAGTGTCCAAGTCATCAACACATCGTCAAATCCTTTTGGTACATGTTTGCAATCAAATTGTCTGCATCTACCAGGGGCAAACACGATAAAGAATAATGTATTGAAGACACGGAGAACAAAATGGAATTCATTGCAAAAACAATGGATTTTATTCATTCAATGTACTGGATTACAAAATTAGGGGTAGAACAAAAGGAAAAACGAAAAGGTCCCAGGTACTAGAGGATCTAAGTCCTGCAGAAAAGCGAGGCGACCTTCTCAGCAGCATCTTGGACGCTAGCCCTGGCGGCATCCTCCTCTTCGGCAATAAGTCCTTCGAAGACCGGATCGAGATCAAATTGAGGGTCTCAGCTTTTGTAACACGCCAATACATACTCGGTGACGTTCTTAACCAGAGATTTTCCCTCTGTCTCTAGCTGGTCGGTGTTGACATCACCCATTGTGTCGAGTTTGCTGCCAGTAGAGCCAAGTGCCACTAGCGTCTTGTCCAACTCCGGTGTTGGGTTCTCCGGACGTAGTGGCTGAAGCCAAGAGGCACCAGATCTCTGTCTGCACGCCCCAGAAAATCCCATACCAGCAGGGATTCAGTTGCCCTCGAGCTCCGCAGCTCCTCCAGTGACCTCCTGGAGGTCGCTAGCTCCGAACCTTCCTGAGCGAGGCACTCAACCGCTTTGCCATTTTGCTGCATACTATCATCTACTTGCTCTTCGCGGTCGGCTAGCTCCGTCTCCAAGAGGTGGATGCGGTTCCGCCGTTCGGCCAGGTCCTTCTCCCTGCCTCTTACTTTTCCTTCTCTGTGGCAACATGAGCTTCTCTTTTTGAGAGCTCCTACCCATGTTTCTAGTACTTTTCCTCCTCTTCCTTACTCCACAGACCAAACTTCATAGTACGATTTGCAAAATTTTGCTCAGCTAAAGTCAGCTTCTGGTCGAGCTCTTCCTCCCTTTTTAAAACATCCTCCTGCTGTTCCAAGAGCTTCTCTTCCCATGTATCAAGGTCTGCTCGACGCTTCATGAGAACCTCCTTTAATTCATTAAGGTTGTTGAGATGCTCATCAGCAGCATCACTCTTTTCCTTGGCATCCTCGAGAATCTCCCGATAATTAGCGTCGACGGCCCTGATGGCGGCTTCCTTCTCCTCCAACAATTTGCCCCAATATTCCAGCCGGGCCTTTTCCTTCTCAACCCATTCCTTTTGGTCTGCAAGCCTTGTCTGCGCCAGCTTGGTCTCGAAGTGAAGCCATTTGCAACAATGCCTCAAGGTGTGGCGCTCTTCTTCAAGAACCTTACTATCGTGGTCAAATGCGAGCTGGACCTATCGGAGGCTCGATTAGGCATTGTCAATAGACAACGCCAAAGGAATGGGCTCCAAACCTGCCGGGGTCACCTCCGCTGGTTCCAAGGGGTCTTCAACAACAAAAATAGGTCCCCACGCCACAAGCGTGGTTCCTTGAGATTCTACGGCACCGGGGCCACCCTGCGAGAGCTCTTCGGCAGCCGATGAGGAAGATCCCACTGGGGGGACTTCTACCTCCAGGGCCGACGCCGAAGGTCCTGCCGCAGGAACTCCAATTGCTGGTTCCACGGGTGGAGAGCCTACAGCTGCCTGTTCATGGTGTTCCGCCTTGGGCATGGGCACCTCCAGAGATGTTACTTCCGGGGCGGTCGTTGGATCTTCACCCGAAGCCACTTCCACCACCGGCTCGGGCGCCGGTAAATCAACTATCTCCGGCTTGGCAGCTGGAACTTCAACAACTTCCGGCTCGAGGGCCAAAACTTCAAGTCCCAATGACTCGGTTGTCGAGGCATCAATGACCTCCAGCTCAAGGGCCAGAGCTTCTAGCACCAACGACTCACCTACCGGCTCAGCAAAAACTTCTGGCACAACAAATGGAGCCTCGATCACCTCCGGCCCCAAAGTCGGAGCTTCCACCATCTTCGCATCCGGCGCTGGAGCTTCAGTTGCTGGTGCCGCCGCTACTGGAGCATCTTCATGTATGTCTCCCCAGTGGTTCGGTGCTCCCTTGGGAGTCTCTGGCGTCGACTCTGGATCTAGATCAACGACAGCTGGCACCGGAGCTGCCGTGACCTTAGCCACCACTTGAGGAGGCGCAGGGGTTGGAGCTGGAGCTTCTGCCCGCACTATTTCGGCCACTGCAACAGAGGTCAGAGCTTCAGACCCTGTCTTTGATGCCCTGCAGTCAAAAGATTGGAATATTCAAAACATGACAAAAATAAGAATGGAAAATCAAGGTGAAAAAGTAAAGCTTACCTTGGGAAGCTACCACTCCAATTGGCGTGGAACCTCTTCGCCAGATGCTTAGAGTCGGAACCTACCGTTGTTGGTACAGTGAGAGCTTCAGAATGATGCCAGGAGCCTGTGCCGTTGCCGGTGTTGCCCCAGCCGAGGCCTTTCTTAGTTGCGAAGGACTTCCGAACCTAGAGCCCAAAGCCGGTACTGGGATCAGTGTCGACTATCTGGAACTAGCACTTCTTGAGGATGGATGTACTGGAGGAGGTGTCACCACCGAAGACCTTCCTCGACGGGGAGAAGGGGCAATTGTAGACAGAGCAGACTGGACGGAGCTCCCATTAACGTGCCTCAGCTTCCTTTTCCAGCTGGAAGATTCGGCTGGCTCCTTTCCCATACTCTTGCCGATGTCATCAATCCTCTGGCTCGGAGCAGGGGTGGTCCCCCCCTCAGAAGCTCCGGTTATTACAAACCTAGAGACCCTGCGCTTCTCCACTTCACGCAGGTCATCCAGCGCTGGCATTCTCCTCCGAAGCTCCCCACTGAACTCTGGAGTCATATTCAGAGGTAGGAAAGCAGCCGGCGGAGCCAAGGCATCATCAACGATAGACCCGTGGTGAAGTTTCTTGAGATGGAGCTCCTAAGCTTCATCATCTGAGTTGGATTTCAAACTGGTTTCAATCCGGTCATCATCTATCACACTATTGAAGGCCCAGGCGAGCTTCTCCCTTCTCCTTAGCGGAGCCGACCTGTTCACCAAGAAATTTCCGAAGACCATCTGGGCGGTCACTCCACCCTACACACATTCTTGGATTCTAGTCAGGACAGGCTTGAATGCATCTGATAGCTTCGGAACTATGTTCCAGGCATCGATGTCAACATTGGGGAGTCATTGGGGCAGCTCCAAACTATCGTGCTCCTCCACTGCAATGACGATCCAATTCTTCTTCCAGTCATCCCATTTGCCGGAGGGTAACGACTTCAAGTACTTGAAGGGGCAGTTCTTGCGCTTCACGAAGTAATAGAAGCCAATCAAATTTGTCCCCTTGCTGGAGGGTAATGACTTCAAGTACTTGAAGGGGCAGTTCTTCTGCCATGAAGAAGGTCTGGAACAGTTCAACGTAGGGAGGTGTGCCCACCCACATCTTGTAGAAGTGGACGAAAGTCGACACCAACAGGAGGGAGTGGGGGGCGAGATGATGCAGTTGAAGGACATAGAAGTCCAGTAGCATCAGGATGAAACTTGAAAAAGGTGGGATCAGTCCCACCATGGCGTACGCCGAGAAGTACACCATCTCGCCATGACACTCCTTCTTTAAGGGGATCTTGTCGGCACGAACCAAGTGGTTGGAGTCGCTGGACCATCCCATGAAGTTCCGGACCTTCATCAGATTATCCTTGCTCTGGATGCGGCTTTTGGGAAGACCTAACTCCATCGTGGCAAAGTGGAGCGAAAGAAGAGAAAGCTAGGCAATGATTGGGAGGCTCTGAGCGAAAGTTTGATCGAAAGCGTAAGGAGTCCTAAAACCGTGCCAACTTTCCTTCTTAAGTAAGCCTCCACCACACTTGGATGGAAACCACAGCGAGAGCAAGGCTACATTACAAAAAATCTACCCCGTTAGTGACGAATGGGCTAGGGGCCACTTCGACGAAGGAGTTGAGGTTATTACCTCAGGCAAACCGTTCTCATGATGGGCGGCAGGAAGCCCGAGGGCAGCTTCCTAACAATGCACTAGGAACCGATACAATTTTTATATTGGGAACCGGCGACCTTCAATTTTGTGACATCCGCACCCAAAACAAGCCACGCGGCGATAGTATAACCCCTGACCATCACCCCAATGGTACATCAGGAAACCTTTGAAGTTGCAGCGTGGGAATCGAGGATGGCCCCACCTCCGGTAGAATAACATAACCCAAAGGGTTTCTCCCAGGTGTGGACTTGGGGGCCACTGTCGTTACCCTACGTACCGGCTACCCCATGATACCGCAAGAAGTGCAAGGGAGTTCCACTTGTCAGAGCTGAAGACCTCCGAAGGCCCCACATGCCACACGGTACTGGTGTAAAGACCGAATGCCCAGAGGGGGGGGGGGTGAATTGGGCTTTCTTCGAAAATTCTAAGTAATGAAACTTAATTTCTAAAGACCAATTCCCTACGCGACTATCTATGCATTCTAGTAGATACAAACTTTGCGGAATATAAAATGCATAAAAGAAAGGGAAGGAGAAGGATGCAAACTCCCGAGGAAACAAGGATTTATCCCGTGGTTCGGCAAGATCGTGAAGATCTTCCTACATCCACGTTGTGGCACCCACCAAAGGGTTTTGCCACACCCAAGTCACCGAGACGAGGGGTCTTCACTATTCCTCTCCGTTTGCCTCCTTGGCAAGGTGGAGCTCAAGCCTTGTACAACTTCGACCTTCCGGGCTTCCACAAATGCCTTGGAAAGCTCCGGAAGTCTCTTCACGATTATAACACCAAGGGCACACCCTTGAGGCTCTCACACTATCCTAGAGAGTCCACTCACCTAAAATGGTGGCACACAAGCTCTCTCTCTAGCTAGTTGTAGCCTAAACCTTGGTGTAGAGATGATCGAAATGGTGTGGAAGTGATTGCTCTTGGCCTTGAACACTTGTGGATGTGTTAGTAGCTTCTAGTGATCAAGACTTGACAAAATGACAGGGTTAGGGGGTATTTATAGCCAGCCTCCCCGAAATAGCCGTTGGAAAAGTAGGCTGACAGAACTTTACAGTGAACACCAGATGATCCGATGTCTCCCCTTTAGTTATCATCGGTCTAATTACTTTTGCTGACGTCATTGTGTCAGATATGACCGTTGTGAGACCGGTGGCTCTTCCTCCAGAATTTGCTTAATCTTGATGCTTACTGGAGTGATTGACCGATGTGTGTAAGTCTGTACATCGGATGATCCGGTGCTACACTTTGTCCAATGGTATTGCAAACTGTACTGATGGACCGATGTCACTAAGCAATTCACATCGGATGATCCGGTGAGTACATTGTTCTGAGGTCTTCTTCTTCAGTTGAACCAACTCGACCGATGTGTACATTTCTGAAATCATCGGTTGATCTGGTGAGTTGATTTTGTTTGCTTCGAGTTGTTTTGAGTGAATCTTTTGTGTCTTGCTCAGATGACCTCTTAGACATTTGTTTCATAAGCCTCTCTGATGATATTCAAGCATTGTATGTTGTCAACTTATGGTTGAGTGACTTAGACATGAGAGCTTTCACTTCTTGTCTTTATCTCATTGATTTGATCTCAAAAGTTGATTGTATATGGGTCTCCAATGACATATTCATTTCATTTTATTGAGTGATTATGGGGACCTTGCATTCACAAATTCATTAGTAAAGTTCAATGGTTGTCATTAATCACCGAAACCGTACTTCATGGGGGGGCTAGATGCTTTCAATCTCCCCCTTTTTGGTGATTGATGACAACACAATAATCAAAGCGCAATAGTAATGAATTTGATAGAATGAAACTTAAAAGAATATGCAATGAATACAGGATGTCACACTTGAAGCTTAAGCATCAATTAATAACACAAGTGTGAATAGAAAGTGATCATAAACATAGATAAACACCAAATATTAATAACTCATGGAAATAAGTTCATTAGAGCTCAAAAGTAGCAAATGAGTAGCAAACACACCAAATGTAGCAAACACACTGAAATACAAGAATGATAAACGATAAAAGATAAAAGAGACTCCCCCTGACACTAAGACGCTCCCCCTGACTCCTCTAACTCTTCTCCCCCTTTGGCATCAAGACACCAAAAAGGGATCCGAGCGCCTAAGGACCCTGAGTACTGGGTGCGATGACGAACTGGTCACCGTCGCTGTCCTCGGAGCTGCTGGCTGGAGTAGCGGTGGAGGGAGCTGCCGGAGCCGTAGGAGCCACCGTCGGTGCCTGCTGTGGAGGAGCTGCTGGAGCAGGGGCACTGATGACGGAGGCCGGCGAGTGCTGGAACTGAGTCGTGGCCGGCAGCGGGGAGTGGATCGGAGCACTAGGAGCCAGAAGAGGAGACATGCTAAAGGAGAGAATCGGTGTAGAAGGTACTGGTGCCACTGGAGCGGCAGCTGTAGCCAAGACTGGAGGTGGTGGAGCGACTCCTGGCAGCTGCGACGGGAGGGCAATCCTGGCCTGGGTGTAGAGGTTGGTGATCAACCCCAGGATGCCCATCATCGCCTGCTGCGTCTGCTGCTGCTGGTCGAGAGTGCGCTGGTGCATCTGGTCGATAAGCCCCGTCAGCCTGTTAGTGTCTTCACGCCTCTCATGGGCGATCTGACGCTGCATCTCTTGCTACTGCTGCTGGAGCTCAAGGAGACGGGCAGCCTGCTCTGCTCGGGCCTGCTCGGCTGCAAGCCTGTCCAGACGCTGCTGCTCAACCATATGCTGGAGGAGCGACGTCAGCTCTGACGGCTGCGTGACCTGCGCCTCAGTGATGGGAGGTGGAGTAGGTGGTGGCACTGTAGAGCCTCCAGCCTCCGCGTCGTGCTGCCTGGGTGAGGGCTGAGGAGGGAAGTACTCCTCGACACTGTCGTTGGTGTCGCTCTCTGACCAGATATGCTGCAAGTCCTCCCCCTGTGCCTCAGCCTCGGCAAGCCTCTCATCCTCCTTCTCTAAGTCAGATCAGTCCTCCTCAGAAAGGCGATCCCTGACCTAATGCTCGACTGGATGGCCAAGGCGGCGGTCTCCAGGAGCCGGGGCACGGTAATGACGAAACCGTGTCACACTCTCGTCAGTGAGACGGTCGTGCACGGCGGACCCCACAGGAACCATCATAGTGAGCAGGTAGCTGATCCAGTGCCCATATACAAGCTGCCTCATCATGCCCACTCCATCTGTGATCACATCCTCCATCTCGCATATGAGGACGTCCACGATGTCGAACTCCATCCCGTTCATGATGTAGAACAGGAGAGTCTGCTGTAAGCTGGTGAACCCCTCCAAGTAGCCAGACCTCGGCAGGAGCTTGCAGTGCAAGGCGAGATGCACTGTGCGCGCAGCTGGAGTCAAAAAGGCTGGTACTCTCGGCTGGTCAGGAGAGAAAGTAGGACCGAACAAAGAACGGATCTCCTCCAGTGGTGGTGCCACTCCTCCAGTGAGCAGCCTCCTCGGTGGATCTGCCTGACCGTAGACCCTCTCATGCATGCAGGTGTCGTGCAAGTCCACTCCCAGCAGCTGTCCCAGCGTCTGCCTCGTTAGGTGATAGTGTTGACCCATGAACACGAAATCAATTGATCTTCTGCCCTCAGAGACATAGAGGGTGGCGTAGAAGACGGGGACCCAATCTTCCACGTAGTCACTCCGCTCATATGACATCAGCTCCACCAAACCTCGGTACCTCTCAAAATAAGGATAGATCTCCGTCTCTGCTACCAAAGCTAGCTGACCCCAATCCAGATAGTTGTGTTGAAACAGCTTGTGACCTCGACGCATGTAGGTCTCATAGAGCGATGCCTGGGTGACAGTCCAGAAGTGACTATCCACCAGAGCCTCTTTTGGCTGCGGGTACCACTCCTCAAGCAGCACATTCCACCTGAGCTTGCAAAGCTTCTTGGCCTTCATCTTCCGGTAGTTGGTCAACCGGACTCCTTCGGCAACATGGACAGTGGTGTCCATCTCGTAGATCGCTCGCTGGGCCTCCCTGTCCTCACGACGGTAGGTAGCCGTCGGTCTCGGACGTGGTGCTGCCTCGGTGTGACCCCCATGGCTCTGGGCTGAGCACCGGCGGACGAGAGGCTCAACCGGCTCTTCCTCGGCCTCGGAGTCGTCAATCACCGGAGGCTACCTTGGACGAGCCTCACGGATCCTTAGGGATCCCCCTCGGCCACGCTCACGCTCTTCGGCGGCGCGACCGGCCATCAAGGCCTTCTTCTCCTCCTTCGACAACTTTTGCTTCTTCGCGGCTGGCTCCGCGATAGCCTTCCCCTTGTTCTTCTTTTCGCGAGCCATTGCAATCGCTCGATTGAATGGAGTTGACGACGGGACATGGAGATCAACGGTGTTGCGAAACCCTAGCGGCGATAGATTGCACTGCGATGGCAAGATGTGCGCGAGGGGCGGCGGCGGCGCTGTGGTGATGGGGAGAGCAGCGGCGACAACTTGGTGGAGGCGAGCGGCGGCGGCGCTGTGGTGGAGGCGAGTGGCGGCAGCGCTGGTGTGCGGCGCGTGGATGGAGGTGGCGCCGCGGCGGGAGCACGGCAGCGGCGCTGTGGTGATGGCGGCAGCTGGAGACGGCGGCGGCGGCCTGTGGGCGGCTGCAGCGTCCGGCGGCGGTGGAGGTGGCGCAGCGAGAGGAAGGCGGTGGCGGCGTCGGGATCGGGAGAGAGAAGAAGGGAAGGGTACGACCAGTTTAAATAGTGGGTCCCAAACCCTAGCCGACTTTTTAACTCTGGATGTACCGATGTTAGATGGGATATACATCGGTCGAACGCCAAAGTAAGGATATTCAAAAAGTTACTGTTGACATCGGATGGACCGATGTTGAGGGTTTTGATCATCGGTCGAATGGTACAGTAAGGGTATTCAAAAGAGGAATGTTGACACCGGATGGTCCGACGATGGAAGAGGTAGCATCGGTGGAATTTGGCACAGTTCCAGAAGAGAGAACACCGGATCGACCGATGTTTTCCAGAATGAACGCGTCGGTCGATTAGAGATTCTGACTGAACTTGCCCTTGGAGATTGAACACCAATTGATCCGATGAGGGATTGACCTAGGCATCGGATAATCCGATGACTATAGAACAATAACATCCCATATATGTCCTTTGACCAAACAAACAAGCAAAGAGAAACACATGTCTTAGGACTTTTTGGGCAACCCCTTACCCCTCAAAGATACTAATATGCCAATAACTTGGCTAGGCCTTAAGGCAAATAGAACATCGAGAAAAAAATAGGAGGAAATCATCCAAATAAAATGTAAGGCCCATGCTTTGTGAGGTAGAGTATGAAGACTTCTATCTCTTTAGAGCATGTTCCTCTAGGTATTAACGCACCTAACATTTTGTTCTTTCCACCTTATATAAGTTGAGATATTGTATTTCAAACAAGTCTCTTTCTCATGAGGTGGGTTCCCCTTTGTGACAATCTACCGTATGCAATGTCAAACATTTTATAATTCAAGAAATTGTAAGTCTATATGGCAGGCATCATGCAAGGCATAAAATAAATCTATCTTGCCAAGTTTGAACCTTTCAAAGGCTTCTTCAGGGAGAGCTACTCTCCAAGCCTTGGGAAACCCAAAAGAACCACCATCCCAAGCTAACCCTTGCTCACCCCTATCCTTTGAGAGTTAGGCAAGACCTATATGAAGTGCATTCTTACATGACGTTTGTTGCATCTAGCACATTTAATTCACTTCTTAGTCTACAAAAAGTTTTCTCATCAAGTGGTTTAGTGAAGATATCCGCCAATTGTTCTTCGGACCTAACACCTCGCAATGAGATGTCTCCCTTAGCTTCATGATCCCTTAAGAAGTGACGGCGAATATCAATGTGCTTAGTGCGGGAGTGTTGAACGAGGTTTTTAGCTATCTTAACCGCACTTTCATTGTCACAAAGGAGAGGCACACAATCAAGTTTAATACCAAAGTCCAAAAGGGTTTGTTTCATATAAAGAATTTGGGCACAACATGCACCGGCCGCAATATACTCCGCTTCCGCCGTGGACAAAGCGACGGAATTTTGCTTTTTGCTTGACCAAGATACTAGGGAATGCCCAAGAAAGTAGCACCCACCGGAGGTACTCTTGCGATCCACGCGACATCCGGCAAAGTCCAAATCCGAGTATCCCACAAGATGGAATTTTGCACCTTTAGGGTACCACAAGCCCACACTAGGGGTATGCTTAAGATACCTAAGTATCCTAAAGATCGCCTTCCTATGCGATTGTTTAGGTGCCGCTTGAAAGCGAGCACAAAAGCATACACTAAACATGATATCGGGCCTAGATGCGGTAAGATAAAGCAATGAACCAATCATAGAACGGTAGTTAGATTGATCAATAGGTTTACCGTCCTTATCCGCGTCGAGATGACAATTGGTTGCGATTGGAGTGCTTCTTGAGCTACAATCTCCCATCTCAAATTTCTTCAAGAGGTCCTTGGTGTATTTCTCTTGATAGACGAAAGTCCCCTCTTGAAGTTGCTTGATTTGAAATCCAAGGAAGAAGTTGAGCTCTCCAATCATTGACATCTCGAATTCCCTAGACATCATTTTGCCAAACTCATGGCTAAAAGCTTCGTTAGTTGAACCAAAAATAATATCATCAACATAAATTTGACAAATGAACAAATCTCCGTTGATGTCCTTGGTGAAGAGTGTAGTGTCCACCCTCCTGATCTTGAATCCTTGCATGATGAGGAAATCCCGTAGTCGTTCGTACCACGCCCTAGGTGCTTGCTTGAGCCCGTAGAGCGCCTTGTCCAACCTATACACATGATTAGGATTCCTCGGATCTTCAAACCCGGGAGGTTGTTCAACATAAACAAGCTCGTTAATGTAACCATTAAGAAAGGCACTTTTCACATCCATTTGATAAAGTCTAATACTATGATGTGATGCAAAGGCAAGAAGTATACGGATGGCTTCTAGCCGGGAGACCGGGGCAAATGTCTCCCCAAAATCCAGTCCTTCAACTTGCGAGAACCCTTTGGCCACAAGTCTTGCCTTGTTGCGGACCACAACACCATTCTCGTCTTGTTTGTTTCGGTACACCCACTTTGTTCCGATGACGTTCTTGTCCTTGGGTCGCTCCTCCAACACCCAAACTTCATTGCGGATGAAGTTGTTGAGTTCTTCTTGCATGGCCATCACCCAATTTGGGTCTTGGAGTGCTTCCTCAATGTGAGTGGATTCTACACACGAAACAAATGAGTAGTGCTCACAAAACGAAGCAAAGTGGCGAGAACGTGTACTTACACCCCTTGACGGACTTCCAATGATTTGGTCCATTGGATGCACTTTGGAGATGCGTCCATGCCTCATAAGTGGTTGTGAAGCACATGGCGAAGGTGATGCGTGTTGCTCCTCTTGTGGTTGGACTTGATCATGGACTTCTTCTTCCTCTTGATGTTGTTGTGCTTTTGAGTCTTGAGTTGGCAATGGATCATCCTTTTCTTCTTCGTCAACTTGAGGCGCCATAGAGGTGTTGTTGTTGGAACTTGAAGCTCCCCCTTGATCATGGCTCTCCTCAACTTCGGGCTTGATGTCTCCAATGGTCATGTTCTTCATGGCTTCTCGTAGAGGCTCATCATCTATTTCATCATGACCAAAACTCTCCTCTTGGGAGCCATTAGACTCATCAAACTCAACATCACAACTTTCTTCAACTAAACTGGAGGTTTGGTTGAATACTCGATATGCTTTTGAGTTTGATGCATAGCCAAGAAATATACCAACATCACATCTTATTTCAAACTTACCGAGCCTTTTCTTGCGGTAGATGTAGCACTTGCATCCAAAGACTCGAAAGTAGGAGATGTTGGGCTTTCTCCCAATGAGAAGCTTGTACGGGGTCTTTTGAAGTAGTCGATGGAGATAGACCCTATTTGCGGCATGGCACGCCGTGTTGATTGCTTCGGCCCAAAACTTCTCCGACGTGCTGTAGTCATCAATCATTGCTCTTGCAAGAGTGATGAGTGTCTTGTTCTTCCTTTCAACGACACCGTTTTGTTGAGGGGTGTAGGTGGCCGAATACTCATGTTTCACGCCTTCACGGTCACACCACTTCCCAATGTTGTAGTTCTTGAATTCGGTGTCGTTGTCACTCCGGACCTTGATGATGGGAAGTTGAAATTCCCTTTGAGCGCGGTTGGCGAAGGTCTTGAACACTTCCGGAGTTTCACTCTTGTCACCTAGAAATAGAGTCCAAGCATAGCGAGAATAGTCATCAACAATAAGGAGACAATAGAGGTTACCGCCAAGGCTTTGATATGTGGATGGTCCGAAGAGGTCCATGTGGATTAGTTCAAGTGGCTTGGAGGTTGACACTATTGTCTTCATTGGATGGTGTGAAGCAACTTGCTTCCCGGCTTGACAAGCGCTACAAAGCTTGTTCTTCTCAAATGTGACATCCTTCACGCCGGTCACCATCCCAAGCTTGAATGACTTCTTGAGTTTGCTCATTCCAATGTGCGCTATGCATCGGTGCCATAGCCATCCCAAGCTTGTCTTAGTGAAAAGACAAGTGGTCAAGCTAGCATTCTTGTTGGCGAAGTCCACTAGGTAGAGATGTCCATGCCGGAATCCTTTGAAGACTATGTCTTGGCTTGTTTCACTACTTGCAACAACATCATTTTTGCTAAATGTGCATGTTAGTCCAAGATCACATAGTTGTGCAATAGAAAGTAAATTGAAACTAAGTGACTTAACATACAAAACATTAGAAATAGACAAGTCATTTGAAATAGCAATTTTACCTAACCCAATTACCTTTCCCTTAGAGTTATCACCAAAGGTGACTTGTTCATGATTGCCGGGGTTTTCTATGGTGGTGAACATACCATCATTGCCGGTCATATGTTGAGTGCACCTGCTATCGAGTACCCAATGCTTTCCTCCGACTTTGTAGTTCACCTACACACATGAATTCAATTTTTGACTTTAGGCAACCAAGCCAACTTAGGTCCTTGTATGTGTGATACAAGTGTTTTTGGGACCCAAACATGCTTGGGGAGCTTCCCCTTCATGCCCTTAATGTCTTTGCCAATGAATCTTGCCTTCACCTTGCCTTGTACTTTACTCAATAGATAATAATTATCATTGAAATTAGATTTATAGTTAGTAGGCAATTTTGGAGAAGGTCGGTTAGGAAGAGGACACTCCCTTGTGTGGTGACCGGTGACCTCACAATGTTGGCAATAAGAACCAACTTCCTTGGTGAAGCTTGTTCTTAGCTCCGGTGAGGGTACCTTTCCTTTGTTAGGCACCGGGAAGGATCCAAGTCCTCTCTTGTTGAAGGCCTGTGCTTGTTGGAAGAGAATTTCCTTGTGCTTGACTTCTCCTTTTGAAAGTCTAGCCACACTAGTGCGGAGACTCTCAATTTCTTCCAACAAGTCCTTCTCCCTAGCATTAGCTTTCAAAGGCAAAGACTTGTGCAAAGCATTAGTGGCATGAGAAGTAATGGAAGTCTTATCATTAAGGGTTTGCTTCTTCATATTTTTCAACTCTTGATCAAGCATGTCATGAGCAAGGTTAAGTGTTTGATGTTCTTGTATTAACTTGTTGTGCTCTTCCAAGAGTGTTTGGTGTGCTAAGTCAAGTTCATGATTATCTATCTTAATTTTAGCCTTTTCTTCCTCAATTTGCTTGACATGGGATTTGAGCGTGTCATGCTCTTTGAGTATGCTTTCATACTTGTCAAGCAAATCAAGGTTAGCACTCTCAAGTTTAGCACGAGTTTCTTCAAGCACTTTAACCTTACTCTTTTCCCTCTTAATGATAGCATGATATTCATTTATCAAAGAAGTTAAATCATCGGGGGAAAGCTCATCATCGCTAGAGTCATCACATACCTTGGTGTTACCTTTCGCCATGAGGCACATGGGCGGTGGATGAAGAGGTGCATCATCATTGTTGGCGATGGCGAGGCCGGCCAAGCTTTCTTCTTCCTCTTCACTCTCTTCATCGCTTGTTTCTTCGTCGGTGACCCATTCATTTGCCTCACACATGAACACCTTTTGTGGGCCATTTCTCTTCTTTGGGAAGAGCCTTGCCTTCTTGCCCTTTTCATGTTTCTTCTTCCCAAAGGACCTTGGCTTTGGTTTGGCTTCTTCTTCATCATCATCACTTCCTTCAAGCTTGCGATGCTTGCTCTTGTGGTTCTCTCTTCATTTGTCCGGTCTTGGACAATCATTGGAGATGTGGCCTTGATCACCACAATTGTAGCAAGTCTTGTGATCATCTCTCCTTGGTAGAAATGCTCTCTTCTTAGGATCAAATGTGTATCCCTTCTTAGTGATCTTGGAGTTCAAGCGTGAGAACTTTCTCATCATCAACGCAAGCTCATCATCATCATCTTCACTTGATGCTTGTTCTTCTTCACTTGAGCTAGGCTCAACCACCTTGTTCTTCTTGTGGCTTGTTTTCTTGGTGGAGGCCTTTAGAGCAATTGTCTTTGATGATGATTGCTCCATCATCCCAAGTACACTCATCTCATGAGCGTGTATTTCTCCAATGAGCTCCGAAACTTCAATGTGGTCAAGTGACTCTTTTTGGAGCATGGAGTTGATGATGTTGTACTTTGGCTTGGGGAGGAGCATGAGGATCTTGCGGTTGATGAGTCCCTTGCCAAGAGAAGAAATGTCAAGAGCATTGATTTCTTCAATAAGCACATTCAAGCGAGAGAACATTTCATTGACATTTTCATGATGAAGCATTTTAAATTCATCATATTTGGCTTTAAGCATGTGATATTTTAATTCCTTGACACGAGAAGAGCCCTCATGAATCTCTATTAAGCAAGCCCAAATTTCACAAGCCATTTCCTTGCTAGCAATCCTAGAAAACACATCTTGACTAATACATTCATAGATTGCATTCCTAGCTTTAGCATCCCATTTAAGTTGATCACCAACATAATTATGTTCTCCAAACCCCGCGTGGGTCGCTTCCCATACTTCGGGGGCAATAGCCTCACGGTAAGCGCGCATGCGTGCTTTCCAATAGGCAAGGTTCTTGCCCTCGAAGATAGGAACCGAACCCCAACCTTGGCCATTTTAGCTCTCTAGCGGTGAAGCTAGAATGATCCTATGAGCAACCTTGCTCTGATACCAATTGTAAGGACCGAATTCCCAAGAGGGGGGGTGAATTGGGCTTTCTTCAAAAAATTCTAAGCAATGAAACTTAATTTCTAAAGCCCAATTCCCTACGCGACTATCTATGCATTCTAGTAGATAGAAACTTTGCGGAATATAAAATGCATAAAAGAAAGGGAAGGAGAAGGATGCAAACTCCCGAGGAGACAAGGATTTATCCCGTGGTTCGGCAAGATCGTGAAGATCTTCCTACATCCATGTTGTGGCACCCACCAAAGGGTTTTGCCACACCCAAGTCACCGAGACGAGGGGTCTTCACTATTCCTCTTCGTTCGCCTCCTTGGCAAGGTGGAGCTCAAGCCTTGTACAACTTCGACCTTCCGGGCTTCCACAAACGCCTTGGCAAGCTTCGGAAGTCTCTTCACGATTACAACACCAAGGGCACACCCTTGAGGCTCTCACACTATCCTAGAGAGTCCACTCACCCAGAATGGTGGCACACAAGCTCTCTCTCTAGCTAGTTCTAGCCTAAACCTTGGTGTAGAGATGATCGAAATGGTGTGGAAGTGATTGCTCTTGGCCTTGAACACCTGTGGATGTGTTGGTAGCTTCTGGTGATCAAGACTTGACGAAATGACAGGGTTAGGGGGTATTTATAGCCAGCCTCCCCGAAATAGCCGTTGGAAAAGTAGGCTGACAGAACTTTACAGTGAACACCAGATGATCCGATGTCTCCCATTTACTTATCATCGGTCTAATTACTTTGGCTGACGTCATTGTGTCAGATATGACCGTTGTTAGACCGATGTTGCTCCTGTCTTCTCATCGGATGATCCGGTGGCTCTTCCTCCAGAATTTGCTTAATCTTGATGCTTACTGGAGTGATTGACCGATGTGTGTAAGTCTGTACATCGGATGATCCGGTGCTACACTTGGTCCAATGGTATTGCAAACTGTACTGATGGACCGATGTCACTGAGCAATTCACATCGGATGATCCGGTGAGTACATTGTTCGGAGGTCTTCTTCTTCAGTTGAACCAACTCGACCGATGTGTACATTTCTGAAATCATCGGTTGATTCGGTGAGTAGATTTTGTTTGCTTCGAGTTGTTTTGAGTGAATCTTTTGTGTCTTGCTCATATGACCTCTTAGACATTTGTTTCATAAGCCTCTCTGATGATCTTCAAGCATTGTATGTTGTCAACTTATGGTTGAGTGACTTAGACATGAGAGCTTTCACTTCTTGTCTTTATCTCATTGATTTGATCTCAAAAGTTTATTGTATATGGGTCTCCAATGACATATTCATTTCATTTTATTGAGTGATTATGGGGACCTTGCATTCACTAATTCATTAGTAAAGTTCAATGGTTGTCATTAATCACCGAAACCGTACTTCATGGGGGGGCCTAGATGCTTTCAACTGGACCCGCTTCCTTCATATGGGTAGCTCCGGCACTACAACGTGTAGTATTAGACCGGAGCTAAACTCCCAACATAGAGAAGCTCTGCGTCTAACACATGTTAAGTCACCCCGGACCTAACCCTCAGTAGAAGTAAGGTCTGGTGCCTCCACGTGTGTAGAAGCTTCGGACCTACCTCCCCGTGATGGAAAGCTCTAGATCCACCATGTGTCGAGCCTCCGGACCTAAGCTACCAATGGGAATACAAACAGATCTCGAATGGCATAAGCATTCAAGGGGCACTTATCGCTACCGTTACAAGGTCTGGTTATGTACCGTTAATACAATATTAATGGCGCATGATTAGAGGATCCTTAATATTGGTAACGTCGCAATTAAGGCGCATCATCACACTATTAGGGTGCTTAATCACACTTAAATTGTGTATGAGGCAATAATAACCGCAAGGGCCACATGTCGAGCCAGACAATTGATGTAACAACCATCTTTTGGTCTATAAAAAGGGATTGTGCTGCACGATACAGAGGCAAGCTCATATGCACACAAGAACGAGAAAATTCCTAATACAACAACACACACTCCATGGAGTAGGGTATTACGCTCAGGCGGCCCGAACCACGTAAAGACCCGTGTCATCGTCTTGTCTAAGATCTCCGCGCGCCCAAACCGATACAAGAGCATCCGCGGCCTACAATCTAGTAGTACCGGGGGAAGTGCCATCAGTACGCTTCAACAGCAGCTATGGTGGGTTCACGTGATGAGCAGACCGAGATGCTGCGAGCCCTCGTGCAGAATACGTCCCGTCAGCGTGGACATCCAGACGGAGGCAATCATCAGCCTCACAAAGCACTTACCGAATGTGGCCTAGAGGAGGGGGGGTGAATAGGCCTTTTTGAATTTTAGTCGGAACCTGCAACACTTAGCAAACTGATCAAATCCCGAGATATCGGACTAGTCCGGTAGAGTGCGGACGAGTCTGGTGCATGCGGACTAGATTGATCAAGTTCGATCAATGATTTCAATACACGCACAATACATAGTGGAATATAGTATGTAACTTGCAAGTATTAAGTCAATGAAGCCAAGTATAATGCAAACCAATTCTCGTTACAAAGTTTTAACGTAGGTTATGCAAGATTGACAAAATCATAGAATGCAATATGAAAAGTAAGAACAAGTTTGACACAAGAGTTTATCCCGTGGTTCGGCTCCCACAGTGGCAACTTACATCCAAGTTGAGGAGCCCACAAAAGGACCGGGTCTTCACTGACCCTAACCTCGTCGAATTGCCACAAAGGCCAATTCTGTTCCACTATCACAAGGGTAAATCAACAAGTTCAAGGGGCCTTCTCACAAGTTGAGGGCTCCTCAAGATTACAAAGCAAACACCATCAAGAACACACTGTTAAGATGAACAATGAAACAACAGGAGAGATCAAACCCAAGAGCTCAAACGAGTGAATCGTGTCTCTCCTTTGATCCAATATGAATCCTCAAGGATTAGATCTTTCTTGGGTTGGATTGCGTGGAGAGATGTGTTTTCTAAGCTCTTGGAGGTTGTGACGGTGCAGGGTGTCGAGAGTTATGAAAGTAGGGCCATGCACATATATTTATAGGGTGTTTACAAAAGTTACCGTTAGGGTTTCGAGGGTCCGGACTAGTCCGTGGTGGAGTCCGGACTAGTCTAGTGTGCGGCGTGCAGAAAACCCTAAGTTCTCAAGAAGATCGGACTTGTCCGACTTAGGGCAGACTAGTCTGATTTAGGCTCTGGAAAAGTTTGGACTAGTCCAATTATTTTCGGACCAGTCTGGTTGTGGTGATCTCCTTAGTGAATTGGGACAAGTCCGCATTTACAGGACTTGTCCGATTTTAGTCAGAGAGGTTATCAGACTAGTCCGTGGTGATTTCAGACTTGTCCGATTTTAGTCATAGGAATTATCGGACTAGTCCAGACATTATTGGACTAGTCCAGTGCGGACAAGTCCGCACTGGTTGGACTTGTCCGAACCTATACAGAGGGGATATCGGACTAGTCCGGTGTCTATCAGACTAGTCCGTTTTTGCTCTGAAATGTGAAGTGTGTGAGGATTTTTTGTGCTTGAGCTCTTGTGATGCGTTACACCAACACACTCCATACACAATGATATATTCTATTCAGCTCTTGAGCTCTTGTCCGAATTGATCCTCATTCTCCTTTCTTTTTGGCGCTTTCTTCATTCTTTCATTAAAACCTGCGCTCATGTCAATAATGTGGTTAGGATCTCATTTGTTTGTCATAAATCAACCAAAACCCAGAACGGATGCCTAGATGAACTTTCAATCTCCCCCTTTTTGGTGATTGATGACAACCAATTGAGATTTCACAAGGTATGATAAAATTTCAGATTTTCATAAAGTGTGCACATGTGAGCTTGAAACTCATTTAGCAATGACAACAAAAGACATATGTGCACTCTTTATGGTGGGATGCAAAACTAAGTGAATGTGAGCAATAATCATGATGACACTGAAATAATTGACATCAATATATCAACAACAAGCATATATGTAAATTTCAGAACAAAATCACATATTTCATAAATATGAGCATAAATAGTTCATAGTATTGCATCACAAGACCAAACATATCAAAAGAGCATAATATGAAGTCTTACAACCCAAAAGAGACAAAAAGATGCATAAATGAAGCTCTCATCTCTCAACCTACAGCTAAGACCTAGTGACTCCCCCTCGATCTCTCCCCCTTTGGCATCAAGACACCAAAAAGAAGGAGAGGAGGGATCTAAGATCATCAATCCTCGCCGTTGGTCCTCTCATCATCTTCATCTTCATTCTCGGACCGAGGAGGAGGAAGAGGAATGGATCCACTCGAGGTGCCCCCAACGCCAAAGTAGGCAAGCTCGGAGGGAGTCAAAGGCCCGAGCTCAGTGAGATCAGATGCTAAATCATCAGAGATGACTGGGGATCCAATAGGCTCGATCTCTAGCTTCTGGCAAATGTGTTTGACATTTTCTTTGACATACCGCATATCAGCCTTCCTCGCCTTGTTCAGCTTGTGGGTGTTCACTTCGGCCTTCTTGCATGAGGCAAAGATTGCTTCCAAGTACTTCAGGATTCCACTAGGAGACCCTTTTTGGGGAGGGGTCCTAGTGGAGGGATCAGCCCTTGCATCTCCTCTAGCTCTCCTCAGAGCTTCTTCACTGGATGCAAGAGAAGGGGCAGCTTGGACAGAGACTTGGGGAGGCTTCTGGGGCCTCAATGGAGTGAGCTCCACATCCTTCACAAACTCGATCCCTGTGACCTTCTCAATCATGAACATCAAGTAAGGTGTGTAGCCACAGGATCTGTTAGGAGTGCAAGAGATGTCGACCATGTCATTCCATATGTAGTCAAAGACATCAAACTTCCTGTCTTTGCTTATCACCTTCATTAGTGTCCTGAGATAGCCTTAGACACTCCCTGCATCCCCATCCTTTGGGGCAATAGTCTTCCTCAGGAGCCTATTAAGGACCATAAAGAATGACTTCATATTCTTGGTGGAAGGAGGGTTGATAGTCGAGCGGGTTTCATAAAGGAACTTCATTTTGTCCTTCTCAAGGACACCTATGTTGTAAATGATCAAGTTGTCGCTGCTGAAGTTCTCAATATGTAGCAGCCTTGTAAACTCGTCATAGGTAATGGTGTAGTTGGATCCATGAGTCATCCAAGTCACCCGCTCTTCCTCATCACTTGCAAAGTAGCATGTAGCATAGAACTGAGCAATGACTTCGTCGTTCCAATTGTTCCTGAATGCAAACAAATCCTTCAATCCATGCCTCTCCATTGCTTGAACTACCTCATCAAAGCCTGAGCAGCTCTTCCTTTCAAAGTGCGCCCAATCAATCTTTTGGCTACGCACCACTGGAGTCTTCATTGTGAGGTACACAGACTTATAGAAGTCCGCATGGAAGTTGCTCCAGAATCTTCCATCGGCTGCCTTCTTGGACCGGCTGTAGCAGTCCACATTTCTGAATTTGGAAGCCGTGTCGCTTCCCTTGCCAGTGAACCTTTCCTCGGAGGGATCCCGAGTCCCTTGCTTTGGAGCTGCCATCTTGAGAGGGCCGATTTGGCCCATGGCAATCCCTTTCCCATGCCCTTAACTTGTCAAACAGCCGCCGAGCTAGGGCCAGCACCTGCTGAAGCCTTGGAGACAGGCTTCTTGGCAAGAACCTTGCGCTGAGCCTGAGGTGGAGAAGGTGCCGGCTCGGATGGGCGCTCTTGGCGCTTCTTGCCTTGGCCCGTCGAGGGCTGAAGCAAGGCTTCTTGGTCCATCTTGGCCTCGAAATCAGAGATCTCGTCATTGGAGCTCGACATTGTCGTGAGAATGGATTACACAAGGTATAGATGAGAATTGATGGCAAGGAATTGCATTGAGGAATGGAAAACTAGGGTTGAGTTCAGTCAAAAATCAGACTTGTTCGGTGTACAGGTACGGACTAGTCCGGGTGACCGGACTTGTCTATACATGGACCGGACTAGTCCGGTGTTCATCACCTCAAACCCTAACTAGACGATCAATGGTGTTGCTCGATGCAAAAATAGCTCAACATCAATGTAATACATCAAGGAAGCATGTACTAGGTGAAAGGAACTAAGCTATTTGATCAACAACGAAGGAAATCAAGATTTCTAGGGTTTGGGAGGAAATTTTACCGAAATTCCTCGATTCATGGAGATGTAGGAGTTGAAGGAGCGGACAAGTCCGTGGTCTTAAATCCCTATGCATGAAGATCGATTTCCACCCAAACTCGAAGAGTTTTGATGGAGGAATCGCCAAATCGCCGTGGGGAGCTCAAGTGAAGAGAGAGAGCATGGGGAGAAGTGTGAGGATGAAGAAGATTAGGTTTTGGCGGTGGCTAGGGTTATGGAGTCGAAAAATCGTACTAGTTCGTGGTCTACCGAACTAGTCTGGACTACCGGACACTCTGCGGACTAGTCTGCTAGGGTGGGCTAGTCTGGGTAACCACGGACTAGTTTGTGGTCACCAGAACAAAAATTCTTGGCCCATTCGTATATATTCGAAGGTAATTAGAAAATAGGGACCATGACAATCAATTAATCTTGATGAATATGATCGGTAAGCATACAACAATCAAGCAATGACCATAATTCATCAAGATCAAGTAGTTGAAAATAGTTTTTCGGAGAAAACTGAGAGAGATGATTTTCACAACACAATCATCATATTTTGAAGAATCCATACAGGTATGCAAGTTTTTAAGCCACATTCCGAGCATCAAGGATATTGAGTTCATTTCGGAGCTCGCAAAAGCGTTTTTCATCAAGTGGCTTGGTGAATATGTAGACTAGTTGTTTTGCGGTGTTGACATGGGAAATGGCTATGTCTCCTTTTATTGAGAGTGGTCTTTAAAAAAGTGATGTCGGATTTCTATGTGTTTGGTTCTAGATTGTTCAACTGGATTATGAGCAATTTTAATGCCACTCTCATTATCAAAAGGAGTGGAATACATCTCATATTGTAACCATAATCCCTTAGAGTTTGTCGCATCCAAAGGAGTTGTGCACAGCAACTCCTGTCTGCAACATACTCCGCTTCGGTCTTGGATAAGGCAATGGAATTTTGTTTCTTGGAGGACCAAGAAACTAGGGATCTACCTAGGAATTGGCAGGTGCCAGAGGTACTTTTTCTATCTATTCTGCATCCAGCATAATCTGCATCGGAGTATCCAATGAGATTGAACCTGGAACCTTTGGGATATGAAAGGCCTAGGTTGGGTGTATGAACCAAATATCTCAAGATCCTTTTAACGGTTGTCAAGTGACACTCCTTAGGATTGACCTGAAATCTCGCACACAAACATACACTAAACATAATATCAGGCCTAGATGCACATAAGTAAAGTAAGGATCCAATCATGGAGCGATGTACCTTTTGATCCACACTTGGTCCATCTTCATTGAGATCCAAGTGTCCATTAGTTGCCATGGGAGTCTTGATAGGCTTTGCCTTGTCCATCCCAATCTTCTTGAGTATGTCCTGAGTGTACTTGGTTTGGCTTATGAATGTCGCTTCCTTTTTTTGTATCACATGGAATCCCAAGAAGAAATTCAGCTCTCCCATCATAGACATATCAAACCTATCTGTCATAATCTTACTAAATTCTTCACAAAGGGATTTGTTAGTTAAACAAAAGATAATGTCATCAACATAGATTAGACAAATAAAAAGATCATTGTCGAAGTGTTTTGTAAATGATGTATAATTTGATTTACCAATCTTAAAACAATTTTCGATTAAGAAATCTCTAAGACACACATACCAAGCTCTAGGAGCTTGTTTGAGGCCATAGAGAGCCTTACGCAGTTTAAAGACGTGGTCGGGGAACTCTTTGTCTTCAACTCCAGAGGTTGCTCCAAGTACACCTCCTCCTTGATTGGACCATTGAGGAAGGCGCTTTTCACATCCATTTGGTAGAGCTTGAAATCATGGTGAGTATCATATGCAAGCAATGTTCTAATTGATTCAAGTCTAGCTACGGGAGCAAAGGTTTCATCGAAATCCAAACCGTCGACTTGTGAATACCCTTTGGACAAAAGTTGTGCCTTGTTCCATGTCACCACCCCGTGTTCGTCTTGTTTGTTGTGGAAACCCATTTGGTGCCGACGACGTTCGCGTTAGGTCTTTCGACGAGTTCCCACACCTCATTTCGTTTGAAGTTGTCCAGTTCTTCTTGCATCGCCACCACCCAGTCTGGATCTTTCAATGCATCCTCAATCCTGCGTGGTTCCAAAAAGGACACAAAAGAGTAATGCTCACAAAAGTTAGCTATGCGGTATCTAATTGTTACTCCCTTTTTGATGTCATCGATGATGTTGTCGATTGGGTGATCTCTTTGGACGCATTGGTATACTCTCGGGTGTGGCACTTGCGGTCTTGTATCTTCATTATCTTCTTCTTCTCGCCCTAGATGGTTGCCCTCATTGACTTGTTGATCATCTTCGTCTTCTTAAGGTTGATCTTGTGTGGAAGCTCCCCCTTGATCATTGGCCTCCACTTGTGGTTCATCTTCCTCATGCACATGTAGAGGTGGCTCTTGTGGTCGAACATCGCCTAATGCCATTCTTCTCAATGCTTGACAAGGAGCTTCTTCTCTATCTAGCACGCTGGGATCAACTTGCTCCTTTTTGGAGCCGTTAGTTTCATTGAACACTACGTCACATGCTACTTCAACAAGTCCGGAGGTCTTGTTGAAGCCACGATAGGCGTAGGAGTTTGAATCATAGCCAAGCAAGAAACCTTCATCAGACTTCGAGGTGAACTTTGAAGTCCCCAAATTCTTGTTCAAAATATAGCATTTAGAACCGAAAACTTGAAAATAAGAAATATTTGGCTTGTTACCAGTGAGTAGCTCATAGGATGTCTTCTTGAGTAGTCGATGAAGATAGAGTCAATTTATGGCGTGGCATGCGGTGTCAACCGCCTCTGCCCAAAACCGATCCGAGGTCTTGTATTCATCGAGCATTGTTCTCGCCATCTTTATGAGGGTTCAGTTCTTCCTTTCGGCAATCCGTTTTGTTGAGGGGAATAAGGTGCTGAAAATTCATGCTTTATGCCTTCTTCGTCTAGGTACTCCTCAACTTGAGTGTTCTTGAACTCCGTGCCGTTGTCGCTTCGTATGTTCTTGACCTTCAATGAGAACTCATTTTGAGCATGCTTGAGAAACTTCTTGAGGGTTCCTTGAGTTTTTGTCTTATCATGCAAAAAGAAAACTCAAGTGAAGCGCGAAAAGTCATAACCAATTACTAAGCCATATTTGTTACCGCCAATGCTTATGTAAGCAATTGGACTGAAAAGGTCCATGTGAAGTAGCTCGAGCGGTCTTGTTGTAGTCATGAAGTTCTTCGCGGGATGAGATGCTCCAACTTGCTTCCCGGCTTGGCACGCGCTACAAGGCATGTCTTTCTCAAAAACAACATCCTTCAAACCTCAGATGTGATCGCCCTTGAGGAGTTTTTGAAGATTCCTCATACCAACATGCGCTAGCCGTCTATGCCACAACCAACTCATGTTGGTCTTTGCAATCAAGCATGTGTCAAGTTCGGCTTTATCTTTGTTGAAGTCGACAAGGTAAAGCTTTCCCTTTAACACACCCTTGAATGCAATGGAACCATCACCCCTTCTAGAGACGGTCACACCCTCATTAGTGAACAGGCAATTATAACCTTTGTCACTTAATTGAGATATGAACAGCAGGTTATAATCTAAGGTATCGGCATGTTACACATAAGAAAGAGTATGTTGAGACGATATAGAAATTTTACCGGTACTGAGCACCTTTCCTTGACTATTGTCTCCAAAATACATGCCCTCGCTTGTATCCTCATTCTCTTTGTACTCAACGAACATCATTCTTTCTCCGGTCATATGGTTGGTGCATCCACTGTCCAGCACCCATTTCGATCCACCGGAGGAATAGGCCTAGAAAAACAAATCATGCCTTGGTTTTAGGTACCCAAGCTTGCTTGTGTCCTTTGAGGTTAGTTACAAGAGATTTGAGCACCCACACATGAGACTTGGTGTTCCCATGGCGTGGCCCAACATAATTAGCATAAACTTTACCAAAATTACTTCTCATTAGAACATAGGATGCATCGAAAGTGCTGAATAATAGTTATTGTTGTTTATGAACAGAACTAGTCCGGGAAACCGGACTTGTCCGGAGGACCGGACTTGTCCGTGCGGATACCGGACTAGTCCGATACTCGTATGTGTTGACTTTAGGCTTTCTAGCTTGAGAGGGGTTTCCCTTCACAAAGTCAATGCTCTCCTTGTTATTTTTTATGGCTTCTAGCATATTGCTTTTCACCATAAGAATACCCAATGCCATATTTGACATTAGAAGGTCTTGTGACCAAGTATGCACTACGTGCATATTTGGTCTTCTCCTTGTCAAATATGCCACTTTGAGAAGGATGCTTGTCCTTGGTAGAGGTTGACTTGTCTTTCGAGCTAGTTTCAATTTTAGCACATGAACAAGTAATAGTAGCTTTAATTTTAAGGGGTTCAGAAGGTGAGCTTGAAGAGGATGAGGGGTCACTATGTTTGAGTGACACAACTTGTACCTCAAGGATCTTGTTAACCTTGGATAGTTAGCAAGTTCATCCTTGATGGTAGTATTTGAGTCACTTAACTTCAAGAAAGCTTCCTTGCTTGAAGCTAACTCAAGCTCAAGTGACTTGCCTCACTCTTTTTCAAGTTCGAGAAGCTTGTCAAGTTCAAGATATTCCTCCTTTTGGGAGATAATCATATCTTCTTGACGGTTGATCAACTTCTACTTCTCAACAAGCTGATCAAGTAAAAATTTCATTTTTGCAACTGTTTTCTTATCCAAGCCAACGAGCATGTCTTCATTATCACTAGCGACTTCACTATCACTAGAATAGGAATGCAAGGAAGAGGATTTGGTTGTTACCTTCCATTTACCTTCCTTTGCCATGAGGCAAGTGTCGTTGCCCTTCCATACGCCGAGAGTTGAGAAGAGGGTGGACTTCTTAATTGTCTTCTCTATGGCTATGCTAGCATCTCCTCTTCCTTTTCGGAGGAGAACTCATCGTTTGAGTCTCACTCCTTTCCTAGGTGCACTTGTCCTGCTTGCTTCTTCTTCTTGAAGAATTTCTTGGGTTGAGGTTTTGTTTCCTTTGTTTTATTCTTGTTTTCTTCGTATGGGCAATCAACTATAGAGTGGTCATATTCGCCACAATTACAGCATGCCCGCCTCCACTTTGGTCTTGATTTTTCTTTGTGTTTTCCTTCACTCGATTTACCCCCTTTTCTTTTCTTCATCATTCTCTTGAATCTCTTCATCAATAGGATCATATCTTCCTCTCCTATGTTGCTGCTCTCATCATCATTGTCCTCTTCTTGCTGAGCTTCTCGAGCTTCTTTTGACAAGTGTTTGCAAGTGGACTTCAAAGCGTCCCCTTTCTTCTTTGCCGAGGTGAGGTCGGCATTCTCCTTGACATGCTTTGCCTGCTTTTCCATCATCCCGAACTTGATGATTTTCCCAAGCAGCTCATCGGGGATCAATTTCTTGTACCTGGGGCTTTCTCTAATCATCGAGCACAAGGTGACGTTGCAAGGCATGAAAGCTCTAAGGATGAGCTTCACCACCTTGTGATCGTTCCACTTCTTGCTTCCGTATGCTCGGACCTTGTTGATGAGCGCCTTTAACCGGTTGTACATGTCTTGTGGCGACTCATCTTCTTCTATGGCGAATCTTCCCAATTCGCCTTCAATCATTTCAATCTTCGGTTATTGCACATGACGATCGCCTTCAAGTGCAGTGTCCCAGACTTCTTTTGCAATCTCGAGCCCATCCACCTTGGTGAACTCGTCCCGACTTAGAGAGGATGTAATGACTGCTCAGCTTGAGAATTCCGATGAATTGCTTGCTCTTGATTTGGTGTAAGCTCTTCATCGTTGTTCGGAATATCTATTCCTGTAAACATAATATGACATAAACTGGGATTGAGTGAGATTAAGTGCATTTTCATGTTCTGCCTCCACATTGAGTAGTCATTGCCGTTGAAGTCTGGGGCTTTTCCTAGAGGAATAGATTAGTAATGGTTATTGTTAGAGTTAAGACAATTGTAGTTAAAAAGATATCGGGGGTAGTCGGTGTGACTACTCCCCTTCTTCTTCTTCTCGTCCTCAACCTTCACTTTCCCTTTCGAGAGAGCTTTCTTCCTTAGGAGCGCCTTGAGTTCAAGCGTCTCTTCATCGTCATCCTCAAAGTCCTGGATGGCGTCGAGGAGCTTCTCTTATTTTTGAGCTTTTTCGTCTTTGACTCTCTCTTGGTTAAGACTCTTGTGCACATCCTTCATGTCTGACATGTTCTCTTTGAGCGATTAGTCTCTTGCGAAGAATCCCGCTCTGATACCAATTGAATGTGGCCTGGGGGGTGGTGAATAGGCCTTTTTGAATTTTAGTCGGAACCTCCAACACTTAGCAAACTAATCAAATCCCGAGATATCGGACTAGTCCGGTAGAGTGCAGACTAGTCCGGTGTGTGCGGACTAGATTGATGAAGTTCGATCAATAATTTCAATACAAGAACAGTACACAGCGGAATATAGTATGTAACTTTCAAGTATTGAGTCAATGAAGCCATGTATAATGCAAACAAATTCTTGTTTAAAGTTTTACCGTAGGTTATGCAAGATTGACAAAACTCTAGAATGTAATATGAAAATTAAGAATAAGTTTGACACAAGAGTATTTCCCGTGGTTCGGTTCCCACAGTGGCAACCTACATCCACGTTGAGGAGCCCATGAAAGGACCGAGTCTTCACTGACACTAACCTCGTTGAGTCGCCACGAAGGCCAATTCTCTTCCACTATCACAAGGGTAAATCACCAAGTTCAAGGGGCCTTCTCACAAGTTGAGGGCTCCCCAAGATTACAAAGAAAACACCACCAAGAACACACTCTTAAGATGAACAATGAAACAGCAGGAGTGTGTTAGAGATCAAACCCAAGAGCTCAAACGTGTGAATCGTGTCTCTCCTTTGATCCAAGATGAATCCTCAGAGATTTGATCTTTCTTGCCTTGGATTGCGTGGAGAGATGTGTTTTCTAAGTTCTTGGAGGGTGTGACGACGCAGGGTGTCGAGAGTTATGAAAGTAGGGCCGTGCACATCTATTTATAGGGTGTTTCCAAAAATTACCGTTAGGGTTTTGAGGGTCCGGACTAGTCCGTGGTGGAGTCCGGACTAGTCCGCTGTGCAAAATGCAGGAAACCCTAAGTTCTCAGGAAGATCAAACTTGTCCGACTTAGGGCGGACTAGTCCGATTTAGTCTCTGGAAAAGTTCGGACTAGTCCGATTATTTTCGGACAAGTCCGGCTGTGGTGATCTCCTTAGTGAATTGGGACAAGTCCGTATTTAGAGGACTTGTCCGATTTTAGTCAGAGAGGTTATCGGACTAGTCCGTGGTGATTTCGAACTTGTCCGATTTTAGTCAGAGGCATTACAGACTAGTCCAAACATTATCGGACTAGTCCGGTGCGGACAAGTCCGCACTGGCTGGACTTGTCCAAACCTATACATAGAGGATATCAGACTAGTCCGGTGTCTATCGGACTAGTCCATTTTTCCTGTGAAATGTGAAGTGTGTAAGGATTTTTTGTGCTTGACTCTTGGGATGTGTTACACCAACACACTCCATACACTGATATATTCTATTCAGCTCTTGAGCTGTTTTCCGAATTAGTCCTCATTCTCCTTTATTTTTGGCGCTTTCTTCATTCTTTATTAAAACCTGCGCTCATCTCAATATTGTGGTCATAAATCAACCAAAACCCACAAGGGATGCCTACATGCACTTTCACTTACTCGGATTTCTTAGAGACTCATCCACCGGTCTTCACGAAGGCAGATGAACCTCTTGAGGCGGACAACTCGCTCTGCACTACTGAAGCAAAGTTCGGGTTGCTCCAATGCACTGAAAAGCAGAAGGCGCTCTTCGTGGCGCATCAGATTCACGGCTCCGCTGGCGCATGGTGGGCGAATTACGTCGCGTCTCTGATGGCTGGTCACGCCGTGACATGGACTGAATTCTGGGAGGCGTTCCGCGCCTATCACATACCTCCCAGGATTATGAAAAGAAAGCTTCAAAAATTTCTTGAACTCAAGCAAGGCGGGAGGAGTGCTCACGAGTACTCCAAGGTTTTCAATCACTTGGTGCAATATGCGCTAGATCATGTGAAAACTGAAGAAAGGAAACGGGACTGCTTCTATCGAGGCTTGAATGCAAAGATGAAGGACAAGCTCACTTTGTTCAATCGCGGCATGTTCAATGATTCTGTCAACGTGGTGATTGTACAAGAGGGTGCAACACGCGAGTTGGTTACTGAGAAGAAGAGGAGTGCTCCGTAGGGCAGCAGTGGTGGAGCTCCACAAAAATACCGAATGGTGTACCGATCACCGTCTGGTCAAAGGTGGCAGCCACCGGCACGACCGACGATGTTCTGTGGCCGCCCGTTCAACGCACCAAGTTTCCGACCACCCCTGCCACAGCAGAAACAGCAGCAGCAACAGAGGATGATACCTCGTGCAACCCACAGCAGCAGCTTGCAACGGGTTTCCGTCCTCTGGTATGGTGGTCCGACCCTATATACGTGCTACAATTGTGGGTGTGTTGAACATCTTTCCTACAACTGTCTAGACAAGCAAACCAGCAGACAAGCATCGTATCAGAGTGCCAATCAACCCCGCAACCAGCCCAAGAAACCAAATCCCAAACCCGGCAACGTCCACCACATCGCCATTGAGGATGTACCAGAAGGCGAACCCATACTCGCGGGTACGTTCACTCTCATCGATCACCCCATTATCATACTTTTTGATTCTGGAGCCACCCACAATTTCATTGGTAGTTCATATGGTGTCAAGCACCAACTGCAAATATTTCCTACTAAATATCCGTACATGATTTGTTCACCGAGTGCGAAAATATGAGCTCATAGTATGATTCCTAAAGCACCACTGTGCATGGGTGGAAAAATATATCCAACCACTCTCATTATTTAGATGGCCAAAAGATCGATTTCATTTTAGGTATGTCATGGTTACATCACCACAGTGCTGTTTTGGACATCGTTCCTCGAACCGTTCATTTGGATTCTCCACTACACAGTCCACATACTCTCATTCTTGATCGAACCGTTCAAGAAATCGCAGCAGCGTACCACTCTGAATCCATTAAGTTGGAAGGCATTCCGGTGGTCCATGAATACCCCGATGTGTTTCCCGATGATCTACCAGGCATGCCGCCCGAACGTGATGTCGAGTTCAAGATTGAACTTGCGCCGGGAACCACACCGATTTCTCGAAGACCTTATGGAATGGCACCCAATGAGCTAGCTGAAATAAAGGAACATCTAAAGAACCTGCTGGACAAAAGTTTTATTCGCCCCAGTTCATCACCTTGGAGCTGCTCCGCGCTGTTCGCTAAGAAGAAGGATGAAACATTACGGTTATGTGTGGACTATCGTTCGCTAAATGCCGTGACTATCAAGAACAAGTATCCACTACCTCGCATCAAAATTTTCTTCGATCAATTCGTGAGTTCTAAGGTATTTTCCAAGATGGATCTTCGGTCCGGATATCATCAAATCAAAATTCGGACGAAAGATATATCGAAGACTGCATTCTCGACGCGATATGGACTATGTGAATATCTCGTCATGTCTTGTGGTCTCACCAACGCTCCAGCCCACTTTATGTATCTTATGAACTCAGTGTTCATGCCGGAGTTGGATAAGTTCGTCGTGGTCTTCATCTACGACATCTTGGTTTATTCCGAATCGGAGGAAGAACACATCGAACACTTGCATATTATGCTCCAACGACTGCGAGACCATAAGCTCTATGCAAAATTTAGCAAGTGTGGAGTTTGGATCAGTCAAGTGCCATTCTTGGGACACATTATTTCAGCATAGGGCATCGTTGTGGACCCAAGTAAAATTGTTCAAGTGCTGAAATGGCAATCTCCAAAGTCTGTACATGAAGTCCGAAGCGTCCTGGGTTTATCTGGATATTATCGGAGGTTCGTTTTGAGCTTCTCAAAAATTGTTAAACCTATGACGGAGCTGTTGAAGAAAGGCACCAAATATATTTGGAGTGAAGCTTGTGACAAGACATTTCAAACATTGGTGAAGCATCTAACAACAGCCCTGGTTTTATCTCAACCGGATACGGCGAAACCATTTGATGTTTATTGCTATGCATCCGGCGTTGGTCTTGGCTGCGTTCTTATGCAAGAAGGACGTGTGGTCGTTTATGGATCACGGCAGCTCTGCAATCATGAACAGAACTATCCTACTCACGACTTGGAGCTCGCCGCCGTGGTGCTTGCTCTAAAAATGTGGAGACATTATTTGCTTTGAAATTTGGTTCACCTCTACACCGACCACAAAAGTTTGAAATATATCTTCACTCAGAAGGAACTGAACATGAGGCAATGAAGGTGGCTTGAGTTGATCAAGGATTATGAGATTGAGATTCACTATCATCCCGACAAAGCTAATGTGGTTGCCAATGCGCTTAGCCGCAAATATCATGTCAATAACTTGACTATCACACCTATGGAAGACAATGAACCGAATCTATAGTTGGTTCCATATGGAGCTTTATACAATCTTGCTCTCATTCCCACAATTCGAGATGAGATTACTGAAGCTCAAAAGAAGGACAAGGTTATGTCTCACATACTCAAGAGAATGTACAGCGGTTAGATGAAGTTCTTTAGAAGAGATGAGTAGGGTGCTCTATGGTTCAAGAATCAAATCGTTGTGCCCCGTGACATGGAACTTCGAAAGAAAATTTTGGACGAAGCTCACTTGTCTGAAATTTCCATTCATCTGGGCAGTAATAAAATGTATCAAGACTTGAAGACTAAGTTTTGGAGGACACGGATGAAGCATGAGATTGCTAAGTACGTATCCGAGTGTGATACGTGTCGGCGAGTGAAGGCCGACCATATGAAGAAAGCAGGACAGCTGCAACCACTGAATATTCTGGCATGGAAATGGGAGGATGTGAGTGTGGATTTCATTGTTGGATTGCCACTCATATTCCGAAAGCATGATTTGAATTGGGTGATAGTCAACCGACTAACCAAATCAGTACACTTCATTCCGGTAAATGTCGGATTCAATGCCAAGAAAAATGTGGAGTTGTACATATCAATAATCGTGTGCCTACACGGCATTCCTTGCACGATTATTTCAAATCGAGGCTTGCTGTTCATTGCTCGTTTCTGGGAGCAGCTGCATGCCTCATTGGGTACTAAACTGGTTAGAAGCTCTGCCTGTCACCCGCAGACCAATGGACAAACTGAGCGGGTGAACCAAGTACTTGAGGACATGTTGCGAGCGTGTGCCATCCACCACAGTAAAAATTGGGATGATCATTTACCGTTGGCGGAATTATTGTACAACAATGGTTATCAAGCGAGTATCAAGATGGCACCATATGAAGCTCTCTACAGCCGGAAATGCCGCACACCACTGAATTGGTGCGAGTCCGGCGAAAGAGTGACATTCGGGATTGATCTAGTCAACGAAGCCGAGGAACAAGTTCGAATCGTTCAAGCGAACTTGAGAGCGGCTCAATCTTAACAGAAGAATTATGCGGAAAAGCAGCATCGCCCACTGCACCTTGATGTCGGGTACAACGTATACCTACGCGTGTCTCCGATGAAAGGAATTCACCAGTTCGGAGTAAAAGGAAAGCTAGCTCCCCGGTTTATTGGTCGGTTTGCTATTACAGAAAAGTGCGGACCTGTGGCTCATAGATTGGAATTGCCGGCATCTCTCGCTGGTATCCATGACATTTTCCACGTATCTCAGCTCCAAAAATGTCTCAAGTTCACGTCTGCAGTCCACACAGATGAAATCGGCGAGTTGCAATCGGATCTCACATACTCCGAACATCCGATTCAGATTCTCGACGAGAAGACTCGAACAATACGGAACCGCACACTGTGGTTCTATAAAGTGTTATGGAGCAACCATACTGCTGAAGAAGCGACATGGGAATCCAAAGAATATCTCCGTTCCAACTATGCGGATTTCTTATCGTCTCATATCCGGTAATTTCTCACCTACTTTCGTCACTTCATTGTAATCTCGGGACGAGATTCTTTTAAGGAGGGGGAATGTAAAAGACCCAATTTCAATAATTCAAAGTTCAGTTAGGACCAAAAAATTGAATGATAAAAAGGAATAAAAAGGAAATGAGCAAAACAAATAAATTCAAACTCCAAATGAGGGAATTCAAAAAAATAAACATAGCTACTGTTCAAATGAAGTTAACTTGAAGATTTGAGTTAACCATTGGGTTCCAAATATTTCAAGTAGACTCCCTGCCAACTTTCATAATTTTTGAAGCAAGTTTGCTATTTAATTCAATAGCTACATTGAATTCATATCAAATTCAAATTCAAGTTTGAATTCAGTTGAAACCTGGTCAAATCAACAATTTGATTTCAGAATCAAAGTCTCCCAACTCAATTTGGACTCCCCACAAATATCTAGCAAATTTTGGACTGATTTAGGTTGTAGGATTTAATGTCCAGTGAAGGTGTGGATAAGCAGCAAGTGGGACCCACCTGTCAATGTAAGAGTCTCTGTTCTTTTCATCCCAGGGTGACACCTCAAGGCATGCAAATGCCACAGAGCTGCCTGCCTGCTTGAGGTCGCCTCCAGCTGCATAAAGCACTCCCAAGGCTCCTCCTTATCCCCCTCTAAATCCCTGAGTTGACCACTCTTTCTCTGTTGAAGTTCCGGCGCCATTTCTGCTCCTCTCCCGACTTCTTCTCTGTCCAGCCGAATTGGAGCAAAGGTAGTCAGAGTTGATCACTTTTTTTGCCTCTCCTCACTCGCCAACATCTTGTGCAGCCTTATGATCAGTTTCTTATGCAGCTAGGCCACCTCCGAAGCTGTTAAACTCGAAACCGTGGCTGCCGGAAAATTTCCCCTGTTTGCCGCCTCTCTGATCACCGTCGACCCGGCGATACAAGCTTCTTCTCACCTTGGTCCATGAAGTAAAAAGGTGCGCAAATATCTGTAGAACGTGCTCGTAAAATTTCAGCCCGTGCCATGGACCATAGCCCCCGTATTTTCTTTTCTTCCAACGAGCTTCAATTATGAGCAGAGCCAGGTTGTGCGTGAAATTCCTATTCTACGTTTGATTATTCCTTGTGCACGTGAGCTTTATTTTTCTACACGACCAGACGCTTCATCTCGAAGAAAAACCAAAGCTAATTATCGACTATACCCTGAGAAAACCGAGTTTTCCCCAACCGCCGTAATTATCACCGTTGGTCTACCGCCGACTCTCCATTCCAGCGAGTTTGAACCATTTTAGCAACCTCTCCCATGTTCCCTATGTTTTCAGGAGCATTTTGGTGGTCTTCCCGTACAAAATAGAGCACCGTAGGGCCTGGCCGACATGGTCCAAACCCTAGCTCTGCCCACCACCGTCGCACCGCCATCTCCGGCCGCCAATCGCCGTCGGGTGCCTCACCATAGACTTCCCCATCAACTTTTAGGTGGGGGCGGCAAGTCCGGCAGGCTGGCTTGCCCCAAGTCAGGCTGCGGTGAGGCGCCGGCGAGGTGCCGCCGTTGGGCGCCGCCAGAGCGCCGCCAGGCGCGAGGTTGACGAAGGCCCATGGGGCCCGACCGTCAGCCTAATGCGTGCGCCCTGGATCTGCTACGGCTATGCAATCGCATGTGGCTACGTCCATTAACTCTATGGCCCCGTGTGGCTTTATACCTATTGGACGATTTTAAACCCATGGGCCCCCTTGATTATTCAAACTTTCCCATTTAAATTTAATTCCAGATTTTGCTCCAACTTTAAAAATCAATATCTCCTAGAATACTCGTCCAAAAATTCCAAAATTTTTTTTTGTTGGAACCAGGATGATCTATACTTTCAAGTGGTGCACTTGGAACTGTATGAAAATCCATAAATTATCCTCAATAATTCCATGAATCGAAATGTATTTGGAATTAATTACTGGTGCTCTATTCGTTCAAAAATTCTTAAATTTGTCCACATCATTCCAGTAAACATTTCAGGTCCAGTTGAGTTAATTTGAATAGACAAGTTTTGTTTCCCATCTCTATATACATAAAAATTCCAAAATGTCTAGAAACATTTCAGCAATTTGTCCAAACTTCTAAATTCAATATATCACAGTAGAGTGCTTAGAAAATTGTGAAACCAATTTGGTTGAGTGACTCTTGACCTCCTATAAAAAGAACACCAACTTTTGGCCATGTTAAAGTCCCATATTTCCCATGAAAATTCAGGGAATGGTTTATATACATTGAATTTTATACAATAGAGACTTCCATGAACTTAGCCCAATTTTTGTTAGAACCTCACTCATATCACCTAATGTCCACTATAAAATTTACAGAACCAGTGGCTATCCTTTAATATACTTAACTTTCTTTCCTTTAAACTATGCAATAATACCCATATTGATTCACTTGCATTATTCTTTGCATATTGAATAGTTGCCGAGCTCGAGGAGACCCCGGAGCCACTAGAAGTCATCAATCCGGAGACTAAATTTATTCCCATTAGCTAGACAAGCCCTGGTTTCCATTTAACAGTGTTTTGAAATTTTATTTGTATCACACTATATGGGTTACAATGTATTGTGCATTTGGAGTATCCCACTTGCATGACCAGAACACCCATGATAGAAGGGTATATGGTTAAGTCCTCGATGTGTCCATGCTATGCTTAATGTTATGGTTTCTTCGGTAGAAGTCGAGTAGTTGGAATCTAATCGCGAGTTCAGGAATGGGGTTCACACGGGATTGGTCGAGTGAGAGATTCACCATTTGGTTAAATATGAGATAGGGCATGGATTAGGAGTAGCAGGACATAGGGGCCAGTGAGCTGTAGCTGTGTCTGTGTCGGTCAAAGACCGATCCGTGTGCGGCCCTGTTGAGCAAGTCTGAATGATATATGGGACCCAGTAAACCGATGTAACTTGTCTACCTTAGCGTCAAGGCAAACCCCACCGCCTTATAGGTGCGGGTTGAGCGGCAAGGTGTAAACCTGCCAGCGGGTACGTCGTACTCCGTGTGGGGGCCTCCTGCATGTAGCGGTGGGACTGGTTTGGCATGTAGGTAGCGAGTGAAAGATTGCCGCATACAACATCAGTGGAGTGTGCCTTCGCAACTCCGAGTATGGGTGTATGTGTAGTGCTATTCGGGTATTCCTACTGGTGTATATCGATTGGAGTCGCCGTCCCTCGCGGTTATTGAGTATCGCTTGTTCACTGAGTTGTGACATAGTTAATTACTTGGAACTGAATAATATTAAATCATGCTTTATGGAATAATTATGTATTGATGCTTGTATGTTTATATCGCATTGTTCACTAAATTTCAGATTCATGAAGCCTTAATTTGCTGCTAAAAGCTGAAAGTAAAGACTAACACTTAGGCGAGTCTTTTATTGCAAACTGTTGTGCTATCTTACGTATATCCTGCATATAGAGTTCCACGCTTAGTGGAAACGGTTAAGTCTCGCCGAGCCTTCGTGCTCACGGTTGCTATTTTAAGTTTTTGCTGCAGATGATGACTTATTTGATGAAAGGTTCGCCGGTGAGGCGTTGCCCCCGTCGGAGTACACGGCCGAGTGGGAACCCTGCACGCCGCCGTGATGCGATTTGTGTGATGCTAGTGTGATTCCATTCACAGGATGAACGGAATGACTTTTGCATAGCTTAGGCTTGAGTGTCGAGAGATTAGGCTTCCGCTGTAGTGTATTGAAATGTGGATTATTTGTAAAAGACAAAGCTTGTATAATACTATGTTGTTTTATGTAATACGATGCATCTTTTTCTGTGTGCTGTTGGGTGCTGCATCGCATGGCAGCACCTAATTGTGATTCCTAGAATGTCGGGAATCTGGTCTCCATAGAAAGTTCTAGCAAAATATATTTTGAAGAGGTACACCAAGGACGCAAGACAACAACTGATGTGGGATAGGCAAGATATTGTGACGGTTGGGTCAGATTACACAACTGAGCAATTTAGAACGTCGAAGCTAGTGACATTGGCTACGGCAGCGGTGAGGCATGCAGCAAGTCAAGCACAAATTTCATGAAGGGTTGTGAGAAATTTGAAGAGTTGCGCATGATGGCAGAGACAATTCTAGCAGACATTGGTCCTTCAGCCCTTACAATTAGGACACATGATGGATTAACAGAAAGAGAGGAACCAAATATGGATAGTGCAGAACCTGTAGCTGAAGAGAGTGATGTATCTATGAGTGCTCCACAATGCGCTAAAACAAAGAGAAACGGACGCATAAACACGGGTATTCGTTGTGAAGAGACGGGGGCAAACACTGACAAAAAAAAAGGACAAGACAGTGCAGTACTTGTGGTTTGTACGCAGGACACTATTCAACAACATGTCTATTAAACCCAAATGTGGATGCAAGAGGAAGGAAAAGAAGGGGTACCATGGGAACAAAGAGAGGCAGAAATCAAATAAATAGACAATTGGAACAGGAGCTCATGCTGGCTGCTGCTAAAGAGGAATGCCATGAGGAATGGGATTCTGTGGAAGATGAGTAAAATGAAATGGGCTTCAATCGATGACTCCCAAATTGTTGATTGTTTGTCAGTTGTGACAGCCATAGAGGGACATATAGGGTGCCGATACTTTGTTGTATTAACATATACTACTTTATATTATGGAAAAACCATTCTTTACATACGTGTTGGAAAATTATAAAATATATTGATACGTTGGCTGTACTTTTATGGTCAAACAGGGAGCCACATGATTATTTTTATGAAAAAAGTAACATTGATCGACGTGGTAGCCTAAACCATGCACTGTACGAACCTAACGTGATGTGTCCTCGTAATAATACTTGTGAACAAACCAGCGTACCCAGGCATAATTGATATTTTATTTTAATATTTTTTGTCGTCGAGGTATAATAAAAATTTCAGATGTGCATGGAGTAAACTAAACAAATCCATAACAGAACTTGAATATATGGAAAACATATATGATGGAATATCAAATATATTCTGGATATACTGTTTCTAACTTATGGTGGAAAGGTATACCAAAATTTTAAATTCCTCAAAAAAAAAAACATTGGTCAACATGGTAGCCTGAAACGCACATTGTACACAGCGGACCTGATCTGAAACGTATTCTGCAAAGTGTAGAATTTAGTGAAATTATTGTAGGGGTTGCATATATACAGTTGTACCAATTTTAAAAATGAACGATATTAATGCAAAAAATTAATCTAATTTTTCATGGCTTGTAGTACCCAACAATGCCTGCAGAAATAGTACCTAGTGGAGAACAATGAATGTCTGCTCAGCCATTTATGGTTATTTTGCTTGTGCTAGCAGATGTAGATGCACGAGGACTCAAAAAAACAGATCGGCACATCGGTGCCTAAGGCGGGCTGCAGTAGTGATACCAAAACAGGTATCAACAATAATTTCACATCAGAGCATCAGTCAATCCGATCACAAAAATTAACATATTCAGGTATGGAGGCTGCATACATGTATAGAAGACAAACACACAAGGTACTGAAGTCGAGTTAGATGGTAATGGTTAACTACATGATCCTGAAAAGAGTCATCAAGAACAATCAATTGAACAGGGAGATAGATTCATGGTCTCAAAACAAAAAAAAAACTGAGACGGCTTATATTCATCTAAAAAAAACTGACATAGATTCATGATCTAAAAAAAAGATACAAATAAACTGACATATATTAATGGTCTCAAAAAAAAAGGCTAGAACAAAAGGTAATATGTAATTCAGTCCGCAGGATGCATTGGCTGAGACAGCTTGTATTCATCTAATCCATAAGGTAGCTGCTTCACTTGATTGACTGAGTTGTACAACATGTAATACAACATATCGGACCTCAATTAAGCAATTCTTGCCTGTAATGTTAAATAGGATTAGATTTCTTAGTGTGGTACAGCAGTATGTGCTACATTGATCTACATTGTCAGCAGGTACAATATTGAGAGAGTGTTACTGGTACAACATATAAAAGGCTGAATAATAATTTACAGCTTCGTACATACGAAAATGAAATCGTGGAAACAATAAGAATTAGCAGCAAATGAATATATTGAAACAAAGTGCATCACCAGAACAGTATTGGTTTGACTGAATAACGATTTAATAAATAAATTAACACACGTAAATGGGGACTATTAACAGTAACAAACATTTAACGCGTTTGGATATTATGAAATATAGCTAAATTTTTTGACGGAATATGAAATGTAATGAAGATGAATTTGGTAACTACTATGTGATGCATCTATAAGTTGGTAGTGTGAGCAGATAGCAGACCAAAAATGTAGGAAATGTAACTCAACTAAAAAACTAGACAACAATATCAAATTATGGGATAAAATCATACCTTATTTTCATTTGTATGGAGCTTATTACCATCCCAGATCTCCATAACTTTCATTGCAATGAAGCGGGAATCATTGGGCACATCCCCCCACATCACTTTTATAACAGGTCTTTTCCATCTAGGAAAATATTTAAACTTGCCGTCTGATAGCTTCTGTAGCAATTCATTAAGCCTCGTCACAACCCTAGCTGAAACAACCGTGCGGAAATCTTTGTGACATTGATTGCTAGAATCAAGTATGTCAATTCGTTTATCGATCATGTTCAAGCAGTTTACTGTGTAGTAGTTGTTCTCGGGAATAGGCACAAAGAACTGAAAGTAATAGGGAAAAAATTAGGTCGAAGAAAGACTAATTAACACACGCAATGCGAGAAGATCAACAACTCGACTTACAAAGCTTAACTTTGAAAATATCAAGGTCACCAATGTCAGCTTGAAGTTTTATAAAAGCAGCAAGGTCTGGATACATAACCTGCTGTCGTTCTTCATCGTGGTTGAGCATTTCTTAGGAGGAGATAATAAGAATGGGGTTAATTCATAGAGTAATATATAGATGGTAGACAAAAAGTGGTGGAACGTAAAAGGATAAATAAGTTTCATGTGACAAGGACATACACCAAGATATCCGGAAAGAAACACCCTAAAACCAATGCATTTGAGCCCCAATATGTCTTCCTCAGCGCGTATGCAGTCCACAAAATATGTCATAAATGACTTGAACATTGCAGCTCCATCTGAGAAAGATTCTGCAACATTGTTACATCTCAGACATTGAGATGGTCCTCGAGTAACAAAATCCCTAGCAAAGAACAAGTTAAAATAAATTGTTAAAGCATAACTAATGTACAGTGTGATACAACAAAGGGATGATAACTAAAACAATGGGCATATACCTCTTATCCTTAAGTTGTGTGCAAATTTTACTCCTTACAACCTGTGCTTTAATAATGTCAATTGGTGGCCTCGGTGTTACGCATTTGAATGGAGATCTGTATCTTGGAGGAACATTAACAAGCCTATTAAAGTGAGGTCAAGCACGAATATGGTATTCGGAATCGCCCTGTGTTTCCGCAATCATTGAAGTACAATACAAGGCACTGTCATCTACCATGCATATCGCAGCGGTATTTGTTGAATCATTTCGCGCTCCAACCAAGGTGTTTGTTTCCAAAGATGCAGCACCATTTTCAATTTGATGCTGGATATTTAGAATGCAGGACATAAAAAATTAAATATATGAAGTTTGTAATGAGGATGACAGAATTAGAAAATAAATCTTAAAGAAAGGGTGCACCTGGTTGCAGATTGTATGGGTGCTACCGACCTTAGAAGAGTGCTGAAATGACTTCTCCATAGACTCGTTTGTTGGATGAAAGTTATTGACTAAAATAGATACATGTTAGTGGATTGATGTAAAGTGGGTACTAAGGAAATTTTTTTTTCAGAAATGCATAAACAAGACCAAGTGTAGGCAGCTTTGGATCCAAGCATCCTTCGGCTCTAGCAGCAGGTATAGTAGTATCGATCGACACATTTGGAAGATCCTGGATACAAGTGTGTGTGTTTGTGTAAGAAAGGTCATCAATAGTAACATTACATGAATGAATAAATGATGATCCATCAGCTGAAATAATAAATGAACACTATGTAAGAAAGGCTCATTCGAGACGAGCCCGAACGAAGAAGGGAGATGAACAAACTGTGTGTCTCGATCATCGCCTCTCGCATTACGTTGTCATCAAAGACGAGCGGCAGGCGCGTCGCTGATCAAACTAAGTGCTAGACAAGCTCATAGAAAGTGTGTCTCCTTTCTTTGAGTCATAACAGACGAGCTTTACGAGGTCATTGGGGACGTGCATGGCGCGCGTCGCCCATCATTGTACACGAGAGACACGCTCTAATAAAGCATGTCACATATATATTGACTGATCCGAGACTGGCTTTATGATTGCCCGTCGCACATATGTTGACTGATTTGAGACGTGCTATAAGAAACCGTGTCTTCATTATTTAGGTAATCCAAGACATCCTCTGTTACAACGCGTCACGGATTGCTTGCAGGCAGGTTCAGTGCGGCGCTAACAGGAGACTCTCCTATTAGGTGCTCCCACCCCTTATTATCCTGGTTTCCGGCTGCATCCTGGAGCTAGCCAGGATTTGGCAGCCGCATTGCCTGTGTCAGCAACATACACATATAGAAACATATGTATAGCCAAATGTCTCTTGTTCATCCAGATTAACATGTAACAAATGAAATATTAATAAAGTGTACACACATTGACCAATCAAATATTAACAAAGTGTAAATCGTGGTTACCAAGTAACTATTTACTCAAAATTCCATTGTTCATCCAACTTAACATGTAACTAATTTACACGAAGAATAACTGTCACCTAATCCTCTATTGGGTAATGAAATTCTTTGTTTGAATTAATGATTTTAGAAATGACAAACATGCATAGGACATCTCTAACTTGTTCAAGGCTACGACCTTCAGCGTTCGTGAAGGCGGTCCGTAGTCCTACCACACAATAAAATGATATTTAGAAAAAGATTAGTAATAAAGTAAAATAAATGCACTTACACATACAATGCAATTAGGTTGCTGTCCAAATAAAGCCATGTGTAGGCAGACGTGGAAGCCGCAAGTGTTGCTCGGAGCTTGTTGTGGGACGTCAAATGCAGTATGATGTGTAAGCTGTCGGCATTTTCCTTTTACTTGTCTAAAAGCCGTAAACAAAAACATCTACAGTTAATGTAAAATTATCATGCAAGGAAACTAAAGTGAAGAAAGAACTTACTCGTCAATAATAGAAGAGATATCGTTCCATGACTGGTTCTTTCGCTCGCCAGTTTTTTCATCTGTCGGCCTTGAGGAGTCACAGTACCAGACCTGGTCGTACCATCTAGATATTGCTATGGTTACCCAATAGTTACCCGAGATGAACGGTATGACTAGGAGGTCCTTATCACTGTACTATTTTGTTGCTCTCACCAAATATTGAACATTTTTTCTGCTGCTCGACGTTTGAATATATGTCCTCGCTGGTACTTGCAGGTCAAGATATGCTGCGGACACATTTTGCGTATTATGATGAGCATGTTATTGCTGGTGCGTACACGCAAAATGCCAAATTTGTCACATATAACACTTGTATTGAAGAACCTAGTTTTTTAGGAGACTTACAATGTGAAGCAGCATATTAGGGAGACATCCAATGCGTCGAGGCTGAAAAGGTCATAGAGATTTGACCATGAGATGTCAAAAGCGCCATCACCCGAGAGAAAGTTTTTATCCTTCATTGCCACTAGTATGGTATCATTTTTTTGTAATTTTCCATGTAGTATTAATGAAGGTAACACAAGGTTTACCAACTTGTTTGAGTGCGGCCGCAGTTAACATCGGCTTTTCCTTTTTATACTCCAGGTTTGCATGCATCATAGCTTTCCGTGCCCTCGGGTTAGGTTCCGACTCTTTCATTGGTTTTTTCCAACCTTCCTTCGACGATAATCGCCGCTGCAACAGACCCTTGTTCTTGGCACGTACATTCTTCCCCGGCTTTGCTGGCGGGTGATCAGGTGTAGGGTGCAAGGCACATGGAGTCCGAGGTGGAGACCGACGCGGCTGCTCTTCAAGTGGAGAGTTGTGTGGCAACTCTATATTTTTAGACAGATGCCGCTTCTCTGTAACTAGAGGCAACTGCTCTCCAATTGGAGACTTCTGCTGCTTCTCTATAACTAGAGGCAATGATAGCGCTGGAATTGGAGACAGATCCATCTGTTCATGATTTTGATGCAGAAGCAGACGTGCCTCAGGAGACATTGAAGCGGACGACGCGGAAGCTACTGCTGCTGCTGGGTCAACAACAATAAGGCTCCGTCTCCAATGAACCCTTCTAGTAACTGCATCCCGCATAGTCAGCGTTGTATCGTCCGGTGGCACTTTGAGCTCTAGGTTTTTCGTATTTTCTTGCACCATGTCCACCTTGACCTCGTCGTTTTCCTTGTATAACCACCTTAAGTCTTTTATTTGTAGTGTCTGGAACATAGAACACTTGAGCAACATGTTCTGCTAACACGAAAGGCTCCCAGTTATATCCTTGACGGTTAAGATCAACGCTAGTGAAACCGTACTTGTCTTGTACGACACCTTTGATTCCATCAACCAAGTTGCAACAAAAAAGAGGAATCTTGAAGCCTTGAAAGTCAAGATCCCAGATCTCTTGTTTTTTACCATAGTACATGTCTTTGTCCTTGCTCGCAGCATTATAAGCATCAACACGGACACCACTATTCTGATACGTGATTTTCTTATCTTGTTCTACAGTATAGAACGTGTATCTATTTATGTCGTACGCTTGATATGTAATAACTATGAATATAGGACCACGAGCCAATTTTTTAGGTATTCACTTGTTTGAGTATCCTATGAGTGAGAAATCCGATCCTGGAGCCAGCCAATGAATTTTCTCCTGTGTTCATTTGCAAACCATGATTCATTGCAGCCAGGATTGTCTCTAAGCACCAGTTCCTAGTGCTTATCGAGGTACTCCGACACCATGGACATGTGTTGGACCATGTGGAAATAAGCGCAGAAGAACAAATGTGAATTTGAAGTTATAGCCTTCTTCCCAATGGTCTCTTTTCCTGTGAGCCTCCCCTCAGGACAACAAATAGTCCCTCTAATGTTGTCCAACATGTGTTTTTTCGTGAAAGCTACAAATGCATCTACCACTTGGACATATTCATTGCAAAGGCGTGGCCCATACATCTAACTTTGATCCGACGACACCTACATACAAAAAGAAGAGCTAAATCAAAGAAATTTGAAGCCACTGATATTCAAGATCTAAAGGTAAAAAATAGTAAGGAAAAGAGAGCAGGAGAGTACTAACCCTTTGTTTTATGATCTACTTATAATCACCACAAGACTTTTAGAATGAAGGAGGGAAAGAACAGGCTAAGAACAAGGCAGATCCTGTAGCCACATGTGCTGCCACAGCAAGCACTACCAGGATTCCGGTTTATTGCGACGAAAAAAATCGTTGCAATAGGTCGAAATTTGTCGTGATAGGTTGTTGTCGCAACGAAATAGAACGTCGCGATAGTTTTTCCGACTCGTGGCGATAACAACCGTGGCATTAGGTTATTGCGACGACTTGACATCCATGGCAAATAGTATGGTATTGCGACGACTCCACGTTGGTGGCAAATAGTATGGTATTGCAATGGTTTAACGTATTACGACGATTTAATGTATTGCGACGAAAATATCGGTGTTGCAACGATGTCACATTCGTGGCAAAAAGTATGGTGCTGCAACGACTCCACGTTCATTGCAAATAATATGGTATTGCAACAGTTTAACATATTGCGATGATTTAATGTATTACAACGAAAATAACGGTGTTGCAACGATTCCATATTCGTGGCAAAAAGTATGGTATTGCAACAACTCCACGTTCGTGGCAAATAGTATGGTATTGCAACAGTTTAACGTATTACGACGATTTAACGTATTGCAACAAAAATAACGGTGTTGCAACGATGCCACATTCGTGGCAAAAAAGTATGGTATTGCGACGACTCCACGTTCGTGGCAAATAGTATGGTATTGCAACGGTTTAACTTATTGCGACGATTTAACGTATGGCAACAAAAATAATGGTGTTGCAATGATGCCACATTCGTGGTAAAAAGTATGGTATTGCAACGACTCCACGTTCGTAGCAAATAGTATGGTATTGCAACGGTTTAACATATTGCGACGATTTAACATATTGCAACGACAATAACGGTGTTGCAACGATGCCACATTCGTGGCAAAAAGTATGGTATTGCAACAACTCCACGTTCGTGGCAAATAGTATGGTATTGCAACGGTTTAACATATTGCGACGATTTAACGTATTGCAATGAATAGTACGTTATTTGCAACGATTTCACATCTCTGGCGATAAGTATGGTATCGCAACGATTTCATACTCGTGGCGAATAGTATGGTATCGCGACGTTTTCACATTCGCGGCGAATATTACGGTGTTGCAATGATTTCACATCCGTAGCGAATAGTACGGTATGGCAACGTTTTTACATTCGTGGCGAATAGTATGGTGTTGCAACGATTTCACATCCGTGGCGAATAGTATGGTATCGTGACGATTTCACACTCATGGCGAATAATATGGTATCGTGACGTTTTCACATCAGCGGCGAATAGTACGGTATCATGACTTTTATATCTAGTATTTAATCCTTGTTTATATAACTGTGTTGCTAGTTGAAGAGATTTTATGCGTATGCTTTATTTTAATCCTTGTTTATATCACTGTGTTTATATCTAGTAGTACTTAATTACGAACCTGTATAGGAGTAGCAATTTATACAACTTTATTATTAGTGAAGCCAAAATTTATAGAACCTAGATTTTTTAAAGCACATGTGTCACTTCCGGAGGAATCCATTACTTTAAACTGCCCCATGAGTTTCCTTTGATGCAAACGGGGCTAAACAAAAGACGAGCGCGCATAGGAGAAACACAACAAGTGCAACATTCATCAGAGACGAGCATGCATATATAGGAGAAACCTATTGTACAGGCGGCTGATGCGACCGGGCGCACCGAGCTTACGTGCGCGCCAGTCACCGAGGCGCCTTAGACTCACATAGCGCATGCGTTGAAATCACCTGCGGTACTGCAGGTGCAGTAACAGTCACTGACATGTGGGTCCAGCTGGCCATGGGGCCACATGTCAGTGACTTTTACTGCACCTGCAGTACTGCAGAGGTTATGCATCCCGCATGCGCATCTTTGAATTCAATTGGACCGCTCCGCGTCCCATCACCTCTTTACCGTGAACCACTGCGGATGGTCTTAAAGGCAGGCCCGGCTCTGGGCCTAGGCGGGCGGAAATAAATTTTCTGCGATCCTCGAGAACGGATCGAGGGGAAGGCTCATCGCCCATAGCGGTCGTGTAGCTTCCGTCCCCTCGATCCGTTGGCGATGAGCCTTCTCCTCATCTGTTCTCGAGTTCGCGGCGGCCACGGCGCCGCTTCTACCCTGCTTCTGGACTGAGGACGCTGATGATTCACAACATACTTTTAAATCTATGCGTTGGTACTCTCCCCCTCATATTTGTTGATGCATTAATACCTGTTGTTTTACATCATTGAGTATGTTACGGATCATCAGCGTCGTTAGTCCGGCACTGAGTTGTCAGGAGGAAAAAAGTAATGAACATCATTGATTAGCACTGCGCCGAGGAGAACGCAAAAATTGTTTGCTGATTCGTGGCAATAGATCCTAATGCAACGACTGTGTTCCATGGCAATAAAGCTATAACACCACGAACCAGTAATTCGTGGTAACAGATTAATGCAACGATTGTGTTTCATGGCAATAAAGTTGTAACGCCACGAACCAGAGTATCGTGGCAACACATCCTAATGCAACAATTCTGTTTCGTTGCATTACGGTCCAAATGCAACTGTTTGCTGATCCGTGGCAACAGATCCTAATGCAACAACTGTGTTCTGTGGCAATGAAGTTGTAATGCCACGAACCAGTAATTCGTGGCAATAGATCCTAATGCAATTACTATTTTCCGTGGCAAGAAAGCTGTAACGCCACGAACCAGTATTTCGTGGCAACAGATCCTAATGCAACAATTGTGTTCCGTGGCAATAAAGCTGTAACGCCACGAACCAGTAATTCGTGGCATCAGATCCTAATGCAATGATTGTGTTTTGCAGCAATAAAGTTGTAACGCCATGAACTAGAGTATTGTTGCAACACATCCTAATGCAACGATTCTGTTTCTTTACATTACGGTCCAAATGCAACTGTTTGCTGATTCATGGCAACAGATCCTAATGCAATGACTGTGCTCCGTGGCAATAAAGTTGTAACACCACTAACCAATAATTCATGGCAACAGATCCTAATGCAACGACTGTGTTCTGTGGCAATAAAGCTGTAACGCCATGAACCAGTATTTCCTGGCAACAGATCCTATTGCAACGACTGTGTTCCGTGGCAAAAAAGCTGTAACGCCACGAAACAGTAATTCGTGGCAACAGATCCTAATGCAACGACTGTTTTCCGTGGCAATAAAGTTGTAACGCCATGAACCAGTATTTTGTGACAACAGATCCTAATGCAACGATTGTGGTCCGTGGCAATAAAGTTGTAAAGCCACGAACCAGTAATTCGTGGCAACAGATCCTAATGCAACGATTGTATTACGTGGTAATAAAGCTGTAACGCCACGAACCAAAGTATCGTTGCAACACATCCTAATGCAACGATTCTTTTCGTTGCATTACGGTCCAAATGCAACTGTTTGCTGATCCGTGGCAACAGATCCTAATGCAACACTGTGTTCTGTAGCAATAAAGCTGTAACGCCGCGAACTAGTAATTCGTGGCAACAGATCCTAATGCAATGACTGTTTTCCGTAGTAATAAAGCTGTAACGCCACGAACCAGTATTTTGTGGCAACGGATCGTAATGCAACAATTGTGTTCCGTGGCAATATAGCTGTAACGCCACAAACCAGTAATTCGTGGCAACAGATCCTAATGCAATGATTGTGTTCTGTGGCAATAAAGCTGTAACGCCACGAACTAGAGTATCGTGGCAACACATCCTAATGCAACGATTCTGTTTCGTTGCATTACAGTCCAAATGCAACTGTTTGCTGATTCGTGGCAACAGATCCTAATGCAACGACTGTGTTCTGTGGCAATAAAGCTATAACGCCAGTAACCAGTAATTCATGGCAATAGATCCTAATGCAACGACTGTGTTCCGTGGCAATAAAGTTGTAACGCCACGAACCAGTATTTCGTGTCAACAGATCCTAATGCAATGACTGTGTTCTGTGGCAATAAAGCTGTAACGCCACGAACCTGTAATTGGTGGCAACAGATCCTAATGCAATGACTGTTTTCCGTGGCAATAAAGCTGTAACGCCACGAACCAGTATTTCATGGCAACAGATCCTAATGCAACGATTGTGGTCTGTTGCATTAGCATCCTGACGCCACGAACTAGTGATTCGTGGCAACAGATCCTAATGCAACGATTGTGTTCCGTGGCGATAGATCCTAGTGCCACGAACTAGTGAATCTTGGCAAAAAGCCAAGCGTACTGCAACAATTTAGTATTCGTTGCAGTACAATCGTTGCAACAGGTTGGAATCCTTGTAGTGAGGGAGGTCATAGAAGGGCAACAAAAATTCGAGACGGGCCGATATAAAGCACGTCTCTCTATAGAGGGAATGGGAGACGGGCCCACTTCCACAACTAAAAAAGAGATGCTGGACCGGTGGTTATGGGAGACGCGCCTTATTCCATAATAAAGGAGACGTGCTACTACCAAAGTCCGTCTAAGTTACCTAAGAAATATGAGTCGCTCTTAATGAAAACGGGTCTCCCATTTGTTAGAGAGGAGGGGGCATCTCGGATATCTACTTAACTGAGACGTGTTGTATTGTAACACGTCTCTTTGTACGTTCAACCTAGCCTTGTCAAATCCTCGCTGAAGCAGGCTCGTCTCATTTGAGCTTATCAGAGACATTCTCCTTTTAGCACGTAGCCCCTCTTTGTCTCCTATTTGTATTTCATACGTAGTGGAAGGATAGCAGCGGATGCAGGTTCTTCTTCTTGTTACTAGCGCTGCACTGCACGTACCTCTAACATGCTTAAAGCACATGAATGGATATCATTAGGAAAAAAAAGATGATCTATAAAGCAGAAAGAAAGGAGGAAAAAAATGCAAATATAGAAATCAGAAGTTAAAATATACATTTGATTGTACCATTAGATAAAAATAATAATTCAAAATTTCGTGTCAGGTAATTTTATGGGTACTCATTAGACAACAAGGAAAGAGAATTATTTGTGATTAGAGGATCAGTGGCAATAATGTCGAACATTAACACAATGTAAAGGATAACTAAATAACGCACCAACAAAAAATGATACTGTTCAATAATAAAACAAGAATAACTTGCGAAATAATTACAAGAGGTTACACACATCATTACAGTCCACATTAACGAGCTTGACATTGATGGTGGCTTCACCCCGCGTGTCACTAAACAGTGCATCATGCTGGCAAACATGGTTGTATTGTTCGTCATGCACATGACTTCCGCTCCGTTCTAGTGTAGTGATATCATGTGCAGAAGTTAGAGGTTGTAGATCCATACCTAAAATAACAGTTCGATGTAATCATGTTTTGGCATTTAAAATAAATTTAACGTAACGTACCAGTCAAGCGGGATGGAGTACGAACTAATGCTTCATCAGAACGAGTTGCACCATGATGCAAAAATGGCGAGTCCGCATTTGATCTACCATCACTCTCGTTGATAGTGCCTTTGTCCCTATGATTCTCATGACTTGTTTCCTTTGAAACAGTTTCTTCATTAATGAAATTTTGAATTGTATGTATGAATTCCTTATGTGCTTCCACAATCAATTTGGAACCAGTGAGAATGTTATTAATGCGTCGACTTGATTTATCAGCAAAGAATTTCAGCCCATCAGCTGCCTTACACCCTAAAGGTGTACCATGTAATTCATTAAATAGCACATCAAGCTCCTCAGCACAAAGATGAACAATTTGCAGCAGGTGGAGGAACATTCAACTGTGGTTCAATCTGAACATAACAAGTATCAGCCCAACTTCTAAGCTGCACAAAAAAATAGAAATTTTTCCAATATGTCAAAAAATAATAAATTGGTATAAAAGAATAAAAATCAAGGAATTGTAAAAAAATGAATGACATGGACTTGAAGATTTCCATTTGTCACAGTACCAGACATATCTCTTCAATGGTCTTCTCGAATTAAGGTTTTGATTATAGATTTATGAAAGTACTTAGCACGAGGTGTGGAAGAATGAAGAATGGAGCTTCGAGAATCAAGATTTTCTAAGTAAAATATCTGCATACACATAGCACATATCGGCATGCCTGCATGTAAACAATAAAGAAGCAAACATTGGCAAAGTACTCAGTCTCTGTCAGCAAGTGGTGTAGTGGTTCCATTCTTAGGAAACTTTGGCAGAAGTGTAAAAAACATGAATAATAACAGCGTATAGGTACCCTTGCAAAGGTATCTTCTAACACAACCAAGTAGAATTTATAACATCACAGTCAAGACAATCAGGCAATATAACATAAACATTCATCATCTATAAAACTGCAATGTCGTGTCAGGAAGACAATAAAATGAAAATGAGCATGCAAAAGCAATAGTCTAAACTGCTATTCCATTCAGTGGGCCAGCATTACCATGTCGGGATGTGCATTTGTAGAACAGTAACCACACGTCATAAGATGTTATAACTTTAAGTCATCACAGTATAGCAAGTAGTAAATGTGATTTAAGAAATACAACAGCAGTGGTGTTAAAAAACGCTACACTTAGTAGAATGTGAATTAAAAAAAACGCTAGAATTAGTGGTAAAAGGATGCAAAAAAAGTATATCTATAAACAGAGACAATTAGCACAAACAGGAGGACTCACTATCAAGAAAATTCCACAGCCAAGTAGGGAATTCTTTCTCTCACTGGACCACGCTAGTGCTGCATGTCGTAAATCTTGGACCACTGACTTGCACTTGTTAATATTTTGAAAATCAGAAATGTCCTTTGTCAAAAAAGCATCCCGTCCTCTTATTCTATTTTCTATTGTAGGGAATAACGATTTGTTGAAGACTACAAGTACGAATATCCTAACTGCCAGTGAATTATCAATCCTTATTTTCCTCAGCATGTCAACAAGATAGTTGCACTTGACATCGTTGCTGCGTTCAATGTTAATAGTTTTCTTGAAGTCCACTAATGGAAGCGCATTTTCAAATTCAGTTGAGCCTGGTAGATCCTTGTCTCCGTCTGGAAAGCCTAAAACCTTTTTGACACATAATTCATTGATACACAAACCACCTTCATTGCCAACTTCTAAAATCATGGACTTTGGATTCAGTTTGTCCATAAAAAAACCAAGAGATCACTACATTCTAATCCATCAGCAGAAAAATGAAGTAGCTCACCGAAACCAAGCTCACATTTTTTTTGATGTTGTGGCATGTTCAGTTGTTCAGTTACTTTGATGAAGTTGAAAAGGTGCACCGTACAGAAGGAAACTTGTACCACGTAAAACAATGAAATCAATAGTGGGGCAGAAAAAAGAGAAAACAAGCGTAACATAAATATCAAGTATTTACATATATTGAGTCTAATAGATGAACATGAGTAACATAAATGACTGCGAGATATAGCGACGGGATACACAAATTAAACGCGAGTAACATAAACAGAATTTTTTTTTGCTACTCCTCATGCGACAGTAATTTAAAATATATACCAGAACAAGATATTAGGTAATATAGTAATAAAAGGTAATGTCAATATAATTGAAAAAAGGAAAGACATTAAAAACAAAATTTCACCTTGTAACAAACAGATTGACCCATATTTTTGCGTAAGTTGGTTGTTCCCAAATTGTCGTAAGGACGTGCACAAACATGCTGCTTCGTAGGTGGCATAAAATCATCGTCGTTATCCTGATCAGGAACATGTGAGCCAGTACTGCGTTTATGTTTATTCTGATGGTGATTTCGAATACGAGATGAAATATTTGCTATTGAAATGGGGACATATTTTTAATTAGGAGTAAAAAAACTAACTAAAGTAAGGCATATTGTAAAAAATATTTCAAAGATAAAAAAATAATACTCAACTAATAAAAATTATGCATAATAAATTTTAAAAAAGTAATATTCAAATAGTTTAGTGCAGCCACTGGTTCCATTCACGTAAAGGAAAAAGTATTTAACTTCCTACTACATTGGTGTTTAAGGATAAAACCAATATATCGCATATGAGGTAAAACATTTCAAACCTGATTCCTGCAGCTTATAGTTGTTCAATAACAATTGTTAAACTCACCATAGATTATAAATGCTAAAACATTTTTAAGTGATGTTCTCATACCTAAACATTGACCAAAAAAATATATGCAAACATTCAAAAAAATTTCTAATGAAAGCAAATGACAAAAACTGCAATTAACGTAGCTTAGGAGAATTTTCTTGTGAAAACATAAAAGCCTACGCATTTTCGCGACGTGCACATATAATATTCTTATTTATCGAGGCCACGTAAAGCGTTATTTTTATTTATTACAATTTTATTGTAGCCACTGGTGGAAAAGTAAAAAATAATGGAAAATCTAGTTAACACCTTACGTACAGAAGTTTTTAGGCCAATATGATAATCCATAAGAGGTAGGGCATTTAAAATGCTTCCTGCATCTTGAAGTTGTATAGCAATATTTATAAAACTGGGTGGACATGCTAGAATAAATTTAAAATTAGGTTTTTTCTGCCCTTAACAGTGATCAGATTACGTATCCAGACTCACATAGGGTTTAACTTGCAAAAGAAAATGGCAAATAGATATCTTATATTGATTGTGACAAGTACAGGGTCAGATATGAAGTTTACAGTCCTCAGAAACGAGATTTATATTAAATCGGGGGTCTGGGTGCAAAAATGCTGACGCAAACAGAAATCACTGAACAATAGCCGTCAAATCTAGGTTGAATGGCTGAGTTTAGAATAAATCCAAGGTGTACGCTAAATTAAAATTGGACGCGGGATAAAAAATGGACGGAGCACAGGCGGCCATGTCGCATCCTACCGGAGACGGCGGCGGACCACAGGCCGCACGGCGGCGCGCCATGGCTGCTCACCGGAGAGTGACTGCAGCCAGCAAAAACAATGCAAAACTCGACGTTTACTACAGAAATCGGAAGAGCAGCGGACAACAAACTCACCAAGGCCGTTTTTGCTAGCTGGAACAGATGTAAACAGCGGGTCGACGGCGAACGGTGGCGGCTGATGAAGAGCTTCGTCGCAGCCAACACTAACGACGGCAAACTCCTGCAAATCCTTGTCAGCAAGGTACCCTGAGATGATTCAGAGCGAAAAATGATTAGATATTAGGTGGGGAGCTTAAAATTGAAGGAATCGTCGTATTTTGCGACGGGATCTCACCGAGTCCAAAAAGAATGCGAGCGTTGCGAAACTGCTGCGACTCAGAGCAAAGGAAAAGGGGAGCGGGCACATGCGCATGCAGCAACGGTTGGAAAGACGAACGTGAGATCTGGGAGTGAAATAATCAGGGAGGAGTTCTGAGTAGAGATAGCGGACGGTGAAACCGGGTGTGGCAATTGCCTGAGGGTGGAGCTGACAAATGGTACCAGTTCAACAGTGACAGGAAGAGATTGGACACAAAATGATCTATTTTGTAGCTAGGTACATAAAATATATTCTATAGTATATATATATATATATATATATATATATATATGTATGTATGTATGTATGTATGTATGTATGTATGTATGTATGTATGTATGTATGTATGTATGTATGTATGTATGTATAAACAGGGTGTTACACTGCCGATGTGTGGCACCTCCAGAGTTGCATTATGTGACCTTCTCCTTGTCATTCTGCCAGAAACACTACTCCTACGAGCCTCTTGTTGACTACAAAGTGCAATTGTTAACTCCTTACACTTACACTACAAGGGATTCCGGTCTATTGCAATGAATAACAAATTGCTACAATAATAAAATGTTACTCCTACAATTTACTAGTTTGTTGCTATATCCTGCTTTTGTCATCACACTTTCTAGTCGTTGCATTTTTAGTGTCTTTGCTGCAATAGATTCATTTATTGCCACAAATATCTTAATCGTTGTATTTGTCTATGTATATCGCCATAATTTTTCTCGTTGCAATAATTAAAATATTCATTGCAATAAACTTTAATATATTGCTACAATTTACTGGTTCTCTGCAACAGACTTCCTTTGTCACTACAATTTATATCGTTTCATTTTCAAAGTGATTCGTTGCAATAGATTTATTACTGACACAAATATCTGAATCATTGCATTTGTCTATGTATATCACCGCATTTTTTCCCTCATTGCAATTACTAAAATGCTCATTGCAATAGGCAATATTATATTGCTATAACATATACTGGTTTGTTGCAATAGACTTTGTCACCACAACTTATTCTTGTTGTATTTTCAATATAATTCGTTGCAATAGATTTAATTTATTGTCACAAATATTAAATTGTTGCATTTTAACTCTATCACCATAAATCAAGAATCGTATGATATATCCCTTATACCTGTGAAGCACAAGCTACAGTTCATTGGTTTATCTTGTATTCACTGGAAATTTGATTTGTCTTGGTGGTTCTGCAGGAAGCACAGCTATTATAATTCGGTGAAAGAACTATCCTATGTAGCATGAGCAAAATCAGGTTTATATTGTGCATAGGATTTAAGTGATGCATCATATGCTTGTCAACAAGGTACACATGGGAGATTTTCAATTTTTACTCAGAAGTGTTATATGTTTGTTCGGTACATCTGTAGTGTGATCGTACCTCTGGCAGATGCTGCTGACTCTAGTGGAAGAACATTTCGTCTCCTTCATGGGTTTCTTTGTCAAGATCTCGACGATGCTAAGGCCACCATCCTGAACACCACGCTCAAGAATATGTGTGGAGAAGATGAAACAACACTTGTGGTGGATGGATACTGACAAGGAGGTGACCATGGTGCTGGTCAATTTGATCGAGTCATTGCAGGTTCATTCTCTATCCTTCTGAACCAGAGTCAAATCTCTATCATTATTCCGTACTTGTTTAAACTATGTTTGATTGCCAGTTCGATTGAGCTTGCCTGATGTTTTCTTGGTGGTAAATGTTAGTGCAAAAAGAAAGAATCAGGTTTCAGATGTTCTGATGACTCAAACAAAACTGCCTTTCCTATGTAACGTTGTAAGTAGAACGAAGTGGGCATGTGGTTACTCATTCCATTCCATTGTTTATTTCAAAAACGTTGTCAGTTCTGTCTCACATGAATAATGCTGCTAATTTGTGAATTGCCTTCGATATAAAACAGAAATGTGGCCCTAAATGAAGTGTTGAGAAGCTTATTGTGTTACTTATTACCAATTTATTGCTTGCCATGATCTAGTATCTGATGTAGTTTCGATGTGTTGGCTAGTGTTTACTCATTTAAATCTGGATTTTATATTGAAATTATCACACCTTATACGTACGATAAGCTTTATCGCAGGCGGCTCCAAACCTATTATCACACGCGGTTTTTAAAACAGTCTGAAACGAAGAGCCTGTGATAATTCCTAATTTCACAGGCGGAGAAATGATACCGTCTGTGAAGAAACATTATCACAGGCGATTTTTACTTATGCCAGCCGCCTGTAAGATAAGTTATCACAGACGGGTCGTGCAGCATATATATCCGCATGTGATAATTGTCTTATCAAAGGCGGGTCTTGCAGTATATCTAACCGCCTATGATAATGGTATTATCACAGGTGGATGCTGACCTACATCAAGCCGCCTGTGATGACCTTTTACCGCAGTCGGTTTCTACCATAACAGTAACCGTCTGTGATAATTAGGTTATCACAGATGGTTCTTTATCTGTATCTAGCCGCCTGTGATAATTGTTTTTCACTGGCATACCTAGCCGTTGGTTAATAACCGCCTGTGATAAGGTATAACCTATGCAGTACAACTGCTGTTATTTCTAATTTCTAGGTCAATTCAATATAATCACAGAACAAAAATCAACAATATCATCACAGAACAAAAGTCAACAATATTATCACCACAGAAGTCAATTTCACTAAAACAATATACATATGTACAAGTTACACATACAATTCATCTCATAGTTTACAAGTTTTCACTAAAAACTGTTTCTATTGGCATAGTCGCAAAGTTCTTGCACATCAGCTACTGCACCATCTTCATTAAAGAAGTCCTCTCTTTTGTGCAAAATTTCACGACGAATGAATTGTCAGAGTTCACCAGCAATCGTGTCGGCTCCTCCACTAGGAATACTTCTACAAACCGACCATTCTTCGTTCAGATTCTTCATGTGCTGCAATATAACACATAAAAAGGTTTAGAATGTGTTGGTTTGAACAATCTCAAAGTATAGATCAAAGTGAGAGTATACAGGAATTTATTTGGTATTTTTGGAGCAGTTGTACTATGAGCAATTGAATTTTGAAGTTGAAATCAAAATATGAAAATAATGTTTCTGGTAATATTGAACAGCAAAGAATATAAATATTAAATTATGCTAGTTACAATTAAAATGAAACATAAAAGTAAGAAAATAAGGTATCGACATTAAGGATAACTTACATCCTCACGATTCACTCTATATACGCCGGCGGTCCGAAGATGCTCGTATACATAATACCCGCATAAGACACTCCCAGCAGGCTGTTTCGGACAAGCATAATACGTTTTAATGTCCAATGCATTTGTCTTGGAAGGTCTCTCACCACCAAGTTGTTCCGCGTAAAATCGCCAAGCGCTGTAATACAAGAAATGTCATATAAAACTTGTCAACACATTCTAAATGTGTGTAAATAAAAATTATTGAATAAACGTACATTTTCAAAATGAAAAGGAAATCTTTGTAATGATCTGGTGGGAAATCGACCGAGTCCAAGACTGTTGTCATTCCCTCTATTGGCTTGAGGAAGATCATTATGTAGTGATCACTGCAAACATACAAACACACGTGTTAACAATTACAATAATTGCTATTTCAATGTCATATGTCGAACTTACTCGAAGTGGTATGGAGCCTTTACGACGTCCTTGTCGTCTCCGACAAAGTTAAACATCGCATGTCCTATGTAAGCTGCAACTTCTGTTCTTTTATCCTTCTTAAGTTTTGCGATTGCTTTTTCAATTTTTTTTCATGTGCTTGAACATTGCTGAGTTTCGATCCGCCTGGACGTCGAATAGCGCCTTTGCAATCCTAGTAGGGTCAAGGATACCTGTCTTGCGCTCCAACTTTTCATTATCCATGTATTGCATCCTATTGAAGAAGTCCAGAATTGTTATAATCTCATGAAATGCGTATGCGTGTAGTAAGAAAAGTAAATACAAAATATTAGAGGCACTTACAAGCACCAGACGAGCAGCATGTTGATTTCAAGCTTGCCCTGATGGAAAAGGGCATGCAACTCTTCACATAAAATGACTCGTTTACCTTCTCCAGTGCTCCAGAATGCTTCTTTTGGAATACGAAATGTGACGCATGAAAGACCATATTTTGTGCTGGCAAGGATGTACCACTCATGCATTCTTCTGAGCTGGACGGGTTGTTTGCTAAGTTGTACGGATGTCATGAACGGCTTCCCATTGTCAAATTTAGGAGGAACATCCTCAAGCTTGTATATTGGAACTCCTGGTTTAACTAAAGCCGTCCGCCAATTATACATGACACCGTGTTCTTCCCACTCCTCAATATCTCCTAATGATGGCTCATGAGAAGAACGAGATGCACTCGATTTTATAATATTTTCCTTCATAGTTTCCAAATATTTTGACACTTCTGATGAAGGTTTCTTATTTTCGTATAAGGTAACTTTGATAGGCATTGATGATCGAGGAGTAGTCGTTGGAAGTTGGACACTGGCTTGTTGTTGAACCTGTTGTTCAACTGATTGCTCTTTACTCCCAGCAGCTGGCTCTAGTACTACATCAAGCTGTTGCTCAACTAGTTGCTCTTTACTAGCAACAGCTTGCTCTGGTACTGCTTGAAGTTGTTGGCCAACTTGTTGCTCTTGGATATCATCCTTGCTGAGACATAGGGGGAGTGGATCTTCCTGGACTGGGAGTGGATCTTCATGCACTTTCGCCTTAGAAGATGGGGTTGCAGTATTTGGAGATGCGACGGGGCTAGAAATTGGCTCATCGTCCAACACGATATCGCGTCAGTGCCATAGGATTAATTGGTTGACATCCTGCCCTAGAGTCGCGATCCCCTCAGGTGTGACGTGGTCTATTTCATAATCTTGATAATCATTATCAATGATCTGAAGAACTTGCACCACAACATAATACAACAGAAGTCATTGAAGTCACGATGAGGCTTAAGACGACAAGTTTTGTCGTTAGCAATATCATCGACAGGGAACTTATGGGTTGACCCTGAGTCTGGCACAGAACCAACGCTGCTAGGGTAGGCAGTTGGAGATACTAATTGCTCCTTTTGCACCGGAACCATCACTGTACTCGGTGCCACTAATTGTCTCGATTGTCTAAGTTCTTCCATTATTTCTTGCATATTTTCTTTGACCTTTCGAGCAATCATTTCATCAAGCGTTTTCTTAAACTTCTCACGTTCTATATGTGTCTTTATCTTTAGGGAAACCATCTAGCCAAGACATTTGAGAAGAGACCGCTCGAACCCGTCCGCTGTGTTCAGGGTTTCCTAAGATAGTGGTAAGTTGGTAATTCTCTCTCTTCGGCTTGAAGAGACCCTTCTGTTGCTTTTCAATTACTTCTTTCATTTTATCCTCTACTTCATTCACAGAGTCGGGCTTTTCAAGTTTGCCCTCGTTGGTCAAACCTGACTGAGCAAAGACCCACCATTAAGTTCACTCATCGCACCCTTCTAATGGGTGAGGATTGCCCTTACTGGTAATTTCATCTGATATCTTATTCCATTTCTGGACTTTGGGGGCATATCCGGAAGACCCCAAGCGATGATGGTATTTGTTCTTTTTTGCAAGCTCTGACCTAGTTGCACTTAGAGCTTTAGCATCAGGTGTGCTCTTTTGAAGAACAAACTCTTGCCACTGAGCTTGTGTGAGTTTTCCCATCTTCCTCGGGCTAGGGACCTTATCAGCCTTAACATAAGCATTCATTTCACTCTTCCAACCACGAAGCTTCTTGCCGCAAGAGACCAATGTTGCTTTCTTTACAGCTTCTTCTGTGACTTTCGGGAACTTGAATTGTTTCTTTATCCTTTCCCACAACTCATTCTTGGTTTGCTCGGGTAGTTTCCTCCAATTCTCGGTTGTGATTGGCACAACCTCCCTAACAAGAAAACCGCATGCATTACGGTACTTGGTAACTGAATCCAGTGGCTCTTTGGGAAGCCCACCTGGACCGACCCTTGTTATGTACATCATGCAGTCCAATGGACCCATATTGGGACCTCGTTGTCCTCGTTTCTGCTTGAGTGAAGCTGAGGATTCATCCATTGGAGAACCTTCTGCGGTTTTAGGAGCCGATATCACCTCATTGTCTTCGCGATTAATCTAGGTAGAAAATAATTATAAGACTTCGTATACTTGACAACCAAAATTAACTTGAACTGCTGAAGTTAAGATTCGTGATCCATACCTCGTCGGCAAGATCATATTCCGGGTCTAGATCCTCTGAAGTCTTTTCAATTTTTATATTCGGAAAAGGATCCGATGGACTGTGATAGGAGCCTGAACTGCTTGAGTCAGTAAACTCCATATTGTCTTCTTTATTGTTACTACCAGGACCAGTCTTCTTAGGTCTTTCCATGCTAGAACTAATAAGACAAAAAATCTAATAAATGGAATATTAACTCTACATGAAGTGTTGCATGAAGAAAAAGATGGAAGCATTCTAGGATTTGATAAGACATTCTAGGGTTTAAGGCAACTGACGAAAAGGTTCCTATACATTGCGAGGGTGACAAGCATGTTAAAGTTGCTCTCCAGCAATGGCAATTTTATCTTCTTATTCTAAATAGGCTAGCTTCGTTCAGAGTGGTGACCATGTTCTTGAGGTTTACTAGGCGGCGCCTAGCTCCGGACCTATAACTGATCAAGCAAGGGACAAAAAGCAAATCCTCCAGCCTTTTTCTAGTATCAAGAATCGCAAAGTGTGGCACTTGGATTTGGATGGTGAGGTGAGGCGAGGCGAGGTAGCTGCAGGCGAGAAGAGACACTCTTTTTCAGCGATCATCTCTACAACCATGGGATTTGCACGGTAAAAAGAGATAAAAGACCCACATTCTCAAACGAATCAGAAATCTAGAAACATCGCCAAAATCTAATCCCGGTGTGCCCGGTCGCACCAAATGGGCTCATCATGGCAGCAGGTTCAGCCATCATGAAAGGCATTACGTACCCCACATATGATGGCACTGACAACCCAAGGCATAACTTAGTCAAAATTAGTCAAGTATAGCTATATCTAATGTAACTTAGCCAAAATTAGCCAAATTTGCTCAACTTAACCAAATATAGCTAAATCTTGCCCTGGATAGTCAAACTTGCTTGATTATGCTTTAGTTAGCTAAATTTGGTCATATTTAAAACAAATTTTCTCAATTTTGACTTAATTAAGTAAATTTAGACAAAACACATTTTTGAAGTTATATAGGTCTAACTAAATTCTTGTATCATAGAGATCGGCAGCATATGCTCTTGGCATCACAAATGAGTTGGCCAGCAAATTGCCTACCCACCGAACCCTAACCAAAGATGCCACCGAACTTGACAGTTTTTCGAATTCCACTGAACCCTAACCAAGTATGCCTACCATTTTCCAATTCCCGAACCCTAACCAAGGATATGCAGGGTGGCGCCGAGGGCTGGGAGGGAGGCGGCACGGCGAAGGAGGATGGAAGGTCAAAGGATTTAGGGTTTACCTTGAAGCTCGGCGGCGACGGCAATGGCTTCACTCTGCGTACCTGGAAGTGATGAGGCTGAAGCTCGGCGTCGACGGCGGCGAACACTTGGCGGCAAACGAAATTTTGGTAGCCTAACGACGTCTATGTGTTTTGCCCGGGTTAGGTTTTTCCAACGCTGTCGAGGGGTATATATAGACTCCCATTTTCTCAGGCAGATTTTAAGTATGGACCGCCTGAGAGGATGGTTACCTCAGGCGGGTTTTACTTACCAACCACCTGAGAAGATAAAATTATCTCAGGTGGTTGTAAGTAATACCCGCATGAGATAAACATCTTCTCAGGCGGTTATTAAGTACCAACCGCTTGTGAAGATATTTACTTCTTCTTAATTAATATTCTTGATTAAATGTGGGTCCTTTAAAAAGGCAAAATTTCACTTTCTTGTAATATTATTGATAAGTAAAGGTTACCATTAAATTTCACTTCATAAATCCTTTGAAATTGGTCAGAACATAAAAAACATACAACAAATGCTATTTTTCATTTTTCTAGCTTGATGAATATAATGTTTTTTTCATTTATTTTTCCAGTGGACATTTTTACTCATCATACCAACCTCTATGAATTTTTTCAGATTTTTTTAAATTTTTTTGAATCAATGTGTGTTCATAATTTGATGAATGCCTCATATGTGTATGAGCATTTAGTTAGAATGATGGATAATTTTAAGTTTGACATGTTGAAATGCTTATAAAAAATTAACAAAATTCATACATGTATAAATGATACAATTATGTTCATACAAACAAAATTAAGTGAAAGATCTTTTTTATGAGATACACAAATGTGAATAATATGTGAGTAGAAATTAATTTGATATTTACCAATACATTACAATGTCAGCTATACAAGTTTTAAAATATTTTGTTCAGGTGGTAGATGTTAATTTTATACAAACGTAGAAGAAAGAATCATCGAATTTGGACACAATTTGTAGAATCTAAACAAGTTTGAGTATTTATATTAAAATCTAAATAAAAAAGAAGCAAGGGATAAGGAAACTGAAGAATAGTATCGGGCATTATCTCAGGCGGTTGGTAAGTAATATCCGCCTGAGATAAACATCTTCTCAGGTGGTTATTAAGTACCAACCGCCTGTGAAGATATTTAGTTCTTCTTAACTAATATTCTTGATTAAATGTGGGTCCTTTAAAAAGGCAAAATTTCAATTTCTCGTAATATTATTGATAAGTAAAGGTTACCATTAAATTTCACTTCATAAATCCTTTGAAATTGGTCAGAACATAAAAAACATACAACAAATGCTATTTTTCATTTTTCTATCTTGATGAATATAATGCTTTTTTCATTTATTTTTTCAGTGGACATTTTTACTCATCATACCAACCTCTATGAATTTTTTCAGATTTATTTAAATTTTTTTTGAATCAATGTGTGTTCATAATTTGATGAATGCCTCATATGTATATGAGCATTTAGTTAGAATGATGGATAATTTGAAGTTTGACATGTTGGAATGCTTTAAAAAAAATTAACAAAATCATACATGTATAAATGATACAATTATGTTCATACAAACAAAATTAAGTGAAGGATTTTTTTATGAGATACACAAATGGGAATAATATGTGAGTAGAAATTAATTTGATATTTACTAAACATTACAATGTCAGCTATACAAGTTTTAAAATATTTTGTTCAGGTGGTAGATGTTAATTTTATACAAATGTAGAAGAAAGAATCATCGAATTTGGACACAATTTGCAGAATCTAAACATGTTTGAGTATTTATATTGGAATCTAAATAAAAAAGAAGCAAGGGATAAGGAAACTGAAGAACTGTATCGGGCATTATCTCAGACGATTTGTAAGTAATACCCGCCTAATATAAACATCTTCTCACGCGGTTATTAAGTACCAACCGCCTGTGAAGATATTTACTTCTTCTTAATTAATATTCTTGATTAAATGTGGGTCCTTTAAAAAGGCAAAATTTCACTTTCTTGTAATATTATTGATAAGTAAAGGTTACCATTAAATTTCACTTCATAAATACTTTGAAATTGGCCAGAACATAAAAAACATACAACAAATGATATTTTTCATTTTTCTATCTTGATGAATATAATGCTTTTTTCATTTATTTTTTCAGTGGACATTTTTACTCATCATACCAACCTCTATGAATTTTTTAGATTTTTTTAATTTTTTTTGAATCAATGTGTTTTCACAATTTGATGAATGCCTCATATGTATATGAGCATTTAGTTAGAATGATGGATAATTTGAAGTTTAACATGTTGGAATGCTTTTAAAAAAATTTACAAAATTCATACATGTATAAATGATACAATTATGTTCATACAAACAAAATTAAGTGATGGATCTTTTTTTTATGAGATACACAAATGTGAATAATATGTGAGTAGAAATTAATTTGATATTTACCAAAACATTACAATGTCAGCTATACAAGTTTTAAAATATTTTGTTCAGGTGGTAGATGTTAATTTTATACAAATGTAGAAGAAAGAATCATCGAATTTGGCCACAATTTGCAGAATTTAAACATGTTTGAGTATTTGTATTGGGATCTAAATAAAAAAGAAGCAAGGGATAAGGAAACTGAAGAACAGTATCGGGCATTATCTCTGGCGATTGGTAAGTAATATCCGCCTGAGATAAACATCTTCTTAGGCGGTTATTAAGTACTAACCACCTGTGAAGATATTTAATTTGTTGTAAATTAATATTCTTGATTGGAATCTAAATAACCGCCTCGGGCATTATCACAGGCGGTTTGCAAGGAATAACCGCCTGAGATAATGTTTTTCTCAGGCGGTTATTTATTACCAACCGCCTGTGAAAAATTTAAAAACCGCCTGTGAAAAACTGACGCCTATATAAAGACCCCTCGCCACAATTGAAACATGACCCTGGAGAATTTTCCACCGCCGCAAGGTTGCCGAAATTTCCCACCGCCGCGCCTGCTCTGCCGCGCCACCACCCAGCCTGCACTGTCGCGCCGCCGCTCAGCCCGCACAGCCGCGCCGCCGCGCTGCCACCTTGAGCCCGCACTGCCGCGCGGCGCGCCCAGACCCTGATCTTCTTAGTCCCACATCGCGCCACGAGGTATAAATTCTCATAGTTTCCTTTTGCATGTTGTGTTGGTATATGGATTGTGTCCTTTTGCATGTTGGTATATTCTCATAGTGTGTTGTTATATGGATTGTGTCATAGTTTGTTGGTATATGGATTGTGTCCTTTTGCATGTTGGTATATTCTCATAGTGTGTTGGTATATGGATTGTGTCATAGTGTGTTGCTATATAGATTGTATCCTTTTGCATGTTGGTATATATGGATTGTACCCGAATCTGAACCTGCAGGTAAAATATAGCACCCGTACCCGTACCTAACGGGTTTCTAACGGGTTTCTGGTACCCATCGGGAAATGGCACCGTGGGTGGAAGGCGGCACCGGGCCAACTGCAGGTGGCGACAAGGACGGAGACAATGTTGGAGGCACCGAGGCCAGCTGTCGGCGGCGGCGAGACCGAAAGACGGAGGTGATGGCCGGAGCCGCAGGCGACAGCGTGCGGTGGTCGGTGGAAAGTCGGCGGTAGTCACCGAAGTGGCGAAGTGGAGCCGTGCCATGCTCCAGCAGCACGCCTCTCCATCGCGTCAGGTCGGGGGCAGCGGTAAAAGTCGGGCACTCTGGCAGCAAGCGGCCAGCGACGTCTAGTTTTTTTTGTCTACGCCTCTGCTCGCTGCTCGGTCCAGACTCCAGCCTCCAGGGATCGGGATTCGTCTGATTGCAATGGATGGTGGACGTCTGAATACCGTGAATAGCTAGTTACCTGGCCTTGTGGGCCATGAATTTTTAACTATTCTGGGCTGAGCTTTTTTATGGGCCACATCTAAATCATAACAGTATTTCGGGTACCCGACGGGTACCCGCGGGTAGGAAATAATATCCGCACCCATACCCGCAACACATCGGATCAGGTACGGGTTCTACCCACGGGTAAAAAAATCCACCCGTACCCGTCGGGTACCCATACCCGCGGGTATAATTGGCATCCCTAGATCCCACCCAGACCTAGCCCGTGCCACTGGGCCTGTTTGCCACACGACTTCAATCCTTCACCCCCGCTTGCTGCTCCCGACGCCTTCGACTCCATCCGCCTCAAGATATCGCCCGTCTCTTACATTAGTCACCCTAATCATACTTATTATGTCTCTATAAATTCATTTTATAGAAGACCTTTAGAGAATATTTGTGGTTAAATTTTGTAAATCTGACAAAAATTCTATTATTGAAGCATGGACCGTCGAGCATGGATGTATAACATGCCAAGACCCGATCCTATGTACATTCATAATGTTGCAAATTTTATTGAAGCATCCAAGAGACATGCGAAGTTGCAAAAGATAGATGACATATTATGTCCATGTATCGACTGCGAAAATAAGATTGCTTGGACGGATACTATTGTAATCCAATCTCATTTGGTGAAAGGAGGTTTCAAAAAAAAAAACTACACAACATGGACAGAGCATGGAGAGTTAGATACACATGATGTGGATAAAGATGATGAGAGAGGTTCAGAAGATGATAATGCTCATATCGATGATGGTAGTGACAATCAAGCTGGTGATGATGATGATGATGAGTTTGATTGTGTAAGACCTATGTGTGCTGAATACATTGGCTTGTAGTGAATACACTTGGCTTTGATGATAAAAAGTTTTAAATATCACCAAAACACCTTTTTATCAAGGTCTGACTCTAGCTTTGAGCTACAGCAAGGTCCGATGATAGGTCCGGCTTGTTTTGGGTAGCTCCGGTTATGATAGATGCTAGGTCTGGCTTCTTGGTAAGGTCCGACTAGCTTTGGTCAGCTCCGGTGAGCTTTATCTTTATCTCCGGCATGACTTTGTTAGCTCCGGCATGTCTTTGATAGCTCCGACATATATTTGATAGCTCCGGAATGCTTTTGCTAGGCTCCGACGTACTTTGTCTAGCTCCAGTTTTGGGTTGACTAGTTTTTGGTAAGCTCCGGTGCTAGGATCCACTAGCTTTGGTAAGCTCCGGCAGGTGCTTCATTGTTCTAGTTTTGGTAAGCTCCAGCGCTAGGTTCTACTAGCTTTTGGTAGCTCCGGCTCAAGCTGCGGGTTGCTCTGGCAAGGTCCGGAACTTGACTGCAGTGCTTCTGCTTTTCATTTGCAATGTTTCATACTTGGTTTACATTGTTAGAAAGTTTGCTTAGTATTCTTTTACTAAGTTTTTGGTGCGTTTTGGTTGATATGGATGATATCGTGTTACTGTGGTTTTGCAACATGCTTATGTGAGGTTCTCACATAGGGTGTTGTGTTCGAAACTAACTTGAGTCAAGTCGAGGACTTGGGCTCGTATGTATTGGTTGTTTATTCATGTGCAGGTGTTGCTTGAGTTCAAGTCATGGCTGGTGACGGGATCTATTGGACTAGTCTCAGGGAGGAGATGAGGTTCCAACAACCAAATTCAGGAGGAATTGTGGTTGAGCTGATCAGGAGGTCACGCAAGATGATTGAATCAAGGGCGGTGCATATGAAGGTTACTGGACGTCGAAGGAAGGTATTTGCACGTATGCATGCGGTGCATGATGTGGCAACATGGTTCCGAAGATGGTTTATGGATGGGAAGATCTGGTTGGAAGGATCGGATCGTACCGGTTGATGACTTTGGCTGCAGCGGAGTCGGTTATGGCTCGGTATGGAAAGTATCGAGTTGGTTATGTTAGGATTTCGTGTGTGTCACGAATTTGAGTTGTTAAGGAATGTGGTATACGTTCCTAAGGTGTTTGGAAGTCTTAAGATTGCTTCTATCTGCATATAGAAGAATCTTGAGCAGTTATGGAAAGTTACGATTCGTGATCTGAGTAGGATCGGAGTCCTAGTTGATATTTGGTTGGCCTAAGGGCTGGTTATATAAGCAAGGGAGCCCAGAGCTCGTGGTAGACGACTTTGGGGCTGTTCCTCTTGTGTTCTATTGACTAAAATTCGTAGTTTGAATGAAGTTTTGTGCCTTGTTCGTCCGACATGTTCCAGACAAGTTTTACTCGTCGAGTTTCTGGACAGCACTACCTTTCGTTGGGGGTTTTATCATAACTCGAGTTTTACAGATCCAATTGACGTGATTCTTTTTGGATTTTCCTCAAAACTTGATTATCTATCATATATCAAAATTTCGCGGTCATTGGATTTGTGGTTTCTGATCTACACGAGGTTCTTTGCAGCGTTTCAGAACTGTTTTTCTCGGGTAGGACAGATTGACCATTGATTGATCTTTTGATCATAACTTGAGTTCTTCTCGTCGGATTTGAGTGATTCTTTTTGTGTTGTCTTCGTGACTTGATTCTCTCTGATATCTATCACTTCTGTCACGGTGAAACACGTTTAGATTAGTCTCACACACGATTTCTTTAATAAATTGTTTTTCTGCCGAAAGGGTTTGGGGTTTTATTGTTTCCGCTGCGTAAGATTTTTAAATCTACCATTCACCCCCCCTCTGGTAGCTTTTCACGTGCTCTTCGATCCTACAATTGGTATCAGAGCCACAGTGCTCTAATCTTTGTGCTTTGCACGTGTTTTTGACTAATCATCATGGAGAAGTACTCCGCCAAATCTTGTGTGTTTGCTGGTATTGATTTCCAGGTTTGGAAGGCACGCATGGAGGCTTTCATCCAGGCACAAGGCTTTTCAATATGGGAGGAGGTATACAAACCTTACGAAGTGCCATCAAATGATCAAGTTACAGCTACAAATCTGAGAGATGTCGACAACAACAACAAGGCTCAGAACTTGATCATACAAGGATTAACTCAAAGCGACTTCGACCGTGTTGCACACCTCCGATCTGCATACGATGTGTGGAAAGCACTTTTTGACTACCACGAAGGATCCAACACGATCAAAGAGGTAAGGCAAGACATGTTCAAAAAGGAATACATGCGCTTCGAGATGCAACCCGGTGAGTCTATTGATGACCTTTTTGCTCGCTTTAATAAAATTCTCAGCAACTTGCGTAGTGTCAATGTTAATTTTTCAGATTCTCAAAATGCTAGGCAATTTCTAAGTGCATTAGATATGTCAATTTAGGAGATGAAAGTCACATCTATTCGTGAATCTACTGTCATGAGTTCTCTTACATTAGATGTACTCTATTCTAAACTAAAAACTCATGAAATTGACATCCTAGCACGTAAGAACCCAAATAAGTCTATTGCATTTGTTTCACAACGTGATATGTCTAGCTCCGGCCAATTATCATCTTGCAATACTCTTGCTTTGTTGTCCTCACTAACCCTGGAGCAGATCGAAGAATTTCCAGAAGAGGAGTTGGCACTCATCTCTACTAGATTCTCAAAAGCATTGCAAAATGTGAGAACTAGAAGGAGAGGAAGCTCTGGACCTCAACGCTGTTTTGAATGTGGTAAAACAGGACACTTTCGTACAGAATGCCCTAACCTTTCAGGTCCGACCACCCGGGAAGAAAAACAAAGCAAGGTCCGGACCTCCTCTAGAAATTCCAAAAAGAAGAAGAAAGGTACCATAGGACGCAAGATGATCAATAGTTTCATCACCGCACTTCAAGAGTTCAATTCAAGTGACGTGGACATTGGAAGTGATGAAGATGAAGATGACTTGGCAAACTTGTGCTTTATGGCGGGCAAGTCAAGATCAAGTATGGAGGAGGCACAACACAATAGCGACAATGAAGAGGTATGTCCTACTTGCGAATAAATGTGTGATGCTATTTCTCGTGCCACTATTATTGTTAAGAAAAAGGACAAAAGGCTTAGGGATAGTGCGGCTAAAATTGAATCACTAGAATCTGAAATCAACCATTTAAAAACTTTGATTCATAGTGATGATGCATGTTCCTCATGTGATTTAATATATGAACAATTGTCCTCATTAAGAAGTGCGCACACCTCCACACTTGATAAACTTGAGTTAGAAATTGAAAAGAACAAAGAGCTTGCTGCACTTAATGATAAAAACTTGAAAGATGCTAGCTGTTCTACAATTGATTTGCATTGTTCTACTTGTGACGATCTTGATAAGAAACTACAGGATGCCAGGAATGAAATTTCTATATTGAACAATGCTTTACATTCTCATGGAGTTAAATTTTATTCCAATTGCAAACTAAAAGGAAAAACTTCATGTGAAAATTGCCTTGATCTGTCCAATAAACTTGACAACATGCATAGGACATTAGATCTGTTATGTAATGGGAATAAGAACCTAAACTTACTGCTGAATTCTTCCAAGTCTTGCAATGATAAAACTGGTTTAGGTTTTGATTCTCATGCTCATGCTAAGGCACATCCACCTAAAATTGTAAAGTCATTAGGAAGTGGTTTCATTCAAACAGTTCCTAAACAAAAAGGAGTGGTTTTCAAATCTGCAGGAGTGTTGTCTCATTCGGTTTCAAATAAAAATATTGCTTGCTCATCTAGACATGAACACAAAGTTAAATTTCATTGTACCTTCTGTGGTAGAGATGGTCATGTCATAGATTTTTGTTATAGACTAGCTAAATAACAGAAAAAGGAAAGAAAAATTGCTAGATCTTATAACTTTCATGCAATTAGAAAAACACAACCTGTTTTAGTGAGTCAGGAATTTGAAAAGGTAGCTTTTGGACCTTCTGGTAAGAAATCCGCAAAAGCAGCTCCGATAGTTCCGATAGCTCTGAGAGCTCTCGGACCTTCTGTTGTTTCCTTCGGAACTTCAGCTTTTGTTTCCGGAGCTTCAGCCTTGTGTTTTGGACCTTCTGCTTTTACCTCCGGAGCTACTGGTTTTCACTCTAAACAAGTAACAACTTCTAAATCAATTGTTAAGAACAGAAAACCTCAATCTTTGACTCATAAACCTGCTGTTTTATCTTAGCTTTCGCGTGTTTTTCCTGCTGCACGTCGTGTGACTCAGTACTGGATACCTAAATGCCTTTTGACTAACCCCGGTATTGAGTCATCGACGTATTGTGCTTCTATGTAGGTTACACGTTTGAGGAAGGAGAACATTTGGATTGTGGATTCAGGTTGCTCACGCCACATGACCGATAAAAAAGATTGGTTCTCCTCCCTCTCTTTTGTGTCACGTGTAGAGAATGTTACTTTTGCCGATAATTCTTCAACTCCTATAATCGCTAGGGGTTCGGTTAGAGTAAATGATCACTACACTTTGAAGGATGTGGCACTTGTTAAAAATTTGAAATACAACTTGCTTTCTGTTTCACAATTGCTAGATGAAAATCTGGAAATTATTTTCAATAAAAACTGATGCAAAGTTGTAAGATCAAATAGTGAGCTTATTTTTAACATGTCTCGGTTTGGAAGAGTTTTTAAAGCTGATTTTGATATGTCTTCCTCTAAGAATAGGTGTCTAGTTGCTAATGATTCAAAGGACTTATATTTCTGGCATCGTAGACTTGGTCACGTAGGCTTTGATCACCTAACGCGTGTTAGTGCTCTTGATCGCATACATGGGCTGCCTAAGCTTAAAGGGGACAAAGAAATTGTGTGCTCTTCTTGTAGACATGCTAAGATGGTTGCAGGTTCACATACTCCTCTCACAATGATCATGACAACTGAACCATGTCAACTTTTGCATCTTGACACCGTAGGACCTTCACGTGTTCAATCCTTCGGAGGTAAATGGTATGCACTTGTTATTGTTGATGATTATTCTAGATACTCTTGTGTTTACTTTATGGCGTCTAAGAATGAAGCTTTTAGTCACTTTAGGACTTTATTTCTTAGATTATCAATTGATCACCCAGGATCATTAAAAGCAATTAGAAGTGATAATGGAACTGAATTTAAAAATCAATCTTTTGATCACTTTTGTGCTGAAAATAGAATAGATCATCAATTCTCTTCACCATATGTACCTCAACAAAACGGTGTTGTAGAAAGAAAGAACAGAACCTTACTTGCGATGGCTAGGACTATGCTTGATGAATATCAAACTCCTAGGAAATTTTGGGCTGATGCATTAGCAACCGCTTGTTATGTCTCAAATCGTGTTTTCTTGCGTGCTAAGCTAGGTAAAACACCATATGAGCTCCAGTTTGGACATAGGCCTAGTGTTACACACTTTTGGGTCTTTGGTTGCAAATGCTTTGTTAAGAAACATGGTAATCTTGATAAATTTGATCCTAGATCCATTGATGGCATGTTTCTTGGTTATCCATCTCATACTAGAGGCTACCGTGTGCTTTTACTTGACACTAACAAAATTGTGGAGACTTGTAAAGTGTCTTTTGACGAAGCTAGCCCAGATACTAGCTCCAGTGTTGCAGGACCAGATCCGTATCGTCAGGGGGAGGGTATTTTTGAAGATGAAGAAGAGCCGGTGATACTGCCTAGTAGTTCTGAAGTTAACACGTGTCCAGCTCCGGACATTGAACAAGCTCCGGCTATCACCTATGCTGGTCCTGACCATCCACAAGTCACAAGCTCATCAATCTACGATGAACCTAATGAAGAAGAATCTTGTGAGACATATGTTCCCCCACAGTTTTACAAAGATCATCCCCCACAACAGATGATTGGAAGCTTGCACGAACGAGTCACATGGTCCAGGTTTTGCGATCCAAACTCTCATGCTCATTCTACTTTTGTTGCTTCTTTTATATATCACACGCACTCACTAATGAATCTTGGATTATTGCCATGCAAGAAGAGTTAGAAAATTTTGAAAGAAATAATGTTTGGAAACTTGTACCTCCACCTCAAGGTCACACTTTAATTGTAACTAAATGGGTATATAAAAATAAACAAAGTGAGGATGGGGTTGTGGTTAGGAATAAGGCTAGGTTGGTTGCTCAAGGTTTCACTCAAGTTGAAGGTTTAGATTTTGATGAAACTTTTGCTCCTGTCGCTAGATTAGAAGCCATAAGAATTTTGTTAGCTTTTGCAGCATCTAGAGGTTTTAAGCTATATTAAATGGATGTTAAAAGTGCTTTTCTTAATGGCTACATAGATGAGGAGGTTTATGTCAAACAACCACCGGGTTTTGAAAATCCAGATTTTCCTAATCATGTTTACAAACTGTCCAAAGACTTATACGGTCTCAAACAAGCCCCTAGAGCATGGTATGATAGGTTAAAAACATTCTTACTTGAACAGGGGTTTACCATGGGCAAGGTTGATAAAATTCTTTTTGAGCTTAAGCATGGCAATGACTCATTATTCGTTCAAGTGTATGTGGATGATATTATCTTTGGTTGTGCTTCTCATGATCTTGTGTCCAAGTTTCCAGCAATGATGAGTTCCGAATTTGAAATGAGTATGATGGGTGAACTCACTTACTTTTTGGGGCTGCAAATCAAGCAAACCAAGGAGGGTACCTTTGTGCATCAAACGAAGTATACCAAAGACCTCCTAAGGCGCTTCAACATGGACAAAATCAAGCCTCTTCGGACACCAATGGGAACAGCAACAACACATGAACTTGATGAAGATGGTGAATCTGTGGATCAAAAAGAATATAGAAGCATGATCGAAACACTTTTGTACCTCACGGCATCAAGACTGGACATACAATTCAGCGTATGTCTTTGTGCACGGTTTCAAGCTTCCCCACGTGTTTCACATCGTCAAGCCGTCAAAAGGATTCTCAAGTACTTACATGGAACCCAAGAATTTGGCATTTTTCTTCCTTCTTCCTCAACCCTTACTTTGAAAGCTTTTTCGGATGCTGATTTTGGGGGTTGTAGGATTGATAGGAAAAGTACTTCCGGTGCTTGTCATTTTCTTGGTAATTCTCTTGTTGTTTGGTCCTCTAGAAAACAAAATTCAGTTGCACAATCCACAGTCGAATCTGAATATGTAGCTGCTGCTAGTGCTTGCTCACAAATTCTTTGGATTGTTCAAACACTTAAGGACTATGGGGTTGATCTAGATAGTGTTCCACTGTTTTGTGATAACACTAGTGCTATTTGCATTGCCAAAAACCCCGTGCAACATTCTAGAACTAAGCACATTGATATTATGTATCACTTTCTCCGAGATAACGTTGAAAAAGGAAACATTGTGCTTCACTATGTAGATACCGAACATCAATTGGCTGACATTTTTACAAAACCTTTGGATTTCACTCGTTTTTGTTTCATTTGAGTGAAATAGGGGTTATGCATCCTCATGGCTTAAATTGAGGGGGAGTTTTTGAAACTTGGGAAGTCTATGTGTGAATCTGAAATTAAAATAATATGAGCATAGTATTTCATACATATACAACTTTGTGATTCTTTTTACATGTTGAAAGTTCTTACTACATTACTCGTGTTATACATTTTGTAGTTTTTGCCATGTCTAGTAATTGGAATAATTACTTACACTAAAACTGGTCATGGTCGAACTTTCTTGTTGTTTTGAACTTGTTACATGTTCACAAGTGCTTTTAATCATAAAGAATTCATCAAGTAATCAACTCACGTGTTGATTTTTTATGAACAAATATAAATTGAGAAAAGATCAAGAGAATATGCATGCATCACACTTCTTCTTTTGAGATGGCTTGTCATTGCACTTAGATATGAACTTGGAAGAAGTTGTGTATGACTAAAACCATGTCCTTAAGCTTCTTGTTGTCAAATGACATAGGCTTGGATTGGTTGGTTAGAATAAGGCAGATGCGCATATAATCTCTTGCAAATATCATATGATCTAAAATTTATGCTTTGAAAAATAATAAAATGCAGCAACTAGTGTCATGCTTTCAAGTTTTGAAATAGTTAAGTTTGTGAGATCATGACTTGCTTAAATTGAAAATTACATATGATCTCTAGCATGGCTTACACTACTTTATGTATTTCATTGATGTGATAATGTAAAGTACTTGATAGTATGACTTGGATGAGCTTTGTTTATATGAATATGTTATAATATGCTCATAACAACTAAAGAGGGAGAGATAATTTGTTTACATGCTCATGACTTGCTGAATACATTGTCAAAGTGGGAGAGATAAGCATGAAAAGAAAGAGAATATGTGCATAAGGAGAGATAATAAAGGGGAAGAGATAATATGGGATATCTTTTTTTGGATTTTCTTCTCATTTTACTTTTGATTTACAAAGGGGGAGAAATTGTCTTCAAAACTTTTATGAGAATAAGCCAATGTTCGGATTTTAAATGGTGTTGCCAATGCATTCATCAAGGGGGAGATTGTAAGACCTATGTGTGCTGAATACATTGGCTTGTAGTGAATACACTTGGCTTTGATGATAAAAAGTTTTAAATATCACCAAAACACCTTTTTATCAAGGTCCGACTCTAGCTTTGAGCTACAGCAAGGTCCGATGGTAGGTCCGACTTGTTTTGGGTAGCTCCAGTTATGTTAGATGCTAGGTCCGGCTTCTTGGTAAGGTCCGACTAGCTTTGGTCAGCTCCGGTGAGCTTTATCTTTAGCTCCGGCATGACTTTGTTAGCTCCGGCATGTCTTTGATAGCTCTGACATATATTTGATAGCTCCGGAATGCTTTTGCTAAGCCCCGACGTACTTTGTCTATCTTCGGTTTTGGGTTGACTAGTTTTGACTAGTTTTTGGTAAGCTCCGGTGCTAGGATCCACTAGTTTTGGTAAGCTCCGGCAGGTGCTTCATTGTTCTAGTTTTGGTAAGCTCCGGCGCTAGGTTCTACTAGCTTTTGTTAGCTCCGGCTCAAGCTCCGGGTTGCTCTGGCAAGGTCCGGAACTTGACTGCAGTGCTTCTGCTTTTCATTTGCAATGTTTCGTACTTGCTTTACATTGTTGGAAAGTTTGCTTAGTATTCTTTTACTAAGTTTTTGGTGCGTTTTGGTTGATATGGATGATATCGTGTTACTGTGGTTTTGCAACATGCTTATGTGAGGTTCTCACATAGGGTGTTGTGTTCGAAACTAACTTGAGTCAAGTCGAGGACTTGGGCTCGTATGGATTGGTTGTTTATTCATGTGCAGGTGTTGCTTGAGTTCAAGTCATGGCTGGTGACGGGATCCATTGGACTAGTCTCAGGGAGGAGATGAGGTTCCAACAACCAAATTCAGGAGGAATTGTGGTTGAGCTGATCAGGAGGTCGCGCAGGATGATTGAATCAAGGGCGGTGCATATGAAGGTTACTGGACGTCGAAGGAAGGTGTTTGCACGTATGCATGTGGTGCATGATGTGGCAACATGGTTCCGAAGATGGTTTATGGATGGGAAGATCTGGTTGGAAGGATCGGATCGTACCGGTTGATGACTTTGGCTGCGGCGGAGTCGGTTATGGCTCCGTATGGAAAGTATCAAGTTGGTTATGTTAGGATTTCGTGTGTGTCACGAATTTGAGTTATTTAGGAATGTGGGATACGTTCCTAATGTGTTTGGAAGTCTTAAGATTGCTTCTATATGCGTATAGAAGAATCTTGAGCAGTTATGGAAAGTTATGATTCGTGATCTAAGTAGGATTGGAGTCCTAGTTGATATTGGGTTGGCCTAAGGGCTGGTTATATAAGCAAGGGAGCCCAGAGCTCGTGGTAGACGACTTTGGGGCTGTTCCTCTTGTGTTCTATTGAATAAAATTTGTAGTTTGAAGGAACTTTTTGCCTTGTTCGTCCGACTTGTTCCAGACAAGTTTTACTCGTCGAGTTTCTGGACAGCACTACCTTTCGTCGGTGGTTTTATCATAAATCGAGTTTTACAGATCCAATTGACGTGATTCTTTTTGGGTTGTCTTCACAACTTGATTATCTATCATATATCAAAATTTCAAGGTCATTGGATTTGTGGTTTCTGATCTACACGAGGTTCTTTGCAGCGTTCCAGAACTGTTTTTCTCGGGTAGGACAGATTGACCATTGTTTGATCTTTCGATCATAACTTGAGTTTTTCTCGTCGGATTTGAGTGGTTCTTTTTGTGTTGTCTTCGTGACTTTATTCTATTTGATATCTATCACTTTTGTCACGGTGAAACACGTTTATATTAGTCTCACACACGATTTCTTTAATAAATTGTTTTTCTGCCGAAAGTGTTTGGGGTTTTATTGTTTCCGCTGCGTAAGACTTTTAAATCTACCATTTTCCCCCCTCTGGTAGCTTTTCACGTACTCTTCGATCCTACAGATTGTGAGGAGATGTTGTGTCACATTGAACCATATGTATTGACTTCTATGGGAGCAAGCAAAGGTTTAAGTAAAATGGAGACATTGCAGAATGCGGCGACGGACCTTTTATATGATGAATCAAACGGTTGTGATAAAGAGTTTACTACATTGCGTGCATTCTTAGAACTACTAAAGTTGAAAGCTACGCACGGATGGTCCGATTGTAGTTTCTCTGATCTTTTGAATCTTCTGGCAGAAATTCTTCCAAATCCAAATAAACTGCCCAGAAGCACTTATAAAGCGAAGAAACTTCTTTGCCCGATGGCACTAGGTGTGACAAAAATACACGCTTGTGTGAACCATTGTATTCTGTATTGCAAAGAGCATGAGCTCGCAACTATATGCCCCATTTGTGGTGTCAGTAGATATAAGAAGGACTACAATCACCAGTATGTTACCAACATAAAAAAGACTCAGAAGAATAAGAAGTTTATTATTGGTCCTGAAGGTGACGATGACGATACTTCTGGCGATGCAGACGGGAAGAATAAGAGAAAAATTCCTGCCTTGGTGATGTGGTACCTTCCGGTAATTGATCGCTTGAAGCGTTTGTTCTCAAACCCTTGGGAGGCTGAACTTATGCATTGGCATTCCGAGCAATGCAAGAAGAATGAAAAACATATACGACACCCTGATGATGCAACGCAGGGGAAAAATTTTGTTATTCAGTATCTAGAATTCGCGAAGGAAATCAGAAATGTGAGGTTTGCCTTGGGTACAGACGGAATGAATCCGTTTGGTAAAAAAAGGAGCATACACAGCACATGTCCCGTGGTCTTAACAATGTACAACCTACCGGCGTGGTTGTGTCACAAAAGGAAATATATCTTGTTATCTGTCCTTATCCAAGGTCCGAAACAACCTGGCATCAAAATTGACGTGTTGTTGGAACCTTTAATGGAAGATATGGCGAAATTGTGGAATGAAGGGGTACGTACATGGGATGAGTACAAGACGGAGTATTTCACGCTAAGAGCAATGATATTCGTTACTGTGCATGATTATCCTGGACTGTTTACATTATCGGGACAAATGAAAGGAAAGAAAGGTTGTCTTAGGTGCATGGATAGAACTGGATTTCTATACCTCACTTCATTCAGAAAGACGGTGTACACGAGACACCGACGGTTCTTGACAGATACACACAAGTATAGGAAGATGAAAGAACAATGTGATAACAAAATCAAAAAAGATACCGCACCAAAACCTTACAGTGGAAAACTTGTGTTTGAAATGGTCAGGAACATTCGTATTGCTTTCGGTAAGGGCAAAAATAGTAAAGGAATTAAGAGAAAGAAAAGTACATCTTCGGATGATACAACTGACATGGATTTCAAGAAACAATCAATTTTTTTCAAGTATCTTTCGTATTGGAAGAATCTGGAATTTTGCCATAGTACTGATTTGATGCACGTTACAAAGAATGTATTTGACAGCACCATTGCGACCTTGCTGGACATGCCGAGGAAAACAAAGGATGGATTAAATTCACATATGGACCTAGTAAATCTTGATTTGAGACCAGAGCTTCATCCAGTAGAAAAGGCAAATGGGAAGCATTACCTTCCCCAGCCAGCTACAACTTGACGCTAGAAGAGAAAGAAAAAAGCAATTTGCGAATGCTTGCGTGGGATCAAAGTGCCCACGAGTTTCTCATCCAATATTCGCAAACTAGTCTTGATGAAATACTTGTCTTTATTCAGTTATAATTCTCACGACTCTCACATGATGATGACAGTTTTTCTTGCCATTGCAATAAGAGTCATCAAACCTGAGCACATAAAAGTTGTCATCACACGTTTGTGTTACTTCTTCAATGCAGTATCGCAAAAGGTGATAGCACGTGAAGATTTAGTCTATCTGAAAACATACATCATCGAGACAATGTGCAAGCTTGAGATGTGTTTCCCACCATCCTTTTTCGATATGCAAGTACACCTAATCATACATCTTATTGATCAGATAAAAACATTGGGGCCACTATATTTACATCATATGTTTTTGTTGGAGAGATATATAGGAGTATTAAAAGGTTATGTGCGGAACTATGCTCACCCAGAAGGTTCAATTATGGAAGGATACACCACTGAAGAAGTGATTGAGGGTTGCGCTGATTACATCAAAGATGGAAAATCGAGGGTTCTCGCCATCTTTATGAGGGTTCAGTTCTTCCTTTCAGCAATCCGTTTTGTTGAGGGGAATAAGGTGCTGAAAATTCATGCTTTATGCCTTCTTCATCTACGTACTCCTCAACTTGAGTGTTCTTGAACTCCGTGCCGTTGTCGCTTCGTATGTTCTTGACCTTCAATGAGAACTCATTTTGGGCATGCTTGAGAAACTTCTTGAGGGTTCCTTGAGTTTTTGTCTTATCATGCAAAAAGAAAACTCAACTGAAGCGCGAAAAGTCATAACCAATTACTAAGCCATATTTGTTACCGCCGATGCTTATGTAAGAAATTGGACTGAAAAGGTCCATGTGAAGTAGCTCGAGCAGTCTTGTTGTAGTCATGAAGTTCTTCGCGGGATGAGATGCTCCAACTTGCCTCCCGGCTTGGCACGCGCTACAAGGCATGTCTTTCTCAAAAACAACATCCTTCAAATCTCGGATGTGATCGCCCTTGAGGAGTTTTTGAAGATTCCTCATACCAACATGCGCTAGCCGTCTATGCCACAACCAACCCATGTTGGTCTTTGCAATCAAGCATGTGTCAAGTTCGGCTTTATCTTTGTTGAAGTCAACAAGGTAAAGCTTTCCCTTTAACACACCCTTGAATGCAATGGAACCATCACCCCTTCTAGAGACGGTCACACCCTCATTAGTGAACAAGCGATTATAACCTTTGTCACTTAATTGAGATATGGATAGTAGTTTATAATCTAAGGTATCGGCATGTTACACATAAGAAAGAGTATGTTGAGACGATATAGAAATTTTACCGGTACTGAGCACATTTCCCTGACTATTGTCTCCAAAATAGATGCCCTCGCTTGGATCCTCATTCTCTTTGTACTCAATGAACATCATTCTTTCTCCGGTCATATGGTTGGTGCATCCACTGTCCAGCACCCATTTCGATCCACCGGAGGAATAGGCCTAGAAAAACAAATCATGCCTTGGTTTTAGGTACCCAAGCTTGATTGGGTCCTTTGAAGTTAGTTACAAGAGATTTGGGCACCCACACATGAGACTTGGTGTTCCCATGGCATGGCCCAACATAATTAGCATAAACTTTACCAAAATTACTTCTCATTAGAACATAGGATGCATCGAAAGTGTTGAATAATAGTTATTGTTGTTTATGAACAGAACTAGTCCGGGAAACCGGACTTGTCCGGAGGACCGAACTTGTCCGTGCGGATACCGGACTAGTCCGATACTCGTATGTGTTGACTTTAGGCTTTCTAGCTTGAGAGGGGTTTCCCTTCACAAAGGCAATGTTCTCCTTGATATTTTTATGGCTTCTAGCATATTGCTTTTCACCATAAGAATACCCAATGCCATATTTGACATTAGAAGGTATTGTGACCAAGTATGCACTACGTGCATATTTGGTCTTCTCCTTGTCAAATATGCCACTTTGAGAAGGATGCTTGTCCTTGGTAGAGGTTGACTTGTCTTTCGAGCTAGTGTCAATTTTAGCACATGAACAAGTAATAGTAGCTTCAATTTTAAGGGGTTCAGAAGGTGAGCTTGAAGAGGATGAGGGGTCACTATGTTTGAGTGACTCAACTTGTACCTCAAGGATCTTCTTAACCTTGGATAGGTTAGCAAGTTCATCCTTGATGGTAGTATTTGAGTCACTTAACTTCAAGAAAGCTTCCTTGCTTGAAGCTAACTCAAGCTCAAGTGACTTGCCTCACTCTTTTTCAAGTTCGAGAAGCTTGTCAAGTTCAAGATATTCCTCCTTTTGGGAGATAATCATATATTCTTGACGGTTGATCAACTTCTACTTCTCAACAAGCTGATCAAGTAGAAATTTCATTTTCGCAACTGTTTTCTTATCCAAGCCAACGAGCATGTCTTCATTATCACTAGCGACTTCACTATCACTAGAATAGGAATGCAAGGAAGAGGATTTGGTTGTTACCTTCCATTTACCTTCCTTTGCCATGAGGAAAGTGTCGTTGCCCTTCCATGCGCTGAGAGTTGAGAAGAGGGTGGACTTCTTAATTGTCTTCTCTATGGCTATGCTAGCATCTCCTCTTCCTTTTCGGAGGAGAACTCATCGTTTGAGTCTCACTCCTTTCCTAGGTGCACTTGTCTAGCTTGCTTCTTCTTCTTGAAGAATTTCTTGGGTTGAGGCTTTGTTTCCTTTGTTTTATTCTTGTTTTCTTCGTATGGGCAATCAACTATAGAGTGGTCATATTCGCCACAATTATAGCATGCCCGCCTCCACTTTGGTCTTGATTTTTCTTTGTGTTTTCCTTCACTCGATTTACCCCCTTTTCTTTTCTTCATCATTCTCTTGAATCTCTTCATCAATAGGATCATATCTTCCTCTCCTATGTTGCTGCTCTCATCGTCATTGTCCTCATCTTGCTGAGCTTCTCGAGCGTCTTTTGACAAGGGTTTGCAAGTGGACTTCAAAGCGTCCCCTTTCTTCTTTGCCGAGGTGAGGTCGGCAATCTCCTTGACATGCTTTTCCCGCTTTTCCATCATCCCGAACTTGATGATTTTCCCAAGCAGCTCATCGGGGATCAATTTCTTGTACCTGGGGCTTTCTCTAATCATCGAGCACAAGGTGACGTTGCAAGGCATGAAAGCTCTAAGGATGAGCTTCACCACCTTGTGATCGTTCCACTTCTTGCTTCCGTATGCTTGGACCATGTTGATGAGCGCCTTTAACCGGTTGTACATGTCTTGTGGCGACTCATCTTCTTCTATGGCGAATCTTCCCAATTCGCCTTCGATCATTTCAATCTTCGGTTATTGCACATGACGATCGCCTTCAAGTGCAGTGTCCCAGACTTCTTTTGCAATCTTGAGCCCATCCACCTTGGTGAACTCGTCCCGACTTAGAGAGGATGTAATGACTGCTCAGCTTGAGCATTCCGATGAATTGCTTGCTCTTGATTTGGTGTAAGCTCTTCATCGTTGTTCGGAATATCTATTCCTGTAAACATAATATGACATAAACTGGGATTGAGTGAGATTAAGTGCATTTTCATGTTTTGCCTCCACATTGAGTAGTCATTGTCATCGAAGTCTGGGGCTTTTCCTAGAGGAATAGATTAGTAATGGTTATTGTTAGAGTTAAGACGATTGTAGTTAAAAAGATATCGGGAGTAGTCGGTGTGACTACTCCCCTTCTTCTTCTTTTCGTCCTCGACCTTCACTTTCCCTTTCGATGGAAAATAAATAAAAATGAATTCAAAAAGCAATAAAAAGCAATAAAAAGGAAATGAGAAAAACAAATAAATTCAAACTCCAAATGAGGGAATTCAAAAAAATAAAGATAGCTACTGTTCAAATGAAGTTAACTTGAAGATTTGAGTTAACCATTGGATTCCAAATATTTCAAGTAGACTCCCTGCCAACTTTCTTAATTTTTGAAGCAAGTTTGCTATTTAATTCAATAGCTACATTAAATTCATATCAAATTCAAATTCAAGTTTGAATTCAGTTGAAACCTGGTCAAATCAACAATTTGATTTCAGAATTAAAGTCTCCCAACTCAATTTGGACTCCCCACAAATATCTAGCAAATTTTGGACTGATTTAGGTTGTAGGATTTAATGTCCAGTGAAGGTGTGGATAAGCAGCAAGTGGGACCCACCTGTCAATGTAAGAGTCTCTGTTCTTTTCATCCCAGGGTGACACCTCAAGGCATGCAAATGCCACAGAGCTGCCTGCCTGCTTGAGTTCGCCTACAGCTGCATAAAGCACTCCCAAGGCTCCTCCTTATCCCCCTCTAAATCCCTGAGTTGACCACTCTTTCTCTATTGAAGTTCCGGCGCCATTTCTGCTCCTCTCCCGACTTCTTCTCTGTCCACCCGAATTGGAGCAAAGGTAGTCAGAGTTGATCACTTTTGTTTGCCTCTCCTAACTCGCCAACATCTTGCGCAGCCTTATGATCAGTTTCTTATGCAGCTAGGCCACCCCCGAAGCTGTTAAACTCGAAACCGTGGCTGCCGGAAAATTTCCCCTGTTTGCTGCCTCTCTGATCACCGTCGACCCGGCCATCTCCGGCCTCCAATCGCCGTCGGGTGCCTCACCATAGACTTCCCCATCAATTTTTAGGTGGGGGCGGCATGTCCGGCAGGCTGGCTTGCCCCAAGTCAGGTTGCGGCGAGGTGCCGGCGAGGTGCCGCCGTTGGGCGCCGCCAGAGCGCCCCCAGGCGCGAGGTTGATGAAGGCCCGTGGGGCCCGACCGTCAGCCTAATGCGTGCGCCCTGGATCTGCTACGGCTATGCAATCGCATGTGGCTATGTCCGTTAACTCTATGGCCCCGTGTGGCTTTATACCTATTAGACGATTTTAAACCCATGGGCCCCCTTGATTATTCAAACTTTCCCATTTAAATTTAATTCCAGATTTTGCTCCAACTTTAAAATTCAATATCTCCTAGAATACTCGTCCAAAAATTCCAAATTTTTTTTTGTTGGAACCAGGATGATCTATACTTTCAAGTGGTGCACTTGGAACTGTACGAAAATCCATAAATTATCCTCAATAATTCCATGAATCAAAATGTATTTGGAATTAATTACTGGTGCTCCATTCATTCAAAAATTCTCAAATTTGTCCACATCATTCCAGTAAACATTTCAGGTCTAGTTGAGTTAATTTGAATAGACAAGTTTTGTTTCCCATCTCTATATACCTAAAAATTCCAAAATGTCTAGAAACATTTCAGCAATTTGTCCAAACTTCTAAATTCAATATATCAAAGTAGACTGCTTAGAAAATTGTGAAACCAATTTTGTTGAGTGACTCTTGACCTCCTATAAACAGAACACCAACTTTTGGCCATGTTAAAGTTCCATATTTCCCATGAAAATTCTGGGAATGGTTTATATACATTGAATTTTATACAACAGAGACTTCCATGAACTTAGCCTAATTTTTGCTAGAACCTCACTCATATCACCTAATGTCCACTATAAAATTTACAGAACCAGTGGCTATCCTTTAATATACTTAACTTTCTTTCCTTTAAGCTATGCAATAATACCAATATTGATTGACTTGCATTATTCTTTGTATATTGAATAGTTGCCGAGCTCTAGGAGACCCCGGAGGCACTAGAAGTCATCAATCCGGAGACTAAATTTATTCCCATTAGCTAGACAAGCCCTGGTTTCCATTTAACAGTGTTTCGAAATTTTATTTGTATCACACTATATGGGTTACAATGTATTGTGCATTTGGAGTATCCCACTTGCATGACCAGAACACCCATGATAGAAAGGTATATGGTTAAGTCCTCGATGTGCCCATGCTATGCTTAATGTTATGGTTTCTTCGGTAGAAGTCGAGTAGTTGGAATCTACTCGCGAGTTCAGGAATTGGGTTCACACGGTATTGGTCGAGTGAGAGATTCACCATTTGGTTAAATATGAGACCGGGCATGGATTAGGAGCAGCAAAACATAGGGGCCAGTGAGCTGCAGCTGTGCCTGTGTCGGTCAAGGACCGATCCGTGTGCGGCCCTATTGAGCAAGTTTGAATGATATATGGGACCCAGTAAACCGATGTAACTTGTCCACCTTAGCGTCAAGGCAAACCCCACCGCCTTATAGGTGCGGGTTGAGCGGCAAGGTGTAAACCTGCCAGCGGGTACGTCGTACTCCGTGTGGGGGCCTCCTGCATGTAGCGGTGGGACTGGTTTGGCATGTAGGTAGCGAGTGAAAGATTGCTACATACAACATCAGTGGAGTGTGCCTTCGCAACTCCGAGTATGGGTGTATGTGTCGTGCTATTCGGGTATTCCTGCTGGTGTATATCGATTGGAGTCGCCGTCCCTCGCCGTTATTGTGTATCACTTGTTCACTGAGTTGTGACGTAGTTAATTACTTGGAGCTGAATAATATTAAATCATGCTTTATGGAATAATTATGTATTGGTGCTTGTATGTTTATATCACATTGTTCACTAAATTTCAGATTCATGAAGCCTTAATTTGCTGCTAAAAGCTGAAAGTAAAGACTAACACTTAGGCGAGTCTTTTATTGCAAACTGTTGTGCTATCTTACGTATATCCTGCATATAGAGTTCCATGTTTAGTGGAAATGGTTATGTCTCGCTGAGCCTTCGTGCTCACGGTTGCTATTTTAAGTTTTTGCTGCAGATGATGGCGTATTTGATGAAAGGTTCGCCGGTGAGACGTTGCCCCCGTCGGGGTACACGGCCGAGTGGGAACCCTGCACGCCGCCGTGATGTGATTTGTGTTGCTAGTGTGATTCTGTTCACAGGATGAACGGAATGACTTTTGCATAGCTTAGGCTTGAGTGTCGAGAGCTTAGGCTTCCGCTGTAGTGTATTTAAATGTGGATTATTTGTAAAAGACAAAACTTGTATAATACTATGTTGTTTTATGTAATACGATGCATCTTTTTCTGTTTGCTGTTGGGTGCCGCATCGCATGGCAGCACCCAATTGCGATTCCTAGAATATCGGGAATCTGGTCTCCATAGAAAGTTCTAGCAAAATATATTTTGAAGAGGTACACCAAGGACGCAAGACAACAACTGATGTGGGATAGGCAAGACATTGTGACGGTTGGGCCAGATTACACAACTGAGCAATTTAGAACGTCGAAGCTAGTGACATTAGCTACGGCAGCGGTGAGGCATGCAGCAAGTCAAGCACAAATTTCATGAAGGGTTGTGAGAAATTTGAAGAGTTGCGCATGATGGCAGAGACAATTCTAGCAGACATTGGTCCTTCAGCCCTTACAATTAGGACACATGATGGATCAACAGAAAGAGAGGAACCAAATATGGATAGTGCAGAACCTGTAGCTGAAGAGAGTGATGTATCTATGAGTGCTCCACAATGCGCTAAAACAAAGGGAAACAGACGCATAAACACGGGTATTCGTTGTGAAGAGACGGGGGGCAAACACTGACAAAAAAAAAAAAAGAAAAAGGACAAGATAGTGCAGTACTTGTGGTTTGTACGCAGGACACTATTCAACAACATGTCTATTAAACCCAAATGTGGATGCAAGAGGAAGGAAAAGAAGGGGTACCATGGGAACAAAGAGAGGCAGACAACAAATAAATAGACAATTGGAACAGGAGTTCATGCTGGCTGCTGCTAAAGAGGAATGCCATGAGGAATGGGATTCAGTGGAAGATGAGTAAAATGAAATGGGCTTCAATCGATGACTCCCAAATTGTTGATTGTTTGTCAGTTGTGACAGCCATAGAGGGGCATATAGGGTGCCCATACTTTGTTGTATTAACATATACTACTTTATATTATGGAAAAACCATTCTTTACATACGTGTTGGAAAATCTAAAATATATTGATACGTTGGCTGTACTTTTATGGTCAAACAGGGAGCCACATGATTATTTTTATAAAAAAAGTAACATTGATCGACGTGGTAGCCTAAACCATGCACTGTACGAACCTAACGTGATGTGTCCTCGTAATAATACTTGTGAACAAACCAGCGTACCCAGGCATAATTGATATTTTATTTTAATACTTTTGTCGTTGAGGTATAATAAAAATTTCAGATGTGCATGGAGTAAACTAAACAAATCCATAACAGAACTTGAATATATGGAAAACATATATGATGGAATATCAAATATATTCTGGATATACTGTTTCTAACTTATGGTGGAAAGGTATACCAAAATTTTAAATTCCTCAAAAAAAAAACATTGGTCAACATGGTAGCCTGAAACGCACATTGTACACAGCGGACCTGATCTGAAACGTATTCTGCAAAGTGTAGAATTGAGTGAAATTATTGTAGGGGTTGCATATATACAGTTGTACCAATTTTAAAAATGAACGATATTAATGCAAAAAATTAATCTAATTTTTCATGGCTTGTAGTACCCGACAATGCCTGCAGAAATAGTACCTAGTGGAGAACAATGAATGTCTGCTCAGCCATTTATGGTTATTTTGCTTGTGCTAGCAGATGTAGATGCACGAGGACTCAAAAAAACAGATCGGCACATCGGTGCCTAAGGCGGGCTGCAGTAGTGATACCAAAACAGGTATCAACAATAATTTCACATCAGAGCATCAGTCAATCCGATCACAAAAATTAACATATTCAGGTATGGAGGCTGCATACATGTATAGAAGACAAACACACAAGGTACTGAAGTCGAGTTAGATGGTAATGGTTAACTACATGATCCTGAAAAGAGTCATCAAGAACAATCAATTGAACAGGGAGATAGATTCATGGTCTCAAAACAAAAAAAAAAATAAACTGAGACGGCTTATATTCATCTAAAAAAACTGACATAGATTCATGATCTAAAAAAAGATACAAATAAACTGACATATATTAATGGTCTCAAAAAAAAGGCTAGAACATAAGGTAATATGTAATTCAGTCCGCAGGATGCATTGAATGAGACAGCTTGTATTCATCTAATCCATAAGGTAGCTGCTTCACTTGATTGACTGAGTTGTACAACATGTAATACAACATATCAGACCTCAATTAAGCAATTTTTGCCTGTAATGTTAAATAGGATTAGATTTCTTAGTGTAGTACAACAGTATGTGCTACATTGATCTACATTGTCAGCAGGTACAATATTGTGTGTTACTGGTACAACATATAAAAGGCTGAATAATAATTTACAGCTTCGTACATACGAAAATGAAATCGTGGAAACAATAACAATTAGCAGCAAATGAATATACTGAAACAAAGTGCATCACCAGAACAGTATTGGTTTGACTGAATAACGAATTAATAAATAAATTAACACACGTAAATGGGGACTATTAACAGTAACAAACATTTAACGCGTTTGCATATTATGAAATACAGCTAAATTTTTTGACGGAATATGAAATGTAATGAAGATGAATTTGGTAACTACTATGTGATGCATCTATAATTGGTATTGTGAGAAGATAGCAGACCAAAAAAGTAGGAAATGTAACTCAACTAAAAAATTAGACAACAATATCAAATTATGGGATAAAATCATACCTTATTTTCGTTTGTATGGAGCTTATTACCATCCCAGATCTCCATAACATTCATTGCAATGAAGCGGGAATCATTGGGCACATCCCCCCACATCACTTTTATAACAGGTCTTTTCCATCTGGAAAAATATTTAAACTTGCCATCTGATAGCTTCTGTAGCAATTCATTAAGCCTCGTCACAACCCTAGCTGAAACAACCGTGCGGAAATCTTTGTGACATTGATTGCTAGAATCAAGTATGTCAATTCGTTTATCGACCATGTTCAAGCAGTTTACTGTGTAGTAGTTGTTCTAGGGAATAGGCACAAAGAACTGAAAGTAATAGGGAAAAAATTAGGTCGAAGAAAGACTAATTAACACACATAATGCGAGAAGATCAACAACTCGACTTACAAAGCTTAACTTTGAAAATATCAAGGTCACCAATGTCAGCTTGAAGTTTTATAAAAGCAGCAAGGTCTGGATACATAACCTGCTGTTGTTCTTCATCGTGGTTGAGCATTTCCTAGGAGGAGATAATAAGAATGGGATTAATTCATAGAGTAATATATAGATGGTAGACAAAAGTGGTGGAACGTAAAAGGTTAAATAAGTTTCATGTGACAAGGACATACACCAAGATATCCGGAAAGAAACACCCTATAACCAATGCATTTGGGCCCCAATATGTCTTCCTCAGCGCGTATGCAGTCCACAAAATATGTCATAAATGACTTGAACATTGCAGCTCCATCCAAGAAAGATTCTGCAACATTGTTACATCTCAGACATTGAGATGGTCCTCGAGTAACAAAATCCCTAGCAAAGAACAAGTTAAAATAAATTTTTAAAGGATAACTAATGTACAGTGTGATACAACAAAGTGATGATAACTAAAACAATGGGCATATACCTCTTATCCTTAAGTTGTGTGCAAATTTTACTCCTTACAACCTGTGCTTTAATAATGTCAATTGGTGGCCTCGGTGTTACGCATTTGAATGGAGATCTGTATCTTGGAGGAACATTGACAAGCCTATTAAAGTGAGGTCAAGCACGAATATGGTATTCGGAATCGCCCTGTGTTTTCGCAATCATTGAAGTACAATAAAAGGCACTGTCATCTACCATGCTTATCGCAGCGGTATTTGTTGAATCATTTCGTGCTCCAACCAAGGTGTTTGTTTCCAAAGATGCAGCACCATTTTCAATTTGATGCTGGATATTTAGAATGCAGGACATAAAAAAATTAAATACATGAAGTTTGTAATGAGGATGACAGAATTAGAAAATAAATCTTAAATAAAGGGTGCACCTGGTTGCAGATTGTATGGGTGCTACCGACCTTAGAAGAGTGCTGAAATGACTTCTCCATAGACTCGTTTGTTGGATGAAAGTTATTGACTAAAAGAGATACATGTTAGTGGATTGATGTAAAGTGGGTACTAAGGAAAAAAAAAAGAAAATTTCAGAAATGCATAAACAAGACCAAGTGTAGGCGACTTTGGATCCAAGCATCCTTCGGCTCTAGCAGCAGGTATAGTAGTATCGATCGACACATTTGGAAGATCCTGGATACAAGTGTGTGTGTGTGTGTGTGAGAAAGGTCATCAATAGTAACATTACATGAATGAATAAATGATGATCCATCAGCTGAAATAATAAATGAACACTATGTAAGAAAGGCTCATTCGAGACGAGCCCGAACGAAGAAGGGAGACGAACAAACTGTGCGTCTCGATCGTCGCCTCTCGCATTATGTTGTCATCAAAGACGAGCGGCAGGCGCGTCGCTGATCAAACTAAGTACTAGACAAGCTCAAAGAAAGTGTGTCTCCTTTCTTTGAGTCTTACCAGACGGGCTTTACGAGGTCATTGGAGACATGCATGGCGCGCGTCGCCCATCATTGTACACGAGAGACACGCTCTAATAAAGCATGTCGCATATATATTGACTGATCCGAGACTGGCTTTATGATTGCCCGTCGCACATATGCTGACTGATTTGAGACGTGCTATAAGAAATTGTGTCTTCATTATTTAGGTAATCCAAGACATCCTCTGTTACAACGCGTCATGGATTGTTTGCAGGCAGGTTCAGTGCGGCGCTAACAGGAGACTCTCCTATTAGGTGCTCCCACCCCTTATTATCCTGGTTACCGGCTGCATCCTGGAGCTAGCCAGGATTTGGCAGCCGCATTGCCTGTGTCAGCAACATACACATATAGAAACATATGTATAGCCAAATGTCTCTTGTTCATCCAGATTAACATGTAACAAATCAAATATTAATAAAGTGTACACACATTGACCAATCAAATATTAACAAAGTGTAAATCGTTGTTACCAAGTAAATATTTACTCAAGATTCCATTGTTCATCCAACTTAACATGTAACTAATTTACACGAAGAATAACTGTCACATAATCCTCTATTGGGTAATGAAATTCTCCGTTTGAATTAATGATTTTAGAAATGACAAACATGCATAGGACATCTCTAACTTGTTCAAGGCTACGACCTTCAGCGTTCGTGAAGGCGGTCCGTAGTCCTACCACACGATAAAATGATATTTAGAAAAAGATTAGTAATAAAGTAAAATAAATGCACTTACACATACAATGCAATTAGGTTGCTGTCCAAATAAAGCCATGTGTAGGCAGACGTGGAAGCCGCAAGTGTTGCTCGGAGCTTGTTGTGGGACGTCAAATGCAGTATGATGTGTAAGCTGTCAGCGTTTTCCTTTTACTTGTCTAAAAGCCCTAAACAAAAACATCTACAGTTAATGTAAAATTATCACGCAAGGAAACTAAAGTGAAGAAAGAACTTACTCGTCAATAATAGAAGAGATATCGTTCCATGACTGGTTCTTTCGCTCGCCAGTTTTTTCATCTGTCGGCCTTGAGGAGTCACAGTACCAGACCTGGTCGTACCATGTAGATATTGCTATGGTTACCCAATAGTTACCCGAGTTGAACGGTATGACTAGGAGGTCCTTATCACCGTACTGTTTTGTTGCTCTCACCAAATATTGAACATTTTTTCTGCTGCTCGACGTTTGAATATATGTCCTCGCTGGTACTTGCAGGTCAAGATATGCTACAGACACATTTTGCGTATTATGATGAGCATGTTATTGCTGGCGCGTACACGCAAAATGCCAAATTTGTCACATATAACACTTGTATTGAAGAACCTAGTTTTTTAGGAGACTTACAATGTGAAGCAGCGTATTAGGGAGACATCCAACGCGTCGAGGCTGAAAAGGTCATAGAGATTTGACCATGAGATGTCAAAAGCGCCATCACCCGAGAGAACGTTTTTATCCTTCATTGCCACTAGTATGGTATCATTATTTTTGTAATTTTCCATGTAGTATTAATGAAGGTAACACAAGGTTTACCAACTTGTTTGAGTGCTACCGCAATTAACATCGGCTTTTCCTTTTTATACTTCAGGTCTGCATGCATCATAGCTTTCCGTGCCCTCGGGTTAGGTTCCGAATCTTTCATTGGTTTTTTCCAACCTTCCTTCGACGATAATCGCCGCTGCAACAGACCCTTGTTCTTGGCACGTACATTCTTCCCCGGCTTTGCTGGCGGGTGATCAAGTGTAGGGTGCAGGGCACATGGAGTGTGAGGTGGAGACCGACGCGGCTGCTCTTCAAGTGGAGAGTTGTGTGGCAACTCTATAGTTTGAGATAGATGCCGCTTCTCTGTAACTAGAGGCAACTGCTCTCCAATTGGAGACTTCTGCTGCTTCTCTATAACTAGAGGCAATGATAGCTCTAGAATTGGAGACAGATCCATCTGTTCATGATTTCGATGCAGAAGCAGACGTGCCTCAGGAGACATTGAAGCGGTCGACGCGGAAGCTGCTGCTGCTGCTGGGTCAACAACAATAAGGCTCTGTCTCCAATGAACCCTTCTAGTAACTACATCCTGCATAGTCAGCGTTGTATCGTTCGGTGGCACTTCGAGCTCCAGGTTTTTCGTATTTTCTTGCACCATGTCCACCTTGACCTCGTCGTTTTCCATGTATAACCACCTTAAGTCTTTTATTTGTAGTGTCTGGAACATAGAACACTTGAGCAACATGTTCTGCTAACACAAAAGGCTCCCAGTTATATCCTTGACGATTAAGATCAACGCTAGTGAAACCGTACTTGTCTTGTACGACACCTTTGATTCCATCAACCCAGTTGCAACAGAAAAGAGGAATCTTGAAGCCTTGAAAGTCAAGCTCCCAGATCTCTTGTTTTTTACCATAGTACATGTCTTTATCCTTGCTCGCAGCATTATAAGCATCAACACGGACATCACTATTCTGATATGTGATTTTCTTATCTTGTTCTACAGTGTAGAACGTGTATCTATTTATGTCGTACGCTTGATATGTAATAACTATGAATATAGGACCACGAGCCAATTTTTTAGGTATTCACTTGTTTGAGTATCCGATGAGTGAGAAATTCGATCCTGGAGCCAGCCAATGAATTTTCTCCTGTGTTCATTTGATAACCATGATTCACTGCGGCCAGGATTGTCTCTAAGCACCAGTTCCTTGTGCTTATCGAGGTACTCTGACACCATGGACATGTGTTGGACCATGTGGAAATAAGCGCAGAAGAACAAATGTGAATTTGAAGTTATAGCCTTCTTCCCAATGGTCCCTTTTCCTGTGAGCCTCCCCTCAGGACAACAAATAGTCCCTCTAATGTTGTCCAACATGTGTTTTTTCGCGAAAGCTATAAATGCATCTACCCCTTGGACATATTCATTGCAAAGGCGTGGCCCATACATCTAACTTTGATCCGACGACACCTACATACAAAAAGAAGAGCTAAATCAAAGAAATTTGAAGCCACTGATATTCAAGATCTAAAGGTAAAAAATAGTAAGGAACAGAGAGCGGGAGAGTACTAACCCTTTGTTTTAAGATCTACTTATAATCACCACAAGACTTTTAGAATAAAGGAGGGAAAGAACAGGCTAAGAACAAGGCAGATCTTGTAGCCACATGTGCTGCCACAGCAAGCACTACCAGGATTCCGGTTTGTTGCGACGAAAAAAATCGTTGCAATAGATCGAAATTTGTCGTGATAGGTTATTATCGCAACGAAATAGAACGTCGCGATAATTTTTCCGACTCGTGGCGATAACAGCCGCGGCAATAGGTTATTGCGACGACTTGACATCCGTGGCAAATAGTATGGTATTGCGACGACTCAACGTTGGTGGCAAATAGTATGGTATTGCAACGGTTTAACGTATTGCGATGATTTAACGTATTGCGACAAAAATATCAGTGTTGCAATGATGTCACATTCGTGGCAAAAAGTATGGTGCTGCAACGACTCCACGTTCATTGCAAATAGTATGGTATTGCAACAGTTTAACGTATTGCGACGATTTAATGTATTACAACGAAAATAACGGTGTTGCAACGATGCCACATTCGTGGTAAAAAGTATGGTATTGCAACGATTCCACGTTCGTGGCAAATAGTATGGTATTGCAACAGTTTAACGTATTGCGACGATTTAACGTATTGCAACGAAAATAACGGTGTTGCAACGATGCCACATTCGTGGCAAAAAAGTATGGTATTGCGACGACTCCACGTTCGTGGCAAATAGTATGGTATTGCAACAGTTTAACTTATTGCGATGATTTAACGTATGGCAAAAAAATAATGGTGTTGCAATCATGCCACATTCGTGGCCAAAAGTATGGTATTGCAACGAATCCACGTTCGTGGCAAATAGTATGGTATTGCAACGGTTTAACATATTGTGACAATTTAACGTATTGCAACGACAATAACGGTGTTGCAACGATGCCACATTCGTGGCAAAAAGTATGGTATTGCAACAACTCCACGTTCGTGGCAAATAGTATGGTATTGCAATGGTTTAACATATTGTGATGATTTAACGTATTGCAACGAATAGTACATTATTTGTGACGATTTCACATCTATGGCGATAAGTATGGTATCGCGACGATTTCATACTCGTGGCGAATAGTATGGTATCGTGACGTTTTCACATTCGCGGCGAATAGTACGGTGTTGCAACGATTTCAAATCCGTTGCGAATAGTACGGTATGGCAACGTTTTTACATTCGTGGCGAATAGTATGGTGTTGCAACGATTTCACATCCGTGGCGAATAGTACGGTATCGTGACGATTTCACACTCATGGCGAATAATATGGTATCGCGACGTTTTCACATCCGCGACGAATAGTACGGTATCATGACGTTTATATCTAGTATTTAATCCTTGTTTATATAACTATGTTGCTGGTTGAAGAGATTTTATGCGTATGCTTTATTTTAATCCTTGTTTATATCACTGCGTTTATATCTAGTTGTACTTAATTACGAACCTGTATAGAAGTAGCAATTTATACAACTTTATTATTAGTGAAGCCAAAATTTATAGAACCTAGATTTTTTAAAGCACATGTTTCACTTCTGGAGGAATCCATTCCTTTAAACTGCCCCGTGAGTTTCTTTTGATGCAAACGGGGCTGAACAAAAGACGAGCGCGCATAGGAGAAACACAACAAGTGCAACACTCATCAGAGATGAGCATGCATATATAGGAGAAACCTATTGTACAGGCGGCTGATGCGACCGGGCGCACCGAGCTTACGTGCGCGCCAGTCACTGAGGCGCCTTAGACGTGCATAGCGCATGCGTTGAAATCACATGCGGTACTGCAGGTGCAGTAACAGTCACTGACATGTGGGTCTGGCTGGCCATGGGGCCACATGTCAGTGACTTTTACTGCACCTGCAGTACTGCAGAGGTTATGCATCCTGCATGCGCATCTTTGAATTCAATTGGAACCGCTCCACGTCCCATCACCTTTTTACTGTGAACCACTGCGGATGGTCTTAAAGGCAGGCCCGGCTCTGGGCCTAGGCGGGCGGAAATAAATTTTCTGCAATCCTCGAGAACGGATCGAGGGGAAGGCTCATCGCCCATAGCGGTCGTGTAGCTTCTGTCCCCTCGATCTGTTGGCGATGAGCCTTCTCCTCATCCGTTCTCGAGTTCGCGGCGGCCACAGTGCCGCTTCTACCCTGCTTCTGGACTAAGGACGCTGATGATCCACAACATACTTTTAAATATGTGCGTTGGTATTCTCCCCCTCATATTTGTTGATGCATTAATACCTATTGTTTTACATCGTTGAGTATGTTACGGATCATCAGCGTCGTTAGTCCAGCACTGAGTCGCCAGGAGGCAAAAAGTAATGAACATCATTGATTAGCACTACGCCGAGGAGAACGCGAAAATTGTTTGCTGATTCGTGGCAATAGATCCTAATGCAACAACTGTGTTCCGTGGCAATAAAGCTATACCGCCACGAAGCAGTAATTCGTGATAACAGATTAATGCAACGATTGTGTTCCGTGGCAATAAAGTTGTAACGCCACAAACCAGAGTATCGTGGCAACACATCCTAATGCAACAATTCTGTTTCGTTGCATTACGGTCCAAATGCAACTGTTTTTTGATCCGTGGCAACAGATCCTAATGCAACGACTGTGTTCCGTGGTAATAAAGCTGTAACGCCACGAACCAGTAATTCGTGGCAATAGATCCTAATGCAATGACTATTTTCCGTGGCAATAAAGCTGTAATGCCACGAACCAATATTTCGTGGCAACAGATCCTAATGCAACAATTGTGTTCCGTGGCAATAAAGCTGTAACGCCACGAACCAGTAATTCGTGGCAACAGATCCTAATGCAACGATTGTGTTTTGTAGCAATAAAGCTATAACGCCACGAACTAGAGTATCGTGGCAACACATCCTAATGCAACGATTCTGTTTCTTTGCATTACGGTCCAAATGCAACTATTTACTGATTCATGGCAACAGATCTTAATGAAACGACTGTGTTCCGTGGCAATAAAGTTGTAACGCCACTAACCAGGAATTCGTGGCAACAGATCCTAATGCAACGACTGTGTTCCGTCGCAATAAAGCTGTAACGCCATGAACCAGTATTTCCTGGCAACAGATCCTAATGCAATGACTGTGTTCCGTGGCAAAAAAGCTGTAACGCCACGAACCAGTAATTCGTGGCAACAGATCCTAATGCAACGACTGTTTCCGTGGCAATAAAGCTGTAACGCCACGAACCAGTATTTCGTGGCAACAGATCCTAATGCAACGATTGTGGTCCGTGGCAATAAAGTTGTAAAGCCACGAACCAGTAATTCGTGGCAACAGATCCTAATGCAACGATTGTATTCCGTGGCAATAAAGCTGTAACGCCACGAACCAGAGTATCGTTGCAACACATCCTAATGCAACAATTCTTTTCGTTGCATTACGGTCCAAATGCAACTGCTTGCTGATCCGTGGCAACAGATCCTAATGCAACACTGTGTTCCGTGGCAATAAAGTTGTAACGCCGAGAACTAGTAATTCGTGGCAACAGATCCTAATGCAACGACTGTTTTCCGTAGCAATAAAGCTGTAACGCCACGAACCAGTATTTCGTGGCAACGGATCGTAATGCAACAATTGTGTTCCATGGCAATATAGCTGTAACGCCACGAACCAATAATTCGTGGCAACAGATCCTAATGCAACGATTGTGTTCTGTGGCATTAAAGCTGTAACGCCACGAACCAGAGTATCGTGGCAACACATCCTAATGCAATGATTCTGTTTCTTGCATTATGGTCCAAATGCAATTGTTTGCTGATTCGTGGCAACAGATCCTAATGCAACGACTGTGTTCCGTGGCAATAAAGCTGTAACGCCAGTAACCAGTAATTCGTGGCAATAGATCCTAATGCAACGACTATGTTCTGTGGCAATAAAGTTGTAACGCCACGAACCAGTATTTCATGTCAATAGATCATAATGCAACAACTGTGTTCCGTGGCAATAAAGTTGTAACGCCATGAACCAGTAATTGGTGGCAACAGATCCTAATGCAACGACTGTTTTCCGTGGCAATAAAGCTGTAACACCACGAACCAGTATTTCGTGGCAATAGATCCTAATGCAACGATTGTGGTCCGTTGCATTAGCATCCTGATGCCACGAACTAGTGATTCGTGGCAACAGATCCTAATGCAACGATTGTGTTCCATGGCGATAGATCCTAGTGCCACGAACTAGTGAATCATGGCAAAAAGCCAAGCTTAATGCAACGATTTAGTATTCGTTGCAGTACAATCGTTGCAACAGGTCGGAATCCTTGTAGTGAGGGAGGTCATAGAAGGGCAACAGAAAATCGAGACGGGCCGATATAAAGCACGTCTCTCTATAGAGGGAATGGGAGACAGGCCCACTTCCACAACCTAAAAAAGAGATGCCGGACCAGTGGTTATGGGAGACGCGCCTTATTCCATAATAAAGGAGACGTGCTACAACCAAAGTCCGTCTAAGTTACCTAACAAATATGAGTCGCTCTTAATGAAAACGGGTCTCCCATTTGTTAGAGAGGAGGGGGCATCTCGGATACCTACTTAACTGAGACGTGTTGTATTGTAACGCGTCTCCTTGTACGTTCAACCTAGCCTTGTCAAATCCTCGCTGAAGCAGGCTCGTCTCGTTTGAGCTTATCAGAGACATTCTCCTTTTAGCACGTCGCTCATCTTTGTCTCCTATTTGTATTTCATACGTAGTGGAAGGGTAGCAGTGGACGCAGGTTCTTCTTCTTGTTACTAGCGCTGCACTGCACGTACCTCTAACATGCTTAAAGCACGTGAATGGATATCATTAGGAAAAAAAATGATGATCTATAAAGCAGAGAAAAAATGCAAATATAGAAATCAGAAGTTAAAATATACATTTGATTGTACCATTAGATAAAAATAAGAATTCAAAATTTCGTGTCAGGTAATTTTATGGGTACTCATTAGACAACAAGGAAAGAGAATTATTTGTGATTAGGAGGATCAGTGGCAATAATGTCGAACATTAACACAATGTAAAGGATAACTAAATAACGCACCAACAAAAAATGATACTGTTCAATAATAAAACAAGAATAACTTGAAAAATAATTACAAGATGTTACACACATCATTACAGTCCACATTAACGAGCTTGACATTGATGGTGGCTTCACCCCGCGTGTCACTAAACAATGCATCATGCTGGCAAACATGGTTGTATTGTTCGTCATGCACATGACTTCCGCTCCGTTCTAGTGTAGTGATATCATGTGCAGAAGGTAGAGGTTGTAGATCCATACCTAAAATAACAGTTCGATGTAATCATGTTTTGGCATTTAAAATAAATTTAACGTAACGTACCAGTTAAGCGGGATGGAGTACGAACTAATGCTTCATCAGAACGAGTTGCACCATGATGCAAAAATGGCGAGTCCGCATTTGATCTACCATCACTCTCGTTGATAGTGCCTTTGTCCCTATGATTCTCATGACTTGTTTCCTTTGAAACAGTTTCTTCATCAATGAAATTTTAAATTGTATGTATGAATTCCTTATGTGCTTCCACAATCAATTTGGAACCAGTGAGAATGTTATTAATGCCTCGACTTGATTTATCAGCAAACAATTTCAGCCCATCAGCTTCCTTACACCCTAAAGGTGTACCATGTAATTCATTAAATAGCACATCAAGCTCCTCAGCACAAAGATGAACAATTTGCAGCAGGTGGAGAAACATTCGACTGTGGTTCAATCTGAACATAACAAGTATCAGCCCAACTTCTAAGCTGCACAAAAAAAATAGAAATTGTTCCAATATGTCAAAAAAATAATAAATTGGTATAAAAGAATAAAAATCAAGGAATTGTAAAAAAATGAATGACATGGACCTCAAGATTTCCATTTGTCACAGTACCAGACATATCTCTTCGATGGTCTTCTCGAATTAAGGTTTTTATTATAGATTTATGAAAGTACTTAGCACGGGGTGTGGAAGAATGAAGAATGGAGCTTCGAGAATCAAGATTTTCTAAGTAAAATATCTGCATACACATAGCACATATCGGCATGCATGCATGTAAACAATAAAGAAGCAAACATTGGCAAAGTACTCAGTCTCTGTCAGCAAGTGGTGTAGTGGTTCCTTTCTTAGGAAACTTTGGCAGAAGTGTAAAAAACATGAATAATAACAGCGTATAGGTACCCTTGCAAAGGTATCTTCTAACACAACCAAGTAGAATTTATAACATCACAGTCAAGACAATCAGGCAATATAACATAAACATTCGTCATCTATAAAACTGCAATGTCGTGTCAGGAAGACAATAAAATGAAAATGAGCATGCAAAAGCAATAGTCTAAACTGCTATTCCATTCAGTGGGCCAGCATTACCATGTCGGGATGTGCATTTGTAGAACAGTAACCACACGTCACAAGATGTTATAACTTTAAGTCATCACAGTATAGCAAGTAGTAAATGTGATTTAAGAAAAACAACAGCAGCGGTGTTAAAAAACGCTAGACTTAGTAGAATGTGAATTAAAAAACGCTAGAATTAGTGGTAAAAGGATGCAAAAAAAGTATATCTATAAACAGAGACAATTAGCACAAACAGGAGGACTCACTATCAAGAAAATTCCACAGCCAAGTAGGGAATTCTTTCTCTCACTGGACCACGCTAGTGCTGCATGTCGTAAATCTTGGACCACTGACTTGCACATGTTAATATTTTGAAAATCAGAAATGTCCTTCGTCAAAAAAGCGTCCCGTCCTCTTATTCTGTTTTCTATTGTAGGGAATAACGATTTGTTGAAGACTACAAGGACGAATATCCTAACTGCCAGTGAATTATCAATCCTTATTTTCCTCAGCATGTCAACAAGATAGTTGCACTTGACATCGTTGCTGCGTTCAATGTTAATAGTTTTCTTGAAGTCCACTAATGCAAGCGCATTTTCAAATTCAGTTGACCCTGGTAGATCCTTGTCTCCGTCTAGAAAGCCTAAAACCTTTTTGACACATAATTCATTGATACACAAACCACCTTCATTGCCAACTTCTAAAATCATGGACTTTGGATTCAGTTTGTCCATAAAAAAACCAAGAGATCACTACATTCTAATCCATCAGCAGAAAACTGAAGTAGCTCACCGAAACCAAGCTCACATATTTTTTGATGTTGTGGCATGTTCAGTTGTTCAGTTACTTTGATGAAGTTGAAAGGGTGCACCGTACAGAAGGAAACTTGTACCACGCAAAACAATGAAATCAATAGTGGGGCAGAAAAAAGAGAAAACAAGCGTAACATAAATGTATCAAGCATTTACATATATTGAGTCTAATAGATGATCATGAGTAACATAAATGACTGCGAGATATAGCGACGGGATACACAAATTAAACACGAGTAACATAAACAGAATTTTTTTTGCTACTCCTCATGTGACAGTAATTTAAAATATATACCAGAACAAGATATTGGATAATATAGTAATAAAAGGTAATGTCAATATAATTGAAAAAAGGAAAGACATTAAAAACAAAATTTCACCTTGTAACAAACAGATTGACCCATATTTTTTCGTAAGTTGGTTGTTCCCAAATTGTCGTAAGGACGTGCACAAACATGCTGCTTCGTACGTGGCATAAAATCATCGTTGTTATCCTGATCAGGAACATGTGAGCTATTACTGCGTTTATGTTTATTCTGATGGTGATTTCGAATACGAGATGAAATATTGCTATTGAAATGGGGACATATTTTTAATTAGCAGTAAAAAAACTAACTGAAGTAAGGCATATTGTAAAAAATATTTCTAAGATAAAAAAATAATACTCAACTAATAAAAATTATGCATAATAAATTTTAAAAAAGTAATATTCAAATAGTTTAGTGCAGCCACTGGTTCCATTCACGTAAAGGAAAAAGTATTTAACTTCCTACTACAGTGGTGTTTAAGGATAAAACCAATATATCGCATATGAGGTAAAACATTTCAAACCTGATTCCTGCAGCTTATAGTTGTTCAATAACAATTGTTAAACTCACCATAGATTGTAAATGCTAAAACATTTTTAAGTGATGTTCTCATACCTAAACATTGACCAAAAAAATATATGCAAACATTCAAAAAAAATTCTAATGAAAGCAAATGACAAAAACTGCAATTAACGTAGCTTAGGAGAATTTTCTTGTGAAAACATAAAAGCCTACGCATTTTCGCGACGTGCACCTATAATATTCTTATTTATCGAGGCCACCTAAAGCGTTATTTTTATTTATTACAATTTTATTGTAGCCACTGGTGGAAAAGTAAAAAATAATGGAAAATCTAGTTAACACCTTACGTACAGAAGTTTTTAGGCCAAAATGATAATCCATAAGAGGTAGGGCATTTAAAATGCTTCCTGCAGCTTGAAGTTGTATAGCAATATTTATAAAACTGGGTGGACATTATGCAAAAATGCTGACGCAAACAGAAATCACTGAACAATAGCCGTCCAATCTAGGTTGAATGGCTGAGTTTAGAATAAATCCAAGGTGTACGCTAAATTAAAATTGGACGCGGGATAAAAAATGGACGGAGCACAGGCGGCCACGTCGCATCCTACCGGAGACGGCGGCGGACCACAGGCCGCACGGCGGCGCGCCATGGCTGCTCACCGGACAGTGACTGCAGCCAGCAAAAACAATGCAAAACTCGACGCTTACTGCAGAAATCGGAAGAGCAGCGGACAACAAACTCACCAAGGCCGTTTTTGCTAGCTGGAACAGATGTAAACAGCGGGTCGACGGTGAACGGTGGCGGCTGATGAAGAGCTTCGTCGCAGCCAACACTAACGACGGCGAACTCCTGAAAATCCTTGTCGGCAAGGTACCCTGAGATGATTCAGAGCGAAAAACGATTAGATATTAGGGGGGGGAAGCTTAAAATTGAAGGAATCGTCGAATTTTGCGACGGGATCTCACCGAGTCCAAAAAGAATGCGAGCGTTGCGAAACTGCTGCGACTCAGAGCAAAGGAAAAGGGGAGCGGGCACATGCGCATGCAGCAACGGTTGGAAAGACGAACGCGAGATCTGGGAGTGAAATAATCGGGGAGGAGTTCCGAGTAGAGATAGCGGACGGTGAAACCAGGTGTGGCAATTGCCTGAGGGTGGAGCTGACAAATGGTACCAGTTCAACAGTGACAGGAAGAGATTGGACACAAAATGATCTATTTTGTAGCTAGGTACATAAAATATATTCTATAGTATGTATATATATATATATATATATATATATATATATATATATATGTATGTATGTATGTATGTATGTATGTATGTATGTATGTATGTATGTATGTATGTATGTATGTATGTATGTATGTATAAACAGGGTGTTACACTGCCGGTGTGTGGAACCTCCAGAGTTGCATTATGTGACCTTCTCCTTGTCATTCTTTCAGAAACACTACTCCTACGAGCCTCTTGTTGACTACAAAGTGCAATTGTTAACTCCTTACACTTACACTACAAGGGATTCCGGTCTATTGCAATGAATAACAAATTGCTACAATAATAAAATGTTACTCCTACAATTTACTAGTTTGTTGCTATATCCTGCTTTTGTCATCACACTTTCTAGTCGTTGCATTTTTAGTGTCTTGTCTGCAATAGATTCATTTATTGCCACAAATATCTTAATCGTTGTATTTGTCTATGTATATCGCCATGATTTTTCTCGTTGCAATAATTAAAATATTCATTGCAATAAACTTTAATATATTGCTATAATTTACTGGTTCTCTGCAACAGACTTCCTTTGTCACTACAATTTATATCGGTTCATTTTCAAAGTGATTCATTGCAATAGATTTATTACTGCCACAAATATCTGAATCATTGCATTTGTCTTTGTATATCACCGCATTTTTTCCCTCGTTGCAATTACTAAAATGCTCATTGCAATAGGCAATATTATATTGCTATAACATACTGGTTTGTTGCAATAGACTTTGTCACCACAACTTATTCTTGTTGTATTTTCAATATAATTCGTTGCAATAGATTTAATTTATTGTCACAAATATTAAATTGTTGCATTTTAACTCTAGCACCATAAATCAAGAATCGTATGATATATCCCTTATACCTGTGAAGCACAAGCTACAGTTCATTGGTTTATCTTGTATTCACTGGAAATTTGATTTGTCTTGGTGGTTCTGCAGGAAGCACAGCTGTTATAATTGGGTGAAAGAACTACCCTATGTAGCTTGAGCAAAATCAGGTTTATATTGTGCATAGGATTTAAGTGATGCATCATATGCTTGTCAACAAGGTACACATGGGAGATTTTCAATTTTTACTCAGAAGTGTTATATGTTTGTTCGGTACATCTGTAGTGTGATCGTACCTCTGGCAGATGCTGCTGACTCTAGTGGAAGAACATTTCGTCTCCTTCATGGGTTTCTTTGTCAAGATCTCGACGATGCTAAGGCCACCATCCTGAACACCACGCTCAAGAATATGTGTGCAGAAGATGAAACAACACTTGTGGTGGATGGATACTGACAAGGAGGTGACCATGGTGCTGGTCAATTTGATCGAGTCATTGCAGGTTCATTCTCTATCCTTCTGAACCAGAGTCAAATCTCTATCATTATTCCGTACTTGTTTAAACTATGTTTGATTGCCAGTTCGATTGAGCTTGCCTGATGTTTTCTTGGTGGTAAATGTTAGTGCAAAAAGAAAGAATCAGGTTTCAGATGTTCTGATGACTCAAACAAAACTGCCTTTCCTATGTAATGTTGTAAGTAGAACGAAGTGGGCATGTGGTTACTCATTCCATTCCATTGTTTAATTCAAAAACGTTGTCAGTTCTGTCTCACATGAATAATGCTGCTAATTTGTGAATTGCCTTCGATATAAAACAGAAATGTGGCCCTAAATAAAGTGTTGAGAAGCTTATTGTGTTACTTATTACCAATTTATTGCTTGCCATGATCTAGTATCTGATGTAGTTTCGATGTGTTGGCTAGTGTTTACTCATTTAAATCTGGATTTTATATTGAAATTATCACACCTTATACGTACGATAAGCTTTATCGCAGGCGGCTCCAAACCTATTATCACACGCGGTTTTTAAAACAGTCTGAAACGAAGAGCCTGTGATAATTCCTAATTTCACAGGCGGAGAAATTATACCGCCTGTGAAGAAACATTATCACATGCGGTTTTTACTTATGCCAGCCGCCTGTAAGATAAGTTATCACAGGCGGGTCGTGCAACATATATATCCGCCTGTGATAATTGTCTTATCAAAGGCGGGTCTTGCAGCATATCTAACTGCCTATGATAATGGTATTATCACAGGTGGATGTTGACCTACATCAAGCCGACTGTGATGGCCTTTTACCGCAGTCGGTTTCTACCATAACAGTAACCGCCTGTGATAATTAGGTTATCACAGATGGTTCTTTACCTGTATTTAGCCGCCTGTGATAATTGTTTTTCACTGGCATACCTAGCCGTTGGTTAATAATCGCCTGTGATAAGGTATAACCTATGCAGTACTACTACTGTTATTTCTAATTTCTAGGTCAATTCAATATAATCACAGAACAAAAATCAACAATATCATCACAGAATAAAAGTCAACAATATTATCACCACAGAAGTCAATTTCACTAAAACAATATACATATGTACAAGTTACACATACAATTCATCTCATAGTTTACAAGTTTTCACTAAAAATTGTTTCTATTGGCATAGTCGCAAAGTTCTTGCACATCAGCTACTGCACCATCTTCATCGAAGAAGTCCCCTCTTTTGTGCAAAATTTCACGACGAATGAATCGTCAGAGTTCACCAGCAATCGTGTCGGCTCCTCCACTAGGAATACTTCTACAAACCGGCCATTCTACGTTCAGATTTTTCGTGTGCTGCAATATAACACATAAAAAGGTTTAGAATGTGTTGGTTTGAATAATCTCAAAGTATAGATCAAAGTGAGAGTATACAGGAATTTATTTGGTATTTTTGGAGCAGTTGTACTATGAGCAATTGAATTTTGAAGTTGAAATCAAAATATGAAAATAATGTTTCTGGTAATATTGAACAGCGGAGAATATAAATATTAAAATATGCTAGTTACAATTAAAATGAAACACAAAAGTAAGAAAATAAGGTATCGACATTAAGGATAACTTACATCCTCACGATTCACTCTATATACGCCAGCGGTCCGAAGATGCTCGCATACATAATACCCACGTAAGACACTTCCAGCAGGCTATTTCGGACAAGCATAATACGTTTTAATGTCCAATGCACTCGTATTGGAAGGTCTCTCACCGCCAAGATGTTCCGCGTAAAATCGCCAAGCGCTGTAATACAAGAAATGTCATATAAAACTTGTCAACACATTCTAAATGTGTGTAAATAAAAATTATTGAATAAATGTACAGTTTCAAAATGGAAAGGAAATCTTTGTAATGATCTTGTGGGAAATCGGCCGAGTCCAAGACTGTTGCCATTCCCTCTGTTGGCTTGATGAAGATCATTATGTAGTGATCACTGCAAACATACAAACACACATGTTAACAATTACCAATAATTGCTATTTCAATGTCATGTGTCGAACTTACTGGAAGTGGTACGGAGCCTTTACGAGGTCCTTGCCATCTCCGACAAAGTTAAACATCGCATGTCCTATGTAAGCTGCAACTTCTGTTCTTTTATCCTTCTTAAGTTTTGCGATTGCTTTTTCAAAATTTTTTTCATGTGCTTGAACATTGCTGAGTTTCGATTCGCCTGGACGTCGAATAGCGCCTTTGCAATCCTAGTAGGGTCAAGGATACATGTCTTGCGCTCCAACTTTTCATTATCCATGTATTTCATCCTATTGAAGAAGTCCAAAATTGTTATAATCTCATGAAATGCATATGCGTGTAGTAAGAAAAGCAAATACAAAATATTAGAGGCACTTACAAGCACCAGACGAGCAGCAGGTTGATTTCAAGCTTGCCCCGGTGGAAAAGGGCATGCAACTCTTCACATAAAATGACTCGTTTATCTTCTCCAGTGCTCCAGAATGCTTCTTTTGGAATACGAAATGTGACGCAAGAAAGACCATATTTTGTGCTGGCAAGGATGTACCACTCATGCATTCTTCTGAGCTGGACGGGTTGTTTGCTAAGTTGTATGGATGTAATGAATGGCTTCCCATTGTCAAATTTAGGAGGAACATCCTAAAGCTTGTATATTGGAACTCCTGGTTTAACTAAAGCCGTCCGCCAATTATACATGACACTGTGTTCTTCCCACTCCTCGATATCTCCTAATGATAGCTCATGAGAAGAACGAGATGCACTCGATTTTATAATATTTTGCTTCATAGTTTCCAAATATTTTGACACTTCTGATGAAGGTTTCTTATTTTCGTATAAGGTAACTTTGATAGGCACTGATGATCGAGGAGTAGTCGTCAGAAGTTGGACACTGGCTTGTTGTTGAACCTGTTGTTCAACTGATTGCTCTTTACTCCCAGCAGCTGGCTCTAGTACTACATCAAGTTGTTGCTCAACTGGTTGCTCTTTACTAGCAACAGCTTGCTCTGGTACTGCTTGAAGTTGTTGTCCAACTTGTTGCTCTTGGATATCATCCTTGCTGAGACATAGGGGGAGTGGATCTTCCTAGACTGGGAGTGGATCTTCATGCACTTTCGCCTTAGAAGACGGGGTTGCAGTATTTGGAGATGCGCCGGGGCTAGAAATTGGCTCATCGTCCAACACGATATTGCGTCGGTGCCATAGGATTAATTGATTGACATCCTGCCCTAGAGTCGCGATCCCCTCAGGTGTGACGTGGTCTATTTCATAATCTTGATAATCATTATCAATGATCTGAAGAACTTGCACCACAACATAATACAACATAAGTGGATTCCCATTGAAGTCACGATCAGGCTTAAGACGACAAGTTTTGTCGTTAGCAATATCTTCGACAGGGAACTTATGGGTTGACCCTGAGTCTGGCACAGAACCAACGCTGCTAGGGTAGGCAGTTGGAGATACTAATTGCTCCTTTTGCACCGAAACCATCACTGTACTCGGTGCCACTAATTGTCTCGATTGTCTAAGTTCATCCATTATTTCTTGCATATTTTCTTTGACCTTTTGAGCAATCGTTTCATCAAGTGTTTTCTTAAACTTCTCACGTCTTCTATATGTGTCTTTATCTTTAGGGAAACCATCTAGCCAAGACATTTGAGAAGAGACCGCTCGAACCCGTCCGCTGTGTTCAGGGTTTCCTAAGATAGCGGTAAGTTGGTAATTCTCTCTCTTCGGCTTGAAGAGACCCTTCTGTTGCTTTTCAATTACTTCTTTCATTTTATCCTCTACTTCATTCACAGAGTCGGTCTCTTCAAGTTTGCCCTCGTTGGTCAAACCTGACTGAGCAAAGACCCACCGTTGAGTTCACTCATCGCACCCTTCTAATGGGTGAGGATTGCCTTTACTGGTAATTTCATCTGATATCTTATTCCATTTCTGGACTTTGGGGGCATATCCGGAAGACCCCAAGCGATGATGATATTTGTTCTTTTTTGCAAGCTCTGACCTAGTTGCACTTAGAGCTTTAGCATCTGGTGTGCTCTTTTGAAGAACAAACTCTTGCCACTGAGCTTGTGTGAGTTTTCCCATCTTCCTCGGGCTAGGGACCTTATCGGCCTTAACATAAGCATTCATTTCACTCTTCCAGCCACGAAGCTTCTTGCCGCAAGAGACCAATGTTGCTTTCTTTACAGCTTCTTCTGTGCCTTTGGGGAACTTGAATTGTTTCTTTATCCTTTCCCACGACTCATTCTTGGTCTGCTCGGGTAGTTTCCTCCAATTCTCGGTTGTGATCGGCACAACCTCCCTAATAAGAAAACCGCATGCATTACGGTACTTGGTAACTGAATCCAGTGGCTCTTTGGGAAGCCCACCTGGACCGACCCTTGTTATGTACATGATGCGGTCCAATGGACCCATATTGGGACCTCGTTGTCCTCATTTCTGCTTGAGTGAAGCTGAGGATTCATCCATTGGAGAACCTTCTGCGGTTTTAGGAGCCGATATCACCTCATTGTCTTCGCGATTAATCTAGGTAGAAAAGAATTATAAGACTTCGTATACTTGACAACCAACATTAACTTGAACTGCTGAAGTTAAGATTCGTGATCCATACCTCATCGGCAAGATCATATTCCGGGTCTAGATCCTCTGAAGTCTTTTCAATTTTTATATTCGGAAAAGGATCCGATGGACTGTGATAGGAGCCTGAACTGCTGGAGTCAGTAAACTCCATATTGTCTTCTTTATTGTTACTACCAGGACCAGTCTTCTTAGGTCTTTCCAAGCTAGAACTAATAAGACAAAAAATCTAATAAATGGCATATTAACTCTACATGAAGTGTTGCATGAAGAAAAAGATGGAAGCATTCTAGGATTTGTGAGACATTCTAGGGTTTAAGGCGACTGGCCAAAAGGTTCCTATACATTGCGAGGGTGACAAGCATGTTAAAGTTGCTGACCAGCAATGGCAATTTTATCTTCTTACTAAATAGGCTAGCTTCATTCAGAGTGGCGACCATGTTCTTGAGGTTTACTAGGCGGCGCCTAGCTCCGGACCTATAACTGATCAAGCAAGGGACAAAAAGCAAATCCTCCAGCCTTTTTCTAGTATCAAGAATCGCAAAGTGTGGCACTTGGATTTGGATGGTGAGGTGAGGCGAGGCGAGGTAGCTGCCGGCGAGAAGAGACACTCTTTTTCAGCGATCATCTCTACAACCATGGGATTTGCACGGTAAAAAGAGATAAAAGACCCACATTCTCAAACGAATCAGGAATCTAGAAACATTCGCCAAAATCTAATCCCGGTGTGCCCGGTCGCACCAAATGGGCTCATCATGGCAGCAGGTTCAGCCATCATGAAAGGCATTACGTACTCCACATATGATGGCACCGACAACCCAAGGCATAACTTAGTCAAAATTAGTCAAGTATAGCTATATCTAATGTAACTTAGCCAAAATTAGCCAAATTTGCTCAACTTAACCAAATATAGCTAAATCTTGCCCTGGATAGTCAAACGTGCTTAATTATGCTTCAGTTAGCTAAATTTTGTCATATTTAAAACAAATTTTCTCAATTTTTACTTAATTAAGTAAATTTAGACAAAACACATTTTTGAAGTTATATAGGTCTAACTAAATTCTTATCATAGAGATCGGCAGCATATGCTCTTGGCATCACAAATGAGTTGGCCAGCAAATTGCCTACCCACTGAACCCTAACCAAAGATGCCACCGAACTTGATAGTTTCTCGAATTCCACTGAACCCTAACCAAGGATGCCTACCATTTTCCAATTCCCGAACCCTAACCAAGGATATGCAGGGTGGCGGCGAGGGCTGGGAGGGAGGCAGCACGGCGAAGGAGGATGGAAGGTCAAAGGATTTAGGGTTTACCTTGAAGCTCGGCGGCGACGGAAATGGCTTCGCTCGGCGTACCTGGAAGTGACGAGGCCGAAGCTCGGCGTCGACGGCGGCGAACACTTGGCGGCAAACGAAATTTTGGCAGCCTAACAACGTCTAAGTGTTTTGCCCAGGTTAGGTTTTTCCAACGCTGCCGACGGGTATATATAGACTCCCATTTACTCAGGCGGATTTTAAGTACCGACTGCCTGAGTGGATGGTTACCTCATGCGGGTTTTACTTACCAACCACCCGAGAAGATACAATTATCTCAGGTGGTTGGTAAGTAATACCCGCATGAGATAAACATCTTCTTAGGCGGTTATTAAGTACTAACCACCTGTGAGGATATTTACTTCTTCTTAATTAATATTCTTGATTGAATGTGGGTCCTTTAAAAAGGCAAATTTTCACTTTCTTGTAATATTATTGATAAGTAAAGGTTACCATTAAATTTCACTTCATAAATCCTTTGAAATTGGTCAGAACATAAAAAACATACAACAAATGCTATTTTTCATTTTTCTAGCTTGATGAATATAATGCTTTTTTCATTGATTTTTCCAGTGGACATTTTTACTCATCATACCAACCTCTATGATTTTTTCAGATTTTTTTAAATGTTTTTTGAATCAATGTGTGTTCATAATTTGATGAATGCCTCATATGTGTATGAGCATTTAGTTAGAATGATCGATAATTTTAAGTTTGACATGTTGGAATGCTTTTAAAAAAATTAACAAAATTCATACATGTATAAATGATACAATTATGTTCATACAAACAAAATTAAGTGAAAGATCTTTTTTTTATGAGATACACAAATGTGAATAATATGTGAATAGAAATTAATTTGATATTTACCAATACATTACAATGTCAGCTATACAAGTTTTAAAATATTTTGTTCAGGTGGTAGATGTTAATTTTATACAAATGTAGAAGAAAGAATCATCGAATTTGGACACAATTTGCAGAATCTAAACATGTTTGAGTATTTATATTGGAATCTAAATAAAAAAGAAGCAAGGGATAAGGAAACTGAAGAATAGTATCGGGCATTATCTCAGGCGGTTGGTAAGTAATATCCGCCTGAGATAAACATCTTCTCAGGGGGTTATTAAGTACCAACCGTCTGTGAAGATATTTAGTTCTTCTTAATTAATATTCTTGATTAAATGTGGGTCCTTTAAAAAGGCAAAATTTCAATTTCTTGTAATCTTATTGATAAGTAAAGGTTACCATTAAATTTCACTTCATAAATCCTTTGAAATTGGTCAGAACATAAAAAACATACAACAAATGCTATTTTTCATTTTTCTATCTTGATGAATATAATGCTTTTTTCATTTATTTTTTCAGTGGACATTTTTACTCATCATACCAACCTCTATGAATTTTTTCAGATTTTTTTTTAAATTTTTTTGAATCAATGTGTGTTCATAATTTGATGAATGCCTCATATGTATATGAGCATTTAGTTAGAATGATGGATAATTTGAAGTTTGACATGTTGGAATGCTTTTAAAAAAATTAACAAAATTCATACATGTATAAATGATACAATTATGTTCATATAAACAAAATTAAGTGAAGGATTTTTTTATGAGATACACAAATGTGAATAATATGTGAGTAGAAATTAATTTGATATTTACTAAACACTACAATGTCAGCTATACAAGTTTTAAAATATTTTGCTCAGGTGGTAGATGTTAAGTTTATACAAATGTAGAAGAAAGAATCATCGAATTTGGACACAATTTGCAGAATCTAAACATGTTTGAGTATTTATATTGGAATCTAAATAAAAAAAGCAAGGGATAAGGAAACTGAAGAACAGTATCGGGCATTATCTCAGGCGATTGGTAAGTAATACTCGCCTAATATAAACATCTTCTCACGCGGTTATTAAGTACCAACCGCCTGTGAAGATATTTACTTCTTCTTAAATAATATTCTTGATTAAATGTGGGTCCTTTAAAAAAGAAAAATTTCACTTTCTTGTAATATTATTGATAAGTAAAGGTTACCATTAAATTTCACTTCATAAATACTTTGAAATTGGCCAAAACATAAAAAACATACAACAAATGATATTTTTCATTTTTCTATCTTGATGAATATAATGCTTTTTTCATTTATTTTTTCAGTGGACATTTTTACTCATCATACCAACCTCTATGAATTTTTTCAGATTTTTTTAAATTTTTTTAAAGCAATGTGTTTTCATAATTTGATGAATGCCTCATATGTATATGAGCATTTAGTTAGAATGATGCATCATTTTAAGTTTAACATGTTGGAATGCTTTTAAAAAAATTAACAAAATTCATACATGTATAAATGATACAATTATGTTCATACAAACAAAATTAAGTAATGGATCCTTTTTTTATGAGATACACAAATGTGAATAATATGTGAGTAGAAATTAATTTGATATTTACCAAAACATTACAATGTCAGCTATACAAGTTTTAAAATATTTTGTTCAGGTGGTAGATGTTAATTTTATACAAATGTAGAAGAAAGAATCATCGAATTTGGACACAATTTGCAGAATCTAAACATGTTTGAGTATTTGTATTGGAATCTAAATAAAAAAAGCAAGGGATAAGGAAACTGAAGAACAGTATCGGGCATTATCTCAGGCGGTTGGTAAATAATATCCGCCTGAGATAAACATCTTCTTAGGCGGTTATTAAGTACTAACCACCTGTGAAGATATTTAATTTGTTGTAAATTAATATTCTTGATTGGAATCTAAATAACTGCCTCGGGCATTATCACAGGCGGTTTGTAAGGAATAACCGCCTGAGATAATGTTTTTCTCAGGCGGTTATTTATTACCAACCGCCTGTGAAAAATTTAAAAACCGCCTGTGAAAAACTGACGCCTATATAAAGACCCCTCGCCACAATTGAAACATGACCCTGGAGAATTTTCCACCACCGCAAGGCTGCCGAAATTTCCCACCGCCGCGCCTGCTCGGCCGAGCCGCCGCCCAGCCTGCACTGCCGCGCCGCCGCTCAGCCCGCACAGTCGCGCCACCGCGCCGCCACCTTGAGCCCGCACTGCCGCGCCGCGCGCCCAGACCCTGATCTGCTTAGTCCCACATCGCGCCACAAGGTATAAATTCTCATAGTTTCCTTTTGCATGTTGTGCTGGTATATGGTTGTGTCCTTTTGCATGTTGGTATATTCTCATAGTGTGTTGTTATATGGATTGTGTCATAGTTTGTTGGTATATGGATTCTGTCCTTTTGCACGTTAGTATATTCTCATAGTGTGTTGGTATATGGATTGTGTCATAGTGTGTTGCTATATGGATTGTATCCTTTTGCATGTTGGTATATATGGATTGTACCCGAATCCGAACCTGCAGGTAAAATATAGCACCCGTACCCGTACCTAACGGGTTTCTAATGGGTTTCGGGTACCCATCGGGAAATGGCACTGGGGGTGGAAGGCGGCACCGGGGCCAACTGCAGGTGGCGACAAGGACGAAGACAATGTTGGAGGCACTGAGGCCAGCTGTCGGCGGCGGCGAGACCGAAAGATGGAGGTGATGGCCGGAGCCGCGGGCGACTACGCGCGGTGGTCGGTGGAAAGTTGGCGGCAGTCACCGAAGTGGCGAAGTGGAGCCGTGCCATGCTCCAGCAGCGCGCCTCTCCATCGCGTCAGGTCGGGGGCGACAGTAAAAGTTGGGCACTCTGGCAGCAAGCGGCCAGCGACGTCTAGTTTTTTTTTTGTCTACGCCTCTGCTCGCTGCTCGGTCCAGACTCCAGCCTCCAGGGATCGGGATTCGTCTGATTGCAATGGATGGTGGACGTCTGAATATCGTGAATAGCTAGTTACCTGGCCTTGTGGGCCGTGAATTTTTAACTATTCTGGGCTGAGTTTTTTTATGGGACACATCTAAATCATAACAGTATTTCGGGTACCCGACGGGTACCCGCGGGTAGGAAATAATACCCGCACCCATACCCGCAACACATCGGATCGGGTACGGGTTGTATCGACGGGTAAAAAAATCCACCCGTACCCGCACCCGTCGGGTACCCATACCCGCGGGTATAATTGGCATCCCTAGATCCCACCCAGACCTAGCCCATGCCACTGGGCCTGTTTGCCACACGACTTCAATCCTTCACCCCCGCTTGCTACTCCCGACGCCTTCGACTCCATCCGCCTCAAGATATCGCCCGTCTCTTACATTAGTCGCCCTAATCATACTTATTATGTCTCTGTAAATTCATTTTATAGAAGACCTTTAGAGAATATTTGTGGTTAAATTTTGTAAATCTGACAAAACTTCTATTATTGAAGCATGGACCGTCGAGCATGGATGTATAACATGTCAAGACCCGATCCTATGTACATTCATAATGTTGCAAATTTTATTGAAGCATCGAAGAGACATGCGAAGTTGCAAAAGATAGATGACATATTATTTCCATGTATCGACTGCGAAAATAAGATTGCTTGGACGGATACTATAGTAATCCAATCTCATTTGGTGAAAGGAGGTTTCAAAAAAAACTACACAATATGGACAGAGCATGGAGAGTTAGATACACATGATGTGGATAAAGATGATGAGAGAGGTTCAGATGATAATAATGTTCATATCGATGATGGTAGTGACAATCAAGCTGGTGATGATGATGATGAGTTTGATTGTGAGGAGATGTTGCATCACATTGAACCATATGTATTGACTTCTATGGGAGCAAGCAAAGGTTTAAGTAAAATGGAGACATTGCAGAATGCGGCGATGGACCTTTTATATGATGAATCAAACGGTTGTGATAAAGAGTTTACTACATTGCATGCAGTCTTAGAACTACTAAAGTTGAAAGCTACGCACGGATGGTCCGATTGTAGTTTCTCTGATCTTTTGAATCTTCTGGCAGAAATTCTTCCAAATCCAAATAAACTGCCAGGAAGCACTTATAAAGCGAAGAAACTTCTTTGCCCGATGGCACTAGGTGTGACAAAAATACACGCTTGTGTGAACCATTGTATTCTGTATTGTAAAGAGCATGAGCTCGCAACTAGATGCCCCATTTGCAGTGTCAGTAGATATAAGAAGGACTACAATCACCAGTATGTTACCAACATAAAAAAGACTCAGAAGAATAAGAAGTTTATTATTGGTCCTGAAGGTGACGATGACGATACTTCTGGCGATGCAGACGGGAAGAATAAGAGAAAAATTCCTGCCTTGGTGATGTGGTACCTTTCGGTAATTGATCGCTTGAAGCGTTTGTTCTCAAACCCTTGGGAGGCTGAACTTATGTATTGGCATTCCGAGCAATGCAAGAAGAATGAAAAACATATACGACACCCTGATGATGCAACGCAGGGGAAAAGTTTTGATATTCAGTATCCAGAATTCGCGAAGGAAATCAGAAATAATGTGAGTTTTGCCTTGGGTACAGACGGAATGAATCCGATTGGTGAAAAAAGGAGCATACACAGCACATGTCCCGTGGTCTTAGCAATGTACAACCTATCGATGTGGTTGTGTCACAAAAGGAAATATATCTTGTTATCTGTTCTTATCCAAGGTCCGAAACAACCTGGCATCGAAATTGACGTGTTGTTGGAACATTTAATGGAAGATATGGCGAAATTGTGGAATGAAGGGGTACGTACATGGGATGAGTACAAGCCGGAGTATTTCACGCTAAGAGCAATGATATTCGTTACTGTGCATGATTGTCCCGGACTGTTTACATTATCGGGACAAATGAAAGGAAAGAAAGATTGTGTTAGGTGCATGGATAGAACTGGATTTCTATACCTCACTTCATTCAGAAAGACGGTGTACACGAGACACCGACGGTTCTTGACAGATACACACAAGTATAGGAAGATGAAAGAACAATGTGATAACAAAATCAAAAAAGATACTGCACCAAAACCTTGCAGTGGAAAACTTGTGTTTGAAATGGTCAGGAACATTCATATTGCTTTCGGTAAGGGCAAAAATAGTAAAGGAATTAAGAGAAAGAAAAGTACATCTTCGGATGATACAACTGACATGACTTTCAAGAAACAATCAATTTTTTTCAAGTATCTTTTGTATTGGAAGAATCTGGATTTTGCCATAGTACTGATTTGATGCACGTTACAAAGAATGTATTTGACAGCACCATTGGGACCTTGCTGGACATGTCGAGGAAAACAAAGGATGGATTAAATTCACATATGGACCTAGTAAATCTTGATTTGAGACCAGAGCTTCATCCAGTATCCAGTAGAAAAGGCAAACGGGAAGCATTACCTTCCCCCAGCCAGCTACAACTTGACGCTAGAAGAGAAAAAAAAAAGCAATTTGCGAATGCTTGCGTGGGATCAAAGTGCCCACGAGTTTCTCATCCAATATTCGCAAACTTGTCTTGATGAAAGACTTGTCTTTATTCGGTTATAATTCTCACGACTCTCACATGATGATGACAGTTTTCCTTGCCATTGCAATAAGAATCATCAAAGCTGAGCATATAAAAGTTGTCATCATACGTTTGTGTTACTTCTTCAATGCAGTATCGCAAAAGGTGATAGCACGTGAAGATTTAGTCTATCTGAAAACATACATCATCGAGACAATGTGCAAGCTTGAGATGTGTTTCCCACCATCCTTTTTCGATATGCAAGTACACCTAATCATACATCTTGTTGATCAGATAAAAACATTGGGGCCACTATATTTACATCATATGTTTTTGTTGGAGAGATATATAGGAGTATTAAAAGGTTATGTGCGGAACTGTGCTCACCCAGAAGGTTCAATTATGGAAGGATACACCACTGAAGAAGTGATTGAAGGTTGCACTGATTACATCAAAGATGGAAAATCGATAGGTGTGCCTATACCGGTACATGAGGGTAGACTACGTGGGAGAGGCAAAGTGGGTAAGAAAACTTTTATCGTTCAAGATTACAAGAATGTACACCGTGCACACTTTAGTGAACTACAACAGCTCGCAATAGCTGAGTGGTACATCGAGGAACACCAAATTGACCTTTGTGATAAAAACCAAGACCGCACAGAGGACTGGATCATGAAAGAGCACAGAAGATGTTTCACTGAATGGTTAATGGACAAAAATATACCATACGGAAACACTATAGAAGAGGCAACAATGAAGAAGTTAGCTTCTGGTCCATCTGCTTTGGTGACATCATGGCAAGCATATGACATCAATGGTTACACATTTTACTCTAAAAAAAAGACGGTAAGAGTGTTGCACAAAATGGTGGTGTTTGTATTGAGGCTTATGATTCACAAGGGCAGAAGACCACATACTTCGGGTTCATAAAGGAAATATGGGAACTCGATTATGCCGAAAGAATGGTAATGCCCGTATTTAAGTGCCAATGGGTCAAACATCCTGATGGTGTGAAAGTGGACAATTACGGGCTGACACTGGTAGACTTGAATAAAGTGGGTATAAAGATGACCTATGGGTTCTCGCCGATAATGTTGCACATGTTTTTTATGTTCAAGATCCAGAAACTGAGAAGATGCACGTAGTTGTTTCTAGAAAGCAAAATATTGTTGGGGTTGAGAATGTGGGTGATAATGAAGAGGAATATAATCAGTATGAAGGGATGTACCTTTTCACCGAACCGGAAAACATCAAGCGTGTAGAGAGAAGCATTAAAAAGAATTTGAAACCCTATATGCGAGAAGATGTCAATGCTGGAAAAAATGTATATAGCATGCGAGGATATATATATTGTATATATTTGTATCTTCTGAAATCAACTTAGAACAATGTTCTATTTTAGTTTTAGATAGCATGCTTCAAACATTATTAAATTTAGCTTCTGTTTTGAGCTCCTGTCAAGCTAATCCCTTCACAGCAAGCTCTTGTAGATGCAAGTAACACCCGAGACCCATCATTTGGATTGTTAAAAGCTTCAATTGAAGTGTGATGATACTTCCTGTCCATTTGAGGGCTTGTTTGGATAGGAGTACACCCAAACAAGCCCTGCAAGATTTCTTTCTCTTCCCTCCATTTTTATAACTTACGAGATACTACTTTATTAGTTCTAATGGCTGAATATATTGACTACAAATCAGTACCATCTCTCTTAGTGCTTTACAAAAGAGACGAAACGTACAACTTCAATCACAAATCTTGTTTTTACTATTTTCATAGGAACTTGACCTTAATCTTTCAAGCATTGATTTATCAATAATTGAAGATTCTTCATCAGACATGTTAATGGCAGTTACAAGTGAAGGGTGTGTCGAAGCTAACGAAATCACAATGGGACTAAAGACAAAGAGATGCTACATATGAGTGACAATATCCAGGTTAGACAGCATGAAGCTATGATGATAGCCTTCACGCTGTTTAACCTAGACATTGCCACTCATATGCAGGATCTCTTTATCTTCAGTCCGATTCAGATTTTGTTAGCTTCGACACATCCTTCACTTATAACTGCCATTAACATGTGTGATAAGGAAGCTTCACTTATTTGATAATTCTATACTTGAAAGATTAAGGTTAAATCCCTATGAATGTGTAAAAACAAGATTTGTGATTGAAGTTGTTCGCTTACTCGCTTGTGTGAAGCACTAAGAAAGTGAGTACTGATTTTTAGTCAATATATTTAGGCATTAAAACTGAGAAAGGAGCATCTTCCTAAGTTTTCAAATGGACAGGAGGGAAAGAAATCATTCAAATGGATGGGAAAATCCTTCCAAGGATTGTCAGGCTTCAAATTGATGCTTTCAACAATTCAAATGATGAGCCACGAGTGTTACTTGCATCTACAATAGCTTGCTGTGCAGGGATTAGCTTGACAGGAGCTTAGCATCATTAGAGGCGGTTGGTAAGTAAAACCCGCCTGAGATAAACATCTTCTCAGGCGGTTATTAAGTACCAACCGCCTGTGAAAATTTTAAAAACAGCCTATGAAAAACTGACGGCTATATAAAGACCCTTCGGAGGCACGCCTTTGCCCAGTCCCACATCGCGCCACGAGGTACCTATGTAAATTCTCATAGTTTCCTTACTATGCATTGCATGCTACCTTTTTCTTTGTATATTTTCATAATATGCCAGTTTTGTGTGTTGGTATATGGATTGTGTCCTTTTGCATTTGTGTACATATGCGTTTGGACTCAATAATTTGGAAGTTTGGTCTTTTAGATATTGATGTCTCGGGCGTGTAGCCGATTGAAGGAGGAGCGCTTGGCGTGGCGCAAGAACCATCTCCATGTATGTCCATATGGCGCACCGGTCGCATGGTTGTATATACATATGTATCTGTAATGGACTGATGAACTTAACTGTAGTTTGTTTTTCTGTCTTGTTTGTTTTTGGTATTTTCAATTTCTCTGCGTAGGGTTTCTCTGCGAAGCCTGAATCGGGAGATTTATTGAAGTGGCAGTGCATCGTCCCCGGTAAAGAAGGGGTAAGTCATGAAGAACAAGCACAATATGAGTTTAACCATCGACCTCCTATTAATAAATTTCTTTTGTAGACTGAATGGGAAGATGGTTACTACCCCCTGACAATCTCCTTCTCTGAGGACTATCCCTTGGTGCCTCCAAGATGCGCCTTTCCAAGTGGGTTCTTCCACCCAAATGTCCATCATTCGGGAGCACTCTGCATCGGGATTCCTGATCAAGAGACTGGAAGATAGACCTATTTTGCTCATGTAATTCATACTTAATTGTTGTCGAACTTATTTGAACTGGTTTCTTATATTGCTTAAATTATATTTCGTAGAGGTGGTGCAGTGGTTTTACAATCAAAACTATACTACTTGAAGTTCAACATTTGCTGCATCAGCCAAATGTGCCCGATGTTGAAAATGATTGCTATAATCTACTTATCAAGGTTAGATGACACTTTGACTTAGTGACCAATGTAGGTTATTCATTCCTCCTTCGGCATTTGTTAATTTAACTAATGTCAATATTTTCAGGATCCAGCGGAATATAAGAGACGTGTTCGGGAGCAAGCAGGACGGTACAATTTAGATTGATCGATGGGAGCTTCATCGAGTTGTGAATTACCTCTGAATTGTCGAGCTTCATACTGTTTACATTCAAATTTAGTTTAGAGGGCACACAGCGTATGATCTATGGAATTCATCGAGTTGTGAATTACCTCTGAATTGCAATGTCATTTGCGTTTGTTTATCCTTGTATTCCAATTAAATCAGTTAATTGTAATGTCATTGCATTTGTTTACCCCTGCAACGGACGGTCACGATCTAGGGCACTCTGGCGTTTCCGAGGACACAAAATAAGTGGAAACAATGACTTTCCCTAGGCGGTTCTTCAATGAAAACCTCTTGTGATAATTGAATAACTACATACGGTTCTTACACAATGATCGCCGGTGAAAATACATGATCTTCTCAGGCCGTTGTTAATTAAGAACTGCCTGTGAAGTTCATTACATTACGGACAGTTCTTAATTTATAACCGCTTGAGAAGATCATGTATTTACCCAGGCGGTTGTTTCTTAAAATCTGCCTGTGATGTTATTTTATTGCAGGCAGTTCTTAAGTAATAACCTCCTGAGAAGATCGAGTATTTACCCAGGCGGTTGTTTTTTAAAATCCGTCTGTGTTGTTCTTTCATCACAGGCGGTTATTATATCATTCGTCATCACCGTCGCATATTTTTAAGTACCGCCTGTATTTGAAAAATTGAGGCACCACTAAAAATGCTTTTTGTAGTAGTAAATTCGCCAGTGATTCGATTGAGCTTGCCTGATGTTTTCTTGGTGGTAAATGTTAGTGCAGAAAGAAAGAATCAGGTTTCAGATGTTCTGATGACTCAAACAAAACTGCCTTTCCTATGTAATGTTTTAAGTAGAACGAAGTGGGAATATGGTTATTCATTCCATTCCATTGTTTACTTAAAAAACGTTGTCAGTTCTGTCTCACATGTATAATGCTGCTAATTTGTGAATTGCCTTTGATATAAAACAGAAATGTGGCCCTAAATGAAGTGTTGAGAAGCTTATTGTGGTACTTATTACCAATTTATTGCTTGCCATGATCTAGTATCTGATGTAGTTTCGATGTGTTGGCTAGTATTTACTCATTTAAATCTGGATTTTATATTGAAATTATCACACCTTATACGTGTTCTAATTTCTATGAGGACTTGTTTCATATAATATTTTATATGGGAGATTCCATACTCAAATTTTTATGTTCACCAATCACCATTACAGCTAAAGTCATCTGGTCGATGTTTTGTGCGAGGACCTCTATTATATATGTCCATTAAGTTATTAGTTCATATATATATATATATATATATATATATATATATATATATATTCCTCATCTGTCCACCCATTATTGAACCTAAGTTCGTGATCGTTGGTGACTACACATTATTGAACCTAAGCTCCTGATCGTTGGTGACTGGTGTTGGTGATATGTCTAAAAGGCAATCATAACAATTTGGGTAAGACTTGTTGGATATTTGATCCATAAGCAATTAGCGTACTAATGGGTCTGCGACCTAAAAGCCCATTAGTACGCCTATAAATACAAGGGGTAGGGTTAGAGGCTAATGACTCTACCACGTAACAGCCCTAGCTGCCATCCCTCGCAAGTCTCACGCCGAGACCCTTGCTGCGCACGCGGTGCTAGCACACCGGCGCACGACATTGTAATAAAGAACAAATGTTGTTCTATTTAATACAATAATATTTTCTATGCTCAATGTCCATTGGTGAATGGATTATATGTTGTTCATCTTGAGGATAAAACTGTCCGTAATATTAATACCAAAAGGGCTCGAGAAAATGATCTAAATCCCACTTTTATTTGGCATTGTGGCTTAGGTCATATAAATGAGAAACACATTGAAAAACTCCATCAAGATGGATTACTAAGCTCATTTGATTTTGAATCACTTGACACATGCGAATCTTGTTTGCTTGGGAAGATGACCAAAGCACCCTTCACTAGTCAAAGTGAGAGGGCGACTAACTTGTTGGGACTTATACATACAGATGTAGGTGGACCAATGAGTTTAATTGCCAGAGGTGGTTTTCAGTACTTCATCACATTTACCAATGACTTTAGTAGATATAGTAATGTCTACCTAATGAGGCACAAGTATGAATCCTTTGAAAAGTTCAAAAATTTTAGAATGAAGTACAAAATTAATTGGAAAAAGACAATTAACCTTCTACGATCTGATCGTGGGGGTGAATATTTGAGCCATGAATTTTATGATGATTTAAAACAATGTGGAATTGTTCCACAGTTGACTCCACCTGGAACGCCTCAATGGAATGGGGTGTAACGGAGGAAATAAACCTTGTTAGACATCGTTTGGTCGATGATGAGCCAAACAGATCTTCCACTATCCTTTTTGGGTTATGCTCTTGAAACTGCTGCGTTTACACTAAACAGGGTCCCAACTAAGTCTGTTGAGAAGACACCATATGAGATGTGGACCGAGAAACGTCTCGGATTGACTTTCCTCAAAGTTTGGGGGTGTGATGCTTATGTCAAACGTTTGACGTCAGACAAACTCACTTCCAAATCAGGCAAATGCTTCTTTGTGGGATATCTTAGGGAAACCATAGGATATTATTTTTATAATAAAACAGAGGTTAAAGTGTTTACCGCTCGTAATGGTGTCTTCCTGGAGAAAGAGTTTCTCTGAAAAGGAGTTAGTGGGAGCAAGGTGCATCTTGAAGAAATTCAAGAAACACCTGAAAATGTTTCAACATCCACTAATCATATACAAGATGTACAAGATGTTGTGCAACCAGTTGATGAAACACTAGCCTCACTAAGGTCTACGAGGGTACGTCGTGCAACTGAAAAGTTAACACATCTAACCGCGGAGCAGCATGACAAGTTATTGTTGGACAATAGTGAGCCCACGACCTATACCGAAGCAATGACATGACCCAACTCTGAGAAGTGGCTTGGAGCCATGGAATCCGAAATTGAATCCATGCATGAAAATCAAGTTTGGGACTTGGTTAATCCAATCGAAGGTGTGAGACCTATCGATTGTAAATGGATTTTCACGAAAAAGACCAATATGGATGAAAATGTTTACATCTATAAAGCGCAATTGGTGGTGAAAGGTTTCAAACAAATTCAAGGTGTTGATTATGATGAAACTTTCTCACCCGTCACAATGCTCAAGTCTGTTCAGAATCTCCTAGCAATTGCTGCATATTTTGATTATGAAATATGGCATATGGATGTCAAAACAACCTTTATAAATAAAAGTTTGACTGAGGATGTGTACATGACACAACCTGAGGATTTTGTTGATCCTAAAAATGCTAAATATGCAAGCTTCAAAAGTCCATCTATGGGTTGAAGCAAGCATCTCGGAGTTGGAATCTACGTTTTGATGAAGTGATCAAAGGGTTTGGTTTCATCAAGAATGTAGAAGAACCTTGTATTTACAAGAAGTTTAGTGGGAGCGCACATGTATTTCTGGTGCTATATGTAGATGACATATTATTGATCAGAAATGATATTCCAATGCTTGATGATGTTAAAACATCATTAAGAAAAAGTTTCTCAATGAAGGATTTAGGAGAGGCAGCATACATTTTGGGCATGATCTAAAAGGCTAATTGGATTGAGGCAAGATACATATATTGACAAGATATTGAATAGGTTCAATATGCAAGATTCCAAGAAAGTTTTCTTGCCAATGTCACATGGCATTACTCTAAGCAAGAGTGAGTGTCCTTTTACACCCGATGAGCAGAAGAGGATGAGAGCGATTCCTTATGCTTCGGCTATTGGATCCATCATGTATGCCATGCTATGTACACGCCCAGATGTATCTTATGCTCTAAGCATCACGAGCAGGTATCGATAAGATTATGGCGATGCTCATTGGACCATTGTCAAAAACATCCTTAAGTACTTGAGAAGAACTAAGGATGCATTCTTAGTGTTTGGAGATGAAGAAGAGCTCGTTGTAAAATGTTACACCGATGCCAGCTTTCAAACTGATAAGAATGATTCTAAATCACAATTCGGTTTTGTATTCTTCCTCAATGGAGGGGCAGTGAGCTGGAAAAGTTCCAAGCAAGATACATTAGCAGATTCAACCATAGGGGCGGAGTATATTGCAGCTTCTGAAGCTGCAAAGGATGCTCTTTGGATCAAAAAATTTGTTTCTGAGTTGGGTGTTGTTCCTAGCGCGTCCAGTCATGTGGATCTCTATTGTGACAATAGTGGAGCCATCGCACAGGCAAAGGAGCCTAGATCACACAAAAGATCCAAACAGATACTATGACGCTATCACCTCATTCGAGAGATCATCGATTGAGGTGATGGAGATATGCAAGGTGCATACGGATTTGAATGTTGCGGATCCGTTGACAAAGCCCCTTCCACAATCAAAACATGAGGCACACACAAGATCTATGGGTATTAGATACTTACATCAGTGATCATAGTATGTAGTGGGAGACTTGTGTCAGAGCTGTGTTTATGTAATATTAAATAAATTGTTATATGAGTAGTCATTATTTACATTGATCATCAAGTATGTGACTTGTTCGTGGAACTCTTTGTTAATAGTAATGTTACTCTAAATTATCCCTAGTCTAGATCATTACATGAGATAATGATGTCACACAGCCTAGCACATGTATTAATTGATGATCACATTTCACGGATCATAAATATGGAGATATTAAATTAATAATGCGAACACATGTTAGTAAACATGGTGTTGGATTGACCCACTCCAAGACACTGCTGGCATTGTTATTTCCATATGTGCCATCAGCATTGTTATTTCCATATGTGCCATCAGTTGGTCTTGAGTGATACACCTGCTAGATCCTTAGACCTAAGATCACCGTTGTTTCTCACTATATGTAGTTGTGTACATTGAGACTACCAAACGCTACTCCGTAACTGGGTAGTCATAAAAGTATTCTTCGGGTACATAATGAAACATAGAATGGAATGTGCGCGGACCAAGATGGGATTTGCCCCTCCTTAATAACAGGAGAGATATCTCTGGGCCCCTTGAGATATTTGGATTTAAAAATGCATGGCCATGCCAGAGTGATTAAAGGTTAATCACAATGACTAAAAGTTAGTCAAGGAATGAATCCACTATTTGATCGAGTGAATGGTCGAGCTATCACAAGGATGGCACGCATCTCGCCTTGAGCTTGAATGGTATCATGAGGCAAAGGATTAGCATGTTGAATGTATCTAGGTTCGGTCGATACGATCTTTATGTACATTCGGAAGTCAGTATGTCCTACTAGGTATCTCTACTGAATTGTTGTTGGAAACGGTTTCCATTCACAACTGATTGCACATGAACCCAATGGGTCACACACTTATAGGGTTGGAATATTGAAAAGCTTGGCTAGATGATTGTCCCTAGAGCAAGTGGGCGATTGTTGGTGATATGCCCAAGAGGAATTCATAACAATTTGGGTAAGGCCTGTTGGATATTTGATCCATAACCAATTAGCGTACTAATGGGCCTGTGACCTAAAAGCCCATTAGTACGTCATAAATACGAGGGGTAGGGTTATGGGCTAATGACTCCACCATGTGACACCCTAGCCGCCACCCCTCGCAGGCCTCACGCCGAGACCCTTGCCGCGCACGCGGTACTAGAACACCAGCGCACGACATTCCTCCCCATATGTGTGGACTGCGTAGAGGCACTGCTACTACTGCTGCACTGATCGTCTACGGCGATCATGATCGTCTACTTGCTATCGTGACAAGGACGAGGAGGTGTAGGGTGCAGGGCACATCGAGTGAGAGGTGGAGACCGACGTGGCTGCTCTTCATGTGGAGAGCTGTGCGACAACTCTATAGTTTGAGATAGATGCCGCTTCTCTGTAACTAGAGGCAACTGCTCTCCAATTGGAGACTTCTGCTGCTTCTCTATAACTGGAGGCAACAATAACTCTGGATTTGGAGACAGATCCATCTGTTCATGATTTGGATGCAGAAGCAGACGTGCCTCAGGAGACATTGAAGCAGTCAACATGGAAGCTGCTGCTGCTGCTGCTGCTGGGTCAACAACAATAAGGCTCCGTCTCCACTGAACCCTTCTAGTAACTGCATTCCGCATAGTCAGCGTTGTATCGTCCGGTGGCACTTCGAGCTCCAGGTTTTTCGTATTTTCATGCACCATGTCCACCTTGACCTCGTCGTTTTCCATGTATAACCACCTTAAGTCTTTTATTTGTAGTGTCTAGAACATAGAACACTTGAGCAACGTGTTCTGCTAACACAAAAGGCTCCCACTTATATCCTTGACGGTTAAGATCAACGCTAGTGAAACCGTACTTGTCTTGTACTACACCTTTGGTTTCATCAACCCAGTTGCAACAGAAAAGAGGAATCTTAAAGCCTTGAAAGTCAAGCTCCCAGATCTCTTGTTTTTAACCATAGTACATTTCTTTGTCCTTGCTCGCAGCATTATAAGCATCAACACAGACACCACTATTCTGATACATGCTTTTCTTATCTTGTTCTACAGTGTAGAACATGTATCCATTTATGTCGTACGCTTGATATGTAATAACTGGGGATATAGGACCACGAGCCAATTTTTAGGTATTCACTTGTTTGAGTATCCGATGAGTGAGAAATCCGATCCTGGAGCCAGCCAATGAATTTTCTCCTGTGTTCATTTGCTAACCATGATTCATTGTGGCCAGGATTGTCTCTATGCACCACTTCCTTGTGCTCATTGAGGTACTCCGACACCATGGACATGTGTTGGACAATGTGGAAATAAGTGCAGAAGAACAAATGTGAATTTGGAGTTCCTGTGAGCCTCCCCTCAGGACAACAAATAGTCCCTCTAATATTGTCCAACATGTCTTTCTTCGCGAAAGCGATAAATGTATCTACCCCTTGGACATATTCATTGCAAAGGCATGGCCCATACATCCAACTTCGATCCGACAACATCTACGTACAAAAAGAAGAGCTAAATCAAAGAAATTTGAAGCCACTGATATTCAAGATCTAAAGGTAAGAAAATAGTAAGGAACAAAGAGCAGCAGAGGACTAACCCTTTGTTTTAAGATGTACTTATAATCACCACAAGACTTTTAAAATGAAGGAGGGAAAGAACAGGCTAAGAACAGGGCATATCTGGTAGCCACTTGTTCTGCCACAACAGGAAGGTCGTAGAAGGGCACAGAAAATTGAGACAGGCCGATATAAAGCACGACTCTCTATAGAGGGAATGGGAGACGGGCCCACTTCCACAACTAAAGGATACATGCCGGACCGGTGGTTATGGGAGACGTGCCTTATTCCATAATAAAGGAGACGTGTTGCAACCAAAGTTCGTCTAAGTTACCTAACAAATATGAGTCGCTCTTAATGAAAACGGGTGTCCCATTTGTTAGAGAGGAGGGGGCATCTCGGATACCTACTTAACTGAGACGTGTTGAATTGTAACGCGTCTCCTTGTACGTTCAACCTAGCTTTGTCAGATCCTCGCTGAAGCAGGCTCGTCTCACTTGAGCTTATCAGAGACTTCTTCTTTTAGCACGTCGCCCATCATTGTCTCCTATTTGTGTTTCATACGTAGTGGAAGGGTAGCAGCGGATGCAGGTTCTTCTTCTTGTTACTAGCAGCTGCACTGCACGTACCTCTAACATGCTTAAACCACGTGAATGGATATCATTAGGAAAAAAAGATGATCTATAAAGCAGAAAGAAAGGAGGAAAAATGCAAATATAGAAATCAAAAGTTAAAATATACATTTGATTGTACCATTAGATAAAAATAAGAATTCAAAATTTCGTGTCAGGTAATTTTATGGGTACTCATTAGACAACAAGAAAAGAGAATTATTGGTGATTAGGAGGATCAGTGGCAATAATATCGAACATTAACACAATGTAAAGGATAACTAAATAACGCACCAACAAAAAATGATACTGTTCAATAATAAAACAAGAATAACTTGCAAAATAATTACAAGAGGTTACACACATCATTACAGTCCACACACTACAGGAATATCGATCAATTACGTCAGCCAAAGTCGACATAATTAAGGCCTAAACCGACGTAAGTAACTTAAGTACGTCGGTTTTTCCTGAATTACGTCGACGGTTGGCCGACGTAGCGGTTTGGACGTAATTAATGTAACTTACGTCGGCCATCGACGTAAGTTATCTTAATTACGTCGGTCTGCAGTAGACGACGTAAGTCACGTACTGGGACGGGTCGCGGGCTGGGCCGGAGTAATTACGTCGGCCACAGCATGCCAACGTAAGTTATGTGGCGTAACTTACATCGGTTTAACCACATCGATGTAATTTAAGTGACATAACTTACGTCGGCTAGGTTAAACCGACGTAAGTTAAACTGGGCTAACTTACGTCGGCCCGGTCATAGCCGACGTAAGTTAAGTTTTCGAATTTTTTTAAAAACAGAAACTGACTACCTCGCACGATGGCGAGAACATAGAACAGATACAGATAAGGTTCCAGAACAGATATACAGCACAACAGTTATAAAACATTATACAAAATATCGACAATAACACAATTTGCAAATTAAGTTCCACCGGGCTACACGCTAGCCCCTCTACTACCTCCAGGATCTTCTCGGCGCGTTCCCGAACCCTGCAGAAGAAGCATAGTCAATTGACAACACGAAATCAACATAATTCACTTGTACCTAAAGCATTCCTTCGTATAACTTTATGGTGCGAAACAACTAGTTGATCCTAATTAGAAGTCCATAAACTATTTCCAGTTTCTATCCATTTTAACAGTTTCTGAAACTGAACTGAAACTGATCTTTAATTTTGACTTTTTGACAGTCCACAAACTGAACTATCCATAAACTGAAACTAAACTTTAATTAGGATAAACTGAAACTGAAACTGACATTTCTATCCATAAACTGAACTTTTGACATTTCTATCAATTTTGACATTTCTATCCATAAACTGAAATTAACATTTTGACATTTTCATAAACTGAAAGTGAAACTGACATTTCTATCCATAAACTAAAACTGACATTTCTAGCCATAAGATGAAACAGACATTTCTATCCATTTTGACATTTCCATCCATTTTTATATTTGTAGCCATAAATTGAATCTGAACTGAACATCAAATTTAGAATGCTAAAGCTTTTTGACTACTACAAAAACTATTTTAAAGGAGCTAAAGGAATATTGAAATGAATACGACAATATTACCTGCTTCGGTGTCTGTTGCGGCGGAAGCGTAGGAATCTCGATATCCTGACTGTTGTGTCGAGCAAGAGCCTGCCATTGCAAAATATTAGAAGATATATGTTATTGAAGTGTTGTGAAATTTAACTACGGTGCTTTAAATTACTTACTTTCATCGCTGCTTGCATCTAGGCCATCATTAAGGCCGTCCTCTGCTGCTCCTCCCTTGCCTCCGCTCTCGTCCTCTCCAGCTCTGCGTTGGTTTGCGTCAGCGTCTCCCTCATGGCCTGCAGCTCCAGCTGGGTCTGTGAGAGACGACCACTGGTCCCAACGGACGAAGCCTACGACGATGAAGCGCCTCTCAAAGGTCGCTTTGACCTCGAGTCGACAACTCCATCAAAAATGGCAAACCTGCAAAAGAATGAAAACACTAAGTAGAAGAACATTAATTAAAAAAGAAATGAAACACACAAATAACTCACCGTCCGTGGGCCTTCCCGCCTCCGCTTGCGTACGCGGCTCGGGGGTCGATCGACGCGCTTTCCCAATCGTAATCCGCATCGTGCATCTTCGCAACCTCCTGCGCGTACTTTGCCTACAAAACAAATAAATCTTGTAAGCATGTCAATAATAGTATTAGTTATAATGAAATTGATGAATTTCAAAAACTTACCAGTCGGTCGGCTGCGACCTGACTACAATGTCCTGGCTGAGAAGGGTCACTTCCCTTGTGACCTCTCTTCCAAACTTGGGTCGGGGTCGACTCATGACCTATCTCTTGCTCCTGTACAGCCGTGTTAGTGAGATAAATAATATATTAGGAACATATAAATAAATTGAATAGGTACTTACCATGCATTTAGCCAAAAGCAAGTAGATGTTGCCGCCATAGTTGTGCATGCCCTAGGACCCCATGCGGCACTGTCTAGCCTTTGTGGACTTATTGATGAAAGCGCCACTAGCTCAGTACCGACAGAAGCTAAGTACGCCTCGATGTTACCCTGTAACCAGGAAATACTAACCTGCACATATTTCATTTTTCATCAACGCAGTTGTACGTAGATATTGTAAATATTTAACAATATTAAATACTTACCTCTGCGTACTACTCCTCTGTCAAGTACGAGTCGGAGTCCTTCCTAAATACAACCCTTTGCTACTCCTTCTCCCGGGGGTGCCACTTGTAGTACGCGTTGACGGCCTGAATCCGGGCGTACGATAATGCCACCATCGTGAGCTTCCGAGTGTTGTAATGGAACTTGCGTCTCGCGTGGTCCTCCATGCCCGGTTCCTCTACTTGGTACCTCAGCTTTAAGCAAACAAATATTTAAGTGATATGCATTAACAATTCAAACGAGTTGAAAAAATGAAACAGTTAAACTTACCATAAAATCGTGCCACACGGCTCCCTGAACCGTGCCGTGGACTGGGTGAGAGACACGAGCGTAGTCATCCCATGACAGGTCATGAAAACCGTCAATGACACCGAGGTAGTGCAACTTCACGATAGCACCCAGGACACTGTTAACCTGCCTGTGGTGCTTCTCGGCCCCCGTGAACGAAAAGTCGTACTAACATCTACAAAATATATTAAATCATTAAGTAAAGGAAAACAACATCTAATATTTAATATACTATATACAGTATTTACCTGTCTCCAACAGGACGGATCGTGGTCCGCTGAGTAGTAACCGGAGGAGGAGCCGCGAAGTGGGTCCTCCTCGTCCGTCGCCTCTGCTGCGACGCTGCAACGTCCTGTGACCCTGAAGGCTCTGCGGAACCACCGGAGTCTCCAGGAAGGTTAGTGGTAGCTGGCTGCACAGGGAGGCTGGCGCTAGCCGGCTCTGAAGGGAGGCTAGCGCTAGAGGACTCTTGTAGTGACCCCCTAGCCTCTGAGTCGGGCTCCTGTAGCGGCCCCCTAGCCTTTGACTCTGACTCTGACTCAGAAGTCTCTGAGTCAAACTACACAAAAGGAAAAGATTGACAATAAATAATTAATAACAACTGCAATTTCAAAAATAACTTTATTGTAACTAAAGTTTACCTCTGTCCGCTGAAAGCACAGGACAGCTGAGGGTGGAGCGTGTGCCAGAAAGAGGGAATGTTGGATAGAAAGGAATGAGCTCCCTGAGCAAGGGTCTCGTGGTGGCTCAAACCCTCTCACTGGCTTCCCCTTCCACTTCCCCTTTGACGACACCTGTTGCAAGGAATAAATGATTAATATGCAAAGATAATATACCTCGACTTGATGGTGGCTTCACCCCGCGTGTCACTAAACAGTGCATCATGCTGGCAAACATGGTTGTATTGTTTGTCATGCACATGACTTTCGCTCCGTTCTAGTGTTGTGATATCATGTGCAGAAGGTAGAGGCTGTAGATCCATATCTAAAATAATAGTTTGATGTAATCATGTTTTGGCATTTAAAATAAATTTAACATAACGTACCAGTCAAGCGGGATGGAGTACGGACTAATGCTTCATCAGAACGAGTTGCACCATGATGCAAAAATGGCAGGTCCGCACTTGATCTACCATCACTCTCGTCGATAGTGCCTTTGTCCCTATGATTCTCATGACTTGTTTCCTTTGAAACAGGTTCTTCATCAATGAAATTTTGAATTGTATGTATGAATTCCTTATGTGCTTCCACAATCAATTTGGAACCAGTGAGAATGTTATTAATGCCTCGACTTGATTTATCAGCAAACAATTTCAGCCCATCAGCTGCCTTACACCCTAAAGGTGTACCACGTAATTCATTAAATAGCACACCAAGCTCCTCAGCACCTGGGAACAATGGGGAAGATGAACAATTTGCAGCAGGTGGAGAAACATTCGATTGTGGTTCAATCTGAACATAACAAGTATCAGCCCAACTTCTAAGCTGCACAAAAAAAAAAGAAATTGTTCCAATATGTCAAAAAATAATAAATTGGTATAAAAGAATAAAAATCAAGGAATTGTAAAAAAATGAATGACATGGACCTGAAGATTTCCATATGTCACAGTACCAGACATATCTCTTCGATGGTCTTCTCGAATTAAGGTTTCCATTATAGATTTATGAAAGTACTTAGCACGGGGTGTGGAAGAATGAAGAATGGAGCTTCGAGAATCAAGATTTTCTAAGTAGAATATCTGCATACACATAGCACATATCGGCATGTGTGCATGTCAACAATAAAGAAGCAAACATTGGCAAAGTACTCAGTCTTTGTCAGCAAGTGGTGTAGTGGTTCCATTCTTAGGAAACTTTTGCAGAAATGTAAAAAACATGAATAATAACAGCGTATAGGTACCCTTGCAAAGCTATCTTCTAACACAACCAAGTAGAATTTATAACATCACAGTCAAGACAATAAGGCAATATAACATAAACATTCATCATCTATAAAACTGCAATGTCGTGTCAGGAAGACAATAAAATGAAAATGAGCATGCAAAAGCAATAGTCTAAACTGCTATTCCGTTCAGTGGGCCAGCATTACCATGTCGGGATGTGCATTTGTAGAACAGTAACCACACGTCACAAGCTGTTATAACTTGAAGTCATCACAGTATAGCAAGTAGTAAATGTGATTTAAGAAATACAACAGCAGCGGTGTTAAAAAATGCTAGACTTAATAGAATGTGAATTAAAAAACGCTAGAATTAGTAGTAAAAGGATGCAAAAAAGTATATCTATAAACAGAGACAATTAGCACAACAGGAGGACTCACTATCAAGAAAATTCCACAGCCAAGTAGGGAATTCTTTCTCTCACTGGACCACGCTATTGCTGCATGTTGTAAATCTTGGACCACTGACTTGCACTAGTTAACATTTTGAAAATCAGAAATGTCCTTTGTCAAAAAAGCATCCCATCCTCTTATTTTGTTTTCTACTGTAGGGATAACGATTTGTTGAAGACTACAAGTAGGAATATCCAAACTGCCAGTGAATTATCAATCTTTATTTTCCTCAGCATGTCAACAAGATAGTCGCACTTGACATCGTTGCTGCATTCAATGTTAATAGTTTTCTTGAAGTCCACTAATGCAAGCGCATTTTCTGATTCAGTTGAGCCTGGTAGATCCTTGTCTCCGTCTGGAAAGCCTAAAACCTTTTTGACACATAATTTATTGATACACAAACCACCTTCATTGCCAACTTCTAAAATCATGGACTTCGGATTCTGTTTGTCCATAAAAAAAACCAAGAGATCACTACATTCTAATCCATCAGCAGAAAACTGAAGTACCTCACCGAAACCAAGCTCACATATTTTTTGACGCTGTGGCATGTTCAGTTGTTCAGTTACTTTGATGAAGATTGAAAGGGTGCACCGTACAGAAGGAAACTTGTACCACGTAAAATAATGAAATCAATAGTGGGGCAGAAAAAAGAGAAAAAAAAAGCGTAACATAAATGTATCATAGTTGTATTTACATATATTGAGTCTAATAGATGAACATGAGTAACATAAATGACTGCAAGATATAGCGACGGGATACACAAATTGAACACGAGTAACATAAATGGACTTTTTTTTGCTACTCCTCATGTGACAGTAAATTAAAATATATACCAGAACAAGATATTGGGTAATATAGTAATAAAAGGTAATGTCAATATAATTGAAAAAAAAAGACATTAAAAACAAAATTTCACCTTGTAACAAACAAATTGACCCATATTTTTGCGTAAATTGGTTGTAGCCAAATTGCCGTAAGGAGGTGCACAAACATGCTGCTTCGTAGGTGGCATAAAATCATCATCGTTATCCTGATCAGGAACATGTGAGCTAGTATTGCGTTTATGTTTATTCTGATGGTGATTTCCAATACGAGATGAAATATTTGCTATTGAAATGGGGACATATTTTTAATTAGCAGTAAAAAAACTAACTGAAGTAAGGCATATTGTAAAAAAAATCAAAGTTGAAAAAATAATACTCAACTTATAAAAATTATGCATAATAAATTTAAAAAAAATAATATTCAAATAGTTTAGTGCAGCCACTGGTTCCATTCACGTAAAAGAAAAATTATTTAACTTCCTACTACATTGGTGTTTAAGGATAAAACCAATATATCGCATATGAGGTAAAACATTTCAAACATGATTTCCGCAGCTTATAGTTGTTCAATAACAATTGTTAAACTCACCATAGATTATAAATGCTAGAACATTTTTAAGTGATGTTCTCATAACAAAACATTGACCAGAAAAATATATGCAAACATTCAAAAAAATTTCTAATGAAAGCAAATGACAAAAACTGCAATTAACGTAGCTTCGGAGAATTTTCTTGTGAAAACATAAAAGCCTACGCATTTTTGCGACGTGCACATATAATATTCTTTTTTATCGAGGCCACGTAAAGCGATATTTTTTATTTATTTTATTTATTACAATTTAATTGTAACCACTGGTGGAAAAGTAAAAAATAATGGAAAATCTAGTTAACACCTTACGTACAGAAGTTTTTAGGCCAAAATGATAATCCATAAGAGGTAGGGCATTTAAAATGCTTCCTGCAGCTTGAAGTTGTATAGCAATATTTATAAAACTGGGTGGACATTATGCTAGATTAAATTTAAAATTAGGTTTTTTCTGCCCTTAACAGTGATCAAATGACGTATCCAGACTCACATAGGGTTTAACTTGCAAAAGAAAATGGCAAATAGGTATCTTATATTGATTTTGACAAGTACAGGGTCGGATATGAAGTTTACAGTCCTCAGAAACGAGATTTATATTAAATCGGGGGGTCTGGGTGCAAAAATGCTGACGCAAACAGAAATCACTGAACAATAGCCGTCAAATCTATGTTGAATGACTGAGTTTAGAATAAATCCAAGGTGTACGATAAATTAAAATTGGATGCGGGATAAAAAATGGACGGAGCACAGGCGGCCACGTCGCATCCTACCGGAGACGGCGGCGGACCACAGGCCGCACGGCGGCGCGCCATGGCTGCTCGCCGGAGAGTGACTGCAGCCAGCAAAAACAGTGCAAAACTCGACGTTTACTGCAGAAATCGAAAGAGCAGCGGACAACGAACTCACCAAGGCCATTTTTGCTAGCTGGAACAGATGTAAACAGCGGGTCGACGGTGAACGGTGGCAGCTGATGAAGGGCTTCGTCGCATCCAACACTAACGATGGCAAACTCCTGCAAATCCTTGTCAGCAAGGTACCCTGAGATGTTTCGGAGCGAAAAACGATTAGATATTAGGGGGGGGGCTTAAAATTGAAGGAATCGTCGAATTTTGCGACGGGATCTCACCGAGTCAAAAAAGAATGCGAGCGGGGCGAAACTGCTGCGACTCAGAGCAAAGGAAAAGGGGAGCGGGCACATGCGCATGCAGCAACGGTTGGAAAGACGAACACGAGACCTGGGAGTGAAATAATCGGGGAGGAGTTCCAAGTAGAGATAGCGGACAGTGAAACCGGGTGCGGCAATTGCCTGAGGGTGGAGCTGACAAATGGTACCAGTTCAACAGTGACAGGAAGAGATTGGACACAAAATGATCTATTTTGTAGCTAGGTACATAAAATATATTCTATAGTGTGTGTGTGTGTGTGTGTGTATATATATATATATATATATATATATATATATATATATATATATATATATATATATATATATATATATATATATATATATATATATGTGTGTGTGTGTGTGTGTGTGTGTGTGTGTGTGTGTGTGTGTGTGTGTGTGTGTGTGTGTGTGTGTGTGTGTGTGTGTGTGTGTGTGTGTGTGTTTGTGTGTGTGTATGTATGTATGTATATATGCATGTATGTATAAACAGGGTGTTACACTGCCGGTGTGTGGCACCTCCAGAGTTGCATTATGTGACCTTCTCCTTGTCATTCTGCCAGAAACACTACTCCTACGAGCCTCTTGTTGACTACAAAGTGCAATTGTTAACTCCCTACACTTACACTACAAGGGGTTCCGGTCTATTGCAATGAATAACAAATTGCTACAATAATAAAATGTTACTCCTACAATTTACTAGTTTGTTTCTATATCCTGCTTTTGTCATCACACTTTCTAGTCATTGCATTTTTAGTGTCTTTGCTGCAATAGATTCATTTATTGCCACAAATATCTTAATCGTTGTATTTGTCAATGTATATCGCCATGATTTTTCTCGTTGCAATAATTAAAATATTCATTGCAATAAACTTTAATATATTGCCATAATTTAGTGGTTCTCTGCAACAGACTTCCTTTGTCACTACAATTTATATCGGTTCATTTTCAAAGTGATTCGTTGCAATAGATTTATTACTGCCACAAATATCTGAATCATTGCATCTGTCTATGTATATCACGGCATTTTTTCCCTCGTTGCAATTACTAAAATGCTCATCGCAATAGGCAATATTATATTGCTATGACATACTGGTTTGTTGCAATAGACTTTGTCACCACAACTTATTCTTGTTGTATTTTCAATATAATTCGTTGCAATAGATTTAATTTATTGCCACAAATATTTAAATTGTTGCATTTTAACTCTATCACCATAAATCAAGAATCGTATGATATATCCCTTATACCTGTGAAGCACAAGCTACAGTTCATTGGTTTATCTTGTATTCACTGGAAATTTGATTGGTCTTGGTGGTTCTGCAGGAAGCACAGCTGTTATAATTGGGTGAAATAACTACCCTATGTAGAATGAGCAAAATCAGGTTTATATTGTGCATAGGATTTAAGTGATGCATCATATGCTTGTCAACAAGGTACGCATGGGAGATTTTCAATTTTTACTCAGAAGTGTTATATGTTTGTTCGGTACATCTGTAGTGTGATCGTACCTCTGGCAGATGCTGCTGACTCTAGTGGAAGAGCATTTCGTCTCCTTCATGGGCTTCTTTGTCAAGATCTCGACGATGCTAAGGCCACCATCCTGAACACCACGCTCAAGAATATGTGTGCAGAAGATGAAACAACACTTGTGGTGGATGGATACTGACAAGGAGGTGACCATGGTGCTGGTCAATTTGATCGAGTCATTGCAGGTTCATTCTCTATCCTTCTGAACCAGAGTCAAATCTCTATCATTATTCCGTACTTGTTTAAACTATGTTTAATTGCCAGTTCGATTGAGCTTGCCTGATGTTTTCTTGGTGGTAAATGTTAGTGCAGAAAGAAATAATCAGGTTTCAGATGTTCTGATGACTCAAACAAAACTGCCTTTCCTATGTAATGTTGTAAGTAGAACGAAGTGGGAATATGGTTATTCATTCCATTCCTTTGTTTACTTCAAAAACGTTGTCTCACATGAATAATGCTGCTAATTTGTGAATTGCCTTCGATATAAAACAGAAATGTGGCCCTAAATGAAGTGTTGAGAAGCTTATTGTGTTACTTATTACAAATTTATTGCTTGCCATGATCTAGTATCTGATGTAGTTTCGATGTGTTGGCTAGTATTTACTCATTTAAATCTGGATTTTATATTGAAATTATCACACCTTATACGTGTTCTAATTTCTATGAGGACTTGTTTCATATAATATTTTATATGGGAGATTCCATACTCAAATTTTTATGTTCACCAATCACCATTGCAGTTAAAGTCATCTGGTCGATGTTTTGTGCGATGACCTCTATTATATATGTCCATTAAGTTATTAGTTCATATATATATATATATATATATATATATATATATATATATATATATATATATATATATATTCCTCATCTGTCCACCCATTATTGAACCTAAGTTCGTGATCGTTGGTGACTACACATTATTGAACCTAAGCTCCTGATTGTTGGTGACTAGTGTTGGTGATATGCCTAAAAGGCAATCATAACAATTTGGGTATGACTTGTTGGATATTTGATCCATAAGCAATTAGCGTACTAATGGGTCCGTGACGTAAAAACCCATTAGTACGCCTATAAATACAACGGGTAGGGTTAGAGGCTAATGACTCCACCACGTAACAGCCCTAGCTGCCATCCCTCGCAGGTCTCACGCCAAGACCCTTGCCGCGCATGCGGTGCTAGCACACCGGTGCGCGGCGTTTCTCCCCGTACGTGTGGACTCAGTAGAGGCGATGCTTCTACTACTGCATTGATCGGCTACGACGATCGTGATCGTCTACTTGCTACCGTGACAAGGTGAGGAGGAGACGAACGAGATCGTCTGTTTCCCCTACACCGATGCGCGTCTACGTTCCGCTATGCTGCGCATCTAGTGGTAACGATCTATGACCTCTGTACTCGCATATTTCCTGGGTGATGCAGTAGAGTTGCGACAGTAGTGTACCGCTGATTTCTTAGCAGTGACATCACAGCCAACTTGCGTAGTTTTTAGTCTAGATCTTATTAGTAGATGCGATCTACTGCAAACATGTTCATACGATGAATTTTATCGCATGGTTTTTTGGGTTTGGAATTGGTTAGAGTAGATTGTGATTGTATATGACTAAAGGGTTAGTTCGTGCTCCTTCTGTACTGTGTGCGCAACCTGCCCCTACTGGCTAGAATCACCATCGGGACTAATCGCGTACATAGCTAACAGATTGAGCCAATAAACCACGGTCATGAGTCGCGATCTACTCATGAATAACCGGTCACATTGAAAATTGAGGCATTCTGAATGGCTCGGATTTAGGTTGATTTGATCAATCCAATGAGATTTTCATAGTGATTTCATAGATGAGATCTATGTAATTATGTTTGGTGCTAGCGGGACAACCGTTTTGCTGTCTGCTATAGCGATTACATAATATAGTTTCGCGCTAGAAATCGTTCTAAGCTTAACTCATTTTTGTAGGGAATGATGTGAATGGTAGGGCCTTAATGTGATGTGATGATCTGTGTGTAAATTCGTGCAGCCTGCGTGTTGCAAATTTAACACAACCGGGTTGAGGTTCTTACATAATTATATAACGACCTGCGTGTCGACCTGTGATGCTTGATCTCTCATGTAATTTATTTGGTAGTTATTAGTTGTATTAGCTTCTTTTATTATCATGGAGATGTCTTCAAGCATGGTGGAGATGGAGATCACCACAAGAAGGGAGGTATGGCAGCTCAGATCTTGATGGAACCATGGCGATGGAGACCATTATGATTCTAAAGGCCATACTATTCACAATGTGATATGATGATATACCTGTGATGTTTACGTATTACTATTCTTTTCATGCTTTTCATATGGTGGATGTTTTATCATAGTTGTATTAGCTTCTTTTATTATCATGGAGATGTCTTCAAGCATGGTGGAGATGGAGATCACCACAAGAATCAAGGTATGGAAGCTCAGATCTTGATGGAACCATGGCGATGGAGACCATTATGATTCTAAAGGTCATACTATTCACAATGTGATATGATCATATACCTGTGATGTTTACATATTACTATTCTTTTCATGCTTTTCATATGGTGGATGTTTTGTCATGATAGAATAGCTTCCCTCACAGAAGTTGAGCATTTGATGCCATTTACCAATAGTTGCAACTATGCTATTTTGATCGTTGCATGGTAGGTTTGCCGAAGCAAAGTACCATCATCTATCATAATGCATAGGGTGAACGTTTGACATTCACATGCATAGTGTTGGTTTACTCAACAAAGTTATCAAAACGGTTTTCATCTTTATAGCATATGGGAGTCGGGGCATTGGATGTCACCCAACAAACAAGAGTCATATAGGGATATGATTAACAATAGTTGTTTACCTATGTCACTAATTTCCTAGCAGTGAAGCCAAAGCTCACTAGGAATTATTTAATATGGATCTTGAACCACTATATGTCGTTAGAGGGAAGACGATGATCATATAGTGGTGATATCTTTTATTAAACTGTTAATAGAAGATTGGTACATAACATAGTGCTAAATCTTGCATATTTATTTTCTATTATAGATAATGTCTGCTAAAAACAATTTCGGTTTCAATTTGTGATTTGTGCTTGAAAAGGAAAAGCTTAATGGTGCTAACTTTATCGATTGGTAGCGCAACCTGAGAATCGTTCTTAGGCAAGAGAAAACTGAGTACGTTCTTTTGCAGCCTTACCCTGATGACCTCCCAGCTGTTGCAACTAATGCAGCGCGTAGAGCTTATACGAAGCACTGCGATGATTCACTTAATTTAAGTTGCCTCATGCTCGCCCCTGATCTGCAAAAATAGTATGAGCATACATATGCTTATTCTATGAATGAGAGACTGCGTGGAATGTTTGAGAATCATGCAAGGGCTGAAAGATACAACATCTCAAAGTCCTTTTTCTCATGCAAGCTGGTGGTGGGTAGCCCGATCAGCCCTCATGTAATCAAGATGATTGGTTACATTGAAACTTTGGGCAAACTTGGTTCTGAACTCAAGGATGATGTGGCTATTGGCGTTGTTCTCCAGTCGCTCCCACCGAGCTACGAGCCATTCATATTGAATTTTCAAATGAATGGCATGGAGAAAACTTTGGCTGAATTGCATGGGATGCTTAAAACAACCAAAGAAAGCATTAAGAAAAACACCACTCATGTGATGATGGTGCAAAAGGAGAATAAAAAGAGAAAGCGTGTGAAGCATTCCAAAAGGTAAAGGCAAGGGAAAGGTTCCCGATGAGCCTTCAAGCTCAAAGTCTAAGACAAAGGGCAAATCTGGTCCTTCTCTTGATGATGAATGCTTTCACTATCATGGTAAGGGGCACTGGTCTAGGAACTGCACGAAGTACTTGGAGGATATGAAGAAGAAGAAGGGAAGTGAGACTTCCGCTTCAGGTATAAATGTTATAGAAATTAACATTGCATTATCTTCTAGTGAATCATGGGTATTTGATACCGGATCGATGATTCACACATGCAAATCATCACATGGTCTAAGTGAGACTAGAAGATTTGCAAAACACGAGTTGGATGTCTGTGTCGACAATGGAGCAAAGGTTGTGGGCATAGCTTTTGGAACCTACCACTTGTCATTACCCTCAGGATTAGTTTTGGAATTGAATAATTGTTATTGCATTCCTACTTTGAGGAAGAACATTATCTCTTCTTCATGTTTAAAAGAAGTTGATGGTTATGAGATTGTAATAAAGAACAAATGTTGTTCTATTTACCACAATAATATTTTCTTTGCTCAATGTCCATTGGTGAATGGATTATATGTTGTTGATCTTGAAGATAAAACTGTCTGTAACATTAATACCAAAAGGGCTCGAGGAAATGATCTAAATCCCACTTTTATTTGGCATTGTCGCTTAGGTCATATAAATGAGAAACACATTGAAAAACTCCATAAAGATGGATTACTAAGCTCATTTCATTTTAAATCACTTGACACATGCGAATCTAGTTTGCTTGGGAAGATGACCAAAGCACCCTTCACTAGTCAAAGTGAGAGGGCGACTAACTTGTTGGGACTTATACATACAGATGTATGTGGACCAATGAGTTCAATTGCCAGAGGTGGTTTTCATTACTTCATCACATTTACCGATGACTTTAGTAGATATGGTTATGTCTACCTAATAATGCACAAGTCTGAATCCTTATAAAAGTTCAAAGAATTTTAGAATGAAGTACAAAATCAATTGGAAAGGACAATTAACCTTCTACGATCTGATCGTGGGGGTGAATATTTGAGCCATGAATTTTATGATCATTTAAAACAATGTGGAATTGTTCCACAGTTGAATCCACGTGGAATGCCTCAATGGAATGGGGTGTCCGAATGGAGGAACCAAACCTTGTTAGACATGGTTAGGTCAATGATGAGCCAAGCAGATCTTCCACTATCCTTTTGGGGTTATGCTCTTGAAACTGCTGCATTTACACTAAACAGGGTCCAAACTAAGTCTATTGAGAAGACACCATATGAGATGTGGACTGAGAAACGTCTCGGATTGTCTTTCCTCAAAGTTTGGGGGCGTGATGCTTATGTCAAACGTTTGACGTTAGACAAACTCACTCCCAAATCAGGCAAATGCTTCTTTGTGGGATATCCTAGGGAAACCAAAGGATATTATTTTTATAATAAAACAGAGGTTAAAGTGTTTACCGCTCGTAATGGTGTCTTCCTGGAGAAAGAGTTTCTCTAAAAGGAGTTAGTGGGAGCAAGGTGCATCTTGAAGAAATTCAAGAAACACCTGAAAATGTTTCGACATCCACTGATCATATACAAGATGTACAAGATGTTGTGCAACCAGTTGATGAAACACCAGCCCCACGAAGGTCTACGAGGGTACGTCGTGCAACTGAAACACATCTAACCGCGGAGCAGCATGACAAGGTATCGTTGGACAATAATGAGCCCATGACCTATACCGAAGCAATGACATGACCCGAATTTGAGAAGTGGCTTGGAGCCATGGAATCCGAAATTGAATCCATTAATGAAAATCAAGCTTGAGACTTGGTTAATCCAATCGAAGGTGTGAGACGTATCGATTGTAAATGGATTTTCAAGAAAAAGACCGATATGGATGAAAATGTTTACATCTATAAAGCGCGATTGGTGGTGAAAGAATTCAAACAAACTCAAGGTGTTGATTATGATAAACTTTCTCACTCGTCACAATGCTTAAGTATGTTCGGATTCTCTTAGCAATTGCTGCATATTTTGATTATGAAATATGGCAGATGGATGTCAAAACAACCTTTCTTAATAGAAGTCTGACTGAGGATGTGTACATGACACAACCTGAGGGTTTTGTTGATCCTAAAAATGCTAAATATGCAAGCTTCAAAAGTCCATCTATGGGTTGAAGCAAGCATCTCGGAGATGGAATCTACGTTTTGATGAAGTGATCAAATGGTTTGGTTTCATCAAGAATGTAGAAGAACCTTGTATTTACAAGAAGTTTAGTGGGAGCGCACATGTATTTCTGGTGCTATATGTAGATGACATATTATTGATCATAAATGATATTCTAATGCTTGATGATGTTAAATCCTCATTAAGAAAAAGTTTCTCAATGAAGGATTTAGGAGAGGCAGCATACATTTTGGGCATAAAGATCTATAGAGATAGATCTAAAAGGCTAATTGGATTAAGCCAAGATACATATATTGATAAGATATTGAATAGATTCAATATGCTAGATTCCAAGAAAGTTTTCTTGCCAATTTCACATGGCATTACTCTAAGCAAGAGTGAGTGTCCTTCGACACCTGATGAGCAGAAGAGGATGAGAGCGATTCCTTATGCTTCGGCTTTTGGATCCATCATGTATGCCATGCTATGTACACGCCCAGATGTATCTTATGCTGTAAGCATACGAGCAGGTATCAATCAGTTTATGGTGATGCTCACTGGACCATTGTCAAAAACATCCTTAAGTACTTGAGAAGAACTAAGGATGCATTCTTAGTTTTTGGAGATGAAGAAGAGCTCGTTGTAAAATGTTACACCGATGCCAGCTTCCATACTGATAAGAATGATTCTAGATCGCATTTTGGTTTTGTATTCTGCTTCAATGGAGGGGCGGTGAGCTGGAAAAGTTCCAAGCAAGATACAGTAGCAGATTCAACCATAGAGGCGGATTATATTGCAGCTTATGAAGCTGTAAAGGAAGCTGTTTGGATCAAAAAAATTGTTTCTGAGTTGGGTGTTGTTCCTAGCGCGTCCAGTCCTGTGGATCTCTATTGTGACAATACTGGAGCTATCACACAGGCAAAGGAGCCTAGATCACAGAAAAGATCCAAACACATACTACGACGCTATCACCTCATTCGAGAGATCATCGATCGAGGTGATGAAGACATGCAAGGTGCATACGGATTTGAATGTTGCAGATCCGTTGACAAAGCCTCTTCCACAATCAAAGCATGAGGCGCACACAAGATCTATGGGTATTAGATACTTATATCAGTGGTCATAGTGTGTAGTGGGAGACTTGTGTCACAGCTATGTTTATGTAATATTAAATAAATTGTTATATGAGTAGTCATTATTTACATTGATCAACAAGTATGTGACTTGTTCGTGGAACTCTTTGTCAATAGTAATGTTACTCTAAATTATCCCTAGTCTATATCATTATATGAGATAATGATGTCACACAGACTACCACATGTATTAATTGATGATCACGTTTCATGGATCATAGATATAGAGATATCAAATTAATAATGTGAACACATGTTAGTGAACATGGTGTTGGATTGACCCACTCCAAGACACTACCAAAGGCTACTCCGTAACTGGGTAGTCATAAAAGTAGTCTTCGGGTACATAATGAAACATAGAATGGAATGTGCGCGGATCAAGATGGGATTTGCCCCTCCTTAATAACAGGAGAGATATCTCTAGGCCCCTTGAGATAGTTGGATTTAAAAGTGCATGGCCATGCCATAGTGATTAAGGGTTAATCATAATGACTAAAAGTTAGTCAAGGAATGAATCCACTATTTGATTGATTGAATGGTCGAGCTATCACAAGGATGGCACGCATTTCGCCTTGAGCTTGACTGGTATCGTGAGGCAAAGGGATTAGAATGTTGAATGCATCTAGATTCGACCGATACGATCTTTATGTACATTCGTAAGTCAGTATGTCCTACTAGGTATCTCTACTGACTTGTGGTTAGAAACGGTTTCCATTCACAATCGACTGCACATGAACCTAACGGGTCACACACTTATAGGGTTGGAATCTTGAAAATCTTGGCTAGATGATTGTCTCTAGAGCAAGTGGGAGATTGTTGGTGATATGCCCAAGAGGAATTCATAACAATTTGGGTAAGGCCTGTTGGATATTTGATTCATAACCAATTAGCGTACTAATGGGCCTGTGACCTAAAAGCCCATTAGTACGCCTATAAATACGAGGGGTAGGGTTAGGGGATAATGACTCCACCATGTGACAGCCCTAGCCGCCACCCCTCGCGGGCATCACGCCGAGACCCTTGCCACGCACGCGGTGCTAGAACACCGGCGCTCGACGTTCCTCCCCGTACGTGTGGACTCCGTAGAGGCACTGCTGCTACTGCTGCGCTGATCGGCTACGACGATCGTGATCGTCTACTTGCTGTCGTGATGAGGATGGGGAGGAGACGAACGAGATCGTCTGCTTCTTCTACATCGACGTGCGTCTACGTTCCGTTGCACTGCGCATCTAGTGGTAATGATCTATGACCTCTATACTCGCATGTTTCCTGGGTGATGCGGTAGAGTTGCTTGAGTAGCGTACCGCTGATTTCCTAACAACTGGCTATGCTTTGGAAGGTTTCAAGTCCCTACTGTGAAACATTGTGCTACTACACGGTTGTCTTCCAGCTGTTAGACGTATTGTTAGGAAACTTGCAAACAAGCATAATTATATATTTTTACGGTACAATGGACAATCTAGTGACGCTGCATGTTTTGTGCAGGGTTGAAACAAGCAATATTTAATTATCAGATGTTTCCATCAAAGGTTACCAAGTTCCAGTTGGAGGAGCATCTACCAGAGCAGTATATTTCGAAAGAGTCGAAATTATATACTCTTTTAGGATAGAGGGAGTACTAACTTAGAATTTAATATTAATTTGAATTTAGAGGATAGAATTCAATATGTCACTATGACGATTTCCATGTATCAATGTTACTGTCATATCAGAATTGTAGCATAAAAACATGAATTCTAGCTAATATAGTTTTGTTTTCTTGCAATATGACATTGCAACTATAATTTGTTTGTGGTGATAGTTGTACTACCTCCAGTCTAAAATAAATGTCGTCCAGACAAGAGCCGGCAATGTATTTTTAGTACATATTGCTGTCGGAAACGACAATTATATTGGACCGGAGGAGTATTATTCTTTTCAGCAAAGGACAATTTTTGCAATATGGTTGTACTGGTGTGTAAAATCGTTGCATTTGTATTTTTTGACACGATCACCAAACATTGCGTTAGAATTCTATTACCACTAATTATGCATTATTGTGTTAGCACTCCATCACAACAAATCATGCAATGTTACATTAGTAATCTACTGCCACGAATTAAAAAAACATTGTTTTAGCATTCTATCATCACAAATCATTAAATTTTGCATTACAAATCTATTGTCATGAATCAGAAAATGTTGCATTAGCACTCTATCAACACATATCATGCAACAGTGCATTAATAATCTATTGCCACATATAAAAAAAGTTTCATTAACACACTATCATCATAAAATCATTAAATGTTATATTAGTAACCTATTGCAACGAATTAGAAAAAAGTTGCATTAGCACTCTATCATCACCAATCATTAAATGCTGCGTTACAAATCTACTACCATGAATCAAATGTTGCATTAGCAGTCTATCACTACACCACAAATCATGCAATGTTGCGTTAGTAACCTATTGCCACGAATAAAAAAACATTACATTAGACCTCTATCGCTATAAATCATTAAATGTCGCATTACCAACTTTTTTTTAAGAAAGAAACAGCATGGCCGGAGCCTCCTGTTGTTATATGCATTACAAACCTATTATCATGACTAAGAAAATGTTGCATTAGCATTCTATCACCACAAATAATTAAATATTGCATTAGAACCTATAGCCATGATTCAGAAAATGTTGCATTAGCACTCCATCACCATAAATCATGAAATATTGCATTTGTATTCTATAACCACAAATCCTTAATCGTTGCATTAAAATTTTAACTCTACGAATTTGTATTGTGGTAATTATTTGTAAATGCAACAATTTAAGTGCCAATGGGAACTCAATTATGGCGAAAGAATGGTAATGCCCGTATTTAAGTGACAATGGGTCAAACATCCTGATGGTGTGAAAGTGGACAATTACGGGCTGACACTGGTAGACTTGAATAAAGTGGGTTATAAACATGACCTGTGGGTTCTCGCCGATAATGTTGCACAAGTTTTTTATGTTCAAGATCCAGAAACTGAGAAGATGCACGTAGTTGTTTCTGGAAAGCAAAATATTGTTGGGGTTGAGAATGTGGGTGATAATGAAGAGGAATATAATCAGTATGAAGAGATGTACCTTTTCACCGAACTAGAAAACATCAAGCGTGTTGAGAGAAGCATTAAAAAGAATTTGAAACCCTATATGCGAGAAGATGTCAATGCTAGAAAAAATGTATATAGCATGCGAGGATATATATATTGTATATATTTGTATCTTCTGAAATCAACTTAGAACAATGTTCTATTTTAGTTTTAGATAGCATGTTTCAAACATTATTAAATTTAGCTTCTGTTTCGAGCTCTTGTCAAGCTAATCCCTTTCACAGCAAGCTCTTGTAGATGCAAGTAACACCCGAGACTCATCATTTGGATTGTTAAAAGCTTCAATTGAAGTCTGACAATACTTCCTGTCCATTTGAGGGCTTTTTTGGATAGGAGTACACCCAAACAAGCCCTGCAAGATTTCTTTCTCTTCCCTCCATTTTTATAACTTACGAAGATGCTACTTTATCAGTTCTAATGGCTGAATATATTGACTACAAATCAGTACCATCTCTCTTAGTGCTTTACAAAAGCGACGAAATGTACAACTTCAATCACAAATCTTGTTTTTACCATTTTCATAGGAATTTGACCTTAATCTTTCAAGCATTGATTTATCAATAATTGAAGATTCTTCATCAGACATGTTAATGGCAGTTACAAGTGACGGGTGTGTCGAAGCTAACGAAATCACAATGGGACTAAAGACAAAGAGATGCTACATATGAGTGACAATATCCAGGTTAGACAGCATGAAGCTATGATGATAGCCTTCACGCTGTTTAACCTAGACATTGCCACTCATATGCAGGATCTCTTTATCTTCAGTCCGATTTAGATTTCGTTAGCTTCGACAAATCCTTCACTTATAACTGCCATTAACATGTGTGATAAGGAAGCTTCACTTATTTGATAATTCTATACTTGAAAGATTAAGGTTAAATCCCTATGAATGTGTAAAAACAAGATTTTTGATTGAAGTTGTTCGCTTACTCGCTTGTGTGAAGCACTAAGAAAGTGGGTACTGATTTTTAGTCAATATATTTAGGCATTAAAACTGAGAAAGGAGCATCTTCCTAAGTTTTCAAATGGACAGGAGGGAAAGAAATCATTCAAATGGATGGGAAAATCCTTCCAAGGATCGTCAGGCTTCAAATTGATGCTTTCAACAATTCAAATGATGAGCCACGAGTGTTACTTGCATCTACAGTAGCTTGCTGTGCAGGGATTAGCTTGACAGGAGCATAGCAGCATTAGAGACGGTTGGTGAGTAAAACCCGCCTGAGATAAACATCTTCTCAGGAGGTTATTAAGTACCAACTGCCTGTGAAAAATTTAAAAACAGCCTATGAAAAACTGACGCCTATATAAAGACCCTTCGGAGGCACGCCTTTGCCCAGTCCCACATCGCGCCACGAGGTACCTATGTAAATTCTCATAGTTTCCTTACTGTGCATTGCATGCTACCTTTTTCTTTGTATATTTTCATAATATGCCAGTTTTGTGTGTTGGTATATGGATTGTGTCCTTTTGCATTTGTGTACATATGCGTTTGGACTCAATAATTTGGAAGTTTGGTCTTTTAGATATTGATGTCTCGGGTGTGTAGCAGATTGAAGGAGGAGCGCTTGGCGTGGCGCAAGAACCATCTCCATGTATGTCCATATGGCACACCGGTCGCATGGTTGTATATACATATGTATCTGTAATGGATTGATGAACTTAACTGTAGTTTGTTTTTCCGTCATTGTTTGTTTTTGGTATTTTCAATTTCTCTGCGTAGGGTTTCTCCGCGAAACCTGAATCGGGAGATTTATTGAAGTGGCAGTGCATCGTCCCCGGTAAAGAAGGGGTAAGTCATGAAGAACAAGCACAATATGAGTTTAACCATCGACCTCCTATTAATAAATTTCTTTTGCAGACTGAATGGGAAGATGGTTACTACCCCCTGACAACCTCCTTCTCTGAGGACTATCCCTTGGTGCCTCCAAGATGCGCCTTTCCAAGTGGGTTCTTCCACCCAAATGTCCATCATTCGGAAGCACTCTGCATCGGGATTCTTGATCAAGAGACTGGAAGATAGACCTATTTTGCTCATGTAATTCATACTTAATTGTTGTCGAACTTATTTGAACTGGTTTATTATATTGCTTAAATTATATTTCGTAGAGGTGGTGCAGTGGTTTTACAATCAAAACTATACTACTTGAAGTTCAGCATTTGCTGCATCAGCCAAATGTGCCGATGTTGAAAATGATTGCTATAATCTACTTATCAAGGTTAGATGACACTTTGACTTAGTGACCAATGAAGGTTATTCATTCCTCCTTCGACATTTGTTAATTTAACTAATGTCAATATTTTCAGGATCCAGCGGAATATAAGAGACGTGTTCGAGAGCAAGCAGGACGGTACAATTTAGATTGATCGATGGGAGCTTCATCGAGTTGTGAATTACCTCTGAATTGTCGAGCTTCATACTGTTTACATTCGAATTTAGTTTAGAGGGCACACAGCGTATGATCTATTGAATTCATCGAGTTGTGAATTACCTCTGAATTGCAATGTCATTTGCGTTTGTTTATCCTTGTATTCCAATTAAATCAGTTAATTGTAATGTCATTGCATTTGTTTATCCCTGCAACGGACGGTCACGATCTAGGGCACTCTGGCGTTTCCGAGGACACAAAATAAGTGGAAACAATGACTTTCCCTAGGCGGTTCTTCAATAAAAACCTCTTGTGATAATTGACTAACTACATACAGTTCTTACACAATGATCGCCGGTGAAAATACATGATCTTCTCAGGCCGTTGTTAATTAAGAACTGCCTGTGAAGTTCATTACATTACAGACAGTTCTTAATTTATAACCGCTTGAGAAGATCATGTATTTACCCAGGCGGCTGTTTCTTAAAATCTGCCTGTAATGTTATTTTATTGCAGGCAGTTCTTAAGTAATAACCGCCTGAGAAGATCGAGTATTTACCCAGGCGGTTGTTTTTTAAAATCCGCCTGTGTTGTTCTTTCATCACAGGCGGTTATTATATCATTCGTCATCACCGTCGCATATTTTTAAGTACCGCCTGTATTTGAAAAATTGATGCACCACTAAAAATGCTTTTTGTAGTAGTAAATCCGCCTGTGATTCGATTGAGCTTGCCTGATGTTTTCTTGCTGGTAAATGTTAGTGCAGAAAGAAAGAATCAGGTTTCAGATGTTCTGATGACTCAAACAAAACTGCCTTTCCTATGTAATGTTGTAAGTAGAACGAAGTGGGAATATGGTTATTCATTCCATTCCATTGTTTACTTAAAAAACGTTGTCAGTTCTGTCTCACATGTATAATGCTGCTAATTTGTGAATTGCCTTCGATATAAAACAGAAATGTGGCCCTAAATGAAGTGTTGAGAAGCTTATTGTGTTACTTATTACCAATTTATTGCTTGCCATGATCTAGTATCTGATGTAGTTTCGATGTGTTGGCTAGTATTTACTCATTTAAATCTGGATTTTATATTGAAATTATCACACCTTATACGTGTTCTAATTTCTATGAGGACTTGTTTCATATAATATTTTATATGGGAGATTCCATACTCAAATTTTTATGTTCACCAATCACCATTACAGCTAAAGTCATCTGGTCGATGTTTTGTGCGATGACCTCTATTATATATGTCCATTAAGTTATTAGTTCATATATATATATATATATATATATATATATATATATATATATATATATATATTCCTCATCTGTCCACCCATTATTGAACCTAAGTTCGTGATCGTTGGTGACTACACATTATTGAACCTAAGCTCCTGATCGTTGGTGACTGGTGTTGGTGATATGTCTAAAAGGCAATCATAACAATTTGGGTAAGACTTGTTGGATATTTTATATTGAAATTATCACACCTTATACGTGTTCTAATTTATATGAGGACTTGTTTCATATAATATTTTATATGGGAGATTCCATACTCAAATTTTTATGTTCACCAATCACCATTACAGCTAAAGTCATCTGGTCGATGTTTTGTGCGATGACCTCTATTATATATGTCCATTAAGTTATTAGTTCATATATATATATATATATATATATATATTCCTCATCTGTCCACCCATTATTTAACCTAAGTTCGTGATCGTTGGTGACTACACATTATTGAACCTAAGCTCCTGATCGTTGGTGACTGGTGTTGGTGATATGTCTAAAAGGCAATCATAACAATCTGGGTAAGACTTGTTGCATAGTCAGCATTGTATCGTCCGGTGGCACTTCGAGCTCCAGGTTTTTCGTATTTTCATGCACCATGTCCACCTTGACCTCGTTGTTTTCCATGTATAACCACCTTAAGTCTTTTATTTGTAGTGTCTGGAACATAGAACACTTGAGCAATGTGTTCTGCTAACACAAAAGGCTCCCACTTATATCCTTGACGGTTAAGATCAACGCTAGTGAAACCGTACTTGTCTTGTACTACACATTTGGTTTCATCAACCCAGTTGCAACAGAAAAGAGGAATCTTAAAGCCTTGAAAGTCAAGCTCCAAGATCTTTTGTTTTTGACCATAGTACATGTCTTTGTCCTTGCTCGCAGCATTATAAGCATCAACACGGACACCACTATTCTGATACGTGCTTTTCTTATCTTGTTCTACAGTGCAGAACATGTATCCATTTATGTCGTACGCTTGATATGTAATAACTGTGAATATAGGACCACGAGCCAATTTTTTAGGTATTCACTTGTTTGAGTATCCGATGAGTGAGAAATCCGATCCTGGAGCCAGCCAATGAATTTTCTCCTGTGTTCATTTGCTAACCATGATTCATTGCGGCCAGGATTGTCTCTAAGCACCACTTCCTTGTGCTCATTGAGGTACTCCGACACCATGGACATGTGTTGGACCATGTGGAAATAAGTGCAGAAGAACAAATGTGAATTTGGAGTTCCTGTGAGCCTCCCCTCAGGACAACAAATAGTCCCTCTAATATTGCACAACATGTCTTTCTTCGCGAAAGCGATAAATGTATCTACCCCTTGGACATATTCATTGCAAAGGCGTGGCCCATACATCCAACTTCGATCTGACAACATCTACGTACAAAAAGAAGAGCTAAATCAAAGAAATTTGAAGCCACTGATATTCAAGATCTAAAGGTAAGAAAATAGTAAGGAACAGAGAGCAGCAGAGGACTAACCCTTTGTTTTAAGATGTACTTATAATCACCACAAGACTTTTAAAATGAAGGAGGGAAAGAACAGGCTAAGAACAGGGCAGATCTGGTAGCCACTTGTTCTGCCACAACAGAGAGGTCGTAGAAGGGCACAGAAAATTGAGACAGGCCGATATAAAGCACGTCTCTCTATAGAGGGAATGGGAGACGGGCCCACTTCCACAACTAAAGGATAGATGTCGGACCGGTGGTTATGGGAGACGTGCCTTATTCCATAATAAAGGAGACGTGTTGCAATCAAAGTTCGTCTAAGTTACCTAACAAATATGAGTCGCTCTTAATGAAAACGGGTGTCCCATTTGTTAGAGAGGATGGGGCATCTCGGATACCTACTTAACTGAGACGTGTTGAATTGTAACGCGTCTCCTTGTACGTTCAACCTAGCCTTGTCAGATCCTCGCTGAAGCAGGCTCGTCTCGCTTGAGCTTATCAGAGACGTTCTTCTTTTAGCACGTCGCCCATCTTTGTCTCCTATTTGTGTTTCATACGTAGTGGAAGGGTAGCAGCGGATGCAGGTTCTTCTTCTTGTTACTAGCAGCTGCACTGCACGTACCTCTAACGTGCTTAAAGCACGTGAATGGATATCATTAGGAAAAAAAGATGATCTATAAAGCAGAAAGAAAGGAGGAAAAATGCAAATATAGAAATCAAAAGTTAAAATATACATTTGATTGTACCATTAGATAAAAATAAGAATTCAAAATTTCATGTCAGGTAATTTTATGGGTACTCATTAGACAACAAGAAAAGAGAATTATTGGTGATTAGGAGGATCAGTGGCAATAATATCGAACATTAACACAATGTAAAGGATAACTAAATAACGCACCAACAAAAAATGATACTGTTCAATAATAAAACAAGAATAACTTGCAAAATAATTACAAGAGGTTACACACATCATTACAGTCCACACACTACAGGAATATCGATCAATTACGTCAGCCAAAGCCGACATAATTAAGGCCTAAACCGACGTAAGTAACTTAAGTACGTCGGTTTTTCCTGAATTACGTCGACGGTTGGCCGACGTAGCGGTTTGGACGTAATTAATGTAACTTACGTTGGCCATCGATGTAAGTTATCTTAATTACGTCGGTCTGCAGCAGACGACGTAAGTCACGTACTGGGATGGGCCGCGGGCTGGGCCGGAGTACTTACGTCGGCCACAGCATGCCGACGTAAGTTATGTGGTGTAACTTACGTCGGTTTAACCACACCGATGTAATTTAAGTGACATAACTTATGTCGGCTAGGTTAAACCAACGTAAGTTAAACTGGGCTAACTTACGTCGGCCCGGTCATAGCCGACGTAAGTTAAGTTTTTGAATTTTTTTTAAAAACAGAAACTGACTACCTCGCACGATGGCGAGAACACAGAACAGATACAGATAAGGTTCCAGAACAGATATACAACACAACAGTTATAAAACATTATACAAAACATCGACAATAACACAATTTGCAAATTAAGTTCCACCGGGCTACACGCTAGCCCCTTTACTACCTCCAGGATCTTCTCAGCGCGTTCCCGAACCCTGCAGAAGAAGCATAGTCAATTGACAACACGAAATCACCATAATTCACTTGTACCTAAAGCATTCCTTCGTATAACTTTATGGTGCGAAACAACAAGTTTATCCTAATTAGAAGTCCATAAACTATTTCCAGTTTCTATCCATTTTGACAGTTTCTGAAACTGAACTGAAACTGAACTTTAAGTTTGACTTTTTGACAGTCCACAAACTGAACTATCCATAAACTGAAACTGAACTTTAATTAGGATAAACTGAAACTGAAACTAACATTTCTATCCATAAACTGAACTTTTGACATTTCTATCAATTTTGACATTTCTATCCATAAACTGAAACTAACATTTTGACATTTTCATAAACTGAAAGTGAAACTGACATTTCTATCCATAAACTGAAACTGACATTTCTAGCCATAAACTGAAACAGACATTTCTATCCATTTTGACATTTCCATCCATTTTTACATTTGTAGCCATAAATTGAATCTGAACTGAACATCAAATTTAGAATGCTAAAGCTTTTTGACTACTACAAAAACTATTTTAACGGAGCTAAAGGAATATTGAAATGAATACGACAATATTACCTGCTTCGGTGTCTGTTACGGCGGAAGCGTAGGAATCTCGATATCCTAACTGCTGTGTCGAGCAAGAGCCTGCCATTGAATAATATTAGAAGATATATGTTATTGAAGTGTTGTGAAATTTAACTACGGTGCTTTAAATTACTTACCGTCATCGCTGCTTGCATCTGGGCCATCATTAAGGCCGTCCTCTGCTGCTCCTCCCTTGCCTCCGCTCTCGTCCTCTCCAACTCTACCCTGGTTTGCGTCAGCGTCTCCCTCATGGCCTGCAGCTCCAGCTGGGTCTGCGAGAGACGACCACTGGTCCCAACGGACGAAGCCTACGACGATGAAGAGCCTCTCAAAGGTCGCTTCGACCTCGAGTCGACAACTCCATCAAAAACGGCAAACCTGCAAAAGAATGAAAACACTAAGTAGAAGAACATTAATTAAAAAAGAAATGAAACACACAAATAACTCACCGTCCGTGGGCCTTCGCGCCCCCGCTTGCGTACACGACTCGGGGGTCGATCGACGCGCTTTCCCAATCGTAATCCGCATCGTGTATCTTCGCAACCTCCTGCGCGTACTTTGCCTACAAAACAAATAAATCTTGTAAGCATGTCAATAATAGTATTAGTTATAATAAAATTGATGAATTTTGAAAACTTACCAGTCGGTCGGCTGCGACCTGACTACACTGTCCTGGATGAGAAGGGTCACTTCCCTTGTGACCTCTCTTCCAAACTTGGGTCGGGGTCGACTCATTACCTATCTCCCGCTCCTGTACTGCCGTGGTAGTGAGATAAATAATATATTAGAAACACATAAATAAATTGAAAAGGTACTTACCATGCATTTAGCCAAAAGCAAGTAGCCGTTGCCGCCATAGTTGTGCATGCCCTAGGACCCCATGCGGCACTGTCTAGCCTTTGTGAACTTAATGATGAAAGTGCCGCTAGCCCAGTACCGATAGAGAGCTAAGTATACCTCGATGTTACCCTGTAACCAGGAAATACTAACCTGCACATATTTCATTTTTCATCAACGCAGTTAACATACATAGATATTGTAAATATTTAACAATATTAAATACTTACCTCATCGTACTGCTCCTCTGTCAAGTACGAGTCGGAGTCCTTCCTAAATATAACCCTTTGCTACTCCTGCTCCCGGGGGTGCCACTTGTAGAACACGTTGACGGCCTGAATCCGGGCGTACGATAATGCCACCATCGTGAGCTTCCGAGTGTTGTAATGGAACTTGCGTCTCGCGTGGTCCTCCATGCCCGGTTCCTCTACTTGGTACCTCAGCTTTAAGCAAACAAATATTTAAGTGATATGCATTAACAATTCAAACGAGTTGAAAAAATGAAACAGTTAAACTTACCATAAAATCATGCCACACGGCTCCCTGAACCGTGCCGTGGACTGGGTGAGAGACACGAGCGTAGTCATCCCACGACAGGGCATGAAAACCGTCAATGACACCGGGGTAGTGCAACTTCACGATAGCACCCAGGACACTGTTAACCTTCCTGTGGTGCTTCTTGGCCCCCGTGAACGAAAAGTCGTACTAACATCTACAAAATATATTAAATCATTAAGTAAAGGAAAACAACATCTAATATTTAATATACTATATACAGTATTTACCTGTCTCCAACAGGACGGATCGTGGTCCGCTGAGTAGTAACCGGAGGAGGAGCCGCGAAGTGGGCCCTCCTAGTCCGTCGCCTCTGCTGCGACGCTGCCACGTCCTGTGACCCTGAAGGCTCTACGGAACCACCGGAGTCTCCAGGAAGGTTAGTGGTAGCCGGCTGCACAGGGAGGCTAGCGCTAGCCGGCTCTGAAGGGAGGCTAGCGCTAGAGGGCTCTTGTAGTGACCCCCTAGCCTCTGAGTCGGGCTCCTGTAGCGGCCCCCTAGCCTCTGACTCTGACTCTGACTCAGAAGTCTCTGAGTCAAACTGCACAAAAGGAAAAGATTGACAATAAATAATTAATAACAACTGCAATTTCAAAAATGACTTTATTGTAACTAAAATTTACCTCTGTCCGCTGAAAGCACACGACAGTTGAGGGTGGAGCGTGTGCCAGAAAGAGGGAATGTTGGATAGAAAGGAATGAGCTCCCTGAGCAAGGGTCTCGTGGTGGCTCAAACCCTCTCACTGGCTTCCCCTTCCCCTTCCCCTTCCCCTTTGATGACATCCTGTTGCAAGGAATAAATGATTAATATACAAAGATAATATACCACGGCTTGATGGTGGCTTCACCCCGCGTGTCACTAAACAGTGCATCATGCTGGCAAACATGGTTGTATTGTTTGTCATGCACATGACTTTCGCTCCGTTCTAGTGTAGTGATATCATGTGCAGAAGGTAGAGGCTGTAGATCAATATCTAAAATAATAGTACGATGTAATCATGTTTTGGCATTTAAAATAAATTTAACAAAATGTACCAGTCAAGCGGGATGGAGAACGGACTAATGCTTCATAAAAACGAGTTGCACCATGATGCAAAAATGGCAGGTCCGCATTTGATCTACCATCACTCTCGTCGATAGTGCCTTTGTCCCTATGATTCTCATGACTTGTTTCCTTTGAAACAGGTTCTTCATCAATGAAATTTTGAATTGTATGTATGAATTCCTTATGTGCTTCCACAATCAATTTGGAACCAGTGAGAATGTTATTAATGCCTCGACTTGATTTATTAGCAAACAATTTCAGCCCATCAGCTGCCTTACACCCTAAAGGTGTGCCACGCAATTCATTAAATAGCACACCAAGCTCCTCAGCACCTGGGAACAATCGGGAAGATGAACAATTTGCAGCAGGTGGAGAAACATTCGATTGTGGTTCAATCTGAACATAACAAGTATCAGCCCAACTTCTAAGCTGCACAAAAAAAAAGAAATTGTTCCAATATGTCAAAAAATAATAAATTGGTATAAAAGAATAAAAATCAAGGAATTGTAAAAAAATGAATGACATGGACCTGAAGATTTCCATATGTCACAGTACCAGACATATCTCTTCGATGGTCTTCTCGAATTAAGGTTTCCATTATAGATTTATGAAAGTACTTAGCACGGGGTGTGGAAGAATGAAGAATGGAGCTTCGAGAATCAAGATTTTCTAAGTAGAATATCTGCATACACATAGCACATATCGGCATGTGTGCATGTAAACAATAAAGAAGCAAACATTGGCAAAGTACTCAGTCTTTGTCAGCAAGTGGTGTAGTGGTTCCATTCTTAGGAAACTTTTGCAGAAATGTAAAAAACATGAATAATAACAGCGTATAGGTACCCTTGCAAAGCTATCTTCTAACACAACCAAGTAGAATTTATAACATCACAGTCAAGACAATAATGCAATATAACATTAACATTCATCATCTATAAAACTGCAATGTCGTGTCAGGAAGACAATAAAATGAAAATGAGCATGCAAAAGCAATAGTCTAAACTGCTATTCCGTTCAGTGGGCCAGCATTACCATGTCGGGATGTGCATTTGTAGAACAGTAACCACACGTCACAAGCTGTTATAACTTGAAGTCATCACAGTATAGCAAGTAGTAAATGTGATTTAAGAAATACAACAGCAGCGGTGTTAAAAAATGCTAGACTTAATAGAATGTGAATTAAAAACGCTAGAATTAGTAGTAAAAGGATGCAAAAAAGTATATCTATAAACAGAGACAATTAGCACAACAGGAGGACTCACTATCAAGAAAATTCCACAGCCATGTAGGGAATTCTTTCTCTCACTGGACCACGCTATTGCTGCATGTCGTAAATCTTGGACCACTGACTTGCACTAGTTAATATTTTGAAAATCAGAAATGTCCTTTGTCAAAAAAGCATCCCATCCTCTTATTTTGTTTTCTACTGTAGGGAATAACGATTTGTTGAAGACTACAAGTAGGAATATCCAAACTGCCAGTGAATTATCAATCCTTATTTTCCTCAGCATGTCAACAAGATAGTCGCACTTGACATCGTTGCTGCATTCAATGTTAATAGTTTTCTTGAAGTCCACTAATGCAAGCGCATTTTCTGATTCAGTTGAGCCTGGTAGATCCTTGTCTCCGTCTGGAAAGCCTAAAACCTTTTTGACACATAATTTATTGATACACAAACCACCTTCATTGCCAACATCTAAAATCATGGACTTTGGATTCTGTTTGTCCATAAAAAAAAACCAAGAGATCACTACATTCTAATCCATCAGCAGAAAACTGAAGTAGCTCACCGAAACCAAGCTCACATATTTTTTGACGTTGTGGCATTTTCAGTTGTTCAGTTACTTTGATGAAGATTGAAAGGGTGCACCGTACAGAAGGAAACTTGTACCACGTAAAATAATGAAATCAATAGTGGGGCAGAAAAAAGAGAAAAAAAGCGTAACATAAATGTATCATAGTTGTATTTACATATACTGAGTCTAATAGATGAACATGAGTAACATAAATGACTGCGAGATATAGCGACGGGATACACTAATTGAACACGAGTAACATAAACGGACTTTTTTTTGCTACTCCTCATGTGACGGTAAATTAAAATATATACCATAACAAGATATTGGGTAATATAGTAATAAAAGGTAATGTCAATATAATTGAAAAAAAAGACATTAAAAAAATTTTCACCTTGTAACAAACAGATTGACCCATATTTTTGTATAAATTGGTTGTAGCCAAATTGCCGTAAGGAGGTGCACAAACATGCTGCTTCGTAGGTGGCATAAAATCATCGTCGTTATCCTAATCAGGAACATGTGAGCTAGTATTGCGTTTATGTTTATTCTGATGGTGATTTCCAATACGAGATGAAATATTTGCTATTGAAATGAGGACATATTTTTAATTAGTAGTAAAAAAAACTAACCGAAGTAAGGCATATTGTAAAAAAATTCAAAGTTAAAAAAATAATACTCAACTTATAAAAATTATGCATAATAAATTTTAAAAAAATAATATTCAAATAGTTTAGTGCAGCCACTGGTTCCATTCACATAAAAGAAAAATTATTTAACTTCCTACTACATTGGTGTTTAAGGATAAAACCAATATATCGCATATGAGGTAAAACATTTCAAACATGATTTCCGCAGCTTATAGTTGTTCAATAACAATTGTTAAACTCACCATAGATTATAAATGCTAGAACATTTTTAAGTGATGTTCTCATACCTAAACATTGACCAGAAAAATATATGCAAACATTCAAAAAAATTTCTAATGAAAGCAAATGACAAAAACTGCAATTAACGTAGCTTAGGAGAATTTTCTTGTGAAAACATAAAGGCCTACGCATTTTCGCGACGTGCACATATAATATTCTTATTTATCGAGGCCACGTAAAGCGATATTATTTATTTATTTTATTTATTACAATTTTATTGTAGCCACTGGTGGAAAAGTAAAAAATAATGGAAAATCTAGTTAACACCTTACGTACACAAGTTTTTAGGCCAAAATGATAATCCATAAGAGGTAGGGCATTTAAAATGCTTCCTGCAGCTTGAAGTTGTATAGCAATATTTATAAAACTGGGTGGACATTATGCTAGATTAAATTGAAAATTAGGTTTTTTCTGCCCTTAACAGTGATCAAATGACGTATCCAGACTCACATAGGGTTTAACTTGCAAAAGAAAATGGCAAATAGGTATCTTATATTGATCTTGACAAGTACAGGGTCGGATATGAAGTTTACAGTCCTCAGAAACGAGATTTATATTAAATCGGGGGTCTGGGTGCAAAAATGCTGACGCAAACAGAAATCACTGAACAATAGCCGTCAAATCTATGTTGAATGGCTGAGTTTAGAATAAATCCAAGGTGTACGATAAATTAAAATTGGACGCGGGATAAAAAATGGACGGAGCACAGGCGGCCACGTCGCATCCTACCGGAGACGGCGGCGGACCACAGGCCGCACGGCGGCGCACCATGGCTGCTCGCCGGAGAGTGACTGCAGCCAGCAAATAAGTGCAAAACTCGACGTTTACTGCAGAAATCGAAAGAGCAGCGGACAACGAACTCACCAAGGCCATTTTTGCTAGCTGGAACAGATCTAAACAGTGGGTCGACGGTGAACGGTGGCGGCTGATGAAGGGCTTCATCGCATCCAACACTAACAACGGCGAACTCCTGCAAATCCTTGTCAGCAAGGTACCCTGAGATGTTTCGGAGCGAAAAACGATTAGATATTAGGGGGGAGCTTAAAATTGAAGGAATCGTCAAATTTTGCGACGGGATCTCACCGAGTCAAAAAGGAATGCGAGCGGGGCGAAACTGCTGCGACTCAGAGCAAAGGAAAAGGGGAGCGGGCACATGCGCATGCAGCAACGGTTGGAAAGACGAACGCGAGATCTGGGAGTGAAAAAATCGGGGAGGAGTTCCGAGTAGAGATAGCCAACGGTGAAACCGGGTGCGGCAATTGCCTGAGGGTGGAGCTGACAAATGGTACCAGTTCAACAGTGACAGGAAGAGATTGGACACAAAATGATCTATTTTGTAGCTAGGAACATAAAATATATTCTATAGTATATATATATATATATATATATATATATATATATATATATATATATATGTGTGTGTGTGTGTGTGTGTGTGTGTGTGTGTGTTTGTGTGTGTGTATGTATGTATATATGTATGTATGTATGTATAAACAGGGTGTTACACTGCCGGTGTGTGGCACCTCCAGAGTTGCATTATGTGACCTTCTCCTTGTCATTCTGCCAGAAACACTACTCCTACGAGCCTCTTATTGACTACAAAGTGCAATTGTTAACTCCCTACACTTACACTACAAGGGGTTCCGGTCTATTGCAATGAATAACAAATTGCTACAATAATAAAATGTTACTCCTACAATTTACTAGTTTGTTGCTATATCCTGCTTTTGTCATCACACTTTCTAGTCGTTGCATTTTTAGTGTCTTTACTGCAATAGATTCATTTATTGCCACAAATATCTTAATCGTTGTATTTGTCTATGTATATCGCCATGATTTTTCTCGTGGCAATAATTAAAATATTCATTGCAATAAAGTTTAATATATTGCTATAATTTACTGGTTCTCTGCAACAGACTTCCTTTGTCACTACAATTCATATCGGTTCATTTTCAAAGTGATTCGTTGCAATAGATTTATTACTGCCACAAATATCTGAATCATTGCATCTGTCTATGTATATCACCGCATTTTTTCCCTCATTGCAATTACTAAAATGCTCATTGCAATAGGCAATATTATATTGCTATAACATACTGGTTTGTTGCAATAGACTTTGTCACCACAACTTATTCTTGTTGTATTTTCAATATAATTCGTTGCAATAGATTTAATTTATTGTCACAAATATTTAAATTGTTGCATTTTAACTCTATCACCATAAATCAAGAATCGTATGATATATCCCTTATACCTGTGAAGCACAAGCTACAGTTCATTGGTTTATCTTGTATTCACTGCACTACTACAAAATGCTTCATCGCAGGCGGTTCTAAACATATTATCGCATACGGTTTTAAAAACCGCCTGTAACGAAGAGCCTGTGAAAATGATCGATTAACACAGGCGGTGGCATAATCCGCCTGTGAAACTACATTTTCACAGGCGGTTTTTAATAAAAAACCGCCTGTGAAAATATATTTTCACAGGCGGTCGGTAATAAAAAACCGCCTGTGAAAATACATTTTCACAGGCGGTTTTTAATTACCAACCGCCTGTAAAAATGCATTTTTACAGGCGGTTTTTTATTAAAAACCGCCTGTGAAAATGGCTAGTGAAACAAAAAAAAATTTCACATGTGCCGCTGGGAGTCAGAAGAGGTCGCGCCGCCTGGAGGCCGCCGCGTTGCCGGGAGCCGGAAGAGCGCCGCCAAGTGTCGAAGGAGGTCGCACCGCCGAGAGCCGGAGGAGCCGTGCCGCCCGAAGCCCGACGAGGCCGTGCCGCTTGGAGCCGGAGGAGCCGCACCGTCGAGAGCCTGAGGTAGACTGCGCCACCGGGTGCCCGAGGTAGACCGCGCCGGATCTGTGCCCGCGCTCACACCGGCAGGGCGCACGCTCGCTGGGAGGCGCGCCGGAGCCGCGCCGCTGGAAGCCCGAGGTAGACTGTGCCAGATCCGCGTCCGTGCTCGCGTCGGCACGCCGGAGCCGCCGAGGTCCGGAGCAACCGAAGTCGCGCCTTAGTCGCGCCTTGAGAGAGGCCGCCGACAGCCGCGCCGCCAGGAGCCCGAGGTAGACTGTGCCACATCCGCGCCCATGCTCGCGTCGGCAAGGCTCGCACTCGTCGGGAGGCCGCGCCGGAGCCGCCGAGGTCTGGAGCAACCGAAGTCGCGCCTTAGTCGCGCCTTGAGAGAGGCCGCCGGCAGCCGCGCCTTGGGAGATGTCGCCGGAAGCCGTACCTTGGGAGGCTGACGGAGGATCACGGACTGAACCGTGGCTGCTGCTGTTATAGACACATCTATCGTGCGGCTTCTAAACTGAGTCGTTGGATTGATAAGCAGCGGACAGCGGAGATACGAAGTCCAAGAGTGATCCGTGGGATGAAGCAGCGGACCAATGAGAAGCCATTATTATCACAGGCGGTTTTTATGTTACAGACCGCCTGTGAAAATCATTATATTTTCACAGGCGGTTGTTTGTTACGGACCGCCTGTGATAATAACTATTATCACAGATGGTTTTTGTTACGGACCGCCTGTGAAAATCAATACATTTTCACAGGCGGTTGTTTGTTATGAACCGCCTGTGATATTCTATTATCACAGACGGTTATTAACTCACCTGACATCACAGGCGGCACTTTTAATAGACCGTCTGTAAAAAAAATATAGAAGCGCCTGTAAAAATGTTTTTTGTAGTAGTGCTGGAAATTTGATTGGTCTTGGTGGTTCTGCAGGAAGCACAGCTGTTATAATTGGGTGAAAGAACTATCCTATGTAGCATGAGCAAAATCAGGTTTATATTGTGCATAGGATTTAAGTGATGCATCATATGCTTGTCAACAAGGTACGCATGGGAGATTTTCAATTTTTACTCAGAAGTGTTATATGTTTGTTCGGTACATCTGTAGTGTGATCGTACCTCTGGCAGATGCTGCTGACTCTAGTGGAAGAGCATTTCGTCTCCTTCATGGGCTTCTTTGTCAAGATCTCGACGATGCTAAGGCCACCATCCTGAACACCACGCTCAAGAATATGTGTGCAGAAGATGAAACAACACTTGTGGTGGATGGATACTGACAAGGAGGTGACCATGGTGCTGGTCAATTTGATCGAGTCATTGCAGATTCATTCTCTATCCTTCTGAACCAGAGTCAAATCTCTATCATTATTCCGTACCTGTTTAAACTATGTTTGATTGCCAGTTCGATTGAGCTCGCCTGATGTTTTCTTGGTGGTAAATGTTAGTGCAGAAAGAAATAATCAGGTTTCAGATGTTCTGATGACTCGAACAAAACTGCCTTTCCTATGTAATGTTGTAAGTAGAACGAAGTGGGAATATGGTTATTCATTCCATTCCATTGTTTACTTCAAAAACGTTGTCTGTTCTGTCTCACATGAATAATGCTGCTAATTTGTGAATTGCCTTCGATATAAAACAGAAATGTGGCCCTAAATGAATTGTTGAGAAGCTTATTGTGTTACTTATTACAAATTTATTGCTTGCCATGATCTAGTATCTGATGTAGTTTCGATGTGTTGGCTAGTATTTACTCATTTAAATCTGGATTTTATATTGAAATTATCACACCTTATACGTGTTCTAATTTCTATGAGGACTTGTTTCATATAATATTTTATATGGGAGATTCCATACTCAAATTTTTATGTTCACCAATCACCATTGCAGTTAAAGTCATCTGGTCGATGTTTTGTGCGATGACCTCTATTATATATGTCCATTAAGTTATTAGTTCATATATATATATATATATATATATATATATATATATATATATATATATATATTCCTCATCTGTCCACCCATTATTGTACCTAAGTTCGTGATCTTTGGTGACTACACATTATTGAACCTAAGCTCCTGATTGTTGGTGACTAGTGTTGGTGATATGTCTAAAAGGCAATCATAACAATTTGGGTATGACTTGTTGGATATTTGATCCATAAGCAATTAGTGTACTAATGGGTCTGCGACCTAAAAACCCATTAGTACGCCTATAAATACAACGGGTAGGGTTAGGGGCTAATGACTCCACCACGTAACAGCCCTAGCTGCCATCCCTCGCAGGTCTCACGCCAAGACCCTTACCGCGCATGCGTTGCTAGCACACCGGTGCGCGGCGTTTCTCCCCGTACGTGTGGACTCAGTAGAGGCGATGCTTCTACTGCTGCATTGATCGGCTACGACGATCGTGATCGTCTACTTGCTACCGTGACAAGGTGAGGAGGAGACGAACGAGATCGTCTGTTTCTCCTACACCGATGCGCGTCTACGTTCCGCTATGCTGCGCGTCTAGTGGTAACGATCTATAACCTATGACCTCTGTACTCGCATATTTCCTGGGTGATGCGGTAGAGTTGCGACAGTAGTGTACCGCCGATTTCTTAATATTGACATCACAGCCAACTTGCGTAGTTTTTAGTCTGGATCTTGTTAGTAGATGGGATCTACTGCAGACATGTTCATACGATGAATTTTATCGCACGGTTTTTGGGGTTTGGAATTGGTTAGAGTAGATTGTGATTGTATATGGCTAAAGGGTTAGTTCGTGCTCCTTCTGTACTGTGTGCGCAACCTGCCCCTACCGGCTAGAATCACCATCGGGACTAATCACGTACATAGCTAACAGATTGAGCCAATAGACCACGGTCATGAGTCGCGATCTACTCATAAATAACCGGTCACATTGAAAATTGAGGCATTCTGAATGGCTCGGATTTAGGTTGATTTGATCAATCTAATGAGATTTTCATAGTGATTTCATAGATGAGATCTATGTAATTATGTTTGGTGCTAGCGGGACAACCGTTTTGCTGTCTGCTATAGCGATTACATAATATAGTTTCGCGCTAGAAATCGTTCTACGCTTAACTCATTTTTGTAGGGAATGATGTGAATGGTAGGGCCTTAATGTGATGTGATGATCTGTGTGTAAATTCGTGCAGCCTGTGTGTTGCAAATTTAACACAACCGGGTTGAGGTTCTTACATAATTATATAACGACCTGCGTGTCAACCTGTGATGCTTGATCTCTCATGTAATTTATTTGGTAGTTATTAGTTGTATTAGCTTCTTTTATTATCATGGAGATGTCTTCAAGCATGGTGGAGATGGAGATCACCACAAGAAGGGAGGTATGGCAGCTCAGATCTTGATGGAACCATGGCGATGGAGACCATTATGATTCTAAAGGTCATACTATTCACAATGTGATATGATGATATACCTGTGATGTTTACGTATTACTATTCTTTTCATGCTTTTCATATGGTGGATGTTTTATCATAGTTGTATTAGCTTCTTTTATTATCAAGGAGATGTCTTCAAGCATGGTGGAGATGGAGATCACCATAAGAATCGAGGTATGGAAGCTCAGATCTTGATGGAACCATGGCGATGGAGACCATTATGATTCTAAAGGTCATACTATTCACAATGTGATATGATCATATACCTGTGATGTTTACATATTACCATTCTTTTCATGCTTTTCATATGGTGGATGTTTTGTCATGACAGAATAGCTTCCCTCACAAAAGTTGAGCATTTGATGCCATTTTCCAATAGTTGCAACTATGCTATTTTGATCGTTGCATGGTAGGTTTGCCAAAGCAAAGTACCATCATCTATCATAATGCATAGGGTGAACGTTTAACATTCACATGCATAGTGTTAGTTTACTCAACAAAGCTATCAAAACGGTTTTGATCTTTATAGCATAGAGTTGGGAGCCGGGGCATTGGATGTCACCCAACAAACAAGAGTCATATAGGGATATGATTAACAATAGTTGTTTACCTATGTCACTAATTTCCTAGCAGTGAAGCCAAAGCTCACTAGGAATTATTTAATATGGATCTTGAACCACTATATGTCGTTAGAGGGAAGACGATGATCATATAGTGGTGATATCTTTTATTAAACTGTTAATATAAGATTGGTACATAACATAGTGCTAAATCTTGCATATTTATTTTCTATTATAGATAATGTCTGCTGAAAACAATTTCGGTTTCAATTTGTGATTTGTGCTTGAAAAGGAAAAGCTCAATGGTGCTAACTTTATCGATTGGTAGCGCAACCTGAGAATCGTTCTTAGGCAAGAGAAAACTGAGTACGTTCTTTTGCAGCCTTACCCTGATGACCTCCCAGTTGTTGCAACTAATGCAGCGCGTAGAGCTTATACGAAGCACTGCGATGATGCGCTTAATTTAAGCTGCCTCATGCTCGCCCCTGATCTGCAAAAATAGTATGAGCATACATATGCTTATTCTATGAATGAGAGACTGCGTGGAATGTTTGAGAATCAAGCAAGGGCTGAAAGATACAACATCTCAAAGTCCTTTTTCTCATGCAAGCTGGTGGTGGGTAGCCCGATCAGCCCTCATGTAATCAAGATGATTGGTTACATTGAAACTTTGGGCAAACTTGGTTCTGAACTCAAGGATGATGTGTCTATTGGCGTTGTTCTCCAGTCGCTCCCAGTGAGCTACGAGCCATTCATATTGAATTTTCAAATGAATGGCATGGAGAAAACTTTGGCTGAATTGCATGGGATGCTTAAAACAACCAAAGAAAGCATTAAGAAAAACGCCACTCATGTGATGATGGTGCAAAAGGAGAATAAAAAGAGAAAGCGTGTGACGCATTCCAAAAGGTAAAGGCAAGGGAAAGGTTCCTGATGAGCCTTCAAGCTCAAAGTCTAAGACAAAGGGCAAATCTGGTCCTTCTCTTGATGATGAATGCTTTCACTATCATTGTAAGGGGCACTGGTCTAGGAACTGCAAGAAATACTTGGAGGATATGAAGAAGAAGAAAGGAAGTGAGACTTCCGCTTCAGGTATAAATGTTATATAAATTAACATTGCATTATCTTCTAGTGAATCATGGGTATTTGATACCAGATTGATGATTCACACATGCAAATCATCACATGGTCTAAGTGGGACTATAAGATTTGCAAAACACGAGTTGGATGTCCGTGTCGACAATGGAGTAAAGGTTGCGGTCATAGCTTTCGGAACCTACCACTTGTCATTACCCTCAGGATTAGTTTTGGAATTGAATAATTGTTATTGCATTCCTACTTTGAGGAAGAACATTATCTCTTCTTCATGTTTAGAAGAAGTTGATGGTTATGAGATTGTAATAAAGAACAAATGTTGTTCTATTTACCACAATAATATTTTCTTTGCTCAATGTCCATTGGTGAATGGATTATATGTTGTTGATCTTGAGGATAAAACTGTCTGTAACATTAATACCAAAAGGGCTCGAGGAAATGATCTAAATCCCACTTTTATTTGGCATTGTCGCTTAGGTCATATAAATGAGAAACACATTGAAAAACTCCATAAAGATGGATTACTAAGCTCATTTCATTTTAAATCACTTGACACATGCGAATCTAGTTTGCTTGGGAAGATGACCAAAGCACCCTTCACTAGTCAAAGTGAGAGGGCGACTAACTTGTTGGGACTTATACATACAGATGTATGTGGACCAATGAGTTCAATTGCCAGAGGTGGTTTTCATTACTTCATCACATTTACCGATGACTTTAGTAGATATGGTTATGTCTACCTAATAATGCACAAGTCTGAATCCTTTTAAAAGTTCAAAGAATTTTAGAATGAAGTACAAAATCAATTGGAAAGGACAATTAAACTTCTACGATCTGATCGTGGGGGTGAATATTTGAGCCATGAATTTTATGATCATTTAAAACAATGTGGAATTGTTCCACAGTTGACTCCACGTGGAATGCCTCAATGGAATGGGGTGTCCGAATGGAGTAACCAAACCTTGTTAGACATGGTTAGGTCAATGATGAGCCAAGCAGATCTTCCACTATCCTTTTGGGGTTATGCTCTTGAAACTGCTGCATTTACACTAAACAGGGTCCAAACTAAGTCTATTGAGAAGACACCATATGAGATGTGGACTGAGAAACGTCTCGGATTCTCTTTTCTCAAAGTTTGGGGTGTGATGCTTATGTCAAACGTTTGATGTTAGACAAACTCACTCCCAAATCAGGCAAATGCTTCTTTGTGGGATATCCTAGGGAAACCAAAGGATATTATTTTTATAATAAAACAGAGGTTAAAGTGTTTACCGCTCGTAATGGTGTCTTCCTGGAGAAAGAGTTTCTCTAAAAGGAGTTAGTGGGAGCAAGGTGCATCTTGAAGAAATTCAAGAAACACCTGAAAATGTTTCGACATCCACTGATCATATACAAGATGTACAAGATGTTGTGCAACCAGTTGATGAAACACCAGCCCCACGAAGGTCTACGAGGGTACGTCGTGCAACTGAAACACATTTAACCGCGGCTCGGGGGTCGATCGACGCGCTTTCCCAATCGTAATCCGCATCGTGCATCTTCGCAACCTCCTGCGCGTACTTTGCCTACAAAACAAATAAATCTTGTAAGCATGTTAATAATAGTATTAGTTATAATGAAATTGATGAATTTCAAAAACTTACCAGTCGGTCGGCTGCGACCTGACTACACTGTCCTGGCTGAGAAGGGTCACTTCCCTTGTGACCTCTCTTCCAAACTTGGGTCGGGGTCGACTCAAAACCTATCTCTTGCTCCTGTACAATCGTGTTAGTGAGATAAATAATATATTAGGAACATATAAATAAATTGAATAGGTACTTACCATGCATTTAGCCAAAAGCAAGTAGCTGTTGCCGCCATAGTTGTGCATGCCCTAGGACCCCATGCGGCACTGTCTAGCCTTTGTGGACTTATTGATGAAAGCGCCGCTAGCCCAGTACCTACAGAAGCTAAGTACGCCTCGATGTTACCCTGTAACCAGGAAATACTAACCTTCACATATTTCATTTTTCATCAACGCAGTTAACATACGTAGATATTGTAAATATTTAACAATATTAAATACTTACCTCTGCGTACTACTCCTCTGTCAAGTACGAGTCGGAGTCCTTCCTAAATACAACCCTTTGCTACTCCTGCTCCCGGGGGTGCCACTTGTAGTACGCGTTGACGGCCTGAATCCGGGCGTACGATAATGCCACCATCGTGAGCTTCCGAGTGTTGTAATGGAACTTGCGTCTCGCGTGGTCCTCCATGCCCGGTTCCTCTACTTGGTACCTCAGCTTTAAGCAAACAAATATTTAAGTGATATGCATTAACAATTCAAACAAGTTGAAAAAATGAAACAGTTAAACTTACCATAAAATCGTGCCACACGGCTGCCTGAACCGTGCCGTGGACTGGGTGAGAGACACGAGCGTAGTCATCCCACGACAGGGCATGAAAACCGTCAATGACACCGGGGTAGTGCAACTTCACGATAGCACCCAGGACACTGTTAACCTGCCTGTGGTGCTTCTCGGCCCCCGTGAACGAAAAGTCGTACTAACATCTACAAAATATGTTAAATCATTAAGTAAAGGAAAACAACATCTAATATTTAATATACTATATACAGTATTTACCTGTCTCCAACAGGACGGATCGTGGTCCGCTGAGTAGTAACCGGAGGAGGAGCCGCGAAGTGGGTCCTCCTCGTCCGTCGCCTCTGTTGCGACGCTGCAACCTCCTGTGACCCTGAAGGCTCTGCGGAACCACCGGAGTCTCCACGAAGGTTAGTGGTAGCCGGCTGCACAGGGAGGCTGGCGCTAGCCGGCTCTGAAGGGAGGCTAGCACTAGAGGACTCTTGTAGTGACCCCCTAGCCTATGAGTCGGGCTCCTGTAGCGGCCCCCTAGCCTTTGACTCTGACTCTGACTCAGAAGTCTCTGAGTCAAACTACACAAAAGGAAAAGATTGACAATAAATAATTAATAACAACTGCAATTTCAAAAATAACTTTATTGTAACTAAAGTTTACCTCTGTCTGCTGAAAGCACAAGACAGCTGAGGGTGGAGCGTGTGCCAGAAAGAGGGAATGTTGGATAGAAAGGAATGAGCTCCCTGAGCAAGGGTCTCGTGGTGGCTCAAACCCTCTCACTGGCTTCCCCTTCCACTTCCCCTTTGACGACATCCTGTTGCAAGGAATAAATGATTAATATGAAAAGATAATATACCTCGACTTGATGGTGGCTTCACCCCGCGTGTCACTAAACAGTGCATCATGCTGGCAAACATGGTTGTATTGTTTGTCATGCACATGACTTTCGCTCCGTTCTAGTGTTGTGATATCATGTGCAGGAGGTAGAGGCTGTAGATCCATATCTAAAATAATAGTTCGATGTAATCATGTTTTGGCATTTAAAATAAATTTAACGTAACGTACCAGTCAAGCGGGATGGAGTACGGACTAATGCTTCATCAGAACGAGTTGCACCATGATGCAAAAATGGCAGGTCCGCATTTGATCTACCATCACTCTCGTCGATAGTGCCTTTGTCCCTATGATTCTCATGACTTGTTTCCTTCGAAACAGGTTCTTCATCAATGAAATTTTGAATTGTATGTATGAATTCCTTATGTGCTTCCACAATCAATTTGGAACCAGTGAGAATGTTATTAATGCCTCGACTTGATTTATCAGCAAACAATTTCAGCCCATCAGCTGCCTTACACCCTAAAGGTGTACCACGTAATTCATTAAATAGCACACCAAGCTCCTCAGCACCTGGGAACAATGGGGAAGATGAACAATTTGCAGCAGGTGGAGAAACATTCGATTGTGGTTCAATCTGAACATAACAAGTATCAGCCCAACTTCTAAGCTGCACAAAAAAAAAGAAATTGTTCCAATATGTCAAAAAATAATAAATTGGTATAAAAGAATAAAAATCAAGGAATTGTAAAAAAATGAATGACATGGACCTGAAGATTTCCATATGTCACATTACCAGACATATCTCTTCGATTGTCTTCTCGAATTAAGGTTTCCATTATAGATTTATGAAAGTACTTAGCACGGGGTGTGGAAGAATGAAGAATGGAGCTTAGAGAATCAAGATTTTCTAAGTAGAATATCTGCATACACATAGCACATATCGGCATGTGTGCATGTAAACAATAAAGAAGCAAACATTGGCAAAGTACTCACTCTTTGTCAGCAAGTGGTGTAGTGGTTCCATTCTTAGGAAACTTTTGCAGAAATGTAAAAAACATGAATAATAACAGCGTATAGGTACCCTTGCAAAGCTATCTTCTAACACAACCAAGTAGAATTTATAACATCACAGTCAAGACAATAAGGCAATATAACATAAACATTCATCATCTATAAAACTGCAATGTCGTGTCAGGAAGACAATAAAATGAAAATGAGCATGCAAAAGCAATAGTCTAAACTGCTATTCCGTTCAGTGGGCCAGCATTACCATGTCGGGATGTGCATTTGTAGAACAGTAACCACACGTCACAAGCTGTTATAACTTGAAGTCATCACAGTATAGCAAGTAGTAAATGTGATTTAAGAAATACAACAGCAGCGGTGTTAAAAAATGCTAGGCTTAATAGAATGTGAATTAAAAAACGCTAGAATTAGTAGTAAAAGGATGCAAAAAAGTATATCTATAAACAGAGACAATTAGCACAACAGGAGGACTCACTATCAAGAAAATTCCACAGCCAAGTAGGGAATTCTTTCTCTCACTGGACCACGCTATTGCTGCATGTCGTAAATCTTGGACCACTGACTTGCACTAGTTAATATTTTGAAAATCAGAAATGTCCTTTGTCAAAAAAGCATCCCATCCTCTTATTTTGTTTTCTACTGTAGGGATAACGATTTGTTGAAGACTACAAGTAGGAATATCCAAACTGCCAGCGAATTATCAATCCTTATTTTCCTCAGCATGTCAACAAGATAGTCGCACTTGACATCATTGCTGCATTCAATGTTAATAGTTTTCTTGAAGTCCACTAATGCAAGCGCATTTTCTGATTCAGTTGAGCCTGGTAGATCCTTGTCTCCGTCTGGAAAGCCTAAAACCTTTTTGACACATAATTTATTGATACACAAACCACCTTCATTGCCAACTTCTAAAATCATGGACTTTGGATTCTGTTTGTCCATAAAAAAAACCAAGAGATCACTACATTCTAATCCATCAGCAGAAAACTGAAGTACCTCACCGAAACCAAGCTCACATATTTTTTGACGCTGTGGCATGTTCAGTTGTTCAGTTACTTTGATGAAGATTGAAAGGGTGCACCGTACAGAAGGAAACTTGTACCACGTAAAATAATGAAATCAATAGTGGGGCAGAAAAAAGAGAAAAAAAGCATAACATAAATGTATCATAGTTGTATTTACATATATTGAGTCTAATAGATGAACATGAGTAACATAAATGACTGCAAGATATAGCGACGGGATACACAAATTGAACACGAGTAACATAAACGGACTTTTTTTTGCTACTCCTCATGTGACAGTAAATTAAAATATATACCAGAACAAGATATTGGGTAATATAGTAATAAAAGGTAATGTCAATATAATTGAAAAAAAAAGACATTAAAAACAAAATTTCACCTTGTAACAAACAGATTGACCCATATTTTTGCGTAAATTGGTTGTAGCCAAATTGCCGTAAGGAGGTGCACAAACATGCTGCTTCGTAGGTGGCATAAAATCATCGTCGTTATCCTGATCAGGAACATGTGAGCTAGTATTGCGTTTATGTTTATTCTGATGGTGATTTCCAATACGAGATGAAATATTTGCTATTTAAATGGGGACATATTTTTAATTAGCAGTAAAAAAACTAACTGAAGTAAGGCATATTGTAAAAAAAATCAAAGTTAAAAAAATAATACTCAACTTATAAAAATTATGCATAATAAATTTTAAAAAAATAATATTCAAATAGTTTAGTGCAGCCACTGGTTCCATTCACGTAAAAGAAAAATTATTTAACTTCCTACTACATTGGTGTTTAAGGATAAAACCAATATATCGCATATGAGGTAAAACATTTCAAACATGATTTCCGCAGCTTATAGTTGTTCAATAACAATTGTTAAACTCACCATAGATTATAAATGCTAGAACATTTTTAAGTGATGTTCTCATAACTAAACATTGACCAAACATTCAAAAAAATTTCCAATGAAAGCAAATGACAAAAACTGCAATTAACGTAGCTCAGGAGAATTTTCTTGTGAAAACATAAAAGCCTACGCATTTTTGCGACGTGCACATATAATATTCTTATTTATCGAGGCCACGTAAAGCGATATTTTTTATTTATTTTATTTATTACAATTTAATTGTAGCCACTGGTGGAAAAGTAAAAATAATGGAAAATCTAGTTAACACCTTACGTACAGAAGTTTTTAGGCCAAAATGATAATCCATAAGAGGTAGGGCATTTAAAATGCTTCCTGCAGCTTGAAGTTGTATAGCAATATTTATAAAACTGGGTGGACATTATGCTAGATTAAATTTAAAATTAGGTTTTTTCTGCCCTTAACAGTGATCAAATGACGTATCCAGACTCACATAGGTTTTAACTTGCAAAAGAAAATGGCAAATAGGTATCTTATATTGATTTTGACAAGTACAGGGTCGGATATGAAGTTTACAGTCCTCAGAAACGAGATTTATATTAAATCGGGGGGTCTGGGTGCAAAAATGCTGACGCAAACAGAAATCACTGAACAATAGCCGTCAAATCTATGTTGAATGGCTGAGTTTAGAATAAATCCAAGGTGTACGATAAATTAAAATTGGATGCGGGATAAAAAATGGACGGAGCACAGGCGGCCATGTCGCATGCTACCGGAGACGGCGGCGGACCACAGGGCGCACGGCGGCGCGCCATGGCTGCTCGCCGGAGAGTGACTGCAGCCAGCAAAAACAGTGCAAAACTCGACGTTTACTGCAGAAATCGAAAGAGCAGCGGACAACGAACTCACCAAGGCCGTTTTTGCTAGCTGGAACAGATGTAAACAGCGGGTCGACGGTGAACGGTGGCGGCTGATGAAGGGCTTCGTCGCATCCAACACTAACGATGGCAAACTCCTGCAAATCCTTGTCAGCAAGGTACCCTGAGATGTTTCGGAGCGAAAAACGATTACATATTAAGGGGGGGGAGCTTGAAATTGAAGGAATCGTCGAATTTTGCGACGGGATCTCACCGAGTCAAAAAAGAATGCGAGCGGGGCGAAACTGCTGCGACTCAGAGCAAAGGAAAGGGGAGCGGGCACATGCGCATGCAGCAACGGTTGGAAAGACGAACACGAGACCTGGGAGTGAAATAATCGGGGAGGAGTTCCGAGTAGAGATAGCGGACGGTGAAACCGGGTGCGGCAATTGCCTGAGGGTGGAGCTGACAAATGGTACCAGTTCAACAGTGACAGGAAGAGATTGGACACAAAATGATCTATTTTGTAGCTAGGTACATAAAATATATTCTATAGTGTGTGTGTATATATATATATATATGTGTGTGTGTGTGTGTGTGTGTGTGTTTGTGTGTGTATGTATGTATGTATGTATATATGTATGTATGTATAAACAGGGTGTTACACTGCCGGTGTGTGGCACCTCCAGAGTTGCATTATGTGACCTTCTCCTTGTCATTCTGCCAGAAACACTACTCCTACGAGCCTCTTGTTGACTACAAAGTGCAATTGTTAACTCCCTATACTTACACTACAAGGGGTTCCGGTCTATTGCAATGAATAACAAATTGCTACAATAATAAAATGTTACTCCTACAATTTACTAGTTTGTTGCTATATCCTGCTTTTGTCATCACACTTTCTAGTCATTGCATTTTTAGTGTCTTTGCTGCAATAGATTCATTTATTGCCACAAATATCTTAATCGTTGTATTTGTCAATGTATATCGCCATGATTTTTCTCGTTGCAATAATTAAAATATTCATTGCAATAAACTTTAATATATTGCCATAATTTACTGGTTCTCTGCAACAGACTTCCTTTGTCACTACAATTTATATCGGTTCATTTTCAAAGTGATTCGTTGCAATAGATTTATTACTGCCACAAATATCTGAATCATTGCATCTGTCTATGTATATCACCGCATTTTTTCCCTCGTTGCAATTACTAAAATGCTCATCGCAATAGGCAATATTATATTGCTATGACATACTGGTTTGTTGCAATAGACTTTGTCACCACAACTTATTCTTGTTGTATTTTCAATATAATTCATTGCAATAGATTTAATTTATTGCCACAAATATTTAAATTGTTGCATTTTAACTCTATCACCATAAATCAAGAATCGTATGATATATCCCTTATACCTGTGAAGCACAAGCTACAGTTCATTGGTTTATCTTGTATTCACTGGAAATTTGATTGGTCTTGGTGGTTCTGCAGGAAGCACAGCTGTTATAATTGGGTGAAAGAACTACCCTATGTAGCATGAGCAAAATCAGGTTTATATTGTGCATAGGATTTAAGTGATGCATCATATGCTTGTCAACAAGGTACGCATGGGAGATTTTCAATTTTTACTCAGAAGTGTTATATGTTTGTTCGGTACATCTGTAGTGTGATCGTACCTCTGGCAGATGCTGCTGACTCTAGTGGAAGAGCATTTCGTCTCCTTCATGGGCTTCTTTGTCAAGATCTCGACGATGCTAAGGCCACCATCCTGAACACCACGCTCAAGAATATGTGTGCAGAAGATGAAACAACACTTGTGGTGGATGGATACTGACAAGGAGGTGACCATGGTGCTGGTCAATTTGATCGAGTCATTGCAGGTTCATTCTCTATCCTTCTGAACCAGAGTCAAATCT